>OY982961.1:12568558-14968558 GCA_963890685.1 Plagodis pulveraria
CTTCCACCATGCGGTGAAGCTCATGCCCGCGGCGGGATTCGAACCATAGACCTGCAGCGTGGCAGTCCATAGCCAAAGACACTGAGCCATCACTGCTTCAAAAATATTTAATCAAAGCTGACGCTTTGACCCTCGTCGTATATATACATTTCTGCCAACTATACATTTCTGCCATCCAATAGAAGGTTTATTTAAACCTTACCTATAAGACTCTGTGGATCTTAACCCCACAAACTGTGTGAAGACATTTCGTGCAAGTTCCTGAACAGACATTTCTTTTTCCGTGGAAAGCGAGACAAGTGGTAGTCGGTTGGGGCAAAGTCCAGCGAGGTAGGTATGGAGGATGACGGATGGTGACCAACTGCAGTTCTTGTAGAGTAAAAACTGTTTCACGAGCAGTGTGAGGTTTAGCGTTATCATGGAGCAATAATGGTGAAGACCGATTGACGAGTCTGGGCTGTTTTGCTGCGAATTTCGCCATCATTGTTCGAAGTTCTGCATAGTAGACCTCAGCTGTTATTGATTGACCACATCTGAGGAAGCTGTGACGAATTACACCTTGAAGTGACCGCCAACAGTCATTACTGCATTTCTGGCTTGCATAAAGCTTCTCTTTATGGTATTGTTTTGGCGTTTCACCTGGGGTCAGCCACCTTTCGTTACTTGTCACAATTCAAATTTATTCCTATGGGAGTTTGATCTTTCTTTGTTCTGATTGGTCGTGCTTCTGATAGATTCGTTTCGTTAAGAATTCAAAGTAACGCAATAGAGTTACAAAATATTTCTATGTCCCCTTGTATGTAACACAATAACTATAATATATCTACCGTTTTTCCGTACCGTATTCAGGGGCGGTACGATAAGTAAAATAACATATATATATATATGTCAGATAACCTATAACTAATCATGCCTAGAGTCCATTAAAATTTGTTTATTATTTATCGTGGTAAGGAACTGGTAGAGGAAAATAAAAAAGGAATTAATTAAATAAAGTTCAATCTCAATGCGCGCGTTACGTAAGCTACGATCTTTTCTCCAAAATGCGCGAAAGTTACCTATAGAAAATATTACTTTTTACATGGATGCGATTTTCCGATTTTAAAAATGTTTACTTTGTTAATTGCCCTATGGCTAATATAAACGAAAAGAAAGGCAGATAACTGCCTTTCTTACCAGTGTCTGTGTAGACAGTGTCAGTGTCTTCCAGTGTTAAGACCTATAAAGGTCTTAACACTGGATTGTAAACATTGTAAATTAAAATCCTGGACTGTAAACATTGTAAAGTAGCTTCAAAACTGATGAATTGATTTCTGTGAGATTGGCATCGATGCCCTGGTTTAATGGCAACTTGATGTGGCAACTTACTAATGATATCATATCGATTGTGAAATGACATTCTTCACACACACAAGGTTTTTCACCGTTAGTCCATGATTGGAAGCTGACGATGCCACCAAAGAATATAAAGACGTACCTACATATTACTCCATGCATAAATCTTGTGATTTCGGACTGGTATATAATGCAGCCCGGCACCCCTCGAAGCAATATGTCATAGGAAGCTTAAAAATAGCAACAGTGACAAAGAAGGTAAGGATTAAAATACTTGAACAAGGATATGTGAAATGTCAGAGATGTGAATCAAGTGAACAGACTAGCAACAGAACAGAGTGAGATAATAGTACATTGTACACCATGGGGAAAAAAACGATCGAGTTTCCCTCGGGCAAGAACAGAACTTCTACCCGAGCGTGATTTATTTTGTTATTTATACTACACCTACGAAGTAAATAAAATCATAATGTTGTCTAAGGTTTTGCGATTATTACACATAGTATTGCGCATAGTGACCACGATCACTGCAAAGTGTTTGAAACGTCCGCGTCGGGACAAAAATAATGATAAATATACGCGATTTAAACCGTTTAAAGCTGTTTAATTACTATATATAAAATCATTATAAGGTTTCTCGTATTTGTCTCAAGACTTTTCAGGAAGTAAATTCTTTATGACATCTGGAGTTGTATTTTTTATTCCTGGTGGCGTCATAATTACAAAGTTGTCACTTTCACTATCAGATGAGATTTTGGAAAATTATTTAGAATAAATTAAAGGTACACTCTACTGTTAAATTATCAATTTAGTAAACAACAATATTTAACAAAACAAATCACAGCGCTTTTTTTTGTAGTGCAGAAAAAGGTTGCCATACAAATTACATTGAAATTCAAGTACAAAAAAAATGCCACCTGTTTTATCTAACTACCTATACTTATAATAAAACTGTAACAGGTCCAATTCTGTACATTGAAGATATTTTGCACAAAAAATTTGAGATCACTCTGTAGCTGATACTGATGTCAAAACTGTATTTTTTTTTGTTTTTGTCTGTTTGTCTGTCTTTCTGTCTGTCTGTCTGTCTGTATCCCGGCCGCGCATCACTCCAAAACTACTGAATGGAATCCAATGAAACTTAACACGATTTGAGTTCATATTACGAAGAAGGTTATTATATACTTTTTATCCCGAAATTCAGCACGGTTCCCTCGGGAAAGGGGATGAAAGTCAAAACGTACACTTAGTTGTAATTTATTAACGCGTAGTCCGATTTGAATTATTCTTTTTTGTTAGAATAGTGACGAGTGAGCTCGGAACCCCACGGTCAGCCCGGCACCCTACGGGCAGCCCAGCACCCCATGGGCTACTAAACGGAATTCAATGAAACTTAAGACGGTTTGAGTTCATACCACGAAGAACGTTATTGTATACTTTTTATCCCGAAATTCAGCACGGTTCCCTCGGGAAACGGGATGAAAGTCAAAATGTTACTTAGTTGTAATTTATGAACGCATAGTCCGATTTCATTTAATTTTTTTTTGTTAGAATAGTGACGTGTGAGCTTGGAACCCCACGGGCAGCCCGGCACCCCACGGGCCACCCGGCACCCCAAGGGCAGCCCGGCACCCCAAGGGCAGCCCGGCACCCCACGGGCATTCTGGCACCCCATGGGCATCCCAGCACCCCACGGGCAGCCTGGCACCCCATGGGCAGCCTAGCACCCCGTGGGCAGCTCGGCACCCCACGGGCATCTCGGCATCCTTATTTAGATTTGCCAGCTTGCTAAGATAAAACTCTAAAATCTGGAACATTCGCCACAATAAATTTTTATAACTATCTATCTTTTGCCGGATACATTTTGGAGACTGCGCAATGGAAGTGTACAATCTAATATATTTTTGTTCTACCGCCAAACAAGGAGAACCTCGGCAAAAAGATACCGTTTTATAATCGAAATTCCAAAGAAACGCACAAAGTACCTACTTTGCTTCAACATTTATTGTGCGAACCGCGAAGGAACTCTCTGAGTTACTTAACTACTGTCTTCTGGAAAAACAAGCTGGGAGTTATCAAACCCAAAGTAAAAATTTCCTTTCTGAGCTATGTTTTATTAAGAGTGCTTCACCACAGACCACAGCGTTGCTTAATATGAGATAAACAGTGCTCAAATGTGAATAATTAGTTTGCAGGTACGGCAATCGCGAACGAAGTCGCAGGTACAGCTAGTTTGATACAAAATCTTTTTGAGATTTGACTCATATATATATTTTTTTCGCTGTTAATGAAACAAAGGAACGCTAGCAGGGCAGGAATGTATTTTCATACAACATTCCTGCCCTGCTACGGAGAGCAGGAATGTAATTCCATATAAACTTTCCCGTCGCACATTTATAAGGGAGAAATGTCGAACTATATAACCCGTTTATGAACGAGCAATAAGACACTTTCTGAGTGAGTGTGGTATAAAAATACATGTTGTCACTGTCCCCACCTAGCGTGGGATAGGGACAGGAAGAAGAAGAAAACGAAATATTATGTAATAAGATCCGTTTCAGTAATTCACACGACAATTATTTATCATGAATTATTTTACTCAATTAACTATATACTCGTAGATGACCTAGCTATTATTATTGACAACTGGCGGGAGATTTGGTGGTGAGATGATCCCAAGCGATTATATATTATGAGTAGCATTGTTAGCATATAAAACAATCTGTTCTATGCGCAACATTTACATAAATCTCAAAAGTAAAAAGAAATGTTTCTTTTAAATTTTTGACTTTATCACACCATAATTATTACGGTGAATGTGAAACTACCTAAATGCGATAGTTATATCTGAGGCTACCAATAATCTATGCGCTAGTTCTGGCTGTGTCCTGCAGAGGCCCGTTTATCGAAATGTGTTATAGTTTGGGACAAACCAAATAGTCTCACAACAAAAATTTTAAAAATAATATTACTATACAGACTTCTAACGTATAATACGCATTATTAGGTATAACTCGAATACTACTCGTCAGATCTCACTCAAATTTAAATGGAACCACTTGACAAGCACCAGCTGTCGAATGTAAAAAATCATCAAAAATACCCTGTAAAGATTTATGAGGTAACATATACAAAATAACATACACATAAAAAACCGTCGAATTGAGAACATCCTCCTTTTTTGAAGTCGTTTAATTACACTATAATAATAATAATAATCGTTTGCCAGATTTTTTTGAGCTTTGTATATGGTCAAGACACGCCGTCATAACCTTTACGTGTCTTAAACGCAGTGACACTTACTTTTTCGCAAAACTCACTTTCACCGCTTTTTCCTTTTGCATTATCTGGTTCTGCGGGAATTCCGAAATCGGTTCGATGTCGTAAGGTAGGTAAATAATATCATGTGAGCTAATTTTAAATGAATATAGCTGTTTTTGCTTAACGTAAATTATGTACTATAGTGTATAACAGATATGTATGCCTCATTTACTGATGACACCCAACTTGATTTTGTTTAATTTTGCGTACAGACCTAAAGATACGGGGTTCAATAAAGATAAGTTATCAAGGCTGAATTGCCATTTATTAGCGTCATTCTAATATTTCCCATATTTGTTATTTTTTTAAGGTCGTAATACGAGTAACTGTGATGGTGAAGTATAAAGGTCTTAAGACCTATAAAGGTCTTAACACTGGATTGTAAACATTGTAAATTAAAAAATCTAACTAGAATCCAATAGGTCATTACATTACATTTATAATTTTTTAAGGTCATTATAATTTATATTCACCAATCACATAGTGGCCTCAATTCATATAGGTAATATAACGTACTTCTCATTTAGCATCAAATTAGGCGTAGGTATTTTAATAATACAATATGATTGTGATGAGTGCGTTTGCTACCTTATTGGCGCAGTTTTTTTTTAAAATAATTGTTATCACCTGATAACAATTATTTTAAAAAAAAACTTAGGTATATTGAGTAGAGTAGGTACATATATGAAACTATGGCATGAAATTATTTGCAATTATACTCCAACACTTTTTATATGCATGAGTTTTTTTAGGAGAATTATGTTCACCAACTAATTTCTTCCGGCTGACGTAATACCTTGTACTGAACACGTAAATAAATAACCAAAAACTTCACCATCACAGTTACTCGTATTACGACCTTAAAAAAATAACAAATATGGGAAATATTAGAATGACGCTAATAAATGGCAATTCAGCCTTGATAACTTATCTTTATTGAACCCCGTATCTTTAGGTCTGTACGCAAAATTAAACAAAATCAAGTTGGGTGTCATCAGTAAATGAGGCATACATATCTGTTATACACTATAGTACATAATTTACGTTAAGCAAAAACAGCTATATTCATTTAAAATTAGCTCACATGATATTATTTACCTACCTTACGACATCGAACCGATTTCGGAATTCCCGCAGAACCAGATAATGCAAAAGGAAAAAGCGGTGAAAGTGAGTTTTGCGAAAAAGTAAGTGTCACTGCGTTTAAGACACGTAAAGGTTATGACGGCGTGTCTTGACCATATACAAAGCTCAAAAAAATCTGGCAAACGATTATTATTATTATTATAGTGTAATTAAACGACTTCAAAAAAGGAGGATGTTCTCAATTCGACGGTTTTTTATGTGTATGTTATTTTGTATATGTTACCTCATAAATCTTTACAGGGTATTTTTTATGATTTTTTACATTCGACAGCTGGTGCTTGTCAAGTGGTTCCATTTAAATTTGAGTGAGATCTGACGAGTAGTATTCGAGTTATACCTAATAATGCGTATTATACGTTAGAAGTCTGTATAGTAATATTATTTTTAAAATTTTTGTTGTGAGACTATTTGGTTTGTCCCAAACTATAACACATTTCGATAAACGGGCCTCTGCAGGACACAGCCAGAACTAGCGCATAGATTATTGGTAGCCTCAGATATAACTATCGCATTTAGGTAGTTTCACATTCACCGTAATAATTATGGTGTGATAAAGTCAAAAATTTAAAAGAAACATTTCTTTTTACTTTTGAGATTTATGTAAATGTTGCGCATAGAACAGATTGTTTTATATGCTAACAATGCTACTCATAATATATAATCGCTTGGGATCATCTCACCACCAAATCTCCCGCCAGTTGTCAATAATAATAGCTAGGTCATCTACGAGTATATAGTTAATTGAGTAAAATAATTCATGATAAATAATTGTCGTGTGAATTACTGAAACGGATCTTATTACATAATATTTCGTTTTCTTCTTCTTCCTGTCCCTATCCCACGCTAGGTGGGGACAGTGACAACATGTATTTTTATACCACACTCACTCAGAAAGTGTCTTATTGCTCGTTCATAAACGGGTTATATAGTTCGACATTTCTCCCTTATAAATGTGCGACGGGAAAGTTTATATGGAATTACATTCCTGCTCTCCGTAGCAGGGCAGGAATGTTGTATGAAAATACATTCCTGCCCTGCTAGCGTTCCTTTGTTTCATTAACAGCGAAAAAAATATATATATGAGTCAAATCTCAAAAAGATTTTGTATCAAACTAGCTGTACCTGCGACTTCGTTCGCGATTGCCGTACCTGCAAACTAATTATTCACATTTGAGCACTGTTTATCTCATATTAAGCAACGCTGTGGTCTGTGGTGAAGCACTCTTAATAAAACATAGCTCAGAAAGGAAATTTTTACTTTGGGTTTGATAACTCCCAGCTTGTTTTTCCAGAAGACAGTAGTTAAGTAACTCAGAGAGTTCCTTCGCGGTTCGCACAATAAATGTTGAAGCAAAGTAGGTACTTTGTGCGTTTCTTTGGAATTTCGATTATAAAACGGTATCTTTTTGCCGAGGTTCTCCTTGTTTGGCGGTAGAACAAAAATATATTAGATTGTACACTTCCATTGCGCAGTCTCCAAAATGTATCCGGCAAAAGATAGATAGTTATAAAAATTTATTGTGGCGAATGTTCCAGATTTTAGAGTTTTATCTTAGCAAGCTGGCAAATCTAAATAAGGATGCCGAGATGCCCGTGGGGTGCCGAGCTGCCCACGGGGTGCTAGGCTGCCCGTGGGGTGCCAGGCTGCCCGTGGGGTGCTGGGATGCCCATGGGGTGCCAGAATGCCCGTGGGGTGCCGGGCTGCCCTTGGGGTGCCGGGTGGCCCGTGGGGTGCCGGGCTGCCCGTGGGGTTCCAAGCTCACACGTCACTATTCTAACAAAAAAAAAATAAATGAAATCGGACTATGCGTTCATAAATTACAACTAAGTAACATTTTGACTTTCATCCCGTTTCCCGAGGGAACCGTGCTGAATTTCGGGATAAAAAGTATACAATAACGTTCTTCGTGGTATGAACTCAAACCGTCTTAAGTTTCATTGAATTCCGTTTAGTAGCCCATGGGGTGCTGGGCTGCCCGTAGGGTGCCGGGCTGACCGTGGGGTTCCGAGCTCACTCGTCACTATTCTAACAAAAAAGAATAATTCAAATCGGACTACGCGTTAATAAATTACAACTAAGTGTACGTTTTGACTTTCATCCCCTTTCCCGAGGGAACCGTGCTGAATTTCGGGATAAAAAGTATATAATAACCTTCTTCGTAATATGAACTCAAATCGTGTTAAGTTTCATTGGATTCCATTCAGTAGTTTTGGAGTGATGCGCGGCCGGGATACAGACAGACAGACAGACAGAAAGACAGACAAACAGACAAAAATAAAAAAAAATACAGTTTTGACATCAGTATCAGCTACAGAGTGATCTCAAATTTTTTGTGCAAAATATCTTCAATGTACAGAATTGGACCTGTTACAGTTTTATTATAAGTATAGGTAGTTAGATAAAACAGGTGGCATTTTTTTTGTACTTGAATTTCAATGTAATTTGTATGGCAACCTTTTTCTGCACTACAAAAAAAAGCGCTGTGATTTGTTTTGTTAAATATTGTTGTTTACTAAATTGATAATTTAACAGTAGAGTGTACCTTTAATTTATTCTAAATAATTTTCCAAAATCTCATCTGATAGTGAAAGTGACAACTTTGTAATTATGACGCCACCAGGAATAAAAAATACAACTCCAGATGTCATAAAGAATTTACTTCCTGAAAAGTCTTGAGACAAATACGAGAAACCTTATAATGATTTTATATATAGTAATTAAACAGCTTTAAACGGTTTAAATCGCGTATATTTATCATTATTTTTGTCCCGACGCGGACGTTTCAAACACTTTGCAGTGATCGTGGTCACTATGCGTAATACTATGTGTAATAATCGCAAAACCTTAGACAACATTATGATTTTATTTACTTCGTAGGTGTAGTATAAATAACAAAATAAATCACGCTCGGGTAGAAGTTCTGTTCTTGCCCGAGGGAAACTCGATCGTTTTTTTCCCCATGGTGTACAATGTACTATTATCTCACTCTGTTCTGTTGCTAGTCTGTTCACTTGATTCACATCTCTGACATTTCACATATCCTTGTTCAAGTATTTTAATCCTTACCTTCTTTGTCACTGTTGCTATTTTCAAGCTTCCTATGACATATTGCTTCGAGGGGTGCCGGGCTGCATTATATACCAGTCCGAAATCACAAGATTTATGCATGGAGTAATATGTAGGTACGTCTTTATATTCTTTGGTGGCATCGTCAGCTTCCAATCATGGACTAACGGTGAAAAACCTTGTGTGTGTGAAGAATGTCATTTCACAATCGATATGATATCATTAGTAAGTTGCCACATCAAGTTGCCATTAAACCAGGGCATCGATGCCAATCTCACAGAAATCAATTCATCAGTTTTGAAGCTACGATGACGCACAGATGAAGGCTTAAAACTTATAAAATCTCTCATATTTCGTTGGGAATTCAAAAGCCTAATGTGCAATGAATAGTTACATATTTCAAATTACTATAATGTACAAAGTAAAGTTAGCTCCCATTGCAAAACGTTCTAACCTATTAGGTACGTAAGGCCTTTTCATAACGGACATTTGCGCCAAGATGTGCCCCGTCACAACCGGCCAGGATAATTAGCTGTCCATTCAAGCAACACGACATGCCATTGTTAGTTTTTTTCTATACAAAGCGAAATAAATGTGATATTCTGCTTAACTGTAGGATCAGGACCGAAGTTATTAAAATATCAAAGGATTTAGTATAGAACCAGAGCAATCCACTCGTAGGACTATCACGCAGCACACTGCAGTGTGAAGGCGGAACAAGAACTGTAATGGACAGGGCGTGACGGTTACCAACAGGCAAGCGCCTCGCCCGTCTCATCGCTTTATGACATAAAAAAACTGGTCAAGTGCAAGTCAGGTCCGTTCTTTAAGGTTCCACATTGCTTCATCTCGTTAAAGAAAATGTTGTTGGTTTTGATCATACCTTCAAAACCACATTATATGTCGGTATTTTAATTTTTGGATAGAAGATATGGTACATACTATACCGTTATTTCACACTCCTGTCTAGTTTCGTTTCGATATTGACACCTGTCGATTTTTGAAATGAACAATTTTTACAGCCATATCCATTTATAATTTTATGCAACGGGTTTTTAATTAAGCGCTTTTTATCTTTAAATTTAAATAAAACAAAGCGTGCGTGAGATATCATGGATTTTGTTTTTCGTTTGAAAGGCCTGTAGATACCATTATATTAAGTATTTCCTGGGTTACGCGTAGGCGATGTGGCATTTTCATTGATTCTGGTGCATAAATCCAATGTGGCATGACCTGAGTGGCACGTAGCGCCTGTTGAAACCACATCTAATTTGTGTCCATATCATCCAATTCAGAACAAAAGAAGTTGGTATTTAACCTATTGCCCTCGCTATTGACGGAGATGGCCTGGCCAACGTCGTTCTCAAAGAAATTTGGACCCATGACGTCGCCAGCCCAAAATCCACACCAAACAACGACTTTTCCGGAATGCACTGGATGCTCTAAGATTTCATGTGGGTTGGTATCGATTCGACAGTTTTGTTTTTAGGCGCACACATTTATCCATAAATGGGCCTCATCACTGAAGATGGTTTGATTTCGACGAAAATTGGGGTCAGTTTTCCAACTGCTCCACAGCCCATTTAGCGAACATATGTCGTTGTCTATGGTCGTTTACCTTCAGCACTTGGGTCTGCTGAATTTTGTACGGGTGTGGGCCCAAGTCGACGAAAGCCCAAACGACGCAATTGTGGTCTGCAAATTGTCGAGTTCTAGCGAGCGACGCGAAACCGATTCTTCGAAACACCATCACGGACAACGGTGATGTTTTCGGCAGATCTTGCGCTCAGTCGACGACGTACGGGTTTTAAGAACCCCTGGACTCAAATTTCTCGGTGAATTATGGCGGCCATAAAATGGGCGAAGCGCGTGGAACGTTGCCCAAACAGAATACCATTTTAATAAAACTATTTCATCATTTGCACGTGTTATTGAACGCCTATCCTACCGTGGTGACTTCGCAAAACAGACTAAACAAATGACAGCCAATTTGAAAGCTGTAGCACAATATAGGCCTCATCAACTATACAAAACTTAGGATGTCCCTATTGGAAGATAATAGGGACATCCTAAGTTATAATATAATTATAAATATAATAAGTTATAATATATATATATAATTATAAATTAGTTTTAAAAATATTAAATATGTTTATATTTTACTCAATGAGCTCTAGACGATGGTACCCACATGCTAAGGTGCAAAAAACTTTTTTAGGTTTACTTTTCATGTATAGGAGCATGTATGCCCCCATGAAACATAATTGAATTAACAAACTAAACTGGCCCAATATTCCATTTTGGTAATTTTTCACGAATAAGTTCCATAATTATTGTAGTTGGCCGTACCTTTCAGTCATTCCTTGAAATGTTGAAGATCTATGAATCATACAAAATAACAGCGTAAGACATTATATCGTATTTGTTTTATTTAAAGAATAATTCTCATTGCGTATCATCTTGATTTAGATGATTAAGAAAAAATATAACAAGGTGTTTCTTCCTTTTTAGAGACTACAAAAATTGATAATAAAAGTTATTTATCAAAACGGACTTCTACAGATAGAAATATAAAACAACTTCTAAACATCGGTTTTGTCACCATGCTGGTTAATTCAAATACTTTGTTCAGCTTGCTCAGCTCATATTTTATGGTCCAACTTCCAAAAATGATTTAATATTTTTTTTATTTAATAGTCAGTTCTAGTTTAAATATTTTTGATTGCAGGCTGCGTACAGTTACATTGTAGGTCAACTAGATATGGGCATATCAGTTCATTGTGTATAACAAACAATTGACCGAAATTGATGAATTTGAAATAGAAACAACTTGAAGGTATAGTCTACCCAACAAAATAGAACCATGATGGTCGGATGATCCAGTAAAAATATAATATATATTGTATGGTATAGAATTTACTTAAAAAATATATAAATAAACATCGTCCTTTGTTATGTCGGTGAAACATATCAATGGAAAAATCACACATCATTACTTTTATAAGAGAACCTTAGTATTGCAAAGAGATTGATCACAACTAAAAGGCCATCTATGGACCATCATATAAATTTGAATGTATGTATATCATAAGTCATAACATCAATTTATTTACAGTTTAATCCATATATTGTGTACAACAACGAATTTGGTCGAAACGTCGAGGTAAATAAATTTATACAGTTTTTATCGCGATTAAGTCTCGTTAAATACTTATAAATATGTGTTCATGTCGCGAAAGTCTTAAAGATACTACAACAATCTTGTTCAAAATAAAAATGCTACATTGGTGATATATCGTCCACAGGTGAATACATAGGTCGAGCGAAATTATATTATCTGACACATACATACGGCATATAATTATAATATTATGTGATAATAACAAATATTTTTAAAATATTTTACGAAAACATCAAATTAATATTTTAATAAAACACTTAATAAATATAAAATATATCTAGTGACAATTCCGCCTAATTTTCCTGCTAAGCCGACGTGACGTCACAAACGCCACGCCAAGAAAAACTTTTTTCACTTTTCTCGATCGTGCGCACGTAGAGTCAAGACCTCCTGAGGATGCTTCGTGTAGAAGCGAAACGCGTCGAAAATTCTTCCGGTTTGGCTGCGTGGCGTTTGTGACATCACGTCGGCTTAGCAGGAAAATTAGGCGGAATTGTCACTAGATATATTTTTATATTTATTAAGTGTTTTATTAAAATATTAATTTGATGTTTTCGTAAAAATATTTGTTATTATTAAATATGGATTTCCGCAAAGTAACGCCTGAATCTATTCATTATAATATTATGTAGCAAGTATATACTGAGCTCTAGTTGGATAAACAATTGAGTCAAGGCAAATCGTGGCTAAGGGGTAAAAGTTTCCATAAACAGTTCGATACACATTGTGGTAACGATGTGCCAAGCCGTTGCTAGTCAAGGGCACTCACTGTACAAGCGTAGGGTACACTTGTACATATCTAATCTTAGAAAATGATATCTTTTTGACTCCTTGTGAATCATTGTAAGCCTAACCTACTCATCAACATGCGCGGAATATCAATAACATCACACTAATAATATAAATTAAAAAGTGTGTTTTTTTATGTTATTGAACGGAACAAGCGGTAGGCCCACCTGATGTTAAGCGGACTAACCTCTGCCTATAACAGATGCATTTCGTCACAAGTCACGAATTGTACTGCGCCCGTCACCTTGAGACATAGTTGTTAAGTCTCAGATGCCTGTAATTTCACAGGCTCTCAAGGACTACTGCCGGAACACAGCGTTAGGTGCTTGGCGACAGACTTTCTAC
Source organism: Plagodis pulveraria (assembly GCA_963890685.1). Taxonomy (NCBI): domain Eukaryota; kingdom Metazoa; phylum Arthropoda; class Insecta; order Lepidoptera; family Geometridae; genus Plagodis; species Plagodis pulveraria. Next base: position 12,581,743 of record OY982961.1, read on the forward strand.
TTGAGGGTGGTAGCTAGCCAGGCGGGCAATCGCAAAAAGCCCTTCCACCATGCGGTGAAGCTAAAGCCGGCGGTGGGGATCGAACCAGGGTACTGCGGCGCGGCAGTCCATAGCTATTACCGCTCGGCCATCATTGCTTCAAAAAGTGTATGTATGAATAAAGCTGTAAATCTAAACTAAAATCCCGCTGGGAACAAAAAAGTGTGTTCAGATAATTTGTAAATCTAAACTTACTAAATTACAACGAAAGGAAGAAATGGAATTACGAGCGGGATTCGAATCCGTGACCATCCGTCCTTATAGCCGGGACATGCTCTGCCAACTGAACTATCGTAGTGAGTGAGTCATAGCTCAAATTTAACCTTTGTTCCTGTTGTTTAACCATCTTAAGGGGACGAAATAAAAAAAAAATCCTTTCGTTATAATATTCTAAGCGTATTCGCTTAGCAGGCATAAAGTATTAGCTCAATGGCATTAATGCATATCTATATCAATGATAGGATGTAAATCTAAGTTAAAAAGTTTCAGGGCTATTTTATAGAGAGAAAATATAAACTTCTACAATAAAAGACAAATATAGAGCAACTACTATTATAGGTTTAGGTAGTTTATTGAATTCACCGGTGCTGGGAAAGTCACGCCACAAATCTAATTGATAAGTTTCAGTTGAGTTTTACTTTTGTATGGGTATTTACAGACCCATTAACAACAATGTTTTGATTGACAGTAATGGATTTCGGATATGAAAAGTTTATACTACATTCATAAATACAGCACCGTGTACAAATAAATATTCACAGGCGACATGCTTATAATTAAGTAGAGGACAACGAGGAAGTTGGTTTTTCGGAATTCTCTGACTATGGCGATATGCGGCAAAGTAACTGTGACAAACTATTGCTCTGAGGTAAGTAAAAGTGTATTTTTCCAATACAGTTTAATTCCATCTCCACCTCTCTATTTTTTTGTATGCGTAATAGGTTAGCCTTTGACTACTATCTCACCTGATGGTAAGTGATGATGTGGTCGAAGATGTTGTTCAGGCTAACCTAAAATTACTGCCTCTCAAGGACAGCTGCCGGAACATACCATTAGATGCTTGGCGACAGATATTCTACTTGAGGGTGGTAGCTAGCCAGGCGGGCATTCGCAAAATGCCCTACCACCATGCTCTTTAACGACTGCCATCCTGTAACAACAACCGGGACCGACGGCTTAACGTGCCCTCCGAAGCACGGAAGCTCTCAGTAGTAATGTCACGAGCGGTCACCCATCCAAGTCATGACCGCGGCGGATGTTGCTTAACTTTGCTGATCAGTTAAGAACAACTAAGAAAACTTCGTGACAAGCGCTTCACAAATATCTATCTATCCCAACATAGGCGCTTCAATCAAACTTTCACATGTTGTATCAACAAAACAATCAAACGTCACTCATGAGACTCTAACCTTGGAAATGAAAAAGCCAACACAGCAAAGAACACAAAAGCCAATATCGAGCAAGAGCCCCTTCATCTAATAGAGTTTACTGATGGCAGTGGCAAGAGCTCGGAGTGGCAGACTCGGCGGGCGCCGCAGGGACGCCGATCGATCCACACTCGTTTTACGACTAATAACGTTCTCCAGACCATCTTCAAGGCTGTGTATCCTTTACTTTGTACTATGGATAAGAGGTAAAATTACATAGGAGTATTGTGCTTTGAGTAACTCATGTTCGAGCACCTATGAGCAAACACAAATATTTCCACTTCATGCAACTATCAACATTTTGGATGGACTCTCAATACGAGAACCCAAATAATTTACTTGAAGCATCTAGGATACAGCAGTTACACGCCTCGTCTCTTGAATAAAAAAAATGTATTTTACGAAATTCAGATGACAGGATAGTGTATACATACATATAAACACGCCTGTATTCCCCGAAGGGGTAGGCAGTGGTTTGTTAACACCCACGTTTCGCCAACTGGGTTTTGGTCTCGTGTAATAGGGGGCGAGCCTATTGCCATTCACCGGGCACAGTTTCAGGGTCATACAAAATGTTTTCTCTAACACACTGGGCGAAACACAAGAACATACTACGAATCATGTTTACGCTAACATATAATACAGGAAGACAAGAACATATTGCATGAAACTCTGGCAGGGCACTAAGATGGTATACAGCCCTGTTGTGCGTCTAAAGCCCACAACACCATACTTACATCTACGCGAGAAGTGGTATGCTGCTAATTTGGCGCAGTTTTCCCTAAGTCGCCTCTTACGACACGGGAAGAAATGGGGAGGTGACATTCTAACCCAGCACCCCATGGGGTAGATTAGTGTATGATATCTAAAAATAAAAATAATAATTGTTCGCCCAACAGATCTCCTTGACGATACAGCGGGGTAATGCGGCGAATGTGCTGTCAATTGGACCGAGTGTCATTTGCCCAAATATAAATTGGAATCAGACTTAAAGTCGATGCAGGTTAGCCTGAACAACATCTTCGACCACATCATCACTTACCATCAGGTGAGATAGTGGTCAAAGGCTAACCAATCAGGCATAAACAAAATAAAAGAATAAAAAAAAATTGATCGTTATTATGTATATATGACATGTGATAAAATTATATCTATGTAGTAGTATTGCAAATTATTCTTCTATAAGGAAATTATTTAAAGAGTTTTATCATTCAAATGGTCATCAATTCATGATAGCACTTGTTCAAATAATTATTGTTAAATTAGTTTTTAACCAGACTTGTGAATGGTATACTCAACAATAAAGTGATAAAGGCTTCAAAAAGCGGATTCGGTTATCACCCCAATGCTTTAGTCCCGATGATCGACTAGAAAATACCTACTAAAAGTTTTTAATCACTAGTTCCACATTATTATTTTGGGTAGTTTACTTTGTAGCCTGAAAATATTAAGCCCGAACTTTCTCAATAGTGGCTCGCCTGGAAAACGTTATTACATAACATGGCGTTCCTTGATGAGACTGCTAGTGATATCTATCGATCGTTTATTGTAATATAAAATAGAATTAGTGGGGCAAAAGTGAGTCATTGTTAAACAAGTATGAAGGCTAACGCCGTCCTCTTCGTGGCAATTTTTTTTATCAAAACTAAGCCTAATTTGTTTGAAAATGTGTCTCGTTTATAAGGTGTGTGGTAACTAGTGATAACAACATTTTATATCCATTATTTTCAGATTCTTTTTAAATGGAACTAGTAATTATATAGTACTGGTGGGTGGGTACGAAGGAATATTATACCCCTAAAAATTCTGTCACTGGTGCTCATAATTTCTCTCTCAAAATGCTCATAACGTCCTCTTTTTTATTATTCTTCGATTGTGTTTCCTGCATGTTCCACACCTTTAAAATCTATACTTTCTTCATTATGCGTCATGGAAAGTCAGAATTAAGAAGTGACATATTGAATTGTTCAAGACAAATAGTACTATGATATCCATTATCAGACAAAGCCAAATTATTACATTAAACTATGGAAATAAGCTTTCAATAAAATGTACATAGTAAGTGTTGTTATTATCATAACGTTAATTAATAACTTAAGATGTTTTAATTAGTTAACGGAACGGCATAATCGCCATAGCGATAGCTCTTTAAAATAAAAAATAAAAAAGTTCTTTGACTTACGAAATTACAACGAAAGCAAATATTTGATCTCAGAGTGGGATTCGAACCGACTACCACTCATCCCTGTAGCCCTGCCCTGCTAACTGATCTATCGAAGTTACTGAGTCGTAGCTATCATTTAGTTCCTATTTTTTTCCGCTTTTTGGGGGACGGAGCTAGTTTTATTTTCCTACAAAAAGCATTGTAGATAATGAAGCGTAGGATGCTATCACATTAAAAGTAATAAATAGTTGCCCGTTAAAAACTAAAGTCGTTAGCCTGACTCTAACAAAAAGCACACAATGAGTCGAAATGAATGAACCGAAAACGGATTCAATTACTAATCTACGCGGCAATATTCGAAGATCTAATTCTATACAAAGTACTAGTAATTCATATACACGTTGATTTGTATATTTAAAGCAAAAGGCTAAGTTTATATCGAGGAAACCATTCACGATTGAAGTTACAAGTTTCAAAGGTTATACACAAACAAAGCTTTCCGTGTCGGAGTGAAGTAAACCAATGAACCCAATGGTTTCATTCAACCCGATCTTTAATACTTTAACAAGCTCTTTATGAATGTCTCCAAACAATTTAAGCTGCAATTTACGGGTAACAACCTTGTAATATCAACTGACAATACTTATGTACTCTTTGTGCCAAAGTAGTCATAGAAAAAGCAGACAAGTAGATTGACTTCCTAGATAGCGCAACCAAACGCGGCTTGTTTGTGTCCGTGCCCGTACGCATGTGACACAGCGTGCACACTATGGCAAATATTTTGCGTGTCCAGAGTACGTTGATAATTCAAGGCAATAATAATTTATCATAAAAGTCGTGTCTGTAGGTAGCTACGAACTAATTTGGGATAGTTTATCAATACATATTACTTAGATGTCTATACATTTTGAATATTGATTGCGTTTCCAGACTAGAGCAGGTATTTTGCCTTGTTTTCGAAGCAGTGATGGCTCAGTGGCATTGTCTATGGACTTCCCTGCAGCAGGTCCATGGTTCGAATCCCGCCGCGGGCTTGAGCTTCACAGTATGGTGGATGGGAATTTTGCGAATGCCCGCCTGTCTCGCTACCACCTCTAGTAGAAAATCTGTCACCAAGCACCTAACGGTGTGTTCCGGCACCTGTCCTTGAGAGCCAGTAAAATTACAGGCACACGAGACTTAACAACTGTACGTCGCAGTGTGACGGGCAAAGGCAATTCGTCGATGCAAGAAATGCGTCTGGTATAGGCAGACGTTAGTCCACCTAGCATCAGGTGGGCCTCGGATTTGTTCCGTCACAATAAAAAAAAAAACTTCTATTAGCCTTCAGTCGAACTACTTTTCTGATTTCACTATAGTATAATACAAAGAGCTTCACAACAAAATTTGGAACAGTTTTCATTCCAAACTACAACCGATGATAATCCCCATTCAGATGCCTAATATTAGCTGCGCACCGACTGCAAAATAATTTCATGGAACAATAGCAACAGTCTCACGCCCTTGACTGCTACTCATTTAATTCGATGTTATGACGAATGGGAAGAATGATACCATAGTCGAACCGTAGTTCCAAATGCTAGGCGTTGATCACGCAATCAATGATGTAAGGAAAATTAGCTGCGTAGGAAGTAGAGAATTAAACATTGATTAGCAGGAGACTATGAGAACTTCCTTGTGATTCCGCATAGGTTATTATATACTCATCTTTATATGTTATGGTTACGATGTTACTCATACATTAATTGTGTATTTAAAACTTCCTTTTCATAACCCATTCGTACTCGTATATTACTGTTATGCATTGTTATACAAGCTGCATTACATCTGGTTCTCTAGCATAGTTAGGTCACGTTAGGTTATGTCTTCGTTCTAAATAAGTTTGTATAGTTAAACACAGTTGTGCATTCCTATATTATACTTAAATGAGTATAGCTAGGCAATAAAATATGAATTGTAGACCATCATCTGTCACTTTGGCAGCTGTCATTTCAAATCGATTGCGTGTTATTTTTAACTGACTATGTTTGTTATATGATTATATTACTCCGCCAATTCGTGGACTGGTTTTGGAGGTACCTCCAAGTTGGTCCCATTTAAATTTTATCAAAATCGGTCTAATAGTAGTATGTAAGTAGCAATGAACTGAAAAATATTATTTTCATACCTGTATGATTTAATGGTAATTGCTACTTGTTGGTGAACATTATTTTAGGCTAGTGAATGATCTTATAAGCAGTATGCATCACAAAAAAGAGAAAAATATAAAATGGTCAGCGTTTAGCATCAGCATGATACTGACTTCAACAAGTTATTTCGTGTTTTTAGTGTTGGAAGTCTGTAACTAAGACTTTTTTTTAAATATTTTTTTATTATTACTAATTATTGGTTAAAGCACAAATTTAAGGTATACCATGATTTCTGTAATTTTAACAGCTGTAATATTTTAGTGAATACATTTCGTGCACGAAAGAACGCGTGTTACATAGATGTAATCAATACATTATTGTATATTGTAGAGTTTACATGAATTAGAGCATCTGAACTTTGAACATTGGATTGCATTCTAATTGAATTTAGTCAAGTGAAACATTGGCAGGCAATCGATAATAACAGCGTACGAGAAGCGCTGCTGGAGTACTGTCTCGGCGCGGACGTTGACCGTGCGGGGGCGCGACGGCTACGACCTTGCCCATTGTCCATATCCCTCTATACTCCCACAGAACATTTTATACAGGAAACCACTGGATTCATTTATTCCAGTCCCATCAAAGTAACAACAACACCCTCCTCGTCATGACAACGAAACATCGACATGGAGACCGCACTACAGAACCTTTAAGCTTATAACTACGACGCAACTATACGTATATGTACCTATTACACATATTAATAGTATGACAGTCAAACGAAATTCAATAAAGGCTTCTCTCGCGGGTACGCGATGAAGATCGATCGTGTATAGACAGACGATCGATACAGACCGCAGGAGACAAATGTGCGGAAACGATGGTTGTGCCTGGCGCGGCGGTGCGGCGGAGCGGGCTGGTCGCGCCGCACCAGCTTGCCGAGGAGGTCGAGCAGCGAGAGGCGCAGCGGGCGCGGCGGCGCGCGTGCCTCGCCGCCCTCCGCGCCCAGCACCTCCAGCTCTACCGCCTCCGAGCGCGAGCACATCCGCACCGCTACCGCCACCGCCCCATGGCGCGCGCCCCTCGCCGACGCGGCCGGCACCTCGCGTCACGCAACTGCAGCACGCGTCCACAACGCGCGCTCCGACCCGTCGCGGGGTCGACACTCGCCTCTTCCTAGCCTAACCTGGTGCTGCCACCCGCTACTATACTACCGCGGATTGTACTGCGCGCGCACGCTTTTAAAAGACTCTCACTACTGCGCCGTCGTCGTCACCGTATTGCCCTATCCAAACTGTGGCTAGTATCTATGTTTACTGAATGAAAACTGCTGCACTGGGAATGCTATACTTATACTATATTTTTCAGGAGTATATAAAATTAAAATTTACCATCATAATAGCCAGTTATGTGGTTTGTGTTATGATATGATATGACACATAACTAAGCTGTGTTTTGCAGTAGAATACAGTATATTAGATTTCTGGGTGCTGAACTAAAATAATCAGGTACATGCCTACCGTAACAGATTACCGAGCTTTCGAGTACTTCGAATTAAGGTCACCTGCAGTCATGCACCTGCCTACCTAATAGAATTATAACAAGAAAGTATCAAATAAAAGAAATAGTATAATTATATAATGTTTTCCCCCGTTGCCTGTCTAAGATTGCACCCTCCATGTATTCCTGAAGTAGTCGTAAGTGCCGATGAATAGAAAAACCGGCCAAGTGCGAGTCGGACTCGCGTACCGAGAGTTTCGTACAAATCTGTAGTAAAAAATATGATATTTTTATAGCTATTATATTATAGTATCTTTTGTTTGCGTTGAGAATCAAAGGATACAGTCATTTATTTTGACATTGCTGAGAAGTTTGATTTTTTCACAGTTCCAAGAGACAGCAGACCTGAATATTTGATATGAATTTCAGATTGATACCTCCACAAATTGCTGAGAAAAAGGGTCTTTACAGACCGACAGACGGGCAACAAAGTGATCCTGTAAGGTTCCGTTTTTTCCTTTTAAGGTACGGAACCCTAAAAATACCAGAAGCCCACCTTCTGGTAAATTTATTAAGCAATTTATCCATGGCAGTATTTCCAAACCTACCAATTTTTCGGGAGATCTACCGATTTTGTTCTCAATCTACTGATGTCCCGAACTTCAAGCATTTTCTACCGATGTTTGCTATTGAATGAAAAAGCGATTGCATCATAAAAACAAGTATTAATTGAATCTTGAAAACATAACTCTCCTTCTTTGGGCAGTCATGTAAAAATATTTTAATTTTGTAAATACCACGACGTGGCTGATTCACACGCACTTGTCAAATGATCCTACTTCTTTTTATAAGTACTCTTTACCATGAAAGCTTTGTTTTGTAGACGCCAATGGTACTATGAAATTTCCCTCTCTGCGTAAATTAGTTTAAAATATTTTAAGCCTGTCTGATCCGTGGCCACTTTATAAAGAATATTTTGTTCTGGACGTAAGTCTCATGTATCGCCTTACTCGCATGTCGCCAAATTTGGCGAATACTAAACCATCAATAAAATGACGAAAGTCCTCGTCTTTCTAACGGAAGTTATGTATTATATATTACATAATAAGGACACAGAATAGTCTGTAAACGATTGGAGGGGTTACAACAAAACAAAGAAAATCACTTTCGCGATTGCAGGTCTGCCACTTACTAAAAGGAACATTGACAAAGAGAAATGCTTTGATTTCGTGGAAGAAAAAAAAACGATTACCGCTATGTGCAATGAACGTTGATAGGTACCTACTGTAGGCGGGCATAGAGTAAAATTTTTTTATATATCGAATATTATGATGATTTTTAATAATAATGGTAATAGAATTTTATTTCTTATTATTGTATAGGTATATTGCTACCTGTGGGTGTCGTAAGAGGCGACTAAAGGTAAAATACCGCACTGAGAAAAATCTAAAGTCAAAAGTGCCCTAATGCCGGCCAATTTATATGGTATGAAGGCAAAAAACCGACCAAACGTAAATACGTACGAATGTTTAATTTAAGGTGTATTTTGTGTTCTTTCTTAAATATTGACTTTTCGATGAGACAATTATTATCGTATAACAAGTTCAATTCTGAAAATACTTTACGGAAGGCGTTTTTTGACGGTTTTGTTTATTATAAAACATGGTACATTTTTATTGATTGGTGAAAATCATCTTAAGACTTGTGAATTCACCTTGGCGATGTTCGTAGCGCGGTCATTGCCTATATAGGTGACCGCTTGTGGTATTTACTACTGAGTGCTTCCCTGCTTCGAATGGCAGGATGGCAATCGTTATAGTACGCTGGTAGGGAAATTTGCGTATGGCTAGACTAGCACTTGGCTAGCCTGCCATCCTCAAGCAGTAAATAAGCCTTCAAGCATTTAACTGTGTGTCCCGGCAACTTTCCTTGAGAGCCACAACCCATTCCAGGTATTTAGCCTTATTTTTTACCATCTTCGTTCACATCATCACCTACCATCTGGTAAGATTGTAATCAAAGGTTAACCTATCAGCAGTTGAAAACAAACTAAGAAGTTTATCTGTATCTAGTCTTTGAGTACCATCCTAAATACCTATACTATCTTAGCTTTTGGTATTGATGACGCGATCTGATTTTACACACAAGCTAATCTTGGAGAACCTAAAGAGTACCTTAGCTTTGGAACGTAATGAAATGATCTTAATTTTCGCACTCGCACGAAGGCTAGACCTAAATGCCTATCCTGACGTTATTGTCACTAAATCTAGATTCTATACAATAAATAGGTACAATTTGGAGATTCATTTTCTAACATTATCTTTAAACATAACAATACAAAAATCGCTTATAGAGTTAACATTTTATCTTAGTTAAGACGTACATATATTAGCCAAAATAAACCTATTATTAATACCGTGCTAAGATACAAGACAACGTCCAACGTCTGCAGCGAATCATAAAATCCAGGACACAATCCACACACCTGGCCCAGCTAGTCTATATATAATTTATAATTACATACACATATTTGTACTAGGTATGTCACAACAAAGTGTTTTACGATAAATTTTGTTATGGCATGTTGTAAATAATTCGCTGTAATGTTCGCCGATTTACGAAGAACTACGAAGACCAAAGAGATAGATTGATCAAACATTGAAGAAACAGTACGTAACTTACAGTACGAGTACGTGCCTCATTTTATGGACAGCCAGTTGGCAACGTTTCAAGTAAAAATACCGTATTCATATAATATAACGTTGTTAGTAAAACTATAGATCATCTGAGACGGTGAGTCATTCAGTCAACGGTACGCAAATTTTTTAGATCATGGAAATAATGTGTATTTTGACACATAGGATCAAAGAACCGTATCGCCTTTATGAAACTATAAGTGATCATTATAAATCGATTGAAATTGTGACGTAAGGTCTTCTCACTTTACTCTTTCTTTTAAACTTATAGACTAATAACAAATATTTAAAAAATATTTTGAGAAAACATTAAAACAATATTACAAATTTACGAGAGCAAAAATTATAGTCATGTGCGGGCTATAATTTTTCCTCCCTTGTAATTTTGTAATGTAATCCGCAGAGCATACGTTTTATACAAACGTCAAAAATTAAAATTAAATCAATATTCTAATGGAAACACTTAAAATATTTGAAAAATATATATATCGTGACAATTCCGCCTACTTTTCCTGTTAAGCCGACGTGACGTCACAAACGCCACGAAAACAAACCTATATTATAATTTTATACCTATACAATAATTAAATATGGATTTCCGCAAAGTAACGCCTGAATCTATTCATTGAACTTATAGACCTATAATGTTATCTTAGGTTTTCGCGATTAGTCACCACGTGACCACGATCACTGCAAAGTGTTTGAAACGGTCGTCGGGACAAAATAATGATAAATATACGCGATATTAGACCTATGTTTGGCGACCGACTCGCCTGTTGGTAAGCAAAGGTGCGGCCGCCGATGGACCACTTCGGTCTAGAAGGAAACTATTCGCTCTAGCCATTAAGATTTAGCCCTTGATCGTGAGCCATTAAGAATTATATGATTGAAAGAAGAAGGCAGCAAGCAGGGAGTTCCATACGTGGGCTGTAGGCATTATTTAAAAGTTAAACGAAACCTTTGCTGTCTAATTTAGTGAACTTCTACGAGATACGAAGAAGAGTAATACAAGGAGGCGCGGAGGATTAGTAACCAGTTATTTTGGGTCTTTAAGATTATCCAATTGACCCTACGACGTTAATATAAGTACCTATAATGTATATATAAGTTGGGTCAGTGGGGACCGGGAGCTCATCGTATTATCCAAAACTTATCAGAGCTCTTGGTCGATGCGACGCGTGATCAAAATGCTGGCACCTATTTGGCTCAACGAATAAGCGTTGCAAGTCAACGGGGCAATGCAGCCAGCATGCTGGACACGCTGCTTGGTAGTGGGCTGGAGCATTTGGACTGCCTGTGAGTCTGCAATTACGTACGTCTAAATGCTTTTTTGTAGTAGCTGTAGTGTTGTATATAGTTCGTAGTATTTTGTTAATAAAGGCATACCGCCGGTAAAAAAAAAGTATAATATGGTATATACTTATGTAAGTAAGTATATGACATACGATATAAGTGTACATACATACCATATTGTAGGGATATGAAAAACCTGTAAACCTGTCTCAAATATCAAAGGGATTTAATAAAATCCCTAAACTGATCTAGCAAAATTATAAATCACAACGGTTTAGCACCTAGCTTCTAACGTACTAAAACATCTACATATAATAGCACAAATTCATAGATATCAATAACAAAACCTAAACACTTTGTACAATGAAAATACTAGTAAATTCGTTGATATTTATCTTTATTCGTGGACCGTTCGTAAGCTTTTTGTAAGTACAGCACTATTATAAACCTGTCATTTCTTCATTATTTTCATTGTCATTACTTCTACATATACTACAGACAAAAGGCCTCTTTAATTGAAAACCCCACACCAATAAAAAACCGCTACTATATAATAAACTAGGATGTATGAGGTGAGGATAGGTCGTTATAATTTAGGAGCATAATTTCAGATGTTATTTACGTTGAAGAAAGATATAGGTAGGTTTTATTTTTATAATTGACTATTTTACCGGCCGCGGCTCCGCCCGCGCGTAAATCGAGAAAAAATTATTAACCTCTTTCTGCGCAGTTGGATAAAAACAATTTTATGTCTTTCCCCGGGTCTCAAACTATTTCCATACCAAATTTCATCCAAATCAGTCCATTAGTTTTTAAGCTTATTTGTTGCACAGAAAAATACAAATATTTCCTCTTTATAATATTAGTACAGCTATAGTTGATGGTAATAGATGATGTGGTCAAAGATGTTGTTCAGGCTAACCTAGAACTGCTGGCTCTCAAGGACAGCTGCTGTTAGGTGCTTAGTTAAGTGATTTTCTACTTGATGGTGGTAAGCTAGCCAGGCGAGCATTGTAAAATGCCTTACCACCATGATATAACGACTACCATCCTAAGGCAACCGGGACGAATCAACGTGCCCTCCGAAGCACGGAAGCGCTCAGTAGCAATGCCGCTAACAGTGACCCATCCAACCCATGACCGCGGCGGACGTTTGATCGGTTAAACAAACTACGCTACAAGCGCTTCAAAGGTCCAGGATAATTAACAAGTACTAAGTATTAACTTAGTTCTTGTTAATTATCCTGGACGACTTTGATGTGTGAGCATTATGCAGATTGCAATAGCAATTTGAGAGAGGCTTTCATGGTGAGGTAACAGTATTATGTTTGTCGATCTTCCTACACCGAAAAGCAAATTGTCATCATTGTTACCTATGTTTAATTAAATAAATAAATATCGATATGAAAAGTTTTCTACGGTTTTATGGCCAGCCACCTTCCAGACGATAACCCTCTTTCGTAATGGTCTCATTGGTGGTATTATCGGCAGTAGAACTCTTTGTACGATTTGGACCAGGGAAGTACTGTCACAACGTATTTCTACCGCCACGCAGTAATATTCAATTTACTGTGTTGTAGGGCAAACGAGCAGGCGGCTCACCTGGTGGTAAATGATAACCGTCGCAACACCAGAGGTATCGAGGATGCGTTGCCAGCCCTTGAGAAGGGAATATGCTCTCAGCTTTTAAGGGTGGATTCAGTTACGCTGCGACCAAGTGTTGGAACAACCTACCACCTCCCATTAGGAAATTGAAAAATTTAGAAACTTTTAGGTCCAAACTCAAAAAATTCTTAATTGGTGAGCAGATAAAGTATGGAAACATAAATAGTGACTTTTCTTTCATATAAAAATGACCTTTTAAAATTGTCTTCAAATATTATAATATATATATTCATTACTTAGCTATTAGAACTCCCTTTCTCTTATTTATGTATGACCCAAAAATTATCAAAAATCCTCCACTTATTTACTCCACTTATCTACAACTGCCAATAACTATATATTATAAGCCAATACTTGGTCGTGCCACCTTATGGATGCGGCTGCTGCTAGTCACTCAGTACTCATATCTAGCAGAAAAATAACCGCCATCATCAACATTGTTTGGGTATTATTCGGATTTAGGCCAATAACACTATCTATTCCATTATTTTAGTATAAATATACTTTTTTCCTTTTTTGTAGATGCTTTAGCCCCCCCCCCCCCCCCCCCCCCCCTTTACTATATAAGTAAATATAATCTGTGCATTGTTTTACCAATACTATTTATATTTAGGTAATACATTTATTTATTTTTTTGTAATAACTAAGTTGTGATAATTATTGACAAGTGGTATGTTGAATTATTATTTGAATAGTATGTACTTTAAGGTTGTTGAAGAGATTTATATATATATATATTTTATTTTTAACTTGCTATCTATATTATTATTATTTGTTAGCCACCTGCCAGGGTATATCTGAAAACCAGCGCCGGATGTCTCAGACATTCGGCATTTTGCTGAGATATTACCTTTTTGGCAGCACCTAAACATTGTTTATTTACCCTTTTGGTTTTAAAAATGTGAACTGTATTATGTGATGTTTTTGTGTGCCAAATAAATTTATTTTCTTTCTTTCTTCTTTCTTCTTTCTCTCTTATTGAAGGCCCGTTTGGAGCGTATGGTAAACTTTACACCAAGGGTTAGGTTATATTAGTAAATTTTCGTCATAATAAAAAAAACACTTAGTTTTGACCTTTAGACGCAGATACGAATCTGATAATTCTTTTGAGTGTGGCGCAACGCTAAATAATGTTTACTTGTTTTTTTATTGTAATATATGTGTAATTCAAAAATGTTAATCTGTTACTCAATATGAGATACATTTCTTGTATTAAATTGTATAACATTCGTGCTAGGTTAAATGATTCATATCACAGCTATGAATTTGACTACGTTCTCACTTGATGGTAAGTGACAATGTAGTTGAAAGGGGACCCTAAAATGATAGATAATTCAGTATAGTCATATACTAGCATAAAAAGTTTTGATTATTTCTGAACAAAAATAAATGAATCTTTAACTCCCTTTTTACATCTTGAGTCGAATCTACGATTGTGTTTGAATAACTCCAATCCAGTACAGCTTCTTACAAAGATACTTCTAAATTATTTGACAATTTATATTATTGCTCCTTATATTTTTTACAATGTTGTCTCCGTGAAAACCTACATAAACCGGTTAGTTTAGTCCTTTAAGTTACAAAATCTGTAATAATATAACAAAATTTGAACCTACTTTTATGCAAATACTAATTTGAATCGGCACGACTACTATTAAATGTCTAATACTTTAACTCTAATTTACAACTTTCTAAGATGAATTTTCAAAAACATAGTAAAAACCTACCAAATCGATTCACAATCATACGAAAACAAAAGAAAAATTATTATACCGGTTTCCTGATAGAATAAAATCAAGTATTTTGCTATTATGTGACCAGTACTACAATAACACTATTAGGAATCTACATAGCTTATTATTTCTTTTTTTGAATGAAAAAAAATCAGTTATCACGATTATTGCATTGTACCACAACACATACACAACAATTCGTCAGCTTCACTACATTAAAGTAACACAAATCTGATGTTCTGGGCTTAAATACAATACATTTTGATTATTTACACCAACTATGCGTTAATTATACAGATTTCTACATGTTGTCATATCATAACAGAAGTGAAAGTAGCGGGCGATTACATGTAAATACCGTCGCTGCACATGCAAAACTTGTGTGACTTTTTACAAAATCTGTTTTGTTGCATATTTGATAAATTTTCAAAGACGCGTGAACCTGAATAATCATTTTGTAACATATTTATTAGCTATGAAAGAAAGAAAGAAAGAAAGAGCTATGGTAACACTTTCGGCTATGTGATAATAATAATAGGTCTGTGTGAACAAGAATATGCACTAGGCACAAGGGACACATGGCACAATTTCACTTTTGTGAGTGACTGAAGAACTTACGCTTTCTCATACAGACACCGAGCGAGAGAAGCAGATAGCACGACATGTCGCATAGCAACGTTCAACAACTTATCGCAAATTAGGACCTATGTAGTTGGGCTTCACTCTATTATTCTTAAGGAAAAACACATGTTACGGAGCGGCAAGAACTGAAAAAAAATATATACATACATAAAATCACGCCTCTTTCCCGTAGAGGTAGGCAGATGCCACAGATTTCCACTTGCTACGATCCTTACAAATCTCTTTCGCTACATCTACACTTATCAATCCTTTCATACATAAGCGTCGGTTTAGGGTACTCCTGACCTGGGCTTTTTTCAGTAATCTGATTGCGGAACGTTCGCCTAGTTCTTCCCCTTCCAACACTTCCGTTCACTTGTCCCACGTATACCTGTTTAGTCAATCTCGTTTCTTTCATTATCTCTACATGTCCAAAACATCTTAACCTTTCGCGATTTTTGACACTACATCCTCATTCACACCACAGGAAAAAAAATACTACATAAATATGGCTTAAGAGACTTGAAATAACCTACAGAATACGAACATATTAATTTACTCAAATGCCTGTCTGTCTGTATGTACGCGCCTCACATGAAAGCTACTTAAACGATTTTGATAGAATTTGGTATACACATAATTATGTAGTCAGCGGATCATAACAATACACTTTTTATTGGGTTCCGCACCTAACCACGGAACTGATACGTATACAACGTGATGAATCTATCAAACTATATTTTCTTGCCAGTTAAAATATCAATATAATTATTGTTATTATAACGGGAAAACTTAATTTTTTTTTTAATATAGGGAAAAGACATACCTATACAATAAACGTTTTCTTATATGTATGCCCTATTGGATAAATTTTATTGTACTATAATATCCGAACGTTAAATATGACGTTGTTATAATAGAAACATTAAAATATGATAACAAATAATAAAGTATGATCAAGTACTTAGTTGTTGGAGAGTGCTTTATCAACAAGTTCAAGCGCTTCACCAAGGCGTCCCTTGGCAACTGAATTTGAACTCCATTGATTTGATAATTTGGCTTCTATCTCCACTTCTAGCAGCTTGCAGCTAGAATTGATTTCAGGCAATTTCGGCACATATTCGTAGTTAATTATTTCTGGGCCCTGAATACCGCTCAAAAATGTGTTTTGTCACATTATGGAATTATAATAATTACTATTAATTATGAGTGCAGTGAATAAAATATATGCTAATGAAGTAGCAACACTGTCTCAATTCTGCATAGGCACCAAATTTTTCCAATTTACGATTTATGTTATTTTTTTTAATGCAATTGTGACGGATCACGGAACAAGCAGACGCCCACGTGACGTGAACTTAAAATGAAACTAACCTCTGCCTATAAGAGATGCATTTCGTCAACGACGAATCGCACTGTGCCCGTCACACTGAGACGTACAGGTGTTAGGTCTTATGTGCCTGAAATGTATGTGATTAATAATGCAAATGCATCGTAAAATGAAAATGTTTTAGATATATAATTAAGAATACGTGTAGACCAGCAGGTGAGCGTCCGCGACTTCCGTTCCTTAGTAATTGCTTATAAATTATAATATCTATGTCAAAGTGTCTATTCGCAAATCGATATCAAAACATCGTACTATGTCGTAGTTCGAACTAACTCTGTACACTCTGTATTGAAATCGGTGAAATAAGCTGCTAGTAACAAACGAGGAAAAAGATTAGAATTTGTATAGTTGAACTTAAAATTCTCTGACTCAAACACTGATCTCAATATCGAGTTAGATGGCTCGCTGCGTACGTAAAGCGTAGTGTGCGTAGTCAGGTTATGCCTAAAGCCAAACGGGAGCTGGCCATATTGAGATTTAGGTCCATTGAGTTTTAGATCAAAAACAGATGATCTAGTAAAAAATAAATGCATGGTAACGTCAAACTTATACTAACAATAAGAATATTTATGCATCGAATTGGGGACCTCATCCGTTTTGGTTAAAACAATTTTGTAGCACGATTTCATTGCTAATTTAGATCGGCAGCCAATTTCATCACTAATCTAGATCCATAGTCGATTTCATCACTAATCAAGATCTGCAGTCGATATTATGAGATCTATAGTGGATTTTATCACAAGTCTAGATCCGTAGACGATTTCATCACTAATCAAGATCCATCACTAATCAAGAGTCATATAGATTTATGAGATCTATAGTGGATTTTATCACAAATCTAGATCCGTAGTCGATTTCATCACTAATCAAGATCTGCAGTCGATTTTATAAGATCTATAGTGGAATTTATCACAAATCTAGATCCGTAGTCGATTTCATCACTAATCAAGATCTGCAGTCGATTTTATGAGATCTATAGTGGATTTTATCACAAATCTAGATCCGTAGTCGATTTCATCACTAATCAAGATCTGCAGTCTATTTTATGAGCTCTATAGTAGATTTTATCACAAATCTAGATCCATAGTCGATATCATCACAAATCTAGATCCGTAGTCGATATCATCACAAATCTAGATCCGTAGTCGATATCATCACAAATCTAGATCCGTAGTCGATATCATCACAAATCTAGATCCTTAGTCGATATCATCACAAATCTAGATCCGTAGTCGATATCATCACTAATCTAAATCCGTAGTGGATTCATTCTAACGTGACTGAAAACCGAAATAGTAATGAAAACCTGACTTAAAACAGCATTGAAATCAAACACAGAACACAGCTAAAAAAATACGACCACCCTTATCTTTTTCATGAGTTACAAATATAGAGAATATCTAGTCTGTATACTGACTACTGTTAAATAATGGTGTAATCAGTTCACCAAAATAATAAGATAAGTATTAGGTTTGCATGTCAACCATGTAATTATCACACAATAATGTACACCTTGTCCTCTGAAAGTAGGTATACCTATACATAGTTGACTATGTATATTTTCAAGAAGGTCGAAGGAGGGGTGTTCAGTTAGATATGTATAGAAAATAACAATGACAACCTTGAGGACAGGTGTCCCGCAGAGGCATTGGGCAAGCTACTAACCTTGGCCATGTGTTCTTGCCGAGGACTTTCCCATGTCGCCCGCACCATCGACACACATGCACACACACGCGCGCGACACTTAAAACACTAACACTGTGCGTACTTATACTTATAGGTCGGTATAAAAGAGGCGTAGAAAACGTTATACGTTATATTATAGAAGGGCACTTGTGGGCTAAGCTAGGTCTCCTACGGAGATGTCGGTATGGTTGCGTGGTGGCAGGCGGAGGGCCGCGCGGCGCGATCGGCATCCTGCGATACGGATCTGCACCTTGTGTTCCTGTAACAAAGCAAACACCCTGTTAAGTATCAAAAATATGACATAAACCAATCAGTTTCAGTTTTTTGACCGACTTCACAAAAATGAGGAGGTACTCAATTCGTATGTATTTTTTTAAAAGTTTGTTATCTCAGAACTTTTGATTGGGTGAACCGATTTTGATGATTCTTTGTTATTTGAAAGCTGATGCTTGGCGTGTTGTTCCATTTAAATTTAATCAAACCGGTCCAGGCGTTTATGATAAAAAAAATATTTATTAGTAAACTTAGCAGAGCTAAACTGCATTAGGATTTCATTAGCCTAAGTTTTTTGTTTGTAACTTATCAGAACGATGCGATACGTGAAATGCTGGCATTTATTTGGCTCATCGAAGATGCATTGCAAAACAACGATTATTATATGTTCTATGGTAATGCGGCTAGTGTACTGGGCACGCTGCCAACTGGCAGTGGTCTAGACCATGCCAGTTGGCAGCGTGCCCATGGGTTAGGCCTGCAATGAGCTTTAGGTTGCCTCAATGCTTTTGTTTTAGTAGATGTGGCATTGTATATAGTCTGTAGCGTATTGTGAATAAAGTCATCGCCGATTTTTTTTGCATGGACACAATTTTTTTGTAACAACCAATGTTGACTTTTATTATGTTAATCAGCAACAGTTTTTCCCTAACTTTGACCTTTATTATAAACACGATACCGTCCGAGACTGTGTCCTTAACCATATTACAAAATGTAAATGAACATTTTTTCCGTGCAGACACAAATAAGCATATTTTCAATGCCGTCGAATACGAGTACATTTCAAATAACATCTTTATCATAGAAACAGCGGACGTCAAGCAGTGCTCATAATGTAGCAATTAGTCTTGATTGGGAGAATTGAGATGCGAGGCTCGATACCCATACACAGTCTCATGGTCCTCAATTGACACTACGATCTTCACTCATGAACGGTAAAGTGAAAAATAATTAATTTTTCAACACAGTTGCTCGTAACGGGCCTTTATATGCACCGATTTTAGTGTCATAATTTAGTCTATTACGCGTGCTTTTTTCTAGTTTACCGCAATTTTTCACCAAGGAGATTGTAGTTTGTTCCATTAGTTTTCCATATAAAAACCAACCAGAGTTTTTTACCTACAGAAGTAAAACTTTAGAAGGTTATGTGAGTTTATAAACCTTCTTATCCACATTATTATTGCAATAAAAATATATGTTAAGTGTATTCCGATTCGTTTTGTATTGTATCTAGTACTATAGGTACATATCACAAATTGACTATGGAAAAATTAAGGTGGTTCGGTGTTTTTGTCAGGGCCATCTTTATTAGCGAAATCAACGCCATTGATAAATAAACATTTTTTATCAAAATTTTCGTATTTGATCCTCGCAAGTGTGTTGAAAAACACGCGTGTGGCATGCTGATCATTACTCACTCGGCTCTCTCACTCTCGCGCTATACTGCCTCGTGTGTAATGATCAATAAACCACACTTGTATCATAATGTACTAATACATAGGCAATGAATGAATTGATACTGTGAATTCAATAAGTAACTCTAGTTAGTTTTGCAGCTATAACAATAGGAGGTTATTACTATACATTAAAAAACAATTCTAGTGAACAATAGCAAGATCGGCAAGACGAGAAGGATGAACAACGTCTAATAACCTATTATTCTAAATATTTTCAATTATAGTCGGAGGTTATCATTATGACATTTATTACAACGCAATTTCACATCTGCGTGGCCGTAACTATACAATCAGCAAACACATTTTTATTAATATCCTAGTGTAGATACAAAAATAAAATATCTACATTGAATTTTTAACAGGATGCGGTTTAGCGGATGGTAAATGATTATAATATCGATAAATAAATGATTGTATTAAACAATAATATGTTATACGACATCAGTAAACTAGTCCTATGAAATATTACGTCAGCGTCCTAAAATAATTGATGATGGCCAAAATTTAATTTCATGTACCTACCGTAACAACCCATGTGATAGCATGTTGTGTGACATCATAAGAACCTACCTACTACAAGTTGGGCCTTGAGATAGAATCTTTACTCACAGACAGATTAAGTACGCGAAGCTGTTTGCGTAAGGTTAATTTTTGACATGCATGTAGCAAGTCGCAAAAGTAATAAAAATTGTTTCAGAAACAGCATATTGTTCTATTTTAAAATAATCTGCCCAGGTTATAATGTAACTCTTTCAATACATTTTTTGTACCTACACATCGGCTTCAAGTTTCGTTGTGAGCCATAATTCAATAGTATTTTGTTTTGCCTTACTTACGGATGCAGACCCAAGAAGCAATTCTTGCATCCGTAAGTAAGGGAAAACAAAATACTATTGAAATATCGTTCATTATCAGCGCGCACTGTAACACGTCCGCTATACGACAACTGCTTCATAATAATAATAATAGGAAAAGTAATATTTCAGACATCGACACCATGTTTTACGGATTTAAAGTTTCAATTGGTCACGTAAAGTGAAGCAAATATTCTATGTTTTTTGAGCCTTTTTTGACACCTTCAAATATAAAGGGATTTTCATTATGAGCGCTCGAACTTAAAAATAAAATGAAAAAACCTGTTGAAGTGATATTGCCACAATTTTTATTTTACTTTAAAGGATATTCGCTGAAATTATGTATGGAATATAATTTCAGCCAAATGGCCGCCGCGACTCCGCTGTGATGTATCCTGGTGGACCAATTTTGAATGACATTTTCGCATGTATGGCAAATTTCACGAAGAGCGCCACTTACGTTGGCCTTCAGGGTGGGATTTAACTGTGGTTTGTCTGCATAGACTAAAGAATCCACGTGAGCTCACAGAAAGTAGTCGAGCGGTGTTAAGTCACACGATCTTGGTGGCCAGTTGATGTCGCCACCACGCGAGATGACGAAGCCTTTGAATTTTCATCCAATAAATTTAATGTTCCCGGCTTGACAATATAAGGACTGTGCCATAGCCTATCTATCTATCTAATATATAAAATTCTCGTGTCACAGTTTTCGTTGCCATACTCCTCCGAAACGGCTTGACCGATTTTGATGAAATTTTTTGTGCTTATCCGCTATCTATGAGAATCGGCCAACATCTATTTTTCATCCCCCTAAATGTTAGGGGTAGTCCACCCCTAAATTTTTATTTTTATTTTTTAGACAAAATTTTTAATTTCTATTTTTTTATGATACAACATACAAAAATACATACAATCCTCAATTTTCACCCTTCTACGATCAACCCTTATTTTTTAATAGCCATTTTAGTTATATATATATATACACTCGAGAGCAATGAATCCGGGTCACTTAAAGAATCCTAAAAATCTCGGAAACTAAAAATGCTAGGTTAATGCAATAAATTGTATTTAATAGACAATGTAATACTCCTTAAATGAAGGTATTAAAACTTCTTAGTTATTGTAAAGTTATATCATAAAAAAATCAAATTTGAAAAAGGGCCACTTTCGAAGATGGAACTACGAAATTACAGCATTTGGTTTTGCTTTTGTTTGTAATCTGTCATTTATGTGGGTACATAAACCATGTTGATAGTGCTCTATATTCATTATTCAAGCTGAAATTATGTCGCTTACGCCTGAAGAATGCACCAGAATACTTACAATGCTGGAAACCGGCCGGAGTCAGCGCGATACAGCCAGGACTGTCGGTGTGTCGCTGTCAACAGTACAAAGAGTTCTCCGACGTTACGAAGAAACTGGTTCTAACCTACGCAGACCAGGAACGGGCAGAACCAGGTGTACCACAGCACGAGAAGACCGATACTTGGTGAACACCATGCTTCGAAATCGCTTTCTCACAGGAACTGAACTCACCAATCAGTTTCGACGCCTCGGAGGAAGTAACCCAAGTGCATGGACAGTAAGACGTCGGCTTGCTGAATCTAACTTAAAACCCCTTAGACCTGCAAACGGCCCTAAACTGGAGCGTGGGCATCGTATTTCGAGACTAAGATATGCCCAGAGCCACGTAAATTGGAGTATTGAAGATTGGTCAAAAGTTATGTTCTCCGACGAATCAAAATGTATGCTCTACAAGCACGATGGAAGACACAGAGTGTATCGAAGACCAGGGGAAAGATTCAAGCAAGCATGCATCGAAGAAAAAGTAGCCTTCGGTGGTGGGTCTGTACTTGTGTGGGCCGGAATTTCTTCTGAAAGTCGCACAGAGCTGGTGATCATAGAAAACGGCTCTTTAACTAGCGTAAGATATGTGGAAGAAATCCTCAATGATCACGTTGGTCCATTTATGGTCAATTTAGGTGAGGATGCTATATTTATGCATGACAATGCCCGACCTCATACAGGTAGGATTGTGAATGACTACCTTCAAGAGATGAACATTACTCGTATGGAGTGGCCAGCGCGCAGCCCGGATATCAACCCGATCGAGCATGCTTGGGACGAGCTAGGCAGATGCGTAAAACAACGAAACCCTCCCCCAATCACGCTTCGTGAGCTCAAAATTGCTCTCACAGAGGAATGGGAGAATATTCCCCAAAATCGTATAAGGAACTTGGTGTACAGCATGCCAAACCGCGTAAACGCAGTAATGGAAGCACGAGGAGGCAATACGAAGTATTAAAATTCAAGAAAATCGTAATAAAGTTCAAAAATTTCATGTTTCCTATTTTTGTTTTAAGGAGAGATCAGCAGTTTTTTTCTTTATGTAATTTTGTGTTAATAAAATGTATGGTGACTCATATTTTTTTTACTTTCATTTAAGGAGTATTACATTGTCTATTAAATACAATTTATTGCATTAACCTATCATTTTTAGTTTCCGAGATTTTTAACATTCTTTAAGTGACCCGGATTCATTGCTCTCGAGTGTATATTTATATGGCACAACAACGTTTGCCGGGTCAGCTAGTAATATATATATTTAATCATAATTTTCTTACAATAAAGTGTTATCTATCTATCTAAAGGAAACAATGCACACTGTTCATGTTGATGTCGGTAAGGTGTTCCTGCACAGTAGGCGCAGAGACTAAGGCTTACCATCTAAATTGCCTCAATAACAAGAGTATTCCCAAATAAGCCTGGCGCCAGTCTGGCGGCCGGCCATAAAAACGAAGCTAGAATTTGCTACAATAGGTAGTCGTGTCGTCCTTCGAAATGTTAGCGAAAACATCTCTTCATAGTTATAATAATATATTTATATTCTTGACTCTTCCTTGGCCCTGATAGGGAAAAAGGCTGGTCCTCACATTCTTGGAATAAGTTTAGGATGTTAAGGTTAAGAAAAATCATAAACTAATATGATTTATTGTGTACAGCTTAAAGTAATTACTAATATTTTTTTCGCAATGTTGAAGTTGGACGCTCATAAGTCATATATAAAAAAAGCACGCAAAGCATAGGTGATTTCTTTTACCACCGTACCAGGTCGCAATTCCATGTTTAGTCTGATCAGAATCTCCGAACACATCATCAATGTCCAAGAGGTGAAATAGGGGTAAAAGGCTACGCTGATTTTTAAAGCAGTGATGGCTCAGTGGCATTGGCTATGGACTGCCGCGCAGCAGCTTCATGGTTCGAATCCCACCGCGGGCTTGAGCTTCACCGCATGGTGGAAGGGCATTTTGCAAATGCCCGCCTGGCTAGCGACCACCCTCAAGTAGAAAATCTGTCGCCAAGCATCTAACGGTGTATTCCAGCAGCAGTCCTTGAGAGCCAGTGAAATTACAGGCACATGAGAAATAACATCTCTGTCTCAAGGTGACGGGCGCAGAGCAATTCGTGACTTGTGACGAAATGCATCTGTTATAGGCAGAGGTTAGTCCGCTTAACATCAGGTGGGCCTCAAGCTTGTTCCGTCACAATAACATAAAAAGAAAAAATAAAAAAGCTATCGGCTGTGAAGGCAAAAATCAGGAAAACATTTAGCTGCAATAACTCACAGTCCGGGTATGGAGTCTATCTGACTCCAATAGTTCTACTACAACTAGCATGTTATATTGTACCGAAACCACTCAGCAGGATTATATTAGGGATAGAAAGAAGGACACAGCCATCTTACAAGAATAAGCTAAATAAATCGTCAGTATATGTCTATAATTCGTACATAAAGCTTAAAGATATTTTAATCAACTACAATATATATCTTCACGTTCTTTCCGAGTTAAATAATCATGGTTGTTTATATACAACCAATTAGGGGATTATTCGTCAACAGATTTATTAATTGTATTATAATAATGTACGACGATTATCTGTGGATTGGTCGTTGAAAAATGTATATCTACACTAATATTATAAAGAGGAAAGATTTGTATTTTTGTATGCAACGAATAAATTTAAAAACGACTGGACCGTTTTGAATGAAATTTGTTATGGAAATAGTTTGAGACCCGGGGAAGGACATAGGATAGTTTTTTTCCAACTGTGCAAAAAGAGGTTAATGGTTTTGCGTGATAACCGACATATACGCGGGCGGAACCGCGGCCAGAAACACAAGAACTGTATTCGTACACTCCCTTAATATAATATAGAGGAACGTATTATATCCTAAATTAAAATTTAGTATGTCCTATGGAGTTTACGTATATCCTAAATTAAAATTTAGTATGTGCAGTGAAAAATAAGAATCCAAATCACAAATATTAGTAGTTGACCTCAACCTACATCTACTAATATATATACAAGTTTCCTTTCACTTTAGGAGGATGTCTATACGTGTCTTTATCCAAAACTCCGAACTTGTTATATAAAATTTATCATTTTATGTTACAAATTCACAAATTCGCTGCTTATAAAATCAATAATTATCGCTTAGTAATTAATACGTTTAGAAACACATTAATAGTTAATGATACACAAAGAGTAGAGGAATATATCGTCAGCGCATATAAAATATGAGTACAAAATGTACTTTGATAATATTTTGAATACTTACTTATATTTCATTATGTAAATAACGAAAACGTGCTCTGTCTTCAAGAAAATAAGGTCTAAATTGGTACTACAACTTGCAATTTCTTGGCATAGTGTTAAATTTTTTTGACCCAGTTAATAGTGTAACAAATCGTTGATGACCATCTTTAAAAAAATGCTACGAGAATAAGACTGAAAGAGCTGTAGAGGAATATATCTCACATATTATGAAGATTTTTCTTTTTCACATTTTTACCCCGTGGGGTGCCGGGTTAGAATTGCACCTCCCCATATCATCCCGTGGGTGTCGTAAGAGGCGACTAAAGGAAAAATACTGGAAGGTGGTCAGCAGTGCCTTCTAAAGAACTGCCATCTTACTCTGCGATCCCCAAGCCGCCTGCCAAGCGTGGGGATTAAGGCAAATACCCCTTGATAGGGGAGGCTGTGTTCAGCAGTGGACGATCCGGCTGATACAATACAGTACAGTACAGTATTATGAAGTTTGGAATTGATAACGAGGCGAATGTGAAAAAAGAGTTAGATGTCCTGCCCTGGTATAATACGAGGATGTGGAAGAACGGATGCCATAATATTTCTACCTCAGTATCTACAAGTAAAACACAAACGTACATGAGTCAGTACACATAACACAAAACCTGCACATGTCTCAGTACACACGTCCAGTCGAAAACTATATGACCGAAATTCATTAAATTTAAATGCGATTAAATGGGACCACCATGAACGAGGTCAAAATCATTTATTCAATTTAGGCGTCTACGACGCTCTTATGAAGGTCAATTATAAATTTTAGTATTTAAATATTCTACATTGTACTGCCACGTTCAGCAAACAAATTGTATAGAGCCACTCCGAGAAGAACGGGCATGAACTCGGGGCCATTCTTTTAAACATCTTTTATAACAATGTGTTACATGCTTACTATATAATAGAGTTTTTTTTTTTTTTTTATTTATTTTAAGGTCTTTGTCGCTGAGCGACCACATCGTCCTGTAAGACGTTACAAAAAACCCGTACCACTAACTTAAAATTAAGTCTTAATAATAATATGTCCAATTTTAGATAATTATGTACTTATATTTAGAGAACTTAGGTCTTATTTAGACCTAGTTCAGCCAAATTATACAATACTTGGGCTCGATCTGACAGAGGGTAGGCTAAAATACAATTAATAAATCCAATATCAAATACTTTGGTCTGACTAAAGTACGCCCTTCTATAATTTTCATTCCGCACACATTCCATCAAAATATGTTGTACGTCTTCTATAACGCCACACTCAATACAATTGGGGGATGTTATTTTTTGCATCAAAAATCCAAACTTATTTGATGGTATATGAGCGGAGCGAACCCTAAGAGCGGTCACTAATTTCTTGCGACTGAGAATGTTATTATCTATCCATGGGTATTTTGCGATCTGAGGTTGAATAGTACGGTACCAAATACCTTTCTCTTTAGATCTCTCATCAAAATATTCTTGCCATAATATTCTACATTTATATTTAACTAATTTAAACTGGTCTGAAAATATAGGAAGTACCTCAAACGGGATTCCATCTACAGTAGCTTGTTTTGCCAACTTATCAACAATATCATTTCCGTTTATCTGTATATGAGATGGAATCCATTGTAGAAATACTTGTTTGCCGTTTGATTGTAAATTTAAGATTGATTTCAATATTCGGTAGGCAATCGGTGCGCCTCGCGTTGTATGAGAGGTACATCGAGCCAAATGCTGCAGAGAACTTTTGGAGTCCGTCATTATAACAAAACTGCCAAAATTTAATGATTCGATGTAGGCGAGCGCCTCTGCAATCGCAATCATCTCAATATGCATTATAGATATATCGCAATCAATCCTAAGCTTAACGTGAAAACCTTGTAAAGGGTCAAAAAATGCAGCACCTCCGTCTGCGCCATCTTTTGATCCATCGGTAAAGATTTTATAAGAGTTCTGATAACGACTATCCAAATAATTGGTACACAATATGTTAAGAACTAGGTTGTCATATGTTTTTTTGGAGCGATCAATTGATGGGATCAAATCAGAAACCACTTCCGATAAATCGATATTGCTCATCCAGGTGTCCAAAGAAAACATGTCGAGTTGATCACATCTGTACATGGGAATAGATTTTAATTCTGAATGTAACGAAACTAGAAGAGGATGCTTTTTATTAGACCAATATTGAGAGCGAATGTTACTTGTCAATTTTTCAATCACAGACATATAATAGAGTTATTACAATATTTGTTTAAATTATGTAGGTGACAGGCAATAGCTTGGCAGAGGCGGAATTTTCCAGGCATTTTTGTCGTTTAAGTAATCAGAAACTGTGCGCTAGGATTTTTTAATCAATATGTTTTTCACATGCAACTTGAATTTCCCTTCTGTGAGCGTTGTAATATGTTTGGGAACTTTATTATAAAACCGTACACAATTACCTAAGAAGGACCTTTTATTTGTCTTTGCTAATCTAAAACCTGGCACCGCTTTTTTATCTTTATTCCTAGTATTGTAATCGTGATTGTCACTGTTTAATTTAAATTTACTCAAATGTTTAGGAACATACATAATATTTTCAAATATATACAGACTTGGTAAAGTTAAAATATCAATTTCTTTAAAAAGATCCCTCAGAGATTCCCTAGGACCCATTTTATATATGGGTCGAATTGCACGGTTTTGTATGATAAAGATTGTCTCCATCTCAGCAGCAGTTCCCCACAGCATACGTAAAAATAATAATCAAGATGATCCCGTAAAAAGTTATATATAAAACACAATCCACGACATGAAAACACTGCGGAGCGGCCAGAATTGCCATTGCCTTAAGGCTAGTGTCTCCGTAGCGGTTGCCCTGCCAACGTAGTTTCGTCATATTTTAAATAACATTTCTTCAAACTTTATGAAGTATCGCAGGCATGTCTTGGAGACTAACAATATCTATGCTTCTGTTTGCCAGTTTTTCGATTCATTATTTATTTTATCTCTAGATGTACAAATAATTTTTGCCCTTACTGCCATACAAGTCAACTCGTGAACGAGTGCTGCTGGAGGATACTGGTCCGTTTAGAATGCCTGTGCAAACCTGTTTGTATCTGATTTGTGATGGTATATATTAGGTATAATAAGCATCCCTTATAACTGTGTTTCCCCCTAGGTATGTAAGAATATTCCCCATACTAATATAATTGCTTAATTCACATCTTCGTTAACTTCAAAAATGGCACGGACCCTGGAGTCAGTGGAAAATCAATACATTCTTATAAAAAAAACCGAAACAAATTGATTTATCCGAATAATTTGATAGAAAATTTTACGTAAAACTCGAAAACCAGTAACATAGATATTAGACTCAAGAACATGCATTTTAACAATTGGTAGCTCTACGAATACACTTCCCTTAATAAGTGGCAATACACGTAGGTAAATAGAATATATTACAAGTGGACAACATTGTTCTAGTATCTAATCACATACAATAATTTTGAAGAGCGCAATCGGGAATTGTAAGACTAAGGGCCTGTTTCAGAATGTTCGAGTAAGTTCCGGTTATACTACCCAGAACATAAAATAACTGAATGATAAAAATGACAGTTAACATGCAGCGCGTTTCAAGCTTTAACCGATGGATAGGCTAAATCGATGACAGTGAAACGCAAAGATAGTGTTTTATTTATTAAATATGTTCTGGGTAGTATAACCGGAACTTCTCGAACATTCTGAAACAGGCCCTAAAGGCAATAAACAATTGTAATAAACATTTTTCTAGAAATATATTAACAATTAATTACAATGTGATTGCCTTTCGCTATTAAAGCAGATTATTCCCGACATTACTCTCTCATAGCTACTTCAAGTAGCTG
Organism: Plagodis pulveraria; assembly: GCA_963890685.1. NCBI lineage: Eukaryota > Metazoa > Arthropoda > Insecta > Lepidoptera > Geometridae > Plagodis > Plagodis pulveraria. Next base: position 12,611,162 of record OY982961.1, read on the forward strand.
CCGTATTTTTTTGCTTTGGATAGCTCTCTAGTTGCGTAATTTTCTCAATACAGATACTAAAATTACGCTTGAACAGTCTCTGCTTTTGCCCATTCTCTATTACGCCGATTACTGATACTTCAACGTCACGGACGAACAGCTATAAGCTAGACTCTAGGGCGTCTATAAAATAGATCTATATTCGGTCATGGAAAATATCATCTTATTTATCTATTTCGTGCAAAACTCAAGTGCCTGCCTATCTGCCTACGTCGGAAAACTTACACGGTAAGCCCCTTTCACTTAACGTTTTATTTAATCCCTCTTTGTTTCTATATTGAAGAAACGAATTCAGGTCCTGCATTCTTCCCTTAAATGCGTTTTCTGAGGTCATCGGAGTACTTCCAGCTAAACAAACTTGTTCATAAAGCTTTATTTTATTACAGTCCCTTTACCGTGCAAGCTGAGTACTAATTCCACGGTTGACATCAGAAAAGAAAGTTACATGTAATATGTATAAGTCAAGCCAAAAGTAAAGTTGTTGTTTATAATTGAGTAAATTTTCCAAAAGGTTCATAAGTAAATAATATATTATATTAATTATATTTTTGAATCTCAAAGAAATGTTGACACTGTATGTTTTCTTGAGAGCCAGTAATCCTAGGTTAGCCTGAACAACATCTTTGACCACGTCATCACTTTCCATCAGGTGAAATAGTAGTCATAGAGAAAAATAAAAAAAAGTAAAGGTGAAACACAAGTTCGGAAGCAAATGAGAATCAGACACAAATATTTAGGGGTGGCAAACGCAATGCAGTGCCCGAAGATTACCTAAATGTTCTGCGTAGTTTGTTCTTTATTAGCAACTGGGACAATACCTAGTTAGCCGCCTACTAGCATTATATTATGTGATAGTGTCACAGATGGCCCGGCTATTTATTAATGATATTAAATTGTTGTTTTATCGGTGGTGCTAAATTTTTAATGCACAATAACAACTCAAATATACGATTTACTTTTAAAAAAATATGAAAGATGGTACTTAAGTACAGTACTAACTGATCATTCAAATTCTTCGAAGTTCATTTTTGATCGAAGTTACACAAATTCAAATAACATGTCCAAGTTCACATTGAACAAATCTGACATGATTGCATGTTATTACTAGGATACTATTCAAACAAAAGACGGTAATTTCTGAAGCGCTACTCAAATCAAACAGATGAGTGATGCTCATGAATCAAAAACTGAGTCATTATCATTATCAAAGTCAAATATGCTTCAACTCGCGATACTTATACGAGTGCCTACAGCTACCAACACAAACGGTATTTTGTAAGTAGTACCTAACATCTTAACAACTGATTACCTATGTATATAGTTCATATTTCAACAAGCAATTTTAATAGTTTTTTTTTCGTATTTGATATGTGTTTTTGACGGTATAAACACGAGGACCACCTGATGTCAAAAGTCTCACGTGCCTGTAATTTATTATTTCATATATTTTTTATTACTTTTCTCGGTGTAACTATTCAAAGGAAGCGCGGCGGGATCCAGTGTTGTCGCGGCTGGCGTTCTTGGTCGTAGTAGGCATTGTCTTTTACTATGAGACACAGAACTTAAAAGTGTCAGAGAGTACTAGAAAAACTTATTGTTTTACATATTGGTGGTCCTCGTGCTTATTCCGTCAAATACACATAAACAAACCCAAAATAATATTTAAAAAAAAATATCTCGAAATATTTGTTAGGACTAGCAGAAGACAACCCTAAGAGGATGTTGGCATTTTTCCAATAACCCTGTATAAATTAATGATACAAGGTCGTTGATCACATGGCAGAAATCATTGCTTTGTAGTCTCAATGTCCTGAATTCGATCGGTGTCCTTGAGATGGTTAAGGCTCGCATCCTATTACATGTGATCAAAAAAGGAAAAGAGGCTTATTTTGACCCACTTGAACCCTTACAAAATATACAGGCATAATTTAATGTATCATTTTTAGGGTTCTCTTGGTACCTAAATGACACTACGTTGTATGTCCGTCCGTATGACACGGGTATCTAGCTCATACTACTACAATAATAAAAGAGATAATTTAACGCCATACTATAATTTTGGGTATAGTTTCTTATGAATGGTATATAAAAAATAATAATTGAACACGCAAGTAGAATAAATAGTATGTAAAAAATAAAGAACGTTCTATCAATTTTGTAGGTCCTTTTTTCTACCAATGTCTACAAGAATCGATATAATAAGAAGCTTGCTGTGTGTTGTGTGATTAGTTTGACCTAAATATATTTTCTGAATAAACTGATAACATCTCAACATTACAAAATTATTTGACAAAATAAAAATTTTTACAAAAAAAATAGAACCGACTTCAACACTCAAATGTGTGAAATAACTTGTTGAAGTCGGTACCATGACGGTTCAAAAGTACCTATCATCACAATATTGTGCGCATGGTACCGACTTCGACAAGTTATTTCACACATTTGAGTGTTGAAGTCGGTTCTATTTTTTTTGTAAAAATTTTTATTTCGCCCTTTTTAGTGACCCTTGCTACTTATGGGCTTATGTTTAACTTACCACCAGATATAGTAACATATAACAGACTTAAATTATCAAAATAAGACTTGCTTGCAGCATAATACACGTTTTATCTTCCTATCCAAAATTTTATTTCTATCTTATACCGTTGAGGAAATATTACTGTGTTACCACCAAATTTGAGCTTCGATGAGAATTCATCATCATAGGAAAATACTTTTCAGTTATTGGGGTGTAACTCAAAAACGGCTTGTCCGATTTTGATGAAATTTAAATGGAACTACACGGCAAGCATCAGCTTTTAAATAAAAACAAGGTTATCAAAATCGGTTCACCCAGTCAAAAGTTCTAAGGTAACAAACATTGATCATAATATCAGGACAGGAAAACACTTTTTCAGTTTTTGGAGTGTAACTCAAAAACGGCTAAATCGATTTTGATGAAATTTAAATGGGACCACACGGCAAGCATCAACTATCAAATAAAAAAAGAATTATTAAAATCAGTTTACCCAGTCAGAAGATATGAGGTAACAAACATAAAAAAAAAAAATAAAAAAAAACAGACGAATTGAGTACCTCCTCCTTTTTGGAAGTCGGTAGATAAGACCAGTGTAAGACATAAAAAATACTTTATTATTATGCATTAGTTTCGAAATTTGAATATTCGACAATATTTTAAATATTGTAATCATTGTTTGTAAGCAAGTTTGAGCTAGCTCAACCACTACGAAAGGTTTTATAACCAAAATAGCACAATTGATCTTGGGTTCAAATGAAGCTGTAACAGCTTGTTTGTTGGTTTGAACCAATTGATCATAAAATTCAACGACATGTCTTATATGCTACACTAAATTACAAACTAGCGTATTCGCTATTAAATATTTAAGATACTAGCTTCCGACAGCGGCTTTGCTTGTGTGGCTTGCTCCCATCCTCCCCGGTGCCCTCGTCCCATTAAAGGGGCAGACGGGAAAACAGTTTCATCGACCCCTTTAGTCACGGCATCTGAGTCAAATCGTGGCATTAGAGAACTCAGGATGAAAAATATCCAGAACCCATGGAATATACGTACCTACCGAATCACAATAAGATCCGTGAAGCTGTTAAACTGATTTTAGACCGGAAAATAAAATTGATGCCCACACGAAGATCCCGAGGAAACGCAATGTTACAAAATCCAACACAGACGAACTCGCGAGCAGCACCCACCAGCAGCTATATGTATAGCTGCTGGTGGGCTAGATACATACACCTGCTGGTATCTACCTCCGTAGATAAGGTACCAAAGCAACGGAAATACTACATACCGAGCCCATGATTACTAATAGCATAGCGTGCTGTGTGCATTGAATCATTAGCGATAGTATAGTCGATGCATGGTACTAGTATCTATTGCCATTTTCCGCGATCACGCAGATAGGTTTGCAAAACTTTAGTAGTTCAAACATAAATACCGGGTTAATATAAAAAAAAAAGATTATTTACAAGTAAAAATACGAACAATCCAATTAGAAATTACTATTACATTTTTACGAGCCATATTTAATAAGTACTTATATCATTGAAAAATGTCCATTAAACAATTCGTCCGTTCTTATGCGATATTTTGAAATCAATAAAAATATCGCATAAGAATGGACGAATTGTTTAATGGACATTTTTCATTCTTCATTCATAATAATATATAATACTTACACATTTTTTTAATGTAAGACTCAATAATTATATACAGCCAGAAAATAATGCTTATAATAAATAAATAAACAAACACTTACCCTGTTTCCGGAAAGTTTGTCAAAGCCTTGCTTAATTTACAAACCAAATACTGCATGCTCATTGGTTAATGGTATTCTACGACGCGATAAGTGTCCAATCAGCAGTCAGTATCAGTATCTTAGGTGATCAAGACTTTGACAAACGTTCCAGAAAATGGGGGTTATTCAAGACCATTTTACATATCTCGACTAATACAATTTTCTTTGTTACAATTATATGGCATAGTATTGCTTATCCTTTGACCACAATCTTACCTGATGGAAAGTGATTTATTTCATTTCACAAAATCCACAGATCTTAATTATTTTAAATAATAACATAATATTAAAATTACAAATGTACAATATAAAAATTTTTAAGTCATGTGCGGGATTCGAACCCGCGTCCATCCACCCCTTTACCCGGGGTATGCTCTAACCAATTGCGCAAACATGACATGAAGTTATAACTCAAATCTTTCCTATCGTTCTTTAACCACCGTATTGGGATGGAGCGACAGCTATAGTACAACTTACGTTGTACTACAATTGGTTAGAGCATACCCCGGCTAAAGGGGTGGATGGACGCGGGTTCGAATCCCGCACATGACTTAAATTTTTCCATCGTATATTTGTAATTTTGTAATGTAATCCGCATAGCAGGCGTTATTACAAACATAACAATATTAAAATAATATAAAAATCTTACATCCTATTACGGATGTACATTATCTAATGTATTGTCATCAGAATTTAACACAATTACCAAGTTTCATGTTGATAAAACAATTCGATTTATATTCATTTTGGTTAATTAGTCATAAGATTATGTAATACTTATATAATAGTATATGTGGACTTAAGAAAAGTTAGCTAATTAAAAAATAATTGGCTTTATAAGACTGTTATCTATATAATAGTTGTGGTTTGTGATAGCATGATTGACCCCACTTCAACCTTCAGAATAATAGAGGCCTAGGTTTTTTTGTTTGTAATATAAGTTTAATTAAAACTTTCAGCACAGCTATAATAGAGGAAAATAATAAACAAGAAGCCGAGGTACCTACTGACGTTGATCTAGGGAATTACCAATATAAAAGAGATAATTTAAGGAAAAAATAAAGAAGAAGATGTGATGTTTAGATCTGTTATTTGAACACGTAACTCATGTACATACGTATGTAGTCATCTTACATACAGTTAAGCCCAGAGAAATACAGTACAATATGCAAAAAAAGCACGTTCTTTCAATTTGTTTGCTGTATGTATGATTATTTTATCATCAACAATCGATTTATAAGAAGCCAACTGTTTTATGAGATTAGTTATATATATGTAAACATCATGCTTAAAAAAATATGGAAGCGCTCATAGTGAAGTTTGCTTAACTGTTCTTAACCGAGCAGAAAAGTTAGGCAACTAAGTAGTATCTTGTAGGGAAGCCTTTACGAGATTCTACACGAGCACCTTCGCGTGAGGTGAATTATTTTGCCGCTATGTGCTGCCCAACCATATCGATGCTCAGAATGGGCCACCTTGGAGCCGTGTCGTTCACAAGGACAAAGTGCCGTGACAAGGTTCCTTAACCAGAAGTAGGCGTCTTGGGGCGTTTAAAACATAATAACAGCTGATTAATCTTAGATTTATCTTTACGATACAGTAACGAAGCGCCAATTGACGATACGGTTGATTTAAAACGAACCACAACACCTACCAAAGCTACCGAAGTGATGCGGGCGAGAAGTGCAGGAAAGCCACGTTTACTAAATTTAAGCATTATAGATAGACTCCGAATAAAATAAGCAAGACATACTCGTAGTTAGACTGACACGGCGAAACTACTTGGGTTTCGTTTTGTTAAAGAACTATTACAAGTTTTTAGGGATATGTAAAATACTAAATTAGAATGAAAGATTTTAGATAAGATTTTGTGTGTGTGTTCAAGTACAAAAAGTCAATACTACTGAACCAGTATTTTGAAATTTGTCCAAGCAAACATGAACTAGATCATAGTCGTAAGCTTTGCAGTAAGTAGTTTTCGAAAGAGCACGCGGTCAGAGGCGTAACAGCTACTTAATTATAGATTCTATATTATCACAAGTAGGTATATAGATAATATAAGCATTACCACCCAAAACAAAGTAAAAGACAGACAGCAAATATTAATTATCATTCAAAAAACATAGGTATTACAATACTAGCAGAACATAATACTAATTCTAGCAATACTAAAAATACACGCTTAGATCCTGTTAACACACTAAATTCTAGTATGTATATACATCATGCATATATATATCATGCATGTGCCAAGTTTCATGATGATAAAACGATAAGAACTCAGTGAAATTCAATTACATATGTTCACGTGGGTATTACAATAGTAAAAGATCTTAGGGCCTGTTTCAGAATGTTCGAGTAAGTTCCGGTTATACTACCCAAAACAAAACAACTGAATAAAAAAAAATAACTGTATTTTTTTTTTATTCAGTTGTTTTGTTTTGGGTAACATACAGCGCGTTTCAAGCTTTAACCGATGGATAGGCTAAATCGATGACTGTGAAACGCAAAGACAGTGTTTTATTTATTAAATATGTTCTGGGTAGAATAACCGAAACTTACTCGAACATTCTGAAACAGGCCCTTAGTGTAATAATCATTTAGTTACAACACTGTGATCTAAATAATATTTGTGATAACATGTTCGGGATGTGTAGCTCTCTTGGTAGGATGCTCCAAGCCTGTACGAGTTAGTTATGGAGATTTTAGATTTTAGCGTTTACAATAGGTCTACCAAAGCACATCAACTTAATATATAGACTAAAAATATCTTATATGAATCACATTATCTACAGGATAGTAAACGCGTGTTGATAAGATACGTGAAAAGCAGATTCTTAGAATGTGATATTCTTTATCTTATCACCATTTTATGTATCAATGTGTCGATTCTATAAGATTTTTTAAAGTTGATTTTTATGGTATTCTCCCTATTATGGTACTTTTCATTCTGTTCACACTATAATCAAAATTCGTAATACGCTTTTTTTTAATGTCATTGTGACGGAACGAGCTCGAGGCCCACCTGATGTTAAGCGGTCTAACCTCTGCCGTATAATAGATGCATTTCATCACAAGTGACAAACTGCACTGCGCCCATCACCTTGAGACATACATGTTAAGTGTCATTTTGCCTGTAATTTCACTGGCCCTCAAGGACTGCTGCCGGAACACACCGTTAGGTGCTTGGCGACAGATTCTCTACTTGAGGGTGGTCTCTAGCTAGGCGGGCATTCGCAAAATGCCCTTCCACCATTCTGTGAAGCTCAAGACCGCGGCGGAATTCGAACCATGGTCCTGCTGCGCGGCAGTCCATAGACAATGACACTGAGCCATCACTGCTTCATCTACATTATAATCACTAACTCTACTCTTGATTCTTTATTATACTGAAGTAAAGAAACTTCATCGTCATGTTGATTCGATTACAGGGCCAGGACAAGAGCACATAATCAGTCGTATTGCAGAGGCATGAGACAGGGAGAGGTTATTTCTCCTATGACGTAGAGTAGATGAATACATTAAAAGGCGTTTTGAAGCTTTTAGAATGCAATGGAACAGATTCAACTTCAGTTTGGCGAATAAATAACACACACCTCTGTTTAGCCGAGATATACATATTACGATTTATTGTATATGCACTGAGAAAAACGACATAAAGGCTTAAATCAAATTTGACCTTTTACCGTTCAAATCTAACTACGTAAGATGAATTCACAACTCTTAAGATGATTTTCACCAATCAATAAAAATGTACTTACCATGTTTTATAATAAACACAACCGTCAAAAACGCCTTCCGTAAAGTCACCGTATTTTCAAATTGAACTTGTTATACGATAATAATTGCAGTATTGACCATAAAATATACCTTACTTTTACGGCGGTTTATATACGGTGATTATCACTATAACGTACGATTTAATCAGCCTCATCGAAAAGTCAATATTTAAGAAAGACCACAAAATACACCTTAAATGAAGACGAAAAGAAACATTCGTCTTCACTGACCTCGTTTAACGCCTTCTACTTGGAAGGCGTTTTTGTACGTATTTACGTTTGGTCGGTTTTTTGCCTTATACCATATAAATTGGCCGTCATTAAAGCGCTTTTGACTTTAGATTTTTCTCAGTGTGTATATCTCGGGAAATGTGAAAAATATGATTGGTAGAGTAGCTTGAGTAGCGTAGGAAATGATCGCCTCTCTTTACGTAGAAAATACATTATAAGATAACGACAAGACAATGTGATAAGACAAATCTTGATTAATCAACATACAATTATTTATGTGTAAAATACCTAGATGATCGACATGAGATTGAAAAACATTGAAAATATACATATTTATATATATACCAATCATAAGAATGAAATACTTAAATATGAAACATAGTTAATATGGATAGTGTGACAGTATATTTGGTATAATTATACATGTGATTTAAAAAGCTATCATTTAAACATCACCAACCCAAGGGTAGCTTTACGGTTTAAGAGAACGTAAAGTTATTTTGCTTAAAAAAGTTTCTGCCCTTGGGAGTTCCGCATTTAATTTAAGTAAATATTTTGACGATGGTCTATATTTTTTTATTGTTGGATTTCAACAATATTAACCACTAGCGGCCCGCCCAGGCATCGCACGGGTATTTAACAAATAAATAAAAATATTTATTTTAAAAATAATTTATTGCCTATGTTCATCAGGGATAATGTAGAATCCTACATTCAAATGGTGAAAGAACTTTTAAAATGAGTGCAGTAGTTAGTTTATACGTTACATAAAAATATACAGATATTTCTTTATAATTTTAGTGTTGATAAAAATATGGTCATTATGGTAAATATATAAAATTAAAACCTAGGTAATTAACTACGAATAAATTATTCGTAGGTAATTAAAGATGAAAATTTACAAGACCATTTTCATATCAAATAGAGAAACACGTGATTCTTGCTTTTATGATTCACAATTTAGCCGATGGTATGATTGTATAGTTATAAAAACGTAAGTCCAACACAAACTAAATTATTAACCGTAGGTTTTGTTTTCTTATAAAGTGTATTGGTACTTTTAAAACATATTAATAAAATAATTAGATAATACAAGTTAACAAGGGGTGTATTAATGAATAGATTCAGGCGTTGTGGAAATCCATATTTAATGGTAAGAAATATTATAAGAATATAAAAAAAAATTAACACTTAAAAAATATATCTAGAGACAATTTCACCTTATTTTCCTGTTAAACGCCACGCAGCCCAACCAGAAGATAAATTCTCGATCGTGCTCGCTCTCATGAGGATGCTTAAAGTAGAATCGAAATGCGCCCAAAATTCTTCCTGTTTGGCTGCGTGGCGATTGTGACGTTACGGCGGCTTAGCAAGAAAATTAGGCAGAATTGTCACAAGTTTTAAGTGTTTTATGAAATAAAATATTAAACTAATGTTTTCTTAAAATATTTGTTATCCTTAAAATCCTTAAAAGGGTTTATTATTTGGAAAAATATATGTTGTGAATATCTTAATGTTTGTAGGCCGACTCGTTTGATTTATTTTAAGATAAATACGAGAAAGTTTAGATCTTGTGCTGATGTCATATAAAATATATTGAATTATCTTTGATAAAAGAAATAGGTGTTACAGCGACTGGTTCTTCTTGATTTCCAATCTTCGTGCTTATTTTTTTGTGGTATACCGTCAAGTTTACCAATGGGACCATTTAAATTTCATCAACATCGGTCCAGTAGTTTATAAAGCAACACATAATTAACTGAAAATAATATTTGCCAACATGGCTATACCTGGATGATATGGTAGGTAATTGCAGTTCTTCTGATGGTGACCAGTTAGGTACCGTACACAGAAAAAAAAGACTTCTTTAGCCAAGAATATACATCGTCTTAATAAATTCAAGACAACGCTGTATTACAACAAGAATATATTCTGAACTGAAAAATAATCGAGTCTTGATATTACACTCGAATATTTTTAGGAATATTGTTTGGACCCAAAAAATATTTCTTCACATAAAGTATTCAAATTATTATTTCAAGATAACGAAAATATTCTTCTAACAATAAAATAGGAATTCTTATGTTAACATTTTATTCTCTAATTAAAATTTCTATATTGTTTCTTGAAATATTTTTAAATATTCTTGTTCGAATGTAAATAAGGTGCTTCACTTACGAATATGTATGGTAAGATTCTTGGATTCAAAACTAACCATATTCTTATTTAATCACTTTAACGATTTCTCCAAAAAAGAATGCAATATATACTTTGATTCAAGAATATATTCCTGAGAATATTGTGTTCTGTTTTCAAGAATATATTGTTTTAAATATATATAAATCACAAATATTCTTGAATAAAAACACACTGCGTTGGCTCAAGTATTCCTTTTTTTCTGTGTAGGTAGGTGAAAATCGATCTTGTAAGAAGTATATAAAACTGAGGGTGTTTTTTAACCGGTTCTCAATTTAAATTATTTTTATTATGTGTGTTAGCTCGTAACATAAACACTGAGTTTAATGGGGTTTTTTTTATATTCGAAAGCGGGCTTGTCATGTCGTACCATTTAAATTTGACTAAGATCTAACAAGCAGTATTTGAGTTATCCCTAATTATGCGTATTTTATTTTTGAAGTCGGTTTTTTTTTAATTATTCAATTTGTTGACGTCGGCTCATGAAAATTTATGGTCTGAGTGTTTTTAGTCAGCATGGCACCGACCTCTACAAGTTATTTAATACTTTACAGTGTAAGAGGTCATTTTAGTTTAAAAATACTTCAGTAGGAAGTTGCATTAAATAGTTTTTTACAAATTGTTACTTATTTGGAAAAGGTTTTTGTTTGAATAAAAAGCACTCACGTGTTAAAACAATAATTTGCAAATGGGAATACAATGTCTATAATAATAATCGACAACTAAATAATACTTATAAAACTTATTATGTTGACTCCTTTCCTTGTATGTCGAGGCTTAAAATTGCCATGTAAATTTATATTCGATTTTTAAGGCTGACTGTAATTTAAATAAATATGCATATGACTATATAATAAACAGTATTTATTTATAACTGAATCCGTGCAATAAAAACCCTTTGTACTTCAATGTGGTTTAAGATTTTAAAATAAAGAAAAACTCTCATTCTCCAAATCTTGAACGTAAAATGTACAAAAAAGTAAAAGATAAATTATCCTTAATATAAGTAATAATTAACTAATTAGCGCAAAAAAATAAATTGTTGAGACCCGAGGAACATAATAACGTCACACTATCCTCGTTTCTATATTTATATATATTACGTGTTAAATCAAGACAGGGTTGTGTAATGTACATAAATGTTATGAAGTAACCTTTCAATTTGTTTTCAATCTATCTACCGTTTGTTTTTATATTTTGCCTTGAAGTTTGCATGGTGGAAGGGCATTTTGCGATTGCCCGCCTGGCTAGCGACCACCCTCAAGTAGAAAATCTGTCGCCAAGCACCTAACGGTGTGTTCCGGCAGCAGTCCTTGAGAGCCAGTGAAATAACAGGCAAAAATGAGACTTAGCTATGTCTCAAGGTGATGGGCACAGTGCAGTTCGTCACTTGTGATGAAATGCATCTGTTATAGGCAGAGGATACCGCTTAACATCAGGTGGGCCTCGCGCTTGTTCATTCACAATAACATAAAAAAAATTACCCTTTATTTATTAATTTTTTTAGTTATCGTAGTAGTAGGTAACTAAATATGTTTTCCTTGTTTTTAAATTGTTAGTGACAAGAAAATAGGATTTTAATTACTACAATACGTACTTCAAAAGCACGCAATTTTAATTTAGTTAAACTTCAATTAAGTAATAAACAAAAAATCCAATTAACAATGCATTAATAAAACAAGATAATGTTAAATTATCTTAATTGAAATCCGGGTAAGTACGCAAAAAACCAAAATGAGTAGATACCAACGTAAACACTAAATTAACAGTACATCGTCAGACTATTTTAAACATTGAAGATAACATTGAGACAAGTTTACATGTTAAAATTTGGGTAAAAACAAAAACAAATTGAAAGCAAATGATGCATAAAAAGACTTACATTCTACTCATAATATGAACGACTTAAATCTGGGTTTCGGCCAGACGAATCTCAGACAATCCACCGAAACAGTAAGTTCGACGCACGTCACATTCACATTACGGATATCAAGTTTTTGAACGTAAATCCTATCTAAATATGTTCACAAGTAAATAAAACAACAAGATATTATAAGGCACGGTGGTAATGTTCAATACAGAGATATTTTTCGCGGTAACAGTTTACTGTAGCATGAAGACTGCTCCGCCTCGACAAGCAAGCGTCCGACTCAACGCGGCGAACGTGACACACTGTTTTGATAGTGTATTTTATTTAGCGTACGTACGTAACAGCAAAACCCAAGGTGAGTAGGCTATCTACTACAGACTGCAAACTATAACACTTTCATTGAACACATCGCTATGTCCCGCATACAATGCTTCTTTTGTTCGAATAACGCAGTCTACATACGAACCCTTTGATTTCATGCTCTATAAATAATTGCCAGTTATCGTTTGAAGATGTGCAACCTACTGATGATGCTGTTTAATAAATGAAAGGGAATGTGAATACTTAACCGGATTTTAGAAGTTGATAACTTGGTATCCTTAACTTACTTTTTTACATCCGTTGATTTCGAGCCCGTTAATTCATTTGATATTTTAATTGAGCAGTATAAGTAAAGTGTAGATTTTGCATGGTTTCACCAACCAAACTAATCCGAAGGACTCTTCTTCCATAAACTTAAATAACAACGAAGTCCAACGTTCAAAACCATTTAAGTATGTACCCATGGTGTTTGTATCAGATCGATGCCTTTGTATCTGTACTTTGTTGCTATTGATAACTTTGAGATTACTGGAGATCACTTGAAAAGAAAGACGACTGAAGCATCTAGCAAGACTAAGCAAAGTAAGCAAATTATAATAAGTGAAGAAGAAACAGTAAGCTAACTAGTAGCGTAAATGCTAGAGTTGCAAAATCAAACAGTTCGTGTTGTTTCGATTTCTATGAGTCAAACTGATGACTCTTGTAAGTTCAAGCCGAGTACACCTGTACTTACTTGTACTGCGTGTACTGATGATAATATCGCAACGACACTTGCGCAACGGCACGCTACAGCTGCCGCCATGGCTGTATACTACAAAATTATACAACACAGGGTACCTACAATCCACATATATTTGATTCAACATTAGCGCGTGACGACATCGATATTGGCGTTAATGTTTGGCACACTACGACCAATATAAACACCAACTACAATCACAAACAAAACAAGAGTCACGAATCAGGCCGACTGCAAGTTACAACACCAACTGGTTACTGTATAGGGATTTCCCACAGACGTATTGCTGCTAAGAGAAGGACGGAAGGAAGTTTAAACTAAATATAACTTTATAAGATCGAGCTAAAACGGACAAGTGTGCATGGACGGTGAATAAAATTAAGTTAACCGGTTTGCACAAATCGAACGTCCGTTTGGAGATTCTCGGAGGGAAATGCACACAATGAGACAGGATGAGCGATTGAACGTGAATTCTGTGAACTTTATTCATAAAGCGTGGGATAAGGACAGGAAGAAGATTTATAACTTGCATCAAGATGTTGGTCCACACAATGAATATACATACTAGTATTTAATCGAGTAAAATTACATATTGTACTTTGTTGTATAGTACGAGTAGTTTCAAGATTTTATTTCCTCGTCAAAAAATGCGTATAAATTTCGAAGTGGGATAACTTATTAACCCATTGGCATCGGCGATAATGATAACAATAGAATTTCATTCATAACTAGGACATAGTGGTCCTGATGATGCCAACTTATTAGGACCTATGAATGTTGTTTCGGTAAGTAAGTATATTTTTTATCGTAGAATTTTACAGCTATGTTGTAAGTTCAGCAAATAAGGTTCATAATCATAGTATATTAGTAAAATGAAAATAAGGTCTCGTACCGCACGCAGCATTTGATTTGGAATGTAGGTTAGTTGTAAAAACTTACTTATCACTTTTCCAATAGACCTACATCGATCTGAGGATTTTATTGGAGCGATGAAAAGTAGGCTCGGTAAACAAAGAGATTAGTAATCCAAGTAATATAAATAAATCCATGAATAATCTGTGAAAGTCACACAGCAGAACTGGCAAATTTCCAACATTATGGTTTTATTTTGTGATTCTGAATAAACGCATTAATTTTGCTGGCAATGATAATAGTCATTGTTGTCTTCTACTTAAGTACTCCACATTTAATTTATAGAGTATAATAAATCAAATGTTGCAAATTTGTGTGTCATAATTATTTATTACCAAAAAATGGAACCGACGTCAACACTCACATGTGTGAAATACTTGTTGAAGTCGGTACCATTATGGTTCAAAACTACCTATTATCACAATATTGTGCGCATGGTACCGACTTCGACAAGTTATTTCACACATTTGAGTGTTAAAGCCGGTTCCAAATTTTGGTAAAAAAACACCCCTTTTAGTGCCCTTGCTACTTATGGGTTCGATTGTCATTCACTGTCAATGACTATATCATCAAGATAGGAAAATACTTTTCAGTTATTGGAGTATAACTCAAAAACGACCTGACCGATTTTGATGAAATTTAAATGGGACCACACATCAAGCATCAGCTTTCATATAAGAAAAGATACATCTAAATCGGTTCACTCAGTTATTAGTTACACATAAAAAAAAAACAGACGAATTGAGAACCTCTTCCTTTTTAAGTCGGTTAAAAATACGGATGAATTGAGTAGCTCCGTCTTCTTTTGAAGTCGGTAAAAAAATAAATCAAAATTAGCGACTAACTCCATCTAAGCAAATAAGTAGTGACGGACAAGGTGATGTCACCAGCCCAGCACACCTAATAAAAACTATTTAAGACCATGCCGTAAATCAGGTCATGTTCAGGTCATACTTCACACATGACATCAAAATGGGTAATTGTCTTGTCTATTAAGGTCAAAATTAAATTAATAGATGTAGAGCCAATTTATGTACGGCACTATTTTAACTGTTTGACCACTATCTCAGCTGATGGTAAGTGTCGAAGATGTTGTTCAGCCTAACCTAGAATTACTGGCTCTAAAGGACAGCTGCCGGAACACATCAGTTAGGTGCTTGGCGACAGATTTTCTACTTGAGGGTGGCAGGCGGGCATACGCAAAATGCCCTACCACCATGCTATAACGACTGCCATCCTAAGACAACAACCGGGACCGACGGCTTAACGTGCCCTCCGAAGCACAGAAACGCTCAGCTAGCCAGGTGGTAGCTAGCCAGGCGGGCATCCGCAAAATGCCCTACCTCCATGCTGTAACGACTGCCGTTCTGAGATAAACGGCTTGCAGAGAAAAGACCGGGACCGACGGATTAACGTACGCCCTTCGAAACACGGAAGCGCTCAGTAGTAATGTCACTAGCGCTCACCCATCCAAGTCATGACCGCGGAGGAAGTTGCTTAACTTAGCTGATCGGATAATAACGGTTAAGTAAACTTCGCTACGAGCGCTTCAAAACAACTAAAACAATAAAGATATTGCCATACTAAAGAAAATTCACTGATTCATAATGAAATTAAAAAAGATGACTGTGACAGTTAAAAAACTTATATTAAAAATAAGATAAATATTGTTAGAATTGAGAATTAACTTGTGTTATGTTTACATTCTCAACAAAATCAAAGCCGTCAAATTAGGGCAGAGCGTAGGTTAAGTCAACAAAACCACCCTAAACCCCTTAAATCAATATGAGCCACAATCGATACTCGGTCTTATCATTTTGCACACAAGGTTTAGTTTTAAATACTTGGGTGGTTTCCGCGTTCTACTTTCAGGAACATTAAGAATACTCCCTTTATACCATAGTGATTGAGTCAGGCGTGGCTATGCGTCGATGCGGTCACCACTCCGAATAAGCAAGCAATAAGGCGTAGGTGTGAACTGATAACTGCGGTCTGATCGATTCCTCCGCTAACAGTCAGTCAGGTCAACTATCCTATTGACATTTTCAATGAAAAACTGTCCTAGGAGCCTTGAAAGTTTCAGTTACTTTCTATGTCTCTACTTTTTCAACAACCGCTGATTAGGAATTCGTGGAAGTACCCTTGAAAGGCTGTTGGCTCCCACAAGTTTCATGGGGTACCTAACCGGTGACTCATTTTGTTAATTTGCCTTTTCAATGTTACTCGATTTGTTGGTATTACATCTGATGTTGCAATCGCTTATAGTACCGCAGTATAAACCATAAAAATGATTAAACCATAATAGGCTATCATTCCAAGGGTAATTTAATATTAATAAAGCTATGAAAGGTCAAAGGATCTTAGGATATGCTGCTTTTTGTTACTCCTAAAAAAATCGGGAGTATTTTTATATTGTCACGTATTTACATATTTTACAGAATACAAACATTTTTATCAATTATTATTATTATGCATCAAATGAAATTAATGACTGTAAAATTAAAGTTTATTAACAAAATCAATGAATCATCAAAAAATGGACATATTTTTCAATGTATATAAGAATCAAAGTACTGACTCACTGACTGACAGACAACGAGGGTGTATTCGTCTTGATGCGTAGGAGTGTTCTAAGAAAGGATGTGTTGAAATTTAACCCCGAAGCGGTAATACATTGGGTTAAAACTTGGTAAAAGTCCTTTGTTTTTTAACTTACAGTTCTGAGAATTAGTATTCGGATAGATCATTCAAAATAAAAAATGCCGTGTTCAAAATTTTTTTGACAGGGATGCGTTAAGGGAGTGAAATTGCGGATGAAACTTTGTATGGGAAGGTCATTGTTTTTGGTGATAGTGATGAAATTGGTACCTATCTAGATAGACTTTTTAAAAGAAAAACTTGCCACAGTAATATTTTTTGCTAGGATTGATAAGCAGTGAAAGTGGGGAGGAAAGTTTGTCACATGAATTGAAACCGCTGGCGCTCGGCCTTTTCGTCTATACGTCATATCATATTGATGTATCCTTTGAACCATAATAGGCAGACACTTGACATTAAACCAATTAATATTCAATACAAAAAAAAAACTAGCTTTCTAATAAAACTTTATTATAAAATTTAATAATATTATTGTATCTTTGTACAATTAAGAAGTTTCTAAATCGGTTAGATATTAAACTTATAATACTTTATTATAACAAATTTGTTTTACAAGGCATAGCGCTACGCGCTGCGCATCGGAATTCGGAGAAGACGTCCGTCGCGCGTCGAGTATGACAGGCAACTCCAGTATAGTGTTGCGATCCATCACGTAGTGCCTCACCACTGAACTCGGACCGAGGTCACTTAAGCGATGGGCGCTGACAATTATTTCAATCCCTGTCCTGTTAATTATATGGGACTCAGGAAAGGGCAATGGATGTCCGTATATAAAGAGATTGCCAGCCATGTAGTGGCTAATTGGCAACAATTTGCGATATTGTCTGATAATGCTAAGTGTAACGGAGACAATTTCACCACAACACTCGACCTGGGGCACTACGTTTGAACTGGTAGCCGAGGAGCAAGTACCTATATAACAATGTTTTCGAAGTGTACCAGAACGAACAACTTTATGGAAAATTTGGTACTGAAGGTCGACCTATAAAACGATTACGATTTACGGGATTAAAAATAAATTTAAGAATATTAAAAAGGATTAAAAAGTATCCTATTTATCTATGGCACTTTTTACACGGCTACCAAAAACCGGTAACGTTTCCTGAGGAATAGTCCACGCGGACGGAGCCTCGGATAAAAGCTAGTTTGACATAAAAACGTCAAAAAAAGTAAGTGGTAGGAAAACGCTCTATTTTACATATTAAACTCCGAACTACCTACTCACTAAAGATGGTTTGTTTAACTGAGATACGAGTGAAGTTCAAAGTATTCTCGGTATCAGAACTTTTTGTTAGTAATGAGGGTAGTTATTGTCTATGGTTCTCTTATGGCATAATCCAAGACTTTAAAAAAAAAATTTAAGCTGTTTCATCATTAATATTTTTAAAATCGTGCGTAGTCTGCGATAAAATGTATGACGCTAATATGTTGCCAAAATTGAGCAGCAAACTGTTATTACTCTGTTAAACTCTGGACAATTCCTTTTTATTCTGTGACGATATAAGGAAAACTTTAAAAAAACATCCACGAAGAGGTTGCCGTTTACAAGGATTCCGCTCCTTCGTTGTCTACCATTCAAAAGTGGTCAAGTTAATTTAAAAGTGCCAGAGAAATCATAAAAGATGAGTTTCAATCAGGTGGTCGTGGTGACAACCACGGAAGAAAACGTGACAAAAGTTGGGACAAATTTTACTAGGAAGAGGCTCGAATAAAAATAAATTCGTATAGAAAAATTGAATTATTTTAGATTTCTCTGCCGTTTCTCTCATATCTATATCAAGAATACTTTGAACTCCCGTCGTAGAATGGGGAAATTCGAAACTTTATCAGATAGAGAAAAAGCTGTGTTTAGAAAACACGTTTCATCATCATCGGTACAACGTAATCCGACTATCGCAGTTCTCAACCGATTATCGTGCAATTTTGTGAGGCGGTTCTTGGATATTTTTAAAAATGGCGGTAAAATAGGGGGTTGCTAAAAACAACCTATTTCTGTCGAAAGCCTATAAGGTCTTCAGCGCTACTAGATATATATTTTACGAGTAGAGTAGTTGCGGTATGGACCTTATACGAGTATGCCTGCGTTTTTAACCGACTACAAAAAAGGAGGAGCTTCTCACTTGCATTGCTTTTTTGTGTTTTACCTAGTATTTTATGTACCGATTTTGATGATTTTTTATATTAGTAAGCTTGTCATTTAAATTTGAGTGAGGCTCTGACCAGTAATATTTGAGTTATCCTCAATGATATGTATTTTATTGGCTTCATCTACATTGATGATATTCATATTTTACAATTTGCATAATGTGTATCTGTTTTGTACGGCAACAGTGTTTTGCACTAATATATTATAGATATTTCTCATGTAAATGAATATATTTCTTATGACAAAATAAATCTCTCTAAACTCATTTTCTCTTGTTGATATAAATAAAAATAATATGAACAAAAAATCAGTAAACGATGGTTTGGTTTTGTTACTTTTTAGTGCTTTTTTTGTTTTAGTATATAATCTGATAGAAGTCGATATTTCGCTGTTAACATTTGTAAGTAAGTGTTTGTGAATGATTGTTTTATAGCTGTGCGCGATGCGTGATTCTGAACGAGTTCTAAGAAATATAATTTGCTTATAACCTGGAAAAGTAATGGCATTCGACTTGAGTGGAGTCTGATTTTACGTTAGTAGAGAGCAATATACTAGAAACACGAACGCACTGTGCGTAAATACATACCTATCATTATTATTATATAAGTATCTGAGTAAGTAACAAATGTCGTGCGTGAAAGAGCTGTGTCGTCATCGCCTAATTTGATGTACCTACCATGAACAAACTGATGTGATTAATGGGTGTAGGAAACTTTCCAAACAACACATTTATTGGTATAATCAAATCGTAAGCTGTGATAGACAAAGACCGTCTTTTATTATTAGTGGGGCTGGTATATCTTCATAATATAAAAATAAACGAAGCTAATGGCAGGCTCGTCAGGTCTGCTAATCGCGACAAAAGTGTAGGTGCACGTACTATTAAAATATAGCTGTCATGTTTTACTAACATAGCAGAAACTTCCGCTAGGTACAATAAAAAAAATTGCCACGTAGCCATGCCTATATTTTAGCTTTTCGCACGACGACGCCTGGTCTCCCCAACTCCACACTTCCGTGTTCGAGCCATACACAGTCAAAAGTTAGCAGAACCCATTCATCAAAGCCGCTGACATACAAACAATGAACACCTGTTATTGTCTTCTGCTTGACAATAGCTTTTCCAAATGGACAGTCAGACAAACAAAACAACACTTAATATTACTCGAATGACTTGAATCGATTTTCTTAGAAGTTGTAATAAATATGTTTCTATCTAAATGTAGTTCTGTGATTGATGTGATAGTATGTATTATCTTATCTTATTGAATTTTGGTAATGACGGCGTTCATTGTCGCTTTTATAATATAAGTTGACCAACCCGCGGACGTGATTTCATCCGCGAGGAGTTTAGTTACGACGCGATAAATTAGGAGTTTTTGTTAGGGATAAAATATACAATGAAAACTAGGGGTACCTATTAATACTGTATCAGCCGGATCATCCACTGATAAACATAGCCTCCATTAAAATAAGTGTTTACCGTAATCCCCGCGCTGAGCAGACGGCTTATAGATCGTAGTTCTTCAGGCGGCACTGCAGCCCTTGAAGATAAGGGGGGTGGGGGTTTCAAAATTCTAGCCCGGTACCAGACGGGGCTACCTATACATAATAAGTGTTAATAAATTTAATAGTGCTCTATTTTCTACCTCAAAAGTATAGACTTAATATATAAACTTCCTAGATATTTCTATATGTTACATTATCGAACGTTTTAAGACACTTGGATTTGTTTATTTAGTAATTCAATGAACTAAATCAATACAATATAATAAAAATTACAATTTCAAATGACTTAATATCATAAATTATTATCATTTAGAAACAGTTCGGCTTTTTTAATTCAGATTTTATTGAACATATTATGAAATAAAATGTTTTCTGTACCTCTTTTGGTATTTTATGGTATACTTTTGGAAGCATACAGAACACACTTGTTCATACTTCTACTACACTAAAACGCACTCGCAGATGCTATAGGCTGTGAAAAGATCAGGAATTGATTTAGCAAACAAAGCAATTTCTAGGGACCGTGATCATTGTATGTTTTATTATATTATACGCAACTGACGGAAAGTGACTTTCCAGTATAGCTAATTGATTGCTGTCACGGAATTGGTTCAGATGTAACATGCTATATCTTCGTATGAAAATGGGAAAGCGCAAAGGAGACGGTGCCAGTATAGCTGAGTGGCATAAACACGTAGTGGCCTATCACAGATGGGCAAGGATCAAGATTGAGGCATGGGCACAGAATAAAAAGGGTTGAAACTGGTAAGCCAAAAGGTATAAATTTTTTAGGAGATGTAAAGATAAACAAGACCAAATAAAAATAGATCACACTGGTAAAGTGTGATCCATTGTTATTGCAAAGAACTTTACTTGATGATGATGTCATGATGTCATGTTAGCTCAATTGGTTAGAGTATACCCCGGCTCAAGGAGTGGATGGAAGCGGGTTCGAATCCCGCACATGACTTAAATTTTTCATATCGTATATTTGTGATTTTGTAATGAAATACGCATAGCAGGCGTTATTGCAAACCTAACAATATTAAAACTTTACTTCATTTTGGAAACGGACCATGAAAATGAATAATAGGCCTGGGCACTCCGTGAATATAGATGATGTTAGTGACTAGACAGGTATTTTATTTTATTTTAAATGGAAAACATACAGAGTTTGTTATATATAATTACTTTCGCATATAGAGTTTAGATGCTTATGTGTTACAAAAACTGTGTCAAATAAAAATAAGTGCAAGTAACAGGTACAATTTAGAGATCACTCTGGTTCTGAAACAGGGTCAGAGATTTTCGCGCAATCGAACCAACTTTTCGTAAGCAATGTACGAACTTTATTGGGTGATGTGTTGTACCAGTCAAACTCAGGCAAGTCCAAATCATTCATAAATTCAGATGATCTAACAAAAAAAAAGAATTTTGTCTACATTTTGTAGAGGTTATAGGAACGTCTAAATATTTATTATGCCTGAAAGATCGGGTGTCAGTAAACTTATTTTAAAAATAAGTTCGGGGGAGCCAATTTGACATTGCGCTATTATAATCAGTGGTATCTGTAATTTTGCGTAAGATATAAGGAGGTAATATGTTGTCTGTTGCATCTGGCCTCATAATTGTCATCATATTTTTTACAATTATATTATAAATGCCTCATATTATCAGATTCAAGATTTGCGTACAATACTTGAGTATTCTCGAGTATACGCACGTATGCGCGAATTAATATTTTGATCGCCTTATGCTGTTAAAATTTACTACTCGAACTGATAACAAACAAATAGATAACCTCTTTAAAGACAATTTTAGAGTGTAATTAGTATCCAATGAGTCTACTGATTGCGGGATTTTATACGCTAAAACTAAAGTAGTAAAACCAATCGTACATCTTAAATATTGAGACATGAGAAAAGTTCTATGTTCTATTCTCTTTGACATGACAGTCTCAGCATTGAACTTTACTATCGTGTGTACACTTGCAACGCGGATTCTCCGTGCTCTTCAATTTGCTTTATTGTCACGGTTATCTACCTAAACAGTGTAAGGAACAAGTATAAAATAACGAAAAATTTTAAAAATCCGATTGCTAATTGTTTATTTTCATTTTTTTTATCGTTCCATTGAAATTAAAACTGGAAGTATATGAAATCATTTCTTAAAGCCCTTCATTTCGATACTCTATACTCGATGGGTTTCGAAGTAAAAAAATCTCTCACTATATGGCGTCTAAAATCCGCCAGTTTGTATCTTTCACTTTTTTATGTACCTATTGTCACCTACGCTATCAAGACAAATCCGACTTTAATATATGAGATATCGATATCTCGTATATTAAAATCGGTTAAGCTGTTTAGAAGTGATGGTGGAATAAAGAAAATCACAAACATACATACATGAACCCTGAAAACAAAACGCTCCTTTTTTGTGCAGTCGTGTAAAACGCCTGTGGTACTGAATATTTAAGAAGGAAGTGCGACGGACAGAAATAACTGTGGTAAGTGCATGCACAAATAATATGTCCAATCAGAACATGCCCTGTTTTTAGGATTGGGCTTGCCACAGAAAACGCAATCTTGTGTTTTCAAAAGTGCAAAAATTTATTTGAAATTACAATACTTTGACTAACAATTGTTATGTTATTTATAATTATAGTGATTTTTATATTTAATTTTTATGTTCAAAATGTAATTCAAATGTACCTATGGTGGAATAACTGAAATTATCCTCATAAATTATTACCATTCGTTTGGACACTTGTCTAAACATCGAAAATCCTACTTTAGTTTAGGGAAGCAGTGATGGCTCAGTGGCATTGGCTATGGACTGCCGTGCAGCAGGTCCATGGTTCGAATCCCGTCGCGGGCTTGAGCTTCACCGCGTGGTGGTGGAAGGGCATTTTGTGAACGCCCACCTGGCTAGCGACCACCCTCAAGTAAAAAATCTGTCGCCAAGCACCTAACAGTGTGTTCCGGCAGCAGTCCTTGAGAGCCAGAAAAATTACAGGCTAATGAGACCTAACAACTGGACGTCTCAGTGTGACGGGCACAGTGCAATTCGTCGTTGACGAAATGCGTCTGTTCTAGGCAGAGCTTAGTCCACTTAACATCAGGTGGGCCTCGGGCTTGTTCCGTCACAATAACATAAAAAAGTCACCCTATTCTACCTCCTCTATGAAAAACGGACGGATCATTGTCTCACACTGCTAAAAAGACAAAGAACTATTTCATTCCTGTTTTAGCGGAGTTTTCACGTTTAGATACTGCAGACCGCTGTGTCAACCGGGATGCGTGGCATCTATGTCGGAACATCATAGTAATAAAAACGTATTCGCATGAATTGACCCATGTGTTGTCACGTCTTCTTCGTCTTTCTAGAGACTCGAATCGTCCTGAAATCTTGGATGCTTGTAAATGGGCATGCAACTTGTGCCCAAAAAGAAACGACAGATTTGCAAATAAAATAAGCTTCCATCTTAATCTTAGGGCTTACTCATGAGCTCTCTTAAATTTCTAACATTTTCTTCATGGCACAAGAGGTGTAGGCGGCTCACCTGGAGGTAAGTGATCACCACTGCCCACGACCTTTCGAATAATAATTCAATACGAGAGGTCTCGAGGATGCGTTGCGGGTGCGGGCCTTTAAGGAGCGAACATACTCTCGTCTTGAAGACTCCTAGGTAATATCGATGCGGAAACACCTCACATGGAAGCTGGTTCCGTTTTGAGGCCATGCGAGGCAGATAATGTCGTGAGAATCGCACGGTTTTGGACTTCCAGACGTCGACATAAAATTCATGGAAAATCATGCTCTGTGGGGGAAATCCTGATGCATTCCACCTTCATTATCAAGATATATAATCTGGAAGTTTCAATGTACAATAGATATCTTTTAGGGAAGCATGTTCCACCATTGACCGCTTCCTCACTTTTCACCAGCCGAGACTAAGGTCATATGATTGATAATCTATTATTAGGAAATGTCTATGATTGGTCTATATAGACCTTGCCGGAAGGCCACCTGATCAGACAAAGGACTGCAGGAAAACTGTCAGTCAGTGGGCTGCTTGAACATTTTTGATTATAGACATGAACCAACCATTTCATATGATTGTACGAAGCATTATTGATTTATATGTCGATGAAACACTTTAATAAATAAATAATGTACTAACCTGAAGCCGATATCGCAATGCGGCTCACAGATCGAAAGCCATATCTGCCATAACGATTTACCTGTTAACAAAAAAAACAATCAGAATACAATGTTTAAAATAAAATACCGGCCAAGCGCAAGTTGGACTAGCACCTGGAGAGTTCCGTACCAACACATAATTTAGGTACTATTTTTTTTTAAATACTGTTCGCCCTTAACTTTCGTCTGACTCACACTCATTGACATAATTCCAGCCGGTTTCAGTCATTGACATAAATCAAGAATATATAATCAAGATCAGTGAATTAGATCAAATTCGTTTTATTATAATTATGTTTCGACTTCCGTACTTAAAATATTTCGTTGAAATGCATTAGGGTAGATAGAATAACCAACAAAGAATGTTTTAGTTCTAAAATTTCAGTCAAATATGATTAGAGCTTTTGTTATTATCAAATTGCTCAAAGGGGGGGTCGATTGAGAGGTAAATTTTGAAATTAGAATCAGGGAGCACTTTTTTTTTTAATGACTGATAGATTAGCCTTTGACCACTATCTCACCTGATGGTAAGTGATGATGTGGTCGAAGATGTTGTTCAGGCTAACCTAGAAGTACTGGCTCTCAAGGACAGCTGCCGGAACGCACTGTTAGGTGCTTGGCGACAGATTATCTACTTGAGGGTGGTAGCTAGCCAGGCGGGCATTCGCAAAATGCCCTACCACCATGCTATAACGACTGCCATCCTAAGACAACAACCGGGACCGACGGCTTAACGTGCCCTCCGAAGCACGGAAACGCTCAGTACCCATCCAAGTCATGACCGCGCGCGACGTTGCTTAACTTTGCTGATCGGTTGAGAACAGCTAAGTAAACTTCGCTACGAGCGCTTCAAAACTTTTAGAGTACCTACAAGAAATGTATGTTTGTGCACAAGTTACGATACGACAACTATGAGTTGATTTGAATGACAGGTTATTCGGTGATATGAATGATAGGTTGAATGACAGATATCGGCGGACATTGATTCCGCTGCAATTGTCACTAGGCCAGGCACCAGCGTTTTCAAATAGAGAGTCATTGAGTGAATTATTTGCCTTTTTAAATATATCATAAAATCTGTCGGAAGTAAAAAAAATTTAACCCTGCTTTTTGCTATTATTATTATTATTATTTGTAGGCAATCCACCGTAACAACGCATTCAGTAAAAATTTCAAACGGACAGCGGAGGCTTAGCAATAGGGTCCCGATTCAGTGATTCCAGTACGAAACCCTAAAACATCACAAATAAAAGCATCGCTATATAATGTTAGTAAAGTAGGTAAAGTTTTCTATCAAAACTACGCTGCAGTGACCGAGTTTCCGTAGAATCTACTCGATCAACGTCAAACAATCGTGAAAAAAAATGAAAACAAAACACAACAAAATTTATAGAGAGCAAAGACAAAGACTGGAAGAAGACTGATTGTGTTACTATTATTAGTAAGAATTTTATTGGATTGTGGTATTTATGTTCAATTTTTAACCATGTTGTAATTAATTAAACACTATTCATATGTTTGATTAAGTGTAACTTTACTTAAATGTATATAAACATATCTAAAAAAAACATAAAGTATGTCTATAACTACTACATTCTTTCAAGAGAAATTGTCTATTTCTAAATAAATTAACCGGCTCCTAATAAAGGAGGAGGTTCTGAATTAGACTGTAGATATGTTATTTTAGCAATTACTCAGCTAATTATGAAAATAATGCTATACTCCTTTTCGCGGGGTAGAGTATAACTGCATGTTTTAATTTGGAGCATTTAGACTGTCAGTGAGTCTGTAATGAATTCTTGGTTGTCTAAACGCTTACATTGTAGTAGCTGTAGTGTTGTATATAGTTCGCAGTATATCTATACTTATAATAAAACTCTGTACATGGCAGATATTTAGAAGAAAATAATTTAAGAGCACTCTGTAGCTGACACTGATGCCAAAACTATATTTTTTTTTGTCTGTCTGTCAGTATCTCGGCCGCGCATCACTCCAAAACTACTGAATGGAATTCACTGAAACTTAACACAATTTGAGTTCATACTACGAAGAAGGTTAAAGTATACTTTTTATTGAGAAATTCAGCACGATTCCCTCGGGAAAGGGGATGAAAGTCAAAATGTACACTTAGTTGTAATTTATTAACGCGTAGTCCAATTTAAATTATTCTTTTTTTGTTAGAATAGTTCTAACCCCACGGACAGCCCGGCACCCCACAGGCACTCAAGCACACTACGGGCAGCCCGGCAACTCACAGGCGGCCCGGCACCCAACGGGCAGCTTGGTACCCCACGATCAGTCCGGCACCCCACGGGCAGCTCGGCACCCAAGGGCGGCCCGGCACCGTTAGTTTTGCAAGCTTGCTAAGATAGAACTCTAAAATCTGGAACATTCGCCACAATCAGTTTTTTTAACTACCTATATTTTGCCGGATATATTTTGGAGACTGCGCAATGGAAGTGCACGATCCAATATATTTTCATTCTACCGCCAAACAAAGAGAACCTCTGCAAAAAGACGCCGTTTTGAAATAGAAATTCCAAAGAAACGCACAGAGTACTTTGCTTTAACATTTATTGTGCGAACCGTGAAGGAACTCTCTGAGTTACTTTACTACTAGCTTCTGGTAAATACAACCCGGGAATTTTCAAACCCAAAACAAAAAGTTCCTTTCTGAGCTATGCTTGCTAAAAGTGCTTCACCGCAGCAGCGTTGCTTAATATGAGATAAACAGTGGTCAAATGTGAATAATTAGTCTGCAGGTATGGCAATCGCGAACGAAGTCGTAGGTACAGCTAGTTGTTAATAAAAGCATACAGCCGGTTAAAAGAACTCCAAGTTGGACCAGTTTAAATTTCTTCCACATCGGTCGAGCAGTTTTTAAGTTACTGTCTATTAACTATTTTAGGCGAGTGACAATGACCTTATAAGCTGTATGCTTCACTAAAATCACAAGTGCTACAGAAACAACAGAATAATTCATTGCGAAAAAACAAAGTAAGCTATAAAGTTGGTCATTAAATCCGAGGTTCAGTTACACCCCGAGCTGAAGGTGCGGACGCAATGGAGCAGAGGGTGTAATAAATAATTAATACTCAACCGTTTCAACGCTTTCAACAAACTTATTGAAGCAATGATGATCCAGCAGCAATAGCTATAGACTGGCCGTATTGGGGCTCTATGGATCGAATCCCGCCTTGGGATTGAGCTTCACCGCTTGGTGGAAATGCGTTTTGGAAATGCTCGCCGAGCTAGCTACCACCCTCAAGTATAAAATCTGTCGCCAAGCACCTAGCCGTGTGTTCTGGCAGCATTGAAGAGCCATTGAATTGTAGGTTTAGCTGTTCGCCATCCATAGACCCCATTATCACTTACATACAGTGGAGATAGTGGTTCTATCAGCAGTAATCAACAAACACTCAAGAAGGAAATTTACGAATAAAACTAAATTAATATCGCAAGGATTTAAAACAAGTAAAAAGCGCTAGTACTGCAAAGTAAAGTAAAACCCACAAAAGTGAAGTAGTAATGTAATATATACTTGTGCAGCCAACAGCTATATAAAATAAAGCGCAATGTTTTTTAAGTTGCATTAAGGTGCATAAACTGGTGTATTAGCCATTTTACCAGATAGGTACTAAGTGGTGTCATTAGAAACGAAATATCATTAGAATTGGATAAAAAATGAGCAACAAGAGGAAAATTCGATTGGAACTTCAATGTATACTCGATATTAGGGTTACATTTACTTATAATTGGGGCGACTTGACTAATTCATCAAATAATGACATAATTTTAGGGTAAAAATATAAATATTCACATGAACTTTCATTCAGATCATAACTTAGCTAGGTTAGGGATCGTTAATCACGCGACGATCAGAATGTCTGATTGGATAATTTTTAACCAATTTCGAGCAGCGATCGGTCATTTTGATCGTCTGAACTAAGCGTTTGACTAGAGAAATAATTATCACAATTACAAACATTTTAAGGTAATGTCATCATGCAGGTAATGACATTGTCAAATTAACCAATCATGAATAAATCACGGTGATACGATACCAACAACACATGAAACGACTCTCATACACTAATAATAGGTAGATAATGTATCTACACGAGATCAAAAAAAACCTTCATTTTTAGAAAATAACCTAGTATTTGTTTCAGCTTCATTTGAAAACTTATTACTAGTAGTATGTCACGTAAGTTTTTTTTTAATGTTATTTTGACCGAACTAGCCCAAGGCCTACCTGATGTTAAGTGGACTATCGTCAACGACGAATTGCACTTTGCCCGTCACACTGAGACGTACAGTTGTTAGGTCTCATGTGCCTGTAATTTTACTGGCTCTCAAGGACTGCTGCTGGAACACACTGTTAGGTGCTTAGCGACAGATTTTCTACTTGAGGGTGGTCGCTAGCCAGCCCAGCATTCGAAAATGCCCTTCCACCATGCGGTGAAGCTAAAGCCCGCGGCGGGATTCGAACCATGGATCTGCTGCACGGCAGTCCATAGCCAATGCCACTGCTTCCTGAGCCATCACTGGTTTAGAGATAAGGAGTCATTAGTCACAAGACTGGAGCATAATTTAGTTACCAGGTAGACCAGGTAGTACATCTCTTAAGCAATGGTGGGTCACCTCCATGACGGACTCTTGCCATCTCACGGTGAACCATTGTAGTGTCAAATAATCTGCTCGAAGCATTAGTGTGCAAACACTTTTATTGCAAATAGACAAGCATTTGAATGCAGTCTTACCTGATGGTAAGCAAAGAGGGGGTGGACGATGAAACATGCTTGCCTAGAAAATACCTATTCACCCTAGACTTGAAAACTTGCAGATTATAGCTCTCGGGAAACAAAAACGCTGGGTGGGTGCCATTCCTTTGCTGTTCGTATTGTAAAGGTACGAGTAATGTCAAGGATAAGAGGAATGACAACCATATAGTTGTATGTAACCAAAGTGTTGTATATGTTATCGGTGTATACAGATGTCGTGTTTTCGTGCGTCTTGTTGTCTAGTGGTGTAAGAAGATGCAGGAATTAAGTTGTGAAATATCATTGCACTCCGAAATGTATCCTGTAGAACACTAAAAGACTAGCATCTTTGCGGCGATGTTCAAGGATTTGGAGTCAGATCTTCTTAACCAAAGCATCGCATTTAATGAGGTTTGTTTGCGCGACTTTCAGTGGAGTCCAGGGCTTCGTGCTGGTATTTTTCTGAGCCATCCCAGAGATGGCCGCAATTGGCTGGCTGTATGGCCGTCACCGTCAGGAACATTTGCAGCACAATGGACCAGCTGGGTGAGTTTAAAGGTTAAGGTTAGCTTATGCGGCTCTCTCCCAGCGTGATCAGTGCACTAGTGTGGGAATAGCCACTGCTGGTGGTGGGCATTGAAATCCCGCAGGAGCACTAGCTGAGCGGAAGTTTACGTCGCACTTTAATAGTCCATAAGCCTGGTCGTCTCCTGATCATCGCTGTGTGATCGGAAGACACTGGCATAGAGAATTTTCTTGGGACCTATGTGTCCAAAATCCACAAGAGAATCTGGAGTCTTCTAGATTTCGGAGATGCCGTCAACAATCGTCTACGCGAGTATATACGGATACACAGCACGTGTTCCGAATTTATGTATCGTACGAGAGGTATGCCGCGTCAGCTGGACACATTATCTGCGTCTCGTAATGGACAGGCGTAACCGCTTACCATCAATCGCTCCAAACAGAAAAGTAGCGGGCTCCAGCTAGTCAATATACTAACGATAACTATAGTTAAAGTACTTTTATCTTTTAAGTCTGTTGACATATTCAATTAAAATAAGCCATCGTAGTTTACTCTCTGTTGGTCGTAAAAAGTAATTAGTATTGTGGGTATTTTCCTCCACTTAGGAAACACGGTACAATAAAGTTCAATAAACATCTGCAAATCCATTAATATTAATATCAATGTGAGGCATTCACGTCCGATCCAGGCTGGAGCATTGAAGCAATTGGATTGGAATTGAAGAATTGGTGTTTATTGTAAGGAAGAGTATGCGGTGGAACATTTTGTTGATTGAGGGAACATAGTTGTAATGATATTATGTTATACATATTTATTTTAAGAGGGATTCATATCAATTAGGAGCTTATAACGGAAAATAAAACAAAACAAGAATTAAATAGTTCAATTTCAATCCACACTGCACGTGATGGATACCTAAGACCTTTTGTTAGTCCAAAATGCGCGAAAATCATAGAAAATATTTTTTCACTTAGATGTGAATCTCCGATTTAAACATG
Organism: Plagodis pulveraria; assembly: GCA_963890685.1. Taxonomy (NCBI): domain Eukaryota; kingdom Metazoa; phylum Arthropoda; class Insecta; order Lepidoptera; family Geometridae; genus Plagodis; species Plagodis pulveraria. The sequence continues at coordinate 12,642,365 of OY982961.1, forward strand.
TTCAACACAGATTTGTTGAGGAGGAGTTCCAAAAAACTGTTTTAAACAGGTATACTTCAAATATATTTTACCCAAGCAATTATGAAAATATCTCCATAATATTATTTAAAGAATCCATATAATCCAATCTTCCGAAGAGTTCACCTTCAAAGTCATGTAAAATTAAGGTATCACCCCCTTAAGCACACACGTACATATCATCACTTGTGTTTTCCGTACATACAATTATATTTATTTTATACATTTGGGCCTTATTACCCAATTTTATAAGTACTAGCGACCCGTCCCGTCTTAGCACGGGTGTCTAACAAAACTTAAAAAAAAACATATTTTATGATAATATGCCATGTTCATCAGGGATAATCTCGCATTCCTCTTTAAAATATTAGCATAGATTACAACATGAATTTTTGAGATGGCACTATTGCGAGCTCAAAATGCATGGATCCCCTCCATGGTGCATGCATTTTTAAAATTTCTTTTGACAAGCTTGGATGAAGAGAACTGTACGGTTTAGTACGTATTACAAAAAAATATATTTTTCATGGGTACCCATCAATAGCTTAAGTGCCGCTGTAGAATTTCGAAATCTAGTTTGGACCCACGGGTCGAACAAATAATTGGGATTTTCTGACAATAAAAGTAACAAGTATGAGACATATTCGTAAGATGGTAATAGACTTTACAAGAGACCAAAACATGTCTGGTTAAGCGTGAACCACTGGATGGATGTTGAGACACTCATGTCTAAGTGGGCAGAGGCCCACCGCTTCTGGGAATAACAGCGTTTCGATTTATTTTTATTTTTATATATGTATAATCTAATATATAATATATAATATATAATAAATCTAAATAACTTAAATTAGCCACTTCGTATTGGTGCATTATCATGAATCTAGGCTGTGTGTGGTTCTGGTGTAAATACATTTGGTACAATCGGATTGATCATATTGATGAAACCGAAAGGTGTCACTGGAACCTAATGGAACAACGGATCCTTGTTGTAAAAACTGTCTCAAGATGCACTCTGTCCAATTACCCCGTCTAGGGTACCAGGGTAGAATTGCATCCGACGCAAGGGAGCCATGGAGGCGATGAAGGAAAAAATAAACCAGAAGGCGTACAGCAGCGCTTTCTGGACTATTTTTTGTGCAATTGGACGTTATGGCTGTTTATGATATGCATGTGTGCACTCTGTCCAATGTTTTGTTAGTTTTTCCAATAACGAGTCGCCTAAGTTAAAAAATTTGCTAATCGCGTGTCAATATAGGTAAAAAAAACAGGTTACCTTCTTTTTGGACAGCCAATAACTGTACACGCTTATTGTGTAGTAGCCAATAGCAATCGTTAAAAGCTCATTTATACGCGATATGAGCCATGACCTATGCGGTCAATGTTTAATCATAGCTCATAGGACGCCTAACGCCTACTATATATGCCCATTGCGAACAATACCCCATAAACCTATCTCCATATAACATTGTTTGTGAAGGCAATCTGCGCTGACTCCAAACGACCATTAAGCGTAAAAATAAGGTCAGCTGTCCACCGTCGGAGCCTTGGGGGACGATTTGGTCTGACAAACCTGCCATGACAGAGATTAGGGTGGGCACAGGCGTGGCGGACGTACCGCGAAATGTCGCGCCATTTCAGCTATGACGTCACTGCCACGCCTGGCATTTCGGTCGAAGCAACAAAGCAGCCCTACCTTCCCCTAAAGCTGATAACTGAAAGAGCTTAATGGCTTTCGATGCCTTCGCAAACGATTTGCCTCGCATGTGTAACATACGCACCTTGGCATTTTCACTTGGATGTGTTTTTCGATAGCAACGCTGACAAATGTTTCATTTCATCAATCACGTTAGCATGTGTAACATATATTACTTACTTTCATTACACCAATCTTAAGGTATTCATAGTGCTTTCCGTACAAAGATAATTTCGTCATATTTTATATGTCAAGTGTAATGCGTGCAATTTTGCACTTATGTCGATTCTGGAGCCTATATATGATCTGGTTTTTCACTTTATTCTCATTTTAAATGTGTATATGCGACAATCCCCGTTCAAAACGATTTTTCCGATTAAATTTGATAATGTATAAGGCGACCTAGGCGAACGTTCTGAAATCAGATTGAAGACGTCCTGATAAAGGGCCAGGCCAGGAGTACCCTAAATCGACGCTATGTTTGAAAGGATTGATGAGTGTAGATGAAGCGAAAGAGATTTGTAAGGCTCGTAGCAAGTGGAAATCTGTGGTCTCTGCCTACCTGAAGCAATGATTGCCGAGCGGTAATAGCTATGGACTGCCGTGCCGCAGGTCCCTGGTTCGATCCCCACCGCCGGCTTGAGTTTCACCGCATGGTGGAAGGGCATTTTGCGATTGCCCGCCTGACTAGCTACCACCCTCAAGTAGAAAATGTCCCCAAGCACCTAACGGTGTGTTCTGGCAACAGTCCTTGAGAGCCAGTGAAATTACAGGCACATGAGACTTAACAACTACGTATCAAGGTGACCGGCGCAGTGCAATTCGTCACTTCTGATGAAATGCATCTGTTCTAGGCAGAAAGAGGCCTGATTTTATGTATGTATACATAATTTTACGCAAAACTGGCAAGTCAGATGCTCAGATATTAGGCTCAAGGACTTACATGTAAAATTACAGCGAGTTAGAACACTTGGTATTTAAAATGTAAGTACGGTATCGAAAGCCCTAAAAATACACTTCCCTTAAAAATTGATTATTTTTTAAGTACTTTTTATCGAGGCTAGCTCGAAACACTTTACCAAGTGCTTTAGCTAAGTGGAGTGCGCCATGGAGAGCTTAAGAACATAATACGAGTCAAGAGAGAGAACACCATCTATGGAGTACGTCTTGAAAAGCTTCCAGGATACGTATTACTCAATTACAGTTTTGACTGTAGAGTAACTGAGTAAAATATATTTAGATATAGAGACATTTATACGAGTTATTAATGACTTCAAAAAAAGGAGGAGGAAAGCGTCTGTTTTTTTTTGTTTGTTACATCAGTACTTTTACTGTGTGAACCGATTTTGATGATTATTTTTTTTATTTAAAAGCTTCAGCTTGCCATGTGGTCCCATTTAAATTTCATCCAAATCGGTCAAGCCGTTTTTACTTTTTTAGTTACACTCCAATAACTCCAATAAAGTATTTTCCTATCTTGATGATATAGTCATTGACAGTGAGTGACAATCGATCCCATAAGTTGCAAGGGTCACTAAAAAGGGTGAAAAAATTAACAAAAAAAATAATTGAAGGAAAACGCTTCTGCTTTTATGACCATAGATAATAGATAATGTGTACTTAAATTGAATTGAAACCTCCTTGGTCGGGACACATTGCACTTTATTAATTAAAAAAATGTTTTAAAGCATTGTTTTGTTAGGAGAATAATGCTTTAATTTAATTTAATCGAACAACCCACCCCTGATCGCTCCCGGTGCAAAGGTGCCCATAACACTTGCAGCGTTTTCGCGTTGAATGGCAATGGCCATCCTCTGCACCAGGAACGAGCTGGAGCGGGAGTCACCAGTTTTTTCTTTTAACCTGCGCCCAATTTCACGAAATAACTGTTTGGCCTCAGTTCCCCACGAAACCATGGTCTCTACTGCAATGGGCACAAAAAGGTAAACGGGCTCCATTGCTGCGTGAATAAATATAGTTGGAAGAGATATCATAGATGATTATGAGATTGAATGGCGAAGCCATTGTCTCCCTGATGCGCATCAAGCAGTCCATCCCTATCGCCAAAACATGTTTTCACATCACAAGCTCGGAAAGGTTTTGTTTGTCATGTCACCTCTTCCACCCTGCTGTAAGCGAATAGAAATAAAAAAAAACAAAGAGTAATCAATTGAGTGGTACAATTTACTGATTCGTTAGTAGGATTAGGTAGGGCAACACAAATTTGTGGGTCGTGGGTGTACACTGTACTCAGATGTACGGCCGGCCTGTTTTTGAAATTTCCGCTCAACTTGCTTTTTAAAAAAAGGTTTTTTAATTCACAACAAGTTCAAAAAAATATTACCTATAAAATTATCAATAGTATTTTATTTAATATACACTAATTTACTCTATATCTATTTTCATTGCGTCTAGCAATTTTCTGGTCGTATTTTAACACGACAAAATTGTATGTTTCGCTTGACAGCAAAGTTATTTTGCGTCGCGTACCTTCGAAATTCTCGTTACGCTGAGCATTCTTTATATTTGAACTACTTGCTTCACTGATAGTTCAATCCTACAAATCTTTGCTTCCTCAGTTTTTAATACTACTGCATTTCTTTTCTTGTGTGGTGTCACAATAAAGTATACCTATAATTCTTCACGTAGAGCTTTCGTAAACATTTATGTTTCTAGTACACTGTATTTCGTTACTAATGATGTGGTCAAATGTGATGATAAGTGCAGGCATAACCTACAATGGGTACTGGCTCCCTACGACAGCTGCCTGAACACACCATTATGTTGCTTGGCGATAGATTAAAAGTTATAGTCGGTCATTCGCGAATTACCCAACCATCATGCGAAAATGTTTTTTTTATAAACAATATTTCTGACCAGCACCACGATTTTGAAACAGCTCCGCGAACAGCGGTTGCTATTAGAACAAGGCGGTGGTCGTAGGTAATCGATGGAGTTTCTTAGCTATCACCTCGTGCGACAGTTTGATTTGGCATAGTAGTATATGTATATACTGGTACCTCATTATATATAGTTAAAACCATTAAGGAAGCTGAAGTAACTTTCTTGGTTTTGCTAAAATTAGATGAAATTGGTTGCGTGCGAGCTTTCTCCCGAGCAGGGTATTCTTTTTACTGCCCCGTGTTCGTATAAATATTAGGCCTTCGGTCTTATTCATAACAAATTAATGCCTCTAGTTAATAAAATCCGTAAAATCATTTAAAATATGTATTAATAAATATTTTAAATGATTACTTTCGTAACTAATGTTATGTCGCTAAATGTCGTTTTAACAAGTGTGAGGAGAATATTTTTTTTAGTTTTTCTTCCGTATTAAGTTAAGAGTTGATCGTAACATTTCAGTTTCATTTATTTGTAGCTGTTAACACAAAATATTAGTTGCCTAACAAATCTGGTATACTATCTTTAGTGTAACTGTTTTTATTTATCTCCATGTTACATACTCGATAAAGGCGAGTTGATTTATTTTAATATTTTTGTTTGTGCAATGACGCTTGCTCCGCGTGTTACATTACAAAATCAAAGCTTTCATACTTTTGATCATCATACAGTCCTTTGTTCTTGAGGGCGCTCCTGGTAAAGGAATTTTCATCAACAGTTCTAGACTCCGAGCATTGAATACAATACAACAAACTTCTTTATCAGAAGTACTTCCAACGCGAAGTTCGAACCCACGTGTTCTAGATTACAAAAGCAACGCCAGTCATGTCAACTGATACTGATTGATTTTTATTTCTTATTTAATATTGAAAGCTAATAAAGCTACTATTACCATATGAATAAGACCACGTCTATAAATCCATTTGTACATAAGTATACGTCAGACTCGTAACTCACTGAAGCTATTTATTTGCTTCCCCAAATAGGCAACCATTTAGGTGATTATAACGAACCCGGCTACCTACTTTGTTGGGTTGGGATCAATCGGAAAAAAACTGCGCAGTACTAGGGTAGGTAACAATAAACAGTTTGTTGTTGTTGCCAAACATGTAGGGCAACGCGATGAAGGTCAAAGGTTTATAGCGTAGGCCGTCTATCATCTACATATTCTACATCATGAATGATTTTTTTAAATGTTATTGTACGGAACAAGCTCGAGGCCCACCTGATGTGACTAACCTCTGCCCATAACAGATGCATTTCATCATAAGTCACGAATTGCACTGCGCCGGTCCCCTTGAGACATAGTTGTTAAGTCTCATGTGCCTGTAATTTCACTGGCTCTCAAGGACACCTGCCGGACCACACCGTCAGGTGCTTGGCGACAGATTTTCTAATTGAGGGTGGTCGCTAGCCAGGCGGGCATTCTCAAAATGCCCTTCCACCATGCGGTGAAGCTCTAACCCGCGGCGGGATTCGAACCATGGACCTGCTGCGCGGCAGTTCATAGCTAATGCCACTGAGCCATCACTGCTTTAAATGACGTGTTCAAATAAATAATATTGACGTGTTTTAACACTCTTTTAATTAATTCGTGTTCCTGTAAATATTTTTTCACTGATGTGGGTATTATACATAGATCTTGGTATGATAAGTATTTACTTGGAAATTTTAAATACATAGGATATTACAATTAACGTTAAAAAATATTATTATAAAGAAGCGATAGACAAAAATATTTATTGTGACGGAACAAGCACCAGGTCCACCTGACGTTAAGCGGTAACCTCCGCCTATAACAGATGCATTTCGTCACGAGTGACGAACTGCACTACGCCCTGTATTTTGTTTTACGTATTCATTATCTCAAGGACTGCTGCTGGAATACACTTAACAGTATTATCTATTCGCAATATCATCATTAAGAGTATTTTTGTTTTTACCTCCTACAATGAAAGTTGTATCGTCAGCGAACAGAACACAACCATGATTTAAATTATTTGGCAAGTCTTATATGTAAAATAAAAACAGAAGTTTACCCAAAATGAGTCCCCTGAGGGATATAATATTTATATAGGGACGCCTTGACGTACGAAGGTCAGACTCATGATTTTGTTGAATAAGTTTTTATATATATAATTTCGACATAGTTACTGTTGTATATTCTTAAGATAACTCGAGATCAATACATGCTGTTATATTTAATGTGTCTATAATTATGTAGGTATTATAATGTGTTTTATAATTAATGAAATAAATGAATTTTTTACTGACCCAATCATACTAAAAAAGTGTATATTTAGGCGAATTTTTTTTAGTGGTATGAGTAATAATATGGTATATATAATAAATATGATTGAAAAGAATTACTAAGAGGACTATAAAAAAACAGAAAGAAAACATGAAAAAACGATAAATGAAAAAATACATGATTTAAATTTCACAAACTGCAATTTGTAATTAATTTACAATATGTGTCTAAAATCCGCCAGTTTACTCTTGATATTTTTTATATACCTAATGTGACTAATGCTATCAAGAGAAATCTAATGATATCTCATACATAAAAATCGGATAAGCCGTTAAGAAGTTATTGACTTTATTTATTTTTATTTTTTTTGAGTAATGTTGACCTTTTTATTTTTTATATTATAATTTTGACATTTGAGTTCATTCGCATTAACTCTTCATAATTATTTAATTTGTACTATGTTGACATATTTTTAACCAACTTCGTAATCTTTTGTTATGATGTTGTGGATTTTGTTTTTTGCCCATTTCTATGAATTTTATTTTATGTTGACCTTGTAATTTACATTTGTATTTCTAATATAATTTGGACATTATTTTATTTGAGTTTTTCGCATTTATCTGTTATCAGATAATGGTAAAATGTATGAATGTAATATACCTATAACATTTTAATTTTTATGTAACGAATATATGACTTGTAATCAAATTATTACCAATAAATGAATATGAATATAAAGAAACTCACATTCATAAACACTGAAAACATATAGCACTAATTTTCTTGGTCAGTCGTGAAAATGATTCAATACAACAAACTGTTAAATACTTAAATTGAAGGAAAATCCATACGTTATTTTATTGTTTTTATTTTTGGTAGGCAAGCTTTTGACCACTATCCTTCCTAAACAGATATGTTAGCAGACTAAACTTAGAAACTGGCACTCGAATACAGGAACTATAAGCCTTTTTTGTTTAATTAAGCATATATTATCGTAGTCACATCAGATGAAAGGTGACGACGCGGTCGATGGTGGAGCAGGGTGTTATTAGTGCAACGAAAGCATTTATAAAATACTCTACTAGCATTTTGTGTAGCTCAAGTTCATTGTAGTACAAGAACTATGCGTATTGGATCATCATCAATTTATACGGTCACAATGGCTAGCCTATTTTTTGAGGGATTGGATAGATTTGTACAACTTAGGAGCGAAAGGGTTTGCAAAACATTTGAAGTATCGGAACTATCGACTGATTTAATATTTATAGCGTTATTTAGATGTAGACACTAATTTGTTTTATAAATTTTATAAAATAGGTTCTTACATTGTTCAAACCATAATACATCAAGATTGACTAGCTTATTTTACTTACAAGATTTACTTAATTATTTCACTAACAATTTTCGAGAACTAGCAGTTATCGAGAACTTACTCATATCTTACTACGAATAAAAATGTTTTGATCGTTGGATAGTATAGAACTCTTCAGAAAAAGCGAATTATAATAATACGATCAAGAACAATAGTTATCTAGCCAGGATACAAAAGGAAAAACACTGGTTAAGATTTCAATTACAAGACTATAGGTTACGTTTTAAACTAATAGTAGAATCGAATATTCGCTAACGGGTATTTACGGTTTCAGATGAAAATATTTTTTACCGACTTCAAAAAATTATGTATTTTTGTTGTTAACCTCTGAACTTTTAACACGGTTAAACCGATTTTGACGATTCTTTTTTTATTTGAAAGCTGATGCTTTTCGTGTGGTATCGGTCAAGCCGGTTTTTAGTTACACTCCAATAGCTGAAAAGAATTTTCCTATCTTGGTGATATAATCATTGACAGTGAATGACAATCGATCCCATAAGTAGCAAGGGTCAATAAAAAGGTTCAGTATTTTGTAAAAAAAAAACGGTCTGTCATATAAGATCACATTGTAGTGGATAAAGCGTTTTTAAACTGTTAAAATAACAAATCATTGTTTTCGTCTATCCTATTCTGACTAGTGGTGACAAACAACAAAAAGACATTTTCACCGTACACATATAATATTTGCCAGTTTAGATTGAGGAAATCGAAGGCATCAAAGTTTCGCCAAAGAAGTTCAAGGTTCGCCAACATCGACCCTCGTCAGTACTATTGTTTAATAATTCAAACATATAATTGATCGAGCCGTGTGAGACCAGCCAGCCGGCTGACATATAAAATCTACCTATCAACATAGATACTGGTTATGTACGAGTATGTCATACTTGAATAACTTCAACGAAGTTCTAGATAATGTGATAGACTTCTGAAGCGCATTGCGAAAAAGTATATAAAAAGGAAAAGTTATCCCATGAGATATAAGTAAGTTGCTGACGTAATGTCGAAGATCATAGTACATTAGCATTATGTTATAAAGTACGACGATAAAATAAGGATAGAAAAGAATAATTAATAAATATATTTATTTGTTATGCCTTTTCCAAAGAACCTTATGTTAAATTACAATCAGATATTGTTCTTCCCATATAGAACACATTAATTTGGGATTATTGGCAATAACTTTTGGCACGATATGAAAGGTTTTTTTTAAATGTAATTGTGCTGGTACAAGCACGAGGCCCACCTGATGTTAAGCGGTATCCTCTGCCTATAACGGACGCATTTCATCACAAGTCACAACAAGACGAACTGCACTGCGCCCAACACCTTGAGACATATTTGTTAAGTCTCATTTGCCTGTAATTTCACTGGCTCTCAAGGACTGCTGCCGGAACACACCGTTAGTTGCTTGGCGACAGATTTTCTACTTGAGGGTGGTCGCTAGCCAGGCGGGCGTTCGCAAAATGCCCTTCCACCATGCGGTGAAGCTCAAGCCCGCGGTGGGATTCGAACCATGGACCTGCTGCGCGGCAGTTCATAGCCAATGCCACTGAGCCACCACTGCTTCAAAAGCTTCTTGGAGATTAATTATACAGGCGAAAGGCCTCTGTCAGTGAATGTATTAATCCGTTCCCGGCGATTCTCGCAATGTCGTCGGTCCTACTAGGGCCCTACTCTAACTGTTAAAGTAGGGCCCTAAGTTAGACCGACAATGTTAGATGATGATTACCGGGAGATGTTAGAGTCTAACATCTCTCTGTTTGTGCTCGTGGTAATAAATTCTACCCCTTCAGGTTACCGGTTATTTTAGAGATGCGACATACCTTTTACCACTACTTGGAATTTCCTAAGATCTACAAGTAGTTACTTTAGAACTTGTCGCGGTAATAAGCTCGTTCTTTATGTGTGTGATTCTGAGCTTTTGCAAAAGGATCCGACACCATGTCTCAGTGATGCAATATTTACTTTCAACACAAGACTATTTCACACGAAGATTTTCCACGCGTTTATCAGAGCAGCGCTACTGTCTTCCTGACATTGCAAAATTAGATCCCATAAAAAAATTGCACGGCTCGCGGAGGAAAAAGTAGTATAGCAAGTGGAACTTGTAGACCTGAAAGTGTTGCGATAATTTTAAAACGAAATTGCTGTCTACGTGAAATTAAAATATATCGTGCTCCTTCGAAAACTCGATGTTTATACAAGACTTACATCTTGTCCGTCTTAGGGCTAAATGCAACGAGAATATTTGTGAAAATTTTATTACATACAGTTCTATATTTAAACGAAAAAGTTGACCTTCGTGAAAGGTCAAGACAGACCAACTCACGATATCGTTCATAATATTAATAGGGATATGTTCGCATTAGCAAGCTCCAACGTAATCCATCGTGATAATGATTTACCCGGGATCATGCTTACCTGTCAGCTGGAGCGATTAGGCACATAATTCGAGCAAAAATATAACTAAGAGTATCAGAAACGCTACAAGTCCTGTCTTTTTGACAGCAAATTGTTAGGTATTAGACTAAAATAAAGGTGCCTTACCACCAAATCTGTCCTAGTGAGTGGATCCACTCAATAAACTCACTCACTGCGTGAAAAATATTACTAATAGAATTGAATAAAAGATACCCTTTTAAAAAGAACAAAATTCCAAAACAGTTTAGCCTGGCCTCACAATTTCAGACATATACGAGTATGCAGGAGCAAAGCTTACTGAAGATGCTATTTATTAGAATAAAATTATCCTTAACTCAACATTCGCCTAAACTTCCAGAATGATGTCGAAAATGGTAACTTTGTTTGAAAGCTACGAACTACAACAAACTTATAAGGTCATCTATGTACACGCCATTCTGAGGAGTTTGACCACGGGGTATTTCCCTTTTGGTTCCCTGGAGTAGACATTCAAAGAAGTTTACAAGTTACAACTATTTCACACAACAGTGAAACTAAACAACTCTTTTCGTATCAAGTATGTTAGTTATGAATAATTTGGAGCGCAGATGTAAGTATGCTTTATACACTACTATATGCTGCTCAACAACAGAGTTCGTCCAGACACTCTATCCCTTTGCATCCTATTTGTACCAGACCGGCAACGGCAGCGGCGTGAACTGGTCGTGCCTAGCTCACTGCTCACGTTGCCGACAGTAACACGCATGCAAACATCTCAGTTCGCTCCTATGGCTCAAGCCACCCATCTGCTTAACGCTCTGATTGCATGGAACCCACTATTGATATCTTCCTGTATCAAATATTTCATGTTTGTAAAATCATGCCTATAATTTGACTGTTTTTTTTTACGAATAGGCAACTACACAATCGTTTTGATTAATTATATTATGTTTTTAGTGAAAAACAAGTCATAGTTATAAATGGGGGATGGATCATATTTGCTAGTCCAGCATTCTGTTAGAACGATAACGTCAACGAGTATATCAAAGGTACTCAGAAAAGCAAGAAACAAGTCCATATATTTATGGATACTGCGGATATTATGCGATAATACCGAGAGGTCCTTACTATAGTTTAGAAGTTGTGAACTTTCTGAGGGATCATCAAGATATATTGGGTCGGTTGGGTCAAGATCTTGTAATATATTATTATTAAATTAATCAAACAATGTAAAAATTTGTGCAAGTAAGAATTAAAACGGTATAAATACTGAGAAAGTGTTTTTTCTTTCTTAATATGTATGTGAAGCAGTGATGGCTCAGTGGCATTGGCTATGGACTGCCGTGCAGCAGGTCCATGGTTCGAATCCCGCCGCGGGCATGAGCTTCACCGCATGGTGGAAGGGCATTTTGTGATTTTGTGCCCGCCTGACTAGCGACCACCCTCAGGTAGAAAAATCTGTCGCCAAGAACCTAACTGTGTTCCGGCAGCAGTCCTTGAGAGCTAGAAAAATTACAGGCTAATGAGACCTAACAACTGGACGTCTCGGTGTGACGGGCACAGTGCAATTCGTCGCTGACGAAATGCGTCTGTTATAGGCAGAGGTTAGTCCACTTAACATCAGGTGGGCCTCGGGCTTACTCAGTCACAATAACATAAAAAAAATATATATGTTTTGTAGTAAGAATGTATGTGTTAGATTTTATAAATTAAAATATGTTGTGTGTTTAGGTTGCTGAGTGTTACATTATAGAGAGAATAGTATGGATAAACAGTTTGTAAATTGACATAATAATCGTGAATAGGTTACAATGTAAATCATAAAAAAATAGTATTGCCCACATTAATTATCAAACATTTCGGTTACTGCACACTTGATGTAGCTCTTAGCTTGTCCAGATCGCTTTCACAGGATACACGAATCTGTGGAGTCTTCTGACTTCTGTAAAAATACTCGGCCAAACAACGTCCAGCAATAAGCAAACCCGTGTTTTTTAGCAAATTCTCGGCCATGGTAGAAGAGTTTACGCTCCCTTGGAGTCACATTTTCTGACATGAATATTGGTTCACCCGGTCCGCCAGCTGCCAAGCCCACGGTACTCACCCCCATATTCTTAATTGTTACTCGAAATTTACTCGACTCGACTCTACCTCAAATTCGGATTCTGGTATTATTAGACAATGAAAATTCCTCGACTCGAATTCCCCTCAAGAAAACTCCTCATATGAGGGAATTATCCATCTGTTAACTCAAGGTACCTCGTGACGTACCTTGAAGATTCCTCGAAACTTATTTGATAGTTTATTTATGCTGAAATGGCCATTGAAATTAATTTCGAAGAATTTATGTATTACATTAACTATGATTAAAATTTTGAGGGTGCGTTTTGACTTTTTTTTTACTTTTAGCGAATTTAATTTCTAAGATTTTCAGAACTGATTGTTGGTTTTATTTTTGTAAAGTTGGTAAATAAATACCTATGTACTCCTGTGTACTGTTATGTAGTACTCATATTACCCACCTGTAATGTTGTAATCTATGTATAAATGTATACCTTCTTGAATTTTTATTTGTTACACATTATTTTCCGTGTATTAAAGGGGTTTTTGGCGTTGGATCAATGAACCAGTTATGGAGAGACAAGCTGTAGTTCCTAAAAGAGTAGCAAGCAAGTCAAAGCTCATTTTTTTATATATGTTATTGTGACGGAACAAGCACGAGGTCCACTTGATGTTAAGCGTTAACCACTGCCTATAACAGATGCATTTCATCATAATGACGAACTGCACTGCGCTCGTCACCCTGATACATAAAGTTATTGAGTCTCATGTGCCTGTAATTTTACTGGCTCTCAAGGACTGCTGCCGGAACACACTGTACGGTGCTTGGCGACAGATTTTCAACTTGAGCCATGCGGTGAAGCTCAAGCCGGCAGTGGGATTCGAACCATGGACCTGCGGCACAGCAGTCCATAGCTATAACCGCTCGGCTATCATTGCTTCATTAACGCCACGTAGCCCATCTGGAAGAGTTTTCGATGCGTTTCGATTCTTCACGAACATCATCAAGACGTCTATACATTTTAGCTTATATTAGGTCCTTACATATGAAATTGGCGTTTTGTATGGGAGGAACAAAAAGTCGAATATTTTTTAATATAATATATTTAATTAATCAAAGTATGAACCATTATTTTCTATGCACTTTTGCCATCTCATAGGTAGTTCATTGATCCCTTTACTAAAAAAACCAGTCGGACGGGAATCAATAAAATCTTTGAAGGCGATTTGTACTGCCCCATCGGAGTTGAATTTTTTCCCTTGCAAGAAGTTATCCAAATTTCGAAAAAAATGATAATCTGTTGGAGCAAGGTCCGGGGAGTACGGAGGATGTCTTAGACTTTCCAATTGAAGCTCTTCTAATTTAGTAGCCGTCTGTAGCGCAGTGTGTGGTCTAGCGTTGTAGTGAAGCAGCAGTGGCGTGGAGCGATTGACCAGCCTAGGTTGTTTAGCCGCTAGCTTTTCCATCATGGTTTGCAATTCCTGACAATAGACATCAGCCGTAATAGTCTGGCCAGATTTGAAAAAACTGTAATGAACAATACCGGCACTAGTCCACCAAACGCTTACAAGTAACTTTTTTGGGGTTAATTTTCGCTTGGGGCAGGATTTGGCTGGCTGGCCAGGATCTAACCATTGCGCTGAGCGCTTCCGATTATCGTAAAGAACCCATTTTTCATCACAGGTAATGATTCGGTTTAAAATACCTTCATTATTGTGCCGGTTTAGTAATGTAACGCAGCAGTCGACGCGCGTTTGCCGGTTTGTTTCAGTCAATTCGTGAGGTACCCACCTTTCAAGCTTTTTAATCTTCCCAATTTGCTTCAAGTGAATTAAAACAGTTTTATCACTAACATTGCAGCCTGCAGCTAACTCGGACGTGGTTTGCGATGGATCCGCTTCCACAATAGCCTTCAACTCTTCATTATCAACTTGAGTCTCAGGCCGTCCACGGGGCTTGTTCTGCAGGTCGAAATTTCCAGAACGAAAACGTTGGAACCAAAAACGAACTGTGTTTTCTTTTGCAACACGACCGCCATACACATCATTCACCCTTCGAGTTGTTTCCGCAGCACTAGTGCCACGGCGGAACTCGTACTCGTAAATAATGCGATATTTAAGGTTTTCCATTTTGTAAAATGAGTGACGCAAACAGAAAAAAACAGAAGAAAAAAAACTAATGAATGACGATCATCGAAGCACAAATACATGAGTCTATAGCTGTACAAATTTGAATTTGGCATTCCTTACCAAAGAGGAGAAATTCGTGATTAAAGTGGCCAGTACGAAAAACGCCAATTTCATATGTAAGGACCTAATATTAAAACGATAATCATTAATTATATACAGATTAATTATTATTTTTGAAAAATTTAGGACTAAGCGAATATTCCGTCTTTGAGTCACATAGAGTACCTTCAAAATTTCATTTAAAAAAAGCAACCTGGAGGTAGTTTTCAAGGAGCCTCGAAAATACCTAAGTCGAGCTCGAGTGGGGTAATATTTGGAGTTACTTTTAACGATATGGGGGTTAGTCTGTCATGACAGTTTTCCTTATTGTACTTCTTATAGGCGCTTAGAAAGTTATCTCTCGTAGAGACTGTTGTAAAGTCGGCGACTATAATTGGCCTGACGGCTGCTTTGGTATTAATGCGATACACATCTCTAATTTCCGTGTTCTGCAGCGGGATCTGGAGCACTTCAGCTGCACTACTAATGACTGTTTTAGATCCTCCTTGGTTTCATTTTGACTCTTTGGGCAGTTTCTAATCTCCACACTCCGGGCATTACGTTTTATTAAATCTAATGAATTTTCTAGCTGCAAGATCATCGTCATTTTTGTCGTCCATTATTTCGTTTTAAAGTTTATCAATTCTCTGTAACGCCTCGTCGGACTTTGTTGACATAAAGTCAACTGACATTTTAACTTCGTTGATAGAACTTAAGATTACCTCGTACTTGGCATCCTGCCGCTTTTGCATCTCTAAAATCGTATACATCATTTCAGCCTTACTTATATCGTCAATATCTCCGCGTTTGCGTTTATGTACGTTACTCGTTGTGATGTTACTCAGTGACGGAGCGGCACTCACAACGGCATCTTGTTCAACTTCAGAAACATTTGAGTCCGAAGGATAACGTTGCAGCGGTGTAGCAAAAGCAGGTGGCAACGGGGTCGAGTCCCTTGGTGGTGTGCGGTAAAGCGGAATTGCCTCACGAAATCAGTCAGCAAAAGAGCAGTGATGCACACATCAATTGCGCACTTTATTAGAGCAGGGGCCACTTACAGCGAGCGCATGTTACCAGGGTAAAAGAGCAGAATATAGCGCGGGTCCAGGAAGGGCGCGCGGGCAAGTGCATCGCGTCGGCGTATTAGGACTATCGATGGGCGTAGACGAGTAGGCGGGGCTAGTAGGGCAGGGTATACTTGTGCACGCGCAGATTGATGAATGCGTCGTACGTCAAGCGTCCGACCAGACAATCTCCTCAACAGTTATGCACTCCTATTTTTTCAAATGGTTATAATGATATGAATTTATACTCGGTTTCGAGGTCCGGAGGGAGGGTGATAAATATATATATATTTAAATATATAAATTTTAAATAATTAGCTTATTGAGTATGTTGGCGATAACTGGCATCCTGTAAGCACAGTAAGCATCTGATGTATGTATCAATAAAAAAAATATGATAAGTATTTCATTTATTTCCCCCATGGGGTAAGAATTACACCTCCCCATCTCTTCCCATGGGTGTTGTAAGAGGAGAATAAAGGAAAAATGCTGGATAGTGGGCAGCAGCGCCTTCTAAAGTCAGCCGTAAAGTTTTGAACGGGAACGGTGATCACATTCGATTTCGGAAAGTATGTGAGACTCATTAGTAGAAAAATCCCTTAAGAGCATTGATTGCTGATTAAAGGGGATAAGTTTTTAAATTGGTATTAATTTCAGTCGGAAGCTGCAAGTACAATAGGAAGGCTTAACTAAAGCCAGTTTTATATGTGACAGCTGTCAACAATATAACAATAGTTGGTAGATTAATTTTTTTTATAACCATTTATTCATAACATCCATAAAAATAAAATTACCCTCTGTCATTACTACATTCCATCACAGAGAAGGTTTCAACCAACCCAATATTAAAAACACTGCTGACTACACAATACATATTGTATGGAATGCAGAGGTAAAGTATGTTTGAAAACCTGTAAGTTTTAAGCATTCTATAGAATACTGGAATATTAAGATTGCCAACAACATATAATTTTTTTTTGACAAGTATGCATTTCAACATCTTATCATTTCTTACCAAAATATAAAAAGTCAATAAGTTATCATCTAATTTAATTAAAATAAAATTAAGTATGTTAAGTCAAAGATAAACTTTGAAAGATCAAACAATCATCATTAAAGGTGTAAAAATAGACTTCCATTACCCACAACATAAAAAAAAATTCTTAGTAGGAAGTTTATCTTGACAGGCCAAGGCTTTTCAGTATGTTAAAGAGGGATTTCATAGAGAAACAAATTTACTTAGCATTCCATGGATTCACCGTGCGGGTGCCGGGTCCATAGCTTTGCAGAAGAGTCCCAAGTCAAGGTGCCTGGGACTTGCAACCCAGTGATTAAGGTTAAGGGGCCCCTTTATGATGCATCAATGCTCCCTTTCACCGCTCGAGCCTCCTCCCCTGCCCAACAAAATTTGGTAAGATCCTACTGATGCCGCCTTGGAGACATGTTCTAGGATGGAAGTTATGGTTGTTCTTGACAGGCCAAGGTCTTTTAGTAAGTTGTATAGGGATTTTGCTGGTATACCCTTGCTCCGACTTCTACAGCATATAAATAAACCACATAATCATTTTTTATTAATTTATTTGTTAAGTCATAATATTTACAAGTTTTTATTGTGTGGTCTTTAGATATGTTTGTTTCCCATGGCACAGTAAGTTCTTTAAGTACTGTGCGTTTTAGATTTTTTGAGTATAGAAATATGTCTGGTCTAGATGATGAAACATAAACATCCTCAGGGATTTTGTAGACCCCTCTGACTTATTCGTAAAAATTAACAACATAAACTAACTATGATTGATCACAAAGGTCGCACACCATCTCTAGACGCAGTTGTCAATAAATCTTAAACGCATAGTACTTATAGAACTTACTGTGCCGTGGGAAACAAACATTCCTAAAGACCACACAATAAAAACAAACAAGTATTATGACCTAACAAATGAATTAACCAAAAACGGTTATGTGGTTAATCTGTATGCTGTAGAAGTTGGAGCAAGGGGTATACCAGCGAAATCCCTGTATAACCTACTTAAAGACCTTGGCCTGTCAAGAACAACCGTAACTTCCATCCTAGAACGTGTATCTAAGGTAGCATTAGTAGGATACTACCAAATTTGGTTAGGCAGGGGAGGAGTCTCGAGCCGTGAAGGAGAGCATTGATATATCATAAAGGGGCCCCTTAATCCTACTCCTGGGTTGCAACTCCCAGGCCCCTCTGGCCTCTTCCTCTGCAACGCTATGGACCCGGCACCCGCACGGTGAATCCATGGAATGCTAAGAAATTCATCCCCTAACTGTAAAAACCTAAATATACTTTTCATTTATTAACGCTTACGTAACATGCAGAGCCGATTTCGTCCATTTATGAATGAAATTAAAATGTTATAATTATATACGAAGCGCATGGATTAAGATGAAATATTCCTTTTTTTAATAGTGTGATCTCTAAGTAAGTTTTCTTGAGTACAGAAATGTCTAGTCTGGATAATGAAACACTAGTATCCTCATGTAATAGTGACTATATTCTGGCAATATGAACAATGACCCTTATGACGAAGTATCTTGCATCCAATCAGTCAGTACCTGGACCATGCCATACTAAACTGAAAGGCAAGGTATGAAGTGGTATGAATGGTTATGAAGCGCTCGTAGCGAAGTTTACTTAGCTGTTCTAAACCAATCAGCAAAGTTAAGCAACGTCGCGCACGGTCATGAGTTGGATGGGTGACCACTCGTGACATTACTACTGAGCGTTTCCGTGCTTTGGAGGGCACGTTAAGCCATCGGTCCCGGTTGTTGTCTTAGGATGGCAGTCGTTATAGCATGGTGGTAGGGCATTTTGCAAATGCCCACCTGGCTAACTACCTTCAAGTAGAAAATCTGTCGCCAAGCACCTAACGGTGTGTTCCGGCAGCTGTCCTTGAGAGCTAGTACTTCTAGGTTAGCCTGAACAACATCTTCGACCGAAAATGTACTCTGAATTGAATTATTTAATAAATGGCGGATGTTGTAACCTTGCTATAATTCAATGCTTGATGCTTAAGAGAATATTGGACAAACCTGCTGGTTTCCATATAATTTTATTAATTATTACTATTAGTGGCAATATTACATACAACAAGTGTAATTTAAGATTTAATTATATTATTAGTTAGTTATGTCAAAAGTAATTAATGTTACTTTTAATAACTGTTTATTTACACATCAATCAAATAGATAAGATCTTACTAGGCGAGTCATACCTGGAGGAAAATAGATCTATAAATACATTTTATTTCATAAATTCTTATTGATGAAGGAATAAGTAATAATTATATGTCATTCCATATAAAATTTCGTTCAGCATGCGTAGGATAGTGCTCATAAAATAATTCTCCTACTTTATTTCTAGTTTGTAGATAATGCCATAAAAGCTGATATACAAGTATTGAGTTAACAGAATATTTCTGCATTGTGTCATACCATACGTAAGCATTTAAAATAGTATCCATCCAGAATAGTAGGTCCCTACCTAAGCTTTTTAAAACAATTCCTACAAAGTGAAAGTATCATCTGCAACCAAATGTGGTTCTCATTCAACATATCAAACTTTATGTAAATAGTGCAAAAATATTAATAACTGGTACTCACGTCTACAGAACACACTACTGGCACACACTCGAATGTTTTGCAGCTTTGCCTCGGATATATCGCAAAATAATATGCGTTAGTAAATAGACGTATGTAGCGTTAATTTTATCGTAATAACTTTTATGCCCGTAGAAGTACCGCTGCCAAAAGCAAAATTCAACCAAATTTATCTCTATTCAATCAATGCAACCAACATAACATGACACCCTCGATGACACTTCATTCGTCTACGACATGACATTCGTGATTTTGTTTGACATGAGATTTGGCTGTATTATACCATAGGGCGTTTTCCACTTGACGCTGATTTCGTTATTTTCGATAATTTTGATCACATTTTGTGTCCTTGGTTCATATTAAATGTGGAACCATAGACGCAATGTGTTCAAAATTATCGAAAATAGTGAAATTGGCATCAAGTGGAATATGGCCTATGAAAGGGGTTGGGCATTGTACATTTTTACATCTGGTTTTATGAAGCAGTGATGGCTCAGTGGCATTGGCTATGGACTGCCGCGCAGCAGATCCATGGTTTGAATCCCGCCGCAGGCTTGGGCTTCACCGCATGGTAGAAGGGTATTTTGCGAATGCCCGCCTGGCTAGCGACCACCCTCAAGTAGAAAATCTGTCGCCAAGCACCTTACGGTGTGTTCCAGCAGTTGTCCTTGAGAGCCAGTGAAATTACAGGCATGTGAGACTTAACAACTATGTCTAAAAGTGACGGGCGCAGTGCAATTCATGACTTGTGGTGAAATGCATCTGTTATAGGCAGAGGTTCAGTCCGCTTCTTCAGTCTAGCATCAGGTGGGCCTCGAGCTTGTTCCGTCACAAAAACATAAAAAAAAACATTTTGTGCGTTTGCCAGTATTTGCCAGTGGTCGCAATTCTGTTGGCACCAAATTAATTTAATAAAATTATGTATCGAAATCTCAAACGAACATTCCTTATTTTGTTGGCACCTTAAGACGCTAACAAGATCAAAATAGCTTTACTTAAAGAATTTTTTAGCAGAATGTTTACCTTGCATCATTAAAAAAAAAATGTTGATCTTGATCACATTATTTAAGGTCAAGAAAAGTCCGAAACACGTTTCTTTAAAATTTTCTTGATAGCCTAAAATTGCAAAGTTGCTTCTAAACTACGCATGTAATGAATATATTACAATTGTTTACGTATGAATGTGTATGTAAATGTATTTAAAAAATAGCAAAAGCTTAACATGATTGACAAAACAAGTTAAATTTTTGATTTACGTTGCTATTTTTTTGTTATAATATAAGCTTACTTTCGGATTTTACCTTAACTGATCGCAGTCTCTCTTTCACTCCTACGCAGTCTGATAGTGACAAAATTTCAGCATACATTACAGTTTTGCTATGTGTACTAATTTAGTCAAATGAAGTAAAAACATAGAAGTTTTGACCTAAAATTAATCAACATGAAAAATAGTTTTAACAAAAGTTATAGTACCTACTCTG
The DNA here is from genome assembly GCA_963890685.1 of Plagodis pulveraria. NCBI lineage: Eukaryota > Metazoa > Arthropoda > Insecta > Lepidoptera > Geometridae > Plagodis > Plagodis pulveraria. The sequence goes on from OY982961.1 coordinate 12,663,459, forward strand.
TGATCAATTTATTTTGGCTAATTGATCTCAATTACGGCTTTGTCAGTTGGATGAATTATGGAGTATGTAGTGATGTGATTACTACACTCGTGGATTCTTCTAAAGGATTGTATTTTACGATCATTTAAGAGCTTTACAAGAAAATGCAGCTTTTTAGCCCATAATTGCTAAAGAGCCAGTACTTTTTTTTACTTCTATTTACCTTATTTTCCAGGGGGACTGCATAGGGGAACACTCAGTTTTCAGCGGATGTGTTTACGTGTGAAGTAATAAGGGGTGAGCCTAAAGCAAATGAAGTCTAGCAGAATTCAGATGAGTGATGTAAACAAAGTTTCATACGAGCGAAACACGTACTGTAGACTAAAAAGTTTATAGAACAACTTGGGTAGTGCACCACGTTGTTAGCGTTGAGTAGAGCCAAAGTGAATAAGGTCGAGAACTGTTAATTTGCTATTTTAAATTATGTTTGATGTAACAGCTGAATAACTTTAAGGAATCTTGAAATATTTTTTTTTTAAATAGTATTGTTATTCAATGTACAACAGAATAACAAGTGACACGATTTTCACATTTGGAATCCTTTGTTGCGACTATTATCATCCGAACATATACCTTATACTCATGTATCTATGAAATCTATATGTCCATGCTTATATTATATATTCTTGATCATACTCTAAATAACAACATTTAAGTGGTCATCATTTCGTATAAGCAAAAATAATAATAACACTGGCACCTCAGTCGTAAAATATTTTCATTTTCTAGTAGCCAGTGAACATGGCGCCTGCAATGGACCTGAAATATCAGCTACTCAATATAAAATAATTTCATGGTAAATACAAACCAAAATTCAAGTAAACATTTCGATTTATATTAAATTTTAGCAATAAATTTAACGCGAAACCGTTGAAAATACGTTGTTTTTTTTTTTCAAACCATATCATATCTTATTAGACAATAATAAGATATTATATGGTTCCTTCGCGCTTTAGCCGGCTTAGTGTTTGCTTAACCTACGAAAAGATGCAAGTAAAACAACTAAAATAACTCAAATTAATTTATTGCATGTCAGAAACGAAAACACTTTCTTCACACGGACTTGAAAATCCGTAGTAGAAAAGTCTTCATCATCATCATTAGCCGAAAGACCTACGCTGCTGAAAAAAAAACCTTTAAATGACAAAGTTGTAGGTAATAAAAAGATCTACAACTTTTGTGTTGTCACGTTTTTCACCTTACCTCAAAACTTATATCATAAATTCAAATAAAAAAGTTATTGGTTTATTATTTTTGTCTGTTACAAAAAACTTTTTTGTAATAAATTGGCGAAAGCTTACATTTTTATGTCCGAAATACACGGTATTTTATTAAATTTAAAATGATTATTTTTCAGCTTATTTTGACTTAATATTGAAAAGCACCCCAATTTTCAATTAAGAATTCTCACTCAAAATATCAGCTTTTTTGAAAAATAGGCGGGCTTTCTGTTTGTAGAAATCTCTTCTCTTTGAGAACACATAGTAATGTATTTTTTATCACAACCTTAAAATCACATTATTTTCAGTATATATAGTATATATATATATATATATATATAGGAAAAGTGGTACATAAATCATAATATAATATTTGATATTTTAGATTCGTCACTTCTACATTTCTTCGCAAAAAGCGCACATATGCAAGGTTTGAACCGAAGTGTAAATGTACATGGTTTGGTATCGAAAGAAAAGTATCGGTACTTATTCATAAATCTTAAGTTCTCGTATTTACTAGAATCTGAATATCCATAGAGAAAACTGAGAAAAGTAATACAATACACCGCAAAGGATTGCATAACGTATAGGGCGTTCGGATAGCCTATCGGTGCCAAAAATAACACTCACAAACGCTAAAAATGATCACACGGGCCGTTCGTTTTGGGACTTCGTGAGCAAAAATATCGTTTTCGCTCACCGTTCGGATAGCTTTGAAAACGCTACAAATGACAGAGAAAAGTGATATTTTTGACCGATGTCTTACCGTGGGATCGTTGTGATCGTTTTTTGACAACTGCTAGTTTGACAGTTGTATTTGGCGCGATTGAAGAGTTTCATATGTTTTTTATTTAAGTAACTATCAGAAGCCATTAACAATGAAATAATAATAATATAGGTACCTACTTTTTTGTTAATTTTAGAGATTGATTCCATGTTTCGTACTGTGCAAATTGTTAAAACATTGTCGGTTGTCAAAGTACGTTTTAAGCCGTTCGGATAGCATGCAGTAATTGGTGGTCAAAAATAGCAAAAGCTTCTATCCGAACGCTAATACACAAAAGCCACTTTTGAAACTGCTACAAACGCAATCGAGCCAAAACGAACGCACCTGTAGTATTTATCATAAAGTAACTTTGTATATACTGGTATATATTCTACTTCATCTATGGTGCATATCATTTGAAGATAAATGTGTAATAGATTTCTCCATGACATAAATAAAATAATAAACATCGTCTGTGTATTTTTGTAACACAAGTGCAAGTGAAATTTTAATAAAGTCTTTGTAATAATTGTGGGCACTCAAATTTAATAAATCTGTAAACATGAACATCTCAATAGAAAAGAAGAGATCAGATTGTGCAGCATTACCCAAAGGTTGGCAAAGAGAGGAAGTAATTAGAAAAACTGGACTCTCAGCTGGCAAGGTCGATGTGTACTATTATAGGTAAATTGCTATATTATTTCTCAAATTAAATATTTAACTTAAATTTTGAAGAAATGTAAAATTAACTTTTTGATATTGAGTGACAGCAGGGAACAAGAATCGATTCAATATTTTTCGAAACTGCTCTAAAACGACAACACAATATTATAAAGTGAAAAATTTACAATTTAACAATATATTCATACCACACTTGTCTAACATTCATACTCATCACTAAATGAGGGAGTAACACCTAACTGACATGTAACCAGTTCATAATATATATTCTCTAGCCCAACAGGTAAAAAGTTTCGCAGTAAGCCCGAGCTAGTTCGGTATCTCGGTGATAGTATGGACCTGTCGTGTTTCGACTTCCAACAGGGTCAAATAAACACTATGCTGCTGTGCAAGGCCAAGAAAGCACGAGCGCAGTTCGATTACAGGTTCCCATATTAGTGTCTTCACTTGTGTTGTGACCATTAGTGCAGTCTACGCTTTATGTTCCATTTGTACCCACATGGCTATTTACCTAACTAGATGCTTGTTAGTCAGTGTGCCTTAGGCTTAGATATAGAGCCTAGTTTACACTACTACATACATTATACTCAGCATATGACAAGCTACAAACAGTACAAAAATATCAAAAGAAGACAGTATAAAGTAAATTAATTTCCTCATCTAATTAAAGGAAAGCTAGAAAAGACTAAATAATTGGTTCTTATATAAGGTTACCATTTGTTAAATTGAGCATATGCAAATTTCCTAAAGAGTGACACTATACATGTGAGTAACCATAAACTCAGTGTAACAACTTTGTGAAATAGGGATATGAAAGTCATATAACCGCAGTCATCAATAGTTTCCAAGTCTAGTGTCTGTAAATAGTATAAACAAGGCTAATATGTGTGAAACACTTGTTATTAATTTTACTATTAATGCACAGCTTTTGATATAATTCCAAGACTATATACATATAAGCAGTTAATACCAACTGTTCAATGCTTAGACTTCATAGTGCTTTACCATCTCACAGTAATTTCTCATTGTAGACACCATCACAGCAGCTTTGCTAACAACATTTTGTAGTCAACATGCCAAAACTCACCTAATTCTTTGAGATTAGCTTTGCTTGTCTCTGATTTAGAAAGTTTTTTTTTTATAAATGTTATTTATTTGGATATATTGTTCTACTAATTTCTTATGCAAATAACATCACTTATGAATTTTAATATTTACAGTATTGGAATAATTTTAACATAATATTTATTAGTAAAAACTGAAAGTTTATTATATAGGTGAAAAAAATGCATATTTTATCAGTGCCTATCTGTTTCTAAGCATGTCCTATAACATATTGTTTCCTATAGATATAGTCTACAGGAATTTGACCTACTTTGCCCCATGGTTAATTTTTGCATATTTTAAATGATTTTCCCCCATAGTTTATTTCCCTAAATTAGTAACTTACCATGTATATATATATAATGTTCCAATTTTCCTTTTGACCTGAACTCTTTATATAGGTTTGTCGCCCATGGCCGAATAGACTTAGGGCTGAACTCCACCGAACCAGAAACAGAACAAGAGAAGATGTGTTTGAAACAATCAATAGAATTTGCTTAATTACACATTTTTTTCTTTGCTTAGCTTCAATGGATACTATTGAGCAGAGAGGAGAGAAGATGCTTCACATTTGTATCATTGTGAGATTTGTCAGATGTGCCTCGCAAGCAGGCTATGATGCGGGGGTGTACATAATCGCCTGCAACACAAAGGTTCTATGTAAATTCGAAGTACCTATTACAATAAAACGGCAATTTCATACCTTAACCCCTATTATATACATGAGATATATATACAGAGAATGAATGACATGTCTTATATGTGTCTTCACCCTCTCTGTTCAAACAAATCCACGAAAGCTAGGTAGTTTGCTCCTTTAAAACATGTCTCGTCTTTGCTTTGGTGGAGTCTGGGCTTAAGTCAAAGTCCATAAGCTGCAGGCAAAAACTTATTTACCAATAAGAGTGGAAAATCAACTTAGAAATAGTTACTGTGGAAAATGCAATAGTACCTCCCAGCTGTGTAGGAGATTTATAAGCTCCTAAAATTTTGCATAAGAAATTTACATAAACATTCTCTTAACTTACCTAGGTTTGTCTGTTGCTAGAATTGTGTTTATAATACTATTGATAATATTAATGTGGTATGGTATCTGGTTCCTATCATTCAATTAAATGCTGAACTAATGTGTTTTGTTTTTATAATAAATATTCTTGAGCATGTCCTTTTCTTGGAAATATTTAGCATTATTCTAAACACAATGATACATTTTGTTTGTTTCATGCGTACAAAGCTTAAATGAAAATTATTATTCATACTTCTGCAGATCCCTTTAATTTCAAATTTACAAGAATAAGCATTAAATTAAGAATATTATGTCAAGCTGTTATTTCAAGTTATTATTATAATAATTTATATATAGAATTAAAATTGATTGATTGAATGAATTTTTATGTGCTATATTTTGTTTTCTGTCTTAGCAGCATCCTTCTCCAACCTTCTATTGGAGTGATATAAATAAATAACTTGTGATTGTATACAGGGGTGTTCGCTCAGATGCATCATTGGTACCCCCTATACGTCAGACTGCGTCAATCTTCAAACAACCTGTCACTGTGTACAAAACACAAGAGAGCAAAGTGAAGACTGATTTAAAGCATGGCACCCAGGAAAAACCAAAGCAACTGTTTTGGGAGAAGCGGCTTGAAGTAAGAAACTAATAATTCCCTTGATCCCTTCAACTGATGCTTGGTCAGTTATTGGCGATTGTATTCTTCAAGACAGTTAATGTAATAATGGTCCTCATAATGCTTGTTGATTTACAAAAGTATATTAGAATTTTAATCCATCGATTGGTTAGTTGAGTATTACTGAGACTAGCCTTTGATCACATCACTCATCTTATATGGGTTTATATGATGGTGTGGTCAAAGATGGTTAATAGAGTAAAGCTAAAATGGGAACAAGCTCTCAGAGACAGGTGCCGTAACACACCGTTAGATACTTGGAGAAAGATTTTTTCGACTACTTGTTAAAACCATGGCCATCATCATTAGCGTCACCGACTCTCTGACGTCGTTGTGGTGCCGCCCTGCACCGGAGCAGCTTCATGTAAGTTTAGTCACTTCTGTACCGTGACCTTTATGGAATGAAACAGGCGAGGGACACATTCTACGAATAAAGTACCGAGTCAGAAGTCCAACAAACGATGGCAAAGATTTTATGAACCATTTAAAATAGGCGGGATTACGCTAAAAACTTTTGGTATTGCCTGATTTTGTTGAATACAACCTTCTTATGCGAATTTTTCTTCAGGGGCTCACAGCATGCGATGCAAATGGTGTTTTAGGAACGACCTCTCTCCCGAAGTACATTAAACCTCTGGGTCCATACATATCTGATGCCACCACCATACAGTCGCTAGCAACTGCTCTTCACGTGTCTTCGCAGCCAATTACAGGTAAAAAGCATTTACAAGTACTACGAGTATAATATACTAGCTTTCAGGCCGCGCGTTTGGCGGTTATCGTGCTAAACCATTAACCTCTTTTTGTGCAGTTGGGAAAAAACTATCCTATATCTTTTCCAGGTCTCAAACTCTTTATATGCCTAATTACATTCAAATCGGTCCAGTAGTTTTTAACTTTATTTGTTGCATACAAAAATACAAATCTTTCCTCTTTATAATATTAGTGTAGAAATACATTTTCTTATGCCGAAGTATATTATTATGAGTTGAGTAAAAGTGAGATGGTAAATTGTTGGGCAACAGTGTTTCTTTCTGTAGCGAATCACTTCACAGTGAACTTCAATAGCGAATAGACAGTAAGAACCCGTCATTGGCCGTAAGCATTAATATAATAATTATAATGTAATTTTCTTAAGTGCTGTTGGTTCTATGACAATAAATAAAAAAATATTATCAAAACTCTTTGTGATGATTCTAGTTTTATTATGTCAGGCACGCTTGTTACCACATCCTCGCCTTAAGATATATGATGGTGTGGTGAAAGTGGTTAAAAGGCTAAAGCTATAATGGGAACGAGTTCTCAATGCACGCTGTCCGAATATATGGTGCTTGGTGACAGATTTTCTACTTGAGGGTGGTAAGAGTATTGGAGTTCTCTGGCCGCCGGAAACAACTGACATAGCCTAACGTAACAACCAACCGGTACTGAAGGAAAAACGCGCCTTCCGAAGCACGGAAGCCCTCAATAGTAAAAGCCACTATGGACATATAAAAACCGCAGTAAACATTCCTATTGCTAGTTCATCGGCTCAGAAAGACTACGCAAGATCCGCTATGCAGGCTTCAAAAAGCTTAGTACTGGTTTTAGTCGGTAAGAAAAGATTTCCTATTTTATAGTTATATTTGATAGTTATTTAACCTTTAAGCGTTTACGAATGTCTCGATTTTGCTAACGGTCAGTAGGGTTAATAGGTAGGATTGAAATTGTGCTTTCCCTTTTGACAAGACCAAACCACTGGCACTGGCGTATACTGCTTACTGAATTGAATATTCACATCTTATATAGTATAACCTTCATAGGTCACATTAGCATCCCTCAATCTTAGCTTCATAGTGAGGTCCCTGTGCAAAATTATTCGTATTGATCGATGCGAGCAATCACAGGCTGATGTGCTAATATAGAGCTGGTGTGTCTACACCAGCCTCAACGTCAGACGCCCATTTTCATTCACGATGGACAGACGTCTATGTTCATATTTAAGGTTGAACTGGCCGGTCGCTTCACCATACAAACGCCGTAGGGTGATCACTCCCTTATTTGAGATTTTAGGTCTAGAATTGAGCATAATACCGATTGATCTCGTCATTATGTAGGCTTATATGATTGATGCCAAAATTTTAAAAAGATAATTAATTTGTAAGGTATGAGCCTCGGAAATATTATATGAAAATGATTCGAAGCTCATAACTCTCAAGTTAATTATCTTATTAAAATTTCGGCATCATACAAGCCTAGACAATGATGAGATCAATCTGTATTATGCTTTGTTTTGGACCTAAATCCTCAAATAAGAGAGTAATCACCCTACCACGATTGTATGGAGAATGGGCCGGCCAGTTCACCACTAAGCACTGCTGTCCTGTTTAGCAGACTTCAAAAAAGGGGGAGGTACTCAATTCGACTGTTTTTTTATGTTTGTTACCTCAGAACTTGTGACTGAGTGAACCGAAGTTATTTCACAGTTTTGAGTGTTGAAGTCGGTTCCATTTTTAGGTAAAAAAAAATATATTCTGTGCTACTGTTCCACTATCACTTGAATAGTGACCACCACTTATCAAATGTATTCTTAAAACTGTTGACTGATGGTACAGTCAAGACCATTAATATGTAACCATTCCATAGTTTAAAATTAATATTAATTGTTTTGTTTACATTATTCTAATACAAACATTCCATAGTTTCAAATTAAAGTTATTTGTTTGTATTATTCTAATAAAAATAAATTTTAAATTCAACTTATTTGCTCATTGCTAATATGTTTCCGAAATGATGTATTAACTACACATACTGTACATTAACTTGAAACGTTTACATATTAATGCTTTAATGTATGTGAGTATACAAAAATCACTTCCTGAGGTTATTTAATCCACAACATAACTATTTGAGGAAGTAATATATCCAACATTGGTCTTTCTTAGACCTCTAGCGAGCTAGCTGGATATTGTTATTTACTCGTGGACGACGTATTACTAGGCATGAAGATAGAAGGTAGGTTTGAGCAGATTTATTTGCTTGAGAGGATCTTATAAGTTTCATTGGGTTACATCGTCTACGCCGGTCTTGTAGGGTTGGCAATTTTAAGAGCTCAAGTCCTTCCTACTATAACAAGAGCCCGAAATCGGGCATTTATGAATTAAACCCTATTGTTGTTGTTATCTATGCGATATGATAATGCGATCCGCAAGGATTTAATCTTCTTCTTCATGCAGTAGGGTAGTTTCTATTTTCCAACTTGACGTTTAACGTGCAAAGGGATTATCGTCACATTTTAATATTGCCTACTTCATACTTAACAACACAATAGATTAATATAAATAGTTGACAAAAGCCTTGCATCTTTTCCAGGTCAAACCGGCTCAAAGCAATCCATCATTGAGAACCCAGGTGTTTTTTTAAACCCTGAGCAACCGCTGATCGCGTTAGTGAGCATCACGAAGGATGATGTGAGGCGGCAAGAGGAGCGAGTTCGCCGCGCCCGTCAGAGGTTGCAAGAGGCACTGACTGTTGCCTAGGCAAGTATTTTTCTCGAAGTTTCTTTAAATTTTCTCTATAGAACAAAATGCACAGTTGACTCTAAATTACGCTTATAACTTTCATAGCTTAATTATTTTTGTATGTAATAAAATATTTGGGGACAAGTTAATTAATATTTACTGTGTTTCTGCAGGGTCGCGCCGGCGGGAGTGAAGAGGTTAACGACCCCGCTCCCGCCGACCTCTCGCTCCCCCAAGAACAAGATCAAGAACCGCTGTCTCTGGTCCACGAGCCCGACACCACGGTCCTCTCGCCTACATCATTCCACAACACTACAGAAACAAATGAGTAGAAATAAATAAGTTCAATGGTTAAGCGTTGCACAACTTATATTCTTCTAACGCAGTATTCTGCAACTGTTACCCCAAAATATTCATATTTATTTAATGCTGTTTCCACATGAACAAAATGAAGATCTTAATAATATATAATATTGTGACGTAACAATGTGGACCCTGGTGAGCGATGTAGAGTGACTTAATTAAATAAATAAAATGGTAAGTATATAAGCTAGAGAGAACGAGTGAGATTTATTGTTTATGTCTGTGGTCAAAAAAATCTTGCAGTGAATAGTAGCATTTATTAATGAGATATAACTTTAATTGCTTGAAAAATAATAAAATATCTTTTAGATCCTGAGTTAAATGATTACAAAATTTTTATACATATTGTATAGGTGCTCGTCCTGTGCATCTTCAGCTTAGACTTCGGAAGAAAATAAGACGGTTTTTTCACATTTGGGAGCGTTTAGCTGCCTCGAAGGGTACTAACCATCGACACAAACAAGTAATATTGTTTACGATACCACTGTTGATCTGATAGATAAAATATAATTTCGTAATACCTACCTGTTGCCCGCTACTTCTTATCCATCGGATTTTGGTAGTACTGCGACTCTAGGAATTGAGATAATCGCAAGAAAAAGATATACACTTGGAAAATACGGGAATATCCATGGGATGCCCCATGGATTGGAGAAATATGCTGTCGGGAGTAGGCACTTCTTGAAAAGGACGCAATATTAATTAATTTTATCAGGAGTTTCTGTATTGCTTGGCTAATTGTTATGACTGAGCTGAGAATGAAAATTCCCCACGTATGTTGTAAAAATCTCATATTCCCTTCAAGTCCATCAACAACTTTAAATCAATGCATTTTCGTTTATAAGTTATCTTTAAAGGCTGATAAAAAATACATTTTATATTATGAAAGAAATTTCTACCTTCCAGAATGAAAGAACGGATTTTGGTGTTCAAAAACTCTCAAAATGAATTGAATTTTAATTTAAATTGAATGATAAAACGCACTAAAAGAAATAATATCCAGTCAGGTTTTTTTATTTTTAATTAATGATACTTGTTGCCTCATGGACCCAAAATTCCCCCATATAGGAGAATTTCCCTGAAACGGCGAGACTGATGGCTGATCATATTTTTAATATGTACTTTAGTCGCGTTGTTAGGAGCGGAGTTTGATGATTATCTAGAACCTGCCTGAGTATTAGTTAAAATGTGAAGGTGTCAGCTGATCCTACTAGGAGACCGTGTAAACTATACACCCTAACAGTTAACTCTAATTACAGGAGAAATAGCTACTTGATAAGAGCAAGCCGTTGTTTCAATGACGTAGCATCTCGGCATGACCTTGATATTTTTAATACGTCTGTCGAGCAAGTTAAGAGGGTATTGTCTAATGCATTTTTCAATTAATTCTATTCTTGTGCAAGTGTTGTATAATATTATTTTGATTTTCTCTATGTTTTAGTCTACTCGATAAGAATAATTCTCTTAATTTATTAGTGGAATCTTTTAAATGGCCTTCAGCACCTACATAGATTTTTAAGCTATACCTAGCTGTAAGAATCCCTAAATTGTAAAAATAAAAATAAAAAATAATAAATCAGCGTAAGAAATATAACTTAAAACATTACCAATTATTACGACCAAGAATATGTTCGGTCAATCTCATGTTATTAGATCCCGAGGAATAGTGCACAATATTGAAGAAAGCAGTTAAGGATCGGTAACTCAAAAATCAAAAATAACCATCATAAAAATACTGAAATTGACTCTTACTTCATTCATTAAACAGGTTTTTTGGTAAAATTCTAACAACCTCACAGGGTTGACATCTGCTAGTCCTAACAAACATTTTGAGATTTTTTTTAAGTTTCTTTTTTTTTGTTTTGTATTTGTTTATTTTATATGACGGAATAAGCACGAGGACCACCTAATGTTTAAAGTCTCTTGTGCCTTTAATTTAATATTTCATATGTTTTTTTTACTTAGCTCGATGTAAATATTCAAAACTCTATTCAAAGGGAGCGCTGCGAAATAAATTATCTCAAAATGTTTGTTAGGACTAGCAGAGTCAACCCTAAGAGGTTATTAGCATTTTACCAATAAGCCTGTATATACTAATATTACTGGAGAGAGAAATTACAAAATCACGCGACACAGAAGCAGTGGGCAGCAGTATACAGTCCCACCAACTTATCTGTTCAGGTGGCAGATAAAAGAACTACAAAATACCCTGAAATTGTGACAGTTTGTAGTTGATTTCCTTGTCCAGTAGCGCCCTCGAGATCTGCACAGTTAAGTTGGTGGTACTATAATTAAGTCAAAGTGGTGTTTTTTTACAATACAGAAACGAGTATGGGTTTTTTGTGCGATGTAATTAGGTACAGAACAATATTGTGTATACGCCAGTTAACTGCGTAGATGTCTGCGTTCATTTCCCCATTTCACAATTGACATTTTGTGACTATACACACTGAATGCTCTTTTAACAAAATTTTACACGTGGGTATACCAGTTTTATGGGTTCAGCCCCCTGATCACTTTAAGCTCTATAATAATGAAACTGAAAAATCCTTATGATGATAGCAATATTGTAGATAAAGTAAGCCTAACATAGATCGTTATAAATTTATAATATTTGTAATTATCGGTACTGAAATATGAAATAATTTTAAATGTCTTTGGCTATAAATTATGGTATCTAATTGTAAGATACATAAATATCTTATGTGTTCTTGGACGTTCTAATAATATTGTATGTACAACTAGACCTAGCTAAGTTTGCACCTCGTGTCGAATACGTCGCACTAACCCTTAAGGTACGGTCTGCAAAAAAGGATTCGCTACTAAAAAGTAAACAAATGTATGTTATATTTTACTTTGTATTTATTGTTATTAACATTATATTATACATAGGTATATTAAAATATACACAAAAACTGAGGTGCATACTTAGCTTGGTCGAGTTGTAATTTACTAATGAATAATGATATGTAATTATTCATAGGTATTTTATAAATTGTATGACAGTGTTTCTTAAAAGATGTATGAAAAATTCAAAATTAAATCCAGGATTTTATGTACTGTGTTTACATATAAATTAAATTAAACAATTTAAATTATGTGGTAGTTTGATCTGGTAATAGTGATTATGTGGCAAAATCAGTTACATTTATGAGTTTTTTATTAATGGTATCCAATGAATATGTTATACCTGCAAAGTATCTACTTACCGGGTTTGTCTTGGAAATGTTTCAAATATTTTATCTCTTTTATTCATTACATGTATACTCTTCCGAGCTATTGTATACAGTACTGTATCAGCCGAATCGTCCACTGCTGAACACAGCCTCCCCTATTAAGGGGGTATTTACCATAATCCCCACGCTTGGCAGGCGGCTTGGGGATCGCAGTGTAGATTGGCAGTTCTTTAGAAGAAAGCGCTGCTGCCCACCTTCCAGTATTTTTCCCTTAATCGCCTCTTACGACACCCACGGGATGTTATGGGGAGGTGCAATTATAACGCGGCTTCACACGGGGATATTGTATACAATACCTTTAATTCTATATAATGCCATTAAGAGATCAAGTAAAATATAAAACAAGAGTACCTACGACTTTTTGTTTTCATTAAAATTTATATTTTTTGTCGGTGGCAGAACTTAGTCGGACTCGGACACTCAAGTGACAGTTTCTTACCGATATTCGACTAAGAGCCAAGGGTATAACTATACGAGGATAACTTTAATCTCGGTAACAAAAAAAATAACTCTTAAAAATGTCAAAACCAAGTGTTACCATGGGCGGTCTTAACGCTCAAAGCGATCTCTTCCGGAAAACACAAATGTAAGAGAGATTACGTAAAATAAGGTGACTCGGTTACTACGCGAAGATTTCACAATATTAATGTCGATTCTGCACAAATCCTCTAAGTTCAAAATTATTGAAACTATAACACTAAAAATGGCCATTCTAAAAATATAATTATTATATTCAATTTTAGGCAATATTGAGAAGAGCACAAAGTTATATGACGACTAAATTTGTGTAAAACATACCACAATGTACACAAAAGTCAACTTTAAAGACTGTCATTCGCAAGCGTTTACGAATTTTAATTTTAATATGAATTTAATTGGAACTATCAATTTCATTTGCAAGCGATATACGAATTTAGATTTTAGTTAGAACAGAATAAGAACTATCATAATTTCATTCGCAAGCGTTGTACGAATTTGTATTTTAGCGTGAATACAACTCGAAATACCATAATATAGGGAAGTTTAAGTTCAGAGAATTTGTATAGAATGGACACTATTAAATATCTAATATCAAGGCGCTGACGCTGACAAGTGTTAAATAGCTTTACTTAAACAGATCTGGAGCAAAATGTATTTACTTTGTAGCAGTAAGAAAATTATATGTTAATCTTGACCATATTATCTAAGGCCAAGAAAAGTCCGAAACACGTTTTCTTAAAATTTATTCGATAAAATAAAATTTGCTAAGTTGACTCTAAATTACGCTTGTAACGTAAATATCTTAATTATTTACGTATAAAAATATGTTAATAAAATAGCAAAACCTTATCACGAGGGAAAAGAAAAGTTACATTTTCGATTTACATTACTAGTTTTGTGTCGTTAAGCTTTCTTTCGGATCTTACCTAAACTAATTTTTTATTTTTCGCGATTTTACCATCGCTGCCTCTCTTTCACTCCTACGCAGTCCGATAGTGACCAAATTTCAGCATTTGACAGCGTCTTAACTAAAAAAATATGATATGACTTGGTCACCATAGCAATGAAGTTGGAGTATTTAAAATTTATCATGGTATTGGCTTCAACGAAATTCGACATCAGGCGGTCGGCTGTAGCAAAGGAAGAAATCTGACACAAGACCAAGAAATTTTATGTCGAATTTAGCCGTAATTTTAGGGTTTCATAAACAAATATGGCCACTTTGCTACAGATGATAGATAATGTCATAAAATTCGAAACCAAGTAGTTTTATATTTCGACGTACAAGATTCTAACTTAATTTAACTTTCCGTCATCGGACTAAATTCTGTCGCAGGTTTTCGGGATGTTGAAATTCGGTATCTTATAGAATGCTTCAGAGTAGGTTAATATATTTCACATAAAGTAACTTTACGATATCTCATGCATTGCCCAACTTTTTAGGCATTCTATAGAATACATGATTAGTTATTCAGGTTGCCGATAACATACCTATAGGTAATCTACAAACCTTACTTGCAATATGGCTTAAATTATATTGTTATAGATGTCGCCTTTGAACAAGAAATACACCGCATCGCATCAATCTCAATGACAACTCAATTAGTATAGTACCTACTGAAGTAAATCTTTGATCTAGAACTGAATATTATACTTAGATAATGTATTTAAGTTTAGTTAAGTTGAGGGTAAGGAACGTAAGTTTACACTTGGAAATACATTTTGTAAAATTAATAAAACAAGTATTTAACATGTTGAGTTTTAATTCGTAAATATTAAAGATATGTAAGTAATTGACAAGAAAAACAGTAGTAATTGTGCATAAGTGGGTAATTTAAATGAGCCAAGTATTCACAACCTTTTTCTAACGTATTTGCACTTAATCATAGCCGTGTAGTAAAATAGTGAACTAATACTTTGAACGTCAAGAATGGATCTGACAGGGCCGTGGAGGTGGCCTCCTATTGGACAATAATTATCTATGAACCAATTAGCCATTGCTACGAAAAGAATGAATATATCTTGAAAATTTTAAACGTCTACATTTTCGTACAAAGTCAGCCGGCCCATAACGTCCAGTACCACATCTCGTATCATAGCCTGCCATGACAGACTAGCTAGCTTCCTCCCGTGGTTTTGCCTGCATTGAAATCTGTTATATCGCGCTCCTTCGAGGTCTCAGTAAGACGACAGTACAGTCTATAAAACATTTTTTCAAACATTCTTTTATTTGTTTTGCAATTCGATAACATAACGTTGCGATTAAGGCTGTGTCTAGAATAAAATTCGACGTAGCCCTACCGGTAGGGATATAGTTATTCAAAACCCGTTAGCTACCGTTACCAAATTTTTGGTTAGCTTCCCTTAAAATGCAGTTAACGGTTAATTATCCGACTGCAACCTGTAAAGGTGTTTAGTTATGTGTAATGCGTAAATTATTTACCTATTACCATTAATTATAAACAATAACCTATCATTACATATCACACGTAACTATTATTTTGTTGAAAAAATAATAGTTACGTGAAACTGTTTAAAACTGTTTCTTATTCTGTAAAATCTAAATTCGTATATCACTAACAAACGACAGTCCTTAAAGATTTTTGTGTTCATTTGTTGGTATGTTTTATGCAAATTTAGTCGCATGTAACTTGGTGACTCACTAATCAGATGCAAAATTACCTTCAATTGAATAGAATAATCCTATTTCTAGAATGGCCATTCTAAATGTTACACGAATGTGTGTTTTAGGGTGAACAGAATAAGAAACACCATAGTTAACGAGATTTTAAATTTAGAGAATTTATGTAGAATCGACACCTTAGCTATTAAGGGTGAACTGGCCGGCCCGTTCTCCATACAAACGCCGTTGGGTGATCACTCCCTTATTTGAGGATTTAGGTCCAAAATAAAGCTTAACACCGATTGATCTCGTCATTATCTAGGCTTGTATGATGCCAAAATTTTAAAAAGATTATTAAGTTGTAAGTTATGAGCCGCGAAAACTTTATATGAAAATGTTTCGAGGCTCATAATTCTCAGGTTAATTATTTTATTAAAATTTCGGCATCATACAAGCCTAGATAATGACGAGATCAATCGGTATTATGCTTTATTTTGGACCTAAATCCTCAAATAAGGGAGTGATCACCCAACGGCGTTTGTATGGAGAACGTGCCGGCCAGTTCACCCTTAAGATATCTTTAAACTGAATTATTAACATATCGTATTTCTTAAGTAAGTTACTACATAAGCAAGCCCTGGCAATCTGACGTCATATTTGCATTACGCCGCGCGCTTGGCGGCGTAAAACTCAAAAAACCTTCAAACTAGTCAGTGATGCTGCAGTGCAGTTTATGAAGATTTTTAATTGATTTGTTTTCAAAACATTGGCAGTTAATAGGAAATTGATTTTTTTTCTTAATTGTCATAAATATTATGATCACTTATTTTTTAATTCACTTTAAAATAGGTACAACATTAATTTAAGTTCACATTTTTCTCTATAAGTGAGGTGTAATTACACACAAGTATTTTTACTTCATTACAGATTACACACCATCAGTTTTATATCAAGGGGTGCCTCGCTAACGTATTGCTCTTCTGATCGTAATCAAAGGGACATGCTAGAACTGGAGCAGACAAGTAACCTATTGCCCCATTGCACTCTTTAAATACAAGAAATATTATTGTTTTGTTGACAGTATTCTTTCCTAGCTTGTTTAAATCACTCTATTAAGACAGAATATAAGAATAAACTTTTGGGTCAGTTAATAATTGGGGTGTATTTTATGCAAGTATAAAATACATCCCAAAAATATACATCCCCTAAATCTATTCATTAATAAATAGATTGATGTTTTTTTTTTGCCAAAATAGTACATAAATCTTTAAATTTAGCCATGCCAAAAAACATGTTTTAACTATACCCTGAAAGACTGTCAGTACAGTCAACAAATCAATTACCTACTTTTGCGGATATAGTATACTTATATTAAATAAACAATAACTTTGGATTAGATTAATATATCTGTCATTCTCTCATTTCTCTTCTTACTGTTGTAAAAATAAAACTGACCCAGAACAATGTGAGCATATTTCTTCCTATATTGCAGATTTCAAATAACTTAAACCAGTTAAAAATATTCATTCATAACTTAATTTGAAAATATACTAAAATTACTGTGCTTAAAAAATTAATTCATCAGGAAAATCTATGGCTTTTATCACTACTAAAGTTAAACATCCATTTTTTAGCTACAAAATATGGACGGCTGCTATATTGTGTATGTATGGACAAGCTTGTGCTTAATGCAAATCTTAATTAATATATCTCTATTTTATCCTTCCGATGGTACTAACAGCAACAATAAAAAAAAAACTATGCCCTTCTTATACAGTATTGTTGGGGCTTCAAAATTCAAAGCTGTTTGAGACTAGACAAGCAAGTTCCTTGCACTTGATTGCTTAGAGTACCTCGGCAAAAATTATATTACAAAATGACAAATATACAAGAGGAAAAATTTAAGTCATGTGCGGGATAAAAAAAAATCCTCTCGTATATTTGTAATTTTATAATGTAATCTGCATAGCAAGTGTTATTGCAAACAACAATATTTTAAAAAAAAATGTATTACATATGTAAATCTAAATTGTAATTCTTGTAGCTGTCACTTAAGTTTTATTTGAAAGCAATTTAATTGTTCAAAAGAGTACATAATTTTAAAACTTATTGATTATGACTAGAACACAGTACAGGCATACTTTATAATAAGTTATGGAATATATCTAAATGCTTATCTTCTTCATAGACTAGAATCTCCTATCTATGACTACATATATCTTCAAATTGCTACTGAAGGCAATTTTTAGCAAGGCAATCAATCTCTTAGTTTATCTACACTAGTTAACTTCACAATTATTATAGTATTAAATTGAACTATAAGTAATAGGTTAAAATATC
This sequence comes from Plagodis pulveraria, assembly GCA_963890685.1. NCBI lineage: Eukaryota > Metazoa > Arthropoda > Insecta > Lepidoptera > Geometridae > Plagodis > Plagodis pulveraria. Next base: position 12,681,499 of record OY982961.1, read on the forward strand.
AACTGAATAAAGTTTTTCTTTTGTGCGGTATTAATAGTTCAAAACGATATGTTCAGCATATGACAATGATATGATTGATATGTTCTGTTTGGCAAAATTTAATTCAAGTCCATGGATAAAAGTTAGAGAACAAAACTGTCCCAATAAAAAAATACCCAATAAAGTAATACTGAATCATGCGAGATTGGAAATCCGGCATACGTCTACAAATTATAAAAGTTCTCCATTTACTGTACATATTGTCAACACCTTCTAAATTAGCTATAGATAAATGATGAGATGGAATTCGCTTTCCAATTCCAATCCGTCGAAAATGTTCATTTATTGTGTTTTGATCTGACATAGGCGTTGGACTCACATTCATCTTAGCAGAACATATCCAATATAGTATTGGACTAGCTGAAGACAGGAACCTCGTGGACACTTGTATATGGACAAAGCAAATACAAAATATAGACAAAAACAATGCATGCACCACATACACGAACAATACAGGATCATTGGCCCCAAATCCTTTACAATATTGCTTTGTTCTGTAAGGCATCTTATTTGAGTAGCCAAAGATGTTAGTTTTCAATCCAAATCTTAAACACAGTTTAACATTATTTCTGATATATGACATACAGTGGTAAATTATTATAAGAAGAATTGGTGTAGCTAAAATAAAATTAGGAATTTGCTTCAATTTGTAATATTTAAACCAACCAACTTCCCAATAATGCGCTTGTATATAGGTATATGATAATGGTAATGTATAATTACACCAGGGGCTATCAGCCCTTCCTGGAAGTACATATTCTGAATTCAATAAGAAATCAGGCAAGTTGTGTTCACTTTGTGTGCAGTATTTAAAATAATTATATGTTTGAACCAAAAGAAATGGTATCAAAGCAATTATCACAGTCAAAAACAATGCCACACTAGAAGTTAACAATGGCAACAATAAAAATGGTAAAATTATTCTACGCTTCAATGTTTTATATTTGTACACAATCTCAGGTAATGTCCGTTCTATAATATTTTTAAAGCTAGTATAAACTATAAAACCTAAATTAACAGATCCATTTGATCTAGTTAACATAGAAAACCCTGCAGGCAAGCCACTTGTAATATCAATGTTTGCAAATCGTAATGTCTCATTCTCTGTGCATTTAAGCATGGTATAAAATGACATCCAAGCAAATAACGTTTCTGAATATGGGGCAGAGAAGAATATGCTTGCAGGGTTGATACAGTACAAAATGACAGCCTTGTAAGCCTTGCATTCACTTCTTAGAATGCGTAAGCTGAGTCTGTGCAGTATATCTGCAGATTTTATGAACATCACCACATTTACTATCACTGCTGATAATAACAGGGCACTGTGAATATTGAACAATGACCCAAATATACTACTTAGTATATAGGCGCAATACCTTACAACCAGTGGGAATAATGGAAAGAATGCCAGGCAATTTTCGTAGGTATACCCATATTGAGCTATGTGGATAAAATAATGACCATCCCAACGTTTCATACCGCCGAGTAGTTTTTCCACGACCACATCCGCATAACTTTTCCGCAGTGTAGGATCCTCGGGGCTTAAGAAAACATTAGCATGATGGTCTGGGATAATAATATTCGATATAGCTTGTACAATAATCACTGCAATTCTAGAACTGAAAGCGAACCACAGGATCTTTTGACGTGGTGAATACATTTTATCTGAAAGTAATAAAACCATTGAGGTACATCTAACCAATACAACGCAAAATATTTTGCATACTGAATGAAGTATATAATTACATATAAATGCTCGTAAGGATATTCACGTGTGTTGAATAAACTAAAAATAAATTCAAAACATGATTGAAATTCTGAAATTTAAAATAAACAAGACCAGCCTGACCAGAGATAATATAGCATACAAACAATAGATCCATCCATACAAAGGGTAAGTACCATTTGAAGTTAAATTCGCCAAAAACGCTAAAAACGATCACACTCCCAAAAAGTTGCTGCAGATTGGTCTTGGCATTATTTTCGCCATAAACGCTGTGAAGCTGCCTGCTGGAACAGTTTGAATTACCTACATCTTATGTCAAATGTGACAGAAGTGGCAAATTTTAGTGGCATTCTTAGCGATCTTATCCTAAATGGAACAGGGGAGAACAGTTACAAACGCTCACAGTGATCACAACCATGCGTCTATGGTCTGTGGTGGTAATGTGATCAAAATTATCGAAAATAACGTTAACCCCTTACCGCATGGATTTTTAGATTTCAATTATTTTAATTTATGATGTTCCTGTGCCCCAGGGGTATCCATAAAAATTATTTAAAAAAAATAAAACATGCATAGTAATCTAAAAACACGAAAAAAGAAAAAGTTCCAATTTTGGAACGACATGCACTCTAGTTTATAAAAACATGTGTTCCGAATTCGTCACAGTATGCAGTAGTACTTAGTAGTAGCATAAAAAAAAACAAGTTTGTACAAGTTTAAGTTTTTATTAAGAAATTATCTTAGGTAATGGACATGTATGTATACAGGTCGCTGGCGTCAACAGCTCAAACAATAAAGAGCTGGCTCCATAAAAAAACATTTTTAATTTTTTATTACTTTTCTGGTTGCCAGGGTGATTTCATTAGGTGCATTTCTAGGCTTTCTTGTAAAAGAAAGCTGAGAAATGTAATGAAATCAACCTGGAAACCGTGTATTATACAAATAAATTACATAATATCTACTTTTACCACACATAATCACATCATAATCTACTTTTACCACACTGCATAGTGTGCCAAATTTGTTTTGTCATTCTACTGCATAATGTTCCAAATTTGACGAGTAATTTAAAACTGGACTGCATGGTGTTCCGAATTTAGCTAAAGTTTAAATGACAAATTAAACACATTATAAATGTTATAACTTACGATTTTTGCCATAAAACCGTCGTGGGTTCATTCTTCTTCACTCCCAGACACTTTTTGTAATGATATTTAGCCCAAAACAAATAAAAATATCACTTCAAAAACTCACAACCTCATGCACGACCGAAATGGCGGAATGCACTGCTTTACCGACGAAATTTCGTACTCATATAATAAGTTACAAGCACCATCTGTTGTTTCTTGGGTTAGTACGTGTATTAGCTAGGCAAATAATGCAAAACTAGATACAGAGATGGCGTACAAAGGTTGTTTCAAGCTATTTTTATAAATGTTCCAAATTTGTCCCAGTATGCGGTAAGGGGTTAATAGCGTCAAATGGAATATACCCAAAGTTACTTAGGTGCGTACCACATGGGGAGTAAAATTCGCCAAAAACCATTAATACGATCACACTCCCAAAAAGTTGTTCCACTTGGGTCTTGGCATTATTTTCGCCATTAACGCCATATAGCTACTGGAACAGTCTGAGTTAAAGTCAAAGTCATTTATTCAATTTAGGCGTCTACGACGCTCTTATGCAGGTCAATTACAAATTTTAGTATTGAAATATTCTACATTGTACTGCCACGTTCAGCAAATAAATTGTATAGAGCCACTGCGAGAAGAACGGGCAAGAAACTCGAGGCCATTCTTTTAAACATCTCTTAACAATGTGTCACATACTTACTATATTATTATTACAATATTAGTTTAAATTATGTAGGTGACAGGCAATAGCTTGGCAGAGGCATTTTTGTCGTGTAAGTGATCAGAAACTGTGTAGTAAGATTTGTTTATCAATATGTTTTTCACATGCAACTTGAATTTCCTCTCTGTGAGCGTTGTAATATGTTTGGGAACTTTATTATAAAACCGTACACAATTACCTAAGAAGGACCTATTATTTGTCTTTGCTAATCTATAAACTGCCATCGCTATTTTATCTTTATTCCTAGTATTGTAATCGTGATTGTCACTGTTTAATTTAAATTTACTCAATTTTTTACGAACATACATAATATTTTCATATATATACAGACTTTGCAAAGTTAAAATATCAATTTCTTTAAAAAGATCCCTCACAGATTCCCTAGGACCCATTTTATATATGGCCCGAATTGCAAGCTTTTGTATGATTAAGATTGTCTCCATCTCAGCAGCAGTTCCCCACAGCAATACACCATACGACATAATACTGTGGAAGTACGCGAAATAAACTAGGCGAGCAGTAGCTCTGTCTGTTAACTGTCTTATCCTAAGAACTGCAAATGCAGCAGAACTAAGTCTTCCGGAGAGATAATATATATGTGGATCTCACTGTAAAGACGAATCCATTTTGATTCCCAGGAAGACTGTCGCTTTGTCAAAAGGGAGTTTATGTGGGTCAAGCTTTATGTTTGGTTCAACATAAGGAACATTTGGTAAAGATAATTTTAAACATTTCGTCTATTTTGAATTTAGGAGAAGATTATTAGCGGCGAACCATTTACAAATCTAAGATAATACATTATTTACATGCGTCAGTTCACTGTCTTTCCTATCTACTTTAAAAATCAGAGAGGTATCATCTGCGAATAAAACAATATCGCAGAAATCTTTGACCATGCAAGGCAGATCATTAATATATGTTAGAAACAGATTACCTACATCTTATGTCAAAAGTGGCAAATTTTAGTGGCATTCTTAGCGTTCATATCCTAAATGGAACTGGGGAGAACAGTTACAAACCTGGAAGTAATAAGTACTAAGTACAACGTAGTACTTATTACTTCCATGGTTACAAACGATCACAGTGATCACAATCATAGACGCAGAATGTGGTCAAAACATCGAAAATAACGAAATTAGCGTCAAATGTAATACGCCCTTCAATGAATATGGGCATTTGACGCTAAATTCGTTATTTTCGGTAATTTTGATCACATTCTGCGTCTATGGTTGTGATCACTGTGATCGTTTGTAACGGTTCTCCCCTGTTCCATTTAGGATAACAACGCCAAGAATGCCACTAAAATTTGCCACTTCTGTCACTTTTGACATTAGATGTAGGTAATTCAAACTGTTCTAGTAGCTTCATAGCGTTTATGGCGAAAATAATGCCAAGACCCATCTGGAACAACTTTTTGGGAATGTGATAGTTTTTAGCGTTTTTGGCAAATTTAACTTTAAATGGTACTTACCCTATAGGGCCACGTCCCAAACCTCAGAGTGTAGTTGTTTGGTTTTTTTAACTTACTTCAAGGTTCGGAACGTCTCGTTTGTTTTATAACCTCAAATGTTGATTTTTGGCGGGCAACTAGAAAACTATATAGACTTTTTATTCTTTGAAAAGCATTAACTACCGTTACCTGCATAATACAAAAGTGTGCCTATAATTCTCTTATCAAGAAATGTCAAGACCATATCGGTTAAAGATGCAATCTTTTAACGACAGATTTTGATAGTTAAAAATTTGTGCTCTGCTCGAAGGTTGTGAATGACGTTCGTGTGAAAAGTTGCACTCCGAGTGCGCTCTAACGAAGGTTCTAAACGGCCCCCAGCAACAGCACATGAATAAATAACCGTACAGAAAGAAAGCATCATTACTACACGCACAGCTATATGTGTGTGTGTGTAGTTAAAGAATATGTATTTAAAAAGTGTATCAACGAATGTTTCCTATTTTATTTTATATATTTGACTATATACATATTTTATTCTTACTATTAATTTATATATTTTACACCATAACGATCGATATGCGTTTAAAAACGAGTATTATGACATCAAGTACCACATTTGTCAACTGTCACATCAACATTTGCCATATCTTTATTGCAACATGTTAAGTTGTTAAATTACTCGTTAATGCTCTTTCTTCGTAGAGAACTTTTAGTCTGACGATTCTATGGTACCACGGTTATTAGAAAACAGCAGATACCACGGGTACCTTCAAAGGTACAACGACAAATGAATGAAAGATCGGACAGATGGACAGACCTTATTGTGTATTCTAATATGGTTTTATAATCCAATATTATAATACTAATTCTTGAAGCAGTGTGCTCAAAATGCTGGCACGTATTTGGCTCGTTGAGCCAAATACGTGCCAGCATTTTGATCAGGCGTCGCATCGACGAAGGGCTCTGATATTTTTTTTATATGTGAGTGATTAAATGAGTGCTTTGATGATGAGTCAAACGGTAGTAACTCTATTTGAATTTTTAATCAGACGGAGTAAATTGACAGATCGAAATGTCACATTTCAAAATAAAGTTGCCAACTTCAAATCATAGTGATGTTTCTAGTTCAGTTTTTATGAGCGGAACTATTAGTGTGTTGGACTTTTAATATATTAATTGAAATATTTGTTTGAACTTTGTTACTGATATATCAAAAAGTTAAAGCATTCAATTGTTTTACAAGTATAAATTAATTAAGAAAGTAAAAATCCCGACCGTTTATAATAAATTGTGAATTATGTAAAATTATACAGCTCACTGAAGTGACGAAGAGAATGAACTAAATCATTTTACTACGGCACTATTTATGTATCGACAAAAAATAGCAGCACTCGTAACGTCACTTTACTTCGTCTGATTAAAAATCCGACTATAATTTAATATGTGTTCATGTGGCCGTGAGCTATGTGAGCGCGATTACTACTTTTGAGAGTTGTTGGTAGCATTCGACTGCATTTTATATAAGAGTTACTGAGTTCTTTACTGTTAAAAGCGTTATTTCTGCAATGTAATGGTGATGGTCGCTATATTAGATAAAAACGCTTTTGGCGTGAAACGGAAGATAGGCTTACATGTCCATAACTTTGGATTTGATGTATATCTAATCTGTGCTGTGGCTCTATCTTATGTCTATGGTGAAATACTGATTACAAATCAAATTTAAATATCTCCGTTTGTGTGTTTGAGAATTTGCTTATTAAGTTTGATTTACACACAAAATATACAGCGAAGCAATGCGTGCTATTATCTAAAATAATGTTTGATCTGTACCAAAAGAGTGCAACGTATAAATTATATACCCTAACCATAGGATAACGTTACGATGGAAGAACCGACTACTCGTTACGAAAAGATAGATTTCTTGGGAGAAGGACAGGTATGTGATACAAAAATTTACATTTTATGTTGTTTTATGTAGTCTTTCTGCAATTTTTGTATTCAGTACTGCTCTGGTTACACTAACCTAAAAATTGTAATGCCAACAGTGAAGTATGCACATTAATTTATGAAAGGTTGTATGTTATATTACTATATTAAAGTCATTCTAATTGTTATTACTTGGATTCTATAAATCCTCTTCTGTAAAGCCTTTATGAAGGTTTGGAGCTCAGAAAATAACTCCTGAACGTCATAGTCACTACTTTAAACCTTATTATTTTTGGTGTAATACATCAGAAATTCAAATATGTAGTTAAAATCCCTTGAAATGGGACTTGTGCCATGTCAATGCACAGTTGAACATTTAGCTAACTCACCTCCAGTAGTCACAACTGTCATCTAACACACATTCTGCTTTTGTTAAAGAGGTAAATAGATAGTGCTAAAATTATTAGTGGTGAAGATAATTTATAGAATAAAATATTTATATGTAAAACTAACTGAATAAAGGCTATAAACAAATATAATATAGAAATAGTTCTTTCACATGACCTCAATGTAGCTTTAGGAGAAAATGTATTAGACCATCATAAGATCTGTGTATGGTTTGAAGCAATGATGGTCAAGCGGTAATAGCTTTGGGCTGCCATGCTGCAGGTCCATGTTTTGATCCCCACTGCCTGGAGTCACAATGGCCAGACTTCAATAAATGTCATCAGGAACATATAAAACTGGAAAACAGTGACAAAATACAATATTTAAGAGATGGTGGATCTATGAAAAATCCAAAACAATGTATAAAACCTACCCACCTACTACTCCTATATACACTACCTATACACCTTGTTGACGCTACTTCTACAGCAAGGTGGTAGATGATATTTAAATGTTAGAATTTGCTTGAATGGTTATAATATCGTACAGAATTACAGCAAAAGTAACAAAAAACAATGATGCACAAGTATGTAGACAAGATAGTAATTTTTTCAAGTAAATGTAGTGTGTTGGTGCATTATCTCAATGGGTGGGGGTCCGCCTATTATTGGTCAGCAGCTCATTGTGTCATTTCCATCCAATGGCAAGCTAGCGTAATAACACTGGAAGCTTCAACACACCTGAAAAATAATTATCTGTTTACTCTCATCGTCTCCATCTCTGTCAAGACATCTGCATCACCCAGGACCCATGAAAACAACCACCAGTATTAATGGTAACTGAAGCTAACTGAAGATATTATTACAACAAGAATCCCACTTTAACTATATAATAACAATTACAAGGCCAAAATATACCTGTCTAAATACACAAAAACTGGGAACTCAAAGATCATTTAAACAAACTAAAAGGAAAATATTACATATTGAAGAAGGATACAAAAGACATGTCTGCATGAAAATAGAAATGTTTGTTATAAGGGTAGGTGAGAAGCAGCAAGAGAGAGTGTAAGAATAGCACAGGCAGTGCCAATATCACATCTTACTTATTTATTCAAGTCCTTATCCCATGCTTAATGATAAAATTTAGAACATAATACATGAACTGTATCTAAATAGATAGTTGGCCATGCTTGCAGTACTAGAGATATTGGTTATTGTGTCATCACATCATATTAATTTGTAGCTATCAATCATATTTATTTATACTTATCATAATTTTATTTCTAATTATTGATCACTCTACAAAATGTCTTAATTTCAGTTTGCCACTGTATACAAAGCAAGAGATGTTAAAACTGATAAGATAGTGGCTGTAAAGAAAATTAAAATAGGAACTCGACTAGAGGCTGAAGATGGTATTAACAGAACTGCATTGAGAGAAATAAAACTGCTGCAAGAGTTGCAGCATATCAACCTCATTGGATTATTAGGTATATATTATTTCAGAATATTTATTTCTGAAGTGATTAGAAAAATAACAATAAGTATGGGTAAATAGAAAAGAAAATATTTACTTTAATGGCGAAAGCTATAAACCGCTCTACTCTCTTGTTTAAAAAATCGGCACTAGCCAGTTTACACAGGTATTTATATGAAAATAGCGCTAGACTGGCTAGACAGATACACGGCATGACCCTCCTAGCACTGCTTAATAGAGTTGACATACTATATCTTAATGTACTTTTATATTTTTTATAATTGTTTTAAGTAAAATGATAGGACATCAAATCCAGAAAAAAAGTGTCTTTTCGAGAATAGTTGCTTTGAAAAAACTTTTTCATTGACAAAAGTAGAAGATAAAAATTTCTTGGCAAAAAAGCTGTAGTTTTTAACAAGCTTTTCTGTGCAGAGCTTCTGTTCAAAGATTTCGTCTGTCCGAGTTATAATTATAAATTCTAGAGGCAACACATAGAAAAATTCCAGAAGGTGGGCAGCTTCTGAAGAATCTTACACTGCAATCCCCAAGACACCTGGCAAGTGTGGGGATTATGGGGAATCCTCCCTAAAGCGGGAGATCTGTTTAATGGTGGACATATAACGGCTGTTGATGTGATGATGTACATAAGATACTGACTTTTTGCTAAAAACTATTAATTAATAATCCCGAATTACTTGGTAGTAACTGAGAGTTCATGAAAATCTGTTATGCCATGCGCACTGATAACAATGAATGCTAATTACCATTAAATACTTTCTAAAGCAGTCAAAAAATGAAGTCTCTGAGTAAAAATTTTAAATGATATTTTTTTTCCTTGTATTTTTAGGAAATAGTAGTACTAATCTTCGATTGTATTTATTGTTTCAGATGTTTTTGGCCAAAAATCAAATGTCTCTTTAGTGTTTGACTTTATGGACACTGACCTAGAAATAATAGTTAAGGACAATAACATAGTACTTACTCCAGCTAATGTTAAGGCATATATGATAATGACGTTAAAAGGTAAGATTATTATTAAAACTCAGTTACCATTGATTCATAAACTTTCCAGATTGAGATCCTAAGGACTGTACCTATTTCTCACTTATATATGAATATATAATATTATCATATTGTCCTCTCATTGAAAGTTCATAAAAGGCTTATAGTAAGTGAAAAAATGCGTTGAACAGGGAGCATGCAATTTCTTAATGTTGGACGCGAGCAGGGTATGGCTGCATTTCAAGCACATAGCAGAGCTCATTTTGATCTGAATGACCTTTATAACCGAAAGGTATCATGAATACTGCCAATGAAATTCCCTGAAAAGGTTGGTTGATCACACTGGAGGCAGGCTTGAAGCTAACAGCTTTACAATATGTACATGTTTGTCAGCGAACTAAACCAACATCATTTTAAAGGTGAAATTAAAGGGTAGAAAGATGAAGATGAATCAGTATGGCTATCACATAATTTTGTTAGTAAAAATGTCTGATTGAAATCGTCATTTTGTAAACGCTAGTCAGCAACAAACAACTGCAATGGAAACATTGTCATCCATAGTGGAGCACTGGACACGGTTGAAGCCCGAAACTAACCGCATTTTTTTTCGACCAATCATCTAATATCTAATAAATCCCTTTGGCCTCTTCCTCTGCAACGCTATGGACCTGGCACCCGGACGGTGAATCCATGGAATGCTAAGTAATTTGTCTCCCTTAATATTAAAATGACCCCACCTTGGGTTACAAACTCACCATGGATGCATGGATATATACATTCAAATTGGCATTAAACAAGTTAGGAATAATACTAATTTGACAAGTCAACCAAAACTATCTTAGATATTTAATTGATTGCCATTAACCATTATGTAATAATATAGTAATAATTCAAGGAACAGAATCGCCTTGATGTTATCATTGTTCAAGTGACTAAAACTCTTGTAGTGCTTATAGCCGGAAGACGCGGGTTTGATCCGCGCACGAAAGTGCAATAAGCAGACAATAGACCTTGAGAATTATATTTAGAAATCGGGAAGGCGATTTAGAAATATTGACAAGTTTCAATATTTGTAAACAAATAGTTATTTCATTCAGACGAAATCTGATAGTCTGTTTCATGTGCATTCCATCTCCTATAAGACTGAAAAATCAATGAGGACATATTTTTTTTATGTTATTGTGACGCAACTAGATTTGCAGTCTTTTACATTAGTGTCTGTAATGAAATAGAAATAGCGTCCAAAGCGTATTGCCGGAAGATGCGGATTCAATACCAGACAGGGGCGAAAAATTATAAGCTCTAAAAATCTACAGTTGCTTGGTAATACATGAAGAAAAAAAATTGTTTCTTTAATTTCAATTATGATATTTTAAGCAATGGAACAACTGCAAATGACCTTCTATTAAACAGTCTTTACTTGAGTACAAAGTAACAGGACACCAGAAACACTGAGGAAGATGTACCTAAGGGTTATAAACAATAATATGTAGAATTTGATAAAAATATAAGTGACCTCTTGAATACCCATTTGTCCTGCACGGCTACAAAGGGTGTCACCTATACTAATATTATAAAGAATTTGTATTTTTTATTTTTATTTTGTTAAATAAAAAATTTTAAATTTGAATCAGTGATGGCTCAGTGGCATAGGCTATTGAGTGCCGCGCAGCAGGTCCATGGTTTGAATCCCGCCGCGGGCTTGAGCTTCCCCGCATGGTGGAAGGGTATTTTGCGAATGCCCGCCTGGCTAGCGACCACCCTCAAGTAGAAAATCTGTCGCCACGCACCTAACGGTGTGTTCCGGCAGCAGTCCTTGAGAGCCAGTGAAATTACAGGCACATGAGACTTAACAACTATGTCTCAAGGTGACGGGCGCAGTGCTATTCGTGACTTGTGACGAAATGCATCTGTTATAGGCAGAGGTTAGTCCGCTTAACATCAGGTGGGCCTCGAGCTTGTTCCGTCACAATAACATAAAAAAAAGAGGAAAGATTTGTATTTTTGTATTCATAATGCACTTCCACCACGGGGGTAGTGACCCCGTGAGCAGTCCTCCGCCAAGGTGGGGCAAGGTAGGGTTGCGTTAGCATTCACCATCTTGCCCCGGCGGTAGGCCTGTTCTCCGTCGGGCCTCTGCGCCTGTGGAGGGGCGACCTTGCTCACCAAGGCCACCCCCCAAACGTGTGGGCCGTGCAAGCTGGTGAAGAATCCCCCGACTCTCCACCAGTGACCCCATTATGGAGAAGGGAGGGGGCGGACGAAGTGCCGCCACCTCGCTCCCGTTCGTCTGCGTCGGAGCGGGCCAGCATGGACATCGCCTTCCCTGACTCGTTCCGCGGCCTCCTTCTGCGCCATAACTGCTTCGCAAAAGGAGACCGCGGTGATCTCCTTCCAGGATCTCTCTCCGTCAGCGTTGTAAACGCCGAGCATTACAGCTTATTTACAACGCTCGGCTGAGAGAGATCCCCTCCTGTGAGGGCTGAAAGAGTGTGCCGCTGCGGGCCCCATGCGGCACACACCTCCAGCGTATGGAGCGCCGTATCTTCCGGCGCCCCACACTCATGGCAGGCTGGGGTCGCCTCCCGTCTTGCGATCTGGTGCAGGCACTTATCGAAACATCCGTGTCCAGAAAGCACCTGCACCAATCGGAAGGTCAGTGACCCGAACGGTCGCTTTACCCACTTCCGGCCTGGACCTGGCGAATCGCTTCCACCGTCCACTGCCCAGGGAACATTAGAATCCTACAATTTCCCTGATGAACATAGGCTATAAAATATTATCAACATATATATTTTGATTTCGAAATTTTTAGTAAATACCCGTGCGAAGCCTGGGCGCGCCGCTAGTTAGGTATAAAAATAAACTGTCCCAAGTGCACTTACAAAATTCGACCCATATAAGAAGACATTTATGTATGGTTATATTATGTTGATGGATAATTTAAACTCTTTCAGGCTTAGAATACCTACATCTGAACTGGATTCTGCACAGAGATCTAAAACCCAATAATCTGCTTATCAATAGAGATGGGATACTCAAAATAGGTGACTTTGGTCTAGCAAAAGCATTTGGCTCTCCGACTAGAATAAACACACATCAAGTTGTCACTAGATGGTACAGGTGAGCTATTTTCTTTGACCTTCATAAGATCGTCGTAGACGCCTAAATTGAATAAATGATTTTGACTTTGACTACTGGCTTTACAGTTTTTTTTTAATACACAGTTATTTAATCAGAATACCATCCCTGGTTGGTCATTATTTGTAAGGGGAGTGGTATAATAATAAGAAAAAGCTGTTTTTGCAAAGCATGTGATTGTGGCGGCTGTCCTTAAAATCGAGTTCCTTTTCTAGACTGTCCGTCTACTCACATCTTCAACCACATCATCATTTACTAAGTGTTTTTTTTTTTATATTTCATTAAAAAAAATTTAAGTCAAGCTCATAAACACCAGAACGCAAATCTAACAGCGGCGGGCGTGGTTTTGAAAAGTGTACCGTGCGGCGCAACATTATCACCTTGACGCGACCAATCGGATGTGATCATTTCTAAGCGCCAAATCAATTAATTAATAATATTAATTGTATTGGACAATTATTGAATTTGGAAGATTGTGCGTCTTTTGTTAATTATGAACTTGATGAGACCGTAATCAAAGCAATAACTGTATGATAGTAACACTTCTTTTCATTTTTATTCGTAGAGAATAGGGCAACTCCATTTTTAAGATTAGAGTAGCTGCCCTATTTTATAAAATATAATGAACGGAAGATCTTCCTTTCGTTTTAATTTTGAGATATTAAATATGTTCTGGTTAGTATAACCGGAACTTACTCGAACATTCTGAAACAGGCCCTCCAAAATTGGAATTGTTTTCGGAAGAATTGTGTCAGAATTTGATGGTAAAATTTGTAATCGACCTTCAAAAGAGTGTTGTAGACGCCTAAATTGATAATTTTTAATTTTTTATTTTTAAGGGGAGTGAACAAGTGTAAACAAATGTACATTGTGCATAGTTGAATTATAAAGGTATAAATTTCAAAATAATCTTCATCTCCACAGTTAGGCACTGGGTTCAGAATTGAAACTTAGATTGTATATTGAAATTAGGTATGTAATTAAAATTAGGGTCAAGAGTAACTCTGTTGTAAGAAAACAGCATAAGAGGAATGTGCTTGTCATTTGTTACAATATCTACTATGTCGTCTTCATTAGAAAGAATAATTCACTTAATTTTTTTATGTTATGGTGACGGAACAAGCTCGAGGCCCACCTGTTGTTAAGCGGTATCCTCTGCCTATAATAGATGCATTTCATCACAAATCACGAATTGCACTGCGCCCGTCACTTTGGGAAATAATTGTTATGTCTCATGCGCCCGTAATTTCACTGGCTCTCAAGGACTGCTGCTGGAACACCGATTTATGCAATTTTGATTATTTGTATTGCAAATATTATAGATCACCAGAACTATTATTTGGAGCGAGACAGTATGGCACTGGAGTGGATATGTGGGCTATTGGATGTATTTTAGCAGAGTTGCTGCTACGAGTTCCGTTCCTTCCTGGAGAGTCAGATTTGGACCAGCTCTCACGCATTTTCCAAGTGTTTGGGACTCCAAGTGAAGAAGTATGGCCTGTAAGTTCAATTATTTACGGGTAATGATAACAAATTGTGATATTTCTTTTAGAACGTGCACAGATCACCTACAAATAGTAGCTGCAACGGGTTTTCATACTTCCGTGTTATGTCGCCGTGAATGTTTTTTTCCCATAAATTTATAATCAGAGCCCCTAGTGGAAACACGTGGGAACTAAATATATATATATTAGAGAAAACTTAAACTTTTATGGTTACGTAAACTATAAAAAGTCATACTAGGGGTACTATTATTCAGTGGAGAAGTCAGTTTAATTACGCAACTGAATAAGACAAGGCTGGTGAGCCTTTCTAAACTTTTTAATAACTTACGTCGGTTTGCACTAACTATAAGTGCGTCCAAATTTAACAGTGTCCGAAAATGTCGAATTAACCTGTATAACATAAATTTTGTTAGTCTTAATGATAGGAAATTTCTTATCAAATGCTTAAACTGTCACTACCGATATATCGAATCAAATAGTTAACGGAAACAATACATTTCATCTTACGAGAGGAAAAAATATAGTCAAGTGCGAGATTCGAACCCGCATTCATCCACGCTTATAGCCGGGGTATGACTCTGACCGACTGAGCTAACATGACAATGACTCATAACGCGAATTTTCCCTCTCGCTCTTTAGGAAAATAAATATGGGAAACCTATTACCAAAACAGAGAACATAAAAAATATTAAATTGGTTAGTATTTCACGCGTAGTGGAGAGAAAATTGATTGTTTTTGAATTTTCTGGTTGACCCAAGTCGATAGATAGGAGCACCAGTGTGGCATTTAAGGGTGAACTGGCCGGACCATTCTCCATACAAACGCCGTTGGGTGATCACTCCCTTATTTGCGGATTTAGGTCCAAAACAAAGCATAATACCGATTGATCTCGTCATTACCTAGGCTTGTATGATGCCGAAATTTTAATAAGATAATTAACTTGAGAGTTATGAGCTTCGAAACATTTTCATATAACATTTTCAAGGCTCATAACTTTCAACTTAATTATCTTTTTAAAATTTCGGCATCATACAAGCCTATATAATGACGAGATCAATCGGTATTATGCTTAATTGTGGACCTAAAATCTCAAATACGGGAGTGATCACCCTACGGCGTTTGTATGGAGAAGCGACCGGCCAGTTCAACCTTATAAACGAAAATAAAGTGCAATTTGTACATTTTGCAGGGCATGAAGAGTCTGACGGACTACGTGCAGTTCAAACAGTTCCCACCGCAGCAGTTGCGACACATATTTAGTGCCGCCTCGGATGATCTTATACAGTTGCTCGAGAGTCTGTTGGCGCTCTACCCTCCTAAGCGGTGCGATTGCACGCAGGCGTTAAAAATGTCTTATTTTAGGTGAGACAATGCGTACTGTGTTTATTTAAAAATATATACATTGGTTGATTTGTCCTGTTCTGATATTAAGTATATTTATATTCCAGCAACAAACCCGCCCCCACAGTGGGTAACAAATTACCAATGCCCTCAAGTATATCAAAAATAGAAACGGAGAAACCGTCACTAAAGAGGAAACTTTTAGAAAATATCGACGGAGGATCTCTAGCAAAAAGACTGCAGTTCTGATGTTCACCTATATCTGAAATGCTACAATTTAGTTAACGACTGAAGTGCAATTTTAAACATAACGGTAGGTGACTATTATAAAGCTCAGCGTCCATCAGACGGAATATAAATATGGCGTAGTCCTCCTAATAAATATGTTAAGAAATGTATGTCAAGCTCAAAAACAGCAGAATGAAAATCTTTACCGCGTAAACCTTACATTACCTTGACGAGACCAATCCCATGCGATAATTTCTAAGCGTCAAATCAAGTATCCAATCCAACAAAGCGGTACTTTATGAGTAACAGTTTCTTTACTTATTTATTATGTCCGTATGGATTGAGGAGCCACTCCAGATTTTTAAATGAAACCCATACCCTTATTTTGTAGCAAAGCTTAAAATTTTGTAGGACAAATTCTACAATTTGTAGTATAATGCATCAAATGTTATATCAATTTAAAAGTGGCTCCTCAATCTAAACATCTGAATTGAGGAGCCATCTGGAACTCCGAAAGTAATGGACCAATATATCTGAAAATTTGGTATCATTTAGTAGTAATTGTGTATGGTAACTACTAAAAGTCCGAGTTTCGTACTGAATAGATTAAAAAAGATACGATAAATTTATTGTGGCTCCTCAATCTATATATAAGAGGGTTGGTTTCTAGTTATGTGATCGGTCCATTAATACGTTCGACTTTATTATAGTTTAGTAGGGAGAGAATTAAAATTTGTAATATAGGAATAATGTAGTAAAACTGAGTAGATTTGGTAAAACAACGCATATAATTTGGCTCCTCAGTCCTGACGTTCTGCATGCAAACAATTTATTGTACTTAACTGAAATCACAACAAAATCAAAATCCAATGACACTAATATTTAGTAGTAATGACTACTAAATTATAAAGTACAACTCGTCGCTGCATATATTCGGCATCTATGAAAAAAAGTTAATTTTAAATATTCCTTAAGGATTCGCTAACTAGAGTGACCATATTATTTGAATGTAACCAGGATGAGTATTGAGCAGTATAGTAAAATTAACATTACCATATACAGATTTCTCAAAAGAAGGTTTCAGTTATAAAGGGAATAGAACCTTCGTGACATATCGACCCGCCACAATTCTGATTTTTTATTAAAGATATCGCGCACGATAAAAGTGGGTAAATTATATAGGGTTGTATATTGTAGGGTTAGAAAGACCCAATGTATTTTTTTTAATAATATGGTACCCTGAAGTGTCATTGTTCCCATAACGCAATCTTTACCTCCAAATATTTTGGTTACTTTAGGGTACCACTATATTTAAATGTTTTGTTCCACATTTGTTTAAGTGTCATAGGACATATATAACAACCATATATAAAAAGTTCACTGCGCACGAAAACTTAAAAAAAAAAAACAGAATGACGGCGGGTCGATATGTCACAAAGGTTCTATGTCCATAATAACTGAAACCTTCTTTTAAGAAATCTGTGCATCTATGGTGATGTTTAATTTTACTATACTGCTCAATACTCATCCTGGTTACATTCAAATAATATGGTCACTCTAGTTAGCGAATCCTTAAGGAATATTTAAAATTAACTTTTTTTCATAGATGCCGAATATATGCAGCGACGAATTGTACTTTATAATTTAGTAGTCATTACCTACTACTAAATATTAGTGTCATTGGATTTTGATTTTGTTGTGATTTCAGTTAAGTACAATAAATTGTTTGCATGCAGAACGTCAGGACTGAGGAGCCAAATTATATGCGTTGTTTTACCAAATCTACTCAGTTTTACTACATTATTCCTATATTACAAATTTTAATTCTCTCCCTACTAAACTATAATAAAGTCGAACGTATTAATGGACCGATCACATAACTAGAAACCAACCCTCTTATATATAGATTGAGGAGCCACAATAAATTTATCGTATCTTTTTTAATCTATTCAGTACGAAACTCGGACTTTTAGTAGTTACCATACACAATTACTACTAAATGATACCAAATTTTCAGATATATTGGTCCATTACTTTCAGAGTTCCAGATGGCTCCTCAATTCAGATGTTTAGATTGAGGAGCCACTTTTAAATTGATATAACTTTTGATGCATTATACTACAAATTGTAGAATTTGTCCTACAAAATTTTAAGCTTTGCTACAAAATAAGGGTATGAGTTTCATTTAAAAATCTGGAGTGGCTCCTCAATCCATACGGACATTATTTATTCGTAGCGTGAGGATAATTCCCCGTTTTGATATATTGTTTCATTAACTATATATTTACCTAACGTGTCTTAAAATAGATCGGTTTTGTTTGTTAAACTAATGCAACCGGACAGAATTGGGAAGAGATTGAATTCGCCTTTGCTCATTACTAGTCGTCCTTATCGGGAAAGGTCAGGTAATAGTGTACATTTTGAATGCGGGGAATTTTGTACAAATAGGCAGAACAGTGGCACTGCGCTTACATCTAGCCGACTGGTCCAACTAATAAGGACAAACAGTCAAAGTCGTTGTCTATCTATATTGATTGCATGTCTCACGGACGCTGGGCTTAATTAGGATAATTTCTTTTGACTAATCCATTTACAATGAGAAGTATTTAATCGACTGTATAAAAACTTTTGATTCGTGTCATAATACAAAGCAGGACTTTAATATTTATTTTGATTGTAAGGTATGGTTGCACAACACCCAAAAATGTTAAGTTAAATTATAACGATATTGTTTTCTTACATTATAATTATTGTAGGAACGTGATACGAACATGTTATTTTATTTTCCTCATTATCAGCTTGGTTTCCGAGTGTTGTGTAAGCAGCTTTAAAACATTGTACGACGCCCTTAAATGAAAATATATTTTTGTATGTATATGAAATATTCTTTATTTTTTCAAATACTCTGAAATAAAAATAATTAAATATAGAAATAATAAGATTTATAAATAATATAGTAAATATATTCTTTTAGCTTTTGCTTATTTTTTCTATGCACCAAAATTTACGTACAGAGTAAAGAGTAACTAATACATTTAGCACAAGATTTAAAATCGATTACATTATAATGATAATTAACAGATAGGTGAGCAGTCGCGTAAAAGCCATCCTAAATTGAACACATGTGACTGTTTGGTCTTATTTAGGCAAGAGAAGCACTGGCGTTGATAATCTGAAAAAGATGGAACTTTCATTTATCACAGTAAAACAACAGTTAGGTCAAGAGTATTTCGTCGAATTCTCGAATATACAAGCATGTCAAGCCTTGACTTTGGACAGCTATATGAGTTTGAGTGTTACAAAAGTGTGAAATCGTGATCCAAATAACATAAAATCATAAAAAGTGATTTCAGTTTCTGTGCTAGAAAATATCTTTTAAACCTGATTTCAGTTTGTAAGTAGAAAAAGTCTGTATGACAGTATGAAATATTGATCCAAATCACATAAATCATTAAAAAGTGATATCAGTTTCCCTGCTAGAAAATATCTTTATCACAGTATGAAATCTGGATCCGAAAAATAAATATATTCTAAAAGTGATTTCAGTTCGTGTGCTAGAATATATCTTAATGACAGTTTGAAATCTTGATCCTAATGACCTAAAATCATAACGGATTTTAAAAGTGTTTTCAGTTTGTGTGTCATGATGATACAAAACCATAAATACCCTGGGCACTAATATTAAAAAGAAAAACTAATTCGTAAAACGTTTTACGAATTAGTTTTTTTTTTTTTTTAATTCCATTTTCATCTATATCTACATAACATTTCAACAGAACTGTACCAAAAAATAGTATGTCAATTTTACCTCGTGCCGTGGTTACTGTTTACTAAGATGAGAATAACAGCAAAAAAAGGACTTGGGAGCTCAATCAGACACAAGTAACTGATTTTATCATCACACATTCTCCTACCGACAGGCAAGATAGCAAATTAAGTTACAAAGTCCTCTTTATATAATTAAGTCCGATATCACTTACGAGTTCATTTTCCACATGGTATACGCCGTTCTGACGAGATGAGTCTTGGTGGTGCGTTCCGAGCCATCCAACAGTGTCGGGAGCCGGCTGTACAGCACTGCGTCACGGCATTCTACCTTAAGACCATCCGATGATAAAGCTAGAACACGAATTTAAACTTTGTACCTAGATCATCTACATTGGCTTACTCGGATAATCTACATTAACTTACTCGGAGGTCTTCGATACTTTGGTTGACGTAGAATTGAAGCTCAAACCGTTTTTTTTTTGTTTTATATTGGAATAAGTCTGTAAATTTTGACCGCATATCTAGTAAATATTAGACACATTAAAATTTACTTGGGTACCCGACGAAGTTTCTACTTTCGGAGAGTTGCGAATGCAAACTATATTCCATTTAAAAAATATATATAACGAAAAATAGGAAAAGTTTAAGGACATTTTGCGAATGTTCGCCTGGCTAGCTATGAACGTCAAGAAAAACTATAACTAACACCAAATGTCAGCAACTGTCCTGAGAGCCTCGGCCTCAGAGAAGTCTCAATTCAGAAATATGTGGCAGTCGCCAACCAAAAATATAATCTCTTATAGTTACAATCGGGAATTCCAATTAAAAATCTTGATTACGATTGCCAGGGTCATCGGCAGCTAAGTAGGAATGAAATGGGGGTACTAAGTTGTATAGTAAAAAAAAGCTAATACCTACCTACAATAAAATCTAATGGCACTACTGCAAAATCAAATTTGTCATAGTACCGTGGTAAAGGTACCGTGACAAAATAAATTTGCCGTGGTACCAAGAAATGAACTATCTTATGGAACCACGGCAAATGAACTGCTGCTAATACCACAACCGAAGTGGCAGTTGGCAACCATTTTGTCTCTATCACTACAATGCACAGTATTGAAATACTTGTGTAAGACACTACCAAAATATATTTTTATTTTCTTACCATCTTCATTAGTGTGGTCACCCTGGTTGGTCGGCTTGTGTTTCTTGCAAGTTTTCATCTTCAATATGGCAGTCTGTAGACAAAATTTTAACAGGTCCGCGTTTCTGGTATCTAACATCTATTTCGACTAGTTTTATTCTTATTTTTGTTTCTTGTGGACCAATTAAACTTTCTGTAGGCAAACACAATATTTTGTATATAGTACAGAAAATAATGTTATGATTTTTTTTTTTTTTTTTTTTTTTTTATGCCTGATAGGTTAGCCTTTGACCACTATCTCACCTGATGGTAAGAGATGATGTGGTCGAAGATGTTGTTCAGGCTAACCTAGAAGTACTGGCTCTCAAGGACAGCTGCCGGAACACACCGTTAGGTGCTTGGCGACAGATTTTCTGCTTGAGGGTGGTAGCTAGCCAGGTGGGCATTCGCAAAATGCCCTACCACCATGCTATAACGACTGCCATCCTAAGACAACAACCGGGACCGACGGCTTAACGTGCCCTCCGAAGCACGGAAACGCTCAGTAGTAATGTCACTAGCGGTCACCCATCCAACTCCTGACCGCGCGCGACGTTGCTTAACTTTGCTGATCGGTTAAGAACAGCTAAGTAAACTTCGCTACGAGCGCTTCAAAAAATATTCAAATTTTGTAACAATGTTCAAAGAGCCAATTCATTTGCGATTTGTGTTTCACAAACATTGTGTTGGCCAACGGAAGATGGACCATAATGACCCTTAATACATTCTCTTCAATCACAGGGCATAGTAGATATGTACTGTTAAATCTTTTGGCTTAGAATCTGCTCTGTAAAGAAGAGTTTCTACTATGGCCGTATGACGACGTAATATATTTTTAAAGTAAGCACGTATAGTTATGTCGATAATTATATGAAGTGGTCTAAGAACATTGTCGCCTTTAAATGACATTGAAATAAAGCAGTAATAATTACCTTAGGCGAGTTAGTCACAACAGAGAGACGCCCATAGACACCATATTTACGTTCATCTTCCGGTCTCAGCGTTCCCATTTTCTTCATGACCAGATAAATCTAATAAAACCAAATCAGTTCGTTATTATTTTTAATTGAGCTTATTCTAGCGAGAATATGCAAAATTTTGGTAAGAGGAAAAAAAATGGCCACTAGCTGTACTCCAACTTATTTAGCTTACAAAATGTTAGGAGACCCACAAGCTTAGTTACTATTTCCGTAGATGTCAATACTTCTTTATTCAACCTCAAATAGCAATTTAGAATTAGATTGGCCAAGTTAGCCCGCGAGTACCGTACCTTAGTCAGATGCTGTTGTATGTTGTATTAGCGGTCGCTAAATATTGCATTAATTGTTTTGAGCATAATATATACAAATTAATTATGTTAGTGGTTTACCTGCTCTAACATCCCATAGCTGCGAATTAAGAAATCCCGCTGAGCCAGCAAATTGACTCGCTCTCGTTCCTCCTTCTCCACTATGGGATCAGGCTCAAACGAACACAGCACGTATGGAGGCTTCACTTCTTTCTCGGGAATCTTTAAGAAAATAAATGTTGTCAAGCAAGCCCTGGTTGCACGATGATGACACAGACAACAAACAGCGAACCGTATGCTTGTAGATACTTTGCGCGATATATACCGATAAGAGAAAATTTACCCAAAAACCGACCAAATATTTAAGGTAAAGTTACTAACATAGCTCTCGGAAATCTTAGAACGTTGAAGTGGCAACATCGCTCCGATATCTGATAGCACAGTACAATTCTGAAGAGGCGATCTCAAGCCTGAAGATGTAGCGTAGCGAAGATGTAGGTGGATCGACGACATTCAAGGTCCGCGGGGAGCCGATGGATGTAAATGGCTGGTCGTTCAATGTGGTGTTCAAAGGGACAGCTATACTGAATTGTGAACGGCTTCCAAGTGGCAATAATAGACCAGTTTCCAACCTTTATAGACGTTGTATACCCAAGGGGACGAATGCCCGTCTGAACGAAAGTGAGCAAATCGATTCTTAACAAGAAAATTAATAAACTAAGAATAAATCTACTTTTGACATTTCGTAAAGGAAGTGAGTGAAACAAAACGTATTCTAAACTTTTTGAGATTGGTGCAACACAATTTCTTATTACGAACACTATAATGTGAAATAAGTATGGACTTAGGAACTGTCAAAGTTCAGTGCAGATGGACAAAATGTTGCTCAATATGGCTTGCTACATGCAACACGTAACTGGAACATAGCGCGGTACACATCAATAGACACCAGGTCATATTGCAATTATGCATGCGCCTGCTTCAAGACTATTCTACTGACCTTTTCACAACAAACTCCTTTGAATACTTACTGTTAACAATAGTGTGCAAGCGAAATTCTCCGCTATGTTTTTTTTAAAATGATAATTGGAATCGGTTGTCATATGAGGTAGAGGTATTTCTAGGACAAAAGTGAATAGAGATCTCGTAGGCGTGTTATGGGGATACCTACCATCGCATCGCCGACCCTATCGTTTATATTGTTATTTTCAAGTATTTGCCATGTTTTTTTTTTGTGCAATATTTTAATCTGAGATCAGTTCCCAGACAATGAGCAGGTTTTTTGTATCATTTTTGGCATGTAGGAGAAGTAATCCAATGAGCAGATCTCCTTTATTTTATTCAACATTTCCGTTCAATTCTATGATGTGTTGTCTGCGTAGCTTCTTTGGATAGCTGGTGGCAGTTAGTTGTGTGGCTAAGGAGAAAATTGCCATGAAAATAGAAAAATTTGTCTTTATTTTAATTCTGATCACTGTAATCAGGCATCATAGAAGTTTTATGCAATTTACTCGAGGCTCACGAATCATGCCAAGAATCAATGATACAAAACCTCTATACCCTACAATTTATAAAAAATCTGTTTTTTTCCTGATAGGTAAGCCTTTGACCATAATCTCACCTGATGGTAAGTGATGATGTGTCGAAGGTGTTAACAGGCTTAACCTAGAATTACTGGCTATCAATGACAGTTGCCGGAACACACTGTTAGGTGCTTGGCGACAGATTTTCTACTTGAGGGTGGTCGCTAGACAGGCGGGCATTCTCAAAATGTCCTTCCACCGTGCGGTGAAGCTCAAGCCCGCGGCGGGGTTCGAACCATGGACCGGTAGCTGCGCGGTAGTCCATAACCAATGCCACTGAGCCATTACTACTTCATTCCTTGCGTTTTGTCTTTTTAACTAAATGACTGATAAAAAGTATAAAACAGTATCTCAAAATCTTACGGAAGATAGAATCGCGATTGAAGTTTTTGACGTCATTTTGCTCTTATCTTTTTCATCTTTATCTTTGCGTTTGTCTTTCTCTTTGATCTTGGGTTTCACAACTTTGTCGGTAGCTGTTGTTACTGTGGTCGTCGTGCTACATTCTTCGCCCATCTTTTTACTAATCTCGCTTTCTTTCTTCGGTTGTGAAGGCTTTTTGAGAGCCTCTGCTTTGGCTTTTGTTTGCTGGAATTAAAAATAAACAATCATCTTCACATAAACTGTTTTAGACAACAACTTTTGGACTATTTTATTATGTGTCATTTAGTTTGATCTTCTACCTTTTTTATGTTATTGTGACGGAACAAGCTCGAGTCCCACCTGATGTTAAGCGGACTAACCTCTGCCTATACTGCACTGCGCCCGTCACCTTGAGCCAGAGTGGTTACTTCTAGGTTAGTCTGAACAACATCTTCGACCACATCATCACTTACCATCAGGTGAGATAGTGGTCAAAGGCTACTACACTATCAGGCATAAAAAAAAAAAAAGTCTCATGTGCCTGTAATTCCACTATCAGGCATAAAAAAAAAAAATCTCATGTGCCTGTAATTCCACTGGCTCTCAAGGACAGCTGCCGGAACACACTGTAAGGTGCTTGGCGACAGATTTTTCTACCTAAGGTTGGTCACTAGCCAGGCAATCTTCGCAAAATGCCCTTCCACCATGCTGTGAAGCTCAAGCCCAAGCCGGATTCATGGATCTGCTGCGCGGCAGTCCATAGTCAATGCCACTGAGCCATCACGGTTTCAAAAGAAATAACTTAAAATGTAAGCAAATTGACAGCATTTTATATTCCTTGTACAGGTGGTAGAGGGCCAATTAGTAAAGAGAGTTATCCAGATGACGCTTTAAAAGTAATTACTCAGTTAGCATCACCTGGAATTCTTCCCGTTGAATCCTCGTGCAGTCTCCTCTGGCTCTAGAAGAAGCAGTGCCGGTGTATAGTGATCCTGATGGCTGTTGAAACAGTGACGCGTACTGTTCTCCCACAGGGTATACCCGTCTGGAAAAGTGTCAGTACTTTAGTAGTATACTCGATACTGATTCTTCGAGCTAGGGGAAAAGATTAATGGGTGCCAACATCTTGTCATTAGTCTACGTAACTGATGCTGTATATTGATTTGGATAAGGTAGCCATTGAATTATGAATAGATTCAGGCGTTACTTTGCGGAAATCCATGTTTAATAATAACAAATCGATAGAGGACGTACAACATGTTTTGTGGTTTCCAAGAGAAGTTTCTTGCTGTTTATTTTCTTGAGTTGGAGGTTTATCTACTTGTACTGAATGATATGGGGCGTTGTTATAGACGAGTTCTGTAGGCTGACAAGCAACGTTTCAAACCATTCTTTCAACGTTTCAAACCTCAAAATCCATGTCTTCATGGTAATCACTTCTAGTTTTATTAGCACTTGCGAGGACGCGGTCTGGACAAAATCCTTCAGAAGCTCAGCCCGAGTGTTATAATATGGAACTTTCGAAAAGGATCAACCATTATCAGATTCTCGCTCAACATAGTGGAAATTCGCCAACAGTTCGAGAGATTGACGTTTGAAGTTAATCCTTGTTTCAAACCAAGTCCAAATGGGAATCTTAACTATCCAGGCATACACAAAATTTCATCATAATCGGTCCAGCTGTGTAGTAGTTCGGTGGCATCACACTTACAAAAGAATTAAGTCTATTATAATCTATAAAGCTTTACCGGAAATTTCCCAGATGTGTCTCTTCCCACTGAATTTGGGTCTGCCATGGGCTTTTCTCTGGTTCTCTTTCTTCAGTTGGAGTGAATTCAGCAAATCTGGAAGCAGAAATGTCGATAATCGCGATCTCTACTTTGTAAGTTACCCACAAAGATGCGATTACTATATATGTAGAGCAAACCATATTTAACAAGGTTACATTTATTTATATCAGAGAAGCGATTTGGACATGCATAAAATAATTTTAGAATTCCAAAGGCTTTTGCTCTTTTTGGTTCATTCGTGTTTTGTATGAAAAAAGTTACTGGCCGGTTAGAAAAGCGAATAAAGCAAACTGAAAACTTGTCAAATCTTTTCTCATAGAGAGAAATAAAAAACAGTGAACTCTAGACCGCGAAATTATTTTCCCGTGTACGACGGATACGCACTGTTTTCCTCACTGCACTCAAGATTGTACTTTGCTATGCACGGGATTCTATTCTAGAATCCTTGGCTCCACTCATAAATTTTTGACTATGACGGTTTGGTCCCGTTCACAATATGTCCCGGATACACAATACGGCTTTTCCGTGTAGTGTATCTTTGACGTAAAGGCCCTTTCCGGTTTAGCTACGTTGTTATAGAATCTACTTAGTAAATTACAACATAGTATAAATATTGATGAATGAAAAGTAATAAATCTCTCAAGGCCCGCATTAATTTGTGCTGCACTGCATTTGTGAAGTCAGTTTACAAAAAAAAGGGCCTGTTGAAAAATTTTATGCTTACTTATTTGTCTGTAGCAATCGATCTCGTATCCTCTTTCTGTCTTCTTCTAGAACTCGCTTTTTGTCGCACTGCCAGATATTGAGCATCGTCAATGTGTCGGTGAGTAAATTTTCTTTTACCTCCCGGTCTAGTTGCGTGTCCGTGTGAAAACTTGGCGAGTGGTTCACCTAAGTATTACATATATAAATTAGGCAGGTTGTATACCTTAGATACAAAGTTATATACAATATACATAAGTAAGGGATAAGGTCCGATCTAGGTCTTTTTAATCAGCAAAGCCTTTTTCGTTCTTCCAAACTTACTTATTAATACATTACTGTGACGTTTTCTGGGACAAAATATAACTAAAGTATTCATATGTTTAGTTAAAAAAACTTCAAAAACAATATGTAGTTCAAAGAAATTATTGGTACTCACCTCCAATATAAAAGGATGCAATTTATGATCCAAGAGAATATCAAAACCAAGAATTTCGAAACATGCATGCACCTGCAAGAAAACAATACGTTAAGGCAAAAATAAATACTGTTGTACTAATCTCAAAATCTAAGAAAACTCACAAAAACTTTGAATAAAATCTACCTACCAATACATCTTACCTATAAGTAAACGTTGTTTAAAAATTAGCCTTGCGTTACTTATTTCGATTAAAAAGGTACTATGCTATAACTGCAGCATATAAGCAAGATAGAGAGTAGGTAGTTGTTTTTTATGAAGCATTTATGAGAAAATGGGTTTAACCAAACAAAATTAAATAATATAACATGTTAATCTGTAATATTCAACAACATTTCTACCCACTACGAACTCGATTTACACACTACAATATACGCCAGAGTTTAGCTTCGTCAAAGCTTCTAGGTAAAATGCTTAATTCAGTATACATCTTCTAGTATAGCTTTGCCTATAATAAGTAGTGTAAACTATATCATAAATATTAGGTATAAGTAAGTCAAATCTAAGAAATATCGGCTAGGATATACAGGGTTATTAGTAAAATGCTAACAACCTCTTAGGTTTTACTTCTGCTAGTCCTTATTTTATTTTTGTTTATGAGTATTTGGAGGAATAAGCACGAGAACCACCTGATGTTAAAAGTCTCTTGTGCCTGTAATTGAATATTTCATATTTTTTATTACTTAGCTCGATGTAAATCCGCGCCACTTTCCGCCGCGGCACACTGGACCGCGCCGCGCCCCCTTTGAATAGAGTTTTGAAGATTTAGATCGAGCTAAGTAATAAAAAATATTAAATATTAAATTACAGGCACGAGAGACTTTTAGCATATCAGGCGGTCCTCGTGCTTATTCCGTCAAATACCAATAAACAAACCCAAAACAATGTTTTTTTCGAATCAAAGAATGTTTGTTAGGGCTAGCAGAAGTCAACCCTAAGAGGTTGTTAGCATTTTACCAATAACCCTGTATATGTGTGTGATGAAGTAAATACCTACATATTATGGTTGTTAATTATTAGACAAATGTTACCCAAGTTGTTGTGGATAAATGTTCTACGACTACAATAATATAGTAGAAACCAGCAATAAAATAGTCATAGAAAATTATATGTGTAGTGTAACCATGTCATGGGAGGGGAAACACGCGTGGTAGCTATGCTTCAGTATGGGCCAGGCGGATATGATTGTCTTCACGATGACCTGATCTATCGAGTGCCACAAACAGTCCAGGTCCACGCCTTGTGATATCAGTATCTTGTTCAGTGTTGAGATCTTGCTGATGAGGAAATGTGTTATGTTGTTAAACTTGGGAAATATATGCTATGTTGTTCAGGAAATGTAACGAGAATTATGTAAGAATATGGGAAGCCTATGCAGGTCCCCCGTGGGTAGCCGATCTATCGATTTGCACCTCTAAATCTTCCTGTTAGAGACGTCGAAGTTAACACTACCAGAAGTTGGACGTCAGCGCTTCCTGGATAGCTGCTAGCTTATACATTGCGAAATCCGAGACGTCTGCCAATCGTGGGAATTATGGCAAACCCACCATAATCGGAGAGGTCTTAAAATTAACTACAGACGACTGTTAAGGCAGAAAAGGTGGATCTATATAGGTAAGGATGCATTTTCTTCGATTATTTTCATGCAACTTGAGTACATCAGCTAAATTCTAATAAGTACATATCATTACCCTGTCTGTCCTCGCAGTGGTAGGCATCTGAACACCTACAGTTTCGCCAGACGGCTTTGGTCGCATTAAAAGGAAGCAAACCAATTGCCATACACTGGGCACTGATCGAGAATCCGGACTGCTATTAATATTTTCTTTATCAGATAAAATAAGTAGCACACCGGGGATCGAACCTAAATCCTCAAGATCTCAAAGCTTAACCAACGAGGCCGTAACTCAGTAATTCTATAGAATGAAGTGATAGTTGTATTTCCATCGTTCGCAGCCTTCGATCAACGTTCATACATACTTTTAAAGGATAACGTATATTATGGTGGGTAGTAATATCTTTATTCTAGATTCTAGACCATTATAGACTCTGTATGGCTGGTCTTTTCCTTCCTAATTTGTATTACTTATAATGAATACGCTTACCGCTTACTCCCGGCTTCGGAGTCGTACACATATGTTCGGCTGTGTTTATTCAAGGCGTAGTTTGTTAAATGCATAAAAACATTCGTAGTGTTATTCACATTTGGATCTGCGTACCGACTTGTTGCAAATCTAAAAAATAAATCACTATATATTTTCCCTACTTTTATCCGAATCATATGAGCTATGTTGATATTAGTTCGTTAATTTGGCGAGGGTTGATTAGTACGAGACATAAGAAGTAACATCTCGGAGAGGCAATGGCAGACAGTGTCAAGCAGAACTAGAAATGTTGTATGCAACTGTAATGGATAGGCCTCAGGCTTGACGCTTACCATCAGGTGAGCGACTAGATCGTTTAATCGGGCGATGCCCCTTCCACCCAATAGACTTTCCCACTGGTGTTTTCCGCGTAGTAATCACTGCACTAGTGTTGGAACTAAATCAATTGCCTCCTCGATACTAATAAATACAATTAAAATTGACATCAAAAAACACAATATACAGTCGTATTGAGAACCTCCTACTTTTATGGAAGTCGGTTAAAATATCGAACAAGAGTTCTACTACTCCTAAGTCAATAACATATTTTATTTATTGTGTATTATTTGTGGCCCCGTGGGGTGCCGGGTTAGAATTGCACCTCCCCATATCTTTCCGTGGGTGTCGTAAGAGGCGACTAAGGGAAAAATACTGGAAGGTGGGCAGCAGCACCTTCTAAAGAACTGCCATCTTACACTGCGATCTCCAAGCCTGCCAAGCTTGGGGATTATGGCAAATACGCCCTTAATAGGGGAGGCTGTGTTCAACAGTGGACGAGTCGGCTGTTACAGTACAGTATTATTTGTAGACTTAATTACCTCACAAGTCCTTCGTTGTACACAAAAATTCTCAAAGGATCACAGGATGTTATCAGTGTGTAAACTCTTATGTCAAACTTGTATCCGTCCACTAGGTATGGCTTTGAGAGATAAACCTTAAAGAAAGTAAATACATATAAGAAAATGTACTAGGTACTAAAACTTACTCCCATTTAGAGAGAGGTAAGTAAGGTCGGTCAGGTCAATTAGATATGTAACTAAAAGATGCGAATACCAATCTCTTACGCCTCTTTTCCATCAGTGCGTGATGCTAAGGCATTTTGCGATTGCCTACACAGCTAGTTCCTACTCTCAAGTAGAAAATCTGTCACCAAGTACCTAACGGTGCGTTCTAGCAGCTGTCCTGAGAGCCAGTTCAATCTCTGCTGAGGCTGTTGAACATGTTTACTTAACATCAAGCGAGATCTAGGTCCTGGAATAAACATAAGATACTTTTATCCAGATTTTTTATGTATTTCATGAGTGATTTATACGACAAACCAGAATATTGTGGACGATATATACGAGTATAATGTTGTCATAGGTTTTCGCGATTATTACACATAGTAATTAAACAACTTTAAACGGTTTAACTCGCGTTTTTTTTTTTTTTTTTATGTTATTGTGACGGAACAAGCTCGAGGCCCACTTGATGTTAAGCGGACTAACCTCTGCCTATAAGAGATGCATTTCGTCACAAGTCACGAATTTGCACTGCGTCCGTCACCTTGAGACATAGTTGTTAAGTCTCATGTGCCTGTAATTTCACTGGCTCTCAAGGACTGCTGCCGGAACACACCGTTAGGTGCTTGGCGGCAGATTTTCTATTTTCTATTTATCATTATTCGTGTCCCGACGACGTTTCAAACACTTTGTAGTGATCTTGGTCACATGAGGACTAATTGGTTATATATGTCACTTGAGTTATTAAGAAATTATTTGTACTACCGTCAGAAATTTGATTTTAATCATAGAATTCCCTATTCGCCCATTGTCCAGAGGTCTTGCAGATTTAATTAATTTGATAACAGGATCCCGAGCAGATGGTACTTGCCATCATACCTATTGAAATTTTGGCATTTTTTGATTTCAGTAGCCTCGCGTAACATTCTTGGCATAAACTGGGTCGCTCTGGCGAAGATTTGTGGATTGTCGGACCGAATGTAGTGGTTGGGTTTGTTCTGAGCATGTTCACAAACCGCAGACTTGGTCGAGCGTCTGTTCTTCATGTGTTCTTGTACCCGGATGCCAACGCTCCTCTTTATATATGATAAATATACGCGATTTAAACCGTTTAAAGTTGTTTAATTACTATGTACGAGTATGTTAATTCAGATAGTAGAGGCCTACTAAGCATCTATCCACAAGATGTTTAAAAGGCTTACGTACATATATGTACCTGTAATATAATTGTAATTCACAAGGCAAACAAAAGTATATTACCTGACAGATAAGTTTCTCCGTAGGCTTGATATCTTTGAGGGATTTCGTCAAATAAATGCCACGTCCCTGACTTCCACATTCCGGCTTTATGATAAACGTTTTAGTCTTACGCAATTTACTGTAATTTAGAGCTTCGCCGAAACTAAAAAGTAAAAAAATGTATTGCAGTTGGCAAGAACCAATTAAAGTGCTTGTAATGTATTAATGTAAAGAGATATAGAAGGATAGCGATATCATTTGAAGCGCTCGTAGCGAAGTTTGCTTAGCTGTTCTTAACCGATAAGCAAAGTTAAGCAACGTCCGCCGCGGTCATGAGTTGGATGGGTGACCGATAGTGACATTACTTATTATTAGTCTAGTAATTAGTCTAGTAGCCGCACCGGCCCCTATGGATATTAAAGTAATGCAATTAGGTATTAGATCACTAAACTCGGATCAGTCGAGCCATCCTCGATATCCCAGTAGTTAAGACACTCTGTACGTACGTAGAGTATGTTCAGAAAAAGTGGACTTGTGAAACTATAACTATATAGCTAACTTCTCCCGTTATCATTGTCATATATTAACTATATAGTTAATTAATAATATATATATATATAATTTACGTATGTAAATGAATGCAATGTAGAACAGTCCCAAAGTTAAATAAGTCATTCTGAACCATGCAGTCATAAAACCGGGAACGCAGATTTGGTTCCTGCTACAGTATAAAAACTGTGCTTTAATCGCTTAACATTCGACAGTGCTCGTACCCACTTCATTGAGTCATATTTTCATATATAGAAATAGAGGAGGGAATCAAATGTAAGCAATATTATTTTACGAAAGCTTTGGGTTTTACCAATTAGCCATTCAGTTTCGCGAAAATATGTTTTGCGGTGACTGTGTGCTACTCCTCTAGTATATGGTACATTGTATAACGTTTGAATCCTGAGGCTGAGCAAGGACTTACTCCCGCTTCACAGTAAGAATTGCTTATATGGTTCTTTGTTCTGGTCGCGCTAAGATCGAGATTTCTTACAAGCAGTTATTAGGCATGACCTTATCCACTGATGCATTAATAGACAGTCATGCGGGAAAAGCCCCTGTCTTTATCTTCTATTTTATGATTAAATAGTACGCGTAATTAAATTAAAGTATAATCAAGAAAAAAAAATATATTGATGCTCTATTATGTCGATTTAAATCATTATATTTTAAGTGTGGTGGCGTAACTTCCTTACATCGCAGTCCAGTTGACTGGCTGATGTAGCGGAAATAAATTGTTTGTACGAGTAAGTATGCC
This sequence comes from Plagodis pulveraria, assembly GCA_963890685.1. Taxonomy (NCBI): domain Eukaryota; kingdom Metazoa; phylum Arthropoda; class Insecta; order Lepidoptera; family Geometridae; genus Plagodis; species Plagodis pulveraria. The sequence goes on from OY982961.1 coordinate 12,714,426, forward strand.
TTTCCTTATATAAAATAAGGGGCATACATTACGGCTGGATTTATCCATAACAGTGACTTAGCCTGTGTACGAAATAGACACCCTCCGTTCCCGAAGGGCAGCAGATAAATGTCGCGCTGTTTGTGCAGGAGCATAATCATATATCATGCATGAACTAAAACTCCGGTCCAATATGAACTTTGTAAAGTAAGTATATGATTACAGGCTCTAGGACCTCGGTATTTATTTCTCGCGTATCAAATCTATGTCTCATATCTATGTGATATTAACGTAATAGGTATTAAGTAGGTTTGTACTCTACCAAAATCGCGTAGCTACATATATCTAGATCTACTTTCAAAATTTAGTTCCTTAGGCTGAACAAATAACTTGAGCGCTTAGTGCTACTATCAATGTATAGAAGATTATGATTATAACTCACTCGGCAGGCAAACACCATGTTTTGGGAAAAAAGTTGTATTCTTTTGGATATATTTTCTGCATCCTGTTCAAATTTCGTGCAAGAAGATCCTTTCTGTAATTAATGCAAGCGATTAGTTCCAAAGCCAATCCTCGAGACAAAAATATTCACAAGTCCTAGTAGTTCCAATTCCATATGATAAAAATGAAGAAGATTGGTCGACGCGTTTTGTCGTTATAGATACCCCATGCTGAAACCAAGCGTCACAAAACAAACGCAGCGGGCCACAGTTATTGATGATATTCTCAACAACCAGAGGTACGATTGGTTTCGTTTTTATTTTCATTTAAGTAATTTTTTGGAGCACTAAAGTTTTACCAAGCTTCTAGTAATTCTGTTGGTTGGATTCATCTCGCTCATGGAGGATGGTTCCTCCATGATCTCGCTGAATTCTCCGTGCTAAACCAAAAGTAGCCCTGGGGCTGTGCCACCTTTTAATTGAAGAATATCTTGTTAACTATAGAGGCATAAATTCAAGTTTTTGGGCCCAAATGGAGCATTAACTTTTTGGAAATTTTGAGCCGAATCGGAGATGGTGGTCCTGCCTTGATGACGGACATGTGATGGGCCGCAGGAAGCCTGCAAGCTTTTTAAGCTACACTATGCGTTTTAGTAATAGAGAAAGTCGAAAATGGCTTGAGAGTAAAAAAATCTGTCGCCAAGCACCTAACGGTGTGTTCCGGCAGCAGTCCTTGAGAGCCTCTGAAATTACAGGCACAGACTTTATTAATTTTTATTTATTTACTTTTTGAGACTTAATAACTGGGTCTCAAAGAGACGGGCGCAGTACAATTCGTGACTTGTGACGAAATGCATCTGTTATAGGCAGAGGTTAGTAGTCCGTTTAACATCAGGTGGGTCTCAAGCTTGTTCCGTCACAATAACATAAAAAACGCCCATATTAGAAGGAAAACTTTTCTGCAGCAAAAAAAGTAACCTAAAACTAATCAGATATATAGATAAGATAGTTCTTACCTGCAAATCTCCAACATTCCAGGGAAGTGGTTGATGCGTTGAAATCTCTTCATTTCTTTAGCACGTTCTACGGAAACGCTCATGTCAGTCCAGTAGAAGTTCCACGCGTCCTCTTCGGAAACCTCTCGCATCCCAAACGCGCTGGCAACTTTACGGATGGATTCGTAGCGGCAGTTGGTCAGGCATATTGAAATTTGGGATCTAGCACCATGATTAAGATTAATTTAATGTTGTTAATTTTTATTTACATATTTTATAGTATGGAGGACGAACGATCAGGCGTCTTACCTCGTGGTAAGTAACCACCGTCGCCCACGGAAATTTGCAACACTAGAGATCTCGAGGATGCGTTGCTAGCCAATGAGGTGGAATATGCTTTTCTCTTGAAGGCTTCTAAGTCGTATCGGTTTGGAAATACTTCATATGGCAGCTAGTTCCACATAGTGGCAGTGTAAGGCAGAAAATGTCATGAGAATCGCACGTCTGTGGACTTTCAAACGTCCGCGTCGATACGAAATCGATGAATCATCATGCTCTGTCGGGACGTCCGGCGGCGAAAAACCACTGCAGGTTTTTAACCGAACAGTTCCTTGGAACACTCCCTGTGATAAGTACGGTATATGAAGATACAGAGTGATCCAACATCTCTAGGCAGTGCCAAGGAGTCGAGCCGAACGGAGACAAGCTCTCTCTTCAACGATTTCAGCCGCTCTGCGTTGAATGCGGTGAAATGGAAGGAGACATGGTAATACGCCCTTAATTTTTAACGTGGCTTATATATTTTTATGATTACCTAAATAACTTAATTCAGTCGTTTTGAGCTCCACACGGCAAATCTTTTATAAAGATCTGTAGTTATAATGTCTTGCATCACACATAAAGGTAGACTAGGAGAATAAGAAAGCTGTTCTATGGAATTTTAATTCCTTAATTCATAACTTTCCTTTTGCGTTTGAGCCTTATATCTTAACGTAATCTTACAACGTAAAGGACAACCTGGACATCATTGTTAGTGTGAAAGAATTCGGCTAACCGAATTATAAAGGCAAATCTAATTATTTAGATATTGGAATGCATTAAGCGTCATTATATCTCACCTCTTTCTTTTCTTCTTCTTTCTGGTAGCCTCGATGGGTATGATGGGTGCGGTGCGTGAAGTCGGCTGCGAAGTGTCGTCTTCGCCATACAGTTTGGCGTCGTAGTTCCGCATGAGCATTGTCGCGATATTCTCTGCTTGTTCTTTCTCTTCCTTCGCTTGCTGTTCTAATATTAGTTTGTCATCTGTAATTTTTAAGAATGGTATCAGCTTAAACTGTACTGTGTCAGCCGGATAGTCCACTACTGAACACAGCCTGCCTCAATATGGAGGGTTTTGCCATAATCCCCACGCTTGGCAGGCGGCTGGGGGATCGCAGTTTGAGACATCAGTTCCTCAGAAATTGCTGCTGCCCACCTTTTGGTATTCTTAGTCATCTATTACGACACCCACGGGTAGAGATGGGGGTAACATTCTAGCCCGGCACCCCACGAGTGTTATCATCTGTTAGACCCAAAATTTTATTTAATAAGTACTAGTAAATGGGTGGAGACCCACTCACTTCACTAAAGCGCTACCATATTTTTTGAGAGTAGTTGCAACTACGCACTGAGAAAAACGACTTAAGGTTGAACTGGCCGGTCACTTCTCCATACAAACGTCGTAGGGTGATCACTCCCTTGTTTGAGGTTGTAAGTCCAGACTTAAGCATAATACCGATTGATATCGTCATTATCTAGGCTTGTATGGTGCCAAAATTTTAAAAAGATAATTTAGTTGTAAGTTATGAGCCTCAAAAACTTTATATGAAAATGTTTCAAGGCTAATAATTCTCAAGATATATATTTTATTAAAATTTCGGCATCATACAAGCCTAGATAATGACGAGATCAATTGGTATTACGCTTTATTTTAGACCTAAATCCTGAAATAAGGGAGTAATCACCCTACGACGTTTGTATGGAAAACGGGCCGGCCAGTTCACCCTTAAAGGCTTAAATCGAATTTGACCTTTTACCGTTGAATTGTAAATACGTAAGATGAATACTGAAGCAACAATGTGATGATATAAGTATTTATTATATGAAGCAGGAGATGTACGCCATAGCCAGAAAAAAACAATTCTTGGTCTCTACCTACCCCTCCAAAGGCATCCGGCAGCTGAAACAGTAATTACCTTATGTAAACCTAGAACCATAAATACATAGTACAAACTACTATCTAATCTGTGTCTAAGGTGTTCTACGACCCGCACACGTTACTCACCAATAGAACACCACTAGTATAAATGCATCATACTAACTATTATCTAATCTGTGTCGCGGGTGTTCTGTAATTTCTTGCTTGATTGTTTGCCTGTAGAACACCAAGACGATCGAGTTGGGTGTTCCACCACCGACAAATTTAAAAAATCTGAACCATGGGTCGTAGAACACCCGAAAACCGTAGGTGTTCCACGGGAGATTTTTTTCCCCCGTGGAACACCTAGGTGTTCTACGAGGTGTTCCACGGGCAAGTACCGTTATATACGGTGATTATTACTATAACGTACGACTTAATCAGCCTTATCGGAAAGTCAATATTTAAGAAAGACCACAAAATACACCTTAAATGAAGACGAAAAGAAATATTCGCCTTCACTGACCTCGTTTAACGCCTTCTAGTTGGAAGGCGTTTTTGTACGTATTTACGTTTGGTCGGGTTTTTCGCCTTATACCATATAAATTGGCCGTAATTAGGGCGCTTTTGACTTTAGATTTTTCTCAGTGCGTATACTACTGCCTACCCAAGTAATCATATTTTATTGTTTTAATGCAGGTATGTCTGTAACCATTAGCATTTTCACCCCCACTAACACGTTGTGTACGAACGAGGCCTACCCGTACTAATGCGCACCACCAATAATTTGCTGTGGAGCGGCGCGCCTTCATGAGGGAGCAAATCAGGAATTTCTTTAAGGTATTCAAATAATTAAACATCAGTAAGAAACAGGCTATGTGTGTGTAGGCCCTAGCTATTTAAGGTCTCACGTAAGAATATCATCGAAATGAACCGGAGAAAGAAAAAAATATAAACTACCTACACCAGTTTTCAGTATTTGTTGGCTAAAAAGAAAACGATACAGTATGTACCGAAATTTCAGTTTAGATTTTGAGATAGAACGCATATCAAAAATACTATTCAGCGTATTTTTGATATGCGGTATATCTCAAAAAATAGTTGAAGTATCTAAAAAAAACTAAAAAAAACCAAGTGCGAGTGGGACACGCGCACTAAGGGTTCCGTACCTAAATGTTTTGTGAATAGTTAAAGCGTCTACCTGTCACCGTTATTAGTATCGAGCAAGAAACGGTAAAAAAAAACAAATTTGTTATATGGGAGCCCCCCTTAAATTTTTATTTTATTTTTAGTATTTGTTGTTATAGCGGCAGTAGAAATACATCATCTGTGAACATTTCTACTGTCTAGCTATCACCGAATCGGACAGCGAAGTCTCAGCAATAGGGTCCCGTTTTTACCCTTTGGGTACGGAACCGTAATAAAAATTGTCTGATTTTAATAATTCCAAATTCTCTTTTTCGGCAGAATTAAAGAAATAACAATAAATTCACAAATACCAGGGAGGACATCAATAATAATTAATCATAATAGTAAAATCCAGGGGGAGGCAGATGCCCTCCCCTGTCCCTCCTGGGTACACCCATGCAGCCTATGGCTAACTAAACTTTGATATGTGGGTGTTTGTTTATGTTATATACACCTCTGCCTACCCTTTTGGGGTAAACAGGCATGACGACGTTATTTATTTTTATAGTACATACCCCGAATTTTTTCGTTCCTTCTTTTGTATGATGTCTGTGTTAGTTTTAAGGTAAGCGGTACACGGTGATCCTCTTCTTGCAAAAGAGCATCTTGATCCACCTGCAAGGTACTCAGAAAAAAATATTAGATTACTTATTTTAAAATATATATAAAATTGTATAAAAGTTACTAAATAGTTTTCTTTACTTACCTCCATTTGTGTTCTACTGATTTTGGCTAAAACCTCATATTAAACGACCAGCATAAAATATAAAATAAACTCACTGAAAAAGTTATCACCTAACAACGGAGACCTAAAACAAAACCAAAACAGACCTAAAAGGATAAATGTCGTTAAATGAAAATGTAGTCCTAAAAAATTGTTTATTTTACCAAAGGAATTGAACGCACTAAACTTTATTATATGGTAATTTCATTAAAATTTTGTGAGACACATTCTTAAAAAATATTTTTTGTTTTTGTTTCATGTCAGCCGTGTTAAGTCAAAACCAGTCAAATAAACAGAAAATCCACTCTATTCACTCAACCAATAAACGCGAACTTCCGGTTCCTATATAGTTTTCATGAACTTCCGGAAAATTCCTTAGTGTAGTCCGAATCAAGCCAAAAGCGTTCGACGCGTTCCGAAAGCTCCCCAACGACAAAACGTTATTTCATACACGATGAATGACAAACTAATTGAAATCAGGTAACTCATTAAATTCTTATGCAATCTTTGAAATAAAGAGTAACGATTTTTCTTTGTCACGAGATATAACGAGGCTATTAATATATCAACAATACTGTGAGGAATGTGTGGAATAGATAACTGTCTCATGTTTAATTTTCACATACCGATGATGAATGATGTTTTCTGATTGAAGTAGGTAGGTACTGATGAGGTACGTACTGATTGCACAGAGGTACGTAAAGAATCCATTGATCCAGCTAGGCATTCGTCAGGCTAGCTAGATTGGCCAGTAACCTGATATAATATAGCCCCTCGCAACGCCCTCACCGCCGCCGCCTCCGCGTCTGTATGATTATAAACGCAAAACAGCTGTTTTGTCCTAGTATAAAGTCATATTGACTTCGCGTAGCGTTCATACAAGTGTGAATGGACGGTTTGTAGCTATCATGCTCCAAATTAACACCGCACTGCTTAGATAACAGTTAGTAATGATTTTATGTACGAGAAAATTAATCATGAGTGGAACACATTTAATTATCAATTCCACATCATCCCTCGCAGTATTGTTGATATATGAATATCCACCTTATAATATATGCATCATTATAATATGCATATAACTTTTTTATTAACAAGCTATGTCAGAACATACATTTGTAAACAAAGTCTAATGAGGCATACCCACCTATAATTAATAAATGGTCTCGACGACCTTTCAGGTCCAACGTAAAAATATTATTGGGTTTGCTATGGAAAAGCACGTACACAAATAAAAATATTGGTGACTTCTGTCTAGAGGTAAGTGCGACATATGAGTAACACTTGACCTTCTCAAAGTTTTAAGACTTAGATTTTTAATTTCCTAAATAAAGTTTAATTTCTCTATTTGTGATTAAAACCCATACAGAGACTTATAACGAAATATCTAAGCTACGTACTGTTCCCATTGCTTTGCTACAAAACATTTTAAGATTTATGTCGATTACTAACACTAAGTCATCTCTAATCACATATATACTATACTTTATTAACAAAACAATACAACACTACATCGATGTAGGCAACCTAAAGGCCCTTACAGGCCTACAGGCAATCGAAATGCTCCAGATCACTACCAGTGGGCAGCGTGCCTAGAATACTGGTTGTATGTTCACATAGGTGTAAATGTTAATTTGTATCATAGTCGTTGAAATTCAAAGATAGCGTATTTGAGACGTATTCCGTGACATTATAATCCACATTGTGGATCACCGTTTGCGCGATTTCATTGAAACAGAATGGAAGCGATTACATCGGTGATATCGCTTTTAGGGTGAAACGGAAGGCAACCTTTATAGTTTATAACATTGAACGGGTTTTGCTAACAAAATATAGTTTTCCAAGTAGAATTTTTGTGTTACCAAAACATGTGAAACTTTAGAAATAACTAACAAAGCCCAGAAATTAGGTAGGTAAGTATGCCTAAAATTTTATATATGTATATGTAACTAAATACTTTGTACACAGTAAAGTGAGCGCCACTGTGTAAGTAAATACCTACTACGTTTTGTTAGCGCAATCTGATGGTGTAACCCGTCCACATGCGTGTACATCCGCTTCCACAAAACTCAGGTCTTGTCGAGAGAAAATAATAATAAATCTTTATTTCGGGATATAACTATCATGGAAACAATAAACAGTGAAACTATGCTACCTGGTATAGTGTACTAGATAGAACATGTTGCAGGCAAAATATTCTCAAATAATTTTGTTAATATTGTAAGCACTGAAATATGTCTATAATTTCGCGTTATATCTCTATGTGCACGATTGCGTTTTTGAATACTGTAGGAAAAATACCAGATGTGAAAGAACATATAAAAAAATGGGAATAAGAACGTGTCAGGCAGATTTGATTACCAGCATCAACATTCCATCCCATCCTACAGCAATTCTGTCTTTGAAGCCGAAAATAAAATAATCTATTTTATTATTGGCAACGTTAAAAGGAGCCGTAGTGTTAAAGAACTCAAGTTTGCAGTGTACACAGAAGGATAAACTCATGATCCAAGGGTGCAATAGATTATTGTATCATGGATAAACTGAACTAGATATGTGAAGTGGCACCCCGATACTTTCACTGGATATTTTAGACACCAGTTGTGTTCCCACGCTTGCAAAATATAAGTTAGACACATTTCAGTGCTTACAATATTATCAAAATTAATGGAGTAAATTCTTGACAAAAGAATCTTGAATTATCTAAATGAACTCATTATAAGTACTGCCGGACAAACAGATCGGGTTAAGATGAAACATGTCGGCTGATGACGCTGTATTAAAAGTTACAGATACAGTTATCGAAACTTCGATAGAAACTATAAGTATCTTTTTAGATTTATCGAAAGCATTCGACATCGGATGCACTTGCATCCCACTGGATAAGCTTATAGGTATAGAAATCAGAGGCGTTGCCCTAAATTTATTCTCTAGTTACCATAAGAGATCGAACAGACTGTTAAAACAGGGAAATACGTGAGTGATAAAAAATCCTTTATTATGGTGTCTCACATGGTAGCATCCTTGGACCTGCCTAATTTTTTATATACAAGGTTACTGCTAATTAACTGGCGATACGCGACAGGCGTGATGGGTATCGATAACAAAAACCAAACAAAATGAAAAAAAAAAATGTTTTTTTTTTAAGAAATTTTCAACCTGTCAATGATATATCAATGAGATACTAAATGATACACAATACTGTATGGTGCTTAGAATCACTAACAAAACAATAAAAAAGAATTATCACTAAGTAAAAGCATCAGCTGTTTTGAATTAAAGACGCTCGCGCACCCACCCGCTCCGTCGCGATCGCTTAGTGATTGAAACGGCTGCCGCCGCTTGACGTCGCTGGTTCGAAGTGCAACGCGCCGCGGAGTAGCGGCGGAGGTGTCGCATGTCGGTGTGCTCCGACGTTCCATCTATCTTTTGTTTTACTTACCTAATCCATCCATGAAATTTCATGTCCATCACTCTCTTAGTAAGCGTTACATCCTATCTGCTCATAACAAGCCAAACGAAATCCCGACATGTAGGTTAACTAACTTATTCATCATACCTCTGTTGTCGCCAATAAATAATTTAATCACACCTTTTGTCAAACGACCACTTTTACACTAAAAATAAAACAATTTTAAAAGCGTGATATTCAAAATGTGGAATGACAAAATTTATTATTAATTACCTACATTGAGCTAATAGGTACGTTACACAGGTCAACGATTTCCTACCATGTTATTATATCATAGATAGGTAATTAAAATCAGCTGCTTTTTGTGGATAGGTCGATTCTTTTTAGGTAATCACATCAATTTGTTAAGATAAATTTTCAGGAAACGAGTAAGTAGTAGGTAACTACTTACTTACCTACCTACCTAATTAATGACGATTAGTTGTACATCACATCTTCACAAAGAAAAACTATTCTAGCACGTACCTAGTAGCTATAAGGTGCAAAATGACCTATCGGCGATTCGAACTCAAACGTACGAAAAACAGTAAACATGTAAAAACAGTTTCTAGTAGGTTACTAACTTGTGTAAGCATGGATTACATTTCCATACAAAACCACGCATGCTATACTTATTTATTACCTACTATGAACGTATTGATCTTAGCAGGTACCTACTCACCTAATAAATGAATAACGTTAAAAATACACAAACGTTTAACATATGGTTCAATATGATATTAATGCCCCCAGGCTAGCTACCACCCCTAATTGGAAAATCTATCGCCAAGCACCTAACGGTGTGTTCAGGTAGCTATTCTTTAGAGCCAGTAATTCCAGGTTGGCTTATAAGCAGTAAAGAAAAAAAAATTGGCTAGGCGCTTAAAGGCCTACATGCATTCGAAATGCTCCAGATCACTACCAGTGGGCAGCGTGCCTAGAATAGGTAACTACTGGTTGTATGTTCACATAGGTGTAAATGTTAATTTGTATCATAGTCGTTGAAATTCAAAGATAGCGTATTTGAGACGTATTCCGTGACATTATAATCCACATTGTGGATCACCGTTTGCGCGATTTCATTGAAATAGAATGGAAGCGATTACATCGGTGATATCGCTTTTAGGGTGAAACGGAAGGCAACCTTTATAGTTTATAACATTGAACGGGTTTTGCTAACAAAATATAGTTTTCCAAGTAGAATTTTTGTGTTACCAAAACATGTGAAACTTTAGAAATAACTAACAAAGCCCAGAAATTAGGTAGGTAAGTATGCCTAAAATTTTATATATGTAACTAAATACTTTGTACACAGTAAAGTGAGCGCCACTGTGTAAGTAAATACCTACTACGTTTTGTTAGCGCAATCTGTTGGTGTAACCCGTCCACATGCGTGTACATCCGCTTCCACAAAACTCAGGTCTTGTCGAGAGAAAATAATAATAAATCTTTATTTCGGGATATAACTATCATGGAAACAATAAACAGTGAAACTATGCTACCTGGTATAGTGTACTAGATAGAACATGTTGCAGGCAAAATATTCTCAAATAATTTTGTTAATATTGTAAGCACTGAAATGTGTCTATAATTTCGCGTTATATCTCTATGTGCACGATTGCGTTTTTGAATACTGTAGGGAAAATACCAGATGTGAAAGAACATATCAAAAAATGGGAATAAGAACGTGTCAGGCAGATTTGATTACCAGCATCAACATTCCATCCCATCCTACAGCAATTCTGTCTTTGAAGCCGAAAATAAAATAATCTATTTTATTATTGGCAACGTTAAAAGGAGCCGTAGCGTTAAAGAACTCAAGTTTGCAGTGTACAGAGAAGGATAAACTTATTATCCAAGGGTGCAATAGATTATTGTATCATGGATAAACTGAACTAGATAGATGCAGTGGCACCCCGATACTTTCACTGGATATTTTAGACACCAGTTGTGTTCCCACGCTCGCAAAATATAAGTCAGACACATTTCAGTGCTTACAATATTATCAAAATTATTGGAGAAAATTCTTGACAAAAGAATCTGGGACAAATATAAGTAAAGTTCTTAAAACTCAAAAGAGAGCGATTAGAATTATTTTTGGACTCCGAAAACGCACATCGGTTAGAAAATATTTTAAAGAAAATCATATAATGACTGTCATATCTTTATATGTTTACAATAGTATTTTGGAGATACACCAGGAAGTTGATGGTATGACTAAAAACCAAGATGTACATAGTTTTAATTTGCGAAATAAAGAAAAAATATTTAAGCCGAAAATAAGACTAATAAAGGTAAAAAAACAAGGCATTCACAATAAAATATCTATGTTTAATAAACTACCATTGACTTTAACTAAATTAAACAAAGAACAAGAAGATGAAATCTTTTTTTGAATCTCATCCTTTATATTCTTTGAAAGAATTCATGGACATGCGTCTAACAGAAAATTCATTCTTATAAAAATAATTAGATAATAATATAGACTATCCTTTTGACTGCTTAGGCTATAATGAGATTGACTAAATACCTAAATACGGATTTTAAATGTATAGTTTGTAATTATTAAGTATCACAATTTCTTGACATTTATTTTTATTTATATCGCAAATCATTTATCCAGGGACATCACAATTTAGATAACTTTATAATTATAATCATTATTCTTACCTTATATTTTAATAATTATTTGTAAATTTGACTTACCTAATGTAACGAACAATGTTATAAGGTCAATAAATGAAAATGAAATGAAATGATCTTGAATTATCTAAATGAACTCATTATAAGTACTGCCGGACAAACAGATCGGGTTAAGATGAAACATGTCGGCCGATGACGCTGTATTAAAAGTTACAGATACAGTTATCGAAACTTCGATAGAAACTATAAGTATCTTTCTAGATTTATCGAAAGCATTCGACATCGGCTGCACTTGCATCCTACTGGATAAGCTTAGAGGTATTTTTTAATTTAGAGAGGTTTCATGATCTCTGCAAACTCTTCCAAACCGTAGAATTACGTACACACATGGTGCAGTTCTGTTAGTCCTTGGTCAGTATTGGATAGAAACTAAAGACATTGCTGAAAATGCTTGGAGAAATCATGGATTGATTGAACTGCAACCTTCTGACGATAAATTTATCTAAAACAAAATGGTCCATTCTCCATAAATATTAGCTCCCAATCTCCTTCATATTTCAGTGTACGACCTCACACCTGCACTAATGATACCCCAGCCCAATCTTGCAGTTGCGTAATAATGATTGATTGCACTCAGTAGGTATGCTAAACATCTTGGTGTCATGGTAGAGTTAAGATTGGTTCAATTACTTGGAAGCAATATATCAATTCACAGCCGCTTGTATCCGTAAGCTTCTTTATGTGTTCAAGAAGTTACGTAACGTTGCTGACTTCAAATGTCTAAAGTCAGAGCTAATAATTATGCTGTGCCTAATCAAAACTTTAGAATCGGCTAAATCTTAGCCAGCTGTCAAATGTGACAGATGTGAAAATAAATAGTACATTTTGTACAAGCTAAGCCAAATATTAGAGTTAATTAATTACTATTGTTTATCTATATTTTACGTAATGAACCTGATTTCCGAAACATGCTGAAAACATTTTACCACCTAAAAACATAGCCAGCAAACTCATATTTTGACAGTAGCTATAAAGGTAGTTCCTGAATAATAATAATAATGTTTATTTCAGTAATCAGAAAATATACAAAACTAATCAGGTGACCAGAGATTCCTTTTTAGCAAAGAATGCCTGTATTAGGAGTCCAGAAGCATTGAGCAAATGTAGCTGGACCAATATTTATTTGCCCAAGGCATTGCAATTTGGGAACGCTTGGGCTTGTCATTTCCATAGTAAGATGTAGAGATCAGTGTAAGTACTTTGATAGTACGATAGTCTACCTTCTAATAATCTAAAATCTCGCATAATTTTCAAAACTAAATAATTTCTCGAGTTTCGTAAGGGTATTTGACATGTTACTTTCGACGTTAGAATTGCCCTGTAATAGGTTAATTTATATGTTTAAATCTTTTTGTACCATTTATCCACGATTCTCACACACTGGTAACAGTGGGTATCGTAAGAGGTGACTAAATCTATAGGTGATATAATTATTTAATCTCATAATTCTCATTATGTATTAAAACGGTCAAAGATTTCTTTACTAAACCCGTTAATCAGCCTCAGCCTCTGGGTTGAGTCTGGTTACTCGAAACATAGGTTAAGAAATGGCATAGGCATGCCGCGCGTGCATCCCAGCGGCGAAATTAATCATGGTTGTACATAATCTACAAGTTTTTACTACTTCTTAGTGTATGTAATACAATTATTTACTATTTACCTCAAGTCCCCACACATCGTTTTTTCCTTGTGTACACATGTTTTGGACTATGATCTAGTTCTTAACCTTAGGTATGTTTCTGTATCTTGTTATCATTGTAATTTGTGTTGTGTTCGAAAGAAATAAAAGTAAAATACCGTAATGTGGGCAGCAGTGTCTTCTGATGATCTTAAACTGAGATCCCCAATGTGCCTGCTAAACGTGAGGATTATGGAAAATCCCACCAAATTGGGGAAGGCTGTGTTCAGCAGTGGACAATACGGCTGATACTGTATGTACTGTAACTAATCATGTTTAACGACGTCATTTATTCACTGAAAATGATAGTACATAAGTATATATTTTTCAATCTGTTCGTGAAAGAAACTTTTGTACTGCTGGTGAACCAACAAAAAGTGTCCCACGATAATAACGCTGATTTAGTCAAAATAACAAAAATGCGTAGGCCAGCCACAAGCCGCATGATATTTTTCGCAGGGAACGATGACAAGGACAGCTCCTGGATGTGTAAAGGTCGACTGTCGAGCTCCGGTAGGAGTAGTATTACTATTATTCTTACCATCAATGGTACTACTGACATAAAGGCTCGAATGATCTCAAAAAAGCAACATCTACCCAAAGGGTGCGTACCACTTGGAGTCAAATTTGCCAAAAACGATCACACTCCCAAAAAGTTGTTACTTGTGTCTTGGCATTATTTTCGTCATAAAGGCTATGAAGCTACTGGAACAGTTTGAATTACCTACATCTAATGTCCAAAGTGGAAAATTTTAGTGGCATTCTTAGCGTTCTTATCCTAAATAGAACAGGGGAGAACAGTTACAAACGATCACAGTGATCACAACCATAGCCACAGAATGTGGTTAAAATTATCGAAAATAACGAAGTTGGCGTCAAATGGAATACGCCCCAAATAGGCAACTCCTAGCAAGTTTTGACAAGCTCAACGTTGAATGGCAAATTCATACGAATCTAATTTAAAAAAAAATATAGACTCCTTGCGGTACCCTGGCAACTCCTTTTTTTTTTGTGATATCTAGGTTTGGTCCAAACCTAAAACGTCATTTATCACGCGTATAGAGCTAACTTCATTGACTATATTTACCGAATAAAAAATGTTTTTATGCCATTGGAATAAGGTTGAATTTATATAAATCTCGAATGACTGAATAATACAACATTTTTCTGTTTGACCTACACTCAAAACCGTCTGTTCATCAACGCAAGTCAAATTTTACATTTTATCGTAATATTTCATTTATCCATCAAAGTACAGAGTCATTCTAGATTTGCCAAAATGGCAGAGGGACAAGAAGCCAAAAAAATTACTATTACAGTGAAAACACCAAAGGAAAAACAACAAGTTGAAATCGAGGATGATGCTGACATCAAAAAGGTGAGGACGGCGGCGGCAAGATTTCCCCTCATGGCGTAATAACACTGATATTGGACACGCAATCACTGACGAAACTTATTTTTTAGATTTGACAATATTAACGCTGGTTTGGAATATGCTTTTCAGTTGAAGGAGGTTTTGTCGCCGAAATTCAGTGCAGAACCCGAACAGCTATGTTTGATCTTTGCCGGGAAAATTATGAACGATGGAGATACGCTGAAGCAGCACAACATCAAAGACGGGCTGACAGTCCATCTCGTGATCAAGACGCCGCCGAGACCTGAACCCGAAGGGGGGACACGACGCCCCCCAGGTAATTAGTCTCAAGTGACAGGCAGTAATGAGAATAATGTTTAGTCAGTGGTCAGTGTTGTGATAAAGTGGGTAAAATCTATTCCTTATTTTGCCTCTAAAATGTTATACAATTATAATGGACATGTTGTAAGTATAAATGTATGTACAGCTTCGTGAAATCTTGCATTAGAGCATATCTCCAACCAGCAACCAATCAATTGTGTTTCTATTTGAAGAATATAATTATTCTACTTGATGCAGTACATACTTCTAGCTTGCATGTTCCACACAACAGAGTCATAACTAAGTTAGCTAAGTACTGCTCTGCTGGTGTGCTGCATTTTCATAATGTTTTTCAGTATATCCAAAGATAAATATATCGCCTTGACTGTGGATCCTTCTGCATAGTTATCTTTATTTGCGAAAGATGTGCCAGAATGGATGCACTTCCTTGGCGCAGTGGAAGTAACTGTGTGTGGTGGAAAAAATAATATCACAATTTTTCAATTTTGGTAAGGTGGATCGACACAAAGCATGTCTTGATAGAAAGGCCATAAAATAAGCTTGATGTACAAAATAATATCATTATTATAATGTCTATACACAATATTATATATATATTTAAAATCTTGCATTTTTTGTGACCTTCATTATGCTGCATGCTGGCAGTTACTCCGGAGTCACCGATACAAATTAATTTAATATTTTCTCGATTTTTGTATGTAAAACACATCAATATAATGACACTGAAATATGTATGCTTGATTCAATGTTAAAATCATTATTATATCATCTACATTAGATTTTTAACTATTTTTATAAAAACAATAAAACTGAAAAACCTTAAAGGTAGCAAGTTTCTGAAAATTTGATAACATTCTTGCATAAATGGCACAAAAAAGATTTTAACTTAATCAAGCTTATGTGCAGGCCATAATATCAACATAAGCAATATGTTAATCCACCTTGGCAAAAACTTGATTTTTAACAAGTTCTTAAAAAAATTATAGAAACTTTTTCCACATTCAAGGTGATGTACAAGCCTGTATGTCAGCACAGCCTAGGTATTAATAGAGCATTAGATGAGCCAATCATGGTTGTGTTGCAGAACCTATCCATATATATAGCATACATAAACAAATTTAAATATTGGACCTTAATTTTGAAAGGGAAGTGAGTACTTTTGTCAAGTTCATCATGATACAACAATAGAATGGAAAGATATGAACCTAGTTAAAGTATAATGATATAAATAAGAATATTGTGTAACATTCCTCCCCCCACCCTTATTTCTAAAACAAGTTTGCCCTTTGAAAAAAATATATCAATCAATTTTATTGCCTAAAAATGGAACCAACTTCAACACTCAAAAGTGTGAAATAACTTGTTGAAGTTGGTACCATGAGCACATTATTGTGGTAATAGGTACTTTGAAACATCATGTTACCTACTTTGACAAATTATTTCACACATTTGAGTATTGAAATCGGTACCATTTTTTGGTAAAACAATGTTTTTCACCCGTTTTAGTGACCCTTGCTACTTTCGGGATCAATTGTCATTCACTGTCTATTACTATATCATCAAGATAACACTTTTTTGTCTAATCATCACAATCCGTTCATCCAGTCAAAAGTTCTGAGGTAACAAACATTATATTTATAAAAACAATACAGTTTACATGGTCTTTCTGAAGTTTACAGGCTAACCAAAACTAAGCAAATAATAAAAATATTGCGTAAAAACCTTCTCAAACTTGAACAGTATTTGTAAGCTTTCTAAATCCTTCCACAAATTTTTGTGAATGCCATTTGACGTTAATGGACAAAAAAAAACAGAACAAACAAGCTCACAAGGGCAGTAGGTGCTAGTTTTGCATGGCAATGGCTGCTTTTTTTTCAATTGCTTGTCATCAATCCAGGTACATATTAGTGTTATTATTATACATATAATAATACTACAAATAGGACATACACAGATTGATTTAACATCAAAAAAGGTGTAAGGCAAGGATGTGTTCAGTTTACTCATGGATAATTGATTGACAAACCTGAAAGACAGTGAATGTGGATTAAGAATGAATGAATTACTTATCAAATGTCTTCTCTACTGATGACCAAGTGATACTTGCATCGTCGGTAAAGGAGTGCAGGAGATTGTTAATTGTTTGCATGAGGCTTTGGAAAGAAAGAATGAAAATAAACTTAAATAAGACGAAAGTTATGGTGTTTGAATGAGATGATAGAGTGACCGATTGCAATATTGTGACTGGAGGTGAAAAAGTGGAATAAGTGAGAGCTTATATACTTGAGATCTAGGTTTTCAAAAGATGGAGAGTGTGAAAGTGTTTGAAACGTCGGGACAAAAATAATGATAAATATACGCGATTTAAAAGAGAAAAGAGAAGAAGAAAGTTGTTTTATTACTAAAAACTAATAAATACTGGAAACATGGTAAACGGAGCATTGCACGTCTTTATAAACGATCAGAAGTTGTCCAAGAAGGCTTGTCTGGCTGTTCATGGAGGAGTGTTGATTCCGACACTAATGTATGGTAGTCAAAGTTAGGTCTGGCAGAAAAAGCATGAAAGTAGAATAAATGCAGTGTAGATGAGAGCATTGAGAAGCATGATTGGGGTCAAACGGAGTACAGGATAAGGAATAGTGTGATAAGGGAATGATGTGGCGTGAATAAGGATGTAGTGAAAATAAAAAATTTGACATAAATCACAAAAGATATGTTAAGATGGTTTGGACATGTGGAGATAATGAATGCAATGAGAATGACTAAACAGGTATACATGGGACAAGTGAACAGAAGTGTTGGAAGGGGAAGACCTAGGCGAACATTCAGAAATCAGATTAAAGATGTTCTGAAAAAAGGCTAGGAGTACCCTAAACTGACGCTTATGTATGAAAGGATTGATAAGTGTAGATGAAGCGAAAGAGTTATGTAAAGATAGTAGTATGTGGAAATCTGTGATCCCTGCCTACCCCTACGGGAGGAGAGGCGTGATTTTATGTATGTATTTAATATTATTTCCGCTTGCAAATACTGCGTGCATAGGGAACATTATATATAAATGATCAGATTTTCAGATTGTAGCATGAAATAATTTTCATAATAACTCAGTAATAAATATACTGATTAGTCATCCCATGATCACAATCACTGCAAAGTATTTGTAATATCGAGATAATAATATTGTAACATAAACGCCGTGATCATTATTCAGGAATGGATAAGGAATGATTGCAAAAAATGAAGTGCAAATACGCATCTTACTAACTTTTAAAAACTACAGTTAGTATTATAATAGTCAGTATAAAGTATATTATAATGATAACGATTAAACGGAGCTGTAATAGCTATGCACTGCTGGGATGCAGATCCATGGTTCGATCCTTACCGCCGGCTTGAGATTCATTCACCGCATGGTGAAAAGGCATTTTGCGAATGCTACCACAATCAAGTAGAAAATCTGTCTGTGAAAAACTGTGTTCCGGCAGCAGTCCTTGCTTTAGAAAAGTTACACGGACATGAGACTTAACAACTGTATGTCTCAGTGTAATGGGTGCAGTGCTATTCATTCGGCCGAAATGCATCTCTTATAAGAAGAGGTCCGCTTAATATCAGGGGGGCCCCATGCTTGTTCCGTCACAATCACATAAAAATACTACCTGTTTGTATAGCTGCATCTTTTCAAGTAAATCTAACTCATTACTAATTGTAAAACCCTGATCTGTATAAACAATTCCCCATTCTATATGGTTAGAATAACTCGTAATTCATAAAAAAAAATGGTTTCCTTATTTGATCCTCCTAAAAGTAGTTGATAGAAAGAATTGATTGAACCATAAATATTTTTTTATTGACTGCCTCGTTTTTCGACAAGCATAGAACGTCGCTTAGCAATCTGGAGGTCTTGGTTTTCTATATTCACCAGGGCAATAATGGGTCTGACAAAAAAAAAACCATTATCTCTCCGGAGTCTGGAACTGTGTCCTATATAGGCTCGACCCCTATTACGCAGGATCAAAACTATATCTGGTAAAGCGGATGATAATATGTATCTATACTAATATTATAAAGAGGAAAGATTTGTATGTAACGAATAAACATAAAAATAACAAGACCTATTTGAAAAATTCTTTCACAGTTAGAATCCTACATTATCCCTGAACAACATAGGTTTTAGAATATTCCCGTGTGAAGCCGGTGCGGGCCGCTAGTCGTAAATAAAAAGGTCTCTTCATATATATGTTAGTACCAATGCATTGTAATAATATAATTCTGATTAATAAAACTAGGCCATTAAGCTAATGACAACCTTGTGAATTAGTTATACTTGAATAAATTGGTGTTGACGACAAGTTTCATGCAGGAATCAATAACAAATGGCCGATTTATGTTCTGTTAAGTAATTTATGAATGGTTTTAAATCCCTGACATGTATTTTCAACAACATCACTAGACTATGCCACTACCGGCGTGTCGTTTACAGTTTCAAATAATTATTTTTTTTATATACCTGATAGGCACTTGCTGGTGTGTGGTGATGTGGTCGAAGATGTTGTTCAGGCTTATTTCGAATTACTGGCTCTCAAGGACAGCTGCCGGAACACACCGTTATGAGCTTGGCGACAGATTTTCTACATGAGGAGGTGAGTTAAGGGTGGTATCTAGCCAGGCGAGCATTCGTAAAATGCCCTACCGTAATGTAAACTACTACATCACAGCCGACATCACAGTGATGTGTTACGTTAATTCTAAACTTCTTTCGCTATTTAATCTGTAATCTCTGGAAAAGTTTTCTCAAAAAAAAAACATCTGCATTTATAGTTTTAAGACATAAAGGTCTCTTACGTTGAGGGAAATAAGATATACACGGAGAGATCGTCTGTAGGTGATGTCGTGTCGTTATCTTACAAACGATAAATAATTGATGAGGAATGTATAAGTTAAGTATTAGAACATAACTATGGTGGTGTACTATAAAAATGTAAAGGACACCCCAGAAGTTGTAAGTTAATTGCAGTGTGTAGTCAAAACTTCTCTACTTAGCTCCATCACACACTTGATATTTATTGCCATTTTTTTTTATTTGTTTAAGCTGACGTCGGAGCAACACCATTTGGTTTGAATTCACTGGGAGGTCTCGCTGGCCTGGAGAGTTTGGGTCTTGGACAAAGCACTTTTATGGACCTGCAAGTAAGTTTATAACATATATTCTACTTAATTTTCTTCGGAGTTCAAATAACACAGAAATAAGATTGATAACTGTAAATATGCACTGAGCGTTAACTAAATGCTTTTGAAAGTTAAAGCAAAATACTATATTTCGGAATCTTAAATAACACAGAAACAAGATTAATAACATTTAATAAGCACAGAGGATTAACTTAGCTTTATAAAGTTAAATGTTATATTTTAGTTTCATCCAGGAGTTACTCTTTTTATATCTGATTTAACCGTTATTTCACTTGTTGGTATGTGATGATTTAGTCGGAAGATTTTGATTGCCTTGGTCAGCATGTTTTAGCGTCGACCGCGTCATCGTTTTTCACCAGCCGAGACTGTGGCCAATTGCTTGCTTATCTGTCATAATAACAAGTAGAATTTAAAAGTAGAAAAAGTCCTGTAGAGTTGTATTGTCGGAAGCGATAAACAAAAGCTGCCTAAAAAAATAATATTTTGGTTCTAAAGAACATCGCTAAGTGTGTTAATTTATATTATCTTTGAATGGATATGCTGGGGCGGGGATCCAGCTCAGCTATGAACCATGTGTTTGAACTAGTTTGAAGCACCAACAATCGCATGTACGCCAAGCTATGCTTTTTCTGTAAGACCACTGTCCAAGCTTATTATGTATTGCATCTTATAAACATTTTTATGTATGTAATTTTACGTGAATCACTGAATCAGTTATCCTGTCATAACTTGTAAGACAACATTACGTAATACTTTCCAGGCTCGTATGCAACAAGAACTCCTAACCAACCCAGAGATGCTGAGGCAAGTCCTTGATAACCCGCTGGTTCAGCAGATGATGAACGACCCAGAAAATATGCGCTCACTCATCACATCCAACCCACAGATGCAGGATTTGATGTCTGTAAGTATGCACTCTGATAATAATAATTATTTATTTCTCAAAAAGGTACAAATAAAACAACTGAAACTTAAAAATAACATATTAAAAGTGGCTTCATTAGTTGCAAATAATACTTGCTGAATCTACACTAAGATGTACTCTTGTGTTGTAAATTCTGCATTCCCTTCCTAGGTACAAAAATAGTAAATAATACATATATTGTTAAATTCAAAATAAAAGTTATATAGGTACTATTTAATTTATATAATGTAGATATAGATATCATATGAGTGCGTGAGGGTATGTGTGTTTGTGTTGTGTGTAAGTGTGAGTTTGATGAGATTATATGTATGTACATAAGTGTAAATTTGAGTGTAGTGGTATGTAGTTAGACTAGATTGTAGTAGTGCTGTATCATACAATTACCTTTATCAGCCGTTCGGTTTCTTCTTGAGTTATGTTTTGTAACCAATTTTTAAGATGAAAATGCGGTAGTGGATATATGGATAGAAGTGTTCTTAAGAGATGTAAATACGTATATGTATGTATTCTTTCAAGACTTGAGGTTGGAGCACGTAGCACCCAGCACATTGTCTCGACTCGGGGAAAAGCTCCTGAGTAGTCGTGAGAATGAGTCGTGACGTTGATTCGGTGCCGGGGCGATTCATGAGCGTTATCCTTTATAGGTATCATATGAGATTAGGGCTTTCAGGGTATGGATATATCGAATGGAGAATAAAAGAATTACAATAGAAAGGTCCTTCTCTCCGTTCGTCACAGCATATTGTCTTCAAACCTAAGAGATTAAAGGAAATACTAAAATTTTAACTGAAATCCAAATTCAAATCATTATATATATATTTTTTATTATATATGTATCACGTACAGGTATAACATGTGTTATTATATTACAAATACAAAATCAATTTGGTTTGCTATACTCAACCATGGAAGGATGTGCAAATGACAAATTTATGTAATTTATAAATTGGTCTACTTATATTATATTATCAAATTTTCATCCATAAATAAGTACAGAGAAAGTCATTTAAACTAATAGTTGAGAATGCCATTCAAAGCACACCTTAGGTCTCAACAAACGCGGCATAAAAATAATATAATCTTCGAATATGTACTTGCTGTTTTTTTTTATGCCTGATAGGTTAACTTTTGACCTCAACTTATGTCACCTGATGGTAAGTGATGATGTGGTCGAAGATGTTGTTTAGGCTAACCTAGAATTACTGGGTCTCAAGGACAGCTGCTTTCTCAAGAACACACCGTTAGGTGCTTGACGACAAATTTTCTATTTGAGGATGGTAGCTAGACAGGCGGGCATTCGCAAAATTTCCTACCACCATGCTAACGACTTCCATCCTAAGACAACAACCGGGACCGACAGCTTCACGTGCCTTCCGAAGCACGGAAGCGCTCAGTTGTAATGTAACTAGAGGTCAACCATCCAACTTTTGTTGCTCCGCGGCGGGCGTTGCTTAACTTTGTTGATCGGTTAAGAACGGCTAATCAAACTACGCTTCGAGCGCTTCAAAGTGTGTAATATAAAAGTTCTACATAATTATGTACATTCATTATTTATGCCGATTTACTTTCGAAAATTTATTCCTAGATTAGTTATGACTAGTAGTATGATAATAAGTAGTTTGAGTTTCTATTAGAAATCTTTTCAATATACTTCTAAATATATTTATTGTCAAATTCAAAATCACTTATTGAATTTGGGCGTCTACGACGCTCTTTATGAAGGTCAAATACAAGTTTGGATATAGAAATATTCTATATTGTACTACTGCCACGTTCAGCAAAAAAAATGTGTAGAACCACTGCGAGAACAACGGGCAAGAAATTCGCGGCCATTCTTTTAACAATGTGTTACTAACTATATTATAAAATTATTACAATTTTTCTTTAAATTACGTAGGTGACAGGCTGATAGGTTGGCAGAGGCGTAGTTGTCCAAGCATTTTTGTCGTTTAATTAATCAGAAACTGTGTAGTAGGATTTCTTAATCAAAATGTGTTTCATATGCAATTTGAATTTTCTTTCTGTGAGCATTGTAATATATTTGGCAACTTTATTATAAAACCGCGCACAATAACTTAAAAAGGACCTTTTATTTGTCTTTGCTAATCTAAAACCTGACACCGCTATTTTATATTTATTCCTAATGTTGTAATCGTGATTGTCACTCTTTAATTTAAATTTACTATATTTTTTACGATCATACATAATATTTTTAAATTTATACAGACTCCGTAAAGTTATAATATCAATTTATTTAAAAATATTTAGGGATTCCTGAAGATCCATTTCATACATGGCTGGAATTGCACGCTTTTGTAAGATAAAGATTGTCTCTATCTGAGCAGCAGCTCCCCACAGCAATATGGTGTACGACATAATACTGTAGAAGTACGCGAAATAAACTAGGCGAGCAGTAGCTACGTCTGTCAAATGTCTTATCTTATGACTACATATGCAGCTGAACCAAGTCTTCCGGATAGATAATGTATATTATGTGGATCCCACTGTAAAGTTGAATCCATTTTGAATTTCGGGAAGACTGTCGTATTTTCAGTAGAGAGTTTATCTGGGTTGAGCTTAATGTTTGGTTCATCATAAGCCACATTTGGTAAAGAAATCCTCAAATATTTGGTATTTATTTAATATAAGATTATTAGCGGTGAACCATTTAGAGATTATCTACTCTAAAAATCAGAGAGGTATCATCTGCGAATAAAACAATACCACAGAAATCTTGGACTATGCAAGTTAGATCATTTATATAGGCTAGAAACAGAAAAGGTTCTAAAATGTATCCTTGCGGTACTCCTATTTTTACCAAGGATCCGGAAGAAGTATTGCCATTTACTCCAACCTTCTGTAGCATGTCTGACTCTATAAGATTCGGAGCTTTTCCACGAATACCATATTGAGAAAGTTTACGAATCAGAATGCGGTGATCTACACAATCGAATGCCAATTGAACTTGATTCCTTAATTAATTGAGGTAGTTCATTACACATTTCATACCTCATTTAAAAAATATTTTTACTATAGAGTGTCAAAGTCAAGACTACAAGACTTGTTCTCCACGACACAAGGCATTCCAATCACAATCATTTATTCAATTTTGACGTTTAGGACGCTCTTACCAAAATCTACTACAATTTACGCGCATTAGACGCCTAAATTTAATACATTGTTTTGACTTTTGACGTTAAAGCGTACACTATTTTTAAAGCAGTTCTAGTGTAGCGTGGTGGTAGGGCATTTTGCGAATGCCCGCCTAGCTAGCTACCACTGTCAAGTAGAAAATCTGTCGCCAAGCACCTAACGGTGTGTTCCGGCAGCTGTCCTTGAGAGCCAGTAATTCATCATCACTTAACATCATGTGAGATAGAGGTCAAAGACTCACCTGTCCAGCATAAAAAAAAAAAAAAATTTACTTTTTGAGACTTGCTTCACCTTAAGAGTTTACTAGGAAAAAAATGTACATGATGCCCCAAGTGAAATGTCAGCGCTGGACTTACCAACCCCAAAAAGAATTTGACATATCAAATTAATGGGCTTGTTATGGGTGCATATTGAACTTCAAGCATCATGTCAGTGCTGCACTTACCCAAAGCCAACAAGAATAAAAATGAAGGCTAAAATGTTCTTTATTCTACACAAACAGCCGCGTGATATCAATTGCAATAAGCCAGAAAACGGTAGGACTTCCTACCCAGGGCATATTGTGATGATTGTTCATGCAAAGCAACAATTTGTTTCAGAGAAACCCAGAAATCAGCCACATGTTGAACAATCCCGAGTTGCTCCGACAGACCATGGAACTGGCCCGCAACCCCGCTATGCTGCAAGAGCTGATGCGTTCGCACGATCGAGCCCTCTCCAATCTCGAGAGTATACCTGGTGAGTACTAGGCTACGTTTCGAGCCTCAGATTGTAATTTGTTGCTTATTTTTCAACCTGCTCGTAGGTACGAAACGCCACAGTTGATTAAGGGCCTATTCCATTTGACGCTAATTTCGTTATTTTCGATAATTTTATTAACATTCTGCGTCTATGGTTGTGATCACTGTGATCGTTTGTAACTGTTCTCCCCTGTACCATTTAGGATAAGAACGCCACTAAAATGTGCCACTTCTGTCACTTTTGACATTAGATGTAGGTAATTCAAACTGTTCCAGTAGCCTCATAGCGTTTATGGTGAAAATAATGCCAATACCCAAGTGGAACAACTTTTTGGGAGTGTGATCATTTTTAGCGTTTTCGGCGAATTTAACTTCAAATGGTACGCACCCTTATAACCTCATATATCAACATCGATATTATTATTTTTTTACTGGCGGTATGCCTTTATTAACAAAATACTGCGAACTATATATATTACTACAGCTACTACAATAAAAGTATTTAGTCTATATTATAGTATTACCAATTTGATGTATCCCGGTTATATATACTAAGCCATGTGTGTTATCAAGAGCGTTGCTTAGTTGTCTGTAGAAAACAAAGCGCGAGTTACATCTAACTGGAAGATGTCCACCGCTGAACAAAGAACTTAACAATCATTATAAAATTTTTGTGGTTTTGGTATAATTAACTGTCCGCTGCTTCGAGAGTGTGGAAAGGAGACGAAACGTGCCGTATAGTTTCTACCGATGCGGCATGAGATAGATTTAATTTTCTCAAAGTGTATGTTAAGCAATAAGGATGCGAGAAAGTTAAGTACTATAAGCAATCGCGGCCACTTAAATGCTGTCATTTAATATATGATCACGGGACAAATTATCACACTTTATATCAGCCAGGGAAATAGAAACAAGAATAGGGAATGCGTGGAAGAGATACTGGTCTTATAAAGAAATAATGAAAGACAAAAACATCAGTCAAGGGAAAACTTTTTAACATATGCATACTTCCAATACTGACATTTGGGAGCCAAACTTGAGCACTAACTAAAGCACATCAAGCCAAATTACAAACATGCCAGCGAAGTATGGAGAGAAGTATGATGGGTAACAGAAGGTCAGATAAGGTGAAACCTAATATCTTCAGGAAAGCTACAGGAGCTCAAGACATTCTGGTAAAGATAAGGAGGCTGAAGTGGCAGTGGGCTGGACACACAATGAGAGGAGAAGACAAATGGAACAAAGCAGTAACCATTTAGTATCCCAGAAACAGAAAAAGAAAAAAGGGAAGACAACCTAAAAGATAGGATGATGAGATTAGAGAAATAGCAGGAAAAACCTGGATGAGACTTGCTAGAGAGAGAGAACAGGGGAAGAGGTTGGAGGAGGCCTTTGCCAAGAGGCAAACAGATAGTGATGAACAGTAGTAAATTTAGTATTATAAGATCATTTATAAAATATGTTGCTGTCTGAAATAAAGGCTTTAAATAAAATAATATATGATCATGATTCTTAAGTTTATAGTAGTAAGTATTTTTCGAAACTTATGACCTTTCGAAATCATCCTTTAAGGCAGCCTCGTACACATCAGCACGCAGCAACGAATGTACCTAATTCTCTGTGTAGATATTGAAAGTATTTACTACTAGCGACCCGCCCGGCTTCGCACTTCGGTGCAATGCTGATACTAAATAATCAGTAATATCTTCGAAAATACATTGCTTTAAATACATACTGTAAAAGGCCATATTGATCTATATTAAATGCATAATGTTTTTTTTATTACCTAATTGGATAATGATTAATGCTGTATTGCTTAAAATCGCTTCGTAAATAAGCTATTATTTCTCGTAAAAAGTAAAGAATAAAAAATAGTTGTGGGTTATCCCTAAGAGATACACATATCGCGGACTTTTTTGTAGACCTTTTTAAGGTGTACGATACTGTAGTATTAGGTCCTTACATATGAAATTGGCGTTTTTCGTACTGGCCACTTTAATCACGAATTTCTCCTCTTTGGTAAGGAATTCCAAATTCAAATTTGTACAGCTATAGACTCATGTATTTGTGCTTCGATGATCGTCATTCATTTGTTTTTTTTCTTCTGTTTTTTTCTGTTTGCGTCACTCATTTTACAAAATGGAAAACCTTAAATATCGCATTATTTACGAGTACGAGTTCCGCCGTGGCACTAGTGCTGCGGAAACAACTCGAAGGGTGAATGATGTGTATGGCGGTCGTGTTGCAAAAGAAAACACAGTTCGTTTTTGGTTCCAACGTTTTCGTTCTGGAAATTTCGACCTGCAGAACAAGCCCCGTGGACGGCCTGAGACTCAAGTTGATAATGAAGAGTTAAAGGCTATTGTGGAAGCGGATCCATCGCAAACCACGTCCGAGTTAGCTGCAGGCTGCAATGTTAGTGATAAAACTGTTTTAATTCACTTGAAGCAAATTGGGAAGATTAAAAAGCTTGAAAGGTGGGTACCTCACGAATTGACTGAAACAAACCGGCAAACGCGCGTCGACTGCTGCGTTACATTACTAAACCGGCACAATAATGAAGGTATTTTAAACCGAATCATTACCTGTGATGAAAAATGGGTTCTTTACGATAATCGGAAGCGCTCAGCGCAATGGTTAGATCCTGGCCAGCCAGCCAAATCCTGCCCCAAGCGAAAATTAACCCCAAAAAAGTTACTTGTAAGCGTTTGGTGGACTAGTGCCGGTATTGTTCATTACAGTTTTCTCAAATCTGGCCAGACTATTACGGCTGATGTCTATTGTCAGGAATTGCAAACCATGATGGAAAAGCTAGCGGCTAAACAACCTAGGCTGGTCAATCGCTCCACGCCACTGCTGCTTCACGACAACGCTAGACCACACACTGCGCTACAGACGGCTACTAAATTAGAAGAGCTTCAATTGGAAAGTCTAAGACATCCTCCGTACTCCCCGGACCTTGCTCCAACAGATTACCATTTTTTTCGAAATTTGGATAACTTCTTGCAAGGGAAAAAATTCAACTCCGATGGGGCAGTCCAAATCGCCTTCAAAGATTTTATTGATTCCCGTCCGACTGGTTTTTTTAGTAAAGGGATCAATGAAATACCTATGAGATGGCAAAAGTGCATAGAAAATAATGGTTCATACTTTGATTAATTAAATATATTATATGAAAAATATTCGACTTTTTGTTCCTCCCATACAAAACGCCAATTTCATATGTAAGGACCTAATATATTATTTTGATCTATATTGTAGGGTTCAGTCAGCGTTTGCAATGTAAGCGCAAACAAAAGGGTTTATTCACAGTCATTAGAAACATCTAAAATGATCAGTGTTTCTCTACCATATTATGTATGTATTATACATATAAACCTTTCTCTTGAATAATAATAATATAATAATACTCTATCAATGAAAAAAAAAACGCATCTAAATTCGTTGGGTAGTTTTAAAGATGTAAGTATTAGTAGGGACAGACAGCGGGAAGCGACTTTGTTTTATACTATGTAGTGATGTTTTTACCGAAGAGCTGCGATATGACCTAATTCGAAGCAGGCAGCATATAAACTGGAGAATAGCTATTGTTATAACCGCTGCTTATTTTGCTTTCAGGTGGTTACAACGCTCTACAGCGGATGTACAGAGACATACAAGAGCCCATGTTGAATGTGGCCAGCAGCATGGCGGGGAATCCCTTCTCAGGATTAGTTGACAACTCTGGTAAGGAATTCCAACATACATTAAACTATCTACAACTTTTTGTTAAGCCCTGCTGAGTATAGCACTTATACGGATATAATGCTTGGCTACAGATATGATCTTATGCCAAGTACTTGGGTGCCAATCGACCAAGCTTTTTTACTATAATTTCACCTCTAAAGAAATAATGTCTTGGATATTAATTAAGTCATTTGTCTTACGATATTAACACCGTGATTAAAGCCACTTGATTTGAAAATTTCCTAATCAAAAAGCCTCTTTAACTTTCGTATGGTTGACCCATGACTGTTATACTACAATTTCAATTAATTTCAAATCAAGGACTGATTACATAATTTATTTTTGATTTTAATGAAAGTAAAAAATATTAGTGGATATCCGTGGTTTCATCCCACCCCTCCGGAATAGACGTGACGCTACGTATACATGTTAAAATGTAATCAAGATTGTTTGGCAATATAGTAAAGATTGCGTGATTATTGTTGTAAACGAAAACTTATAATCCCAGACGGTACAAACCCACAACAAGGCTCGGAGAACCGGCAGCCGCTCCCAAACCCTTGGTCCCGCGGTGGCGGCGGCAACGCAGGCAGTGCCACCAGCGGCACAGGCACTGCCGCCGGTGGCCCGGGGCTCATCAATACCCCGGGGATGCAGTCGCTGCTGCAGCAGATGTCTGAGAACCCGCGGCTTGTGCAGTCGATGCTCTCGGCGCCTTACACTAACAACATGCTGGAGGCACTAGCTGCAGATCCGGACATGGCCTCCAGGATTATCAATCAGGTACTGTTTTTTTTTATGTTATTGTGATGGAACAAGCTCGAGGCCCACCTGATGTTAAGCGGTATCCTCTGCCTATAACAGATGCATTTCATCACAAGTGACGAATTGCACTGCGCCTATCACCTTGAGACATACCTGTTAAGTCTCATTTTGCCTGTTATTTCAAGTCTTCAAAAACCAAATAGTAGAAATATTTGGTTTTTGATGACTTTTCATTTAATCAAGTAGAAAACCTGTTGCCAAGCACCTCTAACAGCGTGTTCCGTTTACTACACTAATGAGAGCCAGTTCCTATTGTAGGTAAAACCTGTTTACAATCTTCACATCATCAATTTTTCAGGTGAGATTGTGGTCAGACTAACGGGAATAAAATGACAGGAGCAATAGGTAAAGAGATTGAAAAGACAATCCCTTGTGAGTGAAATCTTTGTTGAGAATCCACAAGTAGTACATTTGTCTTCGATTTGTTTCTTTATTAAACAGGGTTATAAAATATATTTTATAACCCTGTTTAATGGGGTGCCTGGCTAGAATATTCCCCCATCCCATCTCTACCCGTAAGTGTCGTAAGAGGCGACTAAGGGTAACACACCAGAAGGTGAGCAGCAGCGCTTTCTGAGGGACTGATATCTCACGCTGTGGTCCCCAGGATGCCTGCCAAGCGAGGCAATTATGGAAAATCCCCTCATATTGGGAGAGGCTGTGTTCAGCAGAAGACAATCCTACCAATACAGTACAGTAAAAAATATATACAATGTATACCATATCATATATGCTTTATATTATATTTTCAGAATCCAATGTTCGCTAACAATCCACAACTGCAAGAACAAATGCGTACTATGATGCCACAGATGTTAGCTCAACTTCAGAATCCGGAAATGCAATCGATGATGTCCAATCCACAGGTGAGCTAAATAAAAAAAATCTATATTGTAGGGCCGCCATTCTACTATATTAATTTAGGGAGAGGTTTGTCTTTCTACGCGTTTGAGTGTGTGATAATATCTATCTGTCCAGTTACAAAATTACAGTTCCTAATATAATAGGTATGTGATCAACACGTTCTGTACATTCGTAAGCAGGATACTTATAAAGTGAAGACGGATTAGTTTACAGTGCAATACCTTGTTCAACGAGGGTCTTATACAGATCTCATTTATAGGATTATAGGTTAACATCATGAGAGAAGAAATACCTTTACATTTTGTAAACAATGGCAAATATTGGTTGACAAACTACACAACACCTCCTAGTGATGTTTTTTTGTAACTTCTTCCACAAGTCTTCAACGTAAAAGCCAACAGTATGTTCTAACACAATAGAATTAAGGTTCAAAACAGATTGCAGCTACAGCGAAGAGAACGGCAACACCGCATTCAGTTTTAAACGAAATAGTTAAATGTTTTTACTCATTGCACAAAAACTATGAGGCCCATTGTTTTGAAAATGTTGATGCCGATGGCACAAATTAAAGGCTACAAACCTACATTTTAAGCCACCAACCCAAATAACCCTGAAACTATTAATCATCACAGATGTTTACAATATAAGTTTCGGGAAAAAACATGAAAAAAATCTGGGAAAGCCGGAAAATGGGCGGTCTTACACCTGGTAGGAGGATAAACTACTATGCCAAGTACTGTGGGCCTAGATGACTTGTGAAGTGTTGGAGTAAGAAAAAGTAAATTATATGAAATGTTTTTATTTATTCGAGAAATGTAAACTTAAACTGGAGTATGATAAGATTGATAAGCCACAAAACACGTTTTAGGATGTAAATAAACAACACACTTCTTACAAATGAAATTAGTTTTATTTTTGGAAAGATTGCAATTTAGTTGAATTTCTTTGTATTTAATGGTATTGTGCAACCTAGCAAAACGAGACGTTTCTCTATGAGTACTAGGAGTGGGACAAGGTCCACGCTTATAATTTTTTTATAGGTCTCTAATAAAGCCCTAGCAACAACTCCCTGTAAAGTCAAATGCTAACGCAGTAATGTTGTATTGTGTCGTGCAGGCCCTGAACGCCCTGCTACAGATCCAGCAAGGCATGGAGAACCTCCGCACAGCTGCTCCTGGGGTGCTCAACAACCTGGGTCTGGGCGTGGGCACCGCTACTGCCACGCCGCCGCCGCCGCCTCCGTCCTCCGCCACCCCACAGCAGGCGCGCCAGCAACAGAACAGCGAGCTCTTCTCACAGGTCAGAACATCACTAATTTCTTTTACTTGTACCGACCTGTTCACTCATAAAGGCACGTGCCACAGTAAATTATTGATGCTCATTTGTACGGATTGGCCTCGTTAGTGTACTACGTCTTACCCTATTCAATTTAAGAATGTCATAATCAATCCAACACCTGAAAACAAAACTCGGAGTCAAAGGTCACAAAACGGGATTTTCGCGATTATCAGTAAACGGTTAGTAAATCATAAAATTTGATAAAAATTGTAGATCATATCAAGATCTATAAAAAATTAATCGTTGTCATTCTTGTTCTTCTCAATTGTATTTCTCTTTTTACCATCATTCCAAATGTATAACGAAATATACGTGTACTTATGCGTATTATGACGATTACAACTTTCAACTTTTTGAATTGTTATATCTCAAAAACGGTGCCTCTTAGGAAAAAAGTAATGATTGAAACATTTTTTATAGATAATTATCCGATCTTTGTCATGGCTTATTTAATGATAAAACTTACCGTTTTGCAGAAAATCGCGAAATACCCGTTTTGTGACCTTTGATCCTGAGTATTTTTATTTCCAGGTGTCGTATCAATGGGGACATTTTAGATTCATTTATAATGGTGTTTTGAACAATAGTACTACAAATTTCCAGCTGGCTGCGAATTTTTGTAACTTCACTCCTTTTTCTGGTCTAAATTAGAAATTATAAAATAGGGAAACCAGGAACTTTATTTTGGCATTCTGAGTGGACACCCTATTATTCTTTACTATAATATGTTCTAAATCTTCTATACTATACTTCTCTCTAATAATCTAATACTTTTCTAATTGTGTCCTAACGAACTTTTGTCATATATTTACATCTTCATATCTTCAAATAAGAAAATTCACATTCCGTAGTTTTTCACTGAAACTACTAATATATTTTGCCTCTCATGTATGGGTGGTATCTACGCATCAGAGGATAGGCTGCCACATTCAGAAGAAATTTTATAAAGAGTATTTTATGTGAGTGCCTTGTGCCTCAATATATAATATTTCGCTTTCTTGTGTATTTGCTGCATATTATTATTTCATTAAGAATTTATTTAGCAGTTATAAACACATTGGTTATATTCTCTTTTATACATTTTGTGATTGGAATACACGGTTAGCTCAGCATTAAAAAGATATACCACATTCTAGAACACAACAGCTAAAGCAGACTAATAATATGAAGTACCTATTATTATAGATTGTGGGATGCTGGGCTAGAATGTAAAAAAATGCTTGGATGATTCCGCCTCTGCCAAGCTATCACCTGTCACCTACGTACTTTGTAATAAATTTATAATATAAGCCCCGAGTTTCTCGTCCGTTCTTCTCGCAGTGGCTCAATACTTTTTTTTGCTGAATGTAGCAGTACAATTACAGAATAAAAAGGACCAGAATGATCGTACCGCAAAGCCGTTCCAATAAATAAGCGACACTAGCCACGACGTAAAATGCACTTCAGTTCGCAGAGCACGGAG
Source organism: Plagodis pulveraria (assembly GCA_963890685.1). Lineage (NCBI taxonomy): Eukaryota > Metazoa > Arthropoda > Insecta > Lepidoptera > Geometridae > Plagodis > Plagodis pulveraria. Next base: position 12,747,676 of record OY982961.1, read on the forward strand.
TACCTAATAATATTTACCTACAAGCCGTCTATATTTCTATAGTGTAGTCGGGATACCTCTACGTACGGTCACGCGTACCTCTCTCTTCTCACGCGGCACGCACCGTAGAATCATCCCGTCCGGACGGATACGCTTATGTACCTGCAGCTTTGTACCTAAAGAGCGGAGTCAGCCAGGCCTGATACAAATTAGAATATTATAATATGTATTCAAATTTGTAATTGACCATTGTAAGAGCGTCGTAGACGCCCAAATCGCATAAATGATTTTGACTGACAAGGCGGCTGCCGTCACATGACGGTACCCCTTTTTAAACTAACCGTGGCTTTAGTTACCGGTGTACTCCTATCATAAAACATTACATCATCCACTATTATTAGAAAGTTTGTGTAATACACAAGAACTTTGGTTTTAATAAGATTTAGGTAGTGATTGTGCAGTTAAACATTAGAATTGACAAAATGTAAAAGTTGACTTTTATTGCATTTGACACTTGTTTCTATCAACACGAATCTAAACTATAAAGTTCCTTTGTCCAGTTTATGCAACGAATGATGTCTGCTATGGCGACCAACCAGAACAACACGTCGCAGCCGCCGGAGCAACGCTACTCGCAGCAACTTGAGCAACTGACCGCTATGGGATTCCTCAACAGGGAAGCTAACCTGCAAGGTAAATCATCTTTTATTCAGTGTCACATTAATTAATTGTACTACTTCTCATACAGATCACAGATGAAAGAATTTAAATTTATGAACATACTACCCAAATTAAAATAAAAAGATTGGATTTTTTTGGTAACATATACATAGAACGATTGCCATGAGAGAAATGCGCCTGATGAATAACATGACACTACCACATCGATGTGAGTAAGGTGCGCATTAGGCGCACAATAGATCTCTATACCATCTTAATGAATTTACCACCTTCCCATCAAAGCTTTTGAAGGGTGTGGAGCAGTGAAAGAGGAAAAATGTGCCAAATACATCTATGTATTTCTATTTTAGGCTAGAGAAATGAACATCCCTTGATGTGATAGGTCTATTTTTAACCAATTTCATAAAAAAAGGAGTAGGTTATAATTAGACTGTTCTTTTTGTATGTTTGTTATGCAATTACTGCGCCAATTATGAAACTATTTTGATGAAAATTTTTGTTCTTCAAAGCTGGTCCCATATAAATTTTATTAAAATCAGTTCATTACTTGGTTTTTTTATAATCAATATAGCTGGAAAAAATAATTATCTATGTCATCCAAATAAATAAAACCAAATTGCGTTTCATACTTTTAACAACACTAGTGTAACTACGCGCTTTATTACTATTATATGAACAATTATCTGATATGCCAGAAATACCGCCACCCAAGCTATACGAAAAAAATATGAACAAGTGGCGATATGTGTGTTAATGCCCATTTATAATAACATTAAACGGGCGCTAAGGCAAGTGGCCAAAGTATAAAGATTATCACTTCGAGTCGAGGCGATGTTGAAACGGCGTGGATTAATGTACCTTGTAGTATGGAGTTATACAATGATACCGAATGGTGGATCAGTTTGCGCCAACCATAAAAGCATTGCGCTGAATTCTGCACAAAAGACGACTAGATAAAACGTCCGAAAAGTATAAACACGATCTAAAAAAATAGCAACATGAACTGATGATAAATAGATTCAGGCGTTACTTTGCGGAAATCCATATTTAATAATAACAAATATTTTACGAAAACATCAAATTAATATTTTAATAAAACACTTAAAAAATACAAAAATATATCTAGTGACAATTCCGCCTAATTTTCCTGTTAAGCCGACGTGACGTCACAAACGCCACGCAGTCAAACCGGAAGAATTTTCGACGCGTTTTGCTTCTACACGAAGCATCCTCAGGAGGTCTTGACTCTACGAGCGCACGTAGGCGGAATTGTCACTAGATATATTTTTGTATTTTTGAAGTGTTTTATTAAAATATTAATTTGATGTTTTCATAAAATATTTTAAAAATATTTGTTATTATTAAACATGAACTGACTATGTATAACGTTTGTTCCAGCACTGATAGCGACATTCGGCGACGTGAATGCTGCGGTGGAAAGGCTACTGGCTCTGGGTCAGCTGTCCATGAGCTAACACGCGCGCGCCCCATCTCCTGCTCGCCTCGATCGCGGAGCTTACACACCGAATCAACTGTAGCCCTCACATGCATACATTGCACAAACATAGCAGTTTAGTTGCCATGCCATTTCAGAAGTGACGAAGTTTTGCTTAAATGTAATTACTCATTACAGATAGTTTATTATGATTATTTTGTGGTTGCGGCAGAATATCACTAGTACTTATTACATATTAGTGCTAGCTCTCATTACCTAAAATCACCATTCCGTATATAAAAAGATGAATAGTATCAGAAATGGCGAATTTTGAAGCGCTCGTAGCGAAGTTTGCTTAGCTGTTCCTAACCGATCAGCAAAGTTAAGCAACGTCTGATCACGGTCATGAGTTGGATGGGTGACCGCTAGTGACATTACTACTGAGCGCTTCCGTGCTTCGGAGGGCACGTTAAGCCGCCAGTCCCGGTTGTCATCTTAGAATGGCAGATGTTATAGCATGGTGGTAAGACATTTTGCGAATGCCCGCCTGGCTAGCTACCACGGTAGAAAATCTGTCGCCAAGCACCTAACGGTGTTCCGGCAGCTGTCCTTGAGAGCCAGTAATTCTAGATTAGACTGAATATCTTCGACCACATCATCACTTACCATCAGGTGAGATAGTGGTCAAAGGCTAACCTATCAGACATAAAAAAATGGCAACTATTGAAATTAAAATTTACAAAATAAGTAAATATTGGTTAAAATCTCCTTAGATTTGTGTTATGAATACTACTTCTGACTATTTGCTTTCGAGTCCTTCAGCCAAAATGAATGATAATGTATGTGTGTTGAGGGATTGATCATTCTCTTCTACAAACTCGCTGTTTGATCTATCATTATTTATTTTTACTCTAATTATAAAAATGTAATTCACTGAATTTAGAAGCAAGCAAATTATTTTTAAATTCATACACAAATTGCTAGTCTACCAAGACATATAAAGTAAAACCTGTCGCAATAATAGTTTGTAGGGAGAGAATAGCTATAGTTTTCTCATAATTGGTAAAGGGGAAATTCTGTTTGTTTCTTTTTGTATGTGTTTGTAAATAATGACGTTGCGAAAATGTTTCAGAGAAACTGTAAATTGTATCTAACTATATATATGTATGTCCTACAAGTTTTAAATACATCTACATGTTAAAAATTACATGTAAGTTTTAAAATTGTTTTCGCAGCGGCATTCCAATTTTACCAAATGGTGTAAGATAAAACTACATCGTCTTTTCAGATCAATTTACTACGCTATGTGTAGTCCTTTCCTTTACACAAAATATAACATATTCATTCCTTGTTTTAGGCATTATACGAAATTGTTGTATAAACAAACATAGGTTAGTAAAACACTATATTTTTCATTATGTAAGATGGTAAAAATCATATGATTTTTTTAAATTAATTACTGTATAGAAAAGTTTGTGTTTCTATGATTTATTTTATTTCTTGTTATTATTTTCAATGTGAAATTATATGTTTACGTAAAACTACGTTATAACTGTAGGTTTATGTATATAGTTTTGCTTTGTAATAAAATAGCAAAAAATGATTTCACGCAATAATATTGTGTCTTTTTCATGTACCTAGTTAAAAACTAATTGTAATGTTTGCTGGAATCCCTGTAAACACGTGTTTTATTGCTTATAAAAGTGGTCAATATATGTGTGAACTTCAAATGCTCTAAAAAATAAAAGGTTTATTATTAGCTTTTCGATGCAGTGTGTAAATTATAAAACGTTTCATTGTTATTTTATGTTGTGGTGGTAAGGCTATATACACAATTAAACTACTGTTTTCTAGCCTATTGTAGTGGTTTTATAGCTAATTATATTAAATTTTAAGTTGTAAAAAGGTATGAGAGAGTAATATTGCTCAGCAAGACCAAGACCCAGAATGGATAGGAAAAACGCCGCCGGTTTATTTGTTTTTATTATGAAGAATTAATAGAAATTGCAGCAAATCACAGATACATTTATTAATACTAATGAGTAAGTCATAATTTCGTTTGATTGAGCCTTGTAAGAGATTAACCATTTCTGACACAGGTATTCACAAAACTACTCATATTTCATAGTGGAGACACAATTACGTGAAAACTACTAAATCCACTTGTAGATTGACTTGAGTGGAACCAACAGTCTGTAACCTATCAAACTACTTATCCCAACAATTTTAATGTTATTTGTTGATGTTCGAGAGGGAAGCACAAGTGATCTACTTGTTGCTTAAAAGTTTCATTCATTGGTATAAGATAACAGATATCGTGAAAATTCCCTTTATAAAGAGCTACCATGGATCTAATGAAATTTATGATTCCATGTGTATGAAAGTTGTAAAATATTCCTTTATACAGCTATCCTACAGTTTACTCAACTGGTTTTACTTGACTATGGAACACCATACTATGTAATAAATTACTAGGTATGCTTTCGTTGTTTCTTAATAAAAATAGACATTCACTCTGTGATGTCTTCTAGACTGCTAGATATGTCTAATATTGTATGAATCTGGTTGTAACAATATTATTATGTGACGGAATGCAATTATTATAAATAAATATTAAAAATATACTGTTGTTTCAATTTTATAAGGCTATATTATTGAATAAAAATGTCAGTTTTAAAAGGCAATTACTGTCATATGTAATTAATTGTGTATATGTTTCAGTCAAGAACAAAATTCATTAATATGTACATAGCATATCTTGTGGTGTAGCTAAACTGCCTCAATAGCCAGAAAAAACTCCCATAAGTTACAATAAGTGTAACACAGTACAGCATGTATAAATTTTGCTATTTGAGCACAGTTACTGTGCAATAAATGGGTTCAAAATATGTATTTGGTTCTTAAAGGCTTTGGTGCTAATTGGTTAGTAAATGAAATCCATTTTATTAGTTTATCTACATGCTTTTAAAATACAATACTAACATAAACAGATGGTTATTGTTTGGTTTGTTCTGGACTTGGCTCCCATGGTCTTGGTCCACGCTTGTTTTCCCAGTTATCTATGTCTAGTTTCTGAATATCTTCATATGCACCTTCTAGTGTGACATTCTTCTCCCTGTGTAGACCCATTTTCTCAGCTTCTTCTTTGCTTACTCCTTTGACCGTGGAGAACTGGTACCTGGTGAAGGAGGAAAATAATATAACTTTTTTTATTCCACCACATAGTTTATGAGAATTAATAATCCTTGCCAGTTTCTTGACAATTATATCCTGGCAATCTTCCAAGTCATACAGGCACCAACTAGACAAACATACTGTGTCCACGCACATCATCACTTACCATCGGGTGAAAATGTTAAATACAGCCTTTTTTATGAAATTAATATTTCTTTCATACATCAACAATAATAAGTAAACAACCATCATCATATGGCAAAAACAGAATCATTGAAACACATCTATTTTATATTTATATGTGAATCAACAAAAATTTTCTCCTACTTGTTGTTCATAGTAAAGCCATATTGTATTATACTAAGTGAGAAAATATTGTGTCAATATTCTGTTGTTTCAAACTTGCACACTTTTTCAAGGAGAAATCTATTAAAATATTCCTAGACACATATTAATCATTAGTGAAGGTTTTTAAAAAGTTCCTATGAGTTACACTAATTGTGAGTCAATCAAAGCATTATATTATTTTTACTATGAAACTGGTTTTCTTTGATGTTTTTAATTTAGGTAGTCAAACAGTGTGTGTGGAAATTCCAATAGCTGGAGCAACCGAATACAATGACAAAGTAAAACATACATGATGAACAAATTTTTATTTTCAAATAAGTATAAAAGTTTTGATTCATTTTGTATTGTTTCACAAGCACAAAATATATGCTATGTATATTTTATACCTAGCCACTCATACTATTATGTGTTGTGTTAAATATCAAAAACATTTTTATCATCGTAAAATTAATCATCTTTTTATTAGTAGGTAATCAGTGCTATACGTGTCCGAATAAAAATAATGTTATATAAAGGAGACGGGTTATGTTGTTTTACAAAAACTCAACTACATTCTACAAAACAATAAAATATCTGCATACTATTATTCCCCATTTTATTTACTTCCCTATTACCTGATTTGGGTCCATTCGCGAAGTCCGAATGATCCTCCGACTATAAACAGCACAAAAGGAAGGCCGTACTTGAATGATTTTCGTTTACTTAGCAGTAAGATTGAACTCTTTAGGGAGTCTATACGAGCATGCATTTTGTTGATTCCACTAAAGCATGTCTTCTTTGTATTATTAAAATCGTAGTGTTATATTAAATTCTTCCGGTTTAGGTATGTATTCTTTTTCTGTAGGTAATTTCAGGGGCACGTTCCGAACCAAAGTATATACAAAGTTACTTTATGCCAAAGATATACAAAGTTACTTTTTTTTTTTTTTTTTTTTTCCCTGTAGCGGGGTATGGTCTCGCACGTCTTGTGCATTTGCCAGTGTCATGTTTTATTCTTCATTAGTAGGTAGTTCTTTGAGACGATTTCTTTTCTCTTCTCGACTTCAGACTTCTTGATGATATGACTTTGTTTTTATATTATTAGTATGTACAAAATTTAGGAAACGATAAGTTTAAATACAATAATTTATAGATCGGGATTCGAGGAAAAAATAGGGTCAGAGGAGTTAGGAAGGATAGGATGATAATAAATAGGTACATAGTATTGTATAAGATTAAGTTATTATGTATCTATAATAAATAGCATATCATATTATAGTTTGATGTCGTTAGCTTCAATGAATGAAGCTAACACTTGATAGATAGGGAGACAATTGCTATAAAGTAAGGAAAATATATTAGTAGGGAAAGGGACTTGAAGATTTTCAAGGTCTTTGAAAAGCGGAGCGTGATCATAGCGGGGACACTTTAAAATAATATGATCGATGTCACCCACGTCCTCTCCACACTCACACAATTCCGAGTCTATGATACGTATCCGAGCAAGATGTGCCGGAGTGCACATGTGACCCAAACGCATTCGAATCAAAACAGACGTAGCACGTTTATTAAGTTTTACTTTGGTAAACCAGGACTTAACCGGGATCATTGGTTGTATATTATAGAAGTATTTGCCTTTTAATCTGGCACTATTTGTCCAGGCTTCATTCCAAGCACGTTGCAGGTCTAATTTAGAGAGAGCAGCTAAATCCTGAGGAAAATTTTTATATGGGAACATGTCTCCACACTGTGTTGCTTGGTTTGCAAGTTGATCAGCTTTCTCATTTCCCTTTATTCCGCTGTGACTGGGAATACAGGCAAACGAAACAGAACACCCTCTATCTACGCATTTAATAAGCATTTCTCGGGCTTCGATAATAACTGGAAAATATGCATTTCTTTTGAAGGGAAATTTCATAAGAGCTTGTAATGCACTCATGGAATCTGAGAAAATTACGCTATTTGAGAGTTTCATAATGAGGATGTATTCAAGAGCCTTATAAATTCCATAACATTCTGCGGTGAAAATAGATGTTTGAGGGGGGAATTTTATCTTTTCTACAATATTGAACTGACGATGAAATAGGCCTACACCAACACAGTCACTATTTGAGTGTTTTGAGGCATCGCAATAAATTTGATTCCAATCTGGCCATAATTCATCAATGATGTTGTTTAAACACTCATTGGCGAATGGGTCTCCTTTGGCAATATCTAAGTTAAGATATATATCTGGTTTGACTAAAAGAGATTCAAAACTGGTTTCAAATATGGGGAGTTTATGGGTGCGGTGAGTTAAAGCTTCGATCTTATTGAATTTTAATAAACTATTTATCATACATGGTAGGCGTTTATGAGACCAGTATTTAGATGTATTAACCATAGCCGAAAGTTTTTTAAGTTTTGGAAACAGTGGGTGTTTTGCGAACTGTATAATGCGACAGAAAAATCTATCTGCGAGAAATTGTCGTCGTAATGGAAGGGGTGGTTCAACGCATTCTACTTGTAAAGCGTTTATTGGAGAACTTTTCATGGCACCTGTTATAATTCTTAGAGCTTTCGCCTGGATGCCATCCAATTTCTTCATCCCAGCTGAGCTACACGGCTCCAACAAGAATGTTCCATAATCTAAAACACTTCTTATGAGGGCATTATAGATCAGCTTCAAAGAAAATGGATGGGCACCCCACCAAACGCCTGATAAGCACCTAAGAATGTTAAGTGACCGTTCACATTTTGCTGCAATATACTCACAGTGGGGCAGACCACTTAGTTTAGCATCTAAAATTAAACCCAAAAATTTTGCTTCGGTTTTAACAGGGACAAGACTACCATTATATAGTAATGTTATGGGTGGTGGCATACGTTGTCTTGTGAACAGAAGAGCACAGCTTTTGGACACAGACAGATCTAACCCATTGTTATCTAGCCAGACTTTAAGATTAGTTAGAGAGGCTGAAAGTGAAAGACAGGCACTATTAACACTACTATTCACGTTGTATAATAATAAATCATCAGCATATTGTAAAATTGAAGTGTTGTTTATATATTTATCTAAATCGCTGGTGTATATATTATAGAGAATTGGGCTAAGCACTGATCCCTGAGGGACTCCTCTCCAAATAATTCTCCTTGACGATTCTAATGTTATTGAACGACCAGACATTAAATTAATAATAAAGTTAATTAAATTTAACGGAACTTGGAGGCATTGTAGTTTGTTTTTTAAGATAGTTAGACAGACGTTATCGTAGGCAGATTTGATATCTAGAAAAACAGCTGTAACCGATGCATTTTGAGAGAAGGCTAATCGGATGTCGGCTAAAAGGATTGCTGCACTGTCTAGGGTACTTTTTCCTTTACGAAATCCGTACTGGGATTCTGAAAACAAACCGTTACTTTCCATAAACCACTCTAATCTGTTTTTTACCAGATGTTCCGCAATTTTGGTAATGACAGGCGACAAAGCTATGGGTCGATAGGAAGAAACTTCAGATGGATCTTTATTAGGCTTTAACACAGGCAACACCAGTTGAGACTTCCATTGTGATGGAACGTCACCTGTCAAAATTACTTTGTTTATAACCTCTAAATAATAATTTAGACTATTCTCTCCAAGATGGATTCTGCCATAAAGTAACTTTGTATATACTGAAATAGAGACCAAACTTGACATCCCTTGGTGTTAATAGATTTTTTTTGATGACGTCACGGTTAGTTATGTCCGTATATAACAGATGGCACTAAAAAAATATAATAAAAAAAACAGTGCTGCCATCTGCTTTTCATAAATGCTCATCCCGGTTACGTATTGTTGATACTTTGTACCTTTATTTATTTCAATATAGATATATCTATAAGTTTTTTTATAGATATACTATATATTTAATGTCTAATATTAACCTGTTATCCTATAAATTACTTTCAAGGAACGCGTGAAGATCATTAACTCTTAAATATGGACCAAATCACCAATGCTTCCTGCCACGGGTCGAAACATATAGCATCAAAAGTAAAAGCAGTATTAAGATCCAGCCAAAAACCTACAATGAGCTTGATAACTAAATACAAAAGTCTATAAGTTTATGTATGTTTTATTATCCTCATTTATCTACTTGCAACTATACATAACAAAAAAATATCTGTCCACCTCATTGTAAAAATATCGTATATGGCACCATAACAACGTCCCTATATGATCACAGCCAGCATAAAAATAATGCACCATTCACAGCTAACTTTAAACTAAATAAATTTAAATTTCTGGCACAGAAAGTAAACAAATCGTCAAGATGCAAAATCAAATAGGAATTGGCTATAGGAATTAGGGATGCTCACCATCGATTCAAATCGATAATATAATTATATCAATAATGCACGAGACTAAAATTTCGTGAATTAATTATTTCGATTTGAATTGAATTATTCTTATTTCTTAATAGAAGCTTAAAGTAAAACAAGCCGGGCAACCAAATTAATTTGCTGATAAGCCTTTTCCTTTTTTGAATCCAAGGCAGAATAACATATAAATTTAGTTTGTGGGGACATTGGAGGGCTCGTCTGGGCTTATCACCTCGAAGTTGTACCTCTCAATACATAAATTAAACATATTAAACCAGTTCCAGTTAGTAAACTCGATTTCCCATTGGTGAGTATTTTGATTTCTATCCGTTGTAAGTTTTACCTTTAATTAATAATATTAGTCTATCATGTATCGTAATATTTTTTCTTTACTTTTATTATATTCGTATTTCTACGAGTATATTACTCACACCTCTATTGTCTCTTTATTTGAAATCACGTCAGATTTGTGCTTTTGCCATAAAGTAAATTTTGTATATTTTTGTACAGCGGATTTTAATAAATATCTTCGTTTAGTAGCAGTACGATATATATGTACACCCCACACGCTAGGATATGAGAATTATTTGTTGGGTCTCTTCTTCTGTATCAACGGATAAAAAGTTTAATTCTGAAAACTCCGCAAAGCCCACACATCCAATTCAATTCCTCGTTGCTAAATAATTACTCGTTTTTAGTACTAAACACATCACAATCAGTAGTAGCACTGGCAGTATTTTCTCCACTTGAAAGTGATCAATTAATTGAAAGCTCAATGCCAGCAAAAAATTACATCAATGAGGATCGTACTCAAAGTAAGTATATGTATTTGGTTCTAACAATACGATTACAATTACTTCCAGCTCGCTCGCAGAAAAGTAAATCCAAATGTTTACTAGAAGATTATTATTAATTATTTTTTATAGAATTCACTCCATTTTAAGATTGCACTAAATGTGAAAATGTAACTTTGGGACATTCTGATTATATACGGAGGAGAGTATGCCCAAGGATTGCTATGCACACCCAGTGATAAAATAACAAATGTTGTATCAAATATACAAGACATCGTTTATAATATAAAAAATGATTTATATCAAAATCATGTGAAAATGTACATAAAAACCCTTTGTTTAATATCAATTGATTTTAATGATATTGGGTGCCATGAACATAATAGGAAATTACAAATATTTCTTTTAGACTTCTGTAAACGATTTTTCTTGCATAATTTTTGCAAAGACGTAAATAAAATATTAAATGGCAAGCGACCATTAGAAGAAAATGATGATAATGTTAAAACGAGACCAATGAAAATATTTAAAAGATCACATAAAAAGAAAAATTGAAAGAGCGCATGTTCCCTCATAGAACTTAAACGATTCTGCAACTGATTTGTTCGAATTTAGCATTCGATCACTAACTAAGTGATTCCAACCCTAATTATCACATGGGAAATGTCTGACACCTGTTATTTTTTTTTATTGAGGTATTGGCCTATGTCTTATTTAAGTTAATGCAATTGCCATATGTATTAACGAATTTCTCCATATTGTATAACAACGCCATCTGTTATTTAACGAAATCCCTAAATTTGAGTGCTATGCTACAAAATATAAAATACGTTAGAGCAATGACTTTGTGTGTATGTCAGATATCTGTTTTATTTGTTTGCATTACATGCTGTCATTATTTCACATAATTATATATGAGATTGTATGGTCTGGATTCTGCGTTCGAAAGTGATAGCGATTAATTGCGTTGGAGAGATTTTTAGTTTTTTTTATAGTTTCTGGCTGTTTAAGCCACTGTTTTGATTTATCTTAGTGTAGTATTGTATATTTGTGATATAGGTAAGTTAAATTAATAATAGTTCATTGTGTATTTTTGTAATTTGAGGTTTTCATAACCTCTATTCATCCATCATGGATTTCGATCCGACGAATCCTCCTGATCCCCCAGATCCTGTAATGCATCCGACTGCTACTAAGCGACGTATTGAGACCGATGTGCAACCTCCAGCCAAGAAATCTATAATTTCGCCAGATCTAGCTTCCGCTTCCATTGAAACCGTGTATGTAGACCCTTCCATGGTTGTTGGAGGGTTATCATATTCTCTTTCAGACAAAGGCCCTTTTGTGGTCCATGTTTCTCGCACAGAATCCGACCTTTCTGCTGGGACTATGATAAGACCCATCAAATTTGGCCAGTTCCTTAAAACTCATATGATAAATAACATTTGTACTGATGGCATCAAGAGAGTAGGTAGAAATAAAATTTCTGTGGAATTTACAAGTGCATCTGATGCTAACAAATTTATTTCATCTCCTGTTTTGAGTGTGAGCAAGTATGTAGCTACAATTCCTACATTTAACATTACTCGGATGGGTCTTATACGTGGGGTCCCAACAGAAATATCGATGTCTGAGTTTGTGAGCTCATTGGAGCTCCCAAATGGGTGTGGTAAAGTTCTCAAAGCTCGTCGCTTTAGTAGGAAAAGTGTGGATGAAGGTGGTAAAGTTACCTGGATTCCAACTCAGACAGTTGTGGTTACTTTTTCTGGTCAAATGCTGCCTAATAGGGTATTTTTATTTTATACCTCATTACCTGTAGAGCTATATTTATTCCCCACAATACAATGCTTCACATGCTGTAGGTTCGGGCACACAAAGATGCAATGTAGGTCTAAACCTCGTTGTTTCCGTTGCTCCAAGGAGCATGCTGGTGATAATTGCAATGTTTCTGAAAAGGATTCTACATGTCTTCATTGCTCAGGACGGCATTTTGCCACAAATAAGGTTTGTCCAGAACTTGAAAGGCAAAAATCAATAAAAAGTGTTATGGCTCGAAATAGTATTTCGTATGAAGACGCAGCATCACAATTTCCTAAGGTATCCCGCTTATATGGAGAAATCACACAAAGTAGCATTTCATCATCATCTTCTTCTTCCAATGTAACTTGTGTACCAGCAAGTTCCTCTGAAGCTATTAATAACAAAACATATAGCAAAACTGTTTCCCAGTCTCGTCCAAAGACTCCTTTTATAAAATCATTTGATCAAACTGCTCACCACAAAATTGTTGCAACTCCTACATCAATGTTACCAAATGGTTGTGCCTTAAATAACAACCAAACATCAGGATCATCTCCTCAGCAGGAGAATATGATCGAAACATTGTTGTCTTTAGTAATTAATATTATAATGATGAGTCCCCAACCTTTACCGTCCAACGTTGCCCACAAACTTACACAATTAGTTTCCATGTCCGGTCAATATGGATCCCTTGATCATGTTACAATGGAACACTCAGAGCATGCGACGCAAGAAACATGAACTTATACACTTGATTGTAAAATATCACCCGTCAGTTATTGCCATCTCGGAGACATGGTTGGTTCCTGGGTCCCACTTTCGGGTTCCAGGATATTACTGTCTCCGGGATGACAGGGCTGACGGGTGTGCTGGTAGTGCCTTATTTATTAAGTCCACTATTCCATTTTCCCAAATCTCATTTCCCTCACATCAGCATGGTATCAACATTGTTGGTATCAGATCTTTGAATATATCATTTATTTCCATATATATCAATAAATCAGATTCTACTCTTATTCCAGATTTACTCTTTCTGCTTTCTTCTGTTTCTTCCCCAATGATAGTTATGGGTGATTTTAAAGGCCATCACACTATGTGGGGTTCTCACTACTCATCTGCCTATGCTCATTCTCTTGTTGATGTTTTTGATGAAGTAAATCTCTGTGTAATTAACAATGGTTCTCCTACTCGCAGAGTTTATCCATATCAAAATCCGAAAAGTGCAGTTGATTTAACTTTATGCTCACCCACCCTTTCCTCTCTCCTCACATGGGAAATCCTCCCTTCAACTTATGGTAGTGACCACTTCCCTATCATCATTTCCATTCAAAATAGAGTCACACGATACTGTAATCCTAGTCCTTCCCTAATATACAAACTTTCTGCAGCTGATTGGCTTTCATACTCATCAGCTCTTGACCTTAAATTAGAATCCTCATCTGTTTATCCATTAGATATTGACCCAGTAATTTCATATAACCTATTTATAGATATGATAATATCTTCAGCCTCTCTTCATATTCCTTTGAAGAAACCACCAAAAGATTTTGCAGTCTCCACCCCATGGTGGGATTCTGATTGTACTAAAGCTGTTTTAGGAAGAAAAGAAGCAGAACTAAATTATAACTCTTCTATGACTGAAGTAAACTTTTTAAAGTACCAGGCAGCAGCAGCTACATTTAAAAAATTGGTTAGCAAAAGGAAAAAATGTGGCTGGGTATCTTATTGCGAAGGTTTATCCCCGAGAACTCCTTCCTCACTGGTATGGAAACAAATAAAACGTTTCCGAGGTTCCTTTAACACCCAAGTTGTTTCATCAAATGACCCTTTATCATGGCTAGAGGCCTTTTCAGATAAGTTGGCTCCTCCTTCAGTCCCTTCTGCTGATCTCATTCCTTTGGCCCCATCACCGCTTCCTTCTCATAATTGTTTTGATTGCCCATTTACCATCCAAGAATTATCCCTTGCACTAGACGGACTGACTGACTCAACTCCTGGTATTGATGGAATACCCTATTCATTTATTACAAAGTCCTCAATAAAATGTAAGCAAACCTACTTAGATATTGTAAATTATTTTTTTGAGCATGGTATAGTACCCGATCAATGGAAAACACAAATAATTCTACCTCTCTTAAAACCTGGTAAAAATGCTTCAGATCCAGACAGTTACAGACCAATTGCTTTATCCTCAGTTTTGAGTAAGATAATGGAGCATATGATTAAGCATAGACTGGAATGGATTGTGGAAAATGGGCTTATTTTGGCAAAGACTCAATTTGGCTTTAGAAAGGGAGTAAGCACCATAGATAATTTAAGTCTGTTGACAACAGACATCAACATTGCATTTAAGGAAAAAAAATACCTCGTTGGAGTATTCCTGGACATAGCATCGGCTTATGATAATGTCCTTCTTCCAGTTCTCAGGAATAAACTTATTCGGATAGGTATACCAGTAAAACTTGTACGGTTCATATGCAATATGCTAATAGAACGCACTGTGATAGTAAAATACAATCAGCACTTTCTCCCTCCTAAATATATTTGGAGAGGCTTACCCCAGGGCTCAGTGTTGAGTCCTTTATTGTATAGCCTTTACACCTTTGACTTGGAACAATCTGTTCTCTCATTCTGTGATATACTTCAATATGCTGATGATCTGGCTCTATATATTAAAGTTCAATCCATCGATCAAGCAACCAATAAACTAAATACAGCTTTATCATATCTTAACGATTGGCTTTTTGAACATGGTCTTGCCTTATCCGTTTCAAAAAGTT
Source organism: Plagodis pulveraria (assembly GCA_963890685.1). Lineage (NCBI taxonomy): Eukaryota > Metazoa > Arthropoda > Insecta > Lepidoptera > Geometridae > Plagodis > Plagodis pulveraria. The sequence goes on from OY982961.1 coordinate 12,762,987, forward strand.
CAGTGGTTGTTTTTACCAAAAGAAGAGTTATCCCTCCAGTTGAGTTGTACATATGTAACGAAATCATTCCCCAGGTTAATAATACTACATTTTTAGGCATAAAACTTGATGTGAGAATGTCTGGCACCCCCCATTTTGAATACATTTCACAAAAAGCTGAAAAAAATGTTAATATTCTAAGGTCTCTTTCAGGGGTATGGTGGGGTTCTCATCCATACTCCCAAAAACTTTTATACAACGCCATAATTAGAAGCCATTTTGATTATGGCTCATTTCTCTTGAACACTTGTAACAAATCTAATCAAGCAAAAATTTTCAAGATTCAATCAAAATGCCTGCGTATTATCCTAGGAGCTATGAAATCTTCACCCATCAATGCAATGCAAGTAGAATGTGGCGAGCCACCCTTGAACATTCGTAGGCAATTTCTTTCAGATAGATTTATTTTCAAATTGATTCAACATTGCAATCACCCTCTCATTACAAAATTAAAGTTTCTTCTTGACCTTTATGATTCTCTGAACATGGATAGTCTATAGTATTTAATATAACTAATGACAAGGCATGGGAATGCCTTGTCATTAGTTATATTAAATATACAAAACTACCAGATCCTCTTTGTCAGTTCCCCATAAATCCCCTTTTTGCAACTTCTTACGAGGTACTTATTTCTGAGCCTAACATTTTACTTCATTTTGGTATTGATAAGGACTGTCCTAAAGCCCGTGTCTTATTCAGTGAACGGATTAATACCCAATATAGAGGTTGGCATTATTTGTTCACAGATGCATCCAAACTATCATCTAATAGTGTGGTTGGTGCAGCAGTATGGTTTCCCTCTTCCAAAATTTCTTTAAGCTTCAAATGCCCTTCATACTCTTCCATATTTTCTGGTGAAGCCCTAGCTTTATTGGAAGCCGTCCTGTTTGTCAAATCACATAATTTAAATAATTCTATAATCTTCTCTGATTCCAAAAGTTGTCTTCAAAGTATATTGTCCAATCCATTTCGTTCAAAATCTCGTTTCCCATTGATTTTAAAAATTAGAGAGTCTCTTTTTGATTGTCATACCCTTGGCATCAACATTGTGCTTGCTTGGATTCCAGGTCATTCTGGAATTCCTGGGAATGAAACAGCTGATTCTTGCGCAAAAACTGCTTCACAAATAGGTTCCCTTGAGCACTTCAAAATATACTCCCATGACTTGTGTCTTCTACCAAAATTGCAGCTATTTGAATCTTGGTCCAAATATTGGGAAAATTCCATTAAGTATAGAGGTAGACATTATGGAGATATCCAACCCACGATTCCAAAAACTTCTTGGTTCTTCAAATTTCGTAAGTCCAATAAAGTAACCACATCAACACTATGCCGTCTGCGACTGGGTCATGCCTGTACTCCAGTTCATTTAATGAAAATTAGGGTTAGGGACCACTCATTATGTGAGTGTGGTCTCGACGAAGGAAACATGGACCATATTTTCTTTGAATGTCCAAATCGTTGCTATTCACTATATGATATCCTCCCTCCTGAAGTCTCTCGTCCAACATCATTTAAATATCTTCTTTCTCTTATGTTTTCCCCATTAATCAACCATTTATTGTGTAAATTTGTAAATATAAACAAAATTAAATTGTAAATATTGTTTGTTACATATTGTATGTATATATATAGCTGTATGTACTGTAAAATTTATGCAGTTTAATGTTAGTAATAAGTATTTTAGAGATTATTTTAGTTATGTAGTTGTGTCATTTCTTTGTTTTAGATAAATCATCATGGTCTTCAAAAGTCTGGTCGTATCATCATTCTAAATACCGATCATATTCTAAATTAAAGTAATAACTCCACGTGACTTATGAAACTAGCATGAATGGACATTGGCAGAATTGTGGTAACATTAAACCGCAGAAGCCATTAACAAAGAAATAATAATAATAATAATAATCTCTCCAAGATTCGTGAAGAAAGAGTATGGGATTCCATCTTCTCCAGGGGCAGAGTCCTGAATGCCAGAGAGAATACCTTTGAGTTCGTTTAAAGTAAAAGGAGAATTTAAGAAAGAATCATCTTGATTGTGTGAAATTTGAAGAGGGCAAACCAATTCAAATTCGGGAACGAATGGAGGAGCTAAATAATCCATAAATTCATCAGTCATACATGATGGGATTGTTCTAAAAGTGGAATCGGAAATACCTAACCTAAAACGTCTGATAAGAGACCACATAACCGAGCATGGGGTATTTGGAGAAATTGTAGTGCAAACACATCTCCAGCCTGAGAATCTTTTTTCTTTTATAAGTTTTATAGTATCAGCCATAATTACTAATAAATTTTGGAAATTTTCATCTGTCATGTTTAAATTGTACACTGCCTCAGCTTCTTTCCTTATTTTAACAGCATTAGTGCAGTCACTATCCCACCATGGTGGGGAAGGTAATTTTCCATCTGAAGCATTTTTGATAGGGAAATAAGCATTAGCTGCCTCTATCAACAATTCAGTAAAAGCTGCAGAACAAAGTTCTGTCTTACATGTTATATCAGGTAGTGTATGTAGTTTATTATCTATGTATTCAGTATACTTATTCCAGTTACCTTTTATTAGCCTATATTTCATTCTAGGTGTGGGGGCTGTATTTTGCACTTTTTTATTTGGGAAAGATGTAATAATTGGGTAGTGATCACTACCACAAGTAGAATTATGCGTGCACCAATATAATTTTGATGCTAAAGACTCTGTAACAATTGAGAGATCAACAGCACTAAAATTTTCATTGGGGCGGGTTCTTCGTGTAGGTTCTCCTGTGTTTAAAACACAGAGATTGTGTCGGTCTAATATATCTATTAATGTTTCTCCATTGGTATTGGATATAGAACTACCCCATAATCTATGATGAGAATTAAAGTCTCCTAATAATATATATGGTTTAGGTAGAGAGTTTAATAAATTATCTAGAGTTTGGAATGTAACAGAAGATGGGTGTGGGATATATATAGATGCAAAAATTATATTAGTAACAAGTGCTGCTACAATATACAAACCCTCATGTTGAGGGAGGGAAATTATTTTATAAGGTAAATTATTTTTTATGAATAAGGCTACTCCATCATATCCATCTATTCTATCTTCGCGAAGACAGGTGAAACCTTTGATTTTAAAAACAGAATCTGGCCGTAGCCATGTTTCTGCTAAAGCAATAATTGAGGGGTCATATTTATTAGTAAGGTACATAATTTCTGATTTTTTATTATTCACACTTCGACAGTTCCACTGCACCACCACATGTGGGTAGTGAAGTGGAACTGCCATTGTGTGATTACAGTTAATCGTCATTGGTTGGTGTAAATCCATGTTGGGCATGGATAATTTTATTTAACATATCAATAATAGGGGCAGCGTTGTTCGGTTTGATAATATTTGACTGCGACAAAATGTTTATCAAAGTAATAATAATATTAGTAAGCGAATGTTCTTCATTATCAGGGGAATTAGATTTGTACGCACATCCATTACATGGAGATGGCATATCATATTCTTTTATTAGAGCTTGATGTGCTGCATGGTCGTAGCCTTTAGCAGACTGATGTGGTGAACGAGGTTTAAGGGTCACGGTTTTTCTATAAGACTTAGTTGATGAGAGTGGTGGAGGCATTGCGTTTTTATTGGGAGTGGGATGAGCTGTTGATGTTATGTCTGCATATGATCTGGAAACAGGTGGGTGGAGTTTGGAAGCTTCAGAATAGGATACGCAACTTTCAGCCATGTATTGTTTAATACGTTTTTGTCTTTCATGTTCAGGGCAGCATTTGTTTGTGGCATAATGTGATCCAGAGCAAAGACAGCAAGAACTATTATGCTCCTCAATATTACAGCTATCAGCAGTGTGGGCTTGGCCACACTTATAACAACGTGGTTTGGACCTACATTGGACTTTTGTGTGACCAAAGCGGCAACAGCTGTAACATTGTATTGTCGGGTATATATAAAGCTCTACGGGTAGTGCATTAAAGCATACAAAAATTCTCTTGGGTAGAACCTGACCATCAAAAGTTATCACTACAGTCTGAGAAGGTTTCCATTGTGATTTCCCATCTGTGATAGTTTTGTAATTTAAACGCCTGACTTTTAATATCTTTCCACATCCAATAGGAACATTGATGTTATCTGTTACTTCTTCGGGAGACCAATCAGCTGGAACTCCACGAACAAGCCCCATGCGGGTGACATTAAATGTTGGTATAAAAGCTTTTAAATTATTTTTGCCAAGACTATCGTGGTTAATGAAATCATTAGCATCATTAAAGTTTGCAAAAGCTAGGGATATCCTATTTCGGCCTATGCGTTTCAGACTGCCATTAACAATGTTTTTAAAATTTTGTCTTTGGAGGAACTTTCCAAAGGCAATAGGGTGCAGTATTTTTTTTTTTTTTTTTTTTTTATTCATGATAGGTTAGCCTTTGACCACTATCCCACCTGATGGTAAGTGATGATGTGGTCGAAGATGTTGTTCAGGCTAACCTAGAAGTACTGGCTCTCAAGGACAGCTGCCGGAACACACCGTTAGGTGCTTGGCGACAGTTTTTCTACTTGAGGGTGGTAGCTAGCCAGGCGGGCATTCGCAAAATGCCCTACCACCATGCTATAACGACTGCCATCCTAAGACAACAACCGGGACCGACGGCTTAACGTGCCCTCCGAAGCACGGAAACGCTCAGTAGTAATGTCACTAGCGGTCACCCATCCAACTCCTGACCGCGCGCGACGTTGCTTAACTTTGCTGATCGGTTGAGAACAGCTAAGTAAACTTCGCTACGAGCGCTTCACAAAGTATGGTGCCATCATCAGAATTCTGCTGCTCTCTCTGAACGTGAATAATGTATGGTGCTACATCATGGGACTGATACAATGTGCGACTAAAAGGCTGGGGTTGAGGACGGGTCTGATGAATGTCTGTTGTCTCTTTCAGGGTCAGGTCTTTGTTTGATTGGGATGTGTTACTGTTAAAAAGTGTTTTATTTTCAAACGAAGTCGGTGCTTTTTCTGATATTGATTCAACAGAAACACATGCGCAGTCCGTTTCTTTGGGTTCTAAAGCAGAGTTGCGTTTGCGTTTTCTTTTGTTACAATGCTTACACATCTTGCTTGGACGGCTGCGTTTCAAGGAGCGAGAAGACATGGACCCATCAATGAAAGACCCATCTGTCTCCATGCCCGATTCGTTTGACATAACTGTTATAAAACACGCAGCAGGTGGGACTGAGCCCCCTGGGTCAGGGGGCTCCTCCATGCCGAGAAAAATCTAAAGACGAAACTTACCAAGTTATATACACAAAAATATATACTATATACAAATTAAACTAAAATTATTTACAATTTGAACTCTTCTGACCACTATAAGCACAGAATAATTAAATTTTATGGTTAAAAAATTTAAACGCGCCCGCCAAGTTTGAACGTTTCCCGCCTTTTTTCACAAAGTTACTTTATGCCAAAGATTACTAATCCTTTCTTTATTCTCTCTCTTTCTCACTGTGCATATAAAGTGAAGGGTACGCAGAATCTACGCCGCGCAGATTTTTATTGTCTCGGTTCTGCAAAACAACACTGTGACTATCTATGATTAGTATTGAATGCCATATTAGCACAAATCGGATTTGTTGCTGTATTTAGTTGCACAGTTGTATGATTATTTTCTGAATAAATAATTATGGGCCTGTTCCATTAGTCGCTAAGAACGTAAATTTCGATAATTTTGATCACATTCTGCGTCTGTGGTTGTGATCACGTGATCGTTTGTAACTGTCATCCCCGTTCCATTTTTTGATAAGAATGCCACTAAAATTTGCCACTTCTGTCACTTTTGACATTAGATGTAGCGTTTAAGGCGAAAATAACGCCAAGACCCATTTGGAAAACTTTTTGGGAGTGTGATCGTTTTTAGCGTTTTTAGCGAATCTCACTCAAATGAAACGCACCCTATGTTGACTGAGGGCGTATTCCATTTGACGCCAATTTCGTTATTTTCGATAATTGACCACATTTGCGTCTATGGTTGTGATATGGAAGTAATAAGTACTACGTACAACAGGAATGAGCTGTTGTTGCAAAATTGAAGCCGAACGAGAGATCAGTAACTGTACCTCTTATCCCTCTCTGGCGATGGTGACCATATTGATATAATATGATTTAAGGACAACAGTTATAAAACATTATTTGTGATCTGAAGGCAGCAGATCATTAGTTCAGATGGATTTTAATCGGAGATGCTAATAATAAATTTGCCCTTTGCGGCACTATACAAGTCCTGTATTTGCTTGTTTTTTTACACTCGCGTCACATAGGTAGGTAATAACCTACTGGTCCTTGTGGGACACGACATGTAGCTGCACTGAGATAAAATTACTAAGCTACCTATTGTGGTATATTTAATTAATTAGGTAAGAAAATAACAGTTAAGTTTACATTTAATTTTAATTCTGAATCAGACATGGCTGAATAAAACCGTCTCGTGAAGTTTATGCCGCAAACCCAGCTTATTCCTTAAATTATAATATTTATCCACATTTCCCTAACATATCTATAGGAAATCTGAAATTGCAGCAAAGTTATTTTAATAGAGAAAGGTATAAAAAATGCATAGGTATTTAAGTTATTTGTTTTTTCAACATTGAAACCAGAGTTGTTTCGTACTGTGCGGGCTCAAAGGAGCTTCCTTCCGCAGACGCTCAGATCGTGGAACGAGCTCCCCGCTGTGGTTTTCCCGATGGAGGAGCATGGGGTTCTTCAAAAAGGGCGTGAAGAGATTTCTTCAGGGTCCGCAACGCGCAAGTGATACCCCTGGTGTTGCAAGCGTCCATAGACTACGGTAACTGCTTACCATCAGGCGGGCCGTATGCTTGTTTGCCAAATTAGTACAACATTATAACATTTTAGAAGCAAATGAAAAACATTTCCTTCTAAAATGTTTCTAACACTTCATTACATTACATCAATCGCATATATTTCTACAAACAACGTTAGGATTGAAATCAACTTAACTCTCGCAAACTCTAAGTCCCTGTTAGAACGGGACACAGTGTTCACTGGTTGCTCTCTCACTCGGCCTCTTTTTTACTTTGCGTGCAACATGACTCTTACGACCTCAACATAAGGTTTTATTTTCTTTATTTTAGCTGCAAGATTCACAGATAGAGCTTATTCCTGTTGTACTTAGTACTTATTATTTGCATGGGTTGTGATCACTGTGATCGTTTGTAACTGCAGGGTTGGATTTCTTTATCAAAATTTGGCGAAAATAACGCCAAGACCCATTTGACACATGGGTCTTGGCGTTATTTTCGCCTTAAACGCTACATCTAATGTCAAAAGTGACAGAAGTGACAAATTTTAGTGGCATTCTTAGCGTTCTTATCCTAAATGGAACAGGGGATGACAGTTACAAACGATCACAGTGATCACAACCACAGACGCAGAATGTGATCAAAATTATCGAAATTTACGTTCTTAGCGACAAATGGAACATACCCAAAATATGCCACTTTTGTCACGTTTTTTCACCGTCGGTATTCCTTTATTAACAAAATACGGCGAACAATATAATTACAACACTACAGCTACTACAATAAAAGCATTTAGATCCCTATAAGTCATGGGCAGTCCAGTCACTTTTTACATTAGATGTAGGTAATTCAAATTGTTCCAGTAGCTTCGTAGCGTTTATGGCGAAAATAATGCCAATGCCCAAGTGGAACATCTCTTTGGGAGTGTGATAGTTTTTTTCGATTTTGGCGAATTTAACTCCAAATGGCACGCACCCTTATATAGATCCATGAGTATTATCTATCCTGTCGATTGTGATCTGTGCTGTGACCAAAAGCAAAGAGGATGTAAAGTAAAGTATATGTAATCCAATAAAAACGTAAACAAAATTGTTTGGATTTTTGTATGTTGAGTTGAAATAGATCTTAGTGTGGATATACAAATGATTCGTGCAGCATAAACCAATGTAAGAAAATTTGCGAAGTGGGAGGTGCTTAAAGATAGCTAACGATATGGCTTCCACCAGCAAAAGTACCGTGTATTACGAAGATCTGCCACCGGGGGCATTGAATGAAAAAGATTTCATATGTACCGAGCGTATAGTACCAAGGAAAATTAAGCCTCAAAATATCGTTATAAGGTTAATGCATAGAGAGATTTACGGATCACGTAAGCCTGGTTCACATTTTCACGTTGTTAGGGAGTTCTACCAGAACGTGTTTCCGAATTTAACAATAGTGAATGTTGAAAAGCCGCCTTGCTTTTTGAGGAAATTCAGTCCGGATGGCAAACATTTCATTGCATTCTCAGCTGATCAGACTTCTCTAGAGGTAAGTCTTCAAAGATCAGCTTGCATAATTCAATTTATTTGTGCTGGTTTCGGCTTTGGTTTAGATTATAAAACATCCATTTAATCTGGTGGTGGGTAGACCCCCCCCTGTAAAAGGAAGATGGGACCCCCATAGGCTCAGGTATAGTAGGTAGATAATGTACTTCTAATTGCTAAAACCTATGTTTTTAGTGTAGTGTAGAGCACACCAATTCCACCTAGTGTTGAGGTCCCTACCCCTAGAGTGTACATAAAAAATGCGGATTGGTCGCTTCACTCAATAAGCCCCCTAGCCTTTGTCTTAACTTTAGTATGTATTTTTGAATATAACTGGACTTGACATAAATTGAAAGAAAAAATATCAGCCATATTCATATGTGGCATACTTATTGTGTTGTAAGAAAACGACTCTCGACTCTGACAAATAGTGACAATGGCCACCTGTTGTTTCGGGTTTTTATGTCAATACTTAAACAGTTCTCTGAACATTTTGGATTAACAGTGTTGATAATGAAATAGAGTGCGAAGTTTCCAATTATGTTAAATGTTTTACAGTAAAACAAGTAAAAACGTTTTCTTCATGAAAGTGGCAGTGATGGTGAAAACATTTCAAATTACAAGGATAAATGAATAATAATAATATTTTCACTCTTATTTAAATACTTGTAGTAAATAAGCAGTTTATTTTCTCAAAGAATATTTACCAAGACAATGGTATATAATTCATATCCCTAACATAAATAATTGTGATGGAATAATGTATTTTCTTCATCTATCTTCTATATATATACCTAAACAATAGAAATGGACTAAATATCTCGACATTCCTCATACATATCAGCTCAGAAGGGTGAAACATGGGGTGGGTTAATCCGTGTGCTTCATAGATAATGATAACAATTGAATTTCATTCATAAATAGACAATATCGCAAGATATGAACCTGAGTTGTTTCGTACTGTGCGGGCTCAAAGGAGCTTCCTTCCACGGACGCTCAGATTGTGGAACGAGCTCCCCGCCGAGGTTTTCCCGATGGAGTACAGCATGGGGTTCTTCAAAAAGGGTGTGAAGAGATTTGTTCAGGGTCGGCAACGCGCGAGTGATACCCCTGATGTTGCAAGCGTCCATAGGCTACGGTAACTGCTTACCATCAGGCGGGCCGTATGCTTGTTTGCCAACTTAGAGGTATAAAAAAAAATGTAACAGTTAAAAGCTACCTCCAGACTGTTATTTTTCAATGAAACTTTTGAGGTAACTATTAGTTAGTACAGGCTAAATTTTATTACTTTCCTCAATCTAATGACAAGATTGTGGCAAGCTATAAAATTTATCCTATAGAAGAATTTTGGTTTTTGCTATGCCTACTGAATATATGTACATATGTTACGGCTAGAACCAGAAGCGCGGCTGTCTAGTTTTAGCCGGTTAGAACTAAGCGTAGGCATTTACTCTTGGTTAAATCTAGTATAAGCCGATTGTTTTTGGGTAGAACTAGGTCTCACTGGTGTCAATCCGACTAGAACTAGGTCCAATCAAACCCTAATGGCTGATACAAGGTTTGGCCAATATACTACTAGATTATTTTTATTTATAAAATAATAAGGTATAAAGTAATAAGGCTCTCTCTGCAGATAATAATAAAAAATGTAAAAAAAAACTCCAACTTTATTTTAATAATTGACTTTTATTAAAGTACGCCTACAGTTTTATATTGATAATAGGAACAAAGAGCAAAATTTTTTTAATAACAGAAAATATTTGCGTTTTTTATAACTTTAAAGAATATTATTACCATCAATCACACTTTTATACATCAACACAAGTTATTTATTAAACCATTTCAAACTTGAGTGACATTTTGAGTTAGACAAAATACCAGCAGCTTCACAGAGGCACTTTTTATTGCCACATTTGGTTTTGCAGTGACTTCTTTTAAAGCTTTGCCCCGCAGAGGTGGATTGTGAAATAGCTATTTGGAGTAATGATTTCTTTTTGGGTGAAACAATATCAATATCCAAGAATTTTGACTCGCACATTGTGAATGGATTCCTTGAAAATGTTTCTATTATAGTACCATACTGATTTCCCAATTTGTATAACCCATTGTCGTTACATTCAACTACAACCATCAACACATTAGGAAAGTCTCCTCAGTCTTTATATATTGTATGAAGTAGTCGCCTCTTACACATTTGAACCTGTTTACATCTTGTTTTATCCAACAGGGATTGGTTGGATCTAGTGGTAACCAGCATGATATTGGCTAAGCCTAGTATCAACCACTAGGGTTTGGTTGGACTTAGTTCTAGGCTGGAATGATACCAGCTAGACCTAGTTCTACCAGAAAACAATCAGCTTATACTAGATTTAACCAAGAGTAAATGGCTACTCCTAGTTCTAACCGGCTAAAATAAGACGTAGCCGCGCTTACGGTTCTAGCCGTAACATATATATGTAATACTGAAATATGGACTCTATGGTTCTTGTATATCATATGCATCAAAGAAACAAATAACAAACTTCAGGGTTGCCAGTAGTCATTATTGATTTTTTAGAGAGTCATTAGTTACTTTAGATTTTATTTAGTTTGGAGTATGAACAGTGTGCATGATTATCATGCATGTATGTATGTGTCTACTGAAACAAGAAATCAAATGAAATACACTACTTTGCTCTTATATCTTGGGGATCTTTCATTCCCCTATACCATGATATACCATATTGATTGAAATTGTTGGTCATTTATTGTCATCAATATTAGAAACTCTAATTGCTCAATAGGTAATACAATATATATCAGCATTTTGGTTTGAATCCTTTATCAGAGTGAGACGAATTTCTTGGCATTCCATAGATTCACCATACGGGTGCCGTGTCCATAACGTTAAAATATTTATAATATTTAGAAACACAAAGCATACATATCATAGGAACAAAAAAGTTATATTAAAGTAACAAAAGTGAGGCAGTTCCATAATTTACTGAATGTCATAGATTTTAATTTTCAGATTTATGAATATAGGGGAGCGGCGGCAGCAGGTGATCTAGTAGCTGGTTACCCATCAGATCTTTTAAATGCAGATGCTGATGCACATCATAGAATAAGGACACACATCTTTTACAGATTTTTCAAGGTATGTTATTGGCAAGACTTTATACTTTTTGACTGTAAACTGATACAACACTTATTAATATTTTTTACAGTATATGTCAAGAAGCATATATCATCATTGTAACTTAGCCATTAAACGTAGATCAATGACTAAGGGCCTGTTCCAGAATGTTCGAGTAAGTTCCGGTTATACTACCCAGGACATATTTAATAAATAAAACACTATATTTGCGTTTCACAGTCATCGATTTAGCCTATCCATCGGTTGAAGCTTGAAACGCGCTGCATGTTAACTGTAATTTTTATCATTCAGTTATTTTATGTGTTGGTTAGCATAGCAACCCGAAATTTTATTAGGACATTCTGAAACATACCCTAAGTAATGTATGATTTTGTTTCCAAGCTACTTGACTTTCAAATGACTTTGCTAGTAGCCTAGCTATATTGTTATAGATTCGACAGTTATCAAAGTCACAGTTGATTTCGTATTTATTCGCACTCTTGCCCATCAGACGACAGGGAGGTCAGGTAAAAACTATCCTTTACTTTGTCCTTTTGCGGGTCTCAAACTATTTCCATACCAAATTTCATCCAAATTGATTCAGTACTTTTTGAGTTTATTTGTCGCATACAAACATACTAACTTACCTCTTTAAGTGTAGATTACTATATTTCATATAAAACCTTTCCACGTTACCCGAACTGGTTATATCATTGGCGAGATAATTGCTGATATTGTGAGTATTTTTAATTTAATTCAGTTCCTCGTGCAGTTTAAAAACTTATCTAATAATAATCAATAGCAAGATTAGATGTTTCTTGATACTAAGGTCATACTGAAAGTTTCTAGATTTTGATTAATAAGACTAGATATTAGACTTATGATACTTTGATTGTTTTTCAAAGTATATGCCTTCCCAATTTATACATTTTTACATCGCTGGTCACATGGGCCGCAGTCCCCGATCGTTTCCCGTTTGCCGGAGCGTGAGCCATAGTTTTTAAAATATAAGCATTTTTTTGTAATATTTACATATCAAGATCCACCTTAGGCATACCCATACATTGCGAGAATAGCAAAGTTAAAGCCACTTCGTACCATAATGTGTAGCATATCAAAAGTTACTATGATTAAAAAATAAAAATACAATCGCTCCAATATTTGCACAATTTTTTAAAATCCGAAAGCAAACTATGCTTGTCTCAAATTTACAGTAAATGTTGTCTTTAATTATAGGAAACAAAAAATAATACCAAAAAATGGAACCGACTTTAACACTCAAATGTGTGAAATAACTTGTTGAAGTCAGTACCATGATGGTTCAAAAGTACCTATTATCACAAAAGTGTACGTACCGACTTCGACAAGTTATTTCACACGTTTGAGTGTAGCAGTTAGTTCCATTTTTTGGTAAAAAAATATTTTTCTCCCTTTTTAGTGACTCTTGCTACTTATGGGATCGATTGTCATTTACTGTCGATGACTATATCATCAACACAGGAAAATACTTTTCAGTTATTGGAGTGTAACTCAAAAACGGCTTGACCGATTTTGATGAAATTTAAATGGGCCCACACGGCAAGCATCAGCTTTCAAATAAAAAAATAATAATCAAATCTTTAAAAGGAAAGACCTATTCTGCCACATTGGCTTTTTGTTTCCGGTTCAAAGCTGTACACCTGGGATTCGTCACCTATCACGATATTATAATAATATATTATAGTATCATTTGCACTTCGAATCATCCAATGACTAACCCAGTACGAATTTGCTGACAAGTATTTTTTTTGTCAGTTTCAATTAGTTGTCGTATGGTATCGCTATTGGATTCTGTAACCGCAGTTGCCGGCCGACCTTTAAGTCCATCCTCTTGGAAATTATCACGTCCAAGTCTAAATTCTCCGAACCACGAATACACAGAGCTGCAAATTGGGGCTTCATCACCAAATGCCAATTGAAGTCTCAAGCAACTTCCTTTTTGAGTTACCTACAGCGAAAATCGTAAAAAAATAATGAACGAAAATTTCCACGAGTTATATTCATTGTGATAGTGACACACAATTTTCTATAGGACTCCACAATGAGTAAACAAATGACAGTCTCCCAAATTAAAATGTAACATGTTTCTAGAGAGTTCCATTTTCGAATGCCGCAACTGCTTTTTTATTTTTTTATTGTAAGTGGCTCGTTCCAGAAACATTCAATATGCCCCACGTAATACAACTTTTTTTTTTATGCTTGATAGGTTAGCCTTTGACCACTATCTCACCTGATGGTAAGTGATGATGTGGTCGAAGATGTTGTTCAGGCTAACCTAGTATTACTGGCTCTCAAGGACTAAGATCGCAACATTGAGATATTTTTTTTTAGGCTTTAGCTATAGGTTTTACACATTTTAAATGTTCTTTGTAGCGTTGAACGGGAGAGGCATCGGTTCAACGGTGGTCTTCTTCCAGCTGTCGATCGTGATGATACTATCTACAGATTATGAAATATCTCTCTTTCACAGCCTAAGTTCACAGTAAACGTATGTCAGCAAAGAGAAGCAATGATATCAGAAAGGAGCAATACAGCTCACATGCCGTTCATGGACCAGCAGCTAAACAGAGAATGCAGTCTCTTCACTGAAGACGGCAGATATGTAATAGTTGGGTCTGCTGCACATATACCCGATGATCTGCGGCCACATTTCTATCACGTTCACAGTAATAATGAGGCTGTGACTCCTACTATAAGGTAATTTAGAATGCTATCTTTGATTTAAATAAATTTATGTAGTCTCAGTATCGGAACTTTTTTGTTGTATAGAGAAACTTACTTTTAGAGAAACTAACGTATAAAAAATATAGTAGATTATGATACAAGTGAGCTAAGTTGCTCATTATACACGAGGCTGTGTGTTGCAGCCCGAGCCGTAGGCGTGGGCGTAAATCAGCCGAGTGTATAATGAGCAAGATGCTCACGAGTTTCATACGCATTTTTTCAACACCCTTGCGAGGAAAAAAAAAATATATTGCACAAATGCGATACAAACAACATACGAAACATATTTGTGATTTTGTAACATACGAAAGTTATGGAAAATGGAGCGCAAGTTTTTTTTTTGCGCTCGGCAATTGTATGATGGTTGATTACATAATAACCTCTTTGATGTTACAAATCTGTATTACCCGGTTAAATTGAAAATGCTCTGTTTACTCGCATATAATTTGCAGTTAGGTACTAACTTAACTAGGGATAATTCTATTACGCACTAATGTATAATATTATTATGCACGAGGGTGTTATAGTTCGGTTAATGGCCCTACGAAGGATATAATAAAGCTCACTTTACGAGCAAGGGTGTTGAAAATGACAATAGGGATACCTATTATCATTTTTCTAGTCGCGTTATGAATACAAGATGTGAACCAAAGTTTTTGGTCAATCTGCAATGTACAATAATTATTTATTTCTCATAGATTTCAATATATAAAAACGTATGTATTGTTACAGATCTGCTTTAGAAGACTATTCGCTTCACTTAGTTGACTTACACCACGGCAAACTGTGCGATACGAAGCACTTCAGAATAGACAAAATATATCTCTCGCACAATCAAGGCATTTATTTATACAAGGAAGTGTTAGCAGTACTGTCTGTGCAGCATCAAACAATACACTTGTTTCAAATTGTCGAAGGGATGCTCATAGAAATAAGGAAAATAGGAAGGTTTTGTTATGACGATGACCCATTCATAGTGAGTTCAGTGTTCACTCCAGTGATGAATGAAAGGCCTTTCCACGAAGAAACAATCAACAGCTTAAAACATAGGCTTTTAGTATTTTTGTTCAAAAGGGCAAAGACAATCAGTGACGAGTCTAGAGATCCTCTCGAATTAAGAAAATTTTATAAATACTTTGACATGTTTAGAAGTTTGAGGATGTGGAAAATGCAATTGCTAGACGAAGATCATCTGTTCATCAAATATGCGAGCGAAGAAGTCGTGACGCTGAGGGTGGCGGAACCGAACAGCCAATCGTCGTTCTTTGTAATATATAATATTAGCGAGAGTAAGATATTGGAAGTTTACGAAAACACGTCCGAAGGTCTGCTGCAGCTATTTGAGAATTACTGCGATTGTTTTAGAAATGCGAGACTGTGCGCTGATTCTCAGTTCACTTGTTCTCCCTCAAACAATTTGTTTGCGAGATTGACGCAGCAGAGGTTCAAGCAGACCATAGTGAGAGCGATTTACGGAGGGCGCACGGAAGCAACTAAGAGAATTTTAGCGCAATTGCCTATAAGTGCTCAGTCTTATAGTGGATCCCCGTACTTGGATTTAGCACTATTTAGTTATGATGACAAATGGGTTTCTGTCATGGAGAGACCTAAAGCTTATGGAGAGTACCCGATCAGGTAAAACACTTATAGATTGATATTTATTTAACAGGTCAACAAAGTTGTTTTTTTTGTACAAGTGGCAGTTGTTCTTAACAGCCCGTACCATCTAGTTTAGACATGTCTTCCATCCTCGACCACATAATTACTAACCAAGATGTCAGATGATGGCCAGAGAAAAGAAAAATAAGCAGTATAATTATTTACGCATTTTCTTGCAGATTTTACGCTCGAGATTCTGGACTGCTTAAGTTCAAGATATATGCCGGAGTGCTGGGACAATCAGTGCCGGCCAGCGCGCGCCGTCTCGTCGCCTTTACATTTCATCCAACAGATCCTTTCGCGATCAGTGTACAGAGGACAAACGCCGAATATATCGTCAACTTTCACATAAGAAACGCAGTGTTTAGCTGACAAGAACTTAACGAGTTATTAGACATAAAGAAGAAAAAAAGAAAGATGAATCAAAGGAGAATGGCCACTCTTAGATCCACGCTGAATCCATACTACGTACCGCGCTCGGCCGCTGGAGGTGCATCGAGGTACTAGCTATCCTTGGATGGTATAAGAATCGCAGTGTTTAGCTGACTAGAAAATACTGAACGAGTTATTAGAGATTAAGAGAAAAAAGAAAGATGAATCAAAGGAGACTGGCCTCTTTTAGATTGACGGTGAACCCATAGTAAATACCGCACTCGGCCGCTGCAGGAATAGCGAAGTGGTAGCCACGATCCTTTAAATGTCATATGAAACGCGTATTTAGATGACAAGAAAGAACTAAACGAGTTATTGGATATTAAGAGAAAAAGAAAGATGAATCAAAGGAGAATGACCACTTTTAGATCCACGTTGAATCCATACTATTATTACCGCGCTCGGTCGCTAGAGGTACAGCGAGGTGTATAATCTATAATCATTTGGATGTTATTAGAAACGCAGTGTTTAGCTGACAAGTGTAAAACACGTTATTAGAAATTAAGAAGAAAATAAAAAAGATTAATCAAAACAGAATGGCCATTCTGAGATCCACGCTGAACTCACGACATATAATCGGTCGATACATATCTAGTCCGTACACTCCTCGAAGGTGCGCCCTTCGTGGAATGCATGAACTGTACAAACTCAATGTATTTTTAAAACATCACCTATGCTGGCAAGAATAATGCACAAAAGAGGTTTTGTGACTCCCACCGTTCTACCCAAGGAGTTTGGTAGTAAAATAAGAGAATAGTTTATAACAGTAAAATTGGTCAGTATTGATGACTATTACAACAGGTGACTGTTTGCATGCATTAGTCAAATGCAATCGTCCAATGTAGCGCGATTTTGTTTTTCAGCGCGCATTCTAAATTATAGTGTTCAACTATCTCGGGTGCAATTAAGCACCTACTTACTGCCCTCAGTTAATAATAAGTATATTATTATAAATCTGTTGATTGTTCAAACTTTACGATGGAGAAACGTCTTCTCCATTGACCGTAACGTCTGAAGACGCTCGTCCGGGCTGAGTTACGTTGCGCTTCTGACGACACGTTGGTATTGTAAAGCTGGATTTTTTTACAAAATATTTAATATTACTTTAAAGAACATTGACACATGCTAAGAGCGAAAACAGAAATAATCGGATGGAAAAATATGGCATGATGAAGAAATTAAGATTATATGATTGTGATGAGTCAATTCAAAGAATGGCTTCATAGATTTGATGGTATATCAGCCTACCAGCAAGTAAATAGTCTTCTATTATTTAGGTAGATGTCGCCAACGTCAAAAAGTCGTGCATTCCAACGGATGTTCAAAATTCGACATTCCAGTACCCGCTTCTATAGCATAATTGGAAATGCAACAGGACGGTATTCTGGGGTTGCGGGTTCAAGTCCCGCTAGAAGTTATCTATTGTCATCCGAAATATTTTCTAAAATATTTGTTTTTGATATTTGTCAACGCAAAGTAACGCATGGGTAAATTAGTTAAAAAGTGAGTTTGTGCTTATCTGTATAAAATATTTTTAATCGCGATTATAAATGACTACAGATTATGATAAAATTTACTTCTATGTAGTGTACCTACGGAAATATGGATTATATAATAAAATGATTATATGGAGTAATAAATATGTATAGATCATAGACGAAAATATTGGGTTAGAATGTCTTGGATGTCTCTATAAGCGCAGCATTGTGACTATTTGGTCGTTGAGTCAGCTTTACTTGTCGCATAAGTAACTATTTTTAAAATTAATTAAAATTATTATTGTGTATTTTAATAACACAGAGGGCGACACAAAGACTTTAACAGGAAGTTGTTATTGACTAAAGTAAATAAATTGTAAATAACTTAGTATGTACTATGTATTATTTGTAATAAAGCTTGTATATATTTATAAGAATTGCATTTTCTTACATATTTACTTTAGAAGCTATGATGGCCGAGCGGTAATAGCCATGGACTGCCGTGCCGCAGTACCCTGGTTCGATATCCACCGCCGCCGCCGGCTTGAGCTTCACCGCATGGTGGAAAGGCAGGCGGGCAATTGCAAAAATCGCAAGTTTTGCAATTGCCCGCCTGGCTAGCTACCACCCTCAAGTCGAAAATATGTCGCCAAGCACCTAACGGTGTGTTCCGGCAGCAGTCCTTGAGAGCCAGTGAAATTACAGGCACATGAGACTTAACAACGGTCTCAAAGTGACGGGCGCAGTGCAATGCGTGACTTGTGGAGAAATGCATCTGTTATAGGCAGAGATTAGTCCGCTTAACATCAGGTGGGCGACGAGCTTTTTCCGTTACAATAACATAAAAAAAATGTCGTGTTATGTGAGTATAATATAGATAAAGAAACTAGTTAATGGAGATATACGACAGTGCAATGATGTTTTAGACCTATAATGAGAACTGACGGAAAGTGACGGGGGCTATCACCGCTTAAAATTAAATGCCTACATACGATTAAAATAGAGTATGAGCACGGAGCACTTAACCATAATCAAATACAGTATATTAATAAATATATAGCATCAGGCGTTACATTGCGGAAATCCATATTTAATAATAACAAATATTTTTAAAATAATTTATGATAACATCAAATTATTATTTTAATTAAACACTTAAAAACTCACGTCGTCACGTCAGCTTAACAGGAAAATTAGGCAGAATTGTCACTAGATATATTTTTGTATTTTTTAAGTGTTTTATTAAAATATTAATTTGATGTTTTCATAAAATATTTTAAAAATATTTAGTCGGTATATTCATAAATCTCTGTATCCTGATGTCTTCTCTGTATACGATATGTATGCATAACAACCAAAGCAAATAATGAATTAAACATTAACAAACACATTGAATAAATTG
Organism: Plagodis pulveraria; assembly: GCA_963890685.1. Lineage (NCBI taxonomy): Eukaryota > Metazoa > Arthropoda > Insecta > Lepidoptera > Geometridae > Plagodis > Plagodis pulveraria. Next base: position 12,782,202 of record OY982961.1, read on the forward strand.
TAAAGCAAAAGTATGTAGTTCAGATGTAAGTGTTCATTTAATTAAATATGTAATGTGGCAATACAATCGGCAGTCTTATCGTTAAAGCAATCTTTGGATCGAAAGGACAACGAAATCTTGTGTAGGTACGGAGGGTAGTGTGCAACAAAGAAAACAGACTAAAAAATAAAATAAATACGCATTATAGATAATAGAAATATATCCAATATATTTAAATAATATAAATTAACCGGCAAAAACACTGACATTGGGGAGCGAATACGTTGACCTGGGTTTCGAGCATATCAGATGCTCATCATCAAGGTGAGTGCGCAGCTGCGTGTGCGAGCTCCAGGCGGGCACTCCAATATGCTTATAAATTTAAAAATAAATTACATTTACCTACATAAATACGTTCTTGACGTCCAAAGCTCCTCCAAACTAGAGTACGTCCTGTTCTTACTACTTATATCTGTACTGTACTGTAACAGCTGGATTGTCTACTGCTGAACACAGCCTCCCCCATTAAGGGGGGGTTTGCCATAATCCCCGTTTAGCAGGCGTCTTGGGGATCGATGGTAAGTGATGTGGTCCAAGGTGTTAACAGGCTTAACCTAGAATTACTGGCTCTCAAGGACAGCTGCCGGAACACACCGTGAAGTGTTTGGCGACAGTAAAATATAATAAATATAAAATAATTCAGGCGTATCGCCGGCTGGAGGACCCCAAACTTGGTATGTTTTTTGATTTTATATGAATAAGTGGCTAAAATGTAATAAAGATGGATATTGTGTACTTTCATTTGATACCACACACCATAGACTAAAAAATGACGCTATTATTCATAAAAATAAACGCCCTAAGGGAAAGCGGTCACCCATCCCCGTCACGGCGGACGTTGCTTAACTTAACTGATCGATTAAGAACAGCTAAGTAAACTTCGCTACGAGCGCTTGAAATAAAATCTTTTCAAAGCAACCTCATGTCAACATACTTGACATCTATCATGCTACACCTATCACCATAGAGGAACTTGTCACAACAATCAATATACCAATAGCCATGGGTGCTTTCTTGCACTTTACAGTAAATAATAAATACCAACCAGACCTCCAATAACAAATGTAACTAAATACAATGTGTGGATAAAAGAACTAGAACCATGGAGTACAGTCCACCAACTGGATATTATCCTGACGGGTTTCCAAATTATGGACAACCTTACACATTCAGTACACGTAAGAAATTTATTTAAGTATATGTACTTATAAGATTATATTTTTTATTTATACCTTTATGTACTTATGACTATTTCAAATAAGTTCAGTAAAAACATGTTGTATTCACTTACGTTAAAGTAGTTTTTTTATAGCTGATGGGCTAGCCTTTGACCACTACCTCAACTGATGGTATATGTTCGTCCTTGAAGATAATGTTCATGCTATTAAACTACTGGCTCTCAAGTACAGCTGTGGTAACACACCGTTAGGTTTTTGGCGACAGATTTTCTACTTGAGAGTACCAGCTAACCACGCGGGTTTTCGCAAAATACCCTACCACCGTTCTATAACATCTGCCATCCTAAGTCAACAACCGGGACCGACGAATTAACGTGCCCTCCGAAGCACGGAAATGCTCAGTAGTAATGCCTACTAGCGGACACCCATCTAACTCAGCCCCACAGAACGGCTAAGCAAACGACGTTACGAGCGCTTCTAAAGCCTTCGAGCGTTTAATTGCTATTAAAATACTATAACATATAAATTATTTGTCTATATGCAATTATAGAACGTAGGGTGCCGGGCTAGAATGTTACCTCACCATTACTACCTGTGGGTGTTGTAAGAGGCGACTAAAGGTAAAATACCGGAAGGTGAGCAGCGCCTTCTGAGTCGCTGATATCTTAAACTGTGATCCCCAAGACGCCTGCCAAGCGCTTAAATTGTTGTTGGCATCGTGTTACCGTTATCTAGATAGTTTTGTAAAGTCAATCAAGCGCAATAGCAGGCATCGTGCGTCGAAATCGTTTCAACTTTTTTCACCCATGGAACAAATAAAGCTCTAATAAAATAAGTATGCTGATTCAGTCCATAAGTGATATGCTGATAAGCTAGAATAAAATAAGTAAGTATCTATCTGATTCCATATAATAAAATATCATATGGATGTCGATTCAAAATCATTCAAATGAGAGTCAACTTTGTTAATAAACGCCTTTTGACACTGCAAAATAAACTTCAAAAGAAAAGCTGATGCAGGCAAACAATCATTGTATCCTATAGATATCTCACGACTAACGATATAGATGCTCATAAGCTGTTTTGAAAATTTAGCATGAATTATCAGTGGGACAATACTGCTTGCTGTAATAGTTGAAAATATGTAGTAAGATATTCTTCGTATACGAGGAATGGCAAAAACAAACCCTTGCACTAATGCACTGCTAACAGTACAAGAAGGCGCGCCGCTTCATATTTTATGAGCGTAATTGCAACTATTACAGTCCCACCGACTTATCTGTTCAGGCGGCAAAAAAAAGAACTACAACATTCCTTCAAATTGTGACAGTTTGTAGTTGATTTCCTTGACCAGTAGCGCCCTCGAAAACTGCACAGTTAAGTTGGTGGTACTATACTACCTCTGTCCAGCCGTCATATTTTAATTTTTATTTTTTTTACTAATATAATATTAATACGCATCAATAATTTACTGTGGAGGGACGCGCCTTCATGACCAAACAGGTATGTGCCACAGGTAATACTACGAGTAGTTCATAAAGACTAAGTATAATATTATTTTTCAGCCCCTCCATTCCAATTCAACGCTTGCCCGGAAATATTAGGTGAAGGCAATGTTACCTCAACGATTTCTCCTGACGGGAGCACGCAGTTTCTATTCATGCCCACTGCCCAATGGTGGAGACCGTATCCAAACAATCCTAACGCGAACTGCTATAATCCATACTTGAATAATTTGGGAGTCTGGTTAATTCGCAGTATTTATAATCCGTAAGTTTGTTTAGGGCTGTTTTTACAACCCACTTACCTAAGTACCATTGAGTATTTAAACCTTGGATGGAATTAAGTGTCCGTTCACACCTGGCGGTGACTGGCGCGTAGCATTGGAAAGAGGAATTTCGATTGAGTAAGCTGGAGTAGTAAATTGCTTATTCAAACAACTCTCGGAATTAGACAAAAGTTACTTTTGTCGAAGCGCTCGGAGCCAAAATCATACGCATAGACTAGTTTTTGTTATCAGTGTAAAATACTTCGTGCTAACAACATGTAACTACTCTAAAGTCGCAACTTGGATTTGATATCGAAGAAATATATTTATTTGCTGCATTAAGGTACAATTCGTGATAGTGCGCAATATATCTTTAATTTTGCATCTGTAGCAAAAAATAAGCAATTGAAATTATAAAAATCTATCCTTTAAACTGTCGAAAAAATCTCGAAAGCACAGTATGACAATATACTTTCTTACAAAATTACAAATTTACGACCATGGGCGGGATTCGAACCCGCCATCCATCAGCACCATCCAACCCTTTAGCCGGGGTTCCCAATTCTGCAAAACTATTCTAACGATCGGTTAATTTAAGTAACGTCCGCCGCGTGCGGTGCCGGGTTAAAATATCACCTTATTTTTCTCTTTCGATGTAATACTTTAGATACAACTCTCAAACACAATATAAAGTCGAAATGAGAACCTCCTTCTATTTTTGAAGTCGGTTAAAATATCATAAAATAAAATAGGACATATGTGTGACATCGGTTAGATTGAGATACATAGCCTGTACCGATTTTTTACCTTCTTCGATACTAATATCCCGACGTCGCGTCGTGTGTGTGATATCGTCTTCCTGAGAAGTAAAAATGTGTGTTACTTTGTGTAGGTATATTACCAGTCTTTCCTTTTGGTTTCACTCATCCCTAAAATTTCATATCCGTATCGTGTCATCTCAATGACAGCATTTTCTAATTTTCTACTCTGGTGTAGCTTACGTACATTCCAGAAAATCCAGAAACCATTAACTCTCCATGGTTTTCGTTGTTTTATCATTTATTCGTAGGTTTTATCACTCGCCCGGCAATTATGTCAGTATGGATTGAGGAGCCACTCCCAGATTTTAAAACGAAACTCTCAAACCATATTTATGGCCCTCTATGGCCGGGCACTCAGGGCGTTTTTCTTTGTACTTATGGACATATTGATATAACTACGAGGGATGATGAGGTAGCCTCTCGTTGCTTTCCACATCACAGTATTATAGCAATGGATGTCTGCTCGACTGATCGCAGATAAGGTAATAATACCTACTATTGTAATTTTCAGAATACCACAGCCTACAGGGTTTAGGCCACAATATCAGACTCCATGTGGATTTTTAAATCCAAGAGCTTCCACTTCAGATTGTTGTCTTAACTTGCCCGTACCGGGTTTTACGCTAAGGGTGAGATTTTTCACAACACTTTAAAAGAACGTTAAAATCTATTTACTATGTACTCCCATTTAAATTAGTTTTAACATCCACAGTTTCACAACGATAAGTCCACTTCAACATCGGATATACATTATTTCTTCCCAAAACAATACCATTGGTCACAAAAGCCAAAGGAATGTACAGCTGTACAAGTAGACGCGTCTTGCGGCGGAGTTCTTTGTACTAAACCATGTAACTGTGCCCCTGTACAAAGATGTTGCTGTACCACAAAAGATAAAGGCAAACACAAGTGTACGTGTATCAAAAAATCACACTCCAGCCACAGTGCCATGTCTATTGAAGAATCCAAATCAGATATGTGTTGCCATAAAAAAGATAAAAGCAAGAAATCTCGTAGATTGAAAACATCGTCCAAAACGTCCCAGACGCATTGCAACCACAAAAAACGGAATTGTTCAGATAAATATGTTACAACGTTCGCCGAACAAGCGAGCGGTTGTGTGGCAGGAAAAGGCCGCGAAACTCAAACTAGCTGCCAGTCAAAGTGTTTAATACGCGAAGTTAACAGTGAAGATTTTATCTGTACTGCAGAGATATGGAAACCTAAAACTCCTCTGAGCAAGAAAACGTTGACCATAAGTTCATCTGGAACCTCCGGAGACCTGTGCACGAGATGCTGCTCTAGTAACTTTACGAGTAATAGTGAAACAGAATTACAATTTTAAAAGAAAACACTGTTACTGTTGTGGGTATTTATATTTTGTTATTATACAGTTTACCTCTTAACATTAATTTCCTATGTACAACGTCAAAAATAGTACATTAATAAACAAAACAAATTGAGATTTTATATTCTTACTTGATACCAATCATACAGTTACAACTGTAAACACTAACTCATACATATACTGGACACATTACTTTTACAGACTAGTAAACAGTTGTACGATCTTTTTACTTAAACGTGACAATAAAATAATATAAAAAAACAGGAAGACATAACTGCGAACACCAAAGAAAACTATGTATTACTTTCGAAATATGCTTTGGCTGAAAACAAATGATTCGCATTTGCATCGCTTCTTAATATTTCTCTTTACAATTTTACAGACAGCTCATAAATAAACCGTAAAAACAATTTAACACTTAAAAACTAGTATTGCATAAGATTAGATAAACGAACGGACTTTTCTTTATAATGTAGTCTTTGAACTCATTTTATAATGTTGTTATACATATAGTTGGTAATAAAGACTTGAATACGAAATATATGTACAGAATATAAATAATATACCTACTATAGACAATATTTCCAAATGAATACGTTATATCAAGATATAGGATGACAATTCACAATTTATACTACATAGTAAAGTTATTTAAACTGGACACGTTTTTGACACCATTATGAGATTCTTCTATTCATATACATAGTATTTTGTCATGTTCCCAAACGATGAAAACCACACAACTCTAAACACAAATATGTAGTCATAAAATATATTTTGTATAGTTCTATTTGTGATAGCTACAGGATAGCTTAATATTACTGCGACAACTGGAATTTTGAAATCAATTCAACTCTTATATTATCTTACAGCACACAACCTTGGCTTTTACTTGTTTTAGTTTCCTTATTATGGCTAAGCTTATCTTACAGGCTAACAAAGTGCAGAAAGCGATTGGAGGCGAGAAAATTTTGACAAAAACAGACTATACTATCAGCGAGATGAAGAAAACCAAATAAATATCTACCAATACGATTTGGAGTCGAAGTAAATGTAACAAGAAGTGCCTCGTCCAGAAAAGACATTAGATGTCGACGCTCATAAATGACACGGCAAAGTGGCCTCTTTTTTAGACATTTGAAATCAATTTTGTTTGAAATGCGCTGATCGCCTTTCATTTTCTTTATTGTCAGACTTTCTCGTCGCCAATCCTTTTAATCTACCACCAATAATTCAAAACAAGCACACTGCAACACTTCGATGCTCACACCACAAGGGCACCCGGAATGAATAAAAAAAATATTTCATTCTAATTTAGCTGCAATTTCATTGAGAATAATTGACACAACACAAACACATAGGTTTCAAAATGGCGTATTGGTAAATTTACCACTTTCCAAGCGGGTCATTTTAGCTATCGATTAGTTCCGTACGCGGCGTATATTTTATAAAACATGAACACTTATACATCGGGTGATTCAAGCTTGCTTATAGGGATCATTTACTAACACATATTGTATTTTATGTGGTGCGTTCGTATCGTCTGCAGCTCGCTACTTATATTTTATAAAACATGAACAGCAAAATCATGATAATCTGATGATTATTACTTAGTTGTGAATTAAGCGTAGACAGTACTAGAAACGCATCACGTACGTATATGATCCGCTTTTCAGATTCAAATATTGCCCGTGTTTATATGCGATCCGCTTGGAAAGTTTCAAGCATAATATGCTCATTAGGTCTACTCTGGTGATTCTGAATTTATTTTTTGATTGCACAAGGCTAATTCTTAGTATGCTGGTTGTGCACTACGCCTTGGCAGCGTTGTAGTAAATTATTAACGCATTAGTACTTAAGTAATAAGAACTATGCGTTAAACGAAACATAGTTTCCTAAAGTGGTTCCGTCACTATAGTTATTATGGTTATTTACCGTGTTTTGAGCTCTCGATATTTCGGCACTGTTGCAAGCGCGATGATCACGAGTAAATTGAAGTATATGCGAGTGGATTGGTCGGGACTAAAAGCAGACGAAGACGTTCCGTCATGTCATAACTTTATATAAATTGATTTTTCGTGTCGTATGCACTAATCTTCGACAGCTCCTAAGTATTTAATTAACTCCGTTAAGTATCCATGGTATCCTCAGTCAAGCCACCAGTAATACCATGATAACTTTTTCGTAACTCTGGTACAACAACGGAACATTGGTTCTTTTTTCCTAACCCTGGTACAACCAAACAATTTACATATTTTTTAAATAAAATTACGTAACACTTTATGATCTCACTAGGACGCGCCGAAGTAACAGTAATATTGGCATTGCATCAATATTGTAAAGTTTACTAAAAACTTTACATCACGCATTGACCTATATATACTAGACGCGACATCTCAAACGAAGATAGTTGTACAGTGCAAAGAAGCCGGCCGGCATCTTCTCACCCACTCGCTTCTGGGCACTCGTAGAGATTACACGTGCTTTACGTTCGAAAATTAAAATACACATTGATAATAGACAATTTTCGAACGTAAAGCGCGTGTAATCTCTATGAGTGCCAGCTGCGTGTGGGGGAGAGTATACCAGGCGGCATACTTACACTGGTCGACTATCCTCGTTTGAGATGTCGCGTCTAGTATATATAGGTCAATGACATCACGTCGTAATTTTAATGAGATCTATTTTGCAAAAAAACTAATATTTTATTGTACTTATGACATGGCATGTTAACTTTTATTTTTCGTTAATTATGGACAAACTTCTCTCGCGGCTTTTCTTTACCACGAGAGAAGAGGAAAAGACGAATTCGACTAAGTTCATGAATTCCTTATAATTTGATGCATACAGGAAGACCAAATACTTTTTGACACGAAAAATCTATGAATAAAATTTAATTATGTAGATATTATCGTAGTCCGAGGATTTAAGTCAGTATAGACTGCTGAGAGGAGAATAGAAACCATACTACCATTTATCAGTGTTTAGTTAACTTTGCTTTGCTTTTTTATACCTCCAGTTTCTGAAACGTTTGTCAAATTAAATACTTAACGCTCATTGGTCACATATCGCGTCATACAGTACCAATGACAAATCAGCGTCCAGCATTTAGTATGTAAGGCTGTGACAAAAGATTCAGAAAGTAGTGGTAAATCTCACAAAATATAAAAGCAGTAGACATATGAACCAGTAACAGCACAGCGCAATGGCATCTCTATTACCAAGGCAGCATGGATCACTATTTGAAATTGCAGTACCATTCATATACATTTCTCGGTGACGAGATATTATGTGTGTAAGCACCAAATGAATGGAAAGTATACTACTGAATGGGAGGCCATCGATGCAACTTTTTGTATAACCGGCTATAAAGTGCCAATATAGCATTATAGAAATGACGAGAGTAGACCAGGAGCGAATGCCTTTAACAAATTCAATTATCTCACATTAGCAGTAAACGTGCGAGCACTAAATATGATACAAACAATACGTTGACTAGACAGTACCATTCATAGTTCATCGTGCGACCGTCGAATCACTTCACATTGGATTGAATCTATACAGTATATCTCGTATATATAACTATTTTAGGCCTTCAATTACTTTAAACTTTTAGTGGTGTTTTTTACATGGAAAATAATTATAATTAACATACATTCATATTTAATTAACTATAATAATGCATTGCATAGATGACAACCAATATAAAACTTTTCAAAATACATTTATTGTTAGGTGAGATTTATATAATGAATTAAAAATCAGATAAGTTGGTCACTATTTCATCACCACACAAAAAAATGATACGATTGAAAATATACAAATATTTTATCCACCACTAAAAATCATCGGCCTTTTCTAACATTCACAATAATTAAATTCTTCATAACTCAACACACCAAAATTCACACGATCCTTGATAACTTACAATAACGTTACAGCGAGGGAGTGTCGTCAAAGATATTAAAATAATTTAGTACTTACATTAATGTCCATATTCTTTCTATATAAAATTAGTTTGCAACCTTCACAGCACTTTTAACTACTTTAGTGTAAAATAAAGATATAGGTCCATCACTGTAATGCCTCGTTTCAACTCCTCACTGTAACAAAATAAAGATCAACGTTAATTAAATAAAAAAATATTGGGTGCTTTATTGTAATTTTTTTTTCAAGTTTCATTCTTTATTGTCAAGTTTTGCGTAAGTGTCACATCTATTTTCCTTCTTGTCTATTTGTCATGTGTAGTTTCATCAAAAAAAAATCATATAAATTTAAATAATATAAAATCGGTCGCCCATCACCTTTCAACCGACATCACGCCAAGGGAGTACTGGAATACGAAAAATGTGGAGACAGATTAACCCATCTCCCTACAAATTTCCGTCAACTGTCTCGAGCAAAAATAAAGTCCGCCAATTTTTACCCCCACTTTTATTATTTTCCTCCCACTTAGGGTTAAACAACACAGAATATCATATGTTTGTCTCTGTACTACAAGTTATCTCTTTATGTCAAGTTTCATTAAAACCTGTTCAGTAGTTTAGATGTGTAGTAATCGTGTGAAGAAGTAACTACATCTCATTAGCACTTAGTATGCGTTAAAAAGATAGATCCTAGGCATTGTTCCAAACCTTCTAATAGGATGATCGTAAAAGGGGGATTAAGGAAACGTTACGTATGCGTTGAATGATCATACCACTACTTACGACAATATGAGCAGGGCGTTGTTGCACATTAGGCGCGCAAAACGGCTCTGTACCATTTTAACAGATCATTAACCTAAAAGTTCGTACACGTTTTTGAAGCGCTCATAGCGAAGTTTACTTAGCTGTTCTTAACCGATCAGCAAAGTTAAGCAACGTCCCGCGTGGTCATGAATTGGATGGGTGACATTACTACTAAGCGTTTCCGTGCTTCGGAGGGCACGTTAAGCCGTCGGTCCCGGTTGTCGTCTTAGGATGGCAGTCGTTATAGCATGGTGGTAGGGCATTTTGCGAATGCCCGCCTGGCTAGCTACCACCCTCAAGTAGAAAATCTGTCGCCAAGCACCTAACGGTGTGTTCCGAAAGCTGTCCTTGAGAGCCAGTACTTCTAGGTTAGCCTGAACAACATCTTCGACTACATCATCACTTACCATCAGGAGAGATAGTGGTCAAAGGTTAACCTATCAGGCATAAAAAAATAAAACCACCAGGGTAGGATCTTTTTACCAGCGAACTGATATCTCACACTGCGATCTCAAACGCCTGCCAAGCGTGGGGATTATGACAAACCCCCCATAATGTGAGAGGCTGTGTTCCGCAGTGGACAGTTGGGCTGATAGAGAGCGTATGTACATACCGGGTGCGGGTGCGGAATGGGCTGCGGCGGCTGTTGTTGATGCGTGCGCTCGGTGAGGTCGCGCATGGCCGCTAGCCGCAGCCTCGTGGCGGCGAAGGTGGGCCTGGCGGCGGGGTCCGCGAGCCAGGCGGCGCGCATCACCTCGTACGGTCCCGCCGGGCATCCCTCCGGCGCCTCCATGCGATACCCGCGCTCCACGTGCTTCACCACGTCCGCCAGGGGCTGCACACATCATACAGACACATTGATCATACGCATTCAGATAGTACTTTTTTTTATTTATTTTTTTTATATATTTTTTTATACTGAACTAGGTAGCTCTTGACCACTATCTCACCTGATGGTAAGTGATGATGCGATCGATGATGGAGCGCGCTTACCCAGAAGGTATCTATTCAGAAGAAGGCGAAAAGAAAAAGAAGACGAAGGTACAGAGACAACATACCTATTCACCCACGAAGGCACGCTCCACCATCAATTATTAATAAGCATTTGCATGTGTTGGCCTGTTGGTACAGTTATCATCCCATACCATCTTAGTGTGGGTGTAAATGTAATGGTACATACATTGAAAACAATACGTGAAATATAGCTTGTGTAAGCAGTGGTAGCTTCAACTAGACTAAAAATATGGAGGGGCCGTGCCTTCGTGGGTGGAAAGGTGTCTACTACGTACTAGAGAAGCTGTTCCAAACAAAACACGTGTCGCAACTTGATGACAGTGTTGGCCTGCGGGGCGCTATTTGTTGCAGTGTTAAACGTCGTCTAACCAAACTATTAAAACATGCAGCACTAGACCGCTTTTTGGTTCATGATTTCAGATGGCGTGTTGATTGCAGAATTGAAAGGTTACATTTAATTTCCACGTTCACAAACATCACATCGACACCCAAAACGTCCACCGTTGAACAAAACTATAAGGCTATATTTTACACAAGCTATATGTAAGAAGGCATTTTTACAATACACAATTATTTATAGAAATGATAAAAGTCTGAGGTCGTTGTATTTCTATTGACCTTCAGAATACTCCGAACATACATTTAGCGTGATTCGAAGTAAAAATTTATTTAAAAATATATATATATATTCATTTGTAACAAGAAGTTATTTAGGTCAAATTTAAAAAGTAGTTCAGCGTGCTTCACCATTTCTGGCATAGAAATTACTAATATAAATTACACATTATACAATTAAAATCACATTACATATAAGAGATTACATTAAAAACAGGTAGGAAAGAAAAACAAACAGATTCTAAAAAGTTAAAATACCATTAAATTTGAAAAATTTAACAATGTCAATTTAAATAAAATATGTCAATGGTCCTTTATGTTATAAAAACAGTGATTCGTAAGCCATTGATGTAATTTTATTTTAAAATAATTTAGAGGAAACTCCGTCTTATTCTCTTTGGAATTTTGTTGTATACTCTAATAATCATAATTTGACAGTTCTTGCAACGAAGTGCCGTTTTAAATGTGGGCATTTGTAAACGGGTCGGGTCTCTTAAACTAAACATAGACCAAATGATACTATGATAGTTAATAAACATTTTGAGGTGTACATATTATAAGTATAATCACGAGTGCAGAAATCGAAGATGCGATATTACATTGGTACTCACCGTTCGAGGATAAGGTACCCGTCCAAATGAGTAGATTTCCCAGAGCAGAATGCCGAAGCTCCACATATCAGACTTATTTGTAAATTTCTGAAAAAAAATACGACTATCTTAGTTTGACGAAATTTTAAATTGAACTTATTATTTCAAAATATCAATTTTGAAAATCGGTTTCAGTGTTTAAAGGTTTGCTACATAATTGAGACCCTATTACTAAGCCTATACAATACGTCAGTAGTATCATAAAGGGCGCCTCATAAATGCCTCATGTAATCGTACCTAATGACAAAACCTAATCTTTAAGTGTGCGGTATCAATCAAACACAATAATTCCAATTGATCGTATAAAGATGCGCGGACTCTGGTATTATTATTTGTTTAGATGATAACTATATTACTATAACAACTAAAAAGTTTTTGACCAAACGGTCAAAGATGTTAGCATTCTTACTGCCTCTCAAGAAAAGCACTGTTGGTTGAATTTTTTTTTTATTTGGATGTTTTCAATGTTCTTTTACGTCTGTATTTTTTTGTATGTGAGGTGCTTATTTTTCTTTCAGATTTGGCGGCTCTTATGGATTGGTCATAGTAATTGTTAATCTTGAATATTTGAATGAGTATTCTTGCGCGAATATATTTTTAGACATGTAAGGTAATAGATTGGTCATATAAAACATATTATTCTTCATGATGAATGGTTTGCGGAATGAGAATTATTCAGCATATTTTTTTTTTCAAAATGTAAGGTAGCACGTAGTAAACCTGTGTATAGGCCATGTTGGGTCATGCGGTTGCGAAATATAGAAATCTCTGGCTGGTTTCTAAGTTACATAACTACCTGCAATTAGCGAAATGCGTAGGACTGGGGTTCCGCGACTAGTGATTAAGAACCTTGGTCCGATTTTGCCAGCACCACTTTTTATGTTTCATTTAACCCAATGAAGCAATTGTCCTTGTGATATCCTTTTATTTAATTTCGATAGATAAACCTTTTACTTCTATCTCAACATGTAAGTAAATTATGATGTGATCAAAAATATTATTTAGGCTAATCAAGAAGTCCTATATGGGTCAATCTGGTCCTATATACCAGCGGTGGCTATGTAGCGTAGTTCCATATCAAATACCGTGTGCATTAAGTGGTTTTGACACTTAAAACTGCTACATACAAAAAATGCTTAATGCGAACAAACCTTAACACATTTTTTATACATTTGTGTAAGCAAGTTCAGTGAGAAGATTAAGCGACACTGGAATTCCGAATTATTTAGTGAATAATTGGTGATGGCATATTTCTCGGATACTGTAGTACCAACCCCCACACAAATGGGATAAGCGTAGGAAGTTATTGTGTGGTAGTGGTAAGCAAAGTAGTTACGTTATGCTTGAGTGCCTCCGGCGCGGTCCATTTGATGGGCAGCTTGGCTTGCAGACGCGCCGCCTCCGCGGGATCGTCCCGCTGCGAGTCGTGTCGCGCCAGCCCGAAGTCCGCCACCTTGGCGCTGCCCTCGCCGGAGATCAGCACGTTCCGCGCCGCCAAGTCTCTATGCACTATGTGCGCCCGCTCCAAGTACTCCATGCCGCAACATGCGTCGCTGAAATGTACAACACGTACATTCGTTATACTTCGAGCAAATCACAAGTATGTGGCGTGATATTTTGAAGCAGTGATGGCTCAGTGGCATTGGCTATGGACTGCCGCGCAGCAGGTCCATGGTTCGAATCCCGCCCAGAGCTTGAGCTTCACCGCATGGTGGAAGGGCATTTTGCGAATGCCCGCCTGGCTAGCGACCACCCTCAAGTAGAAAATCTGTCGCCAAGCACCTAACGGTGTGTTCCGGCAGCAGTCCTTGAGAGCCAGTGAAATAACAGGCAAAATGAGACTGTACAGGTTTGTCTCAAGGTGATGGGCGCAGTGCAGTTCGTCACTTGTGATGAAATGCATCTGTTATAGGCAGAGGATACCGCTTAACATCAGGTGGGCCTCGCGCTTGTTCCTTCGCAATAACATAAAAAAAATATAAAAAAAACACTTCAATGTCCGTTACTCAAGTTACGCGCTATCTATCGGCGCGCCTACTGTATGTGGATATTCACATACAGTAGGCGCGCCGAGTAGAGTGCAGAGCTGAGTAATGCGCTGGTATCATGACTTAATTAGTATAGTCAATAATTTACAGAAAACCAATACATGAATTATAACCTACATGAAACATTTAATAAAGAATAATAAAACGAACTCGGTACCGCTCATCATGACTTATTACTATAGATAGCAATAGCATAGTAAACCAGAAAAGTAATCTAATTGGCTCTTATGAGATTCAAACGCCTACTCTAGTCTGAATCACGCAGGGTTATGTAGATATCTCTAAGTTTTATAGGTACTTATGTAATATGTATAGTGTATACTACAATAAATCAATAAGTTGCTACCCACAGATACTATTTTATAATTGTCAATTATTATATTATCTTTAAACAAACTAATATTCACAGAGCGGCACCGGGTACTTATCTACGACCTAGTAATAGATCTCAGTTACAAATATACTAACTATACATATTAGTATCACATATAAAAGTAAGATTTCAATATATTTTCTTTGACTAGCTAAATGCACTGATCGTTTATTGTACGTGTTGGAAGCAGCAAAAAGAGGATGCTCCCGTGTTAACATCCTCCAGTGCATTCAGCTCGTATAGCTACCGTGGAAGTCAGACCGGAGGCCTAGGAGAAGGATAAGCCCGACGATGTTACATGGCAAAGTTCGAACGGGGCCTGATCGTGTACTCCTTGCTCAGTAACTTTGTAACGGAACGTCGAAGTCTACTGCTAAAGTATCAGCTGGATGGGATTGCCATAATCCCCGCGCTTGGCAGGCGGCTTGAGGATCGAAGTATTAGATATCAGTTCGTCAGAAAGTGCTACTGCCCACCTTCTGGTGTGTTTACCTTAATCGCCTCTTACGATACCCACGGGTAGAGGACACGAGTGGAGGGGTGACATTTTAGCCCGGCACCCTAAGTATCGAAGTATGCGCATAGTAAAAATTAATTCAGAGTTGGATCGTTTGTTTTCAATCGCGATCATTTTGATGAAATAGGGTCTTTCATAATTATCAAAGACATGTTTCGCAATTGTTATTGTGACGGAACAAGCCCGAGGCCCACCTGATGTTAAGTGGACTAACCTCTGCCTATAACAGACGCATTTCGTTAGCGACGAATTGCACTGTGCCCGTCACACTGAGACGTCCAGTTGTTAGGTCTCATTAGCCTGTAATTTTTCTGGCTCTCAAGGACTGCTTCCGGAACACACTGTTAGGTGCTTGGCGACAGATTTTCTACTTGAGGGTGGTCGCTAGCCAGTCGGGCATTCAGAAAATGCCCTTCCACCATGCGGTGAAGCTGAAGCTCTGGGCGGGATTTGGACCTGCTGCACGGCAGTCCATAGCCAATGCCACTGAGCCATCACTGCTTCAAAATTGAAATATTCGCGGTAATTTTGATGAAATAGGTATACTAACTATGCAAAGTTGATCTGATTGAGCTGCGTGACGTAGTGCCGGCCGCGGCTGCGTAGATAGTCAAGCAGCGATCCCTGCGCACAGTGCTCCGTTACAATGCATGTGTTGCCTTGCGTCGTGAACACTAGCCCCAGTAGACGGACTAGGTTGTCGTGCTTCAAAGATCTGCAATCAATATACAAATATGGTGTTAAAACACTGTACATGTTGGTGTTTTATGTCAACCACTAGAACGGGCTTGTCGTTAAAGCAACAGTAAGAATGAAATCAGCCAAGTGCAAGATGACTCGCACACCGAGGGTTCAGTGCAAACACAGAAAGCATCAAATAGTAGTTCTTTTTTCAAACAATTGGAGATCTAGCTGGAGACCGAACCGCAATTGGGAGCTTTTAGTTATTTCTTGTTATGATAGGTATGGACTATATCACGCTAAGCTTGACTCTTGTATGTGTTTCCTTCTTATTGAAGAGCAGAAACAAAAGACATTAAAAATTCGTTTTTGTACAGGGATCTTTGTATCTTTAACTTTTTATTATTATTATTTGGCAGGTAGTCCGCCTTAACAAAACATATTTTGTAAAAATTTCAACTTTAATTGAGTTTTAATTTACAAATTGTGTTTAAAAATATTATGTTCCCAAGTTCCTTATGGACGGACGAACGGACAGCGTGGGCTTTCCAGAGTCCCGTTTACTAGTACGGAACCATGTTACACAATGTGATCAATATACCTGAACATACTTAGTACTTGTCACTGGTACAACATGTCAAAATAAATAGCTCTAATGTGTCTCTAGCTAATAGGTTGGTTGTCGACAGCTGTGTGTAGATTGACTAAGAGGATGGTCGCTTGCGCATAAGGTGCACTTTGTTGTTTTGCTGTGTTGTGATTCTTTGCCCATCTCTGGACTAACTTCTGATGCTCAACAGCTGATAAAATTAGCTATATATTCACTATTTATGTGGTACATGCCACTATACTAAATTCTTCACAAAACATCGTTCAAACTATCAGCGCAATATATTTAAACAAATAGGTAACACTTACGCCATAACGCTAGCCTCCGCTCGGAACTTGCTGGCCGCTTCTCTGTCCTTGAGTATCTTCACGGCGACTTTCTGCGAACCGTTAAGGATGCCGAGCATTACATCGCCAAACTCGCCTTTACCGATGTTCTCGCGGATCTCGAGTTCCCGTTCGTCTATTATCCAGCCTGAAAGATACATTACATATTTGAAGGGTTACAGAGAAAAATTATAAATTTATGTCAATGAACAACTATATTGATTCGGAAAGAATCTCTGTGCTGCAAAATTAACAAGTCGTTAATACGGGTAGACTTCTGAATGAATACAAGCGTCTTAAGGTTGAACTGGCCGGTCGCTTCTCCATACAAACGTCGTAGGGTGATCACTCCCTTATTTGAGATTTTAGGTCCAGAATTAAGCTTAATACCGATTGATATCGTCATTATCTAGGCTTGTATGTTGCCAAAATTTTAAAAAGATAATTAAATTGTAAGTTATGAGCCTCGAAAACTTTATATGAAAATGTTTCGAGGCTCATAATTCTCAAGATAATTGTTTTATTAAAATTTCGGCATCATACAAGCCTAGATAATGACGAGATCAATCGGTATTATGCTTTATTTTAGACCTAAATCCTTAAATAAGGGAGTGATCACCCTACTACGTATGTATGGAAAATGAGCCGGCCAGTTCACCCTTAATCATTAATCTTAACAAAAATAAGTGTGATATATGCAGTTCTTTTTTAATAGATAACTGATTTGTTGCGCTCTACGCGCTTAAACATAATTCGTTCAAACGTAACTAAACTAATAATTATCGCCGTTTCACGGAGTTCACACGGTAACGCTGTCAGACTTGTAAGTCACGCGGTCGTAAATTCAAATTTACTATCGTTAATATTTATAACATTATTTATAATTTACTATTTATTGTTTTTTTTATGTTCAAGCAAGATGCCCACCTGATGTTAAGTAGTAACTTCTGCCTATATAAAGATCAATTTCGTCATAAGTAACGAACTTTACTGCGCCCGTCACACTGAGAAATACAGTTGTTGAGTCTTGTGTGTCCGTAATTTTACTGGCTCTCAAGGACTGCTCACACTGTTAGGTGCTTCGCGACAGATTTTCTACTTGAGGGTAGAAAAGATGGTAGCTAGCCAGACGAGCATTTACAAAATGCCCTCCCCCCATGCGATGAAGATCAAGCTGGCGGTGGGTACCGCAGTCCATAGCTATAACCACTCGGCCATCATTGCTTCAAAACAAAATTACATAAACTATTTTTATACGCAAAGTTTTTCCATGTGGCAGTTCTAGTATATATTTCAGCATGAAGTTTGTTAAGTAGACAAGTAGTTTGGTAATTAGACTCAGTTATACAAGATCGTTTTGGATAAATGTATGTACTTACGCGGATCGAGGAAGTTGTGCGCCTGCGCCGCGTCGGTGGTGTCAGTAGAGAGTTGCGTCGAGTACGTGTGTTGTTGTTGTTGCTGCGCGAAGTGAGGCGCCACACTCGGCGTCGGCGGGTATGGAGGCGGTTGCTGGGAATTACATTCTAATTATATATATAGTTTTAAATTTTAATGAATAACACTATGTATATATTATTATCCTATCTTTCGTAACTCCTCTGACCCTATCTTTTTTCGAACCTTTATATTATTTTATAAACATATCGTTTCCTCATTACAAAATTACAAATTTACGAGACATAAATTTTAGTGGGGGATTCCACCCGCGTCCATCCACCCCTATAGCCGAGGTATGCTGTAACCAATTGAGCTAACATAACACAATGACTCATAACTCCAATTTTTGCTCTCGTTCTTCAACCATCGTATCGGGATGACTATATTTTTCTCTCTCTCGTAAATTTGTAATTTTGTTAATTAATTCGCCAAGCAGGCGTTATTACAAACATAACAATATAAAAATATCGTTTCCTCGTTTTTTGCAACAATATAAAAACAACAATAGTAGAAAAAATGTAAAATACTCCTAATTGATCAAAAAGTGTGAAGCTGAGAAATCTTCCCAAGTTCCCAGCTTCCCAACTAGCAGTTAAAACCGACAGAACAGAACTCCCAAAAAATAAATATAGAAATATTGAAGAATACAACATGACACTGGCAAATGCACGAGACGTGCGAGTCCAAATCCCGAGATAGGTGTAAATAAAAAAAAATTAATACAACGTCACCAGACATATTAAGTAATGATGTGGTCGAAGATGGTTAAGAGGCTATTGTAGAATGAGGACTTGTGCTGCCGTAACACACCGTAAGGTGCTTAGTGGCAGCCTTTTTAAGAATTCATAAATTGCCTTATGTGAAGTTCAAGCAGGCGCGCGACGCAGCGGTAGGATTCCAACCATGGACCTATAGTCATTGCAACAGGACTATCTCCGCTTAGAATAAGATGAAATATGCTTTTTATTTATGCACACTACACACTATCAATAATTTAACATGTTCAAAAAAAAAGGTGTTCAATAAACAGTCTCTCTATCTATCAATAATTAGGTGATTTTATAAACAGAGATTTGAATATTTTTTAATAAATAATATTTCGTAAATGATAATTATTTTTAATTTTTATCACAATAATAATGGAACATTTAAAGTTTGGATATACATTTTTAAGATAATTAATTATAAGCACTGTGTACTCAACCCAGTAAACACTTATTGATAATTGTGTACCATATCAAAGCTAAACGATTTTGTCCCGTGAAAGTCTTCACTATCTTCGCTTCTGGGCGGTTTTACATGATAGATACATATGTAGTTATTGTAAATATGTTATACCTGCGGATGCGGTGGGTAGGGCGGTTGCAAGACACCATTGTTGTTAGCGCCGTTGGGCACAGACTTCGGGAGACATCGCGATAGCTTCGTGCACAAACCGTCCGCATCGTGTAGATAATGCTGCAAATTACATACATGCCACAATTAACTTCACATCATCGGGCACTATTTTTAATTGCCTATAAAAATCTATTAAAAAAAATATTATTTTATAAATAAATTTAATAAAAAACTACACTGAAATGTATATACTATTGTATTGAGAATGAGATGCAATGTGATATTGAAGGCCTTAATTTGTGAAATAAGAGCGTTTAGAGAATATTTTTTTAATGTACCCATGTTCTAAACATATATTTTTCTTTACAATTAAATATGTAACTTGTGAAGTTTTCAATGAGAATTCATTTAACTTGTGAAGGTTTCAATGAGAATTCATTTAACTTGTGAAGTTTTCAATGAGAATTCATTGTGAAAAGTAATGATTTCAGTAACTTTATAGAAACTTTTGGTTCGATTTGCTTGCTTCATTGAAATTAAAGTAGTAGAGTTCAATCACTTGATTGAACTCTACTCTACTCGTTTAATAAATATATTTTAACAATTTAATTTAGCATAAGAAGACAAACATCACTATAATAATTATATGGCGTGAAAAGATAAACAGTCAAGTAATACAATAAAGAAGCTGGTCAAAATTGTATGTGAGATCAAAATAAATAAAAACAGGTAATTTCAGGTTATACATATTTATTTAGTAAATATAGCATGTATAATTGTGAATATATAATAAAATAGGTCACGCAAGGACCATAGGTTATCACATAGCAACTTAATTAATCATAATAACAATAATAATCAGCATAAAGGCATAATTTACACAGTAATAGTAAAACAGTATTTACCTGACTCTTATACAAGACGTCTTGTCAGGCGCGTGGTCGCGCATAGAATGCCAAACTAACGCTAACACGGCTGTTTTTATACAGAGTGGAGGGAGGTGCTCGAATGACGCAGTGGGAGTGGTTGAGTCGTTGAAGGACTAGTTAGTCAAATCAGCATGTAATCATAAAATGTTAAAATAAATTAAAATAGTCTGAATCTCCCACACGGCCATTCTGACGAGCAGCCAGCCTAGTCAGGCTCGCGAATAACATTATTATTCGTGTTTACTATTATTTTTATATTATATATAATCCTATAAGATATGTACAATTCATTGTAACAATTGCTTATAAAATAGTACCGGAATAAAGTTGCTCATACATCGGTAAAACGCCATTGAATATGGCACAGTCTTATAGAACATATAAGTGCAGTACAACTCGGTAAAAGCCATCTATTGGGATGGCATTATATATATTATTTTATTTTTGTACGCCTCGGTAATTATGAAGCCAAATATTGGCACGGCGTGGATAATGCATATAAGTCATCCCTTTTTTTTTTGGTACGCCTCGGTAATAATAAAGCCAAATACTGGCGCGGTGTGGATAATTCATATAATTCATCCATCTTTTTGTTTTATTTTTTTTGATACGCCTTGGTAATAAAGCCAAATATTGGCACGGTGTGGATAATTCATATAATTCATCCATCTTTTTTTTTTTTTTTTTGATACGCCTTGGTAATAAAGCCAAATATTGGCGCGGTGTGGATCATTCATATAAGTCATCCATCTTTTTTTTTTTTTGTTGTCATACGCCTCGGTAATAAAGCCACATATTGGCGCGGCGTGGATAATTCATATAAATCATCCTTTTTTATTTTGTGGTACGCCTCGGTAATAAAGCCAAATATTGGCGCGGCGTATATAATGGCCTCGGTAAAAATGCTCCATGAGCGCGGCCAAAGTAATGTCACTTATTACTCTGCACATTCCAACATCTGGCCAGGAGTGAAAAGTATACAGAGCAATAAATAACACTGCTGTATGTTTTAGCATCAAAATAATTTGTCTGTAATGACTCAGTAAGTTATTTCCCATTTCGGGTGAAACAAGTCTCAAATTGTCATGAGACACATAATATAGCTCATTGCAAGCTTCGATGATGACGCATGGACCTTTAAACTTACTATCAAGTTTAGAGGTAGTGCGGGGATTTTGCTTTACCAAAACAATATCACCGACTTTAAACGACACTACATTACAATTTTTGCCTTGTTTTTGTGAAATTGATTTTTTTTTAGACTGATTTATTCAGGTTTTGTCTCGCTATATACCGACAAACATTGAGCATCAGTGAAACAATGTGTCAGAACATTCTTGAGTCTTTCGACTTGACCGTTTGCACGGCTACCACCACTAGCAATGAAATGCAATTAAATTGAACAGAGTTCACAAATTTTACGTTTCATTGCATGTGTATGGGTGCTTACCATTTGAGTGACATTCGCTAAAAACGCTAAAAACGATCACACTCCCAGAAAGTTGTTCCACATGGGTCTTGGCTTTATTTTCGCCATAAACGCTACATCTAATGTCAAAAGTGACTGAAGTGGCAAATTTTAGTGGCATTCTTAGTGCTCTTATCCAAAAATGGAACGGGGATGACAGTTACAAACGATCACAGTGATCACAACCATAGACGCAGAATGTGATCAAAATTATCGAAAATAACGTTCTTAGCGACTAATGGAATATACCCTTTGATGCAGCTTGATCACAGATTATTCGCTTAGGAGTACCAAAGGTATAGATTAAGTTTTTTTAAACAATTTACTGTAGCGGTCGCTGTCAGATTTGTCACTGGTTTAATATGGCAATATTTCAAAAATGCGTCGAAAACACAACGGCGTATTGGTTTTTAAGTTTTACACCACTTAGTTGTCCTGTGGTATCCACATGAACTGTATGAAAAGGTATAGGTACTTTATCAAATAGATGCAAAGATATTTTGACCCTTACAGATTTTTAATGCGAGAAAGTTCTCAACATATGTATTTTTGACATGTTTGAAATACAAAACCTTTCTCTGATCTTTTCTAATGCTTTCTTTCAACCTAAATGTTTGAGAGATTTCATGGTAGATTTGGATTAAATGCCGTCTGTTAGTTTAAAGAACGTACAGAGACTTCTTTATATTTTGGTCTTTAGTGGTGAAAACTCGATAAAGCAAATTATTTTCAATCTTATAACTTGCAGCCAAGTTATGGTGCATAGCACCATTCTGAATCGATTGTATAATTTCTTAAGTGTCAGTAATTTTTTGTTCAACCTCTAACCAGTCTAGCCTAGAACATTGTTTATGTTCAGAGTTATGGGGTTACTTAGTCAAAGTCTACATGTGGAATGCGATCACCTTTTCGATATTCGATATCAAAATAAAATGATTGTAAGTATGCCTACCATCGATTCACAAGAGGGAGCAATACTTTTTTTTTTATTACGAGAATCCTTTAGTGAATTACAGTCCGTCACGAGCTTGAAAATGCTACCAAATAGGTAGTGTTGAAAATGTTTTATAGCACTTACAACTGCTAAAGTTTCAAGCTCGTAAGGGTGATATCTTTTTTCAGTGTCGGTGATACTAAAATATTTTTTTGTGTTTTGTGATTTTGAATAAGCACTGCATTAAAAACAAGATAACTGGCATTAGTGTGAAGCTCTATAGATTTAGATGGATCGAAGAGTGTCAAGGTTGATGGTAGGTACTCAAAAACCTCTTTTTTTTTTCTAGCAATTTCATGTGTTGAGGTCTAGTCCCATTTAGTGTCACTTTTTATAAGTTTGTATAATGGGCTCATCCTTTGTGAGAAATTAGGTATACATTTTCTAAAATAACCGGCTAATCCACAAAACTGTCGGACTTGTTTGACTGTCGCTAGTACAGGGGAATTTACAAGTGCTTGTATTATACCAAGACTGGGTCTGACTGAACCGTTGGATATAATTCGGGCAAAATATACAATTACCGCTTTAAGGAAATTACATTTTCTTACATTTAAGGAGAATCCAGTTCTTCTCAATAAATCGAGAATCTTCTCTAATTTTTTTTTTTTTTAGTTCTTCAATAGTGTTGGTGAAAATTTTAACATCATCAATGTAGATATGAGCAGAAAATTGTCCCGAACAGTTTTGCTGTTAAGCTCTGTAAAGTCAACACATAGACGATCACTTCCATCTTTTTTTATGGACTAACAGAACAGAACTAGAAAAAGGAGAGTTACTATCTCGTACGATGCGGTTGTCTTTCAAATCTTGTACAATCTTTTTGACACTCTCGCGTTCAATTGGAGCAAGGTTATAGGGACGTCTTTGAACAGTATTATCTGGGTTTTTAAGACGAATAGACAGCTTACCGGTGTGAACTTGTTTAACGGAATTCCCAAATATAAATAGATCACAGTTAAAATTTAGTAAAGACATCAGTCGAGTTTTCGAATGATCGTTTATGTCAGTATCAAGATGAGATTCTAAGCCAATTGTTGTGACTAAATTAATGCTGAAAGTACTTCTTACAATTTTAGTTTTGATTCTGATAATGTTACTTGTAAGCCAGGAATGTTGGAAAGATTTTCACCGAGTAGAACATCGATTTGGATGTAGTGTTCGGGAACAAACACAAATTCAATCTATCGATGCAAATTAAAAAGTATTTTTCCTAGATGAAATGATTGAATTTTTCTTCAACACCTCGAAGTCTCGTGGTCTCGAAAGTTATTTGCTTTCGCGCATAATTGAGCATTCGGCGCCACTTTCCACAAGCCCTATGAATTCGCGTCTATCAATTGTAGCAACCGAAGAGCGCTTATTAATAACTATCAGAGAGTTAATGGGTTTTTTTTTGCTTTCGAAGTTATGTTTATACGTTTAAAACAATTTTCAAATATAAACAATATTGAATCCGATTTCACTTACGTTAAATCAGTAGCGTAGGTTGATATCTACCGGTTTCGCGACTTTCAGAGTCGCTTCATCATGGAGTAGGTACGCTCCCGACCGCGTCCGCGTATGCACTGTTGGCGGCGGCGGTGGCAGAGCGCGCCGCACGCGCTGCTGCGCCGCTGGCGCTCCGCATGCACTGTTGTTGTCGGCGGCGGCGGCGGCAGAGCGTAACGCGCGCGCTGCTGCGCGTCTGGCACGCTCTGACCTCAGCGCCGGCGCAGGTGCACCGATATCACAGCTTCCACCAAATGCAGCTCGGTCACCTTGATGTAAAAAAGCCCTTTTCGCCAACCCCAACTTGCGTGAGGCACATTCCGCTAGGCTGCTGGCCATATCGCTGGTGTATTCTATAAAAGCGGTTAACTCCTGCAATGGTTTGGACAAGATTAGTTTCAATAAGCTGAAATTCAGACTTGAGTTTTTCTATGTGACAACACCAAACTTGCACGGTATCAGTGCAGTCGTCAGCATCAAACGTAGGCAGATAGATATTCTCGAGATTTCTTGGTTTTGCGGTAGATTCTGTGCTACTGGTGATGACGAAGAAGGTGAACTGGAGCTAGTTTGCAGTAACGTCGTAATCATTTCCTTCATCAATGACTTCATAAACTCCAATGGAACAAAGTTACCGATACTGCTATTTGGTCCCGCAGAGGTTGTTGGTGCCGACGGTTACCCCGGCTGGTGTGTGATTTCTGTATTGGCTTGTTATTATCTTGATGGACGGGCTGCTCTTCGATGGATGGCGCACCTGTTTCTCTATCAGGTGTATCCGACAAAGTCAATACTTCAGGATCGGACGTTTACGGCCAACTGGCTCGCTTTGCATATAGATGATCGTCGTAAGGCATTGTTTCTTAAACTCAAAAACAATAATAGATTAATAAACATTATTTAAGTCCGATCCCACTTCTGATGTGAGATCAAAATAAATAAAAACAGGTAATTTCAGGTTATACATATTTATTTAGTAAATATAGCATGTATAATTGTGAATATATAATAAAATAGGTCACGCAAGGACCATAGGTTATCACATAGCAACTTAATTAATCATAATAACAATAATAATCAGCATAAAGGCATAATTTACACAGTAATAGTAAAACAGTATTTACCTGACTCTTATACAAGACGTCTTGTCAGGCGCGTGGTCGCGCATAGAATGCCAAACTAACGCTAACACGGCTGTTTTTATACAGAGTGGAGGGAGGTGCTCGAATGACGCAGTGGGAGTGGTTGAGTCGTTGAAGGACTAGTTAGTCAAATCAGCATGTAATCATAAAATGTTAAAATAAATTAAAATAGTCTGAATCTCCCACATGTATTAAAAAAATTGGCCGTGTCTGTCTACAATGTAACATGAAAACTGGTACATTACAAACTTGCCGCGTTATATTATAAGAGGGAATAATTTATAAATTAATTTTATAGCACAGAGACTTTAAACATTCTTATAGAATTATGTAAGGAACTTCTTAAAGAAGTTGGCATTTAGATCTTATTCTTTTATAGGTATAAAAAAATTCACACGAATTTTTGTCTTATGTAAAATATTATGTTTGTTGTGATTGGCTGCGTGAAAATGTATCAGTTAAAATCAGTTTGCAGCAAGTATTGGTACTGAATTATGGATAAAAACGTAATTATTATATTATGCGGCCCTAGCATTAATGTCTCGAAAACAAAAACAGAACATTGTTGGCTAAAACTGGCTTCGACAAAGGCCCAACTATATCAATCTAGGTATTTTACAAGAACTAAAGCTTATAGAATCGGTTCTGTCAGTGACAGATGCGCGTCGGCTTCGAGGTCAAAGTACTCATGTATAATACGGATTTGTGTCGCAGCAAGCAGAACTGAATGTAGTAACTTATCATTATATGGTAGGCTTTACAAGTAAAACACATTTTGACGTACCTGAATTAGGTTCGGCATGCTGTCAAAAAACTCTTCATCGTCGATTGTGAAACGTTGATTTTGGTTGTCAGGTGCTGTGGCCCATTTTATCCTGTATAATAAGAATATAGAAAATTTTAGTAAGTATTTTATCATATAAAAATATCTGATGGTGGTAGTGATATTACAATATCTTGCATGGGTTAAAAGCTACCATTCTCAAATTCTCTATCTGTATTCTCTATCTTCTAAATCTGTCGACAAGCTCCTGGCCTATCTTAACTACCTAAAAACAGTCTTTTAAAAAGCTGACCACTATCGTTCGACGGTATTGTTCAGACAAACGAGTTCCTGGCTCTCAAGGACAGATGCCGCAACACACCATTAGTTGATTGGCAACAGATTTTCTATTTGAGGATGGTACCTAGCCAGCCGGGCATTCGCAAAATGCTTCACCACAATCGAACGACTACATCCTAATATAACATTCGCGGCCGACGGCCTAACGTGCCCTCTGAAGCACCAAAACGCTCAGTAAATGCTGCTAGCGGTCAACCATTCAAGTGACAACCGCAGCCAAAATTGCTATAGTCGCCGCGTTACCAACTGAGTAGTGCAGCCATAAATAATTTCCCTATGTCTATCTCGCTCGCACTTGTTGGTCTTTTGGAGCCGCATAGTGATGTGCGTAAGATGGTTATAGGCGCATATTAATACCTGGTTATATGTTCATACGACTCAGTTGGTAACGCGGTGACTATATAGTTGATTGGTTCAGTCAAATAGGAAACCTCCGCTACGAGCGCTTCAAAGAAGGAAAGCTGGAGGTTTAGACTGCTTATACACCACAGATGTGTGATGAGAATTAACAACTTCGTCTAAAGTCGTAAGTCTGTGCGACTTTAATTTTATCCGAACCCATACCCTTCAAACCGGAACACAGTAATGTGAACTTTACTGCTTGGCGTAACAAAATAGATATTGTAGCAGTACTTCCCCGGACGAACTGGCACAAAGAGTTGAAGGGCGCAGTGCAGTGCAGGTTAAATATTTTAATACCCACTAGCTCAGTATTGGGACACTATTTTATGGTACGAAGTTACGACAAAGACAAGTCACCTGCAGACTATATCTTAAAGGTAAGCGGCACGCCTGCCCAGTACGGCTGCAGTATCACCGTTCTGCGTGACACTGTACTGCGCTCGTAATATCGAGACATTGTTCTTAGGCGCAGTAATTTAAGGTACTGACAAGTGATAAATAGCGTTACTTGAAATGGGTTTTAGCAAAATATATTTAGTTTGCAGCAGTAAGAAAATAACATGTAAATCTTGATTATATTCTCTAAGGCAAAGCTGATAACAAAACACGTTTCTTTAAAATTTTCTCAATACAATATAACTGCAAACTTGACTCTAAAAGCTTTTACTTGAACTGGTTTTTACCAAAATATATTTAGTTTGTAGCAGTAAAAAAATTATATGTAAATCTTGATCATATTCTCTACGGCAAAGTTGATTACAAAACACGTTTCTTTAAAATTTTCTTAATAGAATACAGCTGCAAAGTTGACTCTAAATTACGCTTCTAATTATTAAAATAATTTCCATTTTTTTTTAAATTGCTTGTCATGAGGGACAATTAATTCACATATTCGATTAAAATAGCTAGCTTTGTGTAAACGAGCTTTTTCGTTTTTAATCTAAATTGATCGCGATTGCACCATCACTGTCTCTCTTTCACTCCTATGCATCTTCCACTCCTGTGTGATAGTTCTGGAATTTCAGCATTTATCAGCGCTACAGAGCCCTTTAAAAGTTGCACGAAATGTCGAAGACACGAATGTTTGAGGGCATATTAGTAACTATTCTCACCGGTAATGTTCGACGCGACCTCGGAAACGTACGCACAGCGTGTGGTCTCCAGGGAAGTTGGTGCTCTCCCGGACAAGGAACACGCCGTCAGGTGACCCTGACAGCAGCGTCTCGGCTCGCTCCCGGGATATAGCGCCATGATGCCATCTGGAAATTACATCATAAAGTTACCTAACAATACAATTTTGTCTTAGAATTTAAGGCGGTCCCAGGTGCTAAATAGTTTTTTTTTTTTTATTCCTGATACCACTATCTCACCTGATGGTAAGTGATGATGTGGTCGAAGATGTTGTTCAGGCTAACCTAGAAGTACTGGCTCTCAAGGACAGCTGCCGGAACACACCTTTAGGTGCTTGGCGACAGATTTTCTACTTGAGGGTGGTAGCTAGCCAGGCGGGCATTCGCAAAATGCCCTACCACCATGCTTTAACGACTGCCATCCTAAGACAACAACCAGGACCGACGGCTTAACGTGCCCTCCGAAGCACGGAAACGCTCAGTAGTAATGTCACTAGCGGTCACCCATCCAACTCATGACCGCGCGCGACGTTGCTTAACTTTGCTGATCGGTTGAGAACAGCTTAGTAAACTTCGCTACGAGCGCTTCAAGCAGTAAGAATATATATGAGTTTTTAAAATGTCACGGTCATTAACACTATAATTATTATAACAAAAAACGTACAAGGAAGAGGGTAGATCGGTTCGTCTGCTCTTAGTGCCTACCATCCACTCGCATAGACTTCAGTTTACTCGTGATCATTGCGCTTGCAACAGTGTCGAAATATCGAGAGCTCAAAACCAATCAAAAACACGGTAAATATCCCGTTTGTTATAATAATTATAGTAAGAATATATAGTATAGTAATCTGTATCGTATCCTCTAAGGCCAAGTTGATTTCCAAACACATTACTTTGTCACAATAAAATAGCAAAACCTTATGATGAGGGACAAGTTAATTCAAATTTTCGATTTACGATTATGTTACAGTAGAACGCCGATTAACCGGATCGCCAATTATCCGAATCTGTCCTAAGCGTAATATAAAAAATAAAACCAAGAACATATGTAATTTTGTAGAGCACTATTCAGATCGAGATGTTCAAGTGAGCGTTATTGTAGAACTGTGTTTGTCAAGCTTAATAAAGTTTATTCTATGTGTGACAGTTCGTTTTTCTTAATAACCAATCTATGTCCAGTTATCCGATTTTTTGATTATCCGAATCGACCCCGGTCCCAATTAAATCGGATAATCGGCATTCTACTGTACTAGATTTGTGTTGTATAGGCTTTCGTTATTCAACAAAACTGATCGCGATGGGGAAATCCCATTGCTGCATATCTTTCACCCGACGTGGTACAATAGTGATGGAATTTAGGCATTTGTTATCGTCTTCAGATTATAAGCAGTCCTTATGAAGAGTACCTAAAATGGAACTGTATATTGTGTATAAGATGGCCTTATCGTTGCCCTTACTTTAAAAAATACACTATTATTATTGTTAGAATATGAGCTATACGATATTTACTGCTCTATGAATATGGCTGTGGAAAGGAATACAATAAATAATAATTACATCAATAGTAACATAAGTTACAAAATTACTAATATGCGATAGAAAATTTAAGTCATGTGCGAGATTCGAACTCATTTTAAATATCGCGTTTTATGTAGATTTCCAAGTGACCAATGATCATAGATTGTCTGAATTTCTTTGCTGATATTTTTTTTATTCTTCTTATAGCTTCATAATTATTTCGAAATGACATGTTGATAAATATCTTCCAAAGCATAGGAAGCCATATCTCAGCACTATAAATAGGACACTCGGACGTGACATTTTTCCGCTATTATGTCCAGCCACGGATGTCGCTGCATAAAAGGTATGCGCTAGCCGACCTAACGGCATTTCCAAAATTTATAGCTTCGTTTTTCTAGATCTATTACAATGATAGTATTCACAATTACAGTATCAAACTATTTACGTATAATTAGAGTCTATGATCCCCGTAGGGTGCCGGGTTAGAATTGCACCTCCCTATATCATCCTGTGGGTGTCGTAAGAGGCGACTAAGGGAAAAATACTGGGTGGGCAGCGGCGCCTTCTGAAGAACTGCCATCTTACCTAAGCCGCCTGCCACGCTTGGGGATTATGGCAAATACACCCTAAATAGGGGACGATCCGGCTGATACAGTAAGAGTAATAGTCTATGAAGTGACATTACTATTGGAAATTTAGATTAAACTATAAAATATTAATTAATAATATTACAAATACATTTATTTACACGAAAAAAGATAGGTACGGGCACAAGATTAAGCACGTGTTGCGTTGTGTACCTTGTTACACTAATAATTACTGATAATAATGATAACGACTTTGAACTAACTTTTTGAAACAAGACATTTGTTTCTTGAGTTTAATTTACCTGTTTGCACAAGTGCTGTTTGCGTCAGAGGCTACAACTGACGCTGATTCGGTGTTTCAATAATACGAATTTTAATGACACAAAATAACATTTTACCATAAACAGAAATGAAAAATACCTGCATGTAAATTATGAAAACAAAAATGTACTAATATATACATACTCTGTGATCTCGTATGCCGAAGGAGGGATGAACAATTTCACTTTATGAGGTTTGTTGAAACATAGAGATATGTCACTCTCCATAGTTCATTCTAGACTGTACGAAAGCGTGCGTTTATCGCTATTTAGATTACTAAGTAGATAAGATTCGCTGATGTAATCTATACATTAGAAACCATTTTTCGTGTACGGTTATGCAATGCGCACGATGAGTTTTATTTTCAAGAAGGCAAGAGTCAAAACATGATAAACTATATCGTCAAATTGGGTATGAAAGTGTTTTTACATTGATCAACTAGTTGTATCGAAAAAAGGAAGTAATTTTGATTATCGATAGCTATTATTGTGATAAATATCATATATCTAAGACTGACGTCGAGATCAAAATCTGATTCAGATTCAGATTCAGATCATTTATTGCTTCCATAAGTAGTACATACAAGTTGTTACAATAAAGAGTACAAAGTCATATTATGGACCCCGTCGGGCACAGCAACATAGAAGAGAGGAGGACGGTATATTAATTTTAAATTCAAATTTATGTATTGTATATAATAAATGTCAGAAATAAGTAGATCTAATTAGTCATTTTTCACATAAGAATTCGTCAATTGAGTAATATGCTTTTTTAATAAGAAGCTGTTTAATTTTTTTAATAAAAATATTGTTATTTTCTTCACGCAGAAGATCTCTCGGTAATTTGTTATATATTTTTACAGACATAGGTAATGTGCTAGATGAGTGCATTTCCAGTCGCGTCACAGGTAACAATAAGCGGTTTCCATGACGAAGTGTGTAGTTTATATTTAAATCTTCACGTTTTTTATAAAAAATTGGATTATTCCGTACAAATTTGCATATTTCAAAGATGTATATACATGACAAGGTAAGGATTTTGTATTTTATAAAATAGGGTTTGCAACTTTCAATTTGTTCTATGTTCGCTAAGATACGGATGAGTTTTTTCTGCATAGTAAATATATCGCTCGCAGCGCTGCTGTTCCCCCAGAGTATAATTCCATAGCTTAATCTGGAATGTGCATTCGCGTAATACATAGAAATTGCTGTTTCCAGATCAGTCGACTTTTTTATTTCACGAAGGGCGTACGTGAGTGATGATAGTTTCGATTTAATTTTCATAACATGTGAGTGCCAGTTTATATGTGTGTCAATTTGAATACCTAATAAAGTGCATTCATTTACAGTTTCTAACTTAGTGCCGTGAAACGAGTAATTTAATTTGAGTGGTGGTTTTTGATATGGATAAAAAGTAATAATTTTTGTTTTAGCTAAATTGAGTTCAAGGTTGTGTTTGTGCATCCAGTCAGTTGTTTGTTCAAGCATTGCGGTGAGTTTAGCATGTACGTTCGTGCCACATTTTGTTGACGTCAGTAGGGAAATATCATCTGCAAAACAAACGCAAGGCTCTTTTACAACTTTAGGTAGATCGTTTATATATAATAAAAAAATTAGGCATCCGATGACAGTTCCTTGGGGAATGGAGGTATTTACCGTTTTGGTATCTGAACGAATTTTATGAATGGTCATATCGCTGTGGTTGTAATGTATGATTTCTACTAGTTGTTTACGATTATTAAGGTATGATTTGAACCACTCGTGAGCTATACCGCGAATACCTACGCTGTATAATTTATCTAACAATATTTCGAACAAGACCTTATCGTATGCCTTGGTCATGTCGAGTAGGATACCTACTGCGTAGTTTTTCTTATCTAGAATTTTGAATACCTCATGCATTAACTTGTAGACCGCCAGAGCTGTGGACCTTTTTTTGCGAAACGCATTTTGGCAGTCGTCAAAAATATTATATTTTTCACAAAATGAATAAATTCGGTCACTCATTGCTTTTTCGAAGATTTTAGACGCAGAGGGTAATAAAGCTATAGGGCGATAGTTATTAGGGTCAGTTTTTAGGTCCTTTTTGTGGATAGGTTTTATTATAGCCGTTTTAAGTTGTTCTGGGAAAACCCCTTGTTGAAATGATTGGTTTATTAGTAAACAAAACGGGAATGTAAGTTCATCACTACATTGTTTAAGAATACTTGATGGGAATTCATCAATGCCGTGGCTATGTTTATTTTTGAGGTTTTTTATAAGTTTGTATGTTTCACGTGGTGTTACCGGAGTTAAGAAAATAGTATTTTGTATATGATTTGAAGTTGGTAGGTACACCGTTTGGTTTTGCGAGCTAGGGTGTGGTATACCAGTTTGCGAAGGTTTTGTACCTATTGATAAGAAGAAATTATTGAAATTGTTTGCAATTTCTTTCGGATCTGAAATTACGGAATTGTTTATGTGTAGCCTTACGTTTTGTTTATCATTTGTCGGAGTTTTATTTGTTATTTCGTTAATTACCTTCCACATTGATTTTGCTTTATTAGTTGATTTTTTCATTACCTGTTTGTAATGCAATCTTTTTGATGTATTTACCGCTTTCTTAAGTATTTTTTCGTATTTTTTGTAATAACGGGTTAATATTGGGATATTAGATCTTAATGTAAATATTTTTAATAGTCTTTTATTTTTACAAGATTTCTTTATACCTACTGATAACCAGTGCTTTTTATTACCCGTTTTTATTTTGATTCGACGCATGGGTACGCACTCGTTTAAGATTTTCGTTAAAATATCTAGGAATTTAGCATAGTTTTCATTTATATCTTTTTTAATATCTATCAAATCACTCCAGTTTATTTCACTAAGTTTTTCTTTAAAGTTAGATATGTTAAAAGCATTAAATAGTCTTTTTTCTGTATACCAAGTAGTTTGTTTTGTTTGACTGGGTAGTGATATTTTTATACTTGTGCCCAAGTGGTCTGAAAAGCCTAAATCTTCTACAGTTGCATATGAGTTATTATCATAAAAATTTGTAAATATCAAGTCTATACATGTCGATGTACTATCTGTTATGCGTGTTGATTTTTTTATGCGTTGATTGAATTTATACTGCGACATACACTCTAGTAACTCATTAGTTTTTGAGCAATATTTCATTACATTTATATTAAAATCACCTCCTAAAATGATTTTATAATATTTGTATTTTTTGTTAAGGTATTCTAAAAGTAGTTTTAGTTTTATAAAAAAAGCTTCCTCGTCTCTTCCATTCCAATAAATAATTATTATTAACGTTTTTAAATTAGTCAGCTCGATTGCACATATTTCCAGGAGATATTCGGTAGACATATTTGTGATATCATCTCTTTCTAAATAGTGAATGTGATTTTGTACTGCGATGTAAACTCCTCCACCTGTCCTAGTTTTTCTACAAAAGTATGCAGCTGTCTTGTATCCCTTGAGTTTGACTATATCCAGCTTTTCTTTTGTCATCCAGGTTTCTGATATACATATAGCTTGATAGGTTGAATTTTCTTCTAAGAACGCTTCTAGTAAGTGTAGTTTATTTGTAAGACTTTGAAAGTTTTGAAAAAATATTTTAAATTCCTGATTACTAGGAGTATTTTCGAAAAGAGCTATTTTGTCTA
The DNA here is from genome assembly GCA_963890685.1 of Plagodis pulveraria. Classification (NCBI taxonomy): domain Eukaryota; kingdom Metazoa; phylum Arthropoda; class Insecta; order Lepidoptera; family Geometridae; genus Plagodis; species Plagodis pulveraria. The sequence continues at coordinate 12,816,455 of OY982961.1, forward strand.
AAATAGCCACTTTGGTGAATGGAGCCATTAGGTTGAAAGGAATTATTTTCCGTTCCTTCTCTGTCCCTGTTGTAGCTCAGCTGGTTCCTGTATTGGGTAGAATTTATTTTATCTGTATTTTGTACCATCAATATTCCTTTTGCGTCATCTTTTGTGTATATCCTTTTCTGGTCAATATATAGTTGGTTGTCCCGTATTACGGCATAAAAGCCTTGTTTCCGTGCGTTTATCATTTTTTCATGCATAGTTTTTCTGTCTTGTCTTGCTTGTGCGTTAAGATATCCTGTCAGATTTAGTGTCGTTCCTATGAAGTGAAAGCTATTTTCTAAAATATACTTAGTCATTCGTTTGCTTATTAGCTCAATAACAAGTGGTCGTTTTCCGGTTTTCTGTCTTCCGATTCTATACGTATCCTCAATGTATCCTACTAGGTTTACATGTAATATATCTCTAAATATTTGGATTATTCTGGTATGCAGGAAATGGTCAGGTTCTTCGTCATATTCATCCAGTCCATATAGTACTATTTTTTTATTGTCGTCGCTGTCAGAGGAGTGATATTTATTTTCAGATTCAATATTATTTTTAATTAATGATTTTAATTCCATTAATTCAATTTTCAATTTTTCATTTTCCTTAGTAAGAATATTTATATTGCTGTTTATTTTATCTATATCTATTTTTCGTAAGTCATTTTGTTTGTATAATATGCATGTGTCTTTTTTTATTTCTTCTTTTGCTTGAGATATAGCTTTATTTATTTCAGTTTCTATTGTACTTTTCAGGTCACATATTATAGATTTATTATTTTCCTGTAGTCGCAGAATAATAAGATCATTGAGATTTTGTAATGTTAGTTCGGTATTTGTGCTTGTTATAGTATTTTTGTGTTGGTCTTTAAGAGTGTCTCCCAAAATACTTGAGTCTTCCGAGTCAAAAGTGTCCTCCTGTGGAACAGCAGACTTTTTTTTCCTAGTAGTGACATATTCATCACGTAGTTTATGTTGAATCACATTAGAATCCTTCGATTGTACAGGTGTATTTATATTGCCGTTTTTGGGGGTATTACAGTAGCAAGCGGGACATTTCCAACTCTTTTTATGTTCAAGCGTCATTGTGCAAAATTTCCAACTCTTTTTATGTTCAAGCGTCATCTAAACGGTGCTTCCCAATAAGTCAAAAATAGTAAGACATTTTTTTAAGAATGTCGTACTGTGATTTCATTAGGTATGTTAGTTTAACCATGACCATGATTACAAAAAAATCTACCGTTAGATAGAAAAGTAATAAAAAAATTAGTTAGGGATTATATTATAATAACATTAAAAATAAGAATATTAGAAAAACAAAATAATAATATACAACTTGACATTACTAAATTTTATTAAAAATACATAAAAAATAAAAGAAAATACTGATTGTACATTATTATTTTATTGCCATAACTATTAATACTTATTACTTGACCGAACATTTTAATATTGTTTGTAATTTTGACAATAATTAGAACTTTTATGTACTACCTACATAGTACATAAAAGTTATGGTGACTACTCACCACTTAGTAGCAAAGCAATATTATGATTTAATTTTTTAGAAGAAATACATGTATGACTATGTACAGGAACCTTCTTGTATATATGACTATGTACAGGAAGGTTCCTGTACATAGTCGGTACCAAAAAGTTTAAAAAAATAATTAATTTCAATTGCTGGTATCATTTGAGCAAATTTCAGACCGTGACCAAGGTAACATAAATAATTTGTATGTAAAGAAAAGTTATGTATGAGTGACAAATAAAAAAATACAAAGCAATAAGTATACTGAGTATTCTTATTGCTTTATATATTTTTTTATGAGTTTACCCTTGATTTACAATACAGAGTTTAAATAATTAAAGTTGTGCTCAGTTTCAGTTTACCAGTTTCATTCATAACGGGTAAGTACTTACGGCCCGTGGGGTGCCGGGTTAGAATATCACCCTCCCATTTCTACCTGTAGGTGTCTTAAGAGGCGACTAGAGGTAAAATACCAAAAGGTGGGCAGCAGCTCCTTCTGAGGAACTAATATCTTAAACTGGCGAAGGTAGAACCATACTGATCCAAGAGATTTTTTTTCTATAAGTATTGGAGTTATATGCAATAAATGCAAGGAAAAAATATTCAATTGATGCCACATTGATCCAAGTACAAAAAGCGCCATATATTGCTAGAGGACCTCAATTTTTCACTTTAGCATTATACTTACTTTCAAAAATATAGCCTGCTATACTGATCCATTTTTTATTTTTTATCTGGTTATTTTTCTGCAGAAACCAACATTTTGACTACTTTTAATCAAAATATTTTATTATCCTTTTTTTTATTTTGTTTCACATATTAGCCATCATTTCGATAAAGATTAAAGCATAATAAATCACGTATTTTTTTAAAACAAGTTCAAACGCGTTTTCTTATTTTTCTCAATATAATGAAAACGATACTTGGATCAGTATGGTTCTACCGTCGCCAACTGGGATCCTGAAAACCCTCCAAAACGGGAGAGGCTGTGTTCAGCTGTGGACAATCTGTCTGATACAGTACTTACGGCCACTTGTCCATGTTGACGAGTCGATGGCCAGCTGGCGGTGGGTTCTGGACAGTGGTAGAGTTCACCAACACGTCACTGGGGCCTTTTGACACCACTGGAAAATACAACACACCATTTCACTGTTAGTACGTACCTATACTTATACATATTTATTCCCAGTATACCATCATCGCACGTCTTCGAGTTGTTTAGGAAGTGAGAACTTGGACACTAAGAAATAAACAAACATACATAACTCAATTGAATTGATATGGACAGTTCTAGACAAGCCATATGCGGCTACGATCTTATGTTTCATAGTTGGTATTCTTTAACACAGTAGAAATCGCGTGAATTTTACGGTGAGCACCGGTTTTGAATGAATCGCGTACAATACTAAATATGCAATTAATTTCTATTATATGCATGTTAAATGTATTATGGACGCAATGCGCAATAACTTTAATGCGTCATTAACAAGGATAATTCTTTAAGCTTACAAGTATTACGTACATAAAGTAACTGCTGTTTACGTATTGACTAGCGATATTACTATATATAGTCAAATCAGATGCAAGGATAATACGAGAAGCTAATTTTTTTATTGCAGATTTGCCTTTGTCCACAATCTCACCTGATGGTAAGTGAAGACGAGGTCTAAGGTGTTAACAGGCCTAACCTAGAATTACTGGCTCTCAAGGACAGCTGCCGGAACACAGCGTTAGGTGCTTGGCGACAGATTTTCTACTTGAGTGTGGTCGCTAGCCAGGCGAGCATTTATAAAATACCCTTTCACCATGCGGTGAAGCTCAAGCCCGCGGCGGGATTCGAACCATGGACCGGCTGCGCGGCAGTCCATAGCCATTGCCACTGAGCCATCACTGTTTCAAAAATAACAGTTGTTAAACGTATTGTCATCTAATAAGATACATAAATCAATACAAATTATAATCACAAGAATTTACATTGCAGCAACGATGCATTATGAGTTACTCGATGTATTATACAAATATACATGGCAGGTAATAAAAACTATAAAAAAAATTACTCAAAACAGTGTTAATTTTATTATCGTTTAGAAATTTTTGAAGTAAGTGTCAGTGTGTGTTAATTACATACAAAACATACTAAGATGTTAACTTATTACAAATGTACTAGACCTCTAGTGATATTTATCGTAACTGTAGGCACGGGCTTCAGCGCAGGCCGCAGTTACGCGCTGAAGCCTGCGCGTCGCTTAGCGCTCCCAGATGAATTACTTCAAAGCAGTCCGTAACTGATCGGAATCTTTAGGGTAAGTATCATCAGAATCGTAGCCGGTGCGTAATAATTTTATATGGATAAAAGCCACGAGTTTTCAAAAGCGATGTTAAGGTATATCGCCCGTTTCTCAGAAGTTATGGACAAGTGGATTTGCAACAAGATGTTTGTAAAACCATTAGGTAAATAATTCAAATTGTAATTCAACGGGACAATGCTGCCAGCATGCTGGGCACGCTTCCAACTGGAGCATTTAGACTGCATGTGAGTCTGCAATGACTTATGAGTATCTAAATGCGTTTACTGCAGTAGATGTAGTGTTGTATATAGTTCGTAGTATTTTGTTAATAAAGGCATACCGCCGGTATTTTAAAAAGGTAAACATACCAGGGGCGGTCTGCGAGGTGTGCATGGCCGGAGGTGGGATTGCCGCGGGCGCAGGCGTCCGCACAGACGACGACATTATCTGTCAACAAATAATACATACAACATTGATACTGTAACCTCATAATACCTCGAAAAACAAGTGTAGCACATGCACAAACACAAAAAAAAAACACCTAAAAATGGAACCGACTCCAACACTCAAAAGTGTGAAATAAGTTGTCGAATGCGCACAATATTGTGATAATAGGTACTTTTGAACTAACATGGTTCCAATTTTATGCGAAAAAAATTTTTCACATTTTTAGTGACCCTTGCTACTTACGGGATCGATTGTCATTTACTGTCAATGACTAATGACTATATCATAAATATAAAGAGTATAACTCAAAAAACGGCTGGACCTATTTTGATGAAGCCACACGGGAAGCATCAGCTTACAAATAAAAAAAGAATCATCAAAATCCGTTCACCCAGTCCAAAGTTCTGATGTAACAAGCATTGACTATATGATCAAGACAGGTACCTAAATACTTTACATTTATTGGAGTGTAACTCAAAAACGTCTGGATTGATTTTGATGAAATACAGAATATTTTCAATATTGTTATGTTTGCAATAACGCCTGCTATGCGGAATACATTACAGAATATAGTTAAAAATATAGTCGAATTGAATACCTCCTCCTTTTTTTTAAGTCGGTCATATATTGATAACCTGAACAACAAACAAACAATTATTTAGGATAAGTTGCACTGATTGACATTGACTAGCATGATTTTAAGGAATATAAATCCAGCACTATTGTTTATAGCGACGCTTGGACTTCCACATTCACTATCAGAGTATATGAAGCACCCCAACACATTTTTTAACTACAAAGACACCAACATTTTAAAGATTTATTTCACTTATGGTACAAAAAAACGTTGCCCTGATAAAAATAGAAAGAAAAATGTTCGGTACGCACAAATGTCTTCACTTTCTCTCGTGTTGAGCGAATGGAAAGCTCTGATGGTTTCCCACAGAATTTCTGCAAGACGAGATCGCTTAGATAGCTGAACGTCATTCGCTAGCAAAACTTGATCATCAGTTATTTCCATCAGGTATATCTAGTATGGTACACATATATCCGGCGGTACGATCGAAAATAAATTCGTTCAGTGAAACACGTGCGTGGAGTAAACAACAGTACCGGTTGAATAACTCGATATATAATGCATTATGATATAAGTGCGGTAAGTTGAAAATTACAGCCGAGGCGATATTGCTACAAGAAAGCAGAGGATGTAATTATCAAAGCGCACGTATGTCATACGACGATTTATAACATATTTGCGAGGAAATAAATAAAACTTGGACTTTCTTAAACGAATAAATCTTTAATCACATGATACAGAGAAAAAAAGCAAGCGGAATAATTTATACTTGTTCACAAATTAGCGATGCGCGCGCATCATCGGTTTTTTAAGGCATAGGCACAAAAACAGTCAGTATTACGAATAAAGTAAATTAATATGTTTGTGTTTTGTTAAAGATATGGTTGTAATATATGGTCAAAATTAATTAAATATTTATTTATTATATTTTATCTCCCAAAGTTAATTTTATTCATAAAATGTTGACCACTTTTCTGACATAAAAACTCTTTGCTAAGATTTAAAAAAAGTACGGTTCGTTTTAGACGGAACATCTTGATAAACCGCGCGTTTTACATTACAATAACGCGCAAGTACGTAATTAGATACAATACGATATTGAAATTGGTGAAATAAGAGACCCCTTACGAGCAAATGTGTTATAAATTAATAAATTGAAGGAATACTTACATTATGTGAAATGGAAGTCTGCAATACTGTGGGCGAGAGAGGCGCCTGCGGCCCATTACTACCGCTCAAATTGCCTCCGCACTGAAACAATGTTTAAAATTGCGGTAAAAATAACTACGCTGCTTTTGGAATAATACAGACACTTTAAAAACAATTCGTATCACTACCGAGACGTTAACACACATCTGACTTCGATGAATCAATGTTTATCTTCCATTCAGCGCAGCAGTATATTGCTTTCTAAGTAATCGTGAGAAATATTATCAGTGCATGTGAAATCAAGAATGGTACATCTTTGTTTGAAACTGATCTCTATTTAAACGGTGCGTGGGGTTGTTTTGCAATATGCAGGGTCAGATTACAAACAATAAACTACAAATCATATTAAAACTTGTCACGTTTGAGTTGGCGTAAAACCGCATTGTATTTGCTGTAAGTGCTGACGCCCACTTTACAAGTTATTGGTCTATTTGATCAAGTAGTAATGTGCTCCACGGCTTTTGTTTCTAGGTTATGGATATACTCGCACCGATACTCTTCGTATAAAGGGACATTAAAGTGACACTGCAGCAACAATCGTGACACATCGTAAGTAGTTCTCCTGACCTCAATATGATGAAAAGATGACACAACACAAGGTTATAAGGATAATAAGCCCTTATTATGTAAGTATATGACACTGTAGTAGGCAATGTAGTACACATTTTATAGCTTAGTGTAGTAGTAATTTCTCCACCTGTCACACTGCAAATTTTTTTTCGCCTAGAGAGGCAGTCTTTTCCTCTTTCCCTGGTTTTACGCACCGGGTACAAAAAACAGGTACTTTTTTTTTACGTGGATGCATTCGCTACCATCCAAGTCATGACCGCAACAAACGTTGCTTAACCTACTTGGATCGGTTAAGAACGAATAGACATTTTTTTTTTGACTAGACAAGCACGGCTACAAGCGTTCCACATCGTCGACCGCATCGTCACTTTCCAGCAGGTGCGAATGCTGTCAAATTATTCATCTTACGTAAAAATAATAGCCAAGCGCATGTTGGACTTCCACAGAAAGGGTTCCGTACCAACACAAAATGTACCAAAAATCTTTATTTTATACAGATTGAGATTTAATACAGATCTTTAACGGGGATCCAACCTGCACCCGGCTGGTTTTTAGTATTTGATGTTGTACGTTTAATATGTGGCTATAATTTTTAACATTATTTTTTTATTCTATTACAGCCCTTTAAAGGTTGTACGGAACCCTATAAACGTGCTGACGAAAAGTTGTAGTTTCATCTTAATTTTCCTATCAATGTGGACAGGGGAAGTACTATAGAAAAGTAGATTTCGAATCTAAACAAGAAACTATAGTAGCATGTGTAAATTATATTAGGTGTTGAGTGTGAAGGAGACGCCAGCCCCAGGTACTCACCGGCAGCTGATGCGGTGGCTGCGCTCTCTTGAGCCTCGCCGGGGCAGTGGGCGCGGGCGCGGCCGACGCGGAGTACCAGCCGCAAGGGCCCACGCCCTGCGCGCCCCCGTGTACACCGTGCTGCAACCAACATGTGCTTACTTCACCATTGAAACCTTCTTATAAAGTTTGATAATAAGAAGAGAAATCATCAATAGCATTTATGATCATGCTGCCTAGAAATCAAAACGTCTACGCAGCAAAATGCCTAAAATGAATGTATACGAGGTATATTACTTAAACTGTAAATAGCCTAGATAACAAAAAGTCTACCAAGCAAAATGCCTAAAATGTCTAAGTAGTAAAACCCCTAGAGATAAAAATCACATAGACGTTTGGATTTCTAGGCAACATGATCAAAAAGCATTAGTTTATTTGATATCTTTAATTTAATATTGTCTTATTTGTTTTGTGAAAACATTTTATTTAACGACTTATGCAAAGTCTTTTGACAGGCAGATATCTCCAACTCAGCTGTGTATTCCATTACCAAAGCTTCAACTACAACCCATCAGTCCTCCGCTTTGGTGTGATTATATTATATATATTTTTTGAGAACACTGTGTTAAATCAATCTACCTCTGTGCCAAAATTTAATAAAAACTTCAATAACAGCATTCAGAACCAAGTTAATGGCAATGACGAAAAGATCAGAAAAGGAAAGTGAATGCAATGTTAACCCATTTGGCACACACCGTTCCGGTTTGATGCGCGTCAAATTTATTCACTTGAAGTTTTATTGTTTTAGATATTATATTCATAACGGATACCGTAGTATGAAACATTTGGTTATCGCCTGTGAGAAATATTTTCAGAAGAAGAAACATGTCTATTACTCAGCAATTGGGATAAGCAGAAGATAAAATTATTTTTCATCTCTCATGCTCGGTAAATGTGTTGTATTCGAGTTAAACTGCGTTGGGTAAATCCAATTTTGTATCCTTCAGAAGATGCCAAATCCCCCAAGTATATATACGTATATAAATACGCTTCATAGATCAGATTGACGCCAGGGTCAATGTGTCAAATGGTCCATGGTAGTTCGAATTTCAAGTGTTCTTTGAAATTCGAACTTAGTAAATAAACGCCAGGGCGAGCAAGGGCTCAAATACCTTGAGTGCAATTAATTACTAATAATAGGTATATTGTGTAAGGACTTTTGTACCAAAGAGATAATAAGAATTTTATATTGAATCAACAATTAATTGTTTTGTCTTAGGAACAACATCACTGAGACCAATGATGTTTGTGAATACAATACATCTTGAATACAATTTTTCACTAACACTGTAAATGTACAAGATACAAAGAAAGCAACGGCTAAATGTCATCAAATAGTTTTAGCTACTTAATTGCTTCCTAGAGAAACATCGCCGCAAACTCTGCAGTCTGCACCACAAAAATTTGATCGTGACGAGATAAACCACAAGACACCATTTTGTGATGGCAAGTCGTGAAGTGAAATGTCGATGGAAAGCTGTCGAAAGTGTCTACTCCATTTACTTCCAGGACATTAGTTAAAGGCAATCAAATGACAAGTGATCACGTTGCTACCGATAAAGTACAGCTAAGTAACGAATTAAATGAAGTAGTGCGTCTTTGAAATATATTCGATTCAGCTTTGCCAATTTTAATACTTTAAAGCCTGAGTCTAGCACAGTACGAGGGCCAAAATGAAAGTTCTTAGAAAATCAAAAACTGATTAAACTAGCAAGTTATTAGTTTTATTATATATTTTCATAATAGTGTCTTTTCACGTCAATACATCGCTGCATCCGATGGAACCACTGAGAAAAGCACTTCGCCCACTCGTCCTTAGAGGTCTATTCGACGGCCTTTTGACAACAGCTTCCTCGGCGTCCATAACACGTTTTCCTCGAAGCTTTTCTTTATTTTCGGGAATAAATAAAAATTGCAACGTGCGAGATTGGAGCTTTACGGCGGGTGATCCAGTAATTCCACGTCCTTCGTCGCAAAATAGTTGTCGTGGTGAACGAGGATCCAGTCCAGATCCGCAGTAGGCTGTGAGGTCGTTTCACCCGAACTTTTTCCAAGACCAAACAACTATTTTTCGATCTTCTAAAACAATTGTCGCGTAATGACCTGTCCTACTGAAGAACGAGGCCACTATCTTTTTTCCACGCTTCGACCTCTCTTTACTTTAGTTGGCAACTCCTCGGAAGGAAACACCCACTGAGCAGACTGTCATTTGGTTTCTGGATCATAGCAGTAAATCCAGCTTTCGTCACCCTTAACTATGTCGATCACAGCATTTGAGTCACCTCCGTTAAATCTTTCAACAATTTCATGCACCAATCAACACGACGGAGTTTTTGGGCCTCGGTCAAATTATGAGGATTTTGTGCACTTGACTTATACCAATGCCTAAGCTTGTCCGAATCTGGTGATAGATCACTCTTCTATCAGTCTCCATCATACGCCGATCAACACTGATGTTCTTTCTCTTCAGTCGTCGCCGTAAAAGGGCGTCCCTCACGCAGATCATCGCTGGGATTTGTGCGACCACGTTTAAACTCATTAAAACAGTTGTAAACAGTGGCACGAGATGGGGCTTCATCGTAAAAGGCCAATCGTAGTCTATCATAACTTTCAATTTGCCGCCAAATCGTAAAACAAATGAGATATAAATAAAATATATACCTACTCAACAATACTGACAAAGAGTTCCGTTTTAAAAAATGTAATCTTTTAAAACGGAATTTTTTATTACATTGTTAACAAGAGGCCAGTGCTAAAAACTTTCAGTGTCGCTCTCGTATAGCTCTCATCTCACGTATTAGTTAGTACATTGGCCGCGCGGCCTAGAAAAGGGCGAGCCGAGGTTAATTCTGTACTGTCCTAGTTTTTTACTATTTAGGCTGTATTCTTGCGTTTTGTAAATATACCTGCGAGCAATCATTAGTACACACTACGAGCTAACGTTGTAGGACATGTATGCCTGTCAACCTATTTCAACTTGTATGTATACTTATACTTTCAAGTAGTTTGCACTTACTGTTCATTGATAAAGTTGAAAAAATAATGAAGATAAACCTAGCGATTAAAGTGCTATTAAACTACTTCGTAGACTATAACGTTATTGTACAAAGAGTTAACGATCCATAGAAACGCATAACCTTGGCGAAGAGCCAAATTCATGCCAGTGCAGGTAAATACCACTAGCAAAAATGTTTTTACATGTGGGGCAGAATAACACAAATAATCTTTAGCTAGAAACATGAATCAGAAGTTAATATACGTAATTTAGTTTTAATTTTGGCTACCAGAGTTCAGTAAAACATTTTGTTTCAGGCTTCTTAACATAACAGGATAAAAGTTAAACGAAAACCAGTAAATATAGAAACAAAATCATACTATATGACATAGAATGGAATCAAAGACTATGAATCTGTGAATTGAATATACTAAAAATGCTTCCAGTGCGTTCATTGTCAAAATAGATTCAAATGAATCGTCTGGGAACACATAGGAACATCACTTTACAGAGTGGAAACTTTCAGCAGGGCAGTAAGGGGAAGTACCTTATCTGTTGCAGCTGCTCGGAGACGGTCTTAGAAGACTATCCATATTTTTTATGAAATTTTGATCCCCTTCTACTTATCTACATCCCTTCTTCTTTGGATGGATCTTCCCTTAGTCGCCTTTTACGACACCCACGGGATGATATGGGGAGATGCAATTCTAACCTGGCACCCCAAGGGGATTGATTAGTATTAGAAACAGGATCAATTGGTATCAAACATTTTTTTGTGTAAAATGGCTATTTTCTTGCTAACTGTAATTTTTTTTTTACATCTGTGAATGGGTATCAAAATTCCATAAAAAAATATGGATAGTCTCCTAAGACCATTTCCGAGCAGCACGAGATTTTTTGCGAGATGTCCTGACAAGCTATAAACTAAGTAAACTCATGCTGCAAGTACGCAACTTCTAAATTATTATTTGCGAAGCAAAAGCTTACTCTTCCAGGCCAACTTTGACAAAGCTCGAGGTACACTAGTAAAGTGAGAGACAGTAGTTAATGTTATCGATAGATTGTATTGTAGGTGTCGGCACACCTACACGCTTCGTGCCGGCGTGCGGGCGGTGGGGTCTTCGTATACCAATCTGATACATCGATAAGGAATGCGCTCGAAGCGTGCTACTGTTTGCTACACATCGCCTTAAACGTACACTGGGCCATAACTTGCGACATAACATGTTCGTGATGTAATAAGATGCTTTTTACGGACGAGTTTTTGCACGTATAAAAATAATAATGAGAACCAGCCTGTTTACAATGACCGGTTTAATTAGTTGTATCATACATGTCTAGGAATGATTATAATTTTTGCGAGTTATTAGTATACTAAATTCTGAGTTTCCGAGCGAAGTACTTTATAAGTTTCAATAGGAGAGGAACCTCTCAGCTTCACTTTAAAGTAAACCAAGAATATCTTGGTCATAGTCATTAATGAAACATGAATGGTTGTTTTTAAATTGATGGCTTCTGTCTTACCTGTACTAGTGGCGGATGCGCCTGATGCCGATGTACGTCCGAATTCATATCGGGCGTCTCCTACATAGACTGCTCACCCTTCATCATCTGTCAACAATTAAAAACACCACTAAAACTTTTTATATTCAACTTATAATACAATCCAAAAATAAGTAACAGGAATTTTGAAAAAGATATCCCATTTTCCTACTTAAAAAAAAAATTCTTTCTAGCCACCGCGTCACCAGATTTACAAAGCGGCTTACAACACAAAAAAAATCACGCCAAAGCTCCGGGCCATAACGTAAACTACCCCTCAAAATCTGTTGCTTTTAGGTTCGGCGCGATCTGCCAATTAAATGTTTGAAACGTTTCAATATATTAAAATGATTTTGGCTAAAATTTCGCGTTGCCGACAATGTAGAGCGTCGAATAATTAAAAATGTTAGAAAAAGTCTAGAAGAGTAGACAATACCTTTGTGGGAAAAAAACTCTAACTAAAATCCTAAATAGGAAAGAATGGTGCAATAATTCCAATGTCCAGTAATTTGTAGAACACTGAACTGTAAAAATGCTTTTATTTCTCAATAAAAAATTAAGCCAACTTCCTATACATATATTTTTTTATTTCTATGCTTAATGCAAAACTAACCTCTGGAACTTCCCTTAGAACTTCCCTAATACCGCAACATGGCAAGGTTTTTATATTTCTGGTATCTCGCTATATCGTCTTCATGTTTTCAGCTTGGGAAATGGCCCTCATACTCGTATATAGCAAAAGTACAAAATTTCATTACGTAACATGTCTGAGAATCCCTACCTATCACGAGTTGACCCTCGACCCCTTTAATCTTTTTCACATTTTTCACATCTATTTGTGTCCCTGCTAGATCCCTGAAATTGTTTTTACGCATTGCTGAGTTTTTACAGTTTCTTGCTTCTATTATAGAAATAACACGGTTTATAAAAAAGAAATCACCTTTAGGCAACCTTTAAGTATTACATGAGCACTTTTTTAAATTAAATTCCCATTTCAGAAAAGAAATTGTAAACCAAAAACGTATTAAGACGTTTTTGATTCTTCCTTACTAGATACTTATAAAATATTGTTGAAGTGAATGTGTTGTATTATTTCATCTTTTACGGTTTTTCCAAGTTGTGTTGATTAATTACTAGATTATCCGGATTGATATGGCAAAGGTAGGCCGGCGTGCGTCGTCTCGTCCGATGATGCTTTGACTCTATCGATTCGATCATAGCATGATTCATCAATGTTTACAATCTCAACGTGCATGCGAGCTTGTTTAAGAGGTATAAAATACATAACACATATTCGCGAGGTAATTGCGACTAGCGCACCGGTGCGATACGGCAAGGCGTGGGTGTCGGGTGCTGGGAGTGGTGTGGTGTGCTGATTCACTCTCGCCCTCCCACCGATGATGTGGAACTAACGAGGGGCGCGCCGCACTCGACCGTGTCGCCTGTCGTGGCCACTGCTTCTGTGTATACATATGATGCCACTTATGTAACACTTACAGGTGGTCTCGATGACAATATTGCACCTATTAATTCCGTTGCCCGACCGTGTTATGTTATCTAACCGGTAATGCAGCTAGCTATTGTATATGGAATTACAATCTTTTTTCCAGTATGGTTATTATGTTGCAGGGACAAATCCATACTTGAAACTGGACAGATATATATATCTGGAAAAACAAAAAATGGACGTGTCTGGAAATGTGGTGCTGGAGTAGAATGCTCGGGGTTTCAAGGACTGTTTCGAAAGAACGTCTCGATACTTCGAGAACTAGATATCAAGCAGTGTCTATTTTCAATAGTACACTCTCGCATCCGTACATTCTTCGGACATGTTTCCCGGCGTTACAATCATTCCTTAGAACGCCTTGTCGTCCAAGGAAAAGTGGAAGGCACTAGACCGCGTGGAAGGATAGAAGAAGACCCATTAGAAGGTGGACCCACACGTTGGACTGACCAGATCAAGTCTGCCATCGGAGGTTCACTGAATCAGTGCAGCAGAATAACTTACTACTGGCTACTGCATAGCGATCACGACCGCTCTGTTAAGATCGTATCGGATAAGAATAATATATCTTACATTCTAACTTGAAGCTAACCATTGCCCGTGCGCGCAACTCTAGAATGTCATCCCCCATTTCTTCCAATGGGAATCGTAAGAGGCGAGTAAGAGTAAAATAGCGAAAGTTGGGCAGTGGATAATCCAGCTGATACAGTTACCAGTCAAGTCTATCTGATCTTTTAGTAAGAGATGATGTGGTCGATGATATTATCAGGCTATAATTGAAGAGTTGGCTCTCAAAAACCCTTATTATTCCTCTAACCCCGTGCTGATGGCATCGGATTTCCAACTGTGTGATAGGCGATCGCCTAATTTTATGTAATACAAACAAAACCTGGCATGCTCACATCGAACTCCTGATGAATAGAGTTCGAAAATTAATTTGGATTTTTAAAATTCTTCGTCATGTCGCACCAAAAGATTTAATCAACCAAATCTACTTATCATTAGCACAATCGATTCAAAATTATTGTATACCAGTCTGGGGAGGAGCTACGAAGACAAAGTTTTTGGAACTTGAAAGGGCGCAGAGATCTTTAATAAAAGTTATGTACTTTAAACCCTACCAATACTCGACAGATATGCTCTACCGAGATTCAGGACTACTATCAGTCAGAAAAATCTATATCCTAAACGCTGTTTTAAAATTACATAAATCTCTTGATTACAATCATAACAATCTCAATAACCGAAGAAGGGGTAGAGTAGCCACTAAAGTTACTGCTCGGTCTAGGTTTGCATCGCGACAGTATGCGAAGCAATCTACCTATATCTACAATACTATTAATAAAGCTTTGAACATATACCCTATGAATAATTATAAATGTAAAAAAATCCTCCATGAATGGCTATTGACATTAAGCTATGAGAAAGTTGAAAAACTCCTTGAAATCATTTCGTAACATACACTTACACAAACTCATCAATTCACTCTACACACACATACATACACTCACTCACACCTAGTTGGGTACTCCTGATATAACCATGCTCCTGATAAGACGTTCAAGAGATCAAGAGCACCCTCACTCTACAAATATAAACTTAAGTTTAAAGTTTAAATTATAAATGTCTATCATGATCTAACCTAGTACCACGGAAGAGCGAGACACTCTAACACAGGTATCTGCATACTTAAAAGAGAGTCTCAAACCCATGAAATGTATTATAGATTAAGTTTACTGAAATAAAATATTTGTATTTGTATTGTATTTGAAAACCGCCAGTGACATCCTATCATTACTTACCTAAGACTAGAAACATTGGTTTTTCTTCTTAAGTTTTGTTTACGTATTTTTCAACTTGAAACAATGAAAAGATAGGACAGAATACATCGAAAACAATGACATTCACAGAAGTTTACTTCTATAGAGAAACGTTATTAATTATTACGATGGATAAAAAAGATAGATGTAGAGTAAATATGTTCAGTTTAGTTCGTCAACCCTGTATATTTTAAGCAAACCGGTGAATATATCAAAGAGAATATAAAATACCCATGTAATATATACGCTGATTAGGTGTATATACAGTTTCACTTGTCTTCCTTTACAAGTTACTTCTTGCTTCGGTTATGATTTTATAGTGTGCAATCCGATCATTTTCCTTCGAGCAATGCTATTGTTACAATCAGACGGATGCGTCAGGTAGGCAAGTAATTGTGGTTTTCATTTGACCTAGCTCGAGTATTCGTTTGTTCAGGCCAATGTTTCACAACTAATGTGTGATTAGTTGCAGCTAGTCGCGTGCATGCGTGTTCGGCGTTCGACCGTTCCGTCGCACCAAGAAATCCACGCCCGGGTGACCACTTGCATACGACTTTACATTGCGTGCCCGTTTTTCTCATACAAACCAATACGTTTCCAACACGCAATTGTAGCATTACGTAATCTCACGGTCAAGCGATTAAATACATGTATAATAGACTACCTATTGTTTCTTAACTACTTTATTCAACAATATATTGAAAACTTCACAATGCATTATTATGAACACTGTATTTGCTCCGTAATAATATAAATATGTCAGCAGCGTTTTATATATCGATTTGTAAGTATTTGTACTCTGGTGCTAAGTTAGTAATAAATTAATGCTGTTGTGAGTTAAGTGCATTGTACTTATAAGCCAATGTCATCTCAAGGAGGGTTTTTATTATGTTTTTGTTTTGCATAACATAAACAGCATATAGATACGCGGTTTTAATATCCGCTCGTAAAGACTTTTTTGTGACTCTGCTGGTCCCAAAAATAATATTAATTAAGTCAACAGATATACAATGCGATGTTGATAGAAATACCTTCTAATATCAACTAAATTATAAAATAACATTATATGATTGATAATATCATCACTCACTCTATTAGGTACACTGAGAAAAATCTAAAGTCAAAAGCGCCCTAATGACGGCCAATTTATATCGTATAAGGCAAAACACCGACCAAACGTAAATACGTACAAAAACGCCTTCCAACTAGAAGGCGTTAAACGAGGTCAGTGAAGGCGAATGTTTCTTTACGTCTTCATTTAAGGTGTATTTTATGGTCTTTTTTATTGATTGGTGAAAATCATCTTAAGAGTTGTGAATTCATCTTACGTAGTTACAATTCAACGGTAAAAGGTCAAATTTGATTTAAGCCTTTAAGTCGTTTTTCTCAGTGTATATGAATCGCAACGCACCCTTCAAAGACAAATGATTCTTAGTTTTGATCACTATTTATAAGATAACAATTTAAATAATATCGTTTTTAGAACTTATTGTTTAAACAGAGGACATGGTATCTAACTTACATCACATAGTTTAATTTCATATTCCTAAGTAGTTTAACTTTTGAAATCGAGCATGTTAGAAAAAGAGTTATATATATTATAGTCTAAAATAGACATGTTTGACGGCACGCCACTAAAGTATATATTTTACGAGGTAAGAAATGTTTGTAATATATTTCTTCTACTCAATGTGCTCCTTGCTAAAGTGCAAAAAAGTTTTTTTTTTCGTCTATCTTGTATGACTCAGAGGGTTCGTCCCCCTAAAAATAATTTAAGTCTAATATCAGTTTTTGTGTCAATAATCTACATAAAACATATTTATTTCAAATTTGTAAGCCATTCCGTTTACTATCTAAAGACCAGTGACATACGGACGGATGAACAGACACAAAAACAGTGGAGTCTTATTATTACAGCTCCGGGCACTTTGGGTACGGAACCCGAAAGCAACAAAAAAGGTGGCATGCGATATAATAGTTTTACTAGTATTAAATACCACATAATATATAATGCCATTATCCGTGGGGTGTGTGTCTGGTTAGACTTTCACCCCCCATTTCGTTACGTGGGAGTCGTAAGAGGCGACTAAGGGAAAAATAGCATAAGGTGAGAAGCAGGGAATTCTGAAATGACCACTACTGCGATCCCCAAGACGCCTGCCAAGCGTGGATTATGGAAAATCCCCTCAACGGGGAAGATCATGTTCAACGATGGACGTTCCGGTTGATATGATGATGATGAAATTAATGCCACTGGACATAAATACGATTAAATAAAAATCATTTTTTCATCATCGCATCGTGTCTATAGGATTTTATCAATCTACACTAATATTATCAAGAGGAAAGATTTGTATTTTTGTATGCAACGAATAAACTTAAAAACTACTGGACCGATTTGGATCAAATTTGGTATGGAAATAGTTTAAAACCCGGGGAAGGACATAGGACAGTTTTTATCTAACTGCGCAAAAATTGGTAAATGGTTTTGCTCGATAACCGACATACCGGGCGGAAAGCTAGTCTTATATAATATTAAACATTCATAATATTATTAATACGTTTTTAATAATAGCTTAAAGTATAAGCAATGACGCATGTGGTTCCAGTGAACTAAGCTGATATAGCTAAAAGTACACACAAGGATTAAGCGTCCTTATACGAGCACAAACAATGACAAATAAGTCGTACGTATAATACATGCATAATATGTGGAATGACAATTAAACCACCTAAATAAATATTGTTGAAGGTTAAACAAGCAACTAATTCATTCAAATTAATAGTAGAACTATACATGGCATGGTAATAGGTCACAATAGAGTATTATATATTATAATACAAACAGAATGATAGCCGATGAGGAAGTCTTGTCTAGTACACGGATGTATATAGTATAACAGGCAAACCGTCGAGGTTATATCCTTGGATTTTCAGGAAAATTTTGTAAAAAAATATCATATTTGATAAAAAGCAGAATATGTCACTTAATAATTAGCTAATCTATAAGAATTAGAAGTAATTTTCATTTATATTTCTTATAGTTAGCCTTTGACCACTATCTCACCTCCAGCTGCCGGAACACACCGTTAGGTGCTTGGCGACAGATTTTCTACTTGAGGGTGGTAGCTAGCCAGGCGGGCATTCGCATCCGACGGCTTAACGTGCCTTCCGAAGCACGTAAGCGCTCAGTAGTAATGTCACTAGCGGTCACCCATCCAACTCATGACCGCCGGCGACGTTGCTTAACTTTGCTGATCGGTTAAAAACAGATAAGTAAACTTCGCTACGAGCGTTTCTCTCGGACCTTTTTGTTTTAAAAATGCATTACCGACGCGTGGCGTAAAGGTTGATTGGTCTAAAATGCTTAGTTTGGAAATCATCTACATAATATCCCTCTAAATTAATAAATAAATTTAGTCACTTCAATATTTCATTGAAAAAAATGTTAACAATTTTTTTTCATTATTTTGTGTGAACAAGTGGCCATTGCTACCTTACGGGATCGATTGTCTTTCACTGTCATTGGAATGTAACTCAAAAACGGCTTGACCGATTTTGATGAAATTTAAATGGAAGCAACAGCTTTTAAATAAAAATAATCTTCAAAATCGGTTCCCAGTCAAAAGTTCAGGGGAAACAAACGTTAAAAAAAAACAGTCCAAATGCGAAATTCCTCCTTTTTTTTAATCGGTTAATAACTATGATTACAAATAGTATTCACAGTTCAGATTCTGCGTTAATCATATCTATTACCTTGGTCATATCTGCTAAAGAATTGATTTTTATTTGAGCTACTTCGTGTACAAGTTACCCGACCTTTTTCATTAGTTCTTTCGTAGTGGCAGTAACACCACGGAATAAAAGTGAAAATATCAATATTATAAGTCAATGCTTTCTCTGCCCCTTGTAAATTTATTTGGCTACAATGGAATGGTAGACAACGAAGGAGCGGATTCTATGTAAACTGCTACCATCTCTTCATGTTTTATTTTTTTATTTTTCCAGTTTTCTTCAGGAATTTTATAAGAGCGCCATGCGCAATTTTGGTCAAAATTTTCAGGTCAGACATTTAGTTGCACTCTAAGCACGACTATGTAAAAACTGAGGGTATTTTACTTGCCTTGTCTTGAAATGTTGTATTCTGTTACCTTGAATAATGTTAACAAAAAAGTTCCGACACAGAGTATACTCTGAAGCTTTTCCCCCCATGGCAAAAAGTATATTTTATGATTATTTCGTAACATCGTTCAATTTCAGGTACCTACATTATTTACTATGTGAGAGACGTAATTTAAGTTACTCTTCTGGTGGAAACGAACTTCAGTGCAAATTCTCAGAATAGACATAGACAGTAATCTATTCTGAATCAATTATATCGATTCCAACCAAAATATATGTTTTTAAAACAATAATGTTTTAAAAAAGCCTTTTCACTGTGCAATTTCAAACTTGCATTTCAAGCAACGTTAGTCCGTTTTGGTGTTTTTAATTAAACTATCCCCGTTTTTCTGTAAGTACGTGTAAGTTATAATAGGTAATTTAAATAAAATCGACTCCCGCACACAGTAACATTAAAGTCGGTTGCATGTTTTGTTTTCTGCGTCGTATTATGTCATTGTAATATGTCATTATAAATATGTCATTAGTAAATGTAATTTTCCATAAAAAATACACCTACCAAAAATTCTTTAGCGGCGTCCGTATCGCACATATAGTTCTAGTTATTTGTTGTTTTTCACTTGAGTTTGTATTACAATCACATCATTTGTTTTTTTATATGGGACGGCTTAAACTTGTTTCTTATTATTTATTAGACAATTCGCAATAATAGCAGAATATTCTGTTCTTATCTAATTGTCAACCTCTATCTTTTATAATCAAAGGCACGTACTTATAAAAAAAGGGATTTCAAGGCGACTTATAATATATAATGTTAGTTACCCAGCCTACGTAGCAGCCGCCGCAAAATGAATCGAGGGTTGGATTTCTAAGAAAGCGAAGCCGCAATCTCTCTCTCGATCTAGATTTAACGCGAAATTGGAATGGAAATACGGCTAACAGAAGATAAACTCAAGTGATATAGAATGATAGAGAAATATCGAGAGACTACTGAAATCATATGCCGATTCATCTAAAGATATACAGACTATTCATGATGCAGATTAATACCCCTATTCACGGACAACAAAACTTGTAAAAGCTTTACTACTAAAAACAACAATATCTGTATAAAATACGGAAGCGTCTTCAAACTGATACATATGAAATAATTATTAATCAACACAAAACTTTGCAGTGATCGTGGTCACGGACTGGCTGACCATGATTGACAAAAGACCGCAAAAACTCTGTCAAACACTGCAGTGATCGCGGTCACGGACTGACTGACCATGATTGACGAAAGACCGCGAAAACTGTTTCAAACACTTTGCAGTGATCATGATCACGGAACGACTGACAATGATTGACGAAAGACCGCGAAAACTGTTACAAACACTCTGCAGTGATCGTGGTCACGGACTGAATAATTACCATGATTGACGAAAGATCGCGAAAACTGTTTCGAACACTGCAGTGATTGTGGTGTGTGTGAAAACGATTGACG
Organism: Plagodis pulveraria; assembly: GCA_963890685.1. Taxonomy (NCBI): domain Eukaryota; kingdom Metazoa; phylum Arthropoda; class Insecta; order Lepidoptera; family Geometridae; genus Plagodis; species Plagodis pulveraria. The sequence goes on from OY982961.1 coordinate 12,837,427, forward strand.
ACTGCTTCCGAAATCTGTTTAAAAAACTTTCCAGTGATCGTGATCACGGACTGACTGACCATGATTGACGACTGATCGCGAAAACCTAAGATAACATTAAGAAATAATTTGTTGTTAATTCAAACATTCAGTTGTTACATATGCTTCAGTTTCAAATGAAACTTTAAATTTTATTAAAAAGAAATTACTTTTCAGTGATTTTATACTGCGCAGAGGATCGATTGTATCATTTGTCTACAAATAATGGTCGCGATCGGCAATAGTAATAGTATATATATATAAGGTCATTGAGAATTGTTTGCAAAATCAGGTATACTATTTTCAGTTAATTAAGTATAATGGCAAAAATCACAATTGCTTATCGTTGATAATAAGAATATTTAAACGGTACTATACCAACTTGGAGATATATAAACACAAATTCTGTTGATCCAATAATTATGTATTCGCAATTTCACATCGCCTATAGAGACTTTCTCTTTTTTTGTAAATTAGATAAAAAGGTGCTAAAATTAGTTGTCCTATCTTTTTATTATGACGTAACTAAATAACTAGGTTCGGTGATACTTTAAAAACGTTAAAAATTTGTTTTTTTATACGAATTTGAGAGAACATACTTGAATAATGATAAAATTTGGGATAAATATTTATAATAGGTTGATTTACTGCCTACCATGATAAATTTCCATTTTTTTTACCCACATTTCGGTCAAAATGAGTAATAAAATTGTGTTATCTCGACATATAAAATTTAAAAGCACTAAATAACAAAAAAAACGTCTAAATCTGAAATGGTTGTACCCGCAGTCAATGTCAGTTGCCGGACTCGCCGCCCCAACGTAAATAACAAGAACAAAACAACGCCAGTGGCGGCAGCCCGTCATCTACAGAAGGATGCAGGCGCGTGCCGAGTTGAACGACCACCGACCACGTTCACTTTCATTTCGTCGTCTATAGGCCTGGGCCTGCATCGTCACACCAGCGCCATGCGTCACTAACAACAAACAAACTAAAAGTTTCCAAAATCACAAAGAAAATTTTCTTTTTCCAAAATACTTTTATAATAATAAGAGAACGAGTTATTAAAATTGCGCAATTATGTGTAAAAACTGGCCAAGTGCGAGTTTTAATCCCACAAACAGGGTTCCGTACAAGAAAATCCTTTTATTTTTCATACTGATCCATCCTTTGCCGTGGTCCGGCCTGTACTTGGTTTTACTTTACTCACTTATATTACTTTATTATAATCTTTGTTGTTTAATTTACTCACTTTTGTATATAATCACACCAAATTAGACCGCTTATATATATAATCGTTTTTACGGTAGACAAGTTATTTTTTATAACACGTATTTTTATGGGAACCCCCTTTTATTTTTTACTTTTTGTTAATACTATTATTTTTAAGGTAGTTCGCCATGCTAACAGATAATCTTGAAATTTCAACCGGCTACCAATTTGTCGTTCCAGAGATTAATCGTGCGACATTTTAGGGACGGACAGTCGAGGTTTAGTAATAGGGTCCCGTTTTTTAACACTTGTTTTTTTAGCATTTGTTTTAACGGCCTATGTTGGCCATATGAGCGAGTCGAGCGCTTGACCAGCGTTTCTTTTGAGATATTTTTATGATGGCTTTGAACAGATTCTTAGCTTGGCATGTGATGTGGGAGTATATCGGACCCACTATAAAGAAAAATTACGTGCAACATTACTTAGGCCCATGATCTCGCCTTTGCCCATGGGGTGCCGGACTAGAATGTCACTCTACCACCACGCCCGCGATATCTCACACTGCTATCCCCAAGCCACTTGCCAAGCGTGGGGATTATGGCAAACACCCCCATTATGGGGGAGGCTGTGTTCAGCAGTGGACTTTTGAAGCAGTGATGGCTCAGTGGCATTGGCTATGGACTGCTTTGCAGCAGGTCCATGGTCCATCCCACCGCGGGCTTGAGCTTCACCGCATTGTGGAAGGGCCTTTTGCGAATGCCCGCCTGGCTAGCGACCACCCTCAAGTAGAAAATCTGTCCTATCGGCCTAAACACATTATACTTTAATATGACTACAATAAAGACGAGATTGTTTCTGCAAATGTTGCTATCTGCCTGAGTGGGACGATCGGAGTGTTGCTATGCTTATACAGTGTACTGTTGCTGTTAAATTGTCTACCCTACATGTATAATATTTTTTATTTTTATTACTCCAGTGAGATGGATGATGTGCTTACTAAAAACATGTTTTATGTGCCTATTTAAAATTACCCAAGAATGTTACTGCACTGGAGGAAGACATTGACAACTGTAACACAGGTACGACCTAGCACAGTTGTCAATGTCAATAACTGTACTATACAATTAGATAATATACCATAAAAACATAGTTATTGTAATTAATGTATAGTTAAAAATGTACCATGAGATTTTATAAAATAAATATTTGTATTTGTATTTGTCGCAAAGCACCTAACAATGTGTTTCAGCAGCAATCCTTGAGAGCCAGTAAAATAAGAGGCACATGAGACCTAGCAACTGTACGTCTCAGTGTGACGGGCACAGTGCAATTTGTCCATGACGAAATGCATCTGTTATAGGCACCTCTGCCTATAACAAGGTGGGCCTCGGGCTTGCTCCCTCACAACATAAAAAAAAAAACTATCCGACTGATACACTACAGTTCATGATCTCGCCAGTTGCTCGCTTTTTCTCAAAAACCGAGCATAATGGAATCTATCGTTGTATTGACATGTTCTTTCCGCTGTAATGTGAAAATTCGGGGTATGCCGAAGCTTTCGGTATCGGAAATTGGGTCAAACACGAGAGAATTTCATAGATAAATTGGTACGAAAATCATTTCAGGACATCGTTTATACAACTTCAGACGGAAATTTCAGTTTTTCCGTCGGTAGTTATAGTAACGGTATCAATAATCACATAAAGCTTTTCAGTGAAGTAAATTACATGCAAATGAGACTTAACAAGTATGTCTCAAGGTGACGGGCGCAGTGCAGTTAGTCACTTGTGATGCAATGCATCTGTTATAGGCAGCGGATACCGCTTATCATCAGGTGGGCCTCATGCTTGTTCCTTCACAATAACAAACTAAAACTAGTGACCTAGTAAAAAAGCAGTTTTCATTTACCCTAATACTAAAATATAAATAACTTATATATTAACTAAAATATACTATAGAAATAAAATAGATGAGATAAGAGTGAAATAATATCATTACATTAAGATTCTAGGTTAAGCCTGATAACAACGAGCACGTCATCACTTACCATCAGGTGAGATTGTGGTCAATGGCTTACCAATCAGTAATAAAAAAAATACATAATTACTTATATTACCGGTAATATTTGGTACGAGTTCCAAGTAGTATCATGAATCAATATTTCCATTGTTCTTCAAAACAATACTAATAATTATTATTTCCTCATTAAATACCAGAACAACAAAACAACAAACATGCAATAATTGTTTTAAAAAATCGTTTCCCTATTGTTTTAGATGAAAATTACCCACATAGTATTTTTTAATTGCACCATTTTATTTTGTAGCTGTAATATTAAAAATCCTTCTCTGAATGCAACATAACCTGCTATTCGTAGGTAGTAGTCATTACTACCTCGAATCGACGACGTGAAATATAATACAACTGAGACATTTTTTCGTTATATTTAGCATCAAACATTAAGCATATACTATGTAGTAATATACCTACATATATAAATATGTGTTTGTTTATATGTATATTTTTTAACCAAATTGGAAATATTCTTACTTGAAAGTGACGTGCGTTTCATGACTAGACAAGTATAAAAAAAACCGTAGCTACTTTATTCCCTGTATTGAAAGTCCTCGTTACGCCAGTTATTATTTCCTCCCAACAATGAATGTTATGATTGCTGTAGCCGGGAACCGGTCTCGTGTCTGCAACACTACTGATGTATGCCATAATAATCAGGTTTCGTGTGTTGCAATTAATAACCAAGTTTTCTATTTTAACGAATGTGTAAAACAGTCCTCCAGAAAGCAGTAAAGTTGTGAGTTTAAAGTCGTTGACTTACTAAATAAACTAGGAAGTGTTACAGACGGTGCCAGCCGCATTGACTTTGTTTATGTTAACTGCGTTCTGTTTACGTTTTATTTTATATAGTAAACACCGGAACTGCACGTGTAATGTGTTCGGTAAATTGTATGTGACAGCATTATGTGACTTTATTCCGAGAACCACGATGGACCTAGAAGGAAAATGCGCAAGGATCATTAAAGTCAATGATGATGGACATGACGGTTATGATCGGGGAATATTATTGTTGCGCATACGAGCATGACTTCAACATATTTTATAGACTGCACATTCACATAAATACATTCCTTAGCAATAAAGGAATAGCAGTGTGACTTGCAAATATTACAGTGCAGATGCAGACAAAGAAAAAGCTTTACATTTTGAACTGAGAAACTTTGTGAGTATCAATTCAGTATCGGTGAAAAGAGAAACGTACGATATTTTACAGTGCGGAATGGTCGAGGTGAACTCAGCAAATTGTAATGCGACCTTTATAGGTATAGGTAAAATTGCTTCCTTCCCTCTGCGGCAGCGAGGTCAGCTGAAGAATTAAGGTTATTTTCCTTAAGATCTACCTACTAGGTATACTTGTAGTTATCATGCTACTGGCTGAATTAGTCAAGCAAATCGGACTCGGTTCAACTCATGTAACCAATCGCCAACGTAGTTTCACAACAAACAGTAGTAAATAATTGTTGTGTTGGTACACATCTTGCCCCCATGCCGAGTGCAAGGTGCGTCGTAAATAAAACGCCTACTTCCGTAGGGTATTCCATGCCTGGAAAATATTAATCCTGTTTTGGCGACTGACGCCCCAATGCCTTTAAGTTGAGGCCACTCCTCAATAATTAATACGACGTGAGTCATATTCATAATCAGAGTTTCTACTTAGTGTGAGTTTAAAATAGTTTTAGGTCATAACCAAACGATATACTATTGTTAAACTTAATGCAAAGTGGCATAGCGTAGGCATTGAAACTTCCTAGATTTTGAATGGTCAACGACACAAATCTATAAAGTGGATACAGCATCCCACGTACATATAAAAGGTGGGTGGTGGAAACACACTGGCCTTGTGACACGCAGAAGATTCTTGATGCGATTTTGCCGTAAATGTACATAAGAAATAAATTAAGTATCAACATTGTTTGGGAAATAACTTACGTATGGCATGTCTGTAATATCCACAACCATCACAAATAACAACTTGATGAAACTATTTATATATTTCACAGTCTCCGCAATCAGTTTCATAAGAATCACTTAAACCAAATACCGTATTTTAGGAGAATCTTGTGAGTGGTCTTATAACAGTCATACAACACAATATAGGTACACATATTTGGGCACTTGACAATTTCCAGTACTGAAGTAATGAGTCAACGAACATCTGACGTTGTTTATTTACATCCCGACAGCGGAGGAAACGAAGTTCACTTTGCAGAATCAGATTGGCGTACATTCGCATTTGATCGCAAAATTGTGAAGACAAACACGCGTGCAAACGTCACAGCGGTCGGTCTCAAACTGTCAGCGGCGGGGCCTGCGATCTTCCTACACTGACGAATGAGTTTCCCTATTAGTAATGGCATTACACAAACGGCCGCCAGTGCCCGCGCCATTCGTCTCAAACGACTGCGTAATCGAAAGTCATGTTTATTGCCATATTTGCACATACTCGGCTGCGAGCTTAATGGGAAACGTTTATAACTCAATTTTAAATATGTGGGCTATTAGAACGATTAGTTTATATCGTCTCAACTAAGAAAAAATAACTAGTGACCTTCTGGACGAAATTCTTTAAGTAAACTTAAGAACATTTGTATACTTTATATTAAGGCATTTTTACTTTGTTGATCCTTATTTTTAACCGACTTCAAAAAAAATGGAGTTTCTCAATTCTACTGTATTTTTATTTTTTATGTTTGTTACCCCAGAACTTTTTACTGGGTGAACAAATGTTTTTTATTTGAAAGCTGATGCTTGTCATGATGTTCCATTTAAATTTCATCAAAATCGGTCAAGCCGTTTTTGAGTTAAACTCCGACAGCTGATTTTTTAATTCCTATCTTGATGATATAGTCTTTGCCAGTGACTGACAATCAATCCCGTAAGCAGCAAGGGACACCAAAATGGTGAAAAATTTTTTTTATCTAAAAATGGAACTTCAACACTGAAGTGTGAATTAACTTGTCTGCTTTGATTTCACTGATTTCTAGGTAGAGTAGGTGGATATCCAACACGGACACTAACATCGAAAACACGCTTAGATTATTCACATTAATGTGTATACCTACTATTGTTCATACATAGTATTGGAGTGTATTTCCTTATAACAACATTACGGCTCTCAAGTTACTGCAAAACAACGCGATCAGTCGATCTACACAGGAAACGTGCCAATAAAGCTAATCTGCAATTGACACGAGTGCACTCGGTATTCTCTCTAGGGGTGCGTACCATTTGAGTCAGATTCGCTAAAAACGCTAAAAACGATCACACTCCCAAAAAGTTTTCCACATGGGTCTTGGCGTTATTTTCGCCTTAAACGCTACATCTAATGTCAAAAGTGACAGAAGTGGCAAATTTTAGTGGCATTCTTAGCGTTCTTATCCAAAAATGGAACGGGGATGACAGTTACAAACGATCACGTGATCACAACCATAGATGCAGAATGTGATCAAAATTATCGAAAATAACGTTCTTAGCGACTAATGGAACATACCCTAGATAATACACATCAAAAGTACATGGGTACAAGATTGCACTCACCGAACCCAAACACAAATTGCGACAGAAAGAAAAGAATGCGACCTGACCTGACTCGAAAGAGAACATTAGCAAACCCTATTTGCATCTAAAATTACATGCTTAGAATGCTGAAATGAGAATAATTGCATGAGTGAGAATTGCGTAGTTTGTAATATAGACTAGATTGTCTATACATTATTCCGAAGAACAGACAAATACTAAAAAGAAGTAAAACAAGAATTATACGAATTTATGTGAATGATTGTGCGGGATACCAGACAATTATTTAGAAGCATCCAAATTTTTTTTTAAATTAATATTTTAAACACAAAAATGATTAAAAAATTTAACTAAGTAAATCTATATATTACCTAAAATGTTACGAAAAAGAAATGTGAGCTCCGTTTTCTACCAGAAGGTGATCATAAGTAGAGAACAGAGCTCAGTCCACGGGTAAGGTACCCAAAAGGCTGGCAGCATTACCCCGTTGAATGCCAATACTTATACGCTGGTCGAGGTAAGTGCCAGCCCTTTGGTCGTTTGTCTTTTTTATCAGCCGCTTTGATAAATCTTTATATAGAATCCAAGCGCTTGGACCCCACGGACCTATGATGACCTATTTGAAGCAATAATGGCCGAGCGGTAATAGCTATGGACCGCCGTACCCTGGTTCGATCCCCACCGCCGGCTTGAGCTTCACCGCATGGTGGAAGGGCATTTTGCGATTGCCCGCCTGGCTAGCTACCACCCTCAAGTAGAAAGTCTGTCGCCAAGCACCGAAAGGTGTGATCCGGCAGTAGTCCTTGAGAGCCAGTGAAATTACAGGCACAATGAGACTTACCAACTATGTCTCAATGTGACGGGCGCAGTGCAATTCGAGAGTTGTCATGAATTGCAACTGTCATAGGCAGAGGTTCGTCCACTTAACATCAGGTGGGCCTCGAGCTTGTTCCGTCACAATAACATAAAAAAAAACCTAATGCTCCAACTCCAAAAGGCAGAAATACGTAACCATACTCTCATATTTTCGCCTAAAAATAATATTACTTTTTCGATCATATCAGAAACGACAACAACTTGAAGAAGCTTCGTATAGCAGCGTCCACATCACATCCGTGCAGTGGCAGCGGCAATACAAAACATTATTGGTGTTTGTGTCAACTGGAGCGTGAGAGGAATCCGGCGTACGGTAGTGTTCGTGGCGCATTGCCCCGTAACCGAGTGTCGTGTCGGTTGTCATACAAATGCCCTCTATCGAGGTGAATGGAGCGCGGAAATCATGCTCCACCGTCCGCCATTAGTCAGCGAACGATGAAATCAAACTCACCAGCAAGACATCGCAAGTCTAAGTAACGCCAGATGCGCTTCTAGAGATTATCTGCAAGATATTGCGAAGATATACCAATATACTTATTATAATCTGTGCCTTTGCAAGCACATCATTGATTGGGAGGCCTACTTACACAGTATACTCCCCTGTACTATGCTACTGACATAGATTGTGCTACTAGCCTGAACTTATTTAATTGTGCGTGTATTTTTATACAGGGACTAATAAATAAAAAACGCAGCGTTGCTTTACAAAAAAATGTCATGGACACGTTTTTTAAATGAGAATTTGAAAAATGTTATCGAATTTGTATGAGTTGACATTTTACTGAGATTCTTACTCTACCGAAAATTTGTAAATATCTGGAAATATTTCAAAGCATAACGTGTAAAGTGGTTCTGAATTATGAGGTTACCTTCTTAGCTACTGATTGGATAATAATCGAGCACGACCAAACAAACAGTGGTGCGGCGAGCACGCCGTCCGATGATGTCATCGCCACCGCGTGTCAACACGGTTATTAGGTACCTATATATTATGTACCAAGAAAATAATGATTCGTCTTTATTTACGCTATATTAACCTGTTTTTGTCTGTCCCAGTAATGTTTGCTTAAAGCGAAGGTCGTGAAGTCACATGGACAACGCGAGTACATTCGTAAATATGGAAATCCATCGTATTAGTCGCGACTATTACTACAAATATTCGAATGTGAATCAATCAGCCTACTTATAAAATCACTAAGCAGATTTTGATATCGTAGAGTTGAGGAGCGGGCTGCGGACGCAAGTCGGGGAGACTTGGATTAGATGAATATCAAAGACACGCGTCAGAGTCGAAGGGGGCGCGTTCGAAAGTGGCGCAGCCCATGGGTGCAGCGTGGTGCAATTCAAAACTATTTATAACATCTTTTATTGCAATATAAGCTACCTCATAGGGCACACCTCATACTTCCAATAATATCACCATAATAAATAGTACCGCTTAAAATTATCTCATCAAGCGTTTGATCTAATCAATTATTTTTCGATGATGGTTTAAAAGTTTTTAACTTCAGCGGTTCGAAGCAGTTATCGAAAACAATAAAAGTAATATGACTGTGAAAAGTAGCGATTCCTTATCATGCCCTTGTGATGCGACGCCTTACATAGTTTCCGAACACACCCTAGCTGGGAGTCATCATATTGGGCATCGTAATTGTAATTTATACTACTTTTGACATAAGTTGAGATCTCAACAGGCGAAGCTCGTTATAAGGCCTATATATTATAATACACGCATTACATAATTTACTTAATAAATAAAGCTTTCAAGATTTTGGTACTTTTTTCTACCACACCTCAGAAACAGCTCGACGTGTTTTGTTAAAATTTGGTAATTGCACAGATTCTTTATGTTCAGGATTAACATATATAATTTTTATCTCGATAAGTGGTTTCAGTGGCAGCGCGATATAATCAGATTTTAAGTAGGCAAAGCCGAAAGTGGAAAATCTAGTAGAAAAAATATTTTACAATCAAATGAATACGCCTTAAGGCTTGAGTGCTCGTGGCGCTTTCCATCCAAACATAGTTTCGTCATATATTTTAAATACTAAGTGTTCAAACTCGGTGAAATTTTGTATAATTCCTTAAGCCTAATATATGTATTTCCGTAAAATAAAGTATTTTCAAAAATAATTCGAAAAATGTATATGTTTGTGAATTGTTATTTTGACATTTAGGGATATAATAAATAGAAAAACTGGCAAGCCAGAAGCCAGAAGAAATATTAGGCTCAGCAATATGCATACAAAGTTTCACCGAGTGTGAACACTTGGTAGGTATTTCAAATATGACGAAAGTACGTTTGTATGGAAAGCGCTCCGTGAACTCTACTCTTAACAACTTAGATTAAGGGTTTTTAGTTTCAGGAATTTTCATTTTCCAAAATGGATAACGGATCAACGCTAACGAAGTCGATGCCTTAAATTTTTCTTCTATCATTATCTGCTATATTGTTTTTTGTCGCTAAATACAAATAATTTACGTTCTTTTTAGAAGCTACACAATCTTGTAGAATGGTAATTATTTATCAGGTATTGTCTTTCTGCTTTCCTTTAAAAATTCTGCAAGATATATATGACATTTTGCACGTAACAAAGCTCACGTTTAGCACTGTTATCCACTTTTCGTTTTTGCTCACATACATGTATATGTTAGCAAAAAATAAAAATCGAATAATACAAGCATGTATATGCTTTTATATTCCCGAAGGATAAAACATGTCTTAATAATCACGTTTTGTAAGTTATATTTCGGTCCCATGTAATTAATACGTTTGCGTATAGTTATATTATTACTAAGGACATTTAATTGATGTCATTGTTTATTACTTACTAACAGTGACTCAATGCTGATTACTAGTCATACATAACCTCCTAGGCTCCTACAAATAAACTTTACAATTCAAACAATCTTTCTTTGTTTAATCATTTCAAGAAATTCTTTCAAACATTGATTGATGAAGTAATTATTGATTATTCGCAAATATGTCTATTTACGCCATATATATATATATTGGTAATAAAATTGTTTTTTTTTTATGCTTGATAAGTTACCCTTTGACCACTATCTCACCTGATGGTAAGTGATGATGTGGTCGAAGATGTTGTTCAGGCTAACCTAGAAGTACTGGCTCTCAAGGACAGCTGCCGGAACACACCGTTAGGTGCTTGGCGACAGATTTTCTACTTGAGGGCCTACCACCATGCTATAACGACTGCCATCCTAAGACAACAACCGGGACCGACGGCTTAACGTGCCCTCCGAAGCACGGAAACGCTCAGTAGTAATGTCACTAGCGGTCACCCATCCAACTCATGACCGCGGGCGACGTTGCTTAACTTTGCTGATCGGTTGAGAACAGCTAAGTAAACTTTGCCACGAGCGCTTCAAAACACTGTTATAACTCTGTTATAACACCAATTTCTGTACAGCTTATGCAATAAATGATTCTGATTCTGATATATATATATATATATATATATACCGTAGAAGAGAAGGTACTATGGACCGTAACAAAAAAAACAGATTTAATTGAACAAATAATGTTAGATTTGTTAAATTAAATGGTTTAACAATATTAATATTTTTATGATTCCGTACCCAAAGGGAATTTAGCCCTTTTACGACGAAGCGATTTTCGTAGTGTACAAGTTACAGCGCGCTTTAGCTTAAACCTTTTTAATCCACTTTTCCAGGTGAGTCCGTCTTAACGGCATACAAGGGCTTTAGGATGAACAGCACTCTTTCCCTGCTACTGCGAGGTACCTGTGTACTCTCTATTTAGTGTTGGTAATGATCGGGGTCCTCTATTATAATTAATAATAAAATTTGCTTTAACAAAGGCGTTCAAGAGAATAATTATATGTATTAAGATATATCTATAGGTGAAAAAGTAAATATTAGGTCCTTACATATGAAATTGGCGTTTTGTATGGGAGGAACAAAAAGTCGAATATTTTTTAATATAATATATTTAATTAATCAAAGTATGAACCATTATTTTCTATGCACTTTTGCCATCTCATAGGTAGTTCATTGATCCCTTTACTAAAAAAACCAGTCGGACGGGAATCAATAAAATCTTTGAAGGCGATTTGGACTGCCCCATCGGAGTTGAATTTTTTCCCTTGCAAGAAGTTATCCAAATTTCGAAAAAAATGGTAATCTGTTGGAGCAAGGTCCGGGGAGTACGGAGGATGTCTTAGACTTTCCAATTGAAGCTCTTCTAATTTAGTAGCCGTCTGTAGCGCAGTGTGTGGTCTAGCGTTGTCGTGAAGCAGCAGTGGCGTGGAGCGATTGACCAGTCTAGGTTGTTTAGCCGCTAGCTTTTCCATCATGGTTTGCAATTCCTGACAATAGACATCAGCCGTAATAGTCTGGCCAGATTTGAAAAAACTGTAATGAACAATACCGGCACTAGTCCACCAAACGCTTACAAGTAACTTTTTTGGGGTTAATTTTCGCTTGGGGCAGGATTTGGCTGGCTGGCCAGGATCTAACCATTGCGCTGAGCGCTTCCGATTATCGTAAAGAACCCATTTTTCATCACAGGTAATGATTCGGTTTAAAATACCTTCATTATTGTGCCGGTTTAGTAATGTAACGCAGCAGTCGACGCGCGTTTGCCGGTTTGTTTCAGTCAATTCGTGAGGTACCCACCTTTCAAGCTTTTTAATCTTCCCAATTTGCTTCAAGTGAATTAAAACAGTTTTATCACTAACATCGCAGCCTGCAGCTAACTCGGACGTGGTTTGCGATGGATCCGCTTCCACAATAGCCTTCAACTCTTCATTATCAACTTGAGTCTCAGGCCGTCCACGGGGCTTGTTCTGCAGGTCGAAATTTCCAGAACGAAAACGTTGGAACCAAAAACGAACTGTGTTTTCTTTTGCAACACGACCGCCATACACATCATTCACCCTTCGAGTTGTTTCCGCAGCACTAGTGCCACGGCGGAACTCGTACTCGTAAATAATGCGATATTTAAGGTTTTCCATTTTGTAAAATGAGTGACGCAAACAGAAAAAAAACAGAAGAAAAAAACAAATGAATGACGATCATCGAAGCACAAATACATGAGTCTATAGCTGTACAAATTTGAATTTGGAATTCCTTACCAAAGAGGAGAAATTCGTGATTAAAGTGGCCAGTACGAAAAACGCCAATTTCATATGTAAGGACCTAATATTAAACCTACAATTGGGTAAGTTATATTATTGCACTTAAGTCGGCTTATATGAGGTAGGGATAACACTTGCGCCTATGTATGCTTCTCACGAAAATTGATCGATGGAGTAAAAGTTTGTAAATCTAAAACCTTTATTTACGATAAATGAAAGCTCGAGGGAGATGTTGAGAGAAGAGTGAATGCTGGCAATGAAGTGAATGGGGTACTCCACACTTTCATGACCTAAATGTCAAAAAGGCATGACCGGCAGTGATAGTGAAATGTAAAACTTTAACATTACAGTCTTTATGGCAACGTTATATTTTTTTTAATGCTAATAATAAAATATTTTAGAAGATATCGGGATAAACCTAGTATAACACTAAACACTATAATATTATGATACAGAATCGTATTAATGTTATAACCATTTACCTATTCTAATTAGTAACTATACTTATAGCATTAGGTATAGGTGCAGTTATAAGCGATATTATTGGCGTGCAGAATATCTTGGAAACCGCTGATTAGATTTTCCTCGAACATGGCCAGAACTTCGTTGCCACGAAACGTTCAACAAGGTATTTTTTTATCCCTGATAGGGTTAGCCTTTGAGCACTATCTCACCTGATGGTAAGTGAGGACGTGGTCGAAGATGTTGTTCAGGCTAACCTAGAAGTACTGGCTCTCAAGGACAGCTGCCGTAACACACCGTTAAGTGCTTGGCAACAGATTTTCTACTTGAGGGTGGTAGCTAGCCAGGCGGGCATTCGCAAAATTCCCTACTACCATTCTATAACGACTGCCATCCTAAGACAACAACCGGGACAGACGGCTTAACGTGCCCTCCGGAAGCACGGAAACGCTCAGTAGTAATTTCACTAGCGGTCACCCATCCAACTCATGACCGCGCGCGACGTTGCTTAACTTTTCTGATCGGTTGAGAGCAGCTAAGTTAACTTCGCTACGAGCTCTTCAAAATAAGGTAGAACGTCAGATTATGTGCGTTTAGCATTGATCATTGACACTGCGACTGCATATATGAGTCAGGATCTAAATCGACGAGTGCACTGATGTCCCCGCTAAAAATAAACCCAGACGGTGGAGCTGCTGGATTGAATATAGGTTGGATACATAGTACCTACTCGTATGAAAATCGCATGCGGAGTATTCACGCATCTTTCTACTTCATATAGCATACGGGTAGATTTAAAAAAGATATTGATACATCTTAGGTGATAAGGATTGACCTACTCTGAATCTGTTCTAAGGCCAGAGGCCAGACAGAATAAGATGGTCGACGGTGAATCACCGGAGTAATTTCAGTGTGGATGAAATGGCGACACTTTTCATGGACCATCATTTTATGAGATCAACAAATGATTGTGATGCTCAAGAGTTTATAAAATCGACATTAGACATGTCGTGTACGGGATGTATGAATTTGTCAACAAATGATTGTGATAGTGTAGGGGAAGTTTATAAAACATGTCGTGTACGTGTAGTATGAATTTGAGGCTTAGGCCACAACCATCCTAAACTAAGACTTATAATTAACCTTTTTCACTAACCATGCGTCAAAATAACGACGCGTACCTTGCGCATTTAGTGTTTCAGTAAGATCCCTATCCCCACCACCCAGGCCGTTTCTTATACCTTCCTAATTCGAATCACTAGTGACCCGTAATTACTCATTTCGGATGCAGGCTCACTAGATCGGGATAAATCATGTAATCGTCGTAAAATTTACGAAAGGTTAGTATCTATGTAACTTTTTTCTGAGTTGTGCATTTATTTTATTGTCAAATATTTTTAATAATTACTAAAAGAACATGTTATTTTTATGTTATAATAAGGTTATAATTGATATACTTTATAAAACACTAATAGATTTAATTTTATTTGTAATTTTTGGATATATTGTTGCTTTTTAGGATTTAAAATGTATTTATTTCTTTTCTTACATATATTTCGATGCATTTGATATAACCGGTTCACACCGATTCCTCTGGTTGCTGAACTGTTAAAACCGCCTTATAAGGCCACAATGGTTGATACTCTACGAAGCAATTAGCGAGAGACCCTCAAAGAAATGACGAATACTGGAAATAGACGAGTAGGTACTTCGATGTTCGGTTTCGATTTAGAAATGACTTTAGTATCAAATAAACCGAAGTCAAATAAGGTTGTTTACCTTCTTTCTACCATACATGATAAACCTATCATCAATTATCGATTAAACAAAGCTCGAAATAATTGAATTCTACAACATCACAAAGTGTGCGGTTGATGCTGTAGACTAGATGTGCTCGATCATGAGTTGCAGCCGAAAGACTAATCGATGGGCGCTATGTATATTTTACGACATTCCAAATCTATCTATAGTACCTAATGCGATCCTAAATAGAAATAAATACATAAAATGAAAACCTTTTGCATTGGAAATGGCAGAAGAACTGATGAAGCCTTGGCTGCAGGAAAAATATCAGACTGCAACTTAGCAACGAAATTTGAAGCAGATCATCGTACAGATCTTGAAAATGTATGTACCTCAAGAAGGATCTAGTCAAGACGTTTCCAAAACACGCAAAACTTTCTGTAAAAAAACATATTATGACCACCAACTTCTGCAAAGGCTGCAAAAAGCGATTTGCAGGGAGCATATTGTTTCTATGTGCAATCATTGCTTAACGAAGCTCAGTTCTAAAACAGATTATGTAATCAAATTAAGAGAAAACTAAAAATAATAAATATGGTTGCTTTGTGTCATAAATAAAACTGATCAAATAAAAATTTACGTTTTCATTCGTCGTAAAATTTTCGAATGGTTCGTAATAACGTTACTCAAAATTAAGGTTAGTGAGCTAGGGTTAAAGAAAAGTTCATGCAGCAGAAATCTTAAGCTGGATATTATGTATTGTGGTGCAACTGAGTAAATAAGGAATGAGTATATATATCAGAGGACGCGCGTTTGCTTGAAAGTAGCACGAGAACGAGTGATTTTAGCCTACACATTCTAGTAATGCTGTGGTAAAACAGGTAGATATTATTCTACCTGTTATACCACAGCATTACTGGTCCAACATATAAGTCGAAGGGTAGTTAAAGGCTTAAGTATCGATAAATAAAATCGTAGATATAGACATAGTGGTAGAGGAAGGCCAAAGAATGCACAGTCTGTCTGAATAAAGATATGTGTAAGAAAAGCGTGTGTAATTTTCATACTCTGACTATTGCCGCATCAGCCGCGCGCGTCAGCCGCACGCAATCAATCTCGCGCGGCTGCGATCGGCCGCGATGCACGGAAATGAACCTTAACAGTCTTGTTGGCAAGTGGCGTAAAAAGGGCTTTAAAATCTCAAACTCCTTGGTTCAATGCCCATTTTCAAGAGCATATTTAGCCAGTTAAAAAGTTTTTTTAGTAATAGTCTCGAGTGTGATAAAATATATAACAAGTAAATGATAAGCGGTCCTTATTTTACATCGCACTAAGACATGTCAGATGAAACTGGGTACTTAGACGACTGTATCCCCAAAGCGGAAGGCAGAGTATCGCTTCGGGGATACAGTGGGATGATGAAGTTATATATGTGTATACTCTACAGTATCAATAGTCTATACCAAGGCTAATTAATCAAACATCCACCAAAGACCCCTTTCTCACCGAGGCTGCTGACACTACGTTGACGGCCGTGTCCAAAGTTACTGTGTGATCCACCTGCATGCTACATGGTTCTTAGATCTTTAATATGCAGGACGATGTCTATTGGCAATTCTCACATTCAAACTGAAAAGAAATTGAGAAACAACTACTTCACAACTTACTTATACCAACACTAAATATTGGTACTTGCTTTGGCTTGGTTGACGACGAAGCACGTCACATGCAACATACAAAATAAATGTCTTATTTAAACATTAATCATATAACTTTTTTTCACAAGGAATGTTATTGTTTCACTAATTGAAATCATTTTTAACGTGCTAACTGTCCAGGTCCAATCTGTGCCAACTCTACATACGTCCAAAATTAATATTGGCTTTTAAAATTAAAATTGTGAAGCTGACCTATAACTGGTCACAGACATAAATAACCATGACTGGGACCAATTTACAGATCATCGATAGTGAATCTGTTAAATTAAAACAGCAATCTATATTTTCTATATAAATATTAGCAAAGGAGTAAAAGCCAAAAGTCTGTACATGGTATGATATTTAATGTAGCCTACCTACTGAACACGAATATAGCAATATTGAAAAAACAGTCTGTATGCGCATCCTTTACGTGAATACTACTGAACCCATTTTGATTGAATTTGGCATTCATAGAATTTACTCTGAGGATCACAACAAGATACTTATTATTAGAGTTCCTTACCAAAAAAACGGAACCCTTCTACTAAACTTGCGACTACGTCTACATCATACTTTCAAAGATATGAATCTTGAATTATTTTTCTTATAGTCCACAACCTACTTAATAATAATAAAATATAGCTTATACCATGATCATATTATTTTAGTTTTTGTCATATTGGAAACATGGTATTCTACACAAACTTTAAACTTAATGTAGTTATGGTATTAGCATACAATAACAAATAATAATATTTCGTCAAGTACAAGTCGGATGCCCGCTAATGATTTGAATATAAGAAAACCCCACCCATATGTGTCAAGGATACGGCGCCTGCCTTTGCAAAAAGAAAAAGCTTTTTTCTTCAACGTACCTTCATCTTGCGCAAAGCTTAATTTCCCCCCCCCCCCCAAAAAGGCAGGAAAATAACCGCATCCCGTCACAATCTGCCGACCACACACGACAGCTGACGAAACGAGGGCGAGTAAATATCACTGAACTCCAATCCAAGGGGAGGACACTGAAGAGCATGGTCATCACATCTGAGGTGACTTATTGTGTCAGATCATACACCAAAACGAGTTGTGAAAAGAACTCCCTACATAATCATTGGTGCGTGAACCAAGCCAGATATCACCTCTGACGCAAAGACACACACCCGTCCATGGCAAGCTCCACTTTGTAACCCAGGTAGATTAGGAAGCATATCTGGGTTTTAGTCAGATAGAGCAGGGCCGGCTTAGCAGACTCCAGGGAAACTATGTCTGTGGTGGCATCTGCACCATTCTGTAGTACCTTTGTGTGCTTGAAAATATGTAACAATCTAACATGACTTTATTCTATTACCCATGCGTGTGAAACCCACTCAATAAAAGTCTCATCAAGTTTTACACAAATTCATATCTGTAGCATCAACTGCTTTGATGCATGCATATTCTCAACTTTTGGTTATGTTTTGACTGCATAAGTCAAAATCGAGGTTAACTTGATAAAATTCAGTAAAGTTTACATTATAAAAAATAGCATAAGATATAACACCCAACTGGGTCAAGTTAAAGTTCAGACAGGTCTAGGAAGTGAAATAACAGGAGACCCAGGTCAGCCCATTCTAAAATATGCATTCTAATTATGGAGTCCCTATATTGCCAAGGATGTAGAACTTCTTGAAGAAAGAAGCTTCACCAAGATACCACAGCAACTGAAGAACAGATTATACGAACAAAGGCTAGAAATGCTGAATTGAACCTATTATAATTACAAATACTATGTGAGGGTGGAGATTTGTTCGAGACTTTAATGAGCCCTAATGGACACTACATATTTACTACATACATGTGGAACTTCAAGGACATTCTTAATATGAATCTATTAGTCTTGACCATTACCTCAACTGATGGTAAGTGAAGATACGGTTGAAGATATTGTTCAAGATAATCTATAATTAGTGGCTCTCAATCTAGTGTCTCATAGAACAGTGATGGTGGGAAAGCACCATAGTCATTGATAAGTACTTCAACAATCACTTAAGATAGAATTCACTATCACTCCACTAAGCAGAGTAACTTTATGAAGCGTTTTTGAGTGCTAACCACCTTTAATCAGTTATGCTCTATAAGCAAAATAGTAAGCCATTGGGAAAAATAACAGTACTTATAACACTCAGACATCCAATTTCTCACAAAAATTAAGAACATAAAAGAAAATCAAAAGGATATCATGTGAAAAAAAGGTTTTATTTCAGTATTGAAAGGCACCAGCTAGGTATTTTGAATGGCAATGGAATCTGTATATTTCCCAATGAGCTTAGAACATTATGATAATAATAAAGTTATCCTATAGCCAATATTAATAAATACCTTTATAGACTACCATACTATATATGAACACTAGCAAACAGAACTATTTAACACTTGATCCTGGTGTGTGGCACATGGAGCCAAATAGTCAACCTTGAAATTTACAAAACTTCTTTCAGCCATAATTCCTTCTCCATGAAAGCTTGATGGTAGGAACTCTCCCCAAAAAGGAATTAAAATATACATTATGGCAAGGCTTTAGCTGTTCAACCCTCAAGTTGAAGTATTCAGAATAATGTATACAATCAGCTATTCACCTTTATGGTGAAGTGTAGGCAGGAAATGTATAGCTGCATTGTTGATATCTCTGGAGGCAGCACAGTATTTGATACCATCATTGCACTACTGTGTTTGTTCTGACTCTGAAGCTTCTTTTTCTGCTTAATCACTTATAATCGGACTGGCCCACTATGGCCAATTTATGAATGAAATTCTATTGTTATAATTATCGCCGATATCAATGGGTTAAAATGAAACCCTCTTCATCAACTTGAATTTTACAATACACTGTCGGTGCATCAAAGCAAGTACCTGCACTGCGGGTCTGCTTTCCCTATTTTGGCGTCTTGGGTTGTAGTGTAGTAGCAGGTGGGCAGGCAGCAGCAGCAGCAGCATCATACCCAAGTCAAGAAATTGACACAATCTCTCCTGATGTTATATGAGTGGAGGCAAGGCAGAACAGAGGTGCGAGAGCATTGCACTGCCGGTAATGTGGAGGTGCTGCATGCAATTTTACTAACTCAAAACTGCTTGTGGATGCATTCTGCACTCTGCCAACACAAGTGGTCAACGTTGTTGGCTTAGGGTGACAGACTTACAGAAATTGTGTAACATGAACACCTATCTCTTCCTCCTTCCAAGCAGAGGGTATCTGTATCAGAGTATGCATCATATAAATGGCAATTAATTTCATTTTGCCATATTTTTTATACAATGATAGGCTAAACTAAGACCATCTACCTTTCTAGATGGTAAGTGCAGATGAGATTGTAGATGTTGTTCAGCCTAACCTGGAATTAATAATGGCTAGTAATTTTCACTAGATTCCAGTACACCCATGTCAATTAAAACTTTACGGAGATCGAAATCCATAATTATCTAACTACATTATAGATTGTCTAACGAATGAGAAACAGCGTCACTCATAAAGAGAGGTTTCATTCTAACAGTACAGAGTTACCTACAAGATTCAAATTATTAGCACTGTATAAAAGTGACTTCCTTCTTACTTTTTATGCATCATTATCGATTGATTTAATCACAATGTTTACAAACGCTTGGGAATATGTAGATGGTATTCATCGTAGCATTTTAAAGTTTTTGTTAGTAAGTATTCAGATTGGAAGTTGAATTCCGAAGACGAATTACACGGAACGACGTTCGAGTCGAATGTATTCCATCACGCCTACTGACTGTAGCAGGCAGCAGCTTTGAACTTATAACTGAGAATGACTAAATACCAATGCAATATTTATTTGACTTACCAGAAAGATAGCAGTGAGATATGATAATATCCAGATAAAACAATTCACTTCATCACTTTATCATTCGTGAATAATTCATAAACAGAAACACAATCACAAAACACACGATACGTCATTCATTCGGTTCAGTCCGCCATTTTATAATTTTGTTTTTTTTTTTAACAAGCCAAGACTATATGCAAAACAATGCAACATAGATCAAGCAATGCTCAATGCACAGACATATCTTAACTTACCACAGAGAACGATATATCGTCGACGCGTTTAACAAAACTTGTATTATACCATTATAGCAACACTGGAGAAAGAAGTCGTCAGAGGGCGTGTTCCATTAGTCGCTAAGAACGTTAATTTCGATAATTTTGATCACATTCTGCGTCTGTGGTTGTGATCACTGTGATCGTTTGTAACTGTCATCCCCTGTTCCATTTAGGATAAGAACGCTAAGAATGCACCTAAAATTTGCCACTTCTGTCACTTTTGACATTAGAAGTAAGTAGTGTGGAACAACTTTTTGGGAGTGTGATCGTTTTTAGCGTTTTTAGCGAATCTAACTTCAAATGGTATGCACCCAGAGTTAAATTTAGGGTTAGTACCATTTGAGTGAGATTCGCTAAAAACGCTAAAAACGATAACACTCACAAAAAGTTTTCCACATGGGTCTTGGCGTTATTTTCGCCTTAAACGCTGCATCTAATGTCAAAAGTGACAGAAGTGGCAAGATTTTGGTAGCATTCTTAGCGTTCTTATCCAAAAATGGAACGGGGATGACAGTTACAAACGATCACGTGATCACAACCATAGACGCAAATGTGATCAAAATTATCGAAAATAACGTTCTTAGCGACGAATGGCACATACCCTTAGTAGTATAAATTCGGAATAGTATCGGATCAAGTTGGCTCTCTTATCTTGGGCAGCACTGACAACGGGTTTTCTTTTGATGTGTATAGGCCGAGTAATCCATAAAACATCTCAAGCTTTCTCAGAATCTCTAGTTTGAGATGAGATGATCCTATCTATCTTCAGCATCGTCATTTGGCTTTGGCCTATAGATAGACGATTATTTTACGAACACTTTGGGGCCTTGGTTACGATTAATTGCGACCTTTCTATGTTTAAATTTACGGTACGCAAGTCGTTTCGAATTGTCTTCGAAATCCATTTATGATCTGGCCGTCACCCGATTTAACAGCTGAAGATTGTAGTCGCACCACATTCCGGTCTTTCATCAACTTGATAGTTTAATTAAGTGGAAGGTCTTGGATGGACGCAGGTTTGAATCCCGCACGTGACTAAAATTTTTCCTCTTGAATATTTGTAATTTTATAATGTAATCCGCATAGCAGGCGTTATTGCAAACATAATAATATTAAAACTATAACTTTGCGTCATCATTTACATGTATAAAACCAATTGCAAAATTGGTCTTGTTTGTAGTACAACGCGGGTTGAACTATAGAAATCGCTCCATCCCAATACAATTGTTAAAGAACGATATGAAAAATTTGAGTTATGACTCATTGTCATCTTAGCTCAATTGGTTAGAGCAGCTAAAGTGGTGGATGGACGCGGGTTCGAATCCCGCACATGACTTAAATTTTTCTCTCGTATATTTGTAATTTTGTAATGTAATCCACTTGCAGGCGTTATTGCTAACATAACAATATTAAAATTGAAGTAAATTTTTTTGAATATTCATGCCTGGAACACAATAATCCTCTAGTAGAAAGTTTCAAGGATGCCAGAACATGTGAAAGGCAATTAACAGTGTGCTGTATAGACTTAGAGAAAGCGTTTGGTTCTGTGCAGCGCGAATTGCGGTTGTTTGCAATGAAATGGTAAAAATTTTCACATGTGGTGTGGCGACATAAACGCTGTATGTTACTCCTAATTAAAATTTGATATTTCACCCAAAAAAGGGACATACTAACACATTGCTATACAATGTGGGTTTATTCCAAAGTTGCTGTTTGTCACCAATAGCATGTAGCATACCCACTACAATAATATAAAACTACACATATAAAATACTGACTTAAATATTTTAAAGTCTTACACTAATTTAACTGACACAATAAAATACTTACAGTAACATACTTACAATAACATACATATTATTTTATATTTACATTTAAACAGTAATCAATTTAACATCAGAACGTGTGTACATAATCTAGTAACTTAATAAAATAATTCACAATAATATTGTCATGGAAACAATTCCTCACACGAAGGATCGGCTGTGCTAGGGCGTAGAATAAATAGCAGTTACTATCTGGCAGCTAGGCCGGTTTGGTTCCCCGCCACCGCGCTACACCGCGCACCGCCCGCGTCTGCCCGCTGCGCTCCCACCGGAATGCATCGGCTGGCCGACCGTCTCACGCGCTCTGGCGATAGCCGCCGACACATACGATCACCAACTGATATCCGCGAAGCCCGTGTCACTCGTTCCCGCACCGTACATCCTGAACTTACATAAATTGTAAACAAACTTTTGCTGTGCGAGTATTATACTGTTTAGACCAACAACGTGTTATATAATTATTGCTGCCTCCTCACTCCTTATACGAACGTGGGCGATAAACCTGCGCCCCGCAACTGGTGCGCGTACCATCACGCCGCACCATCAACGGTGTCCCCATCAGCATCTACCCGGAGTCACAACCGGACCAGGCATACCGTCGACTGGGGAACACCTTGACTGGTAACCCACGACCATAAGCATTTTATATAATAATTTATATTTTAATTGACAAGGTCATAAAAAAGTGGTGCTATCGGTTTAAGATCAATAACAGTTTAGCTTCTAGGTTAGCCTGAACAACATCTTCGAAAACATCATCACTTACCATCAGGTGAGATAGGCAACAACGGCTAAATTATTTGGTAAAAAAAAAAAAAACAGATATATAGAGACACATCTTAGCCTTTGCTGACCACCGTGCAATACTGACACGTAACCCAATACAAAACAATGTCAGGAACTTTTACGAGAAGTGGATGAGTTCTGTGCATACCGCATTACCGTTGGAATGCACGCAGTGCTCCGGTTATGAAGGGCCCAGAATGTAGTTAAGCTGGTGGGTCCACTATCCTTCTGCTACCGAGCACGTAGGTACTAGCAGAGGGCCTTGGACGATGTGGCCTGCCAGCAAACAATAGGGTGCCTTTAGGGCCTTAGGTCAGAAGAGATGATGCTGGTGAAGAGTTCGCATCCGCTAGGGCTTTCACTACCGAGCATAAAGGGACTAGCGTAGGCATTTCGCAGAACCACCAGCCGCATTAGAATGCCTGAAGGGCCAAGAAGATATATTTGAAAGTCAGGAGGGTTCACAATTCACTAGGTCCGTTCACAACCGACCATAATGGGACTTGCCTAGGTACCTCGTTTTCAGTGAACTACCAACAATACCTTGTAGTCTTAAGGACTCATAGTTCAGCCTGAAGGCCGTAGGTATACAAGACACAGAAAGATTTTACATGTTGAAAATAATATACAGAAAAAATAGATATGAGGTTAGGTACATACAAGTTAGAATGTGCTAGCAGCTTGAAGAGCTTACTAGCATATAAAATAACACTATGTTGAGCACACAAGTAAGTTGTAATAATAGGTTACATACCAGGTCATAGTAAGATCTTAGGTTATATTTTGTATTAGGTCACATAAATATTTATCGCTCACCCTAGAACGTGGTAATTTTTTAACGTTCATGCTGTTGAAAAGGACAGGGGAGCAATTTATAGTATGTGCCTATAAGAATTGTGAAGTTTGCAAGATATTATTTAATGATCCAATTAATATAATTTATTATGTGAGTTGTTTATTTTTTATTATAACTAGATCAATTAAAATAAATATTTAGTGGTAACACCTATCTGTCGTCGGAGAACTTCTTCTGCCTAGTTATCGCCTACCAATATTTGCGACATCTATCGGTTTATAAGTGAACTTCTTCGTTCAGTAAGGAGCACTGGTAGCTAATCTGTTGCGACACCACCAGATAACATAGTAATTATTATAGATTAGTAAGAACTGAGTAGATGGCGCTGTTATTGATAAGAATATAATTTGAGATTATTAATTATTAATTTTGAATATTATTTTGCACCCAGGCTTTACGCAGGGTGACAGTAGAAAGATAGATTACAAAGGACGAACACCATCTCTAGACGCAGTTGTCGATATCATTCTTAAAGATCTTAGTAGGGTAGATATACGACAACTTCTTAACAGCACGTCTGACTTGGCCTTTTCTAGTAGCAGTATTAACAAAGCTGGATGTAAACTTCCTTAGGACATTGAAGTCATGGTTGGGGCTCCCACTTTCGGCAGACCCATCTACTTTATTTAATGTTCAAAATAATTTTGGGATGACATTAAAGAAACCATCGGAGCTATAAACACCGTAGATGGTAACCCAAAACGCACGTCTTACTAAAATTTCATTACGATATAGTCGCATCTCTACCAAAAGACAAAAGTGCCTCCAATCTTGATTCGAAGCTTCAATTCCATAAACAATTTATGATAGGTGCACAGTCAAGCAAAGCGGGTCTTGGTTCAAGGAAGGAAATTGGGGATAAAGACGTCATAAAATCTTTTCTACATCAAGAAGAAAATGATATCTATAAAGTACATGCAATGAGCTTAGAAATGCAAAGTGAACGGCTACCATAGTTGAATTTTGTATGCCTCTAGTGTTAAAGTGGCGCACCTTGATACGATTGGTCACTTGCCTTATTGTAATTCTATCTTAACGCCTTTCAGATTACCCTCCCAGAAGTAACCTAGTAAGATGGGGGAAAGCCACCGAAAAGTCTTGCGATATTTGTCGAGTGGCCGTAAGTATAGCAAGGCACCTATTGGTAGGATGCAAGGTGCTCCTTAATAGGGGTCATTATTCACGTCGTCATGATAGAGTCCTCGAAATCATACGAGAAGCAGCGAGCCCATGGAGAAAAGTAATATAGCGAGCCTCTTGGTAGATAGAGCAAAAAAAGTTTGAACACGAACAAACGACACGTTGCTTTTTTAAAAGAAGGGTCATCGACAAATTCTAAATCCAAGCCTTACTTCATTACAGGCGCAGCTCCCGATCGGACTCTTTTGATGGACACGTATGAAAAAAACTACAAAATACCTGTGGATGTTGGTGTTTCGTCATCCAGACTAGATATATTTCTATACTTAAAAAATCTAAAATGCATAGTACTCATAGAACTTACTGTGCCGTGGGAAACAAACATACCTAAAGACCACACAATAAAAACTAATAAATATTATGACTTAACAAATGAATTAACCAAAAACGGTTATGTAGTTAATTTATATGTTGTAGAAGTTGGTACAAGAGGTATACCAGCGAAATTCCTATATAACCTAGTAAAAGACCTTGGCCTGTAACCGTAACTTCCATCCTAGAACTTATATCCAAGGCGCCATTAGTAAGATCTTACCAAATTTGGTTGTGCAGGGGAGGAGGCTCGAGCGGTGAAATTGCGTGCTGAGTATTGATGCATCATAATTAACCTTACTCACTGGGTTGCAAGTCCCAGGCACCTTGACTTTGGTCTCTTCCTCTGCAACGCTATGGACCCGGCACACGCACGGTTAATCCATGGAATGCTAAGTAACTCGTGTCATTCGGTACCGCTCTGATACGGACCTCTGCTTGAATCGCTTTCGAGAGACATTGGGAGAGTTTTAAATAATTTCCCCGGTATAACTGCAGTGTTTGGACTATTTGGAGCGACACTAATCGGGGCTTTATATTTGCCTCGAGCTGGCCGCTCGGCGTTTGATTGTGTAACCCCTAAACACCGCACCGATGAAGGTAATGTTGCGAATTAAATGGCTGTGATGGGGTCATCCATGTCGTCCAATACCTGCCTTGGTCAGTAACGAGGAGGTTTGAAATATGGATCGGATGAACAGACATGCGCTAAAATTAAATCCATATATAGTACGAGTTGCCCTCTTTGGCAAAATATAGATGGTCTCAATGCTGCTGCGCCCCCTAACAATACAGTATACGACATTTTGCTGTAGATATATACGAAAATAACATTTCGAGCTGTAGCTACATTCCTTAACTGCCTTATCTTACGAATGGCATATGCAGCAGTACTAACTCTCGTGGAGAAATCATTTATATTAGGAGCCTACTGTAGATTTGAATCCATTTTAATTCCTAAGAATACTGTCTTTATCAATTGTAAGTTTATCTTAATCAAGTTCAATATTAAGCTCTACATTACTAACATTTGGTAAGAAAAATGAAATTATTTAATGTTTTTCGAATTAGGTAGTAAATTATTACCGGTTTACCATTTGGAGATTTTTTTCCATTTTTCGGCTAAGCCGAAACATTACAAACTAGCAAGATGTTAAATTGATAACCTTGTGAAAGTTAACCTTAAGTTGGAGACGAACGTGTCCCGAGTGATGCTCATAGTTGACTCTAGACCCATAATGTTCAATAACGTTTTTAACGTTGCGTTTAATAACCTTGTATGCTCCTAGATATAGTGGTTGAAGAGGGTTTCATTTAGGATAAGAACGCTAAGAATGCCACTAAAATTTGCCACTTCTGTCACTTTTGACATTAGATGTAGCGTTTATGGCGAAAATAACGCCAAGACCCATGTGGAACTTTTTGGGAGTGTGATCGTTTTTAGCGTTTTTAGCGAATCTCACTTCAAATGGTAAGCACCCGGTAACGCATGGAAATAATCTATGAGATAACGTAAGATACCACAGATAAGAAGATGAAAATGTTCTGTCACATAATTACGTATAAATATCTTCTTCATGAATACAAAATACAAATAAAATATATACACAAGAACCTATATTATTGATATATCAGTATATATATGACAGTAAAATGAAGAATGCTGTGTGGATTGCATTTATGTTTTTCTTCGTACTCATTGTAGTTGGAGATTGTAAGTAAATTATTGTTAATTTTCATTAACATGCTATCAACTTATGGTATATAATGGAGATTGTTTTTTTAGATCTATTTCAATCACTTTGTGTTGAAGATACGCTTGCAGGTCTTTACACTTGCATATGCAATATATAGAAGCAATCTTCTAATAGACTTATTTAAGCATGCATGTCATATTCTTCTAGGGCTCTGTTGCTGAGCCGAATATGTGCGATGCATTGAGTGAGCACACTCAGAAAAAAAATTATAAAATGGGATAACTTAGTTAAAGCTCTAAAACAATTGTAAAATCAATACCTAATAATAATACCTATATAAACCTTTTTGTAAAAAGGTAAACAGAAGATAAATCGTTTACAATCTGCTCACCCAGTCCTCACAGAAAACCGTCAATAAATTAAAATCTATTGAGTTTACAAAAATAAATTGTATACTAGTTTTTAGTAACACTTCTGAAGAGTATAAATATCAATTAACAGATTGCCAAGTGCCGTAATTAAAAAATGTCAAATTGATAATTGTGCTCACTCAATCCTCCATTTTCGCAAGGGCTGCTTGCTCTCTAATAAACTATAAAATTAAGCTTTGTTATATTACTCGTGTTTAGTTCCTGTTCAATAGGGTTTCTTAACATAGAAAATGAAACTCCATTGTGATACATATAAAACTAATCAATTATGTTATGTGCTCACTCAATCCACACATTTATGAGAACCTAAACATTAATATCATTAGATTTGTAACCATAACACAAAGCCCAGATAGCTCATGTTTTAGTTAACATTTTTACTAAATATCTGCCATTTCACTTCTAAATAAACTTGTTTACTTTATGAGATATTCTTAATTTATTGTTTGTATGAAATTTCGTAATGTAGGGTAACCGTCCGTTATGTATAAGTTCTAATGTAACTACCAATATATTTTTTCTTGTCTACAGGATTATTGGTAAAATGTAAATGTTATATGTAATAACCTTTTAGAATTGACTTCTGTCAATCCTAACAAACATTTTGAGATGAATGTTTTTTTAATGTGTTTGTGATGGAATGACGAGGACCACCTGATGTTAAAAGTCTCTTGTGCTGTAATATATTATTTCATATTTTTTATTACTTTGCTTGATGTAAAATTATATTCAAACGGAGTGCGGTGCGGTCCAGTATTGTCCGAGTGGGGGCTCTTAGCTCAGAGTAGGCATTGTCTTTTACTGTTTGTGTTAGAGGTGGAAACAACCACTTCCATGTAGCTCAGACGAATGTAAGAGCAAGCAGATTGTAAACAATTTATCTACTGTTTTACCTTTTTACAAAAAGTTATAAATGGTTTTACAATTGTTTTAGAGCTTTTACTAAATTATCCTATTTTATTACATTTTTTCTGAGGGTGCTCACTCAATGCACATGCACACATATGTATTGGCATAGGTTTGCCGCCCATCTATCTCCTTGTTCATATATTTTTTTACAGAAAGGTTGCATGCAAAGGCACATGCAGAAAAAATAAATATGCATGCAATACTTGGCAAATTTTTAAATAAGCTAATTATAGCTATGCAATTATAGGGTTTCAAAAGAAAAACACCTCTCTCCCTCCCTTAAAATCGATTCTAGGGAAGGGAGGGGTTTGGCTTGAATTGGCTTCAAAGTGGAATTGAGTACATAGGTATAGCCTTATTTATGTTTAAGCTTTAAAATATTTTATTCTACAGTAAGTCAAAGTTGTAAATTTTATGCAATTTAGCTCTATATTCTAAATTTAATGGCAAATTAATACCATAATTTCATAATATCTAATATATGACTAATATAGGTCTCCTAAAATTTTATTAAATCATCAAATCTAACCTAAGTTTTAATTTCAGGTTTTGTACATTATAACTTGAAGTATTTCGAAACAATACATGCATCAAGCCTTACTCACCATGTAGTAAAAAGGGGTGCCAAACTTTCTGCACATCCATTCAATACCATCAAGGAGATCCATTTCAAGACCCTTGGAAAAGACTTTAGGCTAATCTTGCATCCACACAGTTCAGTTTTGCATTCCAATTTCAAGGCTTATGCTGTTGATGGAGATGGAAAAGAAACAACAGTGCATGTTGGTAAGGAATATTTAATATTACTGATATATATCCCCTTTTGTACACCAACCTCTTTGCAGCTGTTACTGTCATAGGTTAGTTTAGTTACTCAACACAGAAAATATAAAAAAAGGTGTACATTGTGCAAGCAACCAACCTCCATGAAGCTGACGGACTCACATGTACCACCTACTAGAGGTGGTGGGTAAACTAACTTGTGGCTTGTGATGGTGACAGCTGAAAAGACAAGCTATATCAAACTGTGGTACGAGAGCTGGCGAGAGAATGGCTTCTTTGCAGGTCGAAAATTGTTGATCGTGTAATTTGTTCTTCAAGTTTGGAAATAAATAGTTGTTGGGTGCCAAATAGGGGCTGAACGGTGGATGACCCGTCAAATCGAATACTGAGAGTTCTTCCGGCGTACGTGTGACAGCTAGCATTGTGAAGAATCATTCTGGGTCGCTAGTTCTTATTTCTTCAAAAAGACAGGTTGTGTACCATTCAGAATTAACCCATTTACGGTTCTCTAGTGGCACTGTTGCTACATGTCCATGTAAACAAAATAAAACAGGTGATCATTGACTTCATAGTGCTTTTTGCACAAAGAACTTTTCTTGGGTTCTGTTCATTTTGGAACACCCACACCGTTGACTGTTGTTTCGGGGTCATATACATAGATTCAAGATTAATCAGTATTGAATTTTGTATTATTATAAACAGCTTTTGACAGACCATGGTTGGGTTTTCATTCTTTTAATAAATTCTCAAGTTATGTGGGACCGAACGAAATTTTTATTTTTAACAGCCAAAAGTTCGTCTTATATTTTATGTATGCTCGTCATACTTTATCACGCGATATTTAATTTTTTTTAGTTTTATTATCTACAATCAATGATTTCACTTTTAGTAGATTTGTTAAAAGCTTTTGTTAGTTATTGAAGGAACAAGCCTCCACTGAGAACACCTGCTCATTTTGCACTGTTACCCTCTTCAAGGGTTAAAATGTGTTTCCTTTTCAGTCTTGGTGTGTAGCTTGGTGTCAACAGTTGAGTTGCCAAGGTGTTCGGGTGTTTTTCCAGCTTTAATTTGTATTTCTTTGAAGTTTGGTCAATCTCCTCAAAGATAGTGTTCACTTTCAGGATGCTATATAATTCACTGTTTCTAATGAACCAAGGAGCGTTGGAGATTGTTTTCAACAGGCAGTTTTGAAAGCGCTGTATTATATTTATGTTTGTTGTACACACTGAGCCCCATAGCTCAATGCCATATGTCCATAATGGCTTTAGCACAGTCTTATAGATAAGCAGCTTGTTATCCACTGAGAGTGTTGAGTTTCGGTCCAGTAGCCAGTATAACCCTTTATATCTTAACTTTAAGTGCTCCCTTTTTGTTTGGAGGAGCTTGTTCCAGGTAAGGCGGCGATCCGGATACAAGCCTAGGTATTTTACTGAGTCACTATGTGGTAGAGTCTGATTCCCCAATCGAGCTGGTGGACAATGTTCTCTTTTTAGAGTGAAAGTGATATGTACCGATTTTGAGGCACTTGCTTTAATTCTCCATTCTTTGAGCCACTTCTCAATTTTATCAAGGCACTCTTGTAAACATTCTGTAGCTTTACTTCTGTCTCTGCTTGTAGGTAGAATGGCAGTGTCATCTGCGTAGGTGGCAACTGTTACATCTGGAGTCATTGGAAGATCCGCTGTAAAAATTGTGTACAGAACAGGACCTAGAACAGATCCTTGGGGAACTCCAGCAGTGATTGGATACAGCTTACATATTTCCTCACCATCTTTGATTTGGCAGAGTCGGTCCGTAAGATCAAGAAGGCTGTAGAATGTGTGTGGAAGAAACTTCTTAATTTTATAGAGCAAGCCTTTGTGCCATACCTTATCGAATGCCAGATGAATGTCTAGAAAGGCAGACGAGCAGTATTCCTTGTTCTCCAGGGCTCTTCTGATGGTATCGTAGACACGGTGAATCTGCTCTGTGGTACTATGTCTTTGTCGAAAACCAAACTGATGTCCTGAAATCACTTTTCCATTTGTAAGCACTGGATCCATTCTCTTTAAGAGTACTCTTTCAAATAGTTTTGGCAGAATGGGAAGTAAACTTATCGGCCTGTATGAGGTCACTTGATTTGCTGGTTTGCCCTCCTTATGTACCGTTATAATTTGCGATATTTTTCACAGGGATGGGAAGTATTGTATCCTTCAACTTCAACTTCAACTTTTTAACTTAATGGCCTCTGCAGCATTGCCACAATTTCGCCAATGTCACGTAGGATAAGTAGAAAATAAACGAAGGAGATTGGTCGGTGCTCGGAAGAGTGATCGGTGTTTTCAGCCAGGATCATCAATTTTGCGTCTGGGTATATTTATCTGAAAATAACGCATAAGACGTATACAGGACAACACAAATAATATTAGACATACATATAATACTGGTTATATACTATACATACTTCTTATTATAAACATATGGAGATATATAAATTTAACTATCTACAACTTAATTTTATTAATAACAATAAATTTAATTAAAATGTTTATCAAAGGAGAAAAAGCAAGGGATAAAAGGTAGCATAAGTTAGTAGGACGGGGGATATCTGGGGGAAGCATATCATAGAGAGAACAGCGGAGCATCGGACAGTTGAAAAAAATGTGATCTGCAGTGCCCTCGTCAAGGCCACATTCACAGATTGAGTGGTCTCGGATTCTAATTTTTGCCAAAAAGACTGGAGTACATGAGTGACCCAAGCGTAAGCGACATATAGTCGATGTTGCAATTTTATTCGCTTTTTTAAACTTAAAAAACCAAGGCTTTGAAGGTATACAGTATTGAAGTTGGCCATAAAATTTTCCTTTGGATATTAAAGAGTTTTTCCAGTACTTATCCCAAGAAATCCGCATTTGAGACTCACAAGTTAGAGCAAGGTCATGTGTATAAATTTTAAAATAGTCCCTATTGCCTTGGGACACCGCAGCTTTGGCGCATGAGTCAGCAGTTTCATTGCCAGGAATACCTACATGGCTGGGTATCCATGCTAAGACTAGCTTTAGGCCTAGCTGAAAGTTTTGGTATAGTGCTTCTTTGATTTTTAAGATAATAGGGAACCTAGTTTTACATTTAAATTGATTAGATAGAATAGACTGCAGGCAGCTTTTTGAGTCTGTAAAAATAATTGTTTGAGGAATCTTGTGCGAGTTCACATACATAATGGCTTCTAAGATGGCAATAGACTCTCCAGTAAATACTGAAGCTATAGGAGGGCATTTATTGTTTAATATAATTCTATATTTCGGGATCCAAACTGCAACCCCAACATCACTATCTGGTGACAGTTTGGATGCATCTGTGTACACTGCAAGCCAGTCTTTCCAGTTAGACAGAATTTTTTGAGAAAATAGTTTAGAGGGTTCAATTGAGTCCTTATCAATGCCGAAATGGAGAATTATGGAGGGTTGGAATATCAAAGATTCGTAACTTACAGAGAATAAGGGGTTACCGTGAAATTGAGCTATAGGGTATGGGAGTCGGGAATATTTCAGGAAGCTACGTACAATACATGGGAGGTTTTCTTCAGACCTAAAACCGAGGGAATGATACAGGTCATATAATTTTCCAATCTTTCCAATAAGAGGGTGATCTGCATTTTGAACTAATTTGAAATAGAACCTATCAGAAAGGAATTGACGACGCAATTGGAGAGGGGGTTCAACACATTCTACCTGCATTGCGTTAATAGGAGAAGATTTCATCGCCCCCAGGATTATGCGGAGACATTTGGCTTGAATTTTATTAAGTTTGTCCATTGCAGCTTTGTTGCCAGGATCTAAGAGAAACGAACCGTAATCTAAATGGCTTCGAATAATTGTGTTATATAGTAATTTTTGAGAAAATGGATGGGATCCCCACCAAACTCCGGAGAGGGAGCGGAGAATGTTGATATTCTTTTCACATCTTTCAACAACATAATTGAAATGAGCTACTCCATTCAGTCTAGAGTCTAATAGAACGCCTAAAAATTTAACTATGTTTTGTTGGGGAATATTTTCGTTTTTATAAATAATATTAGCACTGGGAATAATTTTCTTTCTGGTATAAATAACCGAGCAACTTTTTTGGGCTGATATGCTTAGACCATGGTCATCCAGCCACACACTAAGGTAACTTAGTGCTGAGTTGAGTTTATTTTCCGCTTCAGAAATCGATTTAGTAGTCATGAATAGAGCCAGGTCATCAGCATATTGGAGGACTTGACAAAATGAATCAACTGAGAGTTCCAGGTCCCACGTATATATACTATACAGAAGAGGACTTAGTACTGAGCCTTGGGGTAGGCCTTTCCAGACAAATATAGGTGATAGGAATGCGTTGTCAGTTCTAATTAGGATTGACCTTTGTGTCAGGAAGCAGCAGATAAAGCGTGTCATTCTCGCGGGAATACTCAGCTGTGACAGCTTGTCTCTGAGCACAGGGAGAAGAACATTGTCGTAAGCAGCTGCTACGTCTAAAAATACGCCTATGAGGTACTCTTTTTTTTTAAAAGCATGATGAACTTCAGTTGTTAAAGTACACAGACTATCAAAAGTGCTCATGCCCTTCCTAAACCCAAATTGTGTTTTCGCAAGGAGTTTACTGCTTTCCACCAACCATTCAAGCCTGTTTTTGATTAAGAGTTCTGAAATTTTAGCTAAAACACAGGATAAGGCGATTGGCCGTCGTGAGTTAGGATCTGAGGCATTCTTGCCTGGCTTTAGTACAGGGATAATAATTTGGGTGCTCCATGGCTCTGGGATGCAACCATGTTCATAAAATTTGTTAATTAAATTTAAAAATAATTCTTTAGTTTTCTGAGACGCTTTTGTAATAAAAGAATAAGGGATTCCATCTATTCCTGGGGCTGAATCTATCAGCCCATCTAAGGCTATCTGCAGTTCCTCAAAGGTGAACTGGTCATTGAATGTATCAAAACAGGGTAGACAATTTGGAATGTTAAGGGAAAGAGCCATCTGAACAAAGGGGGGGGCAAGCTTGTCTGAAAATGCTTCAATCCAGGATGAAGAGTCATTTGAAGTTGAGTTAATATAGTTAAAATAACCTCTGAATTTACGAATGAGCTTCCACACTACAGATGGGGGAGTATTAGGTGACAAATTTTCGCAAGTTTTGATCCAACTTTCTCGTTTTCTTGAAGAAACTAATCTTCTAGATTTTGCCGCAGATTCTTGATAGAGCAAGAAATTCCTCTCAGTCATAGCATTATTGTAGTTAACTTCGGCTTCATTTCTATCTCTGGCTGCCCTAGTGCATTCAGCATTCCACCAGTAAGGGGAAGATCTCCTACACCAAGGGTTTTTGAGGGGGATAAGTTCATCAGCGGTGCTAGTAATACTTTCAATAAACTTTGTATAGCACAGAAGAAAATTTTCAGTACAGAGATTAGAAATAGAGTCCACTTTACTGTCAAGGGAGTTTGAGTAAGCTTCCCAATCAGCTCCTGAAAGCCTGTATTTCAAGAGGGGATTTAGTTTTGGTTGCGGGGGGCATCTTTGAGGAAGTTTGATGACTATTGGGAAATGATCGCTACCATAGGTCAGAGGCTATACTTCCCAGGTCAGCACTGAAGCTAGAGATGGGGAACAAACAGTTAAGTCCACTGCACTTCTAGGATTTTGAGATGGCAAGACTCTATGTGTTGGAGTTCCATCATTTATAACACAGAGGTTCGCCTCATCGAACATCTCCAGGAGGGCGTACCCAAATGGGTTACAATGGTAAGATCCCCAAGAAGTATGGTGAGCATTTAGATCGCCCATTATAATTATTGGAGGAGGAAGTGATGATACAATTAAGAGGATATCGGGAATGAGGTGAGGATGGGGATGAGGGATATAAATAGATAAAAATGTTATGTTAAAAGCACGAACAGCTACAGCATTAAACTCTGAGCTGTGAGCAGGTATGGTTAATTGTGTGAAAGTTAAGCTACGCTTAACTAGCAGGGCACAGCCTGCATACCCGTCCTGACGATCATCCCGAAGACAGGAGTAGCCCGAGACTCGATAATGAGATCCGGGCACCAGCCATGTCTCAGAGATGGCCATCAGGACGGGGGAATACTTAGCTATTAAGTGGTATACTTCATGATTTTTCAGTCGAAGACTGTGGGCATTCCATTGTATTATTGGACACAGGTCCATTATGGCCTATTAAGGATGTGAGCTGGGTAATCATTTGGGCAACGTTGGGCGGTAAATTAAAAGAGTTCTGAGATATAATACTAATTATAATAGTGAGAAGTTGCACAAGAAGCTGGTCTTGTGATTCCTCACGAGGAGAAGAAGCGATTTGAGAGGATTGCAGGGCAAATCCATTAGGAAGAGAGGATGGGACATCAGCAACAATATTTTGATGTGCAGCCCTGTCGTAGGATTTACCTAGAGGCTGTCTAGGTCTGGGCAGGGAAGATACAGTTTTCTTGTAAGACATCACAGAATGTGAGGATTGATTTGGGGGGTTTGTGATTTGCTGAGAGGGAAGAGAATCTGGGGTATAAGAAGCCTTAGCTGCTTCAGAGAAGGTTTTGCGTACACTAGGGAATAGAGTAGAGGCTTCTTGATATGAAATTCCTTCACGGGCCATCATAATTTTTATTGATTTTTGTCTGTCCTGCTCTGGGCAAGATCTATTAGTTGAAAAGTGGTTTGCTGAGCAGTACAGACAAGTGGATTTAGTTTCCTCAACACTGCACTCATCTCCAACATGCGGTTGAGCACACTTAAAACATCTCGGCTTAGAACGGCATTGAGTTTTGATATGCCCGAAGCGGCAACAATTCAAACACTGTATGGTGGGATATTGGTAAGGTTCTACAGCTAATGAAGAGTAATAAGAATACACTCGTGGAGGAAGTTGTTGACCTCTAAAGGTAAGCACTACAGTCTGTGTTGGTTCCCATGTGATGTTACTGTCAGTTTTCACTTTTCGGCTCATGCGCCTAGCTTTTATGATATGGGTATGGTATCCAGGGATTTGTAGGGACTCAACAAAACTGTCCATTGACCATTCTACAGGTACACCCCTGACTAGTCCCATGCGTGTCACATTGTATGTTGGGATGAATGCCTCATACTTACAAAGCTTTAATATTGGGTTATCAAGGAACTTATTCGCCCCCAATGCAGATGTGAAGGTGATAGAGATCTTATTGCGGCCCACTCTTTTGACGCCATCGTGACAGATATTGTCAATTTTGTTATTAAATAAGAACTGACCAAATTTAATAGGTCTGATCTCCGTGCTTGCTGCTGGGTCAGTCACGACTTTGGAAACATGAACCAGGAAAGGTCCCGCGTCGGTTGTTTCATAGGATCTGAGACCATCAACTACAATAGAAGGATGGGTGTATACCGTTTGTATGGATGCTGACGCTACTTCGCTGTTGGTTATATGTTTTTTACTTGGACAAGGGTTATCCTCGTCCGTTCGCTGTCTTTTAGTAGCCGTAATCGGCGCTAAAGTTAACTCCACATCCGGGGGACCTGGTGGAGGGTCAGGGGAAATGGGCTCCATTTCCCCTGATTACGAACGAAAACAAACACAAAAACTCACCACCACCAACACAAAAGATTAAATATGCCTCAGGGGTAAAAATATAGTCCAAAACGTTGATTAATTCACATAAAACTTCGACCAATCTCACTAACACGTGTATATTCCTATCCTATTGTATCCTTATGATGCTATTGAATAATGTTGTCAAAAATAGTACTCCTTTTTTTGGTAGTTCTTGTAGGATTTCTTTAGTTAATAAATCAAGTCCTAGAGCTTTTTTATTTCCATCATTACTTCTTGTGGTGATACTGGTTTTATTGGTAGGTCTAATTGAAAATCTTGGTTGAGTATGGCTTGAATGTCGGTTGTTGTTGCACCAGGATTAGCATCGTTAGGTTTGAAGACTTTGTGCAAGTGTTGTGCAAAGGCTTCTACTTTTTCAGATGTAGATCTGGCACATTGATTATTGGGTAACTGAATCGGCGGGCTAATTTTTTGTGGCTTATTATTGTCCTTTAGAATTCTCCTTTTTTTTAATTCTGATATTTAACTTGACGATTGCATTATTAGTTCGCGCACAGCATCATTGTTTTGTAGTACAACAACCGATTGAGGGTAACCTTTTTTTAATTCGTCCGTAAGCATACGACGCCCATTTAGATGGTGCTTCCAAAAACTACAATATGTATACCGGAAATAGACCGCTAACTCATACCTACTTTTTGTGAACTTACTTGCGACGCCATCTATCCGCCGTGGTACGGAAACCATGATATATAGATAGATATAGATCTATAGCTATATGTATAGGTTTTGGTATGTATATATATATATAAAAATTATATTCAATCCATAGGTACGATTCCTAGCATTTTCCTAGCAATGTGTTTAGTCTGAAAAATGCTTTTTAAATTAAGCTGGATTATAAACATACATGTGTTCTCGAATTAATTGAATGGTAATTAATGCTAGGAATAGTAACTATGGTTAAATGCCTTTAGAGTATTATTTTTTAAGGCTTACATACAAATACATATTGGAATTAATTAAAACACAGTTCAGTAGGACTATTAATTTTTATTACATAAAATTTATTAAAAAACTGTACACACAAGTGGAAGGATAATTAATGTTTAATATACATCTTTGTTAAACTGAATCATTATTTAATACATAATTCTACATACCGAAACAACCACAATCTTACTGCACTTAAGATGATTAGCATGACAATGTAAGCTTGTCACTTTTTAAATCTTTTATCAAATTTATTTACATATCATTGCACATTCAATAATCTGCTAATGACATGAAAGCATTGCCCGAAGCTTTTTCACCAATCAGTACAGATGAGTATGTAATATAGCCTAGCGCACAGCACGTGTGAAAAGACATATTTTACACATATATCACTAAACACCAAACTACAATGTACGAGTCTCTGTCTCAATAATTTGGCGAATTATTTATGCAGCGAACCGGAGGAACTGGAGTTCTACTCGACGGATTTGTCAGGGAAAGCAAGCAGAGTAGCTGTTTATGGTTTTACGAATCAAAAACAAATTTGAACAAACTGCTTTGGTGAAAACAAAGGATTTGTTAATTTGCTCTTTTGTTTTTTTTTGTTTGACATAAAAGTATTGCCATTATTTTGCTACATATATTTCTACTATAAACATTTCGTTACGGGTTAAAATTATAAGCAAAATAGGATTATTCAAAACCAATAAACTAAATAAAAAAAACCTATGATGATTGCTATATTTAATATCAAACCAGCTTTCAAAAATATTTTGCAATTTTGTCAGCTACTTAGTGTGAAACCACTACATTTTTATTAGTGGCAAGTGATAAATTCGAGCGAGCAAATAGTATAGCATACAAGGGGTAGAGGGCATTAGTTTCCATACATAAATCTTTGCCTGATTCTGGAGTATTAAAATAGCATAGCATGGGTGCTTCATCTGCAAAAGTGGAAGTGAGTTGATTGATGCACTGTTTTTGAGTTACCCTCGCCGAAAATCGTAATAATTCAATGCGATAATTTTCATGAGTTAAATCCATGGGTGATAATCCAAATGTAAACAGAAAATTGACAGTTTTAGTGGAATAAACGAAAATATTGTTTATATAAGTGGCCAGTTCCGGATACATAAATAGAAGTCCTAATATAATATTATGAGCCAATTTTTTGAGAATCATATCATTAGAACTTCGTGACCTGCTGGTGCAGGCACAAATACTCTCAAGAGCAATCATAAAATAAAAACAAATATTAAAAGAAGTTATGTTTATCTATTTAGTGAAAACTAATAAATGATTTAATGTGAATAAACTCACAACATTATAATAATTATGTTGACAATATAATAGGTAATTGTTTCGTGCATGCACACGATTTAGTGTAATCCTTAATGGTTGGCAGTGGCTACCATGCTTGTTCGTACTATACTATACCTGCTGTTTCTTCTTCTGTCAGTCGCAAATTGTGCAATACGTGTCCCTGATGCAGCGACCTCTACTTATCACCTAAGCATGCATTCCCATTGCTTTGAGGCAAAAACCTATCAGCTCATACTTATATTCATGTTGGTAGGGGGTCTGGGATCTGTTTTACAGCCTACTATCTAGCTGACGCCAACCCACTCGGGAACCATCGCCTCATATGTGGTTTTTAAGTTATAATGTTCATTTTAAAAATCTGTTTGCAGATCAGGACAACTTCTACACAGGAAGAGTTTTTGGAGAAAAAGCTTCTGATGTTAAACTTCACATGGAAGATGGAGTAATTACTGGTATTATCCACACACCAGAAGAAACATATCATATAGAGGTATAATTATTTTTACAAGAACTTGCATTTCACAACATCTCAACAAGTATAAATTAATTTAAAAAAGTAAAAAACCCAGCTGCAAATTATTTATTTTTGTTAAGCGTTGTATCGAAAATTGATGGCGGCTAAGCGGGAATTTAATATGCGAAGGTTCATTGTGGAATCCGTTCTTATGGCTGCCTGATTGTTACTTGATACCACTTAACACCTACCCTTAGGCCTTCACTACTTCAAAAGTACTTGCATAAGGAGAGTCATATTAAGAGTCAACCTCTGTGGATGACAATATATTATACTTATTTTTAAATATGTCTTTGGCACACATGAAATCTGCTGAACTGATTTTAATGAAATATGCCGCAATTGACTGCAGCTTACAGATTGCATTAGTAAAAAGATTAAATCCCACTAGCACTAAGTATGGAGCGAAGAATAACCACATAGACTAAGTTGCGGGTAGCATGTAGCAGATAATAAATATCAGTCAGTACCTATGTACAAATTAAATAAAATTATTAAATTGTTATTTTCTCAGCCGTCGTGGCGCCACCTACCGCATCAAGG
This sequence comes from Plagodis pulveraria, assembly GCA_963890685.1. NCBI lineage: Eukaryota > Metazoa > Arthropoda > Insecta > Lepidoptera > Geometridae > Plagodis > Plagodis pulveraria. The sequence continues at coordinate 12,877,991 of OY982961.1, forward strand.
TGACAAAACCATGATCACATACCGTGCATCAGATATTAAGTTCAGTTGGACTGATGCAGGGAATCCCCAGGGTAATAAACCTCGCGTCTGCGGCTATGTAAAGGAAGGACAAGGTAAATATTTATATTTAAATTTTTAAATTTAAAAAGTTACCAAAGCGTCTTGCACTTTAAATCATTCTTATTCAATACACAAATCAATAAAATATGAAGCTTTAAACATATTTGTGGTTGTATGATGTAAATTACAATCCAATCACATTTTTAAGGTTCTGTGCCTCAAAAGGAAATAGTGGAAACCTTATGTTGTCAATCTGTCTGTCAAGACCTTTCTCAGGAACGCCTGGAGCTATCAAGCTGAAATTCATTTCATATACTCAGGTACTACTACTTACATTGGAGCTGTGAAAAAAATAAACTACTAAGCCAATGCAATCAAAAGATACAGCCGTTTATGCCGTAAATTTTTGACACTCGCAAGGGACTTTAAACCTACAGGGTACTTCCCGTGAACTCCGAATCTTGAAATTTGGTACGTAGCAACGTACTCATAAAAATACTGTTCATAAAAAATACTGTAATTGAAAAATTGAGAAAAGCATAAATTTGTAGTCATAATAATAACAGTATTTTTAATAATTTTAAAATGTCATGGATTTCATTTTACAATAAAAATACCATCACTTTTACTTAATAACCTACAGGATGATACAACTTACAAAAATGAACAGGATGTACGGAACACTCGGTGCGCGAGTCCGACTCGCACCTAGCCGGTTTTTTTTTACAGGTAGGTTCAGGCCCTTGATCTCACCTGTTGGTATGGTGTGATGTGTTCGAGGATGGTAAACGGACTAGGCGTAGAATAACTGTCTCTAAGGACTGCTGTTGGAACACACTGTTGATTGCATGGCGATACATTTTCTACTCGAGGTTGATAGCAAGCCAGCGAGCATTCGCAAAACCATGCATTGAAGTTCAAGCGTAGGCGTGGAACCATGGGCCTGCGGCATGGCAGTGCATAGCTATTACCGCTCCATAGTTACTTTGGAATATCTTTGTTTTACTATAATCGGTTAAGGTGAAAACTTACATCTGTGACGTAATTATTCAAAATGTAAGATTTTTAGCATTTGCAGCTTGGTTTGGTACACATTCTACATGATTATTGAATACGCAAGATTAAAACAATAATTCTCGTATTATCTTGAAATTATATTGAACATCATTACGCATGATTAAGATAAGATAAGATAAGATAATTTATTGCCATAAAAGATTTATAAGTAAATACAATTGTTAACTTAGATTCTAGAATAATTAAAATTCTTATTGGGTAATAGTTTGACAGCGAGCCCCAAACTAAGCACTAAGCCTGTATCTTGGGGATCGAGTGCGGTTTTCAAAAAGTTCGTTGTGTTGTTCATGACAAAATAAAAGTAGATACAGTGGCAATATAAAATTAAGTTTACGTGAAAGTACAATGCGTTTCAATACCTTAGTTAAACAATTTTTTTTTTTTTTAATCATTAAATGCCACTGCAATAATATAATAATGTGCTCGTTATCTTCAAGTAAATGAAAAGAATTTCCTTGAAGCGCTTTACATTAATAATAATTTTAATTTGCTAATGGCTTATAATGTAGATGTAAAGTGTGGATGATGATGTGTGTATGTGTGTATGATGATGTGTGTATGTGTGTAAAAGAGTGTGTTTGAGAGAGTGAGTAGATGTGCGCGTATATGCCTGAAGTGAGTGGACTCATATATACTCGTTCCCTCGTCTACTCGTTGGTTTCATACGTACTTTACGTGTGAAATATATTGAATGAGTGTGCTGATCAGTAGCGGTTTCACATTAATTCTTCTGTGTCTTTGTGAGAGAGTTTGAGCAACCAATCTTTAACAGTTCTTTTGCAGGCATTGAGTGAGAGATTTTTAATATCACACTTTTTAGCGACTTTGTTGTAAGTATGGGGGTGTGAAAAAGAAGGGCAGCGTTTTGCTAATAAGGATGTAACAAACGGTTTTGGAATTCTAAAGGCACGTCTTGTCATGATTTTTTCATTGTCTAAGTGATTTTTTAGATTAATGTGAGTTTTTATTGTAGCCCTGAAAATAAAGAGCTGGCGAACACGTAAAACTTGAAATTCATTGTAAAGAGCATCTGTTGGAAAACGGAAGGGCTTCCGTAGCGTGACTTTTATAAGCGCACGTTGTGCTCTTTCGATTTTCATAAAATGAGTTATACCAGCAGCACCCCACACCGTTACACAGTACTGGATAATAGACTGACATAAGGCAAAATACACCTGACGTAGCAGCGGAATCGGAGCACAGTCGCGAAGGTTTTTCATCACATGGATAAGTTTACGTGTTTTTGATGACAAATCTGCTATATGATGTTTGTAGGATAAATTTTCATCCATTGACACACCTAGATATTTTATGACAGGAACTCGATCTATGAACTTACAAGTGCACGTAGTATGATCTAAGCTTCTATCATCCTTTGAACAGTGATGGATTTTCAGGACAAATTCAGGTGGTGGCATAGTTTTTTTCAAGTTTAGTGTAAGTAAATTCCTGTCCAGAGCTTTTGCAATTTCGGAAAGACTGTTTTCTGCAATATTGTACACTAGGTCCCACGCTTCACCATTTATTAAGATCGCAGTGTCGTCAGCATATGCTATTATTTCAGTATTATTAAGCTGAATGTTAAGGATATCGTTGATATAAATTAGGAAAAGCGTAGGGCTGAGTATGCTACCCTGAGGAACACCACAGTTAATTAGTTGGCGGTCGCTAGAGTGGTTTAGCACTTTTACAAACTGTTCGCAATTATTTAGATAACTTGAGAACCACTGCAACGGAATCCCTCTAACACCAATGGATTCTAGTTTCCTCAAAAGCAAGCCAACCGAGACCGTGTCAAAAGCTTTCGCCAAATCAAGAAATACACCAATACATTTGCTTCCTTGTTCAACATATGATGAGACCAAGTTAGCTAGCAATGTAACAGCGTCTTCGGTCGACTTACCCTTGCGGAAACCATACTGTTTTTCAGAGATAAGGCTATATTTCTCCAGGTATTTTATAAGTCTGTCGTTTACAATTTTTTCCAGAATCTTAGAGAAAACGCTGAGAAGTGCAATAGGTCTGTAGTTATCAGGTGTGCTTTTTGGACCATTTTTGTGTATTGGAGTTATGGCAGCTATTTTCCAGTACTCTGGAAACACACCAGACTCAATACTAAGATTACATATAAAAGTTAATGGAATTAGTATAGCTTGAGCACATTTTTTGATGAGAGTCACAGAAATTAGGTCTGGGCCAGTGGCACTGTCGATTTTAAGCTTGCTAATAATTTTGGCTATTTCATTTGGGTCGGTGGGGTAGAGAAACAAAGAGTACGGAGTAGTTGAAAGGGGCATGTATGAATCAATAAGAGATGTCTCGGTTACAGCTAACTTCTTTAAAATATTGTCAGTAAGTAGTTTACCCACCGCAGCAAAATGCTCATTACAGTGATTTAGCGGGTTATTTGAACTTGCTGAGTGGTTAAACAATTCAGACGGCACGTTGCGGTTTGAGTTATAGCAAATGGTTTTTATTGTCCTCCAGAGCTTTTTTGTATCATCTTTGTTCTGGTTGAGTAGCTGACTATTATATTGAGCTTTAATTTTACGGAGAAGTTTATTGCAAAAGTTCCTGTACCTAGTGTAAATCCTATGCCGATTAACGTCACCAGGAAAAGCTCTACAATCACGATGCAGTTTGTCGCGGTGATGCATACATCTAATTAGTCCTGGAGTGATCCAGGGCTTTAGGTTCACCATTTTCCGTCCTATTCTAATTTGTTGCGTATGCCTATTGATAGAACTAGTAATGATCTCATTAAACGTGTTTAAAGCAGAATTCACACAAGGTTTTGTCAAAACGTTAGACCATTCAGTATTATTTAATTCTGTTAAAACTGCGTCAACGTTCGTTTTCTTTCGCATTTTAGCCATAGTTGACTGTGTACTAGACTGTCGAGAGATGCCAGCCATAACGATAGCATGATCAGTGATTGAAGAATGGAAAATCAGCCCTGTGCTCATAGTTGATGATTTAATGAAAATGTGATCTAAGCATGAACGTAGTCTTGTTGGTTTGGTAATAGCGGGAAGCAGGCCATGCGAGGCCATTAGGCACAGTAAGTCAGATTGTTCCTCGGATGTGTCACAAAGATTTATGTTCAAATCACCAGCGATGGTGATAGACGGTTTGTGTTTTAATTCACTTAAAGCTATATCAAGCGAGTCTATAAACGAAGTAGTGTCTGTGATTGAAGGGGAGCGGTAAATGCCTAGAATAGCTGTTTTATCGTCAACAATTACGACAATACTGTCAGCATCCCTTATTTTAGATTCAAGTGCGATCGTGTTATACAATGACTTCACATAAATCACTACCCCGCCATTTTTATTTAGTTGTTTTTGTGTGCGAAAGACGTTATAACCTGGGAGAGACGTAAGTAATGTACCCTCTGTAAGCCAGCATTCTGTTAAAATAATGGAATCAAAATTTAGTTCAAAACTTTTGAGTGTGACCAAAAAATCGTCGAAGTTACGTTGATAACTTCTAATGTTCAATGAAATCACTTTAAAGTTAAATGAAGTATTGTTTGTAATAAATTGTTTACATAAATTTACCGAACAGAAATTATGACATTCAATTGTGATTGTTTCTTCAATTTCATCTGTTATGTCAACTAAACCCATTGTAATGTAATAAAAGTTGAGAAACGTGTAATGAGTATGTAGCCAAGTACGTCATATTTCTTGTAATACAATTATTTATGTAAACTTTATTTTCAGAGGTCGTATTATATAATAGACTTGTTGCCAAAGTGTACTTTACATTCATGAAGGTGTTGGATTCGGATAGTGAAGGAAATTGATGGTGTGTTTGTGTCTTGAGTTTTATAAGTTTAAATTGTGTAGTGTAAACAAGTGAAACAAATATTATTAAAATTAAATGTAAAAGTAGAACCGTTATGATGAAGAAAATCTTAGCTGTCCGGGGGGTCAGGGTGTGGTCATTGAGCAGGCACGGGGCCCAGGTGGCGTTCGAGGTCTTCATATGTTTTGATAGGAATTGCTTGTTTCCCTTCCTGCCTGCGTAAGTGTATTGTGCCATTCTGAGTCCAGCAGAATCTAAAACCTGCATCTTTTGAACGCTGTCGGGCAGTCCGAAATAACTTCCTATTTTCCTGGGTAAGGCGCTCATTAAAAAACAGCTTTCTGGCCGCCCCTTCGACTATGTCAGTACTTAATAGGTTTCGCCGGGATTTTGCAGCTTTCAGAAACTCCTCTCTTTTTTGCCGTCTCCCAAATCTGACAACTAGGGGTCGTGGAAGTTGTGAAAGATTAACTCCATCCTCAGATCCAGTCTCTGGGCGACGAGGACCAGCGCGCATCACAAAGTCTAGGTCGCGGTCATCGAGGGCAACTCCGATCTTTTGCGCCGTCACATGAATAATGTGCGTGGGGTTTTCATTATTATTTTCAGAGATGCCTGCTATTTCAAGCTCGTTTTTGAGTCTTATTTGCGCCCCAGTGTTCAATTGTTCTCGTAAATGGATTACTGTATTTTTAAGGGATAGTATTTCGGCCTCACGTTCATTTCCACGGGTTTCCAATTCATGGATTTTTGCTCCATAGTCATCCATTCGCGCGGTAATACGCTCCGCAAGAGACTTCGTCTGAGAGTTCATGTCTCCTAATTCTTTACGTAGTAATTTCATGTCCGAAGCTATAGTGCTTAATGTCAATGGGTCAATTTCTACGACGGCCGCGATGCAGGGCGAGCATGGTGCTGGTGCGTTTATTTTAAGGATACCATCGCGCGGGTTAACATTTGGCCGCTGGTCATCGCCGTGCGCGGACTGTGCGGCAGCCATACGAACCGGCGTGTTTGAGTTATCTTTCTTTGGTAATATGCTGATACAAATTGGGCAAACCCAGGCCAGTCTCGCCTCGTCACTTAGCTTACGTGGTTCAGTTAGGTTAACACATATAGCATGAAAATAAAACGTACAGTTTGAGCATTGAATGTGCTGCCCAACAGACAATCTGATTGGTTTAGTACACGCTGCACAGTTGTTTACCATTATGCTAACTTTATTCAGTGCAACAAATAATGTAAGTAGGTAATCAGTCGTAACTGTGAGCTGATAACAGTTGTAGGAAACTCACGTAGAAAACAAAAACGCTTGAACCTGCTCCGCTGCGGCCGTCGACCGTAACACGATCCGTGTGCGATGTAGATGAATTTCGATGAATCCGCAGTCCGTCACTTGTTGCCGAAGTGTGGTGGAAGCTACCTCAGCACAAATCGTCTGCCTTTGCTACAGTTTTAGTGGCGAGTGAATTTTGAAATTACTTGGTTATTGCAAACTATAATAGCACTTATTACTTTTACAAATACGTGCTAATTTACTTTTAGGTAACGAGCAAAATTTTCGAAACTTGACAAGCACGTCCGCACCTCAGCAATAGTTAATTCGCACTCCCGATTCCGATCGACCGATTCGATTAGAATCATTACTCGTCAAAAATAATTAAAATTTCGTTTATCCGTTACAAATCGAACTAATTAAATAACTGAAAAAACCTCATTTCCATGACGTAAAACATCTCGGAATTTCGCGTATTATTACATGATTAAGGACAATAGTGAGATAAACTCTCATCTACTCGAGCGCTAAAGCCGTACCCACATTTTTACGTATCGCTGTTAATAAAAATCTTTTGTGGTGATTAAAATAAAAGTTTTGTGTGGAAAGTTATACCTACGGAGAGAGAAAAAGACAACGCATAAGGTACGCTATTCAAACCAAAAATATAGCAAGTAACCAAGGAGATATCGTGAAATTAATTTAATATAACCATCTAACTCACTAGCCAGCTGTTAAGCCGTGTGACTCAGCAAGCGGGCGACCGGCGAAGCATACCGTCCTCCTCGCACACGCGCATATTTCCTCATTGCATCTCGTGCGCACCCCTTATCTTGTCATTGTTTACCTCGGTAGCAGTCGGCTAACCAAAACGTTGCATTTTACAATATAATAGCATTTTAAAGTAACTACATCTACTTTATACTATCTGAAAATGGATTCTACTGGAGAAATAAATTGCGCTGCGTGTAAACAAACAATCACTACAACTCGTATGATTAAGTGTGGAGGCTGTAATTGTATATACCACCCTATCTGTGTCAATGTTGGTAATAAGGATGTTACTAAATTGTCTAATTGGCAATGCCCATTGTGCAAATCCAAAGAACCAAAAATTGGAAACTCGAGCACCCCCGTCCGCACTGCCGACTTGGCTAACGTCTCAAGCGTCACTGGTAATATAGGCACTACTCCTGCGCGCGCACTTAAGCGAATCGCTCTCTCCTCCCCAAATGGTAGCGGACGAGAAGAGTTTGATACAGATCCTGTTGCCAACGAACTGCGGCTGCTGAGGCTTGACATAGCTGAAATGAAATCATGCTTAGTGTTACTCACCGAAGGTATTACTACATGCAACACCAGATTGGATGGCTTTGAAAACAGAATAAAAAGCCTAGAAGAACGAGACACAATTAATTATAGTTTACGTGAAACGGTATACCAACTTCAAAACCAAGTTAGTCAGCAGGCACAAGCGTCCTTGAAAAATGAGTTAGAAATTATAGGAATAAATGAAACATCAAATGAAAACCTGGAACACATCGTTATGTTAACGGCAACCAAAGTCGGCATCAACCTCCCGGAAAGTGAGATTGACTGGGTAACTCGCACGGGAAACAGAAACAGAGCAAATATCCCAAGAGATAAAGATATACCTCGACCAATCATAGTCAGGTTTATAAGGAAGGCAAAAAGAGATGAATTCTTGAAAGCTGCTAAAGTACGGCGTCACTTAGTGATGACATCGGCTGATCTGGACTCCCTAGAGACCCCTTGCAATGTTTACATTAATGAACATCTCTCTAAATCCAACAGGATGTTATTTCGTGATGCCAGACTTCGTGCTAAGGAATTCGGGTACCGGTTTTGCTGGATCTCCAACGGTAGAGTGCTCGTGCGTAGAGGAGAGGGAAAGCCAGCAATTCATATCAAAACAACAGACGACTTGGATTCTATGGTGCCTTACGGACAGAACGCACCAAGAAGCACCATTACAATTTCAACGGAACCGCAGAACCGTTAATAATTGGTTTACAGTTTTTCTATATAATATGTGTATGATATATATATATCATATATATATATCATACACATATATAGCTTCCTTTCAATGTATTTTTGTTATAGATTATGTAAAACGACGATATTTAAATCAAATTCGCACAACTATTTGTCCACCACTCAAACAAACTGCTTCCACTCAAATATACACCATAAATCTAAACCAACACCCAGACACACCACCCATACTCTTGTCATTCACCGCCTTAAAATTAGTACATAAACTCTGCGCAATACTCTGTTGCCCCAATTCAGACAGCGATGCCGATACTATCACGGCTATATTCCGTCTAAAACTTTTTGTACAATGCGTGACACAATACAATGATACAAATACATAGCAGATTTTTATACCTTTCAAATTCATACTATACTTTTAACAATGGTTAATCAAGAGCTATATGATATCATAGACGAAACGCTTGAAATATCGTGTCACACTGTAGATAAGCCGGAAATGTGTAAAGATTACATCAAACCCTACAAACTAAAAACCTTAACCTGTAATATAAGAAGTATCCAGCAAAATTTTCTGGACCTTCTTACATATTTAAAGCGCTTAGATATTATCTTTGATGCATTGATATTAACCGAGTGTTGGTTGAATGACTCTTCTCTAATATATCAACTAGCGGAATATAATGTCTTCCATACGACGAACCTTATAAATAAACTAGTTTTTCGGGCAGTGTGCGGGCCGCATGCGGCCCGCATTTATCGTTATGCAGTACTAAACAATACCTTAACACCTAATACATTAAAAAAAAAAACAACAAAATTCCATAACAGTATGAAATCCCATATAAACTGTCAATACAATTGAGAACCATACTGTAGCCACTAAAGCAAATTCACCCTACTGCCATAAAAAGGTGGTACGGGCAGAATGAGACCAAGGTTCTGAGTCACTTTTGTTAAGGAACCCCACTCGTAGGTGCTTCGGTTACCGCGGGCAGTTGCCATGGAGACCAGTCGGAGATGTGGAAAATACTCTAAAGTCGGAGCTCGGCCTTCGGCCTCGCAAATTACCAACACGGCTCGGCCTCCGGCCTCGCCAAGCGCTCGCCCTTCGGGCTCACGCGCCATACGCTCGGCCTTCGGCCTCGCGGGCCGAAAGTTCAGCCTTCGGCCTCACCAGAAGCTCGCCCTTCGGGCTCGCTATACACCAATGAAGGGCAGTAACTCCAAATTCAGTCGAAAATCCCACAAAAACTCCTAATACAGTCGAAAATATAAGGTAAAACACTCCAAATGCAGTATAAAGAATGATAGGAGCACGTGGGACAAATCCAAAATGTCGGATTTCAAGACGGCCACCATACAAACTGCTCCGCCCCTACTGAAGCTCGGCCTAAAGGCCTCGCTTCAGCAGGCTCGGATCACTTTGTATGGCGGCCATCTTGAAATCCGCCATTTTGGATTTTTGACATATGTCATCCGACTGCTCTCCCGATTCCCTATGACATTTGTTCAAACACCCCCTACCTATCTCTTACCGTTTTCGAGATACGTCATCCATCTTCACTTGGCAGGCGTCTTTTTAATGATTTTCGATTTTTCTCATACTCACCAAAACTCCCCAAACATTTTTGCCATACATCACTTTGCTCCTACTCGTCTCCTTCTAGGAGAACATTTATGTCAGTCAGTCAGTCAATCAGTGAGTCAGTGGTAATCGAGCTTTATATATTATTAAAATGTGGAGGAGTCGTTGTATACGTGAGAAATTGCTGGTCATCAAGCGCCTATGAACCTGTTTTTGACGATGCAAACTGCTTAGTTGTAGGTGTGGAAAATATCCTTAAAATAGTAGCTATATATAGATCTCCCAGCGTCACTTCCTTGGATAAGTTTCTACTCTCTCTGGAAGACACCTTAGATTCTGTTAACGAAAGTATATCCGTGCTAGTAACCGGTGACATGAATATAAATATACTAGACGAATCTCCAAGTCATAATAATGTAGCATATCAGTGTATTATGGCAGAACATGGGTTACTTCCGGCCATAACTCATCCAACCAGAGATAAAACCTGTTTAGACCATGCATTTATTAGAACTAGTGGAAAACCTCAAGGGTTAGTCTGTAAAACTTCACCAACAGACCATAGTCTAGTTTTAGTAGGAATAAACATGACTAAACACAAAATCAAAAATATAAATAAAGTTACCACAAAAACTAACTATAGAGAAGTTGTCAAAGAACTAAGTAATATAAATTGGTGCCAAGTGACATGTTCAGAAAATGTCAACGATGCGGTAAAAATACTCAACAAAATCATAACCGATTGCATCCAAAAATATACAACTATTAGAAAACTAAGTCGGTCTAAGTTAAACTTAAAAGACTGGATAACACCTGGCGTAATAAAATGCATTCGTCACCGGGATAATATGAATCTAAGACTTAAACGTGAACCTAAAAATGAAATCCTTAAACTAACATACAGGCGCTACAAAAACTACTGCAATGATTTATTACATAATCTTAAAGCAGACTATGAGAATACGCAGTTAACTGAACATCACAAAAACCCTAAAAAACTGTGGAAAACCATCCGTGAAATTTGTCACGTTCCAAATCAAAGTAACAAGGCATGTGAACTTTTACAACATGTAGAGAAAAGTCCTCAAGAATTAATAGATAATTGTAATACTCATTTCGTGGAAATAGGTGCCGAAATGGCCAAAAATATTCTGTATACCACAGAACAAGCACTAAGTCAAAATCTAGCAACTGATAGCCGTAGTCCAAACTCGGTGTTCCTAGCTCCAGTGGACGCTACTGAAATCAATCAACTTATTTCTAATCTCAAACCAGACAGTGCGCCAGGTCTAGACAGAATAACGCCACTTTTTCTAAAATATGCTAAAGATGCTTTACTGGTGCCTCTCACCTACATCTGCAACTTAAGTATGACTTCAGGTATATTTCCCGAACCATGGAAGATAGCACAAGTTAGCCCCATTTATAAAAGCGGCAATAAATCTAGCCCTGACAATTATAGGCCCATTTCACTGCTTTGCATAATGTCAAAGATATTAGAAAAGGTTGTGAACAAGCGACTAGTAGATTTTCTCGAAAAATATAATCTTCTTTCAGAACGACAATACGGATTCAGGCGTGGCAAATCAACAGAAGATGCAGTTCAACTACTTACTGAAATTGTATCGGCACATCTAGACGGTGGACAGAGATGCATTGGTGTATTTCTTGATCTCGCCAAAGCATTTGACACGGTTTCGATTTCAATTCTACTGGGAAAACTAGAATGTTTTGGCATGAGAGGGAACGTACTTAACTGGTTTTCTAGTTATTTATCCAATAGGAAACAATGTGTCAAAATAGACAGATATACCAGTAGTGAAAAGTACACCTCCTTCGGAGTGCCGCAAGGAAGTATTTTAGCTCCTACTCTGTTCACCATTTACATAGATGATATTCTCAGAATAAAGATACCAAATTCTAACTTGATTTGCTACGCCGACGACACAGTGGTGTTATTTAATGGCAACGACTGGCAGTTAGCAAAAACGGCAGCTGAACATGGAATGAAAAAGTTGGCTCAGTGGCTTGATGTAAACTTACTCAGTTTAAATATAAATAAAACAAATTTTATTCCTTTTCACATAACATCAGCCACCGAGCCAGACCTAGCACACATCGCGATCCATGAAAGTGACTGTTGGGAAACAAATTTGAAAAATGCTAACTGTGCCTGTCAGAAAATTGAAAAAGCCGACTGCGTGAAATATTTAGGAATCTTAATTGATAAAAATCTGTCCTTTGAAAATCACATTAACAGCCTAACTAAAAGAGTACGTAAATTTATAAATATTATGAAAATTTTAAGACCAGCTACTAAGCCGCAGGTGAAGAAACTAGTATACATCTCGCTTTGCCAGTCTCTTCTACAATACTGCATCGGAGCGTGGGGAGGGGCTGCAAAAACTCATATGATTAAGCTCGAACGTGCTCAAAGAGGTGTCCTTAAGGTAATGTTAGGAAAACCACGTCGATACTCAACCGATAAGCTTTATGAAGAAGCCACTGTCCTGAGAGTACGTCAGCTATTCATTACACGAGCCATGGCAAAAAGAATCCCTTATCCCACAAGCACTCAAACGTCTAGGCTTCGATCCATAAGACCGCTGAGACAGGATCTACCTGAAATAAATACGACGTTCGCAAGTCGTCTTCCAAAATATGTGCAAGTATACACCTTCAATGCAGTCTGCACAAAAGTGAATATTAAATATTGCTCCTCTTATGAAGCTAAAAACAAAATAAAAAGGTGGCTGCTCTCACTCTCCTATGAAGAGACAGAAAGACTTGTTAAGAGCGGTGACTCTTGGGCCTGGGGGCCCAAGAGGCTTGATATACTTTAGTGGAGGCTCAAGAGTCACGGGAACGTTAACACGATTCCAGTGTTATAAAGTATATAAAATATTACTTACCCGTATCAATCTGACATTATTACAGGCGACTTTACTAACCCTGCGTGGCTTGGATTTATAACTTCATTACACTTAAGTGTCTGCTTTTGCCCTAAAACTTCAACAAATGTTCATCAAACACTATGAATGACAGATCACTTCTAGTCACGCTGGCGCCACAGCATTAATCACACACTGTTCAACTCACTATTATTACATTGCAACTACCCACATTTTGTCATATTCAACGTTACGCCTATTTACCAGGTTATTTTTCTTTCTATATTTTATCTTTTTGCCTATATAATTAATTAAAACAATATCCATATATATATTATGGTACTCAAACTGGCAATCTAGTTTTACAGGTATCTAACCAAAGGTAACCATAAAACCTCACAAAAGAACTGTACTGGTTACTTATAATGTCACCTTTGGTATATATGACAACTGTAATGCATTATGCTATGAAAATGTAAGTACAGTTTTGCGCAAGACATTAATTGTTTAAATGTAAACTGTAAATAAGGGTACCTAAGACACAGGCTCTGCCTAGTTTGGGACCCACTGTTATCCTAATTAATCGCAACATAAACCTGTCATAAATTATTTAGTTTGTACTGTGTAAATCTTTTGGAAATAAAATTATTATTATTATTATAACTAGCAACACAGCCAACAACAATACACCAAAAACGTCACCTTAAGATCATAAAACATAATGGAACGAGTTTTTTATATTGTTATGATTGCAATAACGCCTGCTAAGCTGATTACATTACAAAATTAGAAATATACGATAGGAAATTTTTTTTTATCCCGCACATGACTTAAATTTTTCCTATCGTATATTTCTAATTTTGTAATATGGAACGAGGTTTAATAAAGAAACGAATTGAAACTACAGTAGCGCCGCTACACCTCTCACTCACACACTATTGTTGTTCATATTGTGCGAGTGAGAGATTTATCACCGCCGCTTTCATTTCGATTAGTTTCTTTTATTTAACCTGGTTATAACTATATTTTTCAGAGTTAGAAGACGACGATGATGACAGTGAAGAATCTGAAGAAAAAATTGAACAGAAACATGAACAATCAGAAAAAGACAAATACCTGTACCAAACAGACGACGACCATGATATACACGTAGACACAAGCCACGCCAACGGGGGAAAGAAAAGAGTTAAAAGACAAAGTGACTACGAATATACACCAACCAAGACTAGATGCCCTTTGTTATTGGTGGCTGACTATAGATTTTTTCAGGAAATGGGAGCTAGCAATACCAAAACTACTATTAGCTATTTGGTAAGGAAAAAGTGTTGTACTGTATTAATGCTAACAAATGTATACATTACAATAAAACAGCATGGTTTGTAGATTTAACTTATGTGGAAAATTTGTGTCGGGCCTATTTTTAGTATGGAATAAGTATTCTAAACCACGCCTGGCTACCGCACCTTAGGTACAAAACTACAGCTAAATCGGCGTATCCCTCCGCACAGGATTAACCTACGGTGCGTGCCGCGTCAGAAGAGATCAGAGGGCCAACTCTCACCTCTCATCGTAATTATAATTTAACCTTACTGTTAAATTTTATACCTCCACGTCAATTAAGCAATCTTACAAACAGTAATAGAATCGCTTGTCGTTTTGATGACGTCACAAGAAATTGATCACTCTTTTTGCGTACTCTGTCGTGCGAACTATTGCTGTTCCAGCGATAAATCCGTTATGTTTATCCATATTAAAAAAAGTTACTTAATAGCAGCGGATTTAAACTTGATTTTGGGTATTTTACGATAAAAATGGGTTTAACTAATGTGTAAATTGCGTGCAATGTTTTTATTTATATTATTCTTTAAAATAAATGCAGCAACATTATTTGATGAGTGAAACAAAAAAAAAACAGTCTGCTGTTGAGCAGCATAGAATAAAATGTCGTAAAACTATGGTAAATCCGTTCCATAACATCGTAGTTCGGAACAGTGCGAGTGGGATAACGGTATATTATACACATCTTGTATCTCGCTTGCACATCCGTGATACATATTTCATTCGTTCTTTAAGTACTTAATTAGTATCAAACCAATATTGCTTTATGCGGTTTTGGGTCGGTCATACTTTGTGTCTACGAATGATTATTTTAAGCATGAAACAAACCGCTCCTTTTTTATGATGGTTTCATAAAAGGTGGGAGTTGGCGCCCAGAGCTATGCCTGGTTATGCGATGAAAAGAGAGACGTCTTATAGGCGAATATAAATATTAGATACTCCGTGCTTTGTGAGCTGAAGTCCACTTTTATTATTGCTTCTTAGGTAGAGTTGATTATTTATTGGAATGGCTTTGCGAAGAGACCCTTCTGGTCCTTTTATTCTGTGCCTAAATAAGAGTTTAATCATAATGAACACGGCTGGAACAATTTGGCGCCCTAGAGTTAGGAAACCCTTTGGTTTTGGAGAACACACAAAACATATGATTTTCGGATTCATCGGCAGTACTTTCGGGAAAAGTGAAATTGAAAAGTGTGATTATTATATCTTTTGTCTATATTTGACATTTGTAAAAGAAAGTAACTACCTTTTTCCTTCTAATGTCGTTTTCTTAGGCCATGTGTAGGCTGACCAGTGTTGCCAGAAGAAAATTTAGCCAAATTTTACGTGCTTTCTATATTGACATTATAAACATCAAGAAATGTATTCATGTTAAATTCATGTCAAATTTTCTGCTCGCTCGAAGGTCGGGTCGGTGCCCACCACAAACGAATATTCATAAAGGGATTTTCCCGCCGAACAAAATCTCTCGCCATTCCATCGCGCCGGTGAGCTTCTGAAGCATCCACCTTGATTTAGACCACTAAGAAAAAGTTAGCTTGGATCGAACGTCACGCTGCTGCAAGAATTAATCATTATCAATGATCATTATCTAGCTTTCAAATTTTAAAATCGTACTGCCTAAACAATCAAGTATTATTCGAATTACTTTTGTATTCGATTACTTTAGCGAAGGGAAACTCATACTATGGCTTTTAGTTTGTTCACGTACCCGCGAGAAAAACAGGAATAGGAATTAAACGTACCTTCCTGCCTTTAGTTTCTAAAACGACTACTACTACTTATAGTACTTATGGTGAAATCTCGATCAGTTCGTGTGAAAAACGAAAGAAAGCTTATTAACACAAAACTTAGTAACTTATATCGAAAATATTACTTGTAACTAATTTATGACTAAATTTTACGGATTAACATATTTAACTAAAAAAAACTTAAAATTGACTAAAAAAAGAAAACTAATCCAATATTCCGCTACCATTAGGCAGTGTCCCCAAAATGCTGGCCGCATTGCCACGTTGTATGGCAATGCTTATCTTCTGTGCAAAGTATATGCCAGCATTTTGGTCACAAGTAGCGTCGACCAGACGTTTTGAGACGTCTTTGAATAATAGTTTGGCGCTCGGTCCCCACGGTCCCAGCGTTTCGACCCCAAAAGGCACAAACATGTAACAACTACTGAGATTACTATATTTGCGCCTTTTGAGGCCTTCTGCTAGTTCAGCCGCCGCGCCGGCCACTTTTTGGGTTGCGGAAAGATGAGAAGGTGCTAAGGTATCGACACAGGTAGCGTCCCATACCAGAGGCCTTCCCATCCTCCACGGAATCAAAGTCATGCCGTCCGGCCTCTTGCCATCGCCACGTACAAGGCCACTAGGTTCCAAAATTGCCTCGCAGTTGGCGGTGGTAAGAGCCCGGCGAATAATGTCATTAAGTCCGGCGTGGCGGGGAATTCTTCCGATGCTTCTCGCACAGGACAGGCCGTGGTGACCGAGTAGGTCGACTGCCACAATGGCAGCGGTGAGGAGCACAGCACGATGCACCCAAGCGGAGGGAGGTAGAAATCCTAAAAGTGGAGGAATCTATTAGTGTTCCGGTGTTCGGCGAAGGGAGGGCCTGTAGCCACAAACCTGGTTCCCACTCAGAAACTGCTAAAAGTCGGGCACGATCTGTAGAACTGGAGCACGTATTTAAAAGTTGATTCCGCACTTGCTCGCAGATCGGCCGGTCCCATAGCTTCTGGGAAGATGTAGTTTTGGGGAAATCAGTGTTGGGGCATTTTGACTTGGCAACTATTTTTATAAACATACAAAAATAATTAAATTATTTATCACATATTTGTTTTATATTTTTATAAGATATTTATATACACGAATAAATCAAGATATTTACGTTACAACGTTATTTAGGGTCAACCATTTAGCAATTTTATTGTATGAACAAAACTTTAAGCAAACATGTTTCTTGAAAATTATTTTTTCTAAATCGGTTACTAATTTCTTGTTAAAGTTATTTATGCCGTTTTGTTTCAGATTAGCCTCATTGACCGTGTACACAAAATATACAATGACACAGTGTGGCAAGACAGACAGGTAAGTGATGCATTTTGTTGTAAAAATATTCAAGTTAGTCTTTGATTTTAAGATAATTCTGATTACATAGAGAAAAACAGAACTCCTTGTTACTATTTTGAAAATTACAATGTGTATACTTATTGCAGGCGACTGGACTAAAGTTTACTTATTTTATATGTTTGGTAAGTAGTTCATAGTTAATAGAAATATCTGAGAAATATGTACGTTTTGTAGGATATGGACGGTTTCAAAGGAATGGGGTTCGTGATAAAGAAAATTCTGGTCCACTCCGAGCCGACGCGTGTCCGCGGCGGTGAAGCCCATTATAACATGGTGCGAGAAAAGTGGGACGTTCGCAATTTGCTAGAGGTAATCATACTGACTTCTCTTATATTACATACCTTTACATGAAATATGTTTCTGTACCTTGTGGTTGATGACATATACAGGGTTATTGGTAAAATGCTAACAACCTCTTAGGGTTGACTTTTGCTGACATTCATTTTGAGATGTTTTTTTTGTGTTTGTTTTTGTATATTTGACGGAATAAACACGAGGACCACCTGATGTTAAAAGTCTCTTGTGCCTGTAATTGAATATTTCATATTTTTTATTACTTAGCTCGATGTTAATATTCAAAACTATATTCAAAGGGAGCGCGGCGCGGTCCAATGTTGCCGCGGCGGCTGGTCTTGGCTCGGAGAGACTAAAAACTTAAAACAATAATTGTTAGGACTAGCTGAAGTCAACCCTAAGAGGTTGTTAGCATTTTTCCAATAATCCTGTATATATTATAACAAATAGTGCATTTTCCACCTAGGAGGTAAAGCAGTGGGATGAGGGCGACATATTGAATCACGAGCGTAACTAAGAGTTAGTAATAATTTGTATTCGAATCCTGAATGCAGTAAGGGACTTAGGCTCGCCAAAGAGGAAGACAATTTTCTTGTAGAATATACAACTACCTTTTACTGTTTGCGAGACAAAATAGCAAGGTTTTACTAGGCACAGCATTTTATTTGAGTACTCATTTATAAATAAGTAATTAGAAGTAGTTAAATGATACAATAGTTCGAGTTGTGGGATGACAAAACTTGTCTCGATGACTTCCTATTTTATCTCTGTATAAAAAGTGTATATTGCTGTTATTATTTAATTTAGCAAAATGTACAATGCATAGATGCATGATAGGCTACTTATTTAGCTACATTGTAAATGTTAAATGCTAATTAAAGAATAGTACTAATTCAATAATGGGGCCTTCCTAACCGACTATTCTCTTATGCGGAGTGTACGACTCTTTTTTTATGCTTGTTAGTTTAGCCTTTGACCACTATCTCAACTGATGGTAAGTGATGATGTGGTCGATGATGTTGTTCAGACTAACCTAGGCTAACTGGCTCTCAATGACAGCTGCCGGAACACACCGTTAGGTGCTTAGCGACACATTTTCTACTTGGGGGTGGTAGCTAGCCAGGCGGGCATTCGCAAAACGCCCTACCACCATGCAAAATCCTGCTCTCTCAACTCAAATCCTGCTACAAGCTTGGGCGTCATGGCACAGCGATAGGGCGTTTTTTGAATGCTCATCTGGCCAGCTTACCTCCCTCTAGTAGATTCGTCGCCAAACTCGTAACGGCGGATCCCGACAGCTGTCCTTTTGAGACAATTTATGTTTTTTTATTTTGTTGTGATGGAACAAGCCCGAGGCCCACCTGATGTTAAGTGGACTAACCTCTGCCTATACAGATGTATTTCGTTATCGACGAATTGCAATGTGCCCGTCACACTGAGACGTACAGTTGTTAGGTTTCATGCGCCTGTAATTTTACTGGCTCTCAAGGACTGCTACCGGAACACACTGTAAAATGCTTGCCGCCAGATTTTCTACTTGACTACTTGTTCGCTAGCCAGACGGGCATTCGTAAAATGCCCTTCCATACCATGCGTCGAAGTTCAGGCCCGCGGCGGGATTCGAACAATGGACCTGCTGCACGGCAGTCCATAGCCAATGACATTGAGCCATCACTGCTTCAAAAGTTTAAGCTGTTAATATTTTTTCCCACATCGTCGCTTACCAAATATATATAGTCAAAGGCTAGCCTATCGTATTTTTATACGATATTTTATATGAAATAAAGAAGTTACTCATCGCGCAAATTTCTTTTGACTTAATTAGATAAAACCGTTGTGATGATCAGGTATTCAGCCGCGAGTATTCCCACAAAGACTTCTGCCTAGCTCACCTCTTCACGGATCTGAAATTCGAGGGCGGCATTCTCGGCCTGGCTTACGTTGGCTCGCCGAGAAGAAACTCAGTTGGTGGAATCTGCACACCCGGTATTTATTACATCATTTAACACCTATCAACGTCATTATGTTTTAAAATGTAGCCATTATTTTGTTATTGTTTGAAGTCAACGGTTTAAAAAGTGAAATTTCTCTACAATTCTAGCGCAACACCCCACGGGGTGATTGAACCTGATAATTATAATGTAAAATAACAATGGGTAACAATACCACTATCTAAATTTATACAGCACCATACACAGCAGTGTTTATTAAATGTTATATAATATAATTATTATACAGGAAATCAGGTACTATGACTTTTTGAACATGTTCTTCTGAGAAATCATGTCCAGAACATAAATACAAGAAGCTCCCATATCTACCTTGTGCCTCTGTCTACATACGAAAATATCTATATCTTTATAATTTTATTTGCTTTAGACTTTGTTTTATAATTTTTGTTTGTTTTGTTTTCAGCTATATTGGTTGATGTCTAGTGTGAGTCCTCATTTTGTTTTTTGCTTGCTTATTGTTTGCTTTATGCGGATTTAAAAATCGTTTATGTTCATGCTTACATTCTTATAACTATTTACCATATATTTACGTGGGAATGTATAAATTATGGTACATATTGCTAGATCATATTTGCAAAACTAACCTACTTCGCTTAACTTGTATGTAACTAAATATATATATATATATAATGTGATATGATATTGACTCCTTGATTTGCAAAACTATACATAGTTTTCCATGAAAAAGTAACAATCTACTTATAAGTCACGAGGCAAACGCCTTTTTAACTTATATTAAATGTAACTTGTGGGTTAGCGTTTTCACATATCAAAGTAACATACCTTTATAAGTCTTATACTCGTTTGAAAGTAACAAACTTTATATAAACCAAAAGGGAAACGCCTTTTAAGTTCAGTTGAAAGGAGTATACAGGGTTACTGGTTAAGTCGACCTAGATCCATTAAGAGGTTATAGTTCCCATAATTTCTGACTAATTTGACTATGAAACACCCCAGCCTAAACCTAACCGTTTTTGAGATATTGGACTTAGACGGTTTTTTAAAAAAATATGCCAAATTCTTAAGAATTGGCATTTTTTTTGTCTTCTATGGCCTTATTTTTTTCTAATTCCGATTTTTGAGCACTAGAAAAGTTCATTTATTATTCTACATGCAAAAAGTCCAAATATCTGAACCAAAGGAGTCATAGTAGAGGACTGAAAGTGTAAAAAAGAAATAAATTTATAAAAACATTTTTTTTCTTTTAGCAAAATTTTTAAAAAATGTATGGCAGTTGTGCTGCAGATATGCTAAATAATATCTTTGTTCTATTAGCTATCCAACAAGGTATAACAAGCTAGGGGTCTTATCACAATTCTTAGAAAAAACTTTAATAAAAAGCTCACAGGTAGAGATAAAAAATGATAAAATGGGACTTAAGATCAAACTTATCACCTGGGTCAGAAAATGAAATAAAACAATCCAAATAGTTATAAAACAACATTTATTGTTATTTTTACAAGTCCTGTTCCACATGACCGCCTCTGTTTCGCACACACACTCTCATTCTGTGTCTCAGTCCACTTTTTACTACAGCAGTAGTTAAATCTCTTCTTATTTCGTTTGCTGCCGCAGTTATTTTCCGTCTCAACTCCCCAACAGATGCAATCGGATGATTGTCTTCGTAGACTAAAGTCTTCATGTGGCTCCACATATAAAAATCCATGGGGGTCAGATCAGGACTTCTCGCTGGCCACGGTATGGGTCCACCTCTTCCGATCCACCTATTTGGATACTGTTGGTCTAGCCATTCCCTGACCCCTCTCCTGTAGTGTGCAGGGCAACCGTCGTGTTGGAACCTCATGTGTCTAATAAGATTTATCCAGACATTCAAACTAAATCTTCTTTGTGATCCTTTTGTCCTCTTTTGATTAGGATTTCGTTGCGCTTTCGGGGCCCAATAATGAGCATTTTGGTAATTTGTTATACCGTCTTTATAAAATTTTGACTCATCTGTCCACAAGATTTGTCTTAAAAATGCTGGGTCTTCCAAATCTGCATTAAGCATAAATCTGCAGAAGTCTAACCTCCTCACTGGATCTCCTTCTTCGATAACTTGTACAGGCGTGTAGTGATAGGGGTAGAGGCCTGCAGTATTCACTGTAAACCACACTTTCCACTGTGAGAGCCCAAGTTCTCGGGCAACAGCATTAGTAGAAGTAGTCGGATCCGCTCTAAACCGCTGAACTATTTCATTGTCTTGCTCTTCATCATCATCAATGACACGTGGTCGGCCTAGGTCTGCTCGTCGCCTTGAAACAGAGCCAGTCTCTCTAAGTCGCCGGTAAACTCCGTCAAAGACACTGACATCCGGTACTCGGCGGCCGGGATAACGTGCAATGTATTCGTCACGAGCTCGTGCGGATACGCCATTGCAGTACCCGTAACAAAGCAGAATATCTGCATATTCCTCGTTCGTGAAGGTTGCCATCTTCAACAGTTCCAATCACAAGCACAAATCAAAGTCCAGTTAACAAGCACAGTCACAAATCGTAGAAGAAATACAAGCCAAGTCGAGTAAGAAATCAAGAGCATTAAATATCGCATCTACTACAGACGAATCACGAAAGCAGACTAAAAATAAATACCATAACAACAAAGTGGCCGGGAATAATAGATCTCGCTCGCACTTGCACAATTTGTCCCGCTCGCACGCATCACAGCCCCATGGAAGGACAATAGGGCAAAAGAACCCTTATTTTTACTACTACCTGTGAGCTTTTTACTAAAGTTTTTTCTAAGAATTGTGATAAGACCCCTAGCTTGTTATACCTTGTTGGATAGCTAATAGAACAAAGATATTATTTAGCATATGCAGCACAACTGCCATACATATTTTTAAAATTTTGCTAAAAGAAAAAAAATGTTTTTATAAATTTATTTCTTTTTTACACTTTCAGTCCTCTACTGTGACTCATATGGTTCAGATATTTGGACTTTTTGCATTTAGAATAATAAATGAATACCGATTTCACTAGAGAATCTAGTGCTCAAAAATCGGTATTAGAAAAAAATAAGGCCATAGAAGACAAAAAAAATGCCAATTCTTACGAAATTGGCATAATTTTTTAAAAATCCTTCTAAGTCCAATATCTCAAAAACGGTTAGGTTTAGGCTAGGGTGTTTCATAGTCAAATTAGTCAGAAATGATGGGAACTATAACCTCTTAATGGGTCTAGGTCGACTTAACCAGTAACCCTGTATATATAGAATTATTTTTAAGTTTTTCTTGTGTATTGGTTGTCATTGTTATTACTATCTATATATTTTTTTGTGTGGCAATAAACTAATTTTGATTTGATTTATACTTTTCAAAGTTATATGCGTTAATATACTTGCTTCACTTGTAAAATGTAACATACCTAATAATAAATCAAAAACCTTGTAATTGTGTATATATAACTTTAAAACGTATATTATTCGTAATATGTGCTTATGTTTCGTCCAGTCTGTTAGAGAAATCATTTTGTAACTCTGAAACTGTGCGCGGTGAATGGCAATAGACTCGCCCGCTATTCCATTGACTAAAACTCAATTGGCGAAACGTTGTTTACACACCTCTGCCTACCCCTTCGGAGAATAAAGGCGTGATTATATGTATATATGTAACTAAAAACGTATTTAAATTTATTTGTAAGTAACTTATAAGACAAAAGGCAAACGTTAAATGTTTCCTTAAAATACTTTTAAAATATTTGTTATTATTAAAAATGGATTTCCGCAAAGTAACGCCTGAATCTATTCATTATCAAAAGGCAAACGCTTTTCAACTTATATATTTGTAAACAGAATACTTCAAGAACGGGTATACGTTGTACCTGAACTCCGGTTTGAGTTCGTCCCGCAACCACTACGGGCAGCGCGTGATCACGCGCGAGGCGGACCTGGTGACGGCGCACGAGTTCGGCCACAACTGGGGCTCGGAGCACGACCCCGACGTGGCGGAGTGCTCGCCCGCCGCCAGCCAGGGCGGCTCCTACCTCATGTACACTTACAGCGTCAGCGGGTACGACGTCAACAACAAGGTCAGCAAGCTTACATTACACACCTGCTCACTCACGAAGGCGCGCGCATCCACAGTATAAATGCAGATTTATACTGTGGATTCGCGACTGAAGCCGTGATGGCTCAGTGGCATTGGCTATGGACTGCCGTGCAGCAGGTCCATGGTTCGAATTCCGCCGCGGGCTTGAGCTTCACAGCATGGTGGAAGGGCATTTTGCGAATATCCGCCTGGCTAGCGACCACCCTCAAGTAGAAAATCTGTCGCCAAGCACCTAACAGTGTGTTCCGGCAGCAGTCCTTGAGAGCCAGTAAAATTACAGACACATGAGACTTAACAACTATGTCTCAAGGTGTCGGGCGCAGTGCAATCCGTGACTTGTGACGAAATGCATCTGTTATAGGCAGAGGTTAGTCCGCTTAACATCAGGTGGGCCTCGTGCTTGATCCGTCGCAATTTCATAAAAAAAAAATGTACATACCTGTTCACTCACGAAGGCGCGCGCATCCACAGTATAAATGCAGATTTTTACGGGTAGATCTCGTTTGTTCATGACGTCAGTGTAAGTGTAAATGCGAATGGTACGTACAGTAAAACAAAAAAAATACCAAAGAATGGAACCGACTTCAACACTCTAATGTGTGAAATAACTTGTTGAATTCGGTACCATGATAGTTCAAAGTACCTATTATCACAATATTGTGCGCATGGTACCGACTTCGATTAGTTATTTCACACATTTGAGAGTTGAAGTCGGTTCTCTGCGTTGGTAAAAAAAAACACCCTTTTTAGTGACTCTTGCTACTTATGGGATCGATTGTCATTCACTATCAATGACTATTTCATCGAGATAGGAAAAAAACTTTCTAGTTATTGGAGTGTAACTCAAAAACACGGCAAGCATCAGCTTACAATTAAAAAAGAATCAAGAAAATCGGTTCACCCAGGCAAAAGTTCTGAGGTAACAAACATAAAAAAAACAGACAAATAGAGTATCTTTTTTTCAAGTCGGTAATAAATATTTATCTCTTGTAATGTGATTTTAATTTTATAATGAGTTTGTACACAACTCATTTGAAAATTGTAAGAGTTTCCACGAATTTGTAAAGGTATATATATTTTAAGCTTACTTTATATTTGTATTTTGTATGCCAGTAAAGGTGAAACACGCTGAGCTACTTTTTAAATTTGACCTGACTAATATGTAATTACCGTGTTTCTTACAAATAAATATATTTCATTTCATTTCAAAATGTAAAATATGATCACTTTGATACGTAATAGTAGTTCCAACTACACTCTAAAATAATACAGGCCTGTTCACTCCCGAAGGCGCGCGCCTCCACAGTAAATTATTGCTGCGCATTAGTACGGGTAGGCCTCGTTGGACACTGTGACCTAGCGTGTGATTAAATGCTAATTGTAAATACAGTTAAAAAATCACTTGTGGTAGTATCCGCAGCGAACATTACATACCTTCGTTAATCGTTTACGAACGCCTACGCAAGCTCCGCCACGAACGCTTCACTTGTTTTTTAGATGGTCCAATCTAAAGATTGTCACTTGCTGTGATTAAGCGTACGTATAAGAGCGCTCTTCTCACGGTGGCTCTATAACTTTTATGCTGGACGTGGCACGAGAATATTTCAATATTACATTTAACAATTTACTGTCCTCCGAGACCTAAGCTTGTACCCTGTTGTATGGGCGCAGGATGCTTAAGAACAAATTTTTTTTTGAATCAAAGCAATCGCATGGTTCTAACTGCGTAAATTAAAGGTGCTTTTATAATTTGATTCTAGCCATCTAAAAATAATAAAATTACTTATATTATTTTGTTATAAAATAATAAATCAAAATTTACCAACAAAAAGTTGCGTCAACTTCAAGCTTATTTTAAGCCTTTTAGAAAGAGCGGCGTTAAGAGCGCCTTCGACGCCCAAATTGATTTAGTGAGTTTGACTTAGTACATTTCTTTCTGCTCATAAATTCTCATTATGATTTGATCGTTACAAGTTACTCTGGACCTAAGAAAAAAGAAATTTGCATTGTTGTTATACCAACGAAAAAAGATTTAATCTAATAACCATGAAAAGAAGATTAGTTTAATTATTACATTATTAAGAGCGCTGCTAAAAATGATCACGAAGCTGTAGGCTAATTTGAAGAGTCCCTCCTGTTTTTTTTACTGCAGTAGCCGAATTGAAAATTTAATATATTCGTTTTCTGCAACAAATATGAAGATTATGTATATTGTCACAATTTCGGATGTTATTTCAGAGATTTTCGCCATGTTCGCTACGCTCAATACGCAAGGTGTTGCAAGCAAAGTCCGGACGTTGTTTCTCGGAACCAGAGGAGAGCTTTTGCGGCAATTTGCGGGTCGAGGGTGGCGAGGAATGCGATGCGGGGTTACTAGGTAAATTGGACTTTAACTCGTTAGTATATAGTTTAACTTAACCCATTGGTATCGGCGATAATGATAACAATAGAACTTCATTCATAACTAGGACATAGTGGTCCTGACGATGCCAACTTATAAAGTTGAGCTTGAAATTACTCTATCGTTTCAGGCACGGAAGATAATGACATGTGTTGCGATAAGAACTGTAAACTGAGGAAGAATCAAGGTGCGGTTTGCAGGTAAATAATAGAAAATCATCGTAACTTTAAATCATTTACAAATGTAGACATCATTTATAACTTTTTTTTGGCGCTCCGAAATATTTTCTTGGACTGTCATTCGTCACCGTATTATTCATTAACTTTTAAGTCATGATTATTACATATTATTTAAACAATCCTTCTTTTCTAGATATTTTGAAGCGATATATATTATTATTATTTTTTGTATAAAAATAACCTGTAATTGGCAGTAAACATTATAATAATAATTTTAATGTAATTTTCTTAAGTGATGTTGGTTCTATGATAATAAAAAAAACTTATTTATACAAAAAATATTAAAGTCATCAAGGTGCGAAGGTAAAAACATAAAATTATCGTGTGTGATAATCATGACATGAACACCGATTCTTCTCTAGTTCCAAAATTTTTGGTGTCGCTGCAGTATATATTTTTTTCCGATAACCTCGACTTCCGACTTGGTCTTCATCGTATCTTACACTGCTAATTCGTTCATTTTCGTGCCCTATTCGTTCATATTATCAAGAGATAATATTATCTTGAACAGCGCGTATCTTAACAAGAAAATATTGAGTTTTGTTGCTTTGAGCGGCGGCAGTTTGATTACTTGTTTTATTAAATGTTGTATTGTGTGTCGTTCTAGCGACAAAAACTCCCCTTGCTGCGCGGGGTGCGTGTTCGCGCCGCCGGGGCTGGTGTGTCGCGAGGCGGCGCACTCGGCCTGCGAGGGCGAAGCTACCTGCAACGGCGCCTCCGCCGACTGTCCCAAGGTTTCTAATTTCTATACATATATATATATATATATATATATATATATATATACATGCATATGGGACTGTTCTTTTAAACACACCTACACTAAAGTTTACATCATGTCCCTTCATTTGAAGTGCTACTACATAAGTATAAAATTAGTGTTTTAAACATATATATCGACAAAGCACACCCAAAAAATGCATTTTAGTTCATGTTCATTACTTTAGTTGATAATACAAAAAACATCGGGAGTATACAATATTAGATAGTACTACGAGGGTACAAAACAATTTTTTTACGGCGAGGGCGCTATTTTGACTCCTGAGCGAAAGGAAGATAGTAGAATCCTAAGCGCAGTGAGGGATTTAGTATACTTTACCCGAGGGAAAAATAATTTTGATATTGTGTGATACACTGTACCTTTCATCCCAACATTATAACAATAAATAACAATGATATGTACATATTTTATGTACATTATTATTATTAATGGTATGTACTTTATTATTATTGGATAAAAAAAGCAATAACTAAAAATGTGTGTGTGTTTTTTTTTTAATAATTTGTTTTTTGAATTATCCGTGTACGTTTCGCTGTCTCGAACAGACCGCATTAGCACGTTTGTCTTTTGTTTTGGGCAACTTTTATAACCGGCCAGTACACACTTTATTTATAATAAACGATTCTAATAATACTGGCCTACAAACATTTTTTTTTGTTTTGGTGCAGCTCTGTTTGCATCTGTAGTCGGTAAAGTAGGTAGTATGAACTACATTGCTGCTACTAGATGTCAGCTGACAGCTCTGGTTTACCTACAATTCTTATTTTAACTTTTTTACGGTTTTACTCAAAATCAGTACATGTTATAACTACTTTTATGACATTAATCGTATATGATGGCAAGAAAGTCAAGAAGTTGCATTAACGATCCTGATATGTTTTGTTACATATGCGGTGAGTATATAATGAAAGATCAACGGAAACCGATTAATGGCACGGTAATTCGCTTGTATTCTGTATTGAAATTGGCAAGCTTCTTTCTCATCAACAAGAGCTGATATGAAAAATTTGACTAGTTTTCTCGTGTCGGCTCACAAAATATACCCAAAATCAGGTCTAAAATCTTAGGCACCAAAATGAGTGTAGGCCAGTGTAATACATCTATGATCTATTTGGTCACGACCGAGTGACTCAACTAGATCTCCTGCAAGGAACAGTATTCATGTTCCTCATTCCAACTTGCTGCTCTCTATGGGTGCTTACCATTTGAAGTTAAATTTGCTAAAAAACGATAAAAACGATCACACTCCCAAAATGTTGTTCCACTTGGGTCTTGGCATTATTTTCGCCATAAACGCTATGAAGCTACTGGAACAGTTTGAATTACCTACATCTAATGTCAAAAGTGACAGAAGTGGCAAATTTTAGGTGCATTCTTAGCGTTCTTATCCTAAATGGAATGGGGATGACAGTTACAAACGATCACAGTGATCACAACAACAGACGCAGAATGTGGTCAAAATTATCGAAAATAACGACATTAGCGTCAAATGGAATACGCCCTATAAAACTATAAAAGAAAGACTTTGCTCGCACTTGGATGACCCTTTTTTTTTCGACTAGATCTGATGTAAAATATTGTTGTGTGGCAGGCGCCCGCGATAGCAGACGAGCATGAGTGTGCGGAGCGCGGCAGATGCCGCAACGGGAGCTGCGTGCCCTACTGCGAGACGCAGGGGATGCATAGCTGCATGTGTGACATCGGTGAGTATCGATATCGCTCAAACTGAAGCCGGAGATCTGTATACTATGTCATACATAACGTATAATATAATTAATGGTAACACATATTTTAGGTAAACATTAAATTCATATTTTAATACAGTACACAAAACGTCACGTAGCCAAACCGGAAGAATTTACAACGCGTTTCGTTTCTACTCCAAGCATCATCGTGCACTCGATGAGTCAAGATATGCTAAGGATGCTAATTTTATGTTTTCTTTAAATATTTGTTATCATTAAATATGGATATCCGCAAATTAACGCCTGAATCTTTTGAAGTGTTCTTAGAGTAACTTAGCCGTTATTAACCAATTACTAAGTTATGGAAACAAGCAACGTCCACTGCGATCATCGCAGTGGCATTACTACTGAATGCTTCCCGGTTGTTGTCTTAGGCTAACAGTCGTTATCGTATGTTAGTGACGCATTTTGGGAATGCCCGCCTGGCTAGCTACCTTCGAGTAGAAAATTTGTCACCAGGTACCTACCGCTGTGTTCCGGCAGCTGCACTGTGAAATAACATGGCGTAGTCAATAACTTTCATAAAAAGGTTATGAAGAACAACGCCTCTTTCGTTCGTCCAGTCGCGAGGTTGTCCAGACTCGAGGGATGCTGATACAGCATTGATTAGTTTGCGTTGTAGTATATACAATGCTCATGAAAAAATATTTAAGTAAATTATAATTCTATAGAAATAATACTGAGCACTACAAATATATATGCAAAGAAATGTAAGTCAGCCGAATCACGAATGGAAAATGCATCCGACGCTGAATCGGAGCACGACGATTCACGTCCAGAACAAAAAATGTTGTACTGCAATAATTTGTAAATGCGAGTTTAGCTCAGAACGCGATAGTGCTTGTTATCCTATCTAGAAAAATGTATGTCAGCTCAAAAACAACACAACGCAAACATTGCCGCGGCGGGCGTGGTTTAAATATTGTACCGTGCAACAACATCACCTCGACGCGACCAATCGGATGCGATCATTTCTAAGCGTCAAATCCATTAACCAATCGAATTGAATTATTTTGCGTGTCAGACTGTGAAAATACATTCCATAGATTTTTTTTCTTTTTTCGCTTAGAAAAAAAACAGCTTTCCTTAGCGAAATAATAACTCCAGCCGAACACTTCACCTATCTAGTAACTAGTTAAATTTAAAACATGATATTTATTATCTATGCTAACAAATACAACTAATGGTCGCGGAAATTTATCACAAGTACAAGCTTTGTATTACAGATTTTGTTACTCGATGACGTTTAACCCCCGTGACACTGTAGTGCTATAGGAATTTTCTTTCTCGCGTGATACTATTATTCTCAATAGCAGATTAGCTCCGTACATAAAAATTACCCATGGACTTTTTCATGACATAGAAGTCACATTTGCTTAAATAAATTATCAAAAGTAGGCATGCATAAATATGAGAAAGTTCGTCCTTGTATTAGTTTTGTTACTGTCGAGCCATGCACTAAATCAAAAGAAGAAACAAGACGCGCTGCGGCTTTCATCGCCGCAGTACTACCGACTTTTTGCCGTGTGGCGCCCGGCCGCATGTGGCTGGTGAATAAAATCGACTGCTTAAATGCTCACACTCAACTATGTAAGTCTCAAGCGATCGCGTGCTGCGATTAGTCTTCCGCGCTCACTTTGAGAGCGATAGTCGAAACAATACAACTAAGGTTTAGACTTTAGAGTGTTGCGAACGTTAATTCTTGTATTATGAAATGTATAACAATTACAATCCCAGTACGCAGTGCGTGTAAACCCCGCATAAACTCGGCTGTTGAAGGACATCCGTTACTGAGGTCAAAAATATCGACTAGTTTAAACGAAGTTTCATTTACTTCAAAACATAGATGGCACCAAATTGCTGATTCTGTTATTTTATTCATGTGTAGCTGTAGCACCTCAATAAAATATGATTTCAGTGATACGAATGTTTATTTTTTATAATTTTTGGGGGTGTATTTTTCTAGTGGCCGATGCGTGCAAGCGTTGCTGTCGCAAGAGCTTGAATAAGACATGTTTCCCGGTGGCTCACAACGATATCTTACCGGATGGGACACCGTGCATACAAGGTTTTTGTAACAAGGTATGTGATGATTATACATAGCTCGTCTCAATCCAAATTATTGAAAGTGCTCCACTATTTTTACAAAATTATTATATATAATTAAAAAATTATATAAATATATATTTTTTTTATTGATGATAGGTAAGCCTTTGACCACAATCTCACCTGATGGTAAGTGATGATGTTGTCGAAGGTGTTAACAGGCTTAACCTAGAATTACTGGCCCTCAAGAAGAGCTGCCGGAACACACCGTTCGGTGCTTGGCGACAGATTTTCTACTAAACCCTTCCACCATGCGGTGGAGCTCAAGCCCGCGGCGGGATTCGAACTATGGACCTGCTGCGCGGCAGTCCATGGCCAATGCCGCTGAGCCATCACTGCTTCAAAGTTCTAATGCTATTATAGTAGAACGAACAGCAAGCGATAGTTCAATAACAAATTTTAATGGTTAATTTCGAAGCAGTGATGGCAATATCTATAGATTGGTTCACCGCGTGTTGGTAGGGCATTTTGTGAATGCTACCTCCACTAAAAAATGTGCCACCAAGTACCTACTGCCGAGTTCCGACAGCTGTCCTCTTGTCCTTGAGAAACAGTTCCCATTCTTGGTTGAATCTGTTTACCATTCTCGAACACTTTTTCTCTTACAAGTGAGAAAGTGGTCTAAAGTGTTGTAAAAAAAATGTTTAGCACAGGCATATCTTTACAAGTCAAGTTTCAATGGACCTTAATTAACAATAGCTTATATAATAATAATCATGTACTACTACTATACTATAACAGCCGGATCGTCCACTGCTGAACACAGCCTCCCCTATTAAGGGGGTATTTGCCATAATCCCCACGCTTGGCAGGCGGCTTGGGGATCGCAGTGTAAGTGGCAGTTCTTTCGAAGGCGCCCCTACCAGTATTTTTCTCTTAGTCGCCTCTTACGACACCCACGGGATGATATGGGGAGGTGCAATTCTAACCCGGCACCACACGGGGATATAATCATGTATTCATAATGAACTTATACATAACTGTTGCTACTTAGCTTATGTAGCAACAGCATCTGAACTGTACAATAAATTTATAGTGCATCTGTTACCATAGTAGGTTCATCATCTGTGTTTCAGTGTAAAGCGTTATCTCATAAGTTTCTATTATTTTGCTAGCTCTCTTGATTATGACTTTAAATTTAAATAAACTTTTATTTAGATTACTTGAAAATACGAGTATATTAATTTCCCCAAATTTGAATCGGTAAATACATACACTAAATTTAAAATATGAAGTACCTATGTCAATCCACAACCAATTACATCCAATGTCCCATGTGGATAATATGGTGTCGCTGGTCCGGGCTCTTTTTTGAAAGTATTAGTATTACCTACATTATCAAGGGTTTTTAACAAGAACTTTGTTTTCCAAAACAAAATAAAACAAAGAATTTAGATGAAGATGATTAAAATTTTTATTGTATTAGAAAGAGAAAAGTTTGGCAATTATGAATGAAAAACGATATTTGGCAAATGTACACCACGAGCACGCTGACAGATATCGATTCTTTCATCAAAGTCTTTAATCACTTTCTGGCAAAACGGCGGGTTTATTTCGCGAGATGTTAACAACTCAATTTTGGTCTATTATTGATGACGTAGATATCACATGTGGTTTCAACAGTACGGTACCACATGCCACACAGCCAATGAAACGATCAATATATTGCAATTTAACTTAACCGCTGAATTTCGTGAAAAGTGGCCAGCCAGATCGTGTGATTGATCGTGTGATCGTGTGACCACTAGGTTTTTTTTTGTGGGGATATGTTAAGGACAGAGTCTTTACGGAGCCAATCGAATCAATTGCAGCATTAATGCTGCAATCGATTCGATTGGCTCAATCACTAGACGGATTTTGAGTTTTAAAACTCAAAATCCGTCTAGTGATTAAAAACTTTTAATCTGTCAGCGTGCTCGTGGTGGACATTTGCCAGATATCATTTTTCATTCATAATTGCCAAACTTTTCGTAATACAATAAAAATTTGAATCATCTTCATCTAAATTCTTTGTTTTAGAAAACCAAGTTCTTGTTGAAAAATCATTTAGTAGGTATTAATTCGTTGGTGTGTATGTACAAACGCTGTGTCGTGATATGTGGCTGTTTAGACACCTCTGCCTGGTTTCTTCGGGGAACAAAGGCGTGACTATGTTTGTTCTACGTCTTTTGTTCTTATACTGACTGCCTTATTTGTTACGACAGGGAGTATGCGAGAAGACAATTCAAGACGTGGTAGAACGTTTCTGGGACATTATTGAGGACATCAACATCAACAATGTGCTTGGCTTCTTGCGCGACAACATCGTTGGAGTCGTCGTTCTAGTCACCGCTTTTGTGTGGATACCCGCCAGTTGTGTTGTAAGTTATTGTTGTTTTAGCAAACAAGTCTACGGATATTTTTGTAGTTTTTCTTTATAGCTGATAAATTAGCCTTTGACCATTTGTATGTCTTGTTGGTAAGTGATCATGTCAAAAGGATCAACATAGATTTATTGGTTATCAAGGACAACTGCTGGAACGCACTGTTATTTGTTTGGCGACAAATTTTCTGCTTAGGGATAGTAGCTAGCCAGCTGAGCATTGGCCCTACCACCATGTAAACATGATACAGTGGCGAAACAAGTATGTGGCCTGCTTGATGTTAAGCTGCTGCTATTCATAACAAGTTCAGTCCAGATGATGTACATATCTATTTAAGGACTCTACTGCGTTCGTTAAAAAGAAAAATACGTAGAAGTACACTCGATGGCGTTATTGGCGTGACACGTCACGTCGGTTTAATATGACTAAGACTCGGTAACGCAAAAAAAAATAGTTAGCAAGTCGTAAGACCAACCGACAACCGTTCGTTGCTTATATATATGTAAAGGAACCAATACTTTTCCTAGCTTTCATTAATCTTTCTTTTCAAAAAGTATTAAAATGTGAATATAAATTCCCTGGCCTGTTTCTGTGTTCAATATTGAATTAAAACTAACGTAAGTTTGACACATATTAAATGACATTTTTTAGCCGATTTAAACTTACGGTTTTTTACGTCGAGGCGTCTCGACCGGTTTCGCGACTTTCAGAGTCGCTTCATCACGGAGTGCGTGCGCTTACGAAGTTTAAATCGGCTAAAAATGTCATTCAATATTAAAGCCCATTTTCATGAAATTTGTCTGAAACGTTATCCCGGGTATCGCATAGGATAAGATTATGGATATAGTGTTTATCGCATAATCGTGAGGACAGTGTATGCTGCGCTCCATAAAAATGTACTTACGTCATATTTTAAATACCAAATATTTAATCAGCGTGATTATGCATGGCTTTTTTTTTTATTTTTTTTTTTTTATTCGATACTGGGTAGCACTTGATCACTATCTCACCTGATGTTAAGTGATGATGCGATCGATGATAGAGCGCGCTTACCCAGAAGAAACCTATTCACTCGCGTTTTGAAGACCCCCATATTGTACTTAACCGGAAACACAGACTCAGGCAGGGTGTTCCATTCCCTAGCGGTTCGTATGATGAACGAAGAAGCGAATCGCTTCGTTCGGGTAAATGGAACATCCACCATATAACGGTGGCGCTTCTGAGTATCCCTGGATGTCCGATTATAGAATGGGGATGGTGGAATCAAATCATGCAGTTCCGTGGCACACTCCCCGAAATGTATCCGATAAAATACCGATAAACATGCTACTTTGCGGCGATGCTCAAGACTCTGGAGTCTCTTGCTTACAAGAAGGTCGTCGTTAATGAGTCGCTTGGCTCTCCTCTCAATAGCTTCCAGTGTCTCCAGCTGGTATTTGGCAGAACCATCCCAAAGGTGAGAACAGTACTCCAAACACGAACGGACTTGCGCTTGATAGAGAT
Source organism: Plagodis pulveraria (assembly GCA_963890685.1). NCBI lineage: Eukaryota > Metazoa > Arthropoda > Insecta > Lepidoptera > Geometridae > Plagodis > Plagodis pulveraria. Next base: position 12,912,670 of record OY982961.1, read on the forward strand.
TAAGTATCTGTCCCGGTGTGAAGTACTGTCTCACTTTAGCCAAAACACCAAGCTTTTTTGAGGCTAGCTGGGCTTTAGACTCAATATAGGAGCCAAAATTGAGAGTCGGTGATAAAGAGATGCCAAGAAGGTCTAGATGGTTACTTATCGGCACGGATACATCCCTGAAAGTAGGAGCCAGGTGAAAAGGGCTCCGTTTGGCGGAGAAAAGACACGCCTGGGTTTTGGCAGCATTGAACTTGACCAGATTGGCATCGCCCCAGTCGGAGACTGCCTTCAAAGAAAGGTTCAAGCGCTGTACCATCGCTACCCTATGAGACTGGATTTGTAATGCACTGGTTCGTGGGTTAGATGTATAACTCTCCACAACGGTGCTGTCATCTGCGTACCCCAAAATACCGGGTAGGTAATTTTTTAATTTGTAATAAGCAGGTCGTTAATATGCAGCAGAAAAAGCGTTGCAGAGAGTACTGATCCTTGGGGGACTCCGGCTTTCCTAAAATGTAGGCTGCTTGTAAGTCAGTTTACAGTGAGTCTTCAAAATTATTTTGCAAATACTCAGGTAGAAAATCTGTCGCCACGCACCTAACGGTGTGTTACGGCAGCTGTCCTCCTTAAGAGCCAGTAATTCTAGGTTAAACCGGTTACCACCTTCGACCACATCATCACTTCCCATCAGGTGAGATTCTGGTCAAGGGCTTACCGATCAGAAATAAAAAGAAAAATCATTATTTTTAAACGAAACCATGAAAACAAACAGTTAATGTTTACAGATAAGCTACGTGGACCGCAGAAGGCAGCGCCAACACCAAAAATACGTAGAATGGGAAAGGCAACATGATCTCGTGCATCCATCTTCTCCTCGCAAGATAATACATACAAGGTGCATATTTATTTATCCAATTGTCTACTAGTCAAATTATATGCTAACTATATAGTCGCAGAATCTACCCCAATACATTCTATCTGTATTTGATATTTATTACTTTTGCAGGTTACCAAAACAAAAACCGCCTGGGATGAAAGGGACAATTCAAGGTTCTAGCCAATTATAATTAAAGTTTTAGAATAACTATGTGCTGTCTAAAGTGAGGTGTGTCTGTCATTGTAGATAGTAGGTAATTATGTTGTTGATAAGCGTGAAATATTATTGTTTATTTATTAAGTACAAAAGAATTGTATGATAAGAAATGCCATCTCTCTAATTTTAATTAAACGTAAATTATTCCAAAGTATTTTTGTTCTTTTTAATTCTGTTTTCCATTCCTAGTATTCCAACTTACATTTTACTGTCGCTATTAGTTACTTTAGCTACCCACCGCTTTGGTAGAAGGGCGAGCGTCGCTTTGTAATCTAAAGGTCCTGTGTGCAATACCCGGGACGAACAACAAACAGAATACAGCAAATTAAAAAAAAAGGAGAAATGTTTTTCTATTACTTTAATTTTATCCCAGAATAATAATTTTATAATATGTACTTAGTATTATTATATTCATGAGTTGTACTATTCATAAATCTCTTACTTTTTTTCTCATAGTGGTATGAAGAAAAGTAGTTTATATTCACATAGTCTGATGACGAAAGCAAAGGTCCCGGTCACGTGACATCCTGTCACGGAGTATAATATTGTATCACGCGGGAGCGCAGTCGAATGACACCTGTCAAAAATCCTACATGGCGGACTCATGATGGCCACGGATCTGGGAAATCTAATATGTCCATGATGATGGCCCCCATAAAAATCCTTCGCCCCGCTGAAGCTCGGACTTTCGGTGGCAAAAGTACCTACCTACATGATTATTGCTTTACGCAATCTACAAAATGGAATATAAATAACATTTTCATAAATTTGAAATTACACACTCATAGTAATTAAACAACTTTAAACCTAAGACAACATTACACACTCATGTTGAAAATCTAGTGACTATCAGATTATTTAAAATTATATACTTCAAAGTATCAAATTAATTTCCTTGCATTGTTACAGGTGTTATTTTCATAAATATATACATTACTATCAGATTATTTGAAATAGTATACTTCAAAGCAAATTTGTAAATTGAAGCTTGTTCTGCCATTGAACAGCGTAGCCTACGCCGTCACGAGAAAACAAGCTTTTAATTATTGGTATGGTTCCATCATCTCGTTCGAAGTACGAAAATCTGTAAACCGTGTTTGTACGACATTCATAACGAACAAACAAAGTTAACCTTACGTGCCCGTAATTATTTGTTACTATAAATGTGCCAAATCAAAAAAACAGCAAAGTCTCGAACTGGCTCTACTAAAAGAAGTAAGGTACTATAATAAAAAAAAACTATTTTTTTATTATTATTTTATTCAATAAATACAAAGCATAAATATTGCACTTATAAAGAGTGGCTCACACATTTATCTGGGAATGGTTCTATATCACCATATTGAAATAATAAGTTAAACAGTGCATATTTGAATAATTATTATGCAATAACCAAAAAAACAATAATTATATCGATTACGTTTTAGCACAAAACTCATCGTTTTCTTAAATTTAAAAATCTCATTTTAACTTTTGAATATCTGTAATTTCATTTATTTCATTTAAACTGCTACCTACTAGCTATTAGAAAATTCTCAAATCAATTGAAGCCAGTATAATATATGCTTAGGACTTATGCGCATCACATATCATATAAAAAACAGAAACGCGGTAAAATATCTAAAAACCAATTCTCGAATAACCATATAATGATTTCGCTCGTAATCTTATAAATTTGTATGTAATTTCCCAAAAGCAGTTTAATGTTTACGAGAATAAGTTTTCTATCGGCATACCTAAGGTTACACATGTAACCCTCGCGCCAGCAAATGGATTTAAAAAATGATAACTAAATTTTAATGTTATAAATTCAAAATGAAGCGGGAAAGGGAGGTGCATCCTAGGCAGGTGCACAGATATTTTGAAGTTGACGATATGGTTAATTTAATTGAGAGCAGTGGAGGTGAGTAGGGCGACGCCCCGTTCGTAGAAGGCGTGAGGTTCCTGTCCGGCGGCGATCGGCAGCCGCACCGTGAACAGGAGCTCCGACCGAGCGCTGTTCAAGTACACGGGCAGGGTCAGCGTCTGTCCGCCCGGGGCTTGTTCGGGACCGCTGCAAATACATCATAATAACAAATTAGAGTTTAACGTGACAACTAAAATTACTTGTTCGAATCGAAGCTGACAGCATAACAGGAGATTGAACAAAGCGGCGATCAAAATCCATCAGGTTCATCGCCCTGTAAGTTGGCTGGATGGTTTTTCTAGCACTACTTTATAATGTTACTAAATTACAAATTTACTAGAGAAAAAAGTCATGTGCGGGATTCAAACCCGCGTCCATCCACCCCTATAGCCGAGGTATGCTCTGACCGCTTGAGCTAACATGACAATTGAATAAATGACATACTTTGTAATGGTTTGAAATACAGGATACATCGAAGAAACAATTATAAGCACAAAGGTTTAAAGATATGAAGTAGGTAAATTAATAGTGTACTGCGCAGTACTGACTTCTTGTCTATAAGGGCTTAAATGTTTAAGGTAGTGTAGTAAAATTTTTTAATAGTAAAAAGCAGATTTTTTCTATAATGACGTCCAAATGTAAATCTTGACTTCGGATACGAGCTCGGATTTTGGATTGATTTCTTCGCATCGAAGGAAGGATCCATTTTAAACGCCCGTTGCATCTTAAGTAAAAACTAGCTACCTTTTGCATGGTGGAAGGGCATTTTGCGAATGCCCGTCTGGCTAGTGACCACCCTCAAGTAGAAAATCTGTCGCTAAGCACCTAACAGTGTGTTCCGGCAGCACTCCTTGAGAGCCAGTAAAATTACAGTCACATGAGACCCTGTACGTTTCGCTGTGACGGGCACAGTGCAATTCGTCGTTGACGAAATGCGTCTGTTATAGGCAGAGGTAAGTCCACTTTACATCAGATGGACCACGGGCTTGATCGGTCACAATAACATAAAAAAAACCTTTACTACTAACTATTGTACTTGAGCAATAATAAATATAGTGAGAGCTACTTACTGAACCCAGGTGAGTACAGTGAGCGGCAGGTCGACCATGATAGTGTTGGTGAGTAAAAGCCGGTTGCCTTTCACGTTGGCTCCTTGCAGCTTGAGTCCGGTAACTGAGAACGACCATTCGGTTTGAGCATTCTCGGTCGGCGTGCCCGGGTCAGGGATTGTCACCTGCAGATCAAGAAATTTTCAAAAATTATTTAACATATTGTATTATTCTTAATAAGTAATTAAATACGCAACGAACGGTTTAAGAAGATGAAAATTGTTTGTTCAATATCTTTATGTGGCCGTTCAAGTTGAAGAAAATAAATGCTCCGAATATGCTAAGCTAATCAAGTCAATATGACAACACTACAACCTATACACTACAGCTGCTACAATAAAAGTATTTAGAAAACCCATAAGTCATTACAGACTCACAGGCAGTCCAAATGCTCCAGCCCACTACTAGCTGGCAGCGTGCCCAGCATGCTGGCAGCATTGCCCCGCTGAATTGCAATGCTTATTCGTTGAGCCAAATAGTCAGAATTTTGATCACGCGTCTCATCGACCAAGAGCTCTGATAAGTTTTGGAAAATACGATGAGCTCTCAGTCCCCACGGAAAAAAAACCGAGACCTCAAAAGTTTTCAAAAACTCGGTAAATATCGCGTTTGTAATAATAATTATAGTGTTAATGAAATTTAAAAACTCATACACCGTGAGGTTGTTCTGAACATTAGCGTCACAACTCTACCTTATTGATTCCAAAATTAGTTAAACTATCAAAAAAAGCATTTACAAGAATGATGACCTCACGAAACCATTTGGTCGTAAAACAGTACCCTAAAAGCTGTTTACAATAATTGTTGTAGAAAGTTTTGCCTCACACACAAAATTAATGTTCTTGTATTGATAGGGAAATCAAATCGTATATATGGACCGCATCTACGTGGGATAAGGGTAGTTTTGTTTTGCATTCGCTAGTAGAGGCTTGCGTCAGAGCATTAGGCCCGAATGATTTGATGAATGAATAGCTTGATCACGTCGCCGCCCGAAATCGTTACCCGTTCAAAGATTGGGACAAGTTAATCAGCGAAGCTAAAAAGTCGAGTCCATAATATAAATAAATTGTTCATAAAAATAAATACAACAAAATGTCTTGCTGCAATAAGGTATTTAGTTGTTTTGTTTTTAAATAGGATCGTTTTTGACGTCGCTATGGTAGAAACCCTTACACTTGTTAGAGTTATTTCGTACACCAATTTTCCAACAAATTTGCTTACTATTATCACTGTCAAAGTATTTTGCACAACATAGTTTTTGGCCAGAATTATGTTATTTCCAGTACAATTTCCGTTTATGACAAATTAAAAATATATACAAATTACTTACTCCATAAATCTATCTAATATAAAAAAAAACTTGCATTTAGTTTTCTGACAGTGTCAATCATAAATAAATAACCTATGTATGACTATTTAAAATACCTAAATGTATGACAAAACTTCATTTAAAATAAAAACAAGTATGAATAAAATATAAAAACATAAGTATCACTAAAAATCCTTTAGAATAGATATAACATATGTTACGTATACAATGGGTCTATTTGAGCACTATTTAAAAATGTTGACTGACCTCGAACGTTTCGATCGAGTTGCATCGAATCTCATTCGCGAAAATGTAAAAAATACTCATATCATCATGTCTATAATCGTACCTGGAGATGCAGTTCTTCAAGGGACCAGGAGTTGGCCTGCGCGACGCACTGTCGCGTCGCCGTTATGTACGCTTCAGGGTTCAAGAGGCCGCCCAGCCATATCGGGATGTTCTGCGAATTCAAGTTCACATTACACAGATGGTACATTTACAATACAGTAACATAAGCTGTAGAATCAAGGTTAAGGGTGAAAACATTATATGAGGCATTTTTTTTGTATTATCCATATTATAAAGTATTTAACAATCTTATTGAGACCAGATTCTTGCAAAGCGTTGACAATGTAAACATAAGTAATGTAAAATATACGCGACAAATTATTCAAGAGCAGTGGTCACAGCTTTGGTCAGTCTATTGAAATAAAATTATAACGACATCTCGTTCAGTTATATTTGTTAATTTTTTTTTATGATAAGGTCATCCCAATCGCTGGCGCGCCAGACACTCCGTGTAGACAAGCTACATTTCAAGATGTGGAAAGTAGAACAGAAAAAGGAAATACTACAAACTATATACAACACTACAGCTACTACAATACTACAGTAAAAGCATTTGGACTCATAGGGAGTCCAAATGCTCTAGCCCACTATCAGTTGGCACTTGGCAGCGTGCCCAGCATGCTGGCAGCATTGCCCCGTTGAATTGCAATGCTTATTCTTTGAGCCAAATAGGTGCCAGCATTTTGATCACGCGTCGCATCGACCAAGCTCTCTGATAAATTTTGGAAAATACGATGAGCTCCCGGTCCCCACGGACCCAACGTCTCCACACCAAACGGATACTACGAAAAAGGTAATTGAGCCGAGGTTCAAAGCGATCAGGTGGCACCTGGACACTAATATAAGTCCCGCTCTTTACAACACATATGCCACATGTGTAGCAAAATATAAGGAAATGTTTGGAAGGGCCAATCACGATACTCAGTAGTGAGTGAACGACCAAAGAAGGGATGGTAGAGGTTAATCTGCGTAAGCGTAGAAAATTGTGGAATGAGCTCCTTTCTTATAAAAAAATAATATTATTTTAACTCTCAATGCGACATTCTAGCACATCAATTGTATAAAAACACCTGTGGAAAATAGTTGGCTACGATAATATCTGGTGGAGAAACGTCGGTATCACCGGGTTTGACATAAACAGTATCTTGTCCTACTCATTATGCATCTCCCATCACGTGCGTGTCAAGTAACCGTCGGCGATTAGGTAGTCTATGCTGTTGTTTTCATTTCAAAGCTAAAGTGTTCTTCTCGATAGTAGTAATGGAACGGGCCCAGTATTACCCAGTAAAACAAAACGGTGACAGTAAGCAAAAAGTGAGATGGTTTTATCACTACTCATTTATACGGCATCAACCATTTGTCCACATGATATTCAATGTAGGCATGAATAAAGTTTAATGAAAAATATAATTTTGATTTACTATTTTCCTATGTCATTTTTCCACATAGATATGCGCGCATGTATTTATTATTAAAAACGTTGATTGGCGTTTGAATGTTCATTCATTTCCACACAATCAACAAGATTGGCTTGATGAGTCGTTGCGGAGACTTTATGTATCGCTTCGTCCTAATTGTATTTATGTTCGACGACAAAATCGGTTGATTGCAATGGCGTGCAACAAAATTAATTGTTCGATATTTCCTACGTATCCAAGTCTATTCAACAATACACTTATATTAAATTACAGGCACATGAGACTTAAAAACTATGTCTCAAGGTGACAGGCGCAGAGCAATTCGTGACTTGTGACGAAATGCATTTGTTTTAGGCAGAGGTTAGTCCTTAACATCAGGCGGACCACGAGCTTGTTCCGTCAGAGTAGCAAAAAAAAACTTATATAATAAAATGTTAATTAGCAAATTATAATAACCTTTGTGAATCGTAGATAATTATTATAGAAATAACTATAGAAATTGACAATATCGTCCAATGCGGATGCTAAGAGGTCACATGCAAACTTGAACGTATAGAAGAGACTACATTAAGTGAAAATCTCAATTTTTAACGTCAGCTACAAGAAAACATCAACGAATCCGTACAACAGAATATATGCTGAAATATTTAAATAGGTATTTCCTGTACCGTACGTAATATTTTTTTATGTACATAACAAGACGACGTTGATGGGACCGACACGACAATAATAAACTGGTTTTATAATCAAACGCGCCGGCCAACAAATTCGACGTTGCATTGCATTAATGGATAGGTCGGACATGTTATGTCGTATTGCGATAGACAATAATGACATAGCGTTATATTAACCTGTAGCCTCTTGGCGCCCTGTTCAGCGACGCTGTGCGAGAGATGGTTGAGCTGTTCGACACGTTTGGCGAAGTCCCCGACCCACTGCTGCACGGTACAGCCGCGCGCCACCGCGTACCGCCGCCACCCGCCCGGCAGCATGCCGCGCACCAGCGAGCCCACCATCGCACGCGTCTCGTTCGTCTGCTTCATGCTACCCTGCACACACACAATACACCACATGTCATTACCGCTACTAACTTTTCATCACACTTGCACGTAAACAGTATCTAAACATACAGGTTAACTAGGCCGTAATGCCCCAAATACAACCCTCGAGCTTTCTTTTCATCATGAAACCAAAGGTCAGTAAGTATTTTTTATTTATTTATAGCACAGCACACAGGTCATGCATGTTCAAGCAAGGAGTTTACACGCAATTTAAGAATTGTCTAATGTTATCTAAACAGGAATTTCATTGCAATCTCGATACATGTAACTTAAATACTCAATTACTAATGTTCTTAATAATCGATTTTAATACTTTTTTTGTATCATAACGTCGAAATAATATATTTTTTTTAATTACCATCATGGCTCTATACTTACGTAAGTATTTGCCCTTAATGTTTCTCAACGAAACATTTTTATAAACTGTGGTGTGGGCAAAAAGCCCGCCACCCGCTTTAAAAAGTTCACGTATTTTTTAATAATAGTTGTGCTGACTTGTGTATTAAAGCTATAATTCATAATTATTACTCTCAAATGTGATGACAAACATTGTATGTTCCACGGGCGGTACGGGAATTACGAACCTCGACTCAGAAAGCCGTCAGTCTCCGACTTGGGGCTTCTACTAGAGCCTCGATCGTAATTCCTTACTTACCGCCCTTCATAAACAATGTACACGTAAACATAAAAGTAAATTTAGCCGTAAAACTACACCACCACTGATGATAGAACGTCTCCTCCGCTAGCCTCATCAGCCCACGTGACCCTTACAGGGCGCTCCTGCGCGACTGCCCTCTTTCTTCATTCAACCAACGTATTTCTCACAGAATTATTTTGAATTAATTCAGTCCATTTACCTAGCATTACCATGTTAGAATATCAACCCCCTTCCCCTCTCCGTCTCTTCCCGTGGGTGACGTAAGAGCCGACTAAGGGTAACACACCAGAAGGTGGGCAACAGCGATTTCTGAGGAGATGCTATCTTACACTGCGATTCCAAAGACGCCTGCTAAGCGTGGAGATTAAGGCTTTGTTCAGCAGTGGACAATCCAGCTGATAAAGTACCTACCATTGAACATGATCTACTCAAAATTATATTAATTAAGTGCATAATCCAGATACCTCGATGGAGATTTTATTGATCAACATCCACTGTTAGACCACTAGGCCTTGACAGTAAATATTTTCTCCTAGGGCGTTCGGATATTCTAGTATTAGACTATGGAAAATGTTGTACTATCTTACGTTGCAGATAGATATAACGTTGCGCAGGTCGTGCAGGACATTCTGCAGAAGCGAAGCGCCAGCCGCAACTTCTCTCTCGAAGAAACGGTACAGCGGATCTTTGATGTTCTCCACGGTTCGGCGTAGGGTCTGCCAAAATAAGGTTTAATGTTAACACTTTAAAAACAAGTTGAGATTAAAAAGCCTGATTTCGCTACATTTCATAATGTTCTAATGAATAAACTGAGATTATAAAAGAACTCGGGTCAAACCCTAAGTAGATTACGTTCTTTGATTGATGTATGCATTATAATATTTAAGCTACCAAAACGGAGCTGTGCATGAACAGCAATAATGATTTTATTATTTTTATTATTGCAATAATGCGTGCTCCGCGGATTAATACATATTTAATTTTGTAAATCAAGAATGACTCTAGTTAAACAATAACTTCTTAATAAAACTATGAAGTTTCGAAAGAAAGAAAGAAGAAATCAATATTGACTGTTGGCCATATAATTTTATTTTAGGTAGATATACCTATACCAATATGTTAGCCTTTTACTACAATCTCATCTGATGGTAAGTGTATGTGATGATGCGGTCGAAGGTGTTAACCAAGCTTTGCCTATAATGGGAACTGGCTCTGAAGCTGTCGGAACATACCGTTAGGTGTTTGGCGACAGATTTTCTACTGATCCAGGTGGTCATTCGCAAAGTGTCTTAGCACCATAAAATAACAACTATTCAAAGTCATGAACCGGGAACGATGGCTTATTGTAACCTCCGAAGACCGGAAGCGCTTAGTAGTAAATGCCACTAGCGGTTACCCTTCCAAGCAGCATCGAACACTGCACAACCATATGTAGTTGATCGTTTAACAATGGCTAGGCAAACTCCGGTGATATCAGTACTAAAAAACTTATATATCGTAAAAATAATTTATAAATCTCGCGTATTACGTGATCAAGTATAAAAGTTAGACTAGCAACAAAACAAAAAAAAATTAAGGCAGGATGGTGGTGGTATGAATGGTAAAAATGTTGTCAAAGCAGTGATGGCTCAGTGGCATTGTCTAAGGACTGCCGTGCCGCAGGTTCACGGTTCGAATCCCGCTGCGGGCTTGAGCTTCATCGCATGGTGGAAGGGCATTTTGCGAATGCCCGCCTGGCTAAACCACTCTCAAGTAGAAAATCTGTCGCCAAGCACCTAACGGTGTGTTCCGGCAGCTGTCCTTGAGAGCCAGTTAAATTACAGGCACTTGAGACCTTACAACTATGTCTCAAGGTGACGGGCGCAGTGCAATTCGTGACATGTGACGAAATGCATCTGTTATAGGCAGAGGTTAGTATGCTTAACATCAGGTGGGCCTCGAGCTTGTTCCGTCACAATAACATAAAACACTCACCGGTAGTTCCTGTGGTAGCAGTTGTAGCCAGTTGGTCGCAGTCTGGTGCAAAGTCTTCATCCAAGCGGGACGTCCATCGCCCTCAACAACCAACACGCCTGTAACGAACAAAAACTCATTATGCACATCATGATTCAGATGGTAGATCCGCCTATTAAACGCAGCATCCATTTTGAATGAGACTGCCAAAGTCACTCACTTGCATTTTCGCCAAATGTAGGTTGATCCGTGTGATTTTTAGCTAAGAAAAAATAAGTTAAAAACGTTTTGTTATTTCACCAATTTTATAATAAGCTATACAATTAAAGGCCTCTGCGAATATAATACACGAAAGCTGAAATAGCTATTTTATTACTTAACCACGCCATCACTAATGATGTGTTGAATGTTTGCTTTATACAAATGACTCGTTAGTTTTCGCTGAGTAATAAAAACAAAGCCCAAAATTAGGGTTGCTTCACAGGCAGAGAGCATTTTTGTAACTCCGAAAAGCGCGACAGATGACCATGGCAGTGTACAACACAATGATTTGACTAGACGTACTTGGATCGTGATCCTGAGAAGCGGCGTTGTAAGCGAGCTCCTCTTCGTCTTCTAGTTGCTGCATCTTGAGAAGCTTGGAGACAAGGTCGCTGCCTTGAGTTGTAAGTAGCACCTAAAACATGTAATCTAGCGTAAGTTTTAATGTAATTAACGCGTTGGCCAAAATTGACTCAAATTTCTGTCTTTCATCCATACTTTCATTAAAATATTTTTTTTCTATATAGTTCATAAGATGACATACTATTTGGGCATTCGTACATATATGGTATATTAATAAAAGTCCAACAAAGGACAAGCACTTTAAGATGCAGACACCGGCCTCTTCTCTCAGCGATAAATTCATACATAACAATCAAGAATGTTTTTACGACTTCAAAAACACATTTTAATATTGTTAGGTTTGCAATAACACCTGCTATGCGGATTACATTACATAATCACAAATATACGATAGGCTTTTTTTCCCGCACATGACTTAAATTTTTCCTATCGTATATTTGTGATTTTGTAATTGAAAAACAGATGTTTTTATTTTTGTTACTTCAGAACTTTTGACTGGGTGAACCGATTTTGATCATTCTTTTTTATTTGAATAATATAATTAAATGCTAAAGCTTGCTAAATTAATGTGAGATCCTATTTAAATTTCATCAAAATCAGTAAAGCCGTTTTTTAGTTACACTCTAATAACTGAAAAGTATTTTCCTATGTTATGATATAGTCATTGACAGTCCTGTCAATCAATCCCATAAATAGCAGGGGTCACTAAAAAAGGGAAAAAAAATCTTCAACAAGTTATTTCACACATTTGCGTGTTCAAGTCGGTTTCATGTTTTGGGTATTATTTTTCCTATTTACATATGTAATCAGAATAAATACTACTCCGCTAAAGTAAGTAGTTGGGATGGCAAAGCTGACATGTTGGCGGGGTAAATGCACAAAATAACCCAACCTGACGTCAGTGCGGAACACATCGCCCCCAAATGGCATAAGAAAAAGAATCGGGCTAAAATTTTAACTCCCCAATCTTGGTTTTGAGTATTTATCGTTAAATTGATAATTGTGCATTAAAAGTATAGCTGTGTAATTAAAAGGTAAAAAGTCACATTCCAATTACTAAAATGCACTATTTATTTACATGAATACTTAAGACCATTGATTTTCTGATTGATGTATAATATATGTTACCTTTTCGGCGTTGTTGGGAAGTCCGAGCCATGATGGTGTCTGTCGGTCGGATAGCTCCTCGATCCACTTGAGGAAGTGGTCACGTCGGTTGCCGTCGGGCATAGTGATGTGCCGCTGGTTACCAGTCGCCTAATTAAAAAATCACTTTAAATTAAAATGCTCTTTAATCGCAGACTAGTAAAAAAGAACGGTCGTGGTTTTGACATAACTAAGCCTTATCTCTAAAGATTCTCACATTAAGTGCTGCAACACTGCCATACCTAGTATTTGCGTGCGAATGAGACATGTAATCTAGATTTAATATTTAAATTTCCTCAATGAGATATAATATTACGATCAAACTTTACAAGCAAATTTTCACCTATGAATGTATAGGTAAAGATTTAGAATAGAATATAAAAATGGTTTCCAATCTATCATTACGGTTATCAGTGTTTGCTATTCCTTATTTGAAAAATAATAATTTAGATAGGGCTTAAGCTTGCCCAGTTTTCGGATAACTAAATAAACTTCAGCAGATAATGTACATACCCCATCAACATTAGCCACAAGAGCGAAGTCCGCTTCGAACGACTTGGGTGTGAATAGCTTGCACAGGAATGAGTGCAGTAGACGTTGGTCGAAGGAGTTGTCGATTTTTCCTCCGTAGATGCACTGGGATAGAAGCGTTACCAGAGCCTCCCATGGTACCTTCTCTGGAGGTAAATTGCTGCGACCCTGTGCGGTATAATGTAACAAAAATTAATTATAAAGGTTATTAACTAATTAAAATTGTTATAATATTTGTTTTTACAATGGATAGCCTTCAACCTTCAACCACATCTCAACTGTTAGGTGCGATGTGGCCGAGGATGCTTTAAATTAGAATTACACTCTCTCAAGGACAGCTCTCGAGATAGGCGATTTACGTCAGATTTTCTACTTGAGGTTGGTAGCTACAGCCAGACATGGTAACCCATTTACTTAAAATGTCCTAATGAGAGGACATTTTACCACTATCAGTGGGATACATACATATATACACTCCATAGTTTCAATCCCGCGGCGGGATTGAAACTATGGACTCTGAGAATGACATTCCACAACTATTGTATACATCCCACTGATAGTGGGCTAGAACATTTGGACTGCCTATGAGTCCAAATGCTTTTTGTAGTAGCTGTGGTGTTGTACATAGTTTGTAGTATTTGTACAACTATTGCCACTGGACGATCACTGCTTAAATTCCACATTTTCCTAGTAGAATAATCATAGTCTACCCGATTGCAATATTTTGGAGTATAATAAACAACATGTCCGTGGGGTGTCGGGTTACAATTGCATCCACCTGCAATTTCCCGTGGGTGTCGTAAGAGAAATACCGAAAGGGAGCGTCTTCTGATATATTGACGCCTTTAACTGATTCCAACCGCCTGTCAAGAGTCGGGATTACGTCGGGAAATCTTGGGGATACTTTTTTGAACGGTGTCTTTGGCAGATAATAATAAGCAATATAATAAATACTTCAAAGATGTTGCCATGTAGCAAATATAGATACTATCTGTGCAGTAGATATACAGATAGTATTTGTTCGGGATGATGCGAGGTTGCGGAGGTTGGAAATAAATGTTTAATGTTTGGGCACTGTTATATATCACTAATTTATTATGGTTAAAATTTTCTTATGGTATTGTTATGAAAATATGTTAAATATTATGAATGCTACCGGATCGCCGCGAAGACCAAACGTGCATTGAACTCTAAATTCAATTAAACTCTCGTTGGTTTGAGCAATTAGGTGTTTACGACACACGGCGGATTTTGCGTGTCAGGAAATGTTTGGTATGAAAATGTATTGTACCAAACAGTATTTAAGGTGCTTAATGATTATATTACTGTGAAATCTTCGTTACGAGAAGTTTTTTCATATAAAATAAGTCTTAACCTGGTAAAGATAAAATACTCGTCTATTGAGTTACATACTATATAATTGATATATAATTGACGGGATAAGCAGTTTGCAACTATTAATTTATCTGCGTGTTGTAATAGAAGTTTTGTTTGCACAATATTCAGGTTCTTGTAATAGGTATTTTATATATAAGATGAATATCTGCATCGCAAGACTGTTCTATAGTAACAATTGATAATATTTATGAAATTAATGTCACTGACCATAGCAGTCGCATCGATCCAGGTGTCCAGGGTGTCACAAGCGACTCGTAAATCTGACTCGTTGAACTCGTAGTACTTGGCCCAGCCTAGTGGCACGTAACGGAGGCGTTCTTGTACGATTCCTGAATAAAAAGATGTTATTACTTTTTATAATATAGTAGACGCAGTAGACGAAGCGAGCATGCTTTTGCTCATACTAGGTACAGAAAACTCAGAACAGACAAGTACTTTGCGCGGCTCTGGATGGATTTAAACGCCCGAGATTTTAAGTGTTACACATGTAATGGATTTATGAATTCCTCCTGAATGAATAACAGAATGAGAAAAGATTGTTATTGTTATACGCTCACCAGGGACGTGACGGATATGTTGCCTACCTGAAGGTAAAGGACACGTATGTCCATTACATTTGAAGTGCTGCTGCTCAGCAGTGTTTACAATCCAACTGCGAGTTACTCACCGAGGCGGACTCTTGCTCAAGTCCGCCTAGGTGAGTAACTCTACCACTTGATAAAAACAATCCATCATAATACGTATGTTCAAGAAGAGTTCTATAACATAGTGCGACAGTTTATGAAAAGTCTAGACGATTATTATCAAGGCGTTGTGAATCTTCGAGAAAATAATATTTTCTATATTTTATATTATATGAATATTTATTACCATGGAACCAAGCTAGTAGGAAGTAGAGCCGGGCGCGCTCGGATGGCTGTTTCATCATGCGTGCAGCTGGTACCTGAATAAAAATAATACAATATAATGCAAAATATTGATAATTGTAATACTTTGGGCATAACAAACTAATATTTTCTTCTTTCTAAAATATTTATAAAACGGAATCATTGGTATTTTTATTCTCTTACGCGCGTCAAAGATTAAGTAATAGTCACTACACATAATATGACGATGTAACGTCATAGCACTCGCAAAATGAGGTTATTTTGTGAGTGCTATGTGTGTGCTAGTGCGCATGTATGAACCATGGTTTGAGAGCGTATGCGTTGAACCGCAATAAGACGAACAAAGATGTGTTTTTAAAACGTTGTTGTACAAAAACCAGTATGCGTTTTGATTGTTTTCGCCTATATCGATACGCCAATTTGGTAATTTTTAGCACTTGTAGATGTCTTTTGTATGTAACGCTCTCTCATTAACACAACAGCGTAGTTATCATTATATTTATTTTGGTGACATTTTTTTTTATTGAAAGCGTAATTCTGATAACGCCAGTTAACAACCGAGCTCCACTGCAATGGCAACATTGACCACATTATACTCGTGCAAAGGATATAGCTCGAAATCTAAGGCAAAATTTTCTTACCGACCGTACCGGGAACGAAATTGAATATTAAAATAACCTCACCTTGGCTTACGAACTAATGGATGCATGAATAGTTCCTGATACATTTAATATTGCCTTGTAAGGCTTTAGGAATAACGATAATTTGGCAACTGCAATTTCAGCATACGAATATTATTAAAGGTCAGAGGACCGAAATGATTATTGACATTATATTTGATAACAATCAACCAATGTCTAAGTAAATAATCGCCCTGCAGATGTCATAACATTACCGCAAGTAAACAATCGGAATTATTGGCCGCTATTCTTCCTACTCAGTGAACAACTTCTCGTTCAATTCTACTTACAGTAGCAAAAGTCCTTAGTAAGTTAGCCCTGATGCCGGGCGGCGGTTCGAAGACAAGCACGCGTCCAGCTCGCAGTAGGTTCACTGGCAGCTTGGGACTGATCTCGGTGGTCAGGAACAAACGGAAGTTGGGGTGAGGCTGGAGGGAATGCAGCTTCTTCTCCAGTTGTACCAACCACACTGGGGCTAAGTGCACGTTCTTGAGCATCACCCAACTATAAATAATAAATAAGCATCATATCACATAGCAGCTAAGTCTGCTCAGTCAGTTTATCAGTTGTTAGAAAATAGAATGCTGACATGTGATTCGTTGAGTCGACAGACTAGGTAGCCAATTAAGTTATTTATTATTACCATAATCTGATTGAACACATAGAAAAAGTACAGTTACGCGATTGCGCATTCACATTTGTTACACTTAAGCTGTTATAATATGTTAGTATCATTCTTCTATGATTTTAATCACAATTTGCTATTGATATTAGAATTAATCCAATGTAACTCTAAATCTAACTACTAAAACATTTTCTAATCTGTGTTCTAAGAGTCATATGTTGAATGTATGTTATTATCATAAACTGTTAGGAACACTCTGTGAGGCGTATGAATTAACTTAGAAAAGGAATAAAAATGGATTAGATAATATTGGTATTCGTGAATTAATAATATAATAATTTCAGTGGTCAGAATTTAGCGACTTATAGTAAGACTAGATAACAGACAGTCTACTCGTGACCACGGTCGATGCAACTTGATCAGAACGTCGAGGTTAGTCAAAATATTATTTTAATGTTAATTCGTGCGAGAATAGACCCGTTTATGATTTAGAAACATGAGTTTAGTTCACGAAAGTCTAAAGAAAATTAAGATTAGATAAGTTCCTTACCGGCCAGTTTTGCATGCGGTGTTGATAGCGCGCTCTGCTTGGTTGAAACCTTCTGCGGATCCAATAGCAATGCTCGATAAAGGCTTGTTCAATTCTGTAGCCATGTCATCCACGCGCCCTATTCAAACAAAAATATGTTTTCGTTACTCGTGCCCTGCAACTTTATTGTATTTAAACCTAAATGATGTAGATATATTAGAATTCCCGCCCTTGAGATACTTCTCAAGGGCGGGAATTCTAATATATAAATTTTAATACAATTTTTCAATAAATTTTAATATAATTCTAAAATATTAATACAATTCGCGGGTCTTTTACATCTATGGACTGAAAATAAAATAGATATTCCTTTTCTACTTACCGCTGGCATCATATCCCGGTACAGAGCACAATAGAGCCGGCGTAGTGGCATTCAATTGTGTTTCGGTGATGGAGGACAAGTCCAATTCCGTCTCCGCCTTAGCCATGAACCCAGCACCCAACACAGCAGTCACCAGCTGTGTGGCCGCTGCGATCACACGGTCTGGTCTGAATGCCTACACAATAATATTAAATGTTACTATCATTCTAACTCTAGTTCGAAACTTTATGATAAGTATTCTCCGCCATTTGAAAGAGGTTTATGAATGTTGAAGTGTTTACAATTTACTTTTATGTATATATCGTACATTGTGGTCTTTAGTCGCATAAACTAATATTTACACATTCAATAATCTTCACAACAAAGTATAGACCTGTTCATAATAAAGCGCGCCCTTCCATGCACAGTAAATTTTATCTTACTGCAGATGGCTTAAATATATGTAGACAACATCATATATGAGTAGAACTGGGCACTAGTTTTGCTTAGCGAAGTACTGAATAATGCTTATCAAAATTATTATAAGAGGGTAAAGATTTACTTGTATGAGCAGCAGTCGGTACATAGCCAGCGTGTGAGGCGCTGGCGGCGAGGCCGGCTCCGAGTCCCAGAGCGTGGGTACGCATTGCTCCGGCGCCGCCTGCGCCAACCAAGCCGACAGCTCGGGGAGCTCTCCCGCCTTCTCCAGCAGACGACGGAAAGATACCAGTCTGGAAGAGTGTCAACTGTTTAGAATCATCTTCATATAGGTCCGTATAAATAAACGATCTCAGCTTTGGGCACGGTCTCAAGAGACGCCTTAAGAAGCTGAACTTAAACCAGTCTTATCCTGCTGATACCACAATTCAATCTCAAGATAGCTTGGTAGATACCAAGCGATCTTGAGGTGCTGATTCTTGTGAACGCCATTATATAACATGTAGTAAGATATATGAAAACTATGTATATGAGGGCTCATAAATTACATTTATCGAAAAGTAAAAATGCGAATGTTGATGGACGTTAAAGGTTTTGTAAAAATCTGCCGTACTGACACGAATATCGAATGTAAGCACTTGTTTGCATGTTTATGGAATATCGACCATATGAGCATGCCGCGTTTTTATGTCTAGTTATTCGTTGAAAGATAGGCGATGGAGGATTGAGGTTGTAACGATCGATTGTACATAATCCTAAATGAAACCTGTATATATAGAGAGTAGAGGTTTGTTCTACTTACCTAGAGCTCAACCTGGCCGCCGCGTCGTGTTGTTGAAGACTGAGTGGCTCTAGTGGTGCAGAGTGGGACACAAAGCCCTCTTTTCCTCGCAGGAACGTCGCGAACGTTTGGTCCAGTGTATCGTCTGCTCCAGTGCCTTTGAGATGTATGCGACAGAGGAGTAGAGCGAATGTGAGGCGGTCTGTGTGCAACATTCCACGAGCTACGCGTTCATATACCACCTAAGAAGAAAGAAAATATGTTGGAGTTGATTTTGACAATGAAATACTATCGATGTGGTATTTTTCAAACAGCATTATTATACCTGGGTCTGTATTTCGTTATCATCTACGTTGGTATATTACGTATTATATAAAAATGGCTTTGATGATGACATGCGATCATCACAAGCAGTGAATATAGAAGTATCGGATTAAAAACAGATACTGAACGGTTTCAAAACTTATACCATGCATAGAATCTCGAAGTAATATGACTCGTATGAAATGGTGATGAGTTGTGGTGAAATGGAATAATTCCAAACATGGATGTTGGTGACCATTCCAGGGTTTCGTTAACCACCAACGTTCCAACTCTATCATCAAAACAGCTTGATGAAGCTATATTATTAAATTGTCATTGGAACTACACACAATTGCCAAGTTTCACGATGAAACAACAATCAGAAGTGGGTAAAATTCAGTTTCTTACATCCCATAATATAGGTACAAGTCGACCTAAAAGGACGCGGTAAAATAATTTGCCATAAACGGTTTGTAAGAGATACCTATCAAATCTAATCTAAATCAGTTATCCCATTCGAGGTAAAGCTTATCATACCCGTATATAAATCCCACGGTTTTACAGCACCAAGTTAATACTTAACTTATTAATTCAAACGTTACAATAATAATGCCTTACACAATCTTTTTGACATCAATTTTGCAAATAACAGGGGTCGAAACTGATTGTACAGTCAAATATACTGATTTTACTGACTGTAAGACAAAAAAATACTGACCTATTACTGACCTTTTACTGTCTTAACTTTTATGGATATGTATTATAATAAGGGGGTTTCTAACAGAGTAATACTCGCAAAAGATAACTTGTGACTTCGCATGTAAAAGTCAACTCTTGCGGGTTGTAAATTAGTTAAAAGAATATTTCATTTTCTGTTTGGCCTACACCATCCCCATAGTCGACCCGTACCACCATATTTATTTATAAGCAGGTAACAAGAAATCAAATCTTAGGGTTATAACAATATATGTGTGTGTGTGTGTAATTTACGGGTGATCTGAGGTCGGGAAGTAGAAAGGGGTGAGTTTTAAGGGTAAACATCGGTTTATATCGATTTCCGGCAAAATTACAAGTCCTATGGAAAAATTTATATGACAAAGTTGTAGGTAATAAAAAGATCTACAACTTTTGTATTAATTGTGATCATTTGGAATGTATGTAGTATTTTTGCTAACACCTACCCCATTTACTTAATTTTTTTCTCTGTAATGGCTAAAATAACATATTTATGTTGATGTAGTACATAAATAAATGTAAAAAAACTTTTTTCAATCTTAATATTCTTTAAGTTATTTCATCGATAATTATATAAAGTCTGAGTTTTCTCTTTTCTTTGCATTTTTTGAGAACTTTTTTACCATGATAATGTATCTTAAGTGGTAGTGCCACGCTGTAGCTCTTCTCAATCCCCATGAACGCTCCTCTCGGTTCGTCGGACCACTGCCTGATCCGGAGTTCAGCGCCGGTTACACGCCCAACTCGACCCCGTTTTGTAGGTTATCGTCGCGTGTGGCACTATAGGTCGCAGATTGGGACGGGATGCAGTCCTTTTTTGCATCCTACCCATGGGGGCAAGTTTGTTTCTTGCCGGATGATCCAGATGTCACTGCCGACTATGTTGCTGATGTAGTGCTTCAAGGTATGTAACTCGTTATTCCATATTCTGCAGTGCCCATCGGTGGCAGGTCCCAGCCCTGGTTTGGTCGTACTTGTAAAATGACCTTTGGCCAAAAACGAGAGCGTTACCAAGCTTGGGCCAACTCAGTGGCATCTAAGGATTTAAATACCAGCGATCTCAAAAAGGAATATAATTTTGCCTCCAGGTCCTCCAAAAGAGTAATAGCAAGTGCGAAGTCGGAGCATATCGGCAAAACTGGCGAGAGATTAGCCCGCCTTCCTTCGGGAACATGTGCGTTCTGGTCTCTCGCCAGGGCTGTCCAGGGGAATTTTTGTCAGTCATCTCAACCGCCCCTGCTCAGAGAGAATGACACACTGGCCCACACCGCAAAGGAGAAAGCCGATCTTCTGGGCACTCTCTTTGCGTCAAACTCGACTTTGGATGACCAAGGGAACTCACCACCGACTATACCACGGTGTGATACCTCGATGCCAGATATAAATTTCCGGCAAAGTGCTGTACGTAAAGCACTGTTCTCCTTGGATATTCATAAGTCGAGTGGGCCTGATTGCATCTTTCCGATAGTGCTGCGGACTTGTGCTCCAGAATTGACTCCGGTTCTAACGCGTCTTTTCCGGCTCTGCTACACATCAGGCCTTGTCCCAAAATCATGGAAGACGACCTTGGTGCACCCGATCCCATAAAAAGGTGACCGCTCAGATCCGTCCAACTACCGCCCTATAGCCATAACGTCTTTTTTCTCCAAGATAATGGAATCCATTATCAACAACCAGCTCTTGCAGTATCTAGAGGAGCACCAGCTGATTAGCGATCGCCAGTACGGTTTTCGTCGCGGTCGCTCAGCTGGTGATCTTTTAGTATACCTTACGCAGCGATGGGCGGAGGTGGTGGATTCCAAGGGTGAGGCGTTGGCGGCTAGTTTGGACATAGCGAAGGCCTTTGATCGGGTGTGGCATAAAGCGCTTCTTTCGAAGCTTCCTTCCTATGGGCTTTCCGAGAAATTGTGCGAGTGGATCTCCAGTTTTTTGGCAGATCGGATCATCAAGGTCGTTGTCGACGGTGCATGCTCCGACTTGAAGCCAATTAACGCTGGCGTTCCGCAAGGCTTTGTGCTATCTCCGCCTCTATTTCTCTTGCACATCAATGACATGCTGCAGCTCAGTGATATTCATTGTTATGCGGATGACAGTACTGGAGATGCCTCTTACACCGGCCGTGCTAAAATTTCTCGGGAAAACGTTGTGGAGAGTCGGAACAAACTTGTGTCTGAAGTCGAGACCATGTTGTCTAATGTTTCGAAGTGGGGCCGACAGAACTTAGTTCAATTTAACCCCAAGAAGACACAAGTTTGTGCGTTCACCGCTAAATTATCCCCGTTTATCGTATCCCTCCGTTTTGAAGACACTCTCCTTGCCCCATCAACTAGCATCGGAGTACTTGGCGTCGACATATCGAGCGTCGTTCAATTTCGCTGTTACTTGGAAGAGAAGGCTAAATTAGCCTCTAAAAACCTTGGTGTGCTTGGAAAAGCGAGGCGGTACTTCACGTCGGCCCATCGCCAGCAACTTTATAAGGCTCAGGTTCAGCCTCACATGGAGTACTGCTCTCATCTCTGGGCGGGAGCTCCCCAATACCAGCTTCTTCCATTTGACCGCATACAACGCAGAGCGACTCGAATCGTTGACGATCAAGTTCTCTCCGACCGGCTCGACCCTTTGGCACTACGTAGAGATGTTGGATCACTCTGCATCTTCTACCGCATCTATCACGGGGAGTGTTCTGAGGAACTGTTCGATTTACTACCTGCAGCTCAATTTCGCCATCGGACGTCCCGACAAAGCATGATGTTTCATAAATTTCATGTCGTCGTATGGAAGTCCACAACTTTGCGATTTTCACGGCATTTTCTACCTCGCACTGCCACAATATGGAACCAGCTGCCAGGTGCAGTATTTCCGAACGGATACGACTTAGGGGCCTTCAAGAAGAGAGCATATTCCCTCCTCAAAGGCCGGCAACGCATCCTCTATACCTCTGGTGTTGCAGATGTTCGTGGGCGATGGTGATCACTTACCACCAGATGAGCCGCCTGCTTGTTTGCCCTCCTATCCCATAAAAATATATATATATATATATATATATATTTATATTTTTACATTATCAGAAAGAAGAGATTTCAACGAACAAAAAGCCTACCTACTATTTAAAAAGCTGATATTTTGACGCGAGAATTTTCGGTTGAAAATTAAGGTGCTTTTTCGATATCAAAATAAAGTGAAAAAAAAAATTTTATAAAAAAATATTACAGTGTGTTTGGGACATAGAGAGGTAAGTTTTCAACAAATTTAGTAAAATGAAAAGTTTTTTAGTATTAGATATAAATAAAAATCCACAAACTTTGTTATTTGAATATATCTCATAAACTTTGAGGTTAAGGGAAAAAAGTGTTAATACAATGTAGATCTTTTAACTACCTACAACTTTGTCATATATTTTTTTTCCATAGGACTTGTAGTTTTGCCGGAAATGGAGGTAAACCGTTTTTTACCCTTAAAAACTCACTCCTTCCACTTCCCGACCTCAGATCGTCCGTAAATAATTTTTCCTTGAACTTTTGTTATATTTTCTTCCTTTTTCAACGAGTTGCATACTACTATATATATTTTTTTCACTTTTCACCATTTTCAAAGGCTTCTTTCTGCTCTGGTCTAAAATGCATCGGATAATTTCTTTTTTAAAAATGAAACTAAAGAGATCAATGAATTCGTTAAAAAAATAAATGTAAGAGAAACGAAGGTTCTGCCTGTAAAAAATTTAACCAGTTCAATAATTAAATCTATTTATTTGAAACGGCGGTGCTGGGGTAGCGGAGTACCGCTCTTCAGGGAAGGGATGCTAATGCTACAGGAATGAATAGGTTCGTTGCAATAATAGCTCGGGGTATCCGGGAACGCGTAACCCGTGTCCTCAAATATCAATTACTGGACAAACAATTGAATTGAGAACCCCCTGGATACATGATTAGTCTTTAATTCACATTACCTAAGTACCATGACACAGGGAAAAAATGGCGAAAATAACGTGGATGGCTACAATATTGACATTCTTCTTCATCTTGGCGATCAATAAGGGCAATTTTTGTTTGTAGTCAGGGTCCAGTATGAAAGCGCTTTTCCAAAATACTGACTTAACTGACCATTTTCAGAAAAAACTGACTTTTACTGACCGACGTTAAAAAAACTGACTTTACTGACCAGTTTCGACCCCTGAAATAATAACGGAAAGAAGATCAAGTACCTATAAAATCAAGGAGGATTTTAAGTTCTACGTAGTTAATGCATTTCCTCGTTAAGAATCGATTTTGATGGTATCGTAAACTTACCGCGAATAGCTCCTCCGTTATAATCTTAAGTCGCGCGGCGTAGTCACTGACTCCGTTCAGTTGCGGGTACACGAGCACAGAACTGAAGATATCGAGGAACATCTTCAGTGAATATTGGTACAAGAAGTGCACTTGGTTGAGAGATTCCATTGTGAAGTATATACTGCTGCAAGCCTGGAAAAAACATACGGAGTCAAAAATTGCACTGTTTGAGTCGATATGGTTTTTAAAATGTCATATCAAGGAAATACACTTACTTGGGACAGCGGAAGGTACTGTTGGCTGACTGTTTCGATTTCAGCTATAACCTTGTCTGTCTCTTCAACCTAGGAAAACACGAATTGTTATTTTAAATTATAACGGAAAGAAGTTCAAGAACAGTGTTGAATCAGATTGTCAATATGAAACAATAAATGCTTAGATGTACTTGAAATGACATCGTTCTCATCTCTGTGCGTATTTAAATTGTAATTATAGTCCAAAATCAGTCTTCTTCTATAATTTTAATGTTTTTAGAGGCCTACTAAGCGTAGAACTTTAAAATACACAATGAATGGAAAAAAATACATCAAAAGCGGGATGCAAACCCGCGTCATCTGTCCCCGGGTTTTTAAATTACATAACGACAAAAGGGCTAGTACGAATTTTGGCCCTATTAACAGGTAGCATGGATTGGACGTCCTGGACCCGCTCGTAACTTGGAACCTTGCTTATGGTTCAAAATTTACCTTTCGTATTTATTACGTTAACGCTTCTTTTATTTAAAGGAAAAGGTTGAAATAACACAAATAATCGCTACATTCATTTCTCATTTGCAAAATAAGAAAAGTAGATTTGGTAGAATTTCTTCAATTATTTACCTTCAATCCAATATCGTCAGCCTCCTTCTTCAGAGTCTCAAGCGTGGCGATAACTGAATCGTCATCGAGGATCTTGCCCTTCGCGTCGTTCAGTGCTTGTAGCAGTGACTTCTCGAGTTGACGCAGACGGAGGTGGAATTCACCTATAATAATACACACGGTGTATTTATAACTCTATTAAATACAATAATTGGTCATTTTACTGCTTAGGACAACAGTACATTTAAGTTACGTAAGTTTTTTGCTACTCTTTTGAAGCACTGATGGCTAAGCGGCATTGGCTATGGACTGCCGCTCAGCAGCTCCCTTGTTAAAATCCCACCGCGGGCTTGAGCTTCACCAAATGGTGGTAGGGCATTTTTGCGAATGCCCGCATGGCTAGCGATCACACTCCGGTAGAAAATCTGTTGCCAAGCACCTAACAGTGTGTTCCGACAGCTATCCTTGAGAGTCAGTAATTCTACGTTAAGCCTGTTAACACCGTCCACCGCACCATCACTTGAGATTGCGGTCAAAGGCTTACCTATCAGCAATAAAAAATAAAAAACGAAGCTTGTTGTAAAGTCCGGAAAGACCTTCACGAGCTTTAATCTAACCAGTAGACAGGCTGGCCAGGGAATTGTGGCATCTTTTTGTGTCGTAGACCACGACTCGTTTTGGGTCACAAAGCCCGATTCAGTAAGTAAATTTGCTTTTTTTTTCTGTATAGCATTACTACTTGATTACTTACTTACCCCCATAGATCATGTTTTAAAGAACTTTGCTTCAGTCTGGACGATGTCTTTTATTTCTTCTTTTCCAACACAATTTTTGATTCAAAACAGTTTTTTGAAACTTCTCCAACTGATTTAGCTAAGTTTATGGCAGAATGTCTTTGGTTGTAACTATATAAAACTCAATTTAACATACCTTGCAGCTTCAACAAGTCGGAACGTTTAGTGTCTATGTCAGGCCGTTCCGCCTTCAGTACTCTGTGCAAGCACTGCGATTGTAGCGATGATCGCGTCACGGTGAAGTTTACGAATGTCACTCGGGAACACATGTCTGGGGGGAATTCCACGGTCGGGTCCCTGTACGAGAGTTATCAAAATGTTAATAAAATAATAGCCCGTGGGGTGCGGGGCTGGAATGTCAACCCCCCATCTCAACCCGTGGGTGTCGTATGAGGCGACTAATAGTAACACACCAGAAGGTAGTAAGCAGCACTTTCTGAGGAACAGATATCCCCAAGACGCCCCCCTCATAATGGAGGAGGCTGTGTTCAGCAGTGGAAAATCCGGCTGATACAGTACGGTAAGGTAATATAATAATAAACTAATTTTGAATCGGGTGATTCCAATCTAACAAAATAGTTACAGTGAGATATAAAAATTAGCAATTCTGTAGATGTTTGCTTGTGAATTACCAGTATAATAGAAATTATTTATGTACCCTTTGATTGTAAGTTAATTAAGTTTTTCAGCACACTCGCTCGTAACGGGCCTTAAAATGCACCGATTTTAGTGTCATAATATAGTGTATTGCACACTCGCACTTTTTTTTACTTTACTGCACTAGTGTTTTTTAATAGAAAAAAAAACTTCTCACAAGGAGATTGTTTCGTTAGTTTTTTCATATAAAAACAAACCAAAGAGTTTTTTACCTACAGAAGTAGAACTTTAGAAGATTTAATTATAAACCTTCCTAATCAGATTGTTATTGCTATCAAAAAGATCAAGAAAATATTTTCGTATCAAAATTTTCGTATTCGTTCCTCGCAAGTGTATTGAAAAACGTTGTATGAAACTCGTGCGCGTTGTTTATTACAATCACTAAACCCGTCTCGATTGTAATAAACAACTTCACGCACTTGTTGTATAATGTACTATTTTTTTTATGTTAAGAAGTGATGAGTCTAACCAGTCGTCCACTTTGTAAGAGTCACGCCTGTCCATTACAGTTAAATTGTCTCCATGTTCGTCCTACTTGACACTGCTCTGCACTCGTCACTCTGAGACGTTAGTTCTTATGTCTTGTTCACCCAGTAATTTCACTTGGTACAGTGCCGTTCGCGTATAAACACAGTAGTGTTTGCGGTCCACGGTTTCGAGCACGAATATCTGACACGGCGGTGGTACCAAGCAAGACTGACTAAAGAGAACTACCACCTTAAGTTAGAATAACTGTTTATTTGGTCAATAGCGTTAATCATTTCGATAAGTTAGCATTATTGAATTGAAAACACTGCAGGGTTTATTCAGGAAAAGAAGTTTATACTTCACAAATGTATACCAAAAAGAGAGCGGATCCAGGTGCAGTCTCAGGGGGCATGATCACCTTCGGCACAAAAGTCTACACCCATGACCCGTGTCTCATGTCGGTGTTTTAAAATCTAGGTCTGTTCGGCATTCACTACCTCCTAAGTTGGATCATCTAAGCAAAATGCGTCATTAAGGTAAATTACCTGGTGCTCAGGAAGATGACAAACGAGGGACTGAGATCGATGTCCTGATCTCCAAGGGTGATGAGCACACGGCCGCCGGTACGACGTAACTCTCGGTTCAGAACCGGGTTCAGAATCGGGTCGTAGTTCTCCACATCCTGTGTACAGTTTAAAAATTGTATTAGTTAATGTCATCTTAGCTTTGCAGCGTCCGTTATTTTTGTAACAGATCTGTGTTTATTCAACTTTCAACCAGTTCCGTTGTTGTGGTTTTGAAATATAGATGGAATATTATGTAGACACGTGGTGCTGTTTTAAATTATAGGATTGTAGAATGAGATTGTGACTTATATGATGGATATTACTTCCGGAAAATTGTTAGGCAGTTGGCACATCAAGACCTTAAAAGGGGGCAATCTTATGTATACTTTTAAATGCACTCCGGGTCAGACGTTGTTTATAGTAGATTATGATATAAGTGAGCTAAATTGCTCATCATACACGAGGCTGTGCGTTGCAGCCCGTAGGCGAGGACGTAAATCAGCCGAGTGTATAATGAGCAAGTTGCTCACGAGTTTCATACGCACTTTTTCAACACCCTTGCGAGGAAAAGATATATATATTGCACAAATACGTTACCATACATACACAAATTATGAAAAATAGCACGCAAGTTTTTTTTTGCGCTGCCAATGTATGATGGTTGATTACATATAAACCTTTTTGATGTTACTAATCTGTATTACTCGGTTAATTTGAAAATGCTCTGTTTACTCGCATGTAATTTGCAGTTAGGTACTAACTTAACTTTGTAGGGATAATGATATATACATTACGCACTAGTGTATAATATAATTATGCACGAGGGTGTTATAGGTCGGTTTATGGTCCTAAGAACGATATAATAAAGCTCACTTTACGAGCAAGGGTGTTGAAAATTGTTATATATAATTTTGCTACACTTTTCTGGACACAATACCGACATAAAAGTACTAAGTTATAAGACATTAGTAGATTATGATACAAGTAAGGTAAGTTGCTCATAATACACGAGGCTGTGTGTTGCAGCCCGAGCCGTAGGCGAGGGCGTAAATCAGCCGAGTGTGTTTTACTTAGGGATAATTCTATTACGCACTAGTGTATAATATTATTATGCACGCGGGTGTTATAGTTCGGTTTATGGCCCTAAGAACGATATAATAAAGCTCACTTTACGAGCAAGGGTGTCGAAAAATAATAATGAACATCACAGTAATAAATCAGCACAGGAACGCTAAGAATATTTGTACCAAGCCAAAACATATCCAGGCTCTTCCGTTCCTCCCGACAATAATTATTGTTTATATTATTACCTGTACAAGTAGCGGATTGCCGAACCGCAGCGCCGATTCCAGGTTCTTTCTAAAGGAGTCGTCGAGGAAGGACGTCTTGGTGATCTTGCGTTCCTTGAACTCCCGCATTATGAACTCGGTCGCTTGCCCGGACGGGTCGATGATCAGTGGGTAGCGGTTAAAGCGCTACAAAACGAAAATATATTGTCAATGTCACACCCAAGTAATAATGATATAGATAGTTTTTTGTTACATATTATAGGCTGTAAAGATATTTGGTCGAAAAAAGAGGAAAAAGAGAAGGAAATGGTGGAGCCAGGAATGTGAGGACATAATAGAGAAAAGAAGGAAATATAGAATTCTATCTGAACAGGACGAGTTGTGGGTAGATACATACAAGGAAATCAAAGCAGATGCGAAGAGAATCATCAAAAAAGCTAAAAGAAAGCACCTTGATAACATCGTTTGTGGAATGGAAACGCTCATTAGTTCAAACGAGTCCAGGAAGTTTTACAACGAGGTAAGATCCTACAGAAAAGGATATCAACCCACAACTCAGATACTTGAAGATGAAGATGGCCGGTTGATAACGGATTGCGAGGAAATAAAGACCCAATGGCAATGCTACTTCCAGCGACTGCTTAACTGCTCTCCTCTCGACGAACCTGTGCCCCATACTAACCGCCTCAATGACACCGTAGTGGAAACATTAACCTTTGATGAAGTTCGAGATGCCATTGCAAGACTCAGAAACAACAGAGCACCGGGAATAGTTGGGTTGCCATCTGAGGTATGGAAATACGGAGGCGGAATAGTGCAGTCGCAATTGTATGTGCTGTTGACCAAAATATGGGAAGCAGAAGAGCAGCCACTGGAGTGGAATACAGGAGTCATTTGTCCTGTCCATAAAAAAGGCTGTAAGAAGAGGTGCTCCAACTATCGTGGGATAGCGCTACTCCCAACTGCATATAAAGTCCTATCATACGTATTGATGAAAAGACTACAACCTTACGCGGAAAAAATCCTCAGCGAGTATCAGTGCGGTTTTCGCCCTAATCGAAGCACTGTGGATCAGATCTTTCTGCTGAAGCAGTTGATGGAAAAAAGGTGGGAGTACGCACAGAGCTTGCATGTATTGTTTGTGGACTTCGCTAAAGAATACGATAGCATTGACCGGAACGCTCTGTACGCGATACTGAGGAATTTCAACATACCAAATAAGCTTGTCTGTCTGATCGATGTCGCGCTGACGAAAGCTTTCCCTGTAATTACAGGTTTAAAACAGGGGGATGCCCTGTCGCCTATGCTCTTTAACTTGGTTTTAGAATATGTTGTTAGAAGCATTCTAGCACTAGATGTTGGATTGGAATTAAACGGGAGGCATAAAGTGATCGGATATGCTGATGATCTGGCTTTGTTGGGAGGAAAAAGTGCGGATGTCCAAGTAGCGACCAAGGTCCTGGAAACGGCGGCAATGAAAGTAGGCCTTAGTATCAACTATGACAAGACTGAGTATCTCCACATGAAGCGATACACAAACAGACGCACCAAACCACAAGATCTACATGTCGGAGATACCATTTACAAAGGGGTAGTCAAATTTAAATACTTAGGCTGTACTGTCAATAACTCAAATTCCCGAGAGGAGGAAATTGACATCCGCGTCCAAAGTGCCTTGCGTTGCAGCGCTGCCCTGCATAAAGTTTTGGTGTCCAGGCTTCTCAGTAGACGCACGAAAATCCGAATCTACAATACTGTAATAAGGCCTATCCTAATGTACGGCTGTGAGGCCTGGACACTGACACTTAAAGAAGAGAACAAGCTCCTGGTAGCCGAAAGGAAAATCTTTCGTAAGATTCTTGGCCCGAAGCAAAGGCCGGACGGAAGCTGGAGAATCCGAAAAAACGCCGAAATCGAAGAGCTCGTGGCCCAGCCGAATATTATTGGAGAGACCAAAGGTCACAGACTCCGCTGGCTTGGCCACCTGGAAAGAATGGACGAGGATCGAGTTGTAAAAAGAGCCTACCTGAGTCAACCAACAGGCCGACGACCAGTTGGACGTCCCAGATACAGATGGGGCGATGCGGTGAGCGCTGATTTACGCGATCTTCACGTAGATAACTGGCGTGAAACTGCACAGGACCGAAACCAGTGGCGTGCTCTCATATCGAAGGCCAAGACTCACTTCGGGTCGCTGAGCCAGTGGAGTAAGTAAGTAAGTAAGTATTATAGGCTATCCTTTGATCGCTGATATGTAACTGATGCTGTGGTCGAGGATGGTAAATGGATAGGCTTCGAATTACTGACTCTCAAGGACTGCTGCCGGAACACACAGATAGGTGCTTGGCGATAGATTTTTTTAAATTGAGGGTGGTAGCTAGCTAGGGGAACATTTGCACATGGGGCACGGGAGTCCATAGTTATTACCGTTTAGGTATCACTGCTTAAAAGGAAGGTTTTCGAACGAAAGCTCGTAATAAATAATTATTTATAAACTTGATTTAAGTTGAGATCAGAGTGAATTTTCGGATTAATTATACCAACTTAAACACCTTTGCAGTCTCCAGGCCTCTTTGACTATCTTACTAACAAAACGATTCTACTGCTGATCTTTACAAAAACCATATACAATAATATCGTAAACAAAAATAACCAGCAAGAACTGGCAAGAAAGTCAACCAATCTATGGAACGAAGAAGAAACTATATATTTTCAGATGGTCGTGGAAACCGAAAAACAAAATCAAATATACTTTTGCGTAGACTTTATATAATGCAATAGCATTTATTAACATTTTAGGCGCTCCTATAAATGCAGATTTTGATATATAAGTCATCAAATAGTCTTACTTTGGAATATAGGAAATAAACTATATATTTTCAGATATTAATAACTAACCCAATAAATATCTACAAAACTAAATCAAATTTAATAAATTGTATAGAAATGTGTAAAAACTTACTCTGAGCATGATGGCATTCTCCACACACAGCTCATCAGTAGGCAACGCGTTAGCTTGCCAACGCAGCCGCTCATCGGGATTACTGAGGTATTCCGTGCGGGCGATGTCAGCGCGGTATCTAATGTTCGCGGCCGCTAAGTGAGACGTCCACGTTGTGAACAGGTTTTGACGGTACTGGAAATAAACTTAGGTTGAGGCTTTGGCTAAAGATCTATTAGATAATTCGAGACTACAAAGTCTTTACATACAAGCTATTTTGTAAGATAAATAAAGAAAGAAAGTCAAAGGTTTAAACCTTTGACCACTATCTCTTAAAAAACTTAAATACTCACGTGCTGATCGAAGTAACCGCCATAGGCGATGAATGCGGCTGACAAAAGCACATCACCGACGATGGTGCTCATTTGCGAACGGAACGTCTCAGAGCTCAACTCCCAACGTTCGCGTTCGATCACCAAGCTCTTCAGGAGAGCTATAGAACGATCGACCTGGGAACATTGAAAAGTTCAAATATTACATTATGCAAATATTATTATTGACCGAGCGAAAACTTAGTTCGAGCGAAGCATCTCTGCTTCAACTTGACAAAAATGCTTTCGTATGTCCGGTTGTTCTCCTCTACAGGTCGCATTTCTTAACCGATTCTCACGAGATTTTGTGAACAAGTTTGATAAGTCCATAAAATTTTTAGTCGATTCAGTTTTTGGAAATTTTTCAAAATGACGGAGATATACATTATAAGGTGTTGAAAGTATGGACGCTTAATTTAATGGCAATGTTCTGATACGCACGTCAGTTGCCTAAAACACATATGATCACTCTCTCTCTCTCTCGTATAATCAATTATTTATTTTCCATGTTTTTGTAGCCAGTATATTCATTCGAGATAAATACATTACCAAGTATGTAAAATTATTGCATATTTACTACTTACCTACCTATTTCCGATACAACTAGCCTTCGCTGGGGGCCGCGAATCGTTATTTATTGTTTACATTACATATCTGGATTTTGGATTTCTTGGCCCGTTCTGCCATTGGCATGCGCAGTGAATCTTTATTCAATTGTCAGCTATGCAAAGGCAGACTCGCGAGGTCTACAGCTCGGAGAGCCACTAGTTTAATAGATAATGACCCAATAATATTAACCAGTACCATTATATAAATGAATGCATTTATATAACATGATTTAACGCAAGAGGCATAAGAAGAAATAATAACAGAGTAGATTAGAATCTTCTTTGACAAAGTCTTAAACGCCGCTATTTATATACCTGCTTCCCTCTTCATGTCATAACGCCCCACTGTCGCCCAGGCGTGTTGCTAGGGTTGCCTACTGTTAAATATTCATTACGTCTACAGATAATATCGCTAAAATATAAGTTTTACAGTACTTTGAAATCATTATTTTATTCTAATTTTACACCATAAGATTTATATACACGTAGGTACCAACATTGTAGATACATATATATAACATACTATAAGTACTATACCAAATGAAGCCATTTATGTATTAATATTACTTGCCTACATACATAAATGAAAATACATACAGGCGCACGTAAAACCATTAAATAAGTTTATTCAGCGTTAGGTAAGCTTTAGTAGTATGAGAGCTAGACCCCATAATGGTCTTGGAGAACGGCACAGTGGTCAGAGCCCTGAGGGACTAAGGGGTCCTGACCGCAGTATAGTCTGAGAGCTTAAAGCCATAGTAGATATATAGAAAACATTAAATAATCTCCGCGTACGAAGTATTGGTTAAGTAAATCAAGTAGAATAAAATTAAGTAAAATTTATCTTGGCTAATGCTTCAGCTACATTACTGGGTTGAAAACAGCGGTATTTGTAAGAAAAGCTTATTGAATGGTAATACATTTTTTGCATTAAGACCCCAAAATGTATCTGAAATACCTAGGCAAACATGTTTGTGTGACAAATATAGGAATGATATATTAAATCAAATGGGAATAGTTAATTTTAGTGTAGTAGGGGAGAAATCGGTAACGCTAAGAAAGATTACACGGACTTAACTAACGCTAAAAAAGATTTTTTTCTTGAATTGTGGTATCGATTGAACAACCAAACAAACCACAATAATTTTGTAATTTGTTTATAATATGGTACGGAACGCACAAACAGACTAACACGCATGCGGCGACGCCAGCCGTGACAGCCCGACTGAGTATCCCGTTTAACGTGTAGGCTAATATCGTGACCTCGAACACGTTCGGAGTGAAAGTTTCCGTTTTACTCTGTTATTACTTATTCTTATGACAAGTTGCATTTCGAGAATCGATATACGAATACCTAACAGTTACCAGGATTAATGAATCGAAGTGTTTGAAGTTTTTAATTACCTTGGCCTGTACATTTTCCAGGTCAGTCTTTATTGCCTGTGCTTGACTGATCAGCTGAGCGTACTCTTCCTTGTAGGAGGCGATTGATTTTTCCAACTGAGCAATGAGTTCGCGCACTTCGTCTCCAGCTGTCACGTTTGTCTGAGCTTGATCCTCTAGGGCTTTAAGTTCATTGCGAAGAGGTTCTACGCGTTTCAACATATCGGCGTATTCAATCTGTGATCACAAAAAAGTATGTTATAATTCATAGGACTATGTACCAAACTGCTTTAAAATCGTAATTTTCTTCACAGAAACGATGAATGCACTTGACATTCCAATGACTGTGTCTGTAGATAGCAAATCAAAGATTTTTAGTTATATACGAAAATGTGATCAAAAACTAAGCTTACCTGAGCGATAGCCCATTTGACCATAGGACCACAAGCCATACTGGCTCTGTTGACCTTCTCGAAGTTGTAATCCGGATTGCTGAGGTACCGAGTTCTCATCTTTTCACGCACATCGTCGCTGCCCACATAAAAAATAGATTAATTATGTAATCATATATCAATAAGTAGTATTCAACGTGCTGTTCGTGCAATGCCAATAAACCCGACCCTTTCAATGAATGAAATATCCCCCTAACCCAAAGATTTTTCTATACTTCATGCATCATTTGTTAATCAAGTTTTAACCTTTCTCGACAGATAAAATACATTTCAAAAACATCACTTACCACACATCAAATAAATCTAGGGATGAACACCAGCCTTCCGATAAGAAGACAAATTAGATAGCAAAATAAATAAAATATATGACAAAATTAAAATGAATAAGCTCACTTTCACATGAACGAGAATAACTCTGGCTTTACATGTACAAAGAACGTTATTTATTGGCAAATACATTCATGCAATAGGGATATGAAGACATTTGTATTTACACGAAATTTATGAAGCGACCAATCTCAAACAATTTGACACGTTTTGAAGACAATCTAATAATACAAGTTTCATAACTTTGAGAGTAATTTCGTTCCATTGCTCTCTTCCCGATTGCTGTTTACGAGAGTAAAAGTCAGAATGACTTACGATACCTTTTACATAATACTATGATTATTAGAATCTTTATGATAATAATTTATAATTAACAATAATTGGCTACAGATGTTTTAGTCGGATATTAAAGAATTTTAGTTTACAAAACTACTTGATATATTATTAATTACCTTTGTACTGTAGGTCAAATATTATTTAATGTAACAAAACTTGTCTAAATTAATTTTGAGTGCCACCACCACCTCAAAAATACATGCACAAGATGCAAATACATTCAATAGCGAATAAAAATCAAATCGAAACACTAAAGGCATGCCACAAGCTTCACACCAATCTAAACTTTACTTATTCTAGTTAAAAATTAACATTTTTATCACGTTATGTAAAAAGCTTAGTACGTCAACTAAACTGTGTCTATTTCTACTGTCTGCAAGCGTCGAACTTAACTATGTACTAGCTTTTTACATAAAACAACCACATTTTGGGACAAATAATACAGGATGGACGGAAAACAAGCGGGGCGGTGCTCACGTTATGTCGTCAGTGGAGAAATTGGAGACGATGCTATTGATGAAGTTCTCTCTCATGATGACAGCTCGGATTGCCTTCCAATCTGTCGCGTTTTCGCCGAGCAGCAGGCAAATGGATTCGAGTGCGACCTTGACGAGCGCCGGCGGGTTGCCCATAGACCTCACTTCCACCAAATACTGCTTCTTTATACTTTTCACCGCTGTACAGTAAAGTCGAGTCGCAGCCGTCCATCGCGCCGCGTCCGTCACCATCACGAAGCGAGAGCGAGAGAGGACAAAAAAGAGAGAAACAAAAGAGGCGTTTAGCTATCTGTGATACGTACATGCGGCTGGCGTTATTACTGTATGATAAAGTCCGAACGCATCTACGCTACGCTAATGAGGAAAAATCAAGATCACTCGCTATTCTTTATTTAAACAAGCGATCGTGATCTTTCGACGATTATCTAAGTCTTTAAACATTTTCTGCTGAAACAAGAGTCGGTTACTAATTGTATTGTTACACGAATGTTAATTACTTTCACGTCGAATGCTTAGCGGGGTTAGTCACGAATATTCACGGTATATTAGTGTGCCTTACAGATGCCATTTTATATTACATACAGTGATCACAGCGTTACTTATTATAATAATATTAATAACAACAGTCACATAATGCAAGCGGGCTTAGCTTATGTACAACATCAAACTTAACTAAAATATAACCATTCAATACATTAATGTGAACTACTTTCTCCAATAACATTCATACAATAAAAATATAAAAACGTGTAATACAAAATGTCAAATAATTAAAAGTTTAATGCGTAACATTCAGAGTACAATATAATAATGTTTTGCCAATAAATACCACAACAGACTTCAGTAAGGAAATACATTTGCTATCTAAAATGTTGACTATAAACCATAGACAAAAGTGTACTTTTGTTATATAGAAAAATATAGGAACACAAAGTTTAATTATTTTGAAAGTGGAGACAGCTCGTCATCTTACAAAAGCAATGACTAGAAATATGTATTTGGTCCAAATTATTGCATTGATTTACCAATAAAGATGTAAAATTTTGCTAGCAGTCTAAAATTTTTATTCGATTTGAATTTCGTCCACGCGTTTTTTATAGTAAGTATTATATCTAAGCTCAAACGTAACTGTAACGAGCTGCCCCCTACTAATGGTCTAAAGTGTTCAACTAACGTGATATTCTCAGTCTCGAAGTTGACAATGGTGGATATGAAGTTGTCCTTCATGACGACGGAGCGGATGCCTTTCCAGGTGTCCCCCTTCTCCCCGAGGAGAGTGCAGATCGACTCGAGCGCCATCTTCACCACGGACGGAGGGTTCGCCATAGAACGAACTTCCACCAACTGCTGCTTTTTGATCGATCGCACCGCTGTGTAGGGCCACGGTTTAATGCTAAGCTCCATCACACTCAGAAACTTGACAAATTTTACCATGTACAGTTATTTCAATATATGTTATACAGTTCGACCGAAAATATAAAACTTATGACAATGAATATGGAAAACAGTACGTAATTTGTTTCTGACTATGACAAACCATTACTGTTGAGTGTACAATAAGTGATATAAAAAATAAATTCCTAGAACAAAATTAAACTAAGCCTTGATAACTTTCAATAAAATTGGCATCTTATTGCTTGTGACTGACTGTTAGCATTCTAGCTTGATCTACTGTTTCAAACACTAATCTATTGTAAGGGAAAAACAACAAAGAGTAGTAAGTGTTACCAACTGTCTATAACGAACATTAACGTTTCTAAGACATAGGTAAAAATAAAACATTGCGGTGACACAAACACTTGGACAATATCAATATTCTATTTAATTGATTCACATCTTAGTTCAGATCTGATGACGGTGTATGTAAATAAATGATTAAGGCATTTGGGTCACCACTAAAATTGATATAAATTAAAACCATGCAGATAGAATAAAGCGTCAAACCGTTTTGTGCTTCGATAACAGCGGGCTCGACCTGGGCAAGGTCAGCCATTACATCACGACGTTTAGCTTCGATCTCCTTTGTTTGCTTTTCTAGAGCGACCTGCATAAGACCGACAGAAGTTAAAATAAGAAATTCTACACAGGTAGGTCTCGGTCATAGATTAATTTCGTAGGTTGGTGTAAAAATCTTTTAAATAACACTGGTTTGAAATAATTTGATATAATATAGAAAATGAATGGGTTCCTGACCTGAATTTCTTGGCTTTCGACTTTCTTCTTTTCAGCCTCTTGTTGATCTTTTACCATTTGTCTTAGTTTGGCATTTGCAGCCTCGTTCTTGGCTTGGAGTTCCTGTAATTGATGTAAATTTTCTAATAGTTATATAATATTTTTATTAAATAACTATTATATCTTTATTTTGTTGAGTCAATTGACATAAGTTAATTATACCATATGGTCACTTATTAGATCAAGGTGATAGGAACTACGAATAAATAATTTCTTCGTAGGATAGGAAATATGATGAACTGAAAACCATAATTAATTTTATGATTTAGAAATAAACTGGGTTAAATTAAATTGCATTGAAAAACTAGCTCATTGCACATAACTATTAATAAATATAGCTTTATAAATTGCGGTATTGATATGTTGCTTTGTTTACAAAAATTCAAGGATCCGGTAAAGTAGAATATAGCAAATTTTTTTGCATATACACTGATGTGACTATTCAGAACAT
Organism: Plagodis pulveraria; assembly: GCA_963890685.1. Taxonomy (NCBI): domain Eukaryota; kingdom Metazoa; phylum Arthropoda; class Insecta; order Lepidoptera; family Geometridae; genus Plagodis; species Plagodis pulveraria. The sequence continues at coordinate 12,951,048 of OY982961.1, forward strand.
GGCTTTGATGAAGTAATTTAGATTATATCTGAAGGTAAGTAATATCATACCTGAGATTTGACTGCAAGACTCTTCTGCATTTCTTCAACTTGTTCGACGGTCTCAGCAATCTTACCCAGACCGACGTTCAAATGAAGCTGTTGTTCTTCTAGATCGGCACGTTTTTCTGCATACAACTTCACCATTTGTTGGATGAAGTCGAGATAGTGTCTGAAGAAACAAAAAAATATAATAGTTATTGATGAAAAGATGCTTTTGATAACATCAGTATTATAAAAATAGTTTCCGTATTTTGTTTCGGAATGTAAAGGTTTTTTTCTTCTCACCACTTGCCATCAGGTGAGATTGCACTAAAATACTTGTTTGTCTCGTTTAACAAAACGTTGAAGCATATGAAATCATTTCGTATTACTATGGTATAAAAATCTTATAAACATAGTTCATTACAAAATACTTTGTGTAAAATAGTTAAGTATTTTGCATTTTAAAGTGTGTAGAGCACATCAATGCCGTCTTTTTAACTATTATTATATACAAAGTTCAAATGGCATACATATATAAACAGTATCGATGAAACAACCCTAGCTATTCTAATAAGGCAGATAATAAATAAAAGGTAAATATTCAAGACATCCTGATCAATATTTCTTTTAAAAAGTATCAAGAAATATGTAGCTGTAAGGTACGCAAATATACAGGGTTATTGGTAAAATGTTAACAACCTCTTAGGGTTGACTTCTGTTAATCCTAAAATACATTTCAATATGTTTTTCTTTTAATGAAATTAAAAGACAATGCCTACTTCGAGCCAAAAACACTACCGCGCCGCGCTCACTTTGAATAGAGTTTTGAATATTTACATCGAGCAAAGTAATATAAAATAATAAATTACAGGCACAAGAGTCATTTAACATCAGGTGGTCCTCGTGCATAATCCGTCAAATACACATAAACAAACACAAAAAAAACATCTCAAAATGTTTGTTAGGACTAGCAGAAGTCAACCCGACGTTGTAAGCATTATACCAATAACCCTGTATTCAATTGTTTATATTCTAGTCTAGTTTATGTCCAAAACGCGATGGTTACCTGGGCGTGATGGCCATAGTCCTGTTGGCCCGCTTGGCGAGCGCGGCGTTGGCTCGATGCAAGGTCTGGTGCACATAGACGCAAGCATTGACGACGGCCTCGCGATGCGCCGGACGGGAGCTGATCTCGTGGCACGCCGCCGGGAACAGATCAGGGGGGACGTACTCCGCAGACTCCAGGTCCATGCGAGATGTGAACTCTTTACCCACCTACAGACACATTTATCATCTTCGGTAGAGTTTCTTTACTAATACATATTTACCTACAAATTATTTAATTCAATTCGGTAATATTTTATTTTTTATTGATAGCTGATTGACTAATCTTTGACCCCTATCTCACCTGAAAGTACTGGCTCTCAAGGATAGCTGCCGAAACATACCGTTAGCAGTTAGGCGCAAGATTTTCTACTCGAGTGGTGTATGAGCAGGCGGGCATTTGCAGAATTATCAATATGCCATAAAGACGACCATCCGAAAACAACAACCGCAACCGACGGCGATACCTTTTGCTACTTGAATTTATAATACAAATGTTTTGCACATTCTCATAAGTAGCTTAATGGAGTTCGACGAATTGTGGTAGACAATATAATTATATACATAGCTTCTGCAATATAATATTTTTTTCAACTGGTAATAAAAAAATACCGCAAACAGATATAAGAGCTAAAATGCAATCCGGTAGGATTTAATAGTTCTACCCCATATACCAATGCAGGAATGTATAATACTTTGGACAACAATGACAAATTAACGTAAACATCTTTTTGCCTGTTGATGGCATAAAACATACTTCTGTCACAATTTAATGTGGGGGCTTAAGTTCAAAAGCTTTATTAAGTTACTACCCTCTAATTAAATATATATATATATATCCAAATATAATTTACCCAGAAGTAAGATACGAACCTGGAAGAGAGCTCCATCGCTCCAGTCTCCGAACCAGTTGAGCACGCATCGGTTGAAGAGGGCGGGCGAGGTCGCCGCTCGGTCCTTTAGACCCTCGGACGAAGGGTTCATAGTAAACACTACGTGGAGATTGCGCATCACCTGTCCCGTGAACCTGGTAAAAGAGCACCAATTTTTAGGAAAGCGAAATCAAAAGACCGTTTTATTTTTGTTGTTAGACTCTAGAAATATTGTAAGGATTTCATTACGTAATACGAGAGATTCAGAGAATATATTTTACGATATCTAACACATATTTTTCATTACATATTGAATTCAATACATTTGCAACAGGGTAAATGTAATGTTTATTTTTGATGTTTCATTTTTAGAAATAATTTATGGTTATATTTATATTTATTTAAAAACACATATGTAACCATAATATTATATATGTTTTTTTGTAAATGGATAAAAACGTTGTCAACAGCACAAAAAAAAACAGTAAAAGTTTTGATTTCCTGGAAAAGACGTCACTCTACATCTAAAATTAAATAGAAAGCCTGCACTAGATAGTTGAACAGCGGAAATCATCCATTTAGAATCTCGACGTTCTGGGTTTTTTTTTATAATCTAAAATGTAAATATAAATGCAAACATTTAAATTACTAGTAATATACAAGTCTATTTAAGTATTGATGTTAATATTAGGTCCTTACATATGAAATTGGCGTTTTGTATGGGAGGAACAAAAAGTCGAATATTTTTTAATATAATATATTTAATTAATCAAAGTATGAACCATTATTTTCTATGCACTTTTGCCATCTCATAGGTAGTTCATTGATCCCTTTACTAAAAAAACCAGTCGGACGGGAATCAATAAAATCTTTGAAGGCGATTTGGACTGCCCCATCGGAGTTGAATTTTTTCCCTTGCAAGAAGTTATCCAAATTTCGAAAAAAATGGTAATCTGTTGGAGCAAGGTCCGGGGAGTACGGAGGATGTCTTAGACTTTCCAATTGAAGCTCTTCTAATTTAGTAGCCGTCTGTAGCGCAGTGTGTGGTCTAGCGTTGTCGTGAAGCAGCAGTGGCGTGGAGCGATTGACCAGCCTAGGTTGTTTAGCCGCTAGCTTTTCCATCATGGTTTGCAATTCCTGACAATAGACATCAGCCGTAATAGTCTGGCCAGATTTGAAAAAACTGTAATGAACAATACCGGCACTAGTCCACCAAACGCTTACAAGTAACTTTTTTGGGGTTAATTTTCGCTTGGGGCAGGATTTGGCTGGCTGGCCAGGATCTAACCAATGCGCTGAGCGCTTCCGATTATCGTAAAGAACCCATTTTTCATCACAGGTAATGATTCGGTTTAAAATACCTTCATTATTGTGCCGGTTTAGTAATGTAACGCAGCAGTCGACGCGCGTTTGCCGGTTTGTTTCAGTCAATTCGTGAGGTACCCACCTTTCAAGCTTTTTAATCTTCCCAATTTGCTTCAAGTGAATTAAAACAGTTTTATCACTAACATTGCAGCCTGCAGCTAACTCGGACGTGGTTTGCGATGGATCCGCTTCCACAATAGCCTTCAACTCTTCATTATCAACTTGAGTCTCAGGCCGTCCACGGGGCTTGTTCTGCATGTCGAAATTTCCAGAACGAAAACGTTGGAACCAAAAACGAACTGTGTTTTCTTTTGCAACACGACCGCCATACACATCATTCACCCTTCGAGTTGTTTCCGCAGCACTAGTGCCACGGCGGAACTCGTACTCGTAAATAATGCGATATTTAAGATTTTCCATTTTGTAAAATGAGTGACGCAAACAGAAAAAAACAGAAGAAAAAAAAACAAATGAATGACGATCATCGAAGCACAAATACATGAGTCTATAGCTGTACAAATTTGAATTTGGAATTCCTTACCAAAGAGGAGAAATTCGTGATTAAAGTGGCCAGTACGAAAAACGCCAATTTCATATGTAAGGACCTAATATAATGTAAATATGCAGGTAAAATTCACTTTAACTGTAAGATTGGATTAAAATAATTTGTTAGAAACTCTTACCACTTGTAGAGCTCATCGTTAGAATCGAGCATGAGTCCTTCACGCTGAGCGCCTTCTTTGCATTGCGTCATCAGTGCGGCAAATTCATCGCCTTCAAATAAACCAGGAACCTAAAAAAAACATTAATAATATCGTCAATATACTACTATTGTGTTATGGGCCACTAAATGCCATATTCTATAAGGAGCCGCTAAGATAAGAGAAAGGTGTTCGACATAGACAATGCTCAACACTTGAACTATTCGAGCATTGTTTCTATACAAAAAGAAATGTTGCATCGTGCACGAAATATGTCTAAACATTATCTGTTATTTTCGTAAACTGTCCCCTGTTTACAAACTTTCATCCAATAATACATATATATTAGTCAAAACCTAACCAAACATATATAATAACATTGTAGTAAAATAATAGATTGTACAAAGAATGCACAAAACAAGTCATATTAAATGAGTATTAAATGGGTTTTATGCACGAGCTATACACATTTAATTGTGAGGAAATACACATTTTAAATTGATACTTGAATAATGTCCTATATTGAGTGTCATTCTTTTGATAAAACATGTCTGGGTCTTTAACAATGTCCTTCAATTGGTATTTTAAAGAACAAGCCTAATTTCGTACATGTATTATATTAAAAACTCAACCTCTTTGAGCAATAAAACAAAAATTAATCACTTTTATGCACTTGAGCCTAAAATGCCATTTTAGTTCGCTTACAGCAGCCATAAAACTTAGACAAGAGCATTACGAGCATGGTAAGTAAAAATATTATTTTAGGAAATATATAACAAAATAGTTAAAAAAAATAATGAAATGGCTGCCAGAGTTGACAGTTTGTGACCCATTTTTAATACGGGATCTATCTCTTAAGACTATTTAGTAGTGTGATATATCTCAATATTGTGTACAATAAAATGTATTTTAAAATCAAATATGAAATCCAAAAAAAAGGTACTTTTTAAGCAGTGATAAACAACACCCATATTTTATATCGCAAGATTGATTGTGATACAATAGAGTTCATATTAAATTCCATATTAATTAATAATTTAATTCCATATTAATTATTATTCCATATTAAACTCATTTAAAGCATTCAAAACTAGCTCTGTACCTTATTGAGGAGCAATAATGATAAGAATGCGTTAAATATGTGATGGATGTCTAAAGTGATTTGTGATTATTTTGTATAACTGTTTCATTATATTGTTTGATTAGATACTATTAATTGTGACACGAATGTCTATTGAATATTTTAAGTCTAAGCATGTTCTCGTGTAAGTGACTTTATGTCTTATTTGAGAATAAACTTTTTTAAACCTAACCTATTAGAATAAGGCCGGATACAAACTCGTCCGATTTTATGTACTTAATCCTAATGTTTCATAATAATAATTGTAAGTTACCTCTCCATTAGCCAACAGCGTGTTCATTCTCTCGAGGAATCCACTGTCAAGTACATTAGACTCGTCGAGTATGAAGGCAACCTTCTCGTCGCGACATCCCGCGCGCCGAAGCACCGAACGGAGGTCTTCGTCGAAATCGGCGCCCGTGTATTTGTTGTGAACCTTGGAATAAAACAAATTTCATATAAGAAAACATTCGTAGATTTTTACATCGTAGATAACACCCATGAATCTGCTGATCAACCAACATCTTTTTAGTTTCAGTTTCAAAGTCAGTAGTCAATCATACATATTATTATAAGTCAATCATAATTTTTTGTATATATATCGTTATTTACAACCCCCATCTCTAACCGCGAGTGTCGTTAGATGCGACTAAGGGTAGAACACCAGAATCCCCAAGCCTGCCAAGCCTGGGGATTATGGCAATCCCCCCATAATTGGGTTGGCTATGTTCAGCAGTGGAGTATCCGGCTGATACAGAACAGTTATTTCACCATCATCAGCCGGAAGACTTCCACTGCTGAACAAAGGCCTCCCCCATAGAACGCCACAAAGAACGGCTGTTAGCCACTTGCAACCACTGGCTACCCGCGACTTTCACGATGTCGTCAGTCCACCTGATGGGGGGCCTACCAACTCTACGTTTTCCGGTGTAGTTTGGTAACCACTCGAGAACCTTTCTTCCGCATCGGTTATCAGTTCGTCGAGCAATGTGGCCCGCCCATTGCCACTTCAACTTGCTAATTCTGAGAGCTATGTCGGTGACTTTGGTTCTTTGCCGAATATCCACGTTCCGGATTTTATCGCGCAAAGAAACTCCAAGCCTAGCTTTCTCCATGGCTCGTTTTTTCCATAGATTGTCTACACAAGAAGCTCAGAGTCGCTCAAGTTATTTATAAAGAAGTTAATGAAGATTTAAGTTTTCACTCTCGCATCAATTGACTGTTATGCAATAATATGCAGGTTCCGTCAACAACTAGGTACTTATTGTGTAGCCTTCATGGATCTATAGATATATGTCCAGGCTAGCCTTTCAGGATTGCTACAATTTTGACAATATTACGTTGTCAAATGACAAACATTGCCAGCTGTAGTTGTAATTTTGGCTACAGACCGTTTACTTCACAGTTATTGAATAATTTTATATTCCGCTGTTTGACCCACTGCGGTATGTACGCAAGTTGACACTTGGCTAATGTGCTTGGATTATTTTAAGAAATAGATTTGCTATATATTAATACTACACCAAGAATTAACTAACCTTGATTTGGAAGATACTGAGTCCATTCATCCAAGCGACGAAGCGACTGAGAGTAGTTTTCCCTGCGCCCGACACACCAATAAGCAGCAAATGTCCTTGAGGCTGGCGGAAGATACGGTCGATACGCAGAACGTGATCCAACACCTCATCGAACAACACCAATGGTACATCTAATTCTTCTTCATAGAATACCTGAAGGGCCAAAAATTATGTTTTTAACCTATACTCAGGTTTTTACTTCGAGATCACAAATGTAAACAAAGAAATGTCAATATATGTCATTGTCAAACTGAAAGGCCAGGGGTATACAATGTTTTTTCTTTAAAAATGTTTTACGTAATCCGTAACGGCGAACCCTGCAGCGCTAAGTGTCACACATTTTTATTACATTGAAATAATTCCACACTTATATATATATACACCGTGTCCCAAAATTCAACGATAAGCCGGCATCGGTGCATGGACCTACTCATGACTACTCGGGAAAAAATAAAAAAAAAATTATAACTCTTTTTTTTTTTAATTACAGAGACTTTTATAAAGTTGCGCCAACTTTTAATAAAACTTGCCATGGTAGTGTCCATACTTTTTTTTTTAACCCAGACTATAGAAAGTGCATAGAATGTTAAAATCTATGAAAATTATAAGAAAAAATATTTTTTTTACTGATTTTTGTAAAATAACTACAGACTTTCTGTAATTTTAAAGGATTGTGGTAGATAGCCGTCCTTCTTAGGTTGCTAATGCACAAAAAATATCAAAAATATGTCAAAAATTGTGGTCATGGTAGTTGAAAATAGCATAATGGGTATCGAATATCGATGAAATTTATAAAAGTCTCTGTAATTAATAAAAAAAAACAGTTATAATTTTTTTTTTTTTTTTTTCCGAGGAGTCATGAGTAGGTCCATGCACCGATGCCGGGTTATCGTTGAATTTTGGGACACGGTGTATATATACCTTAGTCGCCTCTTACGACACCCATGGGAAGAAACGGGGGTGACATTGTAAGCCAGCATCCCTTGGGACGTTGAGCCACAAAAATACCGGTGGGTGGTATGCAGCGCCTTCTAGAGAACTGACAATTTCTATTGCGATCCTCAAGACGCCTGCCAAGCGTGGGGATAGTGGCAAATCCCCCCAATGGAACCCAGTTCAACGGAAGACGTTTAGGATTTGATTGTGTGACTTGTGCTTGAGGTGTGATTTTTCTTATTTTGGTGAGTAGGTACAAAAGTATTGAAAAAATTTTGAACAATCTGAATAGCGTGAAAAGTGATCTTGGTGATATGAACTCACCACTTCCATTATTTTCGTTTACTATCCTTCTGATTGAAACTGACGATATTCCCAACACGTCAGCGGTTTTTAGCACACTCCATTAAAGAGTAATACTTGTCCTTTGGCCACGCTAAAAATGTGTGTTTATACGCCTTCATCACCATCAGCTTTTCTAAAGCACTCTAAGATTTGCGAAGACGCCTCTTAACAGGAGATATAATGTGTTTCATTGTTGAAAAGCCCGGTTAGAGCTCTGGTTGGGAGCTTGGGAGCCTCCATATTACGAAATAATCAGTTCTTAACAATAAACAAAACCTGAACACAACTCTCTAACAATAACTATAAACTACAAATACAATAATAAATTATAACGAAATTCAACAAAAACAAGAAAAACAATCGACGAGAAACACATTCGAATCTATACGAATTATGTACGAATAAGCAAAAATGGCGTCCTCAGCTGGAAAATGTCGACGATCCCGACAGTGTGGCAATTCAAAACAAAAAAACTTACAAATTTTTTTTCAGGCTTGAATATATACGTAAATATGTACGCCCATAAAAAATTTTTTATTAGTTAATACTAGAATAATAAATTTTAGCTTAAAATATTATATTTATGTTAAATGCTTCATCCGTTTCCAAAATTAGTACAATTACTAAGTACATGTAATTTTTTTGCATGGTTAACCCCTTTGTTTACATTTTTGATCTCGAATTAAAAACCAGAGTATAACTAGAAGTGAAAAGGCATAAGGACGTGCTGCCTGATATTCTGTATAGACCCATAACAAGCATGATACAATTATTAAGTAAAAATTTAATAAGTAAAAATAATTTTGTTATGAACTAAAATATTTGAAAGTAAATACTACAAAATTTTGTTTTATAATAAAATTCAACCATATTGTGTGTGTTAGAAAACAAACTAACTGGCTCTATGTAACTATCAAATTTGAATTAAAAACAGAATTAAAAATAGTTTTGACAGCACTTAAATGTTCAAACATATGAACTTACAAAAAAATATTGTTTGAAAGATTTCCTTACCTTCAACCTGGCCTTGACATATTCACGGAGTTGGTCTCTTAACACTGGTACATAGTCCTTGCTCAGCCAGTTGCTGTATAAGATTGGACGAGCCAAAGCTTGTTCCCTGTTAATGCCTATAAAAATAATAAAGTATTACCATTTGATAGCACAATAATAGATAAGTCGAAAAGTTGGCAAATGGAATGAGTCTAAAATTAAACTTTCAGTTCCATAGGTAACACGTGACATCATGTTGTTACTTGTTTTACTATGTTTTTTATAGTTTCTATTTAGTAGAGCAAATAATAATGATATTTTTTAAACAGCAGACTATCTGACCCTTAGGGAATCAAATTTCAGATGTATAATACCCTTAAACCCAAGGTTTTTTTATTCCTGATAGCCTTTGACCACTATCTCACCTGATGGTAAGTGTTTATGTGGTTCAGGCTAACCTAGAAGTACTGGTTCTCAAGGACAGCTGCCGGAACACACCGTTAGGTGCTTAGCGACAGATTTTCTACTTGAAAGTGGTAACTAGCCAGGCGGGCACGGAAGCGCTCAGTGGTAATGTCATTAGCGGTCATCCATCCAACTCATTACCGCGGGCGACGTTGCTTAACTTTGCTGATCGGTTAAGAACAGCTAAGCGAAACGTACGAATAGATGATGATAGATGATGAATAAGTGTTAGGACTTACCTGGGAAGAACCGCATAGCGACATTGTCAATGTTCTCATCGGTCCATTGCCTCTCTGGATCTTCTACCAGACGATCTTGGAATAGACGAAGGGCCTCGTGCGCCCACAGTCTAACTAGACCTTCCACAGAGAGATTATCGAGGGGCCTGAAAAACAATCAATATACTTACATACATAATATCACGCTTCTTTCCCACAGCGGTAGGCAGAGACCACAGATTTCCACTTACAACGATACTTGCATTTCTCTTTCACTCACTTCTTTCTCTTTAGCACAATCAATAGTTGATAATGGTCATAACCAATATTATACAAATAATAATTTCTAAATATGATTATATGTACTATCGCGTGCTAAGCGAAAATCGAACTTTACAAATTATTGGATCACAAAATTTTATGCCCCGGGCGGGAATCGAACCCGCGTCGCGAATTTCGCGACGGATGCCTAAACCGCTCGGCCACCTGGGCACGCTATTTCGAGCGGAAATTTTGTGCTTCAATAATTTGTAAAATATACCAATAATAATTCTATAAAGTTTACTTTAAAGAAAGTGAATAACTTGAATCCATTTAAGCACTGTTCTGGCACATACACTAGGTCACAGAATATACGTCAAATAACAAACACAATATAATATTACCTGATAGCTTCGCAAATACCACGCACCCATCTGGTCATCTCACGCGGTGAGTAAACGTAATGCGGTTGCATGTCCTGCGTGAACCGCTCTTGCGAAGCTAAGTATAGCTTCACCATCGCTTGTGTCAGCGGCTCGGCGTAGCCACGTAGGGCAGGCTGCATGCGGAGCATGGCGCGTGTGAATGTCCCGTAGATCTGGACAAAGTGAAAACAAGAGCTAGTAAGGGATTGTAAAAGACTGAGAAAATAATTTTAAATGACTTATACAAAGCATCTGCTAATATCTTTGGGCAACTAGTATTTTAGGCAGCCGTCTTTACCAAGACTCGTCACAAATAGAGTTGAATTTGCCCAAGTCACGTATTATTGGTTTGTATGACACTTTTCAATTGCATATTCATTCATTTTGAAGCAGTGATGGCTCAGCGGCATTGTCTATGGACTGCTGCGCAGCAGGTCCATGGTTCGATTCCCGCCGCGGGCTTGAGCTTCACCGCATGGTGGAAGGGCATTTTGCGAATGCCCGCCTGGCTAGCGACCACCCTCAAATCCGTCGCCAAGCACCTAACGGTGTGTTCCGGCAGCTGTCCTTGAGTGCCAGTGAAATTACAGGCACATGAGACTTAACAACTATGTCTCAAAAGTGACGGGCGCAGTACAATTCCTGACTTGTGATAAAATGCATCTGTTATAGGCAGAGGTTAGTCCGCTTAACATCAGCTGGGCTTCGAGCTTGTCCCTTCACAATAACATAAAAATTTTTTTTTTTTATAACAGTACGAAACCATTCTTAAATATCAATGGGCGGCACGCTACTGACACAAAATAATAATTGGCCAAATATATAAAGTTGTAGTTTATATATCTTGTTATATTTTTATTCCTATAAATCTTAGCAACTACTAAGTACCTGTTCCAAGGAGGTTTCTCCGGGATAGTCGACGTAGATAACGGGTACGTGCCTCAGCAGGCGATGGGAGAGAGGCTTGCGGCCCGGATCGGTGGGAGGATTGCAAGCGCCGACAAACTGGATGCGCTCGAGGTGAACCCATGAATGATCTGTTAACATCAAGTTAGTGTAATCGATTTAGAAACATGCTAACTACATACGTTGTTGGTGCGACTATCCAGTTGAACAATATTAAGGGTCTGGACTATTAATATTTAAAATTACTACCCGCCAAGCAATTCCTCTAAACAACACCACGCAAACAAAGACGGCAATATATCAGCAACTGCCATATATTTTTCAGTACCAAAATACTTACCACTAGCTCTAAAGAATCCTTTGTGCTCAAGCAGTTGACGCAAGAATGATATAACGCGCTGGGTTCCGTACTGGTCCATATCGGGCAAGTTGATCTCGTCACAGAACAGAACCAACCATTTACCCAACTGTAAAACAAAAATGTGGTTCAAAAACAAAATAAATACGGACAGTACAATAACCACACATCATACAAATCCTCATTTACTATACTCTACAAAAAAAATATTCTACAGAATACAAAAATTCTGTTTCAACATTAAATCTACAATCAAAGTGCTCAACAAATGTAACTGAAAATAATATAATTTTTCAAGTTATTGTCTAATCTTTTCAATGAGTAGTGTTTAACCACTAACTCAAACCTTTGCTTTACTGTACGTAGGCGGCCGCTCTTTGCATAGAATATAATAATCTCATAGAGTACAATAATCTAGATCGAAGCAGTGATGGCTCAGTAGCATTGGCTATGGAGTGCCGCGCAGCAGGTCCATGTTTCGTATCCCGCCGCGGGCTTGAACTTCACCACATGGAGAAAGGGCATTTTGTGAATGCCCAATGTAGGGTAAAGGTACGGGTAATAACCATACCTGGCTAGCGACCACCCTTAGGTAATCTGTCGCCAAGTACCTAACAGTGTGTTCCGGCAGTTATCCTTGAGAGCCAGTAATTCTAGATTAAGCCTGTTAATACCATCGACCAAATCATTACTTACCATCAGGTGAGATAGTGGTCTAAGGTTTATCGTCAGAAAAAAAACTTACGCTTGCTTAGGTCGTTGTTGTACCTATATAAGACTACCCTAGACTAGATATCAAGCTTATATTTTTACATCAGGCGGAAGTTTTGTTATGCAATCAGTATTTTTAGTATATTCAACGGATACATTTGATGGAATCTTAAATATTTTCCAATAAAAACAAATAAAAAGAAAATATAATAATGGCCTTACCTGAACAGGCGCCAACACTACTCCATTCGGAGTCTTCCTATATTCACAGTAGTGGTCAAACGTTTTAAGCAACAGCTCAGGGGTAGTAGCAGATGAGAAGTTGAGGCCGACCACTTCCATGTCAGGTAGAGCTCGCAGGGCTGAGAAGAGGGTCATTGTCTTGCCGGAACCGGGCGGACCGCAGAGAACTATTTATAAATATAAAAAAATAATATTACATTTAAATTTTGACACCAATATGTTATTGTGACAGTACAAGCACGAGGCCCACCTGATGTTAAGCGCTAACCACTGCCTATAACCAATGCATTTCATCACACTGCACTGCGCCCGTCACCCTGAGACATACAGTTGTTGAGTCTTATATGCCTGTAATTTTACTGGCTCTCAAGGACTGCGCATTGTTAGGTGCTTGGCGACATATTTTCTACTAGAGTTAGCCTCCCAGGCGAGCATTCGCAAAATGCCCTTTCACCATGCGGTGAATCTCAAGCCGGCGATGGGATTCGAACCATGGACCGGCGGCACCGCAGTCCTTAGTGCATACATTAGTGTCGGAACCAAAACTCCTCTATGAACAGCAACGAGCAACAACAACGAGCGTTCAGACTGTTCATAAACGCGTATATATTTTGCATGGTGGTAGGGCATTTTGCGAATGCCCGCCTGGCTAGCTACCACCCTCAAGTGGAAATTTGTCGCCAAGCACCTTACGGCGTGTTCCTGCAGCTGTCCTTGAGAGCCAGTAATTCTAGGTTAGCCTGAACAACATCTTAGACCACATCATCCACTTACCTACAGGTGAGAAAAAAAACAATAGTATTCTGAAAACGTTTATAAATCATTAGAAATCTCTCACTTTTGAGATAATTTTAAATATTGTATTGTAATATACTTACCGAGAGGTTTATGTTCCGCTAGCCAAGTGTACAGCAGAGCCTCGTGTCTAACAGTGTCAAGCGTAGGCACAACAACGTCTGGTGCTGCCACCTTGTGGGTTTCTACTTCGATTTGAGGCACTTTGGCGGACCACGGCGCCCATTCTCCAGTTATAGATACCTAAAGAAATATAATACGAATCTTAACGTAAACGCTGCCATCTAGCATTTTTTTTTTTGGCCGGTAATTTAATGTACTTAGTCATGTGATACGCAACATTCATATAATTACTACATTGTTTAGTGAAGATTTTTAATAATTGTGCATCTGCTGAATGTTTCATGGTTCATTGTAATTTTATATATTCTAGACAGTTTTGAGTTAACATAAGTATCAAAACATTATGAGCAATATTAATTACATGTCGCGAATTTCATGACGATGTACAATACCAAGCCTAGCTACAAAAGCGAAAAATCTTTAAAATTTTAAAAGATTTTGATCCAACCGACTTCCGTTTTATAATATATATAGACAAATAATGCCCCAAGAAACACAATAAAGACTTAATAATTTTATTATTTGTGATTTACAGTTTTTATAAATGAATCTCACCTCAAAGTCGATGATGTGTTGATTCGCTCCACAGTTTGGTAGTAGCATAGTACTCGCTGATCTTATAAAGTCACCCAATTCGTTACGGTCCTGCAAAAAAAATCCCGATTATAATATTTTTCATTACAATATTATTGCAGTTATTCTTAATAAGCTTCTTATGGTGATATGTTATATTTTTGACAAGAAAGATGTCATTTTTATTATTCTTAAGTTTCTTAAGATGATATTATATATTCATACCTTTAGTTTAGCGTCACCAGCGAATGACCAGAGTAGAGAGTAGACAAGCCATTTCGGCACATAAGCCTCCAACTGGTCCTGCGTTATAGGAAAATCAGGATGTTGACGGTTATACCCCAATATATTCCTGAAACGTACATACGGAATTAAGATTTTGTGTAAAATATTAAGTTATCCCTGTTTTGAGAGAGCTAGTTAAGTTTGTTACCTGACGCCTCGGTTGAGCATAGAATGCAAAGATGAAAGAGCTCGGTGGCGTGTGAAGTCCATAATATGATCGAGGCTTACTGCTCGTTCCAGGCATTTTACTACTATACCATCTCCGAAGAACAATGGTTGCAGGATTGCTGCTACGTCGCGTTGAGTCTGTAAGCACATAAAGCAATATTAATATTGAATAAAAAAATACTAAAATAAAGTTATTTAATATTTCTTCTTAACTTTACCTGCAAAGCTGGTGACAAGATATTTTCGGTCGCATTTTGGTCGCCACCTGCAGTCGGAGCGGCCATTACAATGCTGAATGAATCCTCTTCCCCGTCTTCTAATGGAATGTTTCTCAACCTGTACAAGCAAAAAACCATCACGATAGGAACATTGAATCGCCATTACGTCAATATGTCATCAAATTTTTACCTCATGAGATAGTTTTCGAAGATCATTTCCGTGGTAAGAACATCCTGCGAGAACCAGACCATACCACAACGCGATACGGTAGCAAGCGTGGCGTATTTCAAATCTTGGACCTAAAATCAATTGTTGAAATAAGTAAGTCTTAAGAAAATCGTACTTTATGATTCCAATATTAAGGTTGAATTTTGTATACGCACCTCAAACATAACTCGCACGTTGGGTGGCAACGACAAACGTTCACCGTTCGGCAATGTAAGAAGTTTGTTGTCATCGAGAACAGAATTCAAGTTTTCTACCCACTCAGGGTCGACGTCACCATCAAATATGATCCATTGCCGCTTATTGATCTCACCACGGACGTTGTCGATAATTTTCCTATTAGATATAATTATTTTTGATTAAACAATCGGCACTTCTGTTTATATGATAGACTCAGAAAATTTCAAATGCTTTTGTATACCTGAGAATATGAGTGAAAAGACCATCAGTCCATTCACGAGTGTTGGGATCAAGAACACCATAAAGTGTTTCCTTAGACATCGCCTTCGGGTCAATCACGTGAGCCACACCTTCGACGCCCTCGAATCTGCAAAGCATCAAATCAAAGATAAAGGAAAAATCCAGCTAAATAATAAACTACAACAAAGTTATAACTGAAGGAATACAGTCTTAAAACTATGATATATTAAAAGTATAAAAATAATGTCTCACCTTTCCAAAGCCTTCAATAGTACTCTCCAAGCAGTTGATTTGCCACTGCCTGAAGGCCCCACCATCATCAAACCGTGGTTCAGTTTGCATATCTGGTATAGCTGAAGAACCTGTATCAAGATTATATATATGAGAACAAGAACGATTTTAAGGTCAGTCTCATTCATAAAAATATCTGGCTTTAGCGAGAACATAAAACTACTAACAACTGTACATAGTGAATTCACACTTTCCCTTTGAAGTACACGAGATATAAGCTAAAAGAGAACAAACACATTGAATGCTCGCTTATTCAAAAGGAACGTCAAAAATCTTTCAAAATTAAAAGACAAACATAAGACAAGCTTTAACTATGCGAAACACTAAAAAGTCGTACAAACATAAGCTAACAGCAACGAGTTGAGACTAAAGTTAACATTGAAAGAACACGAGTTTCTAAAAAGACAAAATAGGTAGATCAGTTTCCAAAAGCTAAGTGATTTGGCACTTATCAAAAAAAGGAACCGCTCTTTTACCAATCAAAGCGTGAATGAAATAGTGTCTCCGAAGTCGAAATACAGTGAATGGATAGAATAGCATGTAATGTTCTCAGATGGTGATTGTGCTGATGAAGGACACACACGTAAGGAGCGGCAGACACATACATAGTCCTGAAACCAGTCGCTGACTGACCTTCTCGATCCACGTGCTGTGTTGGGCGCGCGACGTCGGACTTCGCCTCTACCGTGCCGTTAGCGGGTTAGCATGGAACGCATTCACACTCACGTATAGTTCGCAATAAGTCGACATCGCCATTCTTACATTACGATACTCACAACCTCGGAGGTACCCCCTTCGTCCAAGGTCACTATGACGATAGATTGGCCAGATACCATCAATATACGTGTTTGCTACTCAATATCCCTACATTAAACTACTCAAAATAAACAAAATTTCAGCATAGTAATTAAACAACTTGAAACGGTTTAAATCGCGTATGTTTATCATTATTTTTATCCCGACGTTTCAAACACTTTGCAGTGATCGTGGTCACGGGATGACACTAACCTAAGACAACAAAATTTCAGCACTTTTTAGTAGGTACATTGAGAGTAATTTCCCATCTCTAAGTGTTTTGAGTGGCACCGGTGACGAAGATGCGCTGGAAATCTTTTTCTTTTATGGAAATAAAAACGTCTCAGGAAAAAGGTCCCGTGGAGTGCCGGGCTAATATTACACCCCCTCATGTCTTCCCCTGGAAATCTCTGGGAGTCGTAAGAGACGACGAAAGGTAAAATACCAGGTGGACAGCAGCGCCTTCTGAAGAACTGCCATCTTATACTGCGATTAGCAACCTCTTGTCACACGTGGGATTATGGCAAACTCGCCTTAATGGATGAAGCTGTGTTCAGCAGTGGACAATCCGATTTATCCAGTAAGAAAAAAGACAAATTACTGGATCCATTAAAACAAAACAAATTGTATATAGAGCTTTTTTACTAAACTATAGAAATAATGCACCTTTCCTCATTATAGGCAGGCTATTGTATAAGCATGTGTGCTTTTCGATTTCTTTATGTTCGTTTCGACAAAGTTTATGTTTTTTTTCCTTCTTCTGCGTCATTGTGACGAGCCTCATCCGAGAAGCAACACCCGGGCCAAGAGTAGGACGGGTATCGCGATATTAGTAGCGGACACGTAGAATACAGGTTAAAGTACTGTGCAAGTCACCGTACAAACGTATGTGGGATACTCGGTGCCGACAAGTCTCCGAGACTTACTATGGGTACTCGTCACCTGTGAGTGTCATCATGTAAGAGGGGCCTTACAGTCGTACAATTATAACTCGTCAGATATTAGTTGACGGATACATCGACTTATCACGAATCGGATTATGAATATTGATTCGATACTGATTAAGATATTAGTTTGAGTCTGCACTTCGTTATAATTGTGTGTATAAACAAAAAATACTCTACAAATTTATATTCAACTTAAGTTTTTCGATGGATACGGCACTCAATATATCAAAATGCAGTCACAATAGTTGTATTCAATGTTATAAAAATAATAAAGCGTACACATATTAGATATATCTGTTATGGAGACCATGATTTATTGGTTATATGCTACGAAGAAACATGTAAAGAAGTGTAACTTTCACACAATTATCGCGCAGCTTTCGTATTCATCAATTTCACAATTAACACAGCACGCACGATCTTCCAAATTCAATTGGATTGGTTAATAAGTTGGCATCATCAGGACCACTATGTCCTAGTTATGAATGAAATTATATTGTTATCATTATCGCCGGTATCTAGGTTAATTGATTTAGCGTTTAGAAATGATCACATCCGATTGGTCGCGTCATGGTAATGTTGTTGCGCCGCACGGTACACTTTTTAAACCACGCCCACCGCGGTAAGGTTTGCATTCTGCTGTTTTTGAGGTTAATTTATATTTCTTTACATATTTATTCGTAGGTTATATGCTAATTAAATTATTGATATATTAATACAGATATTCAATATATTATTACGATATCGTACGTATTATACCATCACCTACCAAAGTAATGCTATAATATAATACTGTTATTCATGATAAGTAACAATGTCTCGTGTTGATGTATGGTTCAAATGTAGTGCTGATATTGACTGTGCTGATGACGTCACAGGTTGATGTGTTTGTGTATGGAATGTTACTAGCGGTTAATTCATCCTCGACCGGATTAATGTTCTCCCGCAAATCAAATATAATATTACTAGCCACCGGTGTTGGAAAGATATGGGACGTACCTTTTCCATCCACGTGGATCCTTGCTCGTCGCCTTCACCGCAGACGAGGAATTCTTCAGCGCAAACGGCACGGATTTCATTTTTCAAACCTATTTGAGAATTGGTTTAAGTTACGAAATTAAAAAAAAAAACCTTGTTGTTTCGTTAGTGTAGTGAAGTACACACATTTCCACTCACGAAGGCACGCCCCTCCATGTATTTTTTAGTATAGTTCAAGTACTACTATTAATTTAATTTTATTCGGTTTTTTATATTAACATCTTTTAAATAAATACATATCAAAATTTGTAAATAACCTAAATTCTAACCATAATATAATTGGGTTAAATAATTATTTTAGTAAATATGTACCTACTAATCTAAATACTAAGTTTGGTTTGATGCTTTATTAAAACTTTATTTGTTTTTGTATTTAGATAAACACGAAAATTATACATAACAAGAATATATGTTTTAAAACACAGTTACTAAGTTTCGTCATATTAAATCTAAGCTCAACAACTATGGGAGAAACCATTAGCTCTGAAACACAGTTTTCACTAGCTCGGAGCCAATGGGTTCAAATATTAATCTGTACACATATATTATGATAAATAAAATGTATTATTATTATACTACTGCCTACCCAGGCGATCATATTTACATTTTATTGTTTTACTGTATGTAGCATTACCATTTACACCCACATAGACATAGTATACAAAAGAGGCTTACCTGCACTAATGCGTATCAATAATTCACTGTGCCTTCGTTAGTGAATAGGTCTATAAAGTTAAAACTTACCAGTCATTTCTGCCCTAGTATAGCCAACATTTGGGAAGACATCATTCAACAGAGAAAACAGTAGCGGTATATCCTCAGCGACCAGTTTGGGTACCATAGTTTCGCACACAGATTGTATAAGGATGTCTTGTTCGGGCAGGGATTCAGCTATAGATGCTTCATCAGGCACCTCAGTGCTGCGTTCGATTAGGTTTTCCTGTAAGGAATTTACAAGGGGTTATGTATGTTTATAACAATGGTACATATGTTATATTGTTATTTACCAGGGATAAATAGTGCTTTGTAAAAGATAGGTACTAAAAATCTTACCTTGATCTTTTGTATACGATCACGTTTCACATTACCAGCGGACACGAGCACAGATTTGAGGGCTCGAAGACCGAAGTCGTAATGAGATTGGTTGGAAAGCTGCTCGTCGCAAAGCCTGGTGGAGAGATATATACATAGACATCAGTGAAACCACAAAAGTTCCTTGGTTAAGATTATTTACGGTGGTAGGATATTTAACAAATGATCGCCCGGTTAGCAACCATACTCAATAAAACAACTGTTGCCAAGCATCTTACCGTGTGTTCAGGGAACTGGCAGTCCCAATTCTAGGTCAAGCCTGGAATCAATTCTCAACCACATCGTCATTTTACCAACCGGTTAGTGGTCAAAGACCAGGTTAGCTTTTGACCACTATCTCACAACTTGAAAAATAGTTTTTTTTTATTTTTTTTATTTAATGTTTCGCAAACGGGACATTACAACGTATACATACTAAACTAAATTGTAACAATGGCATCAACGATTTGTTTGTAACATTTTGTACTTACTTGAAGAATGGAACTATCTTGCAGGCTAGTTTTTCTGCAGTCCTGAAGCCTTGACTGAACAACATCACCTCTGCAATGAGTTGTCGGTCCGGCGTAGTCATGGCTAGTGATCTAAACAGTTTTTTCAAGTTGTCAGGCAGGTTGGAACGGCCCGCGTATCCAGGATTCATGGTGATGAAGATCGCCATGTCTTGGCTAACTCGGACTTGCTTGCCGACCAGTTCTACTGTTATGGATTTGGCTGCAAAAAGAACAAGACAGGATGAAATTATTTCTATGTAATACATTTTAATAGATTCGATTTTAATCAATTGATTTCAGTCTAGGACCAAGAATATCTAGTTACTTATATCTTAGATCTAATAAGGGTAGAAATAGTATACCAGAAGTTCGTGTCATAATTAGGCGACAACTGGTAGAAATGGTACATTCTACTTATAAAGGCATAATTATCTTATATTTTTCTACACTTTTGAAGTGCTCGTAGCGAAGTTTGCTTATCTGTTCTTAACCGATCAGCAAAGTTAAGCAACGTCCGCCAACGGGTGAACGCTACTGAGCGTTTCCGTGCTTCGAAAGGCACGTTAAACCGTCGGTCCCGTGTCATCTTAGGATGGCAGTCGTTATAGCGTGGCGGTAGGGCATTTTGCGAATGCCCGCCTGGATAGCTACCACCCTCAAGTAGAAAATCTGTCGCCAAGCACCTAAAGGTAAGCTCCGGCAGCTTCCTTGAGAGCCAGTAATTCTAGGTTCTAGGAACATCTTTGGCCACATCGTCACTAACCATCAGGTGACATAGTGGTCAAAGGCTAACCTAACATCCAGAAAAAAAAACTTTACCAATACAAGGTTGTTTCTGTGATACTAACCAGTATTATCGCCTTCCTGATGACTCTTGAGCGCCTCTTGTATGGTCTGCACTTGTTGCGATACAGCTGACAACATTCTTTCTTCGAGACGGTTGAACTCGTCAAAACAACCCCATGCACCCACCTATCAATCGAATATAAAAAAGGTATGATTTTTATGCATATTTCAATAGACTGTTTGTGGAAATAAGAGTATATTCTCTTCGTACCTGACAAAGACCGACGAAGATTCGTCCCATAGCTTGGAAGTCGAACGTTTCGTCGCAATTGAATACAAGCACGAAACGGCCCAGTTGGTTGCCCAGCGCCTTAACGGATTCCGTTTTACCCGTACCAGCCGGTCCTAGAGAGAAAATACGATTGTTATGTCGTCTGAACGTTTATTTTACATACTTTATATTTTTATGTATCTACAGTGGATATTATAAATAAGAAATATGGTATTAGAATTATCACATACCAAATATACCGAACTTTTGACAGACTTCACAAAAAGGGGAGGTACTCAATTCATCTGTATTTTTTTTATGTTTGTTACCTCAGAACTTTTGACTGGGTGAACCGATTTTGATGATTTTTTTATTTGACAGCTGATGCTTGCCGTGTGGTCCCATTTAAATTTCATCAAAATCGATCAAGCCGTTTTGAGTTACACTTCAATAACTAAAAAGTATTTTCCTATCTTGATGATATGTCATTGACAGTGAATGACAATCGATCCCATAAGTAGCAAGGGTCACTAAAAAGGTGAAATTTTTTTTTAACTAAAAATAGAACCCACTTACGAAAAAAACAAATACCAAAAAATGGAAACAACTTCATCACTTCAATGTATGAATTGATGAAACATGAAGGTTCAAAAGTACCTATTATCACAATATTGCGCATATGGTACGAATTCGACAAGTTATTTTACACATTTAAGTGATGAAGTTGGTTCCATTTTTTGGTATTTGTTTCTTTCGAATATCACATACTGAATATTCCGAATTCACTTACCGAACGGCGATCCTCCAAGACGGGCTTCCAGAGCCTGAGTCATAGTCAGATAGCAGCGGTCAGTGAGGGGAGTTTGTACCAGACGATCTTGGACTCCGAGATACTCAAAACCATAAAGGAACTTAGCATTTGCCATATGTATTGTAAGTTGTTGGAGAACCTATGAAGAAAATACAACATTATATTAGCCTAAGTAAGCAACTGTGACATTTTCTTAAAACTAAAACCTTAGAAATATACGATAGGAAAAATTAAGGTCATGTGCGGGATTCGAACCCACGTCCATCCACCCCTTTAGCCGGGGTATGCTCTAACCAATTGAGCTAACATGACATGACGTCATAACTCAAATCTTTCCTATCGTTCTTTAACCATCGTATTGGGATGGAGCGATATCTATAGTTATAGGTTGCGTCATCATTTACAAGTATAAAACCAATTGCAAAATTGGTCTTGTTTGTAGTACAATGCAAGTTGTACTATAGATGTCGCTGGAAGAAGGAAGGGGTGGCGTGGGTTCGAATCCTGCACATGACTTTAATTTTCCTATCGCATATTTGTAATTTTGTAATGTAATCCGCATAGCAGGCGTTATTGCAAACATAAAAATATTAAAACTAAAACCTTAGTCTGTAGTACAGACTATGTTGTGACATGTGACCACTGTTGTCTGGGAGAATGCCACTGTACATTTATTGATGTATGAATGAGTTCCTAGAAAAACACCTCATTGCAACGACAATATCTCGTATAACAAGCAACTGTTATGTTTGAAATACACTAACGAATCACTTATCTCCTTGAGTCTTACTAGTCTTTGGGTAAGTCAGTAAATCGAAGAGAAGAATCACTTACGTCATTGTTCCTAGGATCGAAGTAGAAGCGCATCTCGCAAAGCCATTCGAAAGAGCGCGCGCTGTTCACGTTAGAGGCGATAAGGCGACGGGTGACCGTGCGTTTGTGGACGAACTCGTTGATCTGTCACAATAAAATAAAAATGTTACTTACCAGTTTTAACCAAGGTCGGCTAAGTCTTTTTATTATTTTCTGTACTCATAGAAATAATAGAAACTACCTAATCAAATATAAACACGTTCGCACCTAAAATCATATACTCGTTATGGTGGCTATTAGACGTTTTATTTGTGTAATCAAAACGACTTAAATGTTTAGTAACACAATATGAATTCGGCCATAGACTAAACACGTAGTATACGGCTTACTTCAACATCTTAAGTGTATTATAATAATACTGAGACGCATATTACAAATAGATAAAACCTTAAATTTATCCTACAAAACAGTTTTATTTTAATTTTTACACATATTACCGAACTAATGTCCATTCCATACTATATAGCAGAGAAGCAGCCCAAAAAGTGTTCGATACCAGTTACAAAGAATGAGGGTACGGGGAGGCCTGCCACCAATAGCGATAATGAGGGGTTCACTCTCGTGAAGAAGAAATCGAGAGTTCGACCATCGCGCAACCATCGTGGCACAGCTACGCCAACAGCAGAGAAGACTGTACTTCATGCTATGGAGCCGACCATCGCTATATATGTCTCTCGTTTGGACCCAACAACATCCGGGAACGATGTACTGCAATACATCAAAGAGAGATGTGAAAGACGTCGAGTACCATTTGAAGTGGCGTTACAGCGGCTGGAATCCAGCCGGGTGAACACTTTTAAATCTTACGTGCTCCGGGTTCCAGCGAAGAATAAGGATGCGTTCCTTGTCTCCGACTTCTGGCCGGAAGGAGTAGTATACAGGCGCTATAGGGAGGCGAGGCCGAAAATGAATCCCAAAACTATTTAATTTCTATATATTATGTATGTTAGTCTGTAAGGTATATATTTCTATGGGTCAGTGTTTATGTAATCCTGTTACCTGAAATAAAGGGATATTATTATTATTATTAAAAACATAACAGGCATCGTTTATATAGTGTCTTTCTAGTGTTTGTGTATGAGGTTCAGAAACATTAAATCCACTCACCAAGTGTTCGAGCTTCCTTCTTCTTAGCGGTGGTTGTTCTTGAAGCACTGAATCAGCCAGAATATTGAGCATGTTTTCTACATGCGCCAATACTCGCTTCAATCCATCACCCCCGCCGCTAGTAAGGGCCGCGTCCACGTCTTCTGACCAAAGGATCTGCGCCGCTAGTACTACGATTTGGGCCTGTAAGAATATTGAAAAGCGAAGATATTAGAATTCATAGTATTAGGGCGTTCGGATAGCCTATCGGTGCCAAAAATAACACTCACAAACGCTAAAAATGATCACACGGGCCGTTCGTTTTGGGACTACGTGAGCAAAAATATCGTTTTCGCTCACCGTTCGGATAGCCTTGAAAACGCTACAAATGACAGAGAAAAGTGATATTTTTGACCCACGTCTTACCGTGGGATCGTTGTGATCGTTTTTTGACAACTGCTGTTTTGACAGTTGTATTTGGCGCGATTGAAGAGTTTCACACGTTTTTTATATAGTATTTACATTTTAGATAAATATATAATATAAATACTATATTATATAGTAGGTACCTACTTGTTTTGTTAATTTTAGAGATTGATTCCATGTTTCGTACTGTGCAAAATTGTTTAAATATTGTCGGTTGTCAAAGTATGTTATAAGCCGTTCGGATAGCATGCAGTAATTGGTGGTCAAAAATAGCAAAAGCTTCTATCCGAACGCTAAAACACAAATGCCACTTTTGAAACTGCTACAAACGCAATCGAGCCAAAACGAACGCCCCTTTTGATGACACAACTGATTTACAACTTTGAAGAGATGTTACACTGGTTTCAGTTGTTACTAGAATCAAGATCGACTACTTCATCAATAAAAGTCAAGAACGTTATGCTCACTAAAGGTTGCATTCGGATCTTGGCCGGACGCGACTCGGTAACGGCTACCTGGTTACGGCTCACCGCTCTGTCCCTACAATCTATAATAGCGAGAAATCCACGCGACGCAATCGCCAACTTTGGAAATCTCTCCATACGTCCCTATGTATGGAGAGATTTCCAAAGTTGGCGATTGCGTCGCGTGGATTTCTCGCGACTATAGCGGCGTTACTGAGTCACACCAGTATAATTTTGGCAGTGCGACTTCCTAGCCACACTACATCATTTCACGCGAAAATCCCTAAATGGCGTCATCTAGCATTTAAGAAAACGAATATTTAGTGTTATATTCATAAAAATCCTCCTGTTTGTGATGGTCGACTCAAAGTACCTAACGGCATCATTATTTCATCGTATTTTTCTTCATTTGCTCTCGTTTTGCTTTATGTATGAGTTTAGTTTTGTTCATAAAAACACATTTTACAACCGTAAATGAGTAATATTTTCTGTATAATACTAATTGCAACTCGCGAAACGGCATCGGCAATCCGAATGCTTCTTGTCGTGCCGCATGGCTGTAGAGCAGCCGGCTGCAGCTGCCGGGTTGCGACCGTCAACATCCAATGCGACTTTTAAGGTTGCAGCAATGTAAATTTTAATAACGATTTTTCGCTATGAAAGCTTGCTATATTTCGCCACTAACAATTCAAAGCCCTATTAAAGCGCCAAGTAGATACATCATACATATAAACAACAATTTTAATAAAATTGTCTAGCAAAATAATAGTGTTTCGATATTACTTACTTGATATTTGTCACACCAATCGATAAACTTCTGCGGGTCGACATTGCCATCCTTGAATTGTTTGACATCGCCGACGGCATCCTTCAGCCGACAAGCTAAAGTAACGCGCATTTCACGCTCCACCATGGACAGCCAAGAGTTGATCTTAGGGTTCTCTATTGTGGATACAGGTGATGTGAAGTACACCTGAGAAATAATAAACACTTGATGAAAACCAATACTAACTGACAATAACTACAATACTTACAGCTGTGAAGACTAGATTAATATAGGGAAAAAAAATGTTTGCGTTTAGCTAAGAAGATTGAAGCCCCAAAGTGAGCCATGGACGGCTCTTATGATATTAAAATGTTGATTTGTAATTTTGTCTTCTTTATATACCTGATAGTTAGCCTTTGACCACTATCTCACCTAATGGTAAGTGATGATGTGGTCGAAGATGTTGTTCAGGATAACCTAGAATTACTGGGTCTTAAGGAAAGCTGCCGGAACACACCGTTTGGTGTTTGGCGACAGATTTTCTACTTGAGGGTGGTAGCCAGCTAGGCGGGCATTCGCAAAATAGCCTACCACCATGCTATAACGCCCACACTGCGTTCCGACATGGGCTACTGTTTGGTGTGAATTGTGCCTAGCAGTCTTGCTATCCAAGACAATATACATGGAGACTAAAATTCTAGTAAGCTTCAAAGTCATTGGTATTTAATAAAGTTTCGATTTATTATAGACTCGGTCAGTGACATGTTCAAATTAAGCATGGTTAATCGTACACTTAAACAGTTTGTATTTCCGGGAATTTCATATATATTTTAGTTCAGTTGATAGGGGGTAGACATGATATTGTTACTGTTATGCCTTACCTCTTCGCCTTCCCGGGAAGCGATGCCGTTGATGACGGTATTGTCTTCATTCAGTATGATGGCGGCTACACCAGCGAACATTTTCTTGAAATGCTTCTGCAGACGTGCGATGTTCTTGCTGTTGCCGATTATCTCTAGCAAGTCCTCGTCACCAACGAAGTAGAACCTGTGAGAAAGGATTTATAATTCTACAAAATTTATTGACAGTTGTAATTATAGGTGAAAAAACAAAAAACGTGCATTTATCAGATATCACACTGTTTTTATTTTGTTTGTTTTTTGTATTGGATTGTCGAAGAGTTCAAGTCATTTTATCACTTGAATTATAGTATAATGACGTCTTAGAGCAGTATACCGTTTCCTGAAAAATTGAAATGTTGTCGTAAACTTACCCACAGTAAGTGGCAAAAATTAGTCTTACAGTTACATACAAAACAAGTTCCTACCGTGGGAAGCTGCTTCTCTCCCTCTCCAGATATTCTCCCAAAGCCTTCTGTATCTTGCCGAGCAGGTCAGCCAGTCGTTCTAGTGAGCGTTGCACTCCTTGGATGTTCAGCACATCCATCACCATTGGCGACTTGCTTACTTTCTTCATGAGGCCGAGGAATTCAGAGCTGAAGAAAACAACATAGCATCAGAAAAAGAACAACAGTTGAAGTCAACTGTCTTGTTGGTGCAATAGCATGACTTTTTGACTTCAGTTTAATTCTCAGGTCAGAAATGAGTTGATGTTTTTTTTCAAATATATCAGTTACACCCGCAAGAGTTTCAATTGCTTACTTTAGCCTATGTAGGGACGTCCGTATCTTTCAGTTTAATAAGTATCTATGTTACATGTATAGGCAAATCAATTTGTAGCTGTATGCAGACAAGAAGATTATTACGATGTTTTTGTTTATATTCTGTTTCAATAAATCAAGGCACTCTGGACACGCTAGATATTTGCCATAGTGTGCATGCTGTGGCGCGTGCGTACTGGCGCGAACACATACAAGCCGAGTTTGGTACCGCTCTATGAAGTCAAAGTGCTTTTCTGGTTTTACTATGATTATAATTTGTTCGGCGGACGAGAATAAGCTCTATTATCTATGTAACAACAAAACTATACCAGAATGTGACGCCGTATTTTTTTATATTTTTGCAATAGTGATTTATTTTTAAAGTGAAAGCAAGCCATTGTATGCAAAAGGTCAATACAGACGAATAGACTCGACACTGTATAAACGTCGACTTTCATACAAAGAATACTGAACTGCAGTTCGGCATAATCGTTGTTATAAGTTTATTACTATATATACCTGATGCTTTGGAATCGGCTAGTCTCGACCGGCAAAAGAGTCTTGATATCAGCCGATCCGCTAAATATGCCTTCGAGGTACACCCAGCGACGTTGGACGTCGATCCACACGTCAAATAACGCGTTAATACGGTTCAGTTTCTCTTCCCACGTCAGGGCTTCTTCTTCGAACACCTACAAAAAAAACATTAGTTAGTAAATTCAACTATAGCATGACTGAAAACTTCCATACTCATGAAATCAGGATGATCTATTAGATTTTGTGTACTTATATTAAATAGAATTGGCTTGTCAATTTGCGATGTCCGTTGGATGAACGTTGGTTGGTTTGACATGAGATTGCCACTTTCACGACTAAACATCCCGTTTCTTCTTGCGCAAACTAAATTCATGTTTATTTTGCACTATCGGGTCTACTTGCGCACATATTTAGGTCAAAATAGCCTTTTTGACTAACTTCGACGTTTCTATCAATTTGCATCGATCGTGGTATAGAATCAGCTTGTGACTTACATAGATCGTGGTCATGATGCAATTTAACAATATAAACATACCGTTTTTTACAATTACGACTACCAATTTTTTATCTTATGCAGGTCATCAAATCTAGAGAAAAATTTAGAAATGAGTCGCTACAAAACATTATTTACGAAGGGCTTTGTAGCGGAGTTTGTAGTCTTTCCTAAGAAATCAACTGGGTTTAGTGCTTGCTTTGCTGTAGTGGCATTTACTATTGAGCACTTCCGTGCTATGGTAAGCATGTTAAGCTGTCGGTCGACTTTCTAGAATTCCTAATAAGATCAAACAAACTATTTATACGGGATAAATTAATGAATGTGATTATACAAAATTCATAAAACCTTTACTCGAAAGAGACACTTTAGAGCTACAGCACAAATTGGCACTTGCAAAGTCCATGTTACACGTATCACATTAAATTATGTTGGCATACCTTGTAATAAGGCGACAGTTTCATAGCTGCGACGCTGTTGATGTGCTCTTTGACCTTGTTGAATAGATCATCCCATCCTCGGATAATCTTGCATTTGTTCTGGTAGTTGATCAGGTCGAGCTCGTAGCTCTGCCAGGACTCGCGAACCTAAACGGATAAAGGTATTAATTGTATGGATAGTTAACACTACAAATGCAAAATGAGAGAATATATCGTTACAAACAATGACTATACTATATAATATGTTACCAGACACGAGAAAAATCCTAAGCATAATAAATAATAACATTTGTTTAATAATTCTAGATTAGCCTGAAAAACATCTTCGATCAATTTATCACTTACCATCATGTGAGTTAGTGGTAAAAGGCTAACCTATCAGTTATAAATAAATCAATAAAAAAATTACATATGTTATAACATGACGTTTCCACAAAAACTTGACACAGTGACGAGTCCACAAAAACTTCCTGCTTAGGTACACTAACGTGATGTTAGAGACAACGTATTCCAACAGGAACGACTTCCGACGCATTTTGATACTTCCTGAAGATGTTTCGTGTAGAAGAATATGTTACATATTTGTTATTTATACATATGTATCGCAGTGGCAAACCATGGGCATTTATAAGAGACTGATTTAACCGATTGTATTAAAATATCGTGTCTATTATTATTGTTTCAGTACTGTCTCCTACCAGAGCGTTTATTTATTTATATATTTTTTTGGTTATAAGTTCATATTAAGTTTAGTTCTTTACCTGTTTCAAGAACTCTTCAAGCGCCATCTCTCCCTGAGCCACAGACACGACGTCTTTCACAGTGTGTTCGTTGCGCAGAAGATCGGCATCCCATACTTGGCCAAGAGTGAGTTCCGAGAGTGACCAGTCCACTTTGAGAGCGCGGCAAAGTTGGCGCCAGTGACGCTCTTTCAGCGCGTCAGATTTCAGTTCCACGATTAACATGTTCACCTGTTACATAAGTAGAGTTGAGCCAATGAGTTGAGGAGAAGACTGCATTAGTTGAGATTAAAACAGAGTAATGTATTAAAATTTAGATTTCGTTTTTTGCTTAAGCAGACTAGGTAGACGATATTAGATAGAGAATGATGAAGTATACAATTTCATTGCAAAGTATATTGCCTTGGGATAATATAAGCTAAGTAAAACATTTTACATTGCTTTATTGTACCAGGAAAAGATAAAACTAAACAAAACAAAACCACCTTCAAGCTAACAAATCCTGTGAAAACCAAAAAACCGACATTATAATAACTCACCTTGGTGTAAGATTGCAGTAACTTGCGAACGTATTCATAACTGTCGTACATTCGCAAACGAGCGGGCAGCTCTTTTAGCTCGGTCAGCATAGCTTCCAGTTGTTGCCTGTAAACGTTAACTTGTGTTGAGTTACACAAAAAAGGCTGGGTTGTAACACAAAAAGCAGTCTTGAACTCTGAACCAATACTTTTAGCTGGTTAACTAACAGAAGTCGTATACCTCCCAGTGAAATCAAAGAAAATCAACACAGATGCTCCTCATGCAAATATGAGTGTTACTTAATCACATCTCAACAACTGAATAAATTTTAAACCCTCTAAGCAGCATACTCCGATAGAGCTAGGTCTCGCAGCTCTGGGCACCTTCATACTGAATCCCTATAATATATACTTAATATAACAAAGGAAATTAATTACCTGTGCTATATCATTAACATTTTAAGTAAAAACATAGTTGCAACTTAACTCAATTATACACTAATTACTTAATTCAAGAATAAGGTTCCAAGGTACATGTTATATCTGTATAAGACAACACATAATACATATAGAAGGGGGAAATATTATGGGAATCAAGGCAGGATGAAAGTATATATCGAGTTTGTTTCGTTAATATCTTTTCAACACCCTTGCTAGTAAAATGAGCTTTATTATATCATTCTTAGGGCCATAAACAGAAATATAACACCCTAGTGCATAATAATATTATACACTAGTGCGTAATAGAATTATCCCAACAAAGTTAAGTTAGTACCTAACTGCAAATTATATGCGAGTAAACAGAGTATTTTCAATTTAACCGGGTTATACAGATTTGTAACATCAAAGAGGTTTATATGTAACCAACCAGCATACATTAGCCGCGCGCAAAAAAAAAACTTGCGCGCTATTTTCCATAATTTTCGTATGTTGTTTGTATCGCATTTGTGCTATATATATATTGCTTTTCCTCGCAAGGGTGTTGAAAAAATGCGTATGAAACTCGTGAGCAACTTAGCTCACTTGTATCATAATCTACTATAATCAACATGATCAGCCGGAAGGCGCCCAATGTTAAACAAAGGCCTCCCCCATAAAACGCCACAAAGAACGGCTATTAGTCGCTTGTAACCATTGGCTAAGCGCGACTTTAATCGTCGTGCCGTGCGTGCGTGATGTCGTCAGCCCACCTAGTGGGGGGCCTACCAACTGTACGTCTTCCGGCGTAGTGTGGTAACCACTAGAGAACCTTGCTTCCCCGTCAGTTATCGGTTCGTCGAACAATGTGACCCGCCCATTGCCACGTCAACTTGCCAATTCTGAGAGCTATGTCGGTGACTTTGGTTCTTTGCCGAATATCCACGTTCCCGATTTTATCGCGCAAAGAAACTCCGAGCATAGCTCGTTGAGCGACCCTGAGCTTGAAAGAGAAAATATCTTACAATCTCATTCCTTTACTCGGATTAATTATTATTTATATTTACCTGAGTTTTCTAGGCTGCACAGACAGCCAAGGCTTCTCCCTGATGTCGTCAATCTGCGTCCAAATCTTGCTGAGAGAAGACCAAACTCCACGAAGGTCTTGAAGCTCTTCCAAAGCCACAGTCATACGCTCATTGTTCACTGAGCTTCCTATTAGTTGAAGATGCAAATAAATTATCAAGATTTCTATACCAACATTATGTATTGAGTAGTTCTGACTCATCATTGAAATCGAATTCGTACATGGTAATAAAAATAACTATGTATTGAATATTAATTATTGTATGAAATGGGTAATGCTTTTGATTATTCCAATGTGCGATACTTTTCCATAAACCTATTTATATATTAAGTTAGTATAACAACTCACGATTATTGAGCTTTATTGGACAATTTTCTTTAGCTCACCAGTATCATGAAGTTCCAAAGCCTCCTTCGCCTTAGCAACATTGTCCCTTTCTTCCTTGAGCCGGGTGTAGCGCGTCTCCATTGCTTGAAGTTTGGAGAGTGCGTCTTCAGGCCTTGTAGAACCATCAGTTGGCTTGCTGCGCTCCCATTCCGTTAGGAATTCAAGGGTACGAGTTTCGACTGCCTTGTCTTCCGCTACGATCTTTTGTTGCAGTGATGCCACCTAGTCGTCATTGTAAATTAAATAAAGATGTTATTAAAACTGTTGGAACTACTCTCAAATTTGATAAGAACAGGATTTTTTATGGAATTTACAGTCATATTTTAATTCATGTGAAGACTTATGTATAGATTCATTTAACAAGCACCTAACGGCAGTAATCCTTGAAAGACAGTCTCCATTCAAGGTTGACGACATCTTTGACCACATTTTAAATTAACTAGACATAAGACACAACTACAGGTGAAGTAGTAGACAAAGTTGAGCCAATAAACAAAAACATTATTCTTTCTGGAATATCAGATAAATAGTAGATCTCGTGAAAAAAAATACTATTCTCTACTCTGCTACATATCGAAACTTTTATGGATAAAATTTCCTTACTTGCATACTTGAAGAATCAATTATATTGTTCAACCATACCACTCTCATACAAATCACAGTAACAGGTTAGTTCACGGAGGTTTTGGCAAATGCCACTTAAAATAAGAAAAAAAAACTCTTGATATAATAAGGAACATACTTGGGTCTGGATAGAGGAGTCCTTTCTGCGCATAATTTCGTTAAAAGCGCTCCATTCACCCTCGATATTGTCAACGTGGAGCCATTGGGCTGGGAACTGGAACCTATTACAAAACAAAAAAATAATGGTGTATAACATAAAGTGCAAAATGAACTTTACTATTTAGAGTATAAGGTAAAAATGAACACACCGTTGTCTCTCGAGGATGCGTTGAGCTTCACGATAGATATCAACTTGTTTCTCCCACGCCAACACTTCCCTCTTCAGTTGCTGCACGTACGTAATGAGAGAGACAGCATCACTCGTAGAAGCAGCCTCTGTAAGAAACCATTTGTCATATCACAACTATATGCACTTCAAAAATTGATACAGTTAAATTAAAAACAATATTAAACGATTACCAGTTTCATAGTTATTTCTAGGTATTCTCATGATTGTGTTGTCATTACGATTTACGACATGTCATAAAAACCACGAATATTACTGTACAGATGATTTATGGGCTACCGGCAAAAAAAAACTAAGACACTATCGCAACATAATATGGTGATTAGACAACTGTAATAACAGACAAATTGCAGATTTAAGATCTTACTCGTATATCTAGGGGTGCTTACCATTTGAAGTTAGATTCGCTAAAAACGCTAAAAACGATCACACTCCCAAAAATTTGTTCCACATGGGTCTTGGCGTTATTTTCGCCATAAACGCTACATCTAATGTCAAAAGTGACAGAAGTGGCAAATTTTAGTGGCATTCTTAGCGTTCTTATCGTAAATGGAACAGGGGAGAACAGTTACAAACGATCACAGTGATCACAACCATAGACTCAGAATGTGATCAAAATTATCGAAAATAACGTTATTAGCGTCAAATGGAATATACCCTAGGGTAACGGATTCAATGCAATACTACGCAAAATAAAGATTCCTGTTTTTGTTATGGACAGAGACATATGATTATTATGATCAGTATCTGGCCGTTTGGTTAATCTATAACATATTATATAAGTATTTCTTTCTACCACCAAACACACATAGGTACCAGACATAGAGGTTTTAAATAGAAGCTGTGAATATTATAAGATGGCCTATTCAAGATGGCTGCCACAAAAACAGGTATAGTATTTTTAGAGAGAGTCTGCATCTTACCAATAGTCTGATGTTCAAGCTGCGAGCGCGACTTGGCCAGCCTTCCGTGGAACTGCACCATCTCTCCGCCGAGCAAGGCCCCAAACTTGCCGAGCACTTCCTTGTGCCAAGCGTCGTATTTCAACGCGACTTTGCTTTGGACCCGAGCGAAGTCTATGACGACCGGCCCGTATTCGCGACGAGTGTCGGACGTATCGAATGTCGTACGAGATTTCCTAGAAAATTGAAATTAGATTTAGGCCATATTAAAGTGTACACTAGCAACGAAGCTTGAAGACAAGTTTTAGGTAGCATCTTTGGATGTGCCACAATAGTAGACCATGTATATAAAATTATTATTGACAGGAAAAAGAAGAGTAGTCATTAAACATATATAACTATCTTTACCGAATTAAAAAAGTGACACAAATTTCGAAAAGCTGTGAAAACTACAAGTTCAGAATCACTTGTTCTAATGATTAAAAATTTTATTTTAATTTTATTAAATTGCTGCACGTACGTGGCCTTATTATCAAGCGTAACTTATTTTATTGAAGTCTAAACAATAGAATAGTCAAAGGGTACACTTACTTGATGTCATTCAAGCACTTGATCCAGAGAGTGATGTCTTCTCCAAGACGTCCATAGAGACTTTCTGGCTGTAGATCCCACAAAGCTTGGTAACTGAAACAAAAAGTTTTATAACGAAACAATCATCAGCATAATTTCTTATCCAATGATTTTCTGAATAAGTTCTATGCTTCTATAAAATTTCTCTTATAAATATTGGAATTTTTCAAGTTACTATGATGAATTATTACACCATCATTATCATTACGAAATCCAATTTCACCGTAGAACCAGTATATATGCCAGTGAGTTCTTATAGTACTCCATAACATAGGTGAAAATTGTCGAAACTTTACTTACCGTAGCCATTCGTCTACGTATTCGCGCACTTGCGATATCTTCTGTTCAATAGCGTCGTACGCGTTTTCAACAGGACTAGATCCTCCTGGCAACTTCGTCAGCAGGTTGCGGTATGTTACCGTCTGAGCGCGCGCTACACCCACTTGGTATCTATGGGAGGAACAAATATTACTTAAACACGAGGCTCGAATCGATGCCTATGTGGGCAGTTAGAATACAGTGAAGGAATTTGGTGAAAACCGAAAGAATTTGGTGAAAACCGAAAGAATTTGATGAAAATCCGACAGAAAATGTTTAAAGATAGCACACCTTAGGTCTCTACAATATCAGTTTTCAAATGTGGTTGTGGTAGGTAGACGATTTGGAACACTAAATTTTCAGTACTGTAAGGTATTTGAGAAGATGTAGCAACGGGAAATTAACATTTTCTCAAAAAAAAATATAATACTACGAACTATGTACAACACTACAGCTACTACAATAAAAACATTTAGATCCCTATAAGTTATTGCAGACTCATAGGCAGTCCAAATGCTCATGTCCACTACCAGTTGGCAGTGTGCCCAGCATGCTGGCAGCATTGCCCCGTTGAATTGCAATGCTTATTCTTTGAGTAATTAGTATGTAATTTACCTCTTTAGATCAACACACAAATATATATCTATCTCTCTTTTTGGTATGACATTTTATGAGAGATATTTTTATATTTGGAGCCTTAAACAGCCATTTTATAGTCTGTGACACTCAACGCGACGAAAAAAAGTATGCACGTTGCGTTTTGTAATTAGTAATGTTGTAGAAGTATAGTGTGGGATTTTACGTTTGTATTTAGTAATTTCAGTTTATAAATCATGTTGGATTAAAACTTTCCATTCTAAAATGAACATGGAGTTTCAATAACAATAATTTGTTGTTAAACTGTCTTTCATTTTTGAGAAAAGCATTATACAAGCCTGAACCAGTAAGAAAGCCCTTCTGGCCTCGTATATAACCGGACCTCAACCGCAGTTCGGTCCGGTTAATTCATACCTGGCCAGGAAGGCTTACTTACTGGATTCTGCTGTACTAATAATTAATAATAAATCTGTAGGTAATATTATGTAATTTTTTGATATAATTTCATAGTAAATTTAATTAATTTCTTGTTACCTGGTGCTTTGCAAGCGGTGTTGGCTGGTGACAATGGCCTGCCAGGCGAACATCTGCCTCATTAGCTGGAACCGCGCTTCTTCCAAAGACGGGAATAGGTACATCTGCTGGTTGGTGATGCGAACCTCGTGGACTACGCGAGCGATCTGTAAATTATATCTTTTTCTTATAAAATCTATAGGTGTCCCATAGGATTTTCTTACAATTAAGGTCATTTATTTGCTTATTCAATGCAAAAGTTTCTGAGTGTTTTTCATTTCAGATTGTGTTGTGTTTTATCTAAAAAAAAAAAAAAATATCTTCAGCAAATTACTATTAAATTTGCTTTTACTAATTTAACATTCGATATTCTTCCCCCTCAAATCCAATGAAAATATAGATTCGTAAGTTTTTGCATGTATGTCATTAACACGTCACAGGATCCAGAGTGCACAACAAACTTAGTCAGTCTTTAGTTGTATGACATTAGTCATTTATGAATAAGAGGGTTTCTATTCAGACGATTGCAACGTGTCCTTACGGCTCTCTTCCAAATCCGTGTTAAATCAGTGTTTTCAGGTGGATGAGCTTCAGAGTTGTTGTTCTAGTGTATCACTTACTTGAGGGTCACCACCAGGCTTGTGAGTGGGTTCAGTGGGTGAGTAGGTGTCCATCGAAAGGTCGAGCTCGTTAGTTTTGCCAAGGAGGGCCATAGTCCACGCCTCGATGCCGGCTTGAAGGCGAGCTGCGAGACTTTTCTCAACCTGTTATTTAAAGATCTTTTTTTTTTTTTTTTTTTTTTATTTAATTGTGACGGAACAAGCCCGAGGCCCACCTGATGTTAAGTGGACTAACCTCTGCCTATAACAGACGCATTTCGTCAGCGACGAATTGCACTGTGCCCGTCACACTGAGACGTCCAGTTGTTAGGTCTCATTAGCCTGTAATTTTTCTGGCTCTCAAGGACTGCTGCCGGAACACACTGTTAGGTGCTTGGCGACAGATTTTCTACTTGAGGGTGGTCGCTAGCCAGTCGGGCATAAATTATCATTATTTAATTTAATTTATTTAATTAACATTATCTCACTCAATTACGACTTTAACGTTATAATTATACATAATATTCTTATCGGAATTGAAAACGTCATCCTAACAGTTGTCTGTTAAAAAGACACGTGATATTTAAAATAAATTACCATTAGAAGCTAAAAAATGCTTGCGTTAATAGTAGATACTCAAATAAGTATGAACTATGTATACAAGGCACAGTGTATAAGACATACAAAGTTACTTATTTATTCACAAACTGCAGATACATAAGATAATACAACTGAAACTTTGTAGGTTTAGCAAGGGCTAAACCTAAAAAAACAGTCTTTGTTAAAACATACAGCTCCTTAGTCAGATTAGTCTGTAGATATAGCTTAAGCTGAACCTTTTATATAAATCATATTTATAAAGTATTGTACTGACCTCTTCATCGAGTCTCTGCACCCACAAATGCAGATTGCTGTACTGACGCAGCGAAAGATCGTCAATGGCACGCTGCAGACGGCTGAGAATGTCCGCGAGACTTTGTGCCGAGTACGGGCATGTTTCTAGCGAGCGGGCATCTACGGATATCTGTTCTTCAACTGCTAGGAGATCTTCAACCTGTCAAATTATTACTTAATGTAACTGGCAGGATGTAGCACATGGTAAATGTGAATTGGTGGCTTTTGCTACCGGGGTCTTGTTGACGCTTTTGACGACTTTTGTCTCGTTGCGCTATTCGTTAGCTAAGGATAAGAAACGGTAATGCTAATGCCCCATCCGCTTCATGTAAATACTACTCAGTATACTTTGTGATGAAAAGACTATTGGATCTACCTCTTTAGAATTTTGATCTGATATAAGAATATGTAGTTATGCTAATTTATAAAGCTGGAAACCAACAAAATGAAAATATACCAAAAATAAATCTTAAAATCAAAATTACTAAAAAATTACATCTTTCCGGTTGGGGTAGGCATAGACCACAGATTTCCACTTACTACGATCCTTACACATCTCTTTCGCTTCATCTACACTCATCTTTTCATACATAAGCGTCGGTTTAGGATACTCCTGACCTGCCCTTTTTTCAGAACGTCTTCAAACTAATTTCGGAATGTTCGCCTTGGTTTTCCCCTTCCAACACTTCCATTCACTTGTCCCATGTATGCCTGTTTAGTCATTCTCTCCACATGTCCAAACCATCTTAACGTACCTTTCTCTAATGTAAACACAAATTGTGGTATTTTTTTTAGTGTTAACTATTAGCAGTTTAGATGCCAGGTATTCATGAGATCATAAATAAACATACCTATAAAAACTTATTATACTTCAACTACATAAAATTAAATTTAACAATCTATCAATATAATCCATTTTTAAGACAAGAGCAGTTTACTGTATATTTATATAAATAGTATTGGACACTCATACTGGAAAATCAATGAAACAAAGGATATTTTTTGGAGCCGAAAGAAGTCCACCGTTGAACAGAAGCTTCCCCCATAGATCGTCACAATGAACGGAGATTAGCCACTTCTATTCACCGGCTCCGCGCGATTCTGATAATATCATGAATCCACTTGGGGCCAACAAACTCTTACGTCTACCGGTGTAATGTGGTAACAACTCGAGAACCTTTCTTCCCTATGGGTTTATAGATTCGTCAAAAAATGTGGCCTGCCCATCAGCCAGCAGAGCAAGCTATGCCGGTGACATTTGATCTTCGGTGCATTTTCTCGTCCCTGGATATTACCGCGCAAAAAAACACTCTGAGATTGTTAAGATTTATGTCTAGCTGGACCTATTTCTATTATTACCTTCTCCTGGAATAGCAGTACAACTTCGCTCAACTTCTGCACATAAGGATCAAGTTTGTAAGACTCCCATACTAACGCCATCCCTTCGGATACTTGGTTCAAAACGTCACGGCGAAGTCCAGCCACTAGCGGGATGATAGATGCTTTATCGCGAATCTGAAAGATGCAATGATGTGAGTAAGTCAATTTTACACTTATAATCAGGTATAGAAAGACCATTTTACAGAAGCAAGTTGAAATAATATATTAGAAAGGGACTGGACAGAAGAAGGGTAAATAAAACGTCCAAAACCGCACATACATTTCTGCATTAAGAAAAATACACTTAAAATATACATAAAGCGTTCTAGAAAGCAAAAACTCAGATAAATCGAAACTCAAACCCAAAGTTTGCACATGTGAAGAGATGGTGGGTAAAGTCTAAATTTGAACAAAACCATGCATCCTATTGTATTTCACTACCTTTGTATGATTCCTATTATTTAGCTGCACAAATAAAAACGCACATGTGTTAGTGATGTCGCACACATACATAGTCTTACACGAATCCGAGTTGGTGTAAATAGTTTGCGTAAAAATGTTAGAGGACACGTTTAACCATTATAAACAAAAAATAATCAAAAAATAGTCAAGTCACACTACATACATCTAAAACACTATGAATAGCTTACAGCTTACTAGCGTTAGTTCTAAAATGTCGTATGAGTCGAATACCAAACACCTACAATTACTGGTAAAACATGTCCTATTTCGTAGTAAATGTGCTAATCGTGTTGTGTCTATTAGTGCTTGAACACTGTGAATAAAATGTCACATTGGTAGAGAAGACTTTTATAATGATACCTTTTCCAAAGTTCGCTCATAAGTACGAACACTCTCGATGAGAGAAATAGCGAATGGATAGAGTTGGTTCGCTTGGTGAGCCTTGTTCACAATGGCCAGTGGCACTCTGAAAACAACAATCGAATTTAGGTTAGTATATACAGGTAAAAACTCAAAAACCCCAATTTTGGAACAGAGTATAAGGTATATAATAAAGTACCTAAATCCAAGGTTCTTCAAGTTGCGCACTTCTTTGTAGAGGGTTATGATTTCCGGCAAGAAGTTTACTTTCAACTTCAGAATGGTCCCAGTTTTGCTCGAACGTGCGCGCACAGATTCAATCGCAAAGATACGCCCGGACACGCCCAAATTACGTTGTTGCACCTGGAATATAAAATTGAACTCTAACTAACTGCGATAAGGCACATATTAAGAACACATTGTCATGTGGCGGTATGACATATTACCTTACGAGCCCAATCGTCGAATACTTCTTGAGTATCTAGTTTGAGACGGAAGCTATCCCCATCAGCTTTTAGCTTTTGGCCTTCAATATGGTTCTCCCATCCCTTACCTAAAACATAAAAAGATGGAAGAAGCATAAAGGAGATATCAGTAGATCACTGACAAAAAAAAAAGGTTTTTAGGGACATTATATGATTGGCTTAAATACTGTTCCGGGTACCAATTTTAACATTGAATTTTTTTATATAGCGATCACAACATGGTGATAATGAAAAGGGAGAGGTAGAAGATAAAAACAAACACATCTTGGACTAGTGAAATACTATTAAATAGCTGTGATAGTACACAGTATTTATTCTTACCGAGAACATCTTCGACTCTTTTCAAGTAGGCAGTAAGCTGATGGTCGATTTGCTTAGCCCAGATGATGGATCCGGCGACTGGCGGCAAGTCTCGTACCAGAGATAAACGGCTGCACTTCGATTGGGGATATTGCACCTGATGATAAAGACGAATTTTGAATATTACGAATTAATTAGTTCTGTTGGGCTTTAAAGACAACGCAGACGTACGTGCTTCGGCATCGTATCTACGTCACCTTACCTCATTCACACGATGACTCGGGTTTTTGGCCCGAGTAATCGTGTGAATGTCCCGAGTCAAGGCGATGCCGATAGTGTTGATTAGTGTGTGCTGTATGGAGTTTATTACAAAGAATACAGTAAGGCTTGAGTTAAGGCGATATCTTTATGGTGCTGGGTCGATCAATGCAGTGAAGTAAAAGGAAGTGTGTCTTTTTACTACTGGTAGGCTAGCTTTCTCACCTGAAAGTCAAGTGATGATGTGGTTGAAGCTGGTAAACAGGCATAACCTAGGATGGGAACAGGCTCTCAAGGACAGCGACCGCAAGACACTGTTAGGTTTTCGGCGACACATGTTCTGCTTTAGGGAAAGCTAGCCAGGTTGGGCATTCGCAAAATGCCTTACCACTACGCAGTAACGACTCCCATCTTAAGACAATCGGGACTGATTCTCCATAGTAATTGCATGTAATGTAATGATAAAGCATCATGATCTGTCCGGACGTTCGATGGTGAAATTAACTGCAGATTACCGAACAGTTCCTCGGAACACTCCCCGCGCTGCATATGGTAAGAGATACACAGAGCGATACAATATCTCTACGCAGTGTCAAAGGGTCGAGCCGATCAGAGAGAGCTTGATCGAGTGAGCTAGAGTGAATGTGAGAATAAGACACGGTACTGTAATTATGTTCAATCTGGTCTGTATACCTTAAATTTCTCATGTAGCGCTTCAATATCATCTTTGACACGTTGTATCAGTTGGGTTTGGTACTCGCGGATGGCACCGCGGATGTGCGGCCGAACAAACAGTGCGTTGAAGCGAGAGAAAATCCGGAACATTTCGTTCGCGTTCTTGGCGGTGCCGAGTTGGTCGCGAAGGTGGGCGGTGATACGGGTTTCCACGCGATCTGGAAAATCAAACTTATTTTAAGCATCCTTCGGATCAATTTCGTTTGCCAACAAATGACGAATTTTATTATTGCTTACCAATTCTGTCTTCGTAACGGCGCACGGCCGCTTCCCAAGCGTCACATCCCTCGCGAGATATGTCCAAGCAGTCCACCTCTTTCACATTTTCATACGCCAGATTTACCTACAAAACATATCAAATAGTATAGATATTTTTTAAAATAACCTGGCAATGCACTAGCGCACGTAATCCATGCCTGAGCTAGTCATGTGCAACATGAGCGTAAATAATCTAGCCCAAGTAAGGTTCTCAGATGTCTGCACAGACCTTACGTTCTTCCTTCCAAATGACGGAGGCATTGACGTCAAAAGCTGGCCAAGTTCGAGGCCAATGGCAACCCATTAGAGATAAGACGAATAAGAAGTTACGGGATCGTTTTTCAGAGACCAAAAAAAACTTTATGATTATGGAATCACTTTTACATTGATAATCATTTACATTGTTAATAGGTTAGCCCTTGACTTCAATCTAAACTGATAGTTTTTTTACCGACATTATGCCTTTACTAACAAAATACTACCAAATTTATTAAAGTAAAGTATATAGTAAATGGTGTTGTGGCAGAGGGTATTAACAGACTTTCTTAAAATAAGCTGGATCATGGTCAGCTGCTGGAACACACCGTTAGGTGCTTGGCGACAGATTTTCTAATTAAGGGTGATTTCAGGTATTCGCAAAATGCCCTATCGCTATGAATACAAAAGAAAGACTACAAAACAGAGGTGGAATAAATTCTACCGAGATTGGTTTAGATGAATTTAAAAAATGGGAGTAGACAGGGGAGTTGAAAAAGGTTCTCCCTATTGATGCCGTACTCAGGGACGCAAATTAACAATAATTAGCATTAAATACCGTCAATAGCAGTACAAAAAGAATGATAAATGTTAGTTATGCGTTAATTGACGCGTTTGAGTCCTGCAGTTAGTTATTACCTCAGCAATAGCGTTGGCATCAGCAGCATCCATGGGCAGAGAGTGTGGTTGTGCCGGCTCGCCGCCCGCACCGGTCTCGGTAGCTGGGGTTGCGCGAGGGCGTAGCACCTTTGAAAGAACAAAACTTTATGAACAATAGCATTCTAGAAATTATTTCGATTCTTTTTTTTCTGTCCAGTACCCGCTCCATAGCATAATTGGAAATGCCCCAGAAATTCTTGGAGTTTCAGGTTCAAGTTAAACTAAAATTTATCTTTATCCGTCCGAAAAAAATACATGTTTTAGCGGAGCATGCATTAATGATCTTTAAATAGCAATTAATCAATAGAATTCTATCTAATTTCGACCACAAGATAATAATTCTACCAACTAACAGAGCTTACAGTTTAATCAGCCTTGCATTTCTTCCATTTGATTTTTCTTTGCCGTTCTCCGAGTACATGCTAGGCAAAACAATCTTGGATAACAAGTATCCATGCTAGAAGCCTATAACTATACTGTATCAGCCGGATTGTCCACTGCTGAACACAGCTTCCCCCATCATGGAGGAGGGGATGCCATAATTCCCACGCTTGGCAGGCATCTTCGTCTTGGTGATTGTACTGTGAGATATCAGTTGCACCTTCTGGTGTGATAGCCTTAGTTGCCCCTTACGCTCTACAGACTAGCAACCCTACAAGCAATTCTTCTATACCTGCGCAAAACATTCCTTCTACAAAATATTCTATACTAGCTTTTAGAGGAGACTCGACGAATAAATTCTGCGCTCTTCAACTTAAAATTTTATAAAACTATACAAGTGAGAATTTCTAATAATGGCAAAAGGTGTTATTGAAATTTATTCCTGGCCCCTGGGGCAAAATTTGCTATCGCGACCACTTTTGTGCATGTTCCTCGTATATAAGCCGGCTATTCAATATGAAAAAAATCTCATCAACATGTTGCTGCATGAAAGGACAATCAGTAAACAGACAAACTAGCATTTGAAATATTGACAAGGATGTAGGTTAACACATATTGTGTTACATTTAGTACTTACTCTCAGCATGACAGTACGCAGTTGTTCATGATGCCTGCGGAAACGGCGCATGTGTTCCATGCGCGCCTGCAGTCGCTTGTGTGAAGGCAAAATACGCCACACCATCTTGAGATGTTCATCGCGCTTCTTCTTCACAATGTCCCTACAAAACAATGTCAAATTTTATCAAATATTTCATGTTCCTTGGATATACTTTCCCGTTAAATGGAACATTCTGTTGACCAGAGCTGAAAGCACAATTATACATAAAGAAGTATCCACTGATAGGAAGCGAGCTCATTCCCATCGATCAGGCACAGTTGCAGCCTAATATCTTTATCAGGAAAACTCATTATCTGCCCGACCCGGGGATTGAACCGAGGACGACGTCATATACCAAATTTGTATATGCTTGGTGCTTGATATAATACGCTAGTTAAAAAAAAAATAAGTTTCCTTGGCAATGTAACTATATAGTTAGCACAGGGATTGGATTTTGGTTCATTGTAAATTTGCAACTTTAACAATATAATCATACCTCATCAAACCTTGAAGTTTCTCATATTCATCGTCCCAGCAGGAGAACACTTCGAAGCATTGCGTCATCACGCGCTCGAAATCCTCGAAAGGAATGTGCATCAGACGACGCGTGCCCAAGACCTTAAGGTTACACAAACAAGAATGTTAGAAAATTGACGCAACTGTACACAAATTTTTAAAATATTGTCGATAAATGGGGCCTTTCAAATCTGAAAGTTGGCTGTACTATGTAGCTGTTCGAACAAGGACCAGCTGCCAGTTTCTTAGGTACTTACAAGGGAAGATGTTGCTAGGTTGTATTCATGTTGCTGGTTATTATTTTGATGTAGATGGTATTTACTGTTCCTTGAAGTCCTACATTTCTGGTTTACGCATTAGAATTATTCCATATCAACTGGGTGCTGCACATTATGTACTATATATGACTCTTTACCATATTGCGTCCTTTGGCAGAATGTTAGCAGTATTACTACCAATGAATGTCGTATGGCACATGGGTATTGG
Source organism: Plagodis pulveraria (assembly GCA_963890685.1). Lineage (NCBI taxonomy): Eukaryota > Metazoa > Arthropoda > Insecta > Lepidoptera > Geometridae > Plagodis > Plagodis pulveraria. The sequence continues at coordinate 12,995,512 of OY982961.1, forward strand.
TATATTAAAACAGAAGCCTTTTTACTGTATGTTCATATGTTGCCTTTTACATAATTAGAGAAAACATTAAGGAAATTGTGGCCTTTTGTTCAATGTAAGAGAAAACATGTATACATATATGATTTTCAACAGCTACCACATGCTTAGTGAACATCATATTATTAATATGTACTAATATGTAATATGTACGTATATTAATATGTATTATGTAGCGATCAGTGCATACTCTAGATGTTATTCTAAATATAAAAACATAAATTTGGAGCTTTTACTTGCTTAGTGAATCATGTAATGGTGTTTAAAAATCCCTCAAATGTTTAAATTTTGCATTTTTAAATATTTTGTGGATGTGATAACATAATACACCTAGCCCACATATGAGTAAAAAGATATTGACTGTGCTTACCTTCAAAAGTTGCTGGCTAAGGTCTCTAGAGATGGCTTCCACAAGTCTCAGCCCACGTGTGATGGGATACTTGGTGGAACGGATCTTGCGAAGATGTGAAAAGATTTGCTGTACTGCCAACCTAAAAGCAATATTAATCAATATAAACTTATCTCCTAATAAGTGTTACCAATTTTTCAATTTTATTTCTAATCAACCAACAAAGTGGGAATTGGATGAGCACAGCGAGGGTTCCATACTGACACAGAATGTGCCAAAATATCATTATTTTTTTAATACAGTGCAAGATCCATTACTGTAGTCCGACCAGGACCTTTTCCCGACCAGGATTTCTCAGGCCCATTTTTATTATTTGTTGTTATACAAATAATCTAGGCCAAGCAAAAAAGCCAAGTCCTGGTAGGTTTATAAAAAGTTTGCCGCTTGTATTATTTATCATCGTTTTTACAATACAGCAAAAACAAAAACAGTTAAAAATATTCATTTAAGGAGGCTTCATGGTATTATTAACTTTTTTATTATTAATATTATCATTTGTTTGGCAATCCGGCATACTGACACATATTCTGTGGTAAATTCAATTGGTTTCCTTTTATGGCTCTAAAGAAAGAGCTATTTGAAGTTCGATTTGAGGATTGTTTGATCTGGGGAGCATGCATAATTCCTATCATTAAAATATTAAAAGCTATTTGAAGGTTGGATGGACGGACAGCTGAGGCTTCCCGTTTTCTACTAAGTAACTTATGAAAAAAGCAAAACTGTATTATATATAAATTTGTCCATCACTCAAGTTTTTCAATTAATTCCCAATTAATTTTAACTGCTATCTCACTTTTGTCAAGTGGTGATATAGAAGTAATGGTTGTAATTTGGGCAGTAACACCTACTAAGCGAATGATTTACAAAATTATAATGAAAGGATTTGATTTTAAATTTTTTGGAAATATAAAATTTACATAATTTTTGCCTTTTCTTGGAATTTTGATATGTTGTTTATTTTTGTTTGAAAGTTCAGGATATTCAAAACGTTCAAATGGTGTTTATTTTGAATAATAGCTATTGTTGTCGAATTCCCTTTTTTAACTCCTCTTTTTGAGAAATCGCCATTATGGTATTAAATGGTAGTAGGAAAAAGAACACAGGCTCTTAAAAAACTGGTGCCAGAATATGCCATTATATGATTGGCGACAGATGTTATTGAGGATGGTAGCTAGACAGCCTATGCCAAATTCCTAACACCATGCTGATTCCATTTTTTGCAGTATTTTAGCATATTCTAATGCTGCAAACTGCAGACATCACTAACCTAAACAGCACTGCTCCAGACAAAGACATCAATGTTTTTTTTATATAACCTTTATTTACAACACACTTCAAACTAAATACAGCTACTACAATGAAAGCATTAAGGGAACCTAAAGGTCATTACAGGCCTACAGGCAGTCCAAATTCTCCAGCCCACCAGATGGCGGCGTGCCAAGCATGCTGGCACTATTTCCCCGATGGATTGTAATTGCAAAATTCTTTGAGCCATATAAGTGGCAGCATTATGATTATGTGTTGCATCAACCAAGGGCTGTGATAAATTTTGGAAAATAATATGAATTACCGATAACCATGGACCTGATGTCTCTAAACACTAAACGGCTCAAAAATGCAACCACTATAATTTCTGCTGAAATTGTGTGACAATAGAGTCGACCCAGTTTAGGTAGAAGATCCCATGTACCCATATCCCATGAATTCAATATATTTTTAATGAGAGAGAGTAATGAGAAATTACCTGATCCTCTCAAGCTCTGTTGCACTAAGCAGGTCATTGATAGGGAAGTCCTTCATCAGAGGGTTGTAGTCTGAGACAGTTGCCAAAGCCTGCTTCAGGCCAGTGTCTGTGTCGAATGACACTGTTGCATGGAACCTCTTGCCGTACTTCAGGATTTCTAGAGTCAGAGCCACCTAAGTCACAGAAGAAAGAAACTTACAATAATTCAAGATTTTTACAGAATAAACTCATGGGACAAAAATAGTGATTTGATTTGAAATTCATTATTTATATTGCAGTCTCAAATTGAATTAGTTGACTTAAGTAACTATATCAATTTGAGAGTTCAAGTAGGTTAATTACATTGGGTATGTAAAAAACCTACTTGACATAGTTTGTTTTTGCAATAAAACTTACTTCAATACTTTCTCTCTTCTCCTGAATTCTATGAAGGGCTCTTTCTAGATTCAGCCAGAAGGAGATCTCTTGCAATGCTGTTCCATTGGAAGGATCACGGTCTAGCTTTGTGACCTAAAACATAAAACATGATATAGGCAAACATTTTATTACAACGCATTATGTAAAAGGAAACAGTATTCTAATTATTGTCAAAATTGATTCTTATTTATATCACTCGCCTACAAAACAATTCTAAATACAGAATTATTAAGCCCTGGATTATCACTTTTTGTACTGATTAACTGAGTTCTCAATGGAGGTATATTTAGCCTGGCTTGTAAATATTACTCTTTAAATTGACTATAATTTTAATAGTAAAATCGTTGAAAGGTGGTAAAAAACATCCACCATGATACAAACCTTTTGAATCTCTTTGATCCAGCGATTTACTCCATTCTGCAATTGATTCAGGAATGTTGAGTCTTCTACCTTGTCTCCAAAATCGGCGACACGCGGCTTACGACCTTCGTCAGCAGCCCTTTTCAATAGAGAGAACAAAACTAAAGATAGGAAAATACAGTAGCAATGTGTTGAAAATAAATACCTCAATCTATATTAATTAAGATCAGGTCAAACTGCTGACTGACATAATTTTATTTTTATTATTATGCTTGCATTCATCAACGTCATGTAAACAATGGAGCATGCTTGTCAAGTTGGTGAAAAATGCATGAAAGGGTACTAAATATTATAGATAATGGCCACTGAATATTGACTCTTTGATAGTAGTTGTACCTTTTGATGACAGCGGCAACTGATGGATGCACAGGTAGAGTAATCTCAGGAATGTCAATATTCTGTTGGAGATGCAATAGTCCCATTTCCAGCTCAGCAATCTTCTTTTCCACTGATGGTGCCATTTTGTCTCCATCTCTGTTGATATAGTTTGAGAAATCTTAAATATTTTAATCTGACCTAAAGGGTCCTATATATTAGGTCCTTACATATGAAATTGGCGTTTTTCGTACTGGCCACTTTAATCACGAATTTCTCCTCTTTGGTAAGGAATTCCAAATTCAAATTTGTACAGCTATAGACTCATGTATTTGTGCTTCGATGATCGTCATTCATTTGTTTTTTTTCTTCTGTTTTTTTCTGTTTGCGTCACTCATTTTACAAAATGGAAAACCTTAAATATCGCATTATTTACGAGTACGAGTTCCGCCGTGGCACTAGTGCTGCGGAAACAACTCGAAGTGTGAATGATGTGTATGGCGGTCGTGTTGCAAAAGAAAACACAGTTCGTTTTTGGTTCCAACGTTTTCGTTCTGGAAATTTCGACCTGCAGAACAAGCCCCGTGGACGGCCTGAGACTCAAGTTGATAATGAAGAGTTGAAGGCTATTGTGGAAGCGGATCCATCGCAAACCACGTCCGAGTTAGCTGCAGGCTGCGATGTTAGTGATAAAACTGTTTTAATTCACTTGAAGCAAATTGGGAAGATTAAAAAGCTTGAAAGGTGGGTACCTCACGAATTGACTGAAACAAACCGGCAAACGCGCGTCGACTGCTGCGTTACATTACTAAACCGGCACAATAATGAAGGTATTTTAAACCGAATCATTACCTGTGATGAAAAATGGGTTCTTTACGATAATCGGAAGCGCTCAGCGCAATGGTTAGATCCTGGCCAGCCAGCCAAATCCTGCCCCAAGCGAAAATTAACCCCAAAAAAGTTACTTGTAAGCGTTTGGTGGACTAGTGCCGGTATTGTTCATTACAGTTTTTTCAAATCTGGCCAGACTATTACGGCTGATGTCTATTGTCAGGAATTGCAAACCATGATGGAAAAGCTAGCGGCTAAACAACCTAGGCTGGTCAATCGCTCCACGCCACTGCTGCTTCACGACAACGCTAGACCACACACTGCGCTACAGACGGCTACTAAATTAGAAGAGCTTCAATTGGAAAGTCTAAGACATCCTCCGTACTCCCCGGACCTTGCTCCAACAGATTACCATTTTTTTCGAAATTTGGATAACTTCTTGCAAGGGAAAAAATTCAACTCCGATGGGGCAGTCCAAATCGCCTTCAAAGATTTTATTGATTCCCGTCCGACTGGTTTTTTTAGTAAAGGGATCAATGAACTACCTATGAGATGGCAAAAGTGCATAGAAAATAATGGTTCATACTTTGATTAATTAAATATATTATATTAAAAAATATTCGACTTTTTGTTCCTCCCATACAAAACGCCAATTTTATATGTAAGGACCTAATATATTCAGATTGTGATAATAAACTTAACTTACACTTGGTTCTGTAGGAAATATGACTAAATGAGGTTAGTATATTTAGAAAATCTGTTCCCAAGCACTTAATGGTGCAGTCCGTTAGTGGCTCTTGAGAGCCATTAACCATTTTTTATGGTATTATGCCATTATTCACAGTATGCTAGTAACTATACATTTACATTACTATAGCTACTAGAACAAAATCATTTAAACAAACTTTTTTTTTTATGTTATTGTGATGGAGCAAGCGTAAGCCCCACCTGATGTTAAGCAGACTAACCTCTGCCAATAACAGATGCATTTCGTCACAATGAGACGTACAGTTGTTGAGTCTCGTGTGCCTGTAATTTTACTGACTCTCAAGGAATGCTTCCGGAACACATGTAAAGGTCATTGACAGCCTACACACAGTTGAAATGCTATCTATAATCTAGCTCATAAAAGTTTCAAATCAATTTCACATATAAAATTGCAATTTAAAAAAGTGAACACAAATAAAATTAGCTGCTTCAACTTTATATCAAAATTACCAATATATCATTCTGCCAATACAATTGGATGCTACATGCAGTGCTGAGTTACATATTATAATGCTGTTGTTGGCACATTTTGAGGACACAGCTATGAGTCACAAACATGATGTCATTAGATGGCAGCTTGTGGACAGTTCATTCAAATTTCAACTTTAGGTTAAAACAAAAATAGAATAATGAAATTAAAAAGGAAAGATGCATTGAATCCGCTGTCCACACAAAATTATGGAAAACAGCAATACAAAAACTTTAGTAGGCAAGTAAAATATGAAACTTTCTTACCTGTCTGCTCTCCCACTTTCCTTAACATAACTCTTGAAGAATGGAGCCATAGTTTTGCTAATAAAAGCATGTAGAGTCTCATAAGGTGATCCATCTGATAAGTTGATCAGGCGCATCTGACTGTGGATAGACTTGTCAGCTTCAATGACAGCACCGCGCTTAATGCACACAAAAGCTGCCACTCTGGGTGATGTAAAGTGCACCTGGATCATATTAATCCATTCAAATAGGTCTAGAGTCACAAGATAACTTATAAGAAATAATTATAAAACGATATATGTCTGATTATTAAGAAGTCAGAAACAATATCTTCTATATACAAGTTTACAAATCTATTAGCTGATATAGGCAAATGTGAAGCAACCCACAGAAGGCAGTGCGGGAATTACTATTACACTGGAGTTTCCACAATTATTCTTAGGGAATATTATTCAGTCTCAAGTCACCTTTTAAATAAAAAATATATGGCTCTAGAATTATAAGCTGATTTTTGGAGTGTGTGTAAACATACCTCATTACTAATTTGGTAAGTAACAGCTTCTTTCTCCTCTTCTCCCTCAGTAGGTTGTTCATTGTCATCTTCTAAGAAAAAAATAGAAGTTTTCAAACATTACAAACATTTGCTATCTGGTATTTTGTTTTGTACATTTTATTCGCCATGAATATATTACGCGTATAGAATACAATTTGTATAGTCAATATTTTAGATATTTGCTATGAGCATCCCACTGACTTACCGCAATGCAGCTAGAAAGCGAAAAATGGATCAATAACGTAAATTTACCTTTTAGAGAAAATCTTTGCACGTACAAAGCAGACACCTGAGGATCCGAGATGAACTTCTTGATGCAGTCTTGATTCACTTTATCATCTAAAGCTGCGTTGAGCGAGGGTGGAACGATGTCATCCTCAGGTAAAAGTACCGTTGCAGCTCTTCGCAGGTAGTTAGCGAAGTCTTGGAAGTCGACGACAACGACGTTTTGCGCCTCAGGAGTATTTTCACTCCCGTCAAGGGAATCTCCCATGATGTTCTTTGGATATCCACTACGTCTTGGTCTGATATAACACGGTTGTTAACTTGATTTCTTCAGAATAAGTTAGCGGCGACCATTACCTCTCCGTCCGAATTACTCCGAATCTGGAATGTCTAGTCTAAACTTTTGACATTGCCAATCAGTGTTGCTAGGATCAAATATATATTTCAGTTGCGCGAAAAGTTACACTACTGTATGTACTGTACTGTATCAGCCGGATACGGTTCAGTGAACAGACGAGTCAAAACTTCAAAGCCATGCCTATTCAATGGATAAACAGGAACCAAAATTAGGTTTTGTTAGGTAAAATGATGCTTAATCATTGCTATTTATTAAAAACATACGAAAAATATTCATAGTTCACCACAAAAAAAAAACAATTTGATGGCCCTCTTCTAGGTGAACTTCAACAGGTAAAACTTACAAAAAAATAAGTTACACACGTTTTACACAGTACAATCAATCTGATCGTCTTGTTTAATAACATATAGCTCAAGAACATATATTCGGCATAATTGACGAGAAAAATATTGCTTAAATGTAGTAATTTTTCACTCCAGTGATTTTTTCAACTGACTCAAATTCTGGCTTATTGCTAATTACTTACCAAAATATGAATCGTTAAACTTGTACTTCGATAGTAGCTGTAGGTTAATTCACATTGCAAATGCGCATTGCACAATCCTTTCACTAAAACGGCTCCACGACACATTGTTTATATCATGACACTTAAAGTAGGCATTGATATAACATAACACATTATTATATCAATGCCTACTCTAAGCTAAGAGCGCCCGCTGCGGCAACACTGGACTGCGCCGCGCTTCCTTTTGATAGAGTTTTGAATATTTACATCGAGCAAGGTAATAAAAAATATGAAATAATAACTAACAGGCACAAGAGACTTTAAACATCAGGTAGTCCTCCTGCTTATTCCGTCATATACACAATATGTGACGACCACGACCACTCTGTCAAGATTGTAGGAACTAAGGAGAAGATGTTTTCTCACTTGGAATATTATACAGGGTTATTGGGAAAATGCTAACAACCTGCTAGGGTTGACTTCTGCTAGTCCTAACAAACATTTTGAGATGAAAAATTGTTTGTCTTGAAGATCCTGCTTATTCCGTCATATACACAATATGACGGAATCCACATGGGTCTTGGCGTTATTTTCGACTTAAACGCTACATCTAATGTCAAAAGTGACAGAAGTGGCAAATATTAGTGGCATTCTTAGCGTTCTTATCCAAAAATGGAACGGGGATGACAGTTACAAACGATCACGTGATCACAACCATAGACGAAGAATGTGATCAAAATAACGTTCTTAGCGACTAATGGAACATACCCATAGAGAATGCTCGTTTCCATCCGTATCCGGTTTCTTTATTCAAGAAATATTTGTTTTGTTTAGGAACGTTACTATTCCATTCCTTAGTTGTTTTCACAGACCTAGGATTTTTTCGCTACGCTCAACAGACCTACGAAGTGTGGGAGTGAAAGGTCCTAAGCTGCTACAAACCGTCGCGAGAGAAAAAGAGATAGTGAAACAAGAAGACAGTATGTCATTTTTTCCGCGAGTAAGTGGCCATAGCGTCCCGGCCGCTTCCAAATCGGCGCAAATTTTGTGTATTTGCTCAAATATCTTACGATTATAATATAAAATATGTATTCTGCAAGCATGGTGTCTTGTTCAGTGAGTGATTGTGAGGTTACAAGACGCAGTAACCCGAATATATACACGTTTCACAGGTAATTTATTTTTATTTGTACTGCTTGTTTGAAAATCATTATTTCGTCATTTTGTTTTAAAATGAGTTATAAGAACTATACCCCTCGTGAGTACAATCTGTCCACCTCCTATGACACAATCGTCCAAACTGCTCACGTTTTTTTATCCCGCGACGCCCCGTAACGTTTTTTTGTAGTACTAAGTAGTTTTCCATTACCTAAACATGTCACCCTAACATCCCCATACCCCAATATATTACCTATACCATACAAAAAATAACATTTTCATACATTTAGTTTGAGTAGATCAAACAGCGAATAAAAATATATTTTTCCAGATTTTGAGGTATTTTGTTTTTTAATCGAGTTTATTTGTGGCAGTCTCCAATCAACATATAAACTTCTTGGTACCAATGCAATCCTCATCATATTCTCTTTACGGGAAAATAAATGAAAATAGACCTTTTCATGGAAAATTTTAAAGGAAAATGGGTTTGAACAGACGACGAAAATGGCGGGAAACGGCATTTTTTATATATTTTTTTTATTTATTTTTTCCGAAACTATTCCACCTACAACTTTGTTTTTTTTTTAATGTGTGTATTTATTATGGTTCTTTACCCATGAATAATACCAGATTGTAAGGATAAATATTTTATAAGTAGTAACGAGATTAAAACAACGCGATTTTTTTTAAGAATTTTGGCGGGAAAACTGTACATAAGCGGATTTTATTTTTTTTCTCAAAAACTATACCACCTACGAATTTAGTTTTTCTTTTGATATGATTATTCAGATGTAATCTATACACCTAAATTGTTTCAGATGTTTAGGTTTACAGGTTTAAAAGTAGTTACGAGATTATTTATTACGTAAATTTCGATCTGTGAGTGTTTGCGCGGCAAAATGCATCGAGTGAAAGTAATTTTTTTTTATTTCATGATTTGAGTAACTTCTCGTTACCATAGAGTAATGCGGTTTTTTTGTTGTATAGCCAATGATAGTAGCTTACTAACAACGTTTAAATAATAACGATCGGATAAATACAAGCTTCACACTAAACCTTTTTTTTAGACCACCGGAATTCCAGCCGTAACAAAAACAGGGGTCAAATAAAAAAATCTATAAAAAAAAAAAGTTATCAATCCTTATCCTTTTAATTTCTTTTAACATCGTTATTGACTTATTGCCTATACAAATGCAAAATTACAGCTTTCTAGGTTAATTACTTTAGAAGTAGTTACGAGATTATTTTTAAATGACATAAATCTATACAAAATTTTGGCGCCAAAATGTAATTTGAGCTGGTTTCAGATTTCATATCAATTTTAAACATACTTTCTGTTATATCAGAATATTATGGATTTTTTCTCGCATAGCCAAGGATCCACCCTCACGAAAACCGTTTGAATTATGAAAATCGAACTTACGCAGATTTTATGGTGAATATGTAAACACGACTATTGACCGCTAACCGGCAGGCCGGTTGGGACACATAAGGGAAATCCGGCAGACCGGAGGATACGCCTCTAAGGGTAACATTAGATAATAGGTTTCTCTTCATACTTGTCATCAAATTACATTGCTAAATGAAGAATTGGTTGGTATTTTACGAGAAACTATAAAAACATTTGTTTACGATAGGGCTTGACAAAGTCCTGACGTCACAAGTATCGATAAAGTCGATAGTTTGTGTCTGACCTGTAGGTTTGACGTGACTGCTCGGGTACATATTCGTACCTCAAAAATAACCGGTAGTCAGTTTAATCATAAATTAGTTTAAAAATAATATAATTACATAATAATTAGCGAGAAGTTGACAGATCAGTTTATAGCTTATTGAGTATTTACGAATAAGGAAGTAAAGATATATTATTTAAAATTTATTATGATGTTTTCTGTGCAAAGTTCCCGTAACACTCAATAAATAATTGGAAATATCTCTTACTTCTGTCATAAAATATTAGTACCTTTATACAAATGGCTATTTAACAGAATTTGAAATGACTATATGCACGCGTATAATAATGTTTGTGTTCTTACAGATTTCCAACAAATTTTGAGTATGAGATAAAAGGGTTCGGATTATTGATGGAATCTAAGTATGAACTCTACAGTTTGTAGTAAACTTTGAATCAAAATGCTTCATTTGTAGTAAAATACATGGACAAAGAATTTTTTTTAAAGTAAAGACTGTATGATATGTAGATTTAATCTAATAACCCTTCCCTTAGCGTCCCTGTTGCAATAAAATCTACAATACTCGCTTCATTGCAGCGCTGGATAGCTATGGCTATCCTGACACAAAAAAAAATATATTTCCTTTCAGATCAAATTGCAAATAGGCTGCCCTGTCCTTACTTAAATATAGATATATCACCATCGTTAGCCATTACTTGGTCCTTCAAATCAAGTACTGTCTCCAAGGAAAAAACTTATTAACTAATGTTCTAAGTTGTGACAAAAAAGACAGAAAAAAATTAGCTCTTAAGAAGTTTAAAAGCTGAAACAAAAATAATGACAAAACGGCTTTTAGTCTTAAAAGCAGACTTTAAAGAATTATATGTTTAGTAGGCCAGTTAGTAAAGATCATCGAAATTATGTACACATCGTCATTTCTACAGCCCAAGGAGCTATGTTTACACAAGGGATAAATTCGACCCTTGCCTACCACATGTGAATGCTTTACGCAAATGGTATTCAGATAAATGTAATTTAATAATTTACAGTATCTGTATATTTGCAGCTTAATTATTTTTTTAATGGTAATCATAATACTTAGTAATGGTAAGTTTTATTTCATCTTGTTACGATGAAGTTATAGTAGTTTGATTTTTAAAAGTGCTGTACCATTTTAGACCTACAATAAATGCATTTGACTTCAACTTTGAAAGAGTTTTATTTTTAACAGATCAAAAAAGGGAGCAGGTTCTCAATAAGGTTGTATTCATGTTATGATATTTGGTTTGATATTCATTTGAAAACATGAAATTTCACCATAATCAGTTAAGTAGTTTGGTTTTTAAATCATAATAACTTGAAAAATAAGTTGTTCAAGTTAATTAAATTGCATAATTTGCATTTCTGTGATTTCAAGTTGTTTACGATCATTATAATAGTATCAATGAACTATATAGGGCATAATTTCAAACGAATGTGTCCTAAGATTCAACCAGTAAAACTGTCGATAGTATTACGCTCGCGTCATGACAACACTATGTCACTCACACATTTACATTTCATTTTTTGTTACACCATTCATCCGTCACTGTTGGTCTTGTACATCCTAAGCCTATGGTTGTTTTGTCTCATGAAGGCGTCTATACAAGAGTGCGTGTCCATACCATAGACGTAGGATTTTTTCGCTTTGTCTTGTACATCCTAAGCCTATGGTCCATACATGCCTTCTTGTCTGCGTAACTGCAGATAGCGTCAACAAGTTCATCGTTATTAAACTAGTGGCTCTCCGAGCTTTATACCTCGCGAGGTTGTCTATGCCATTGCTTAGCTTACTATTGAATAAAGGCTCACTACACACGCTGATGCGGGAATGGGTCACAAAATCCAAAAATCATATACTTCATATTCCGATAAGTGACGAAATTAATTTGTTGTGACAGAAAATTTGCGTCTCTCTTTTTTTAAAGCTATTCCAATCAGTAGGTAAGCCTACGAATACATTTATTCGTAGAGGTAAGCAACAAAATCTATATTGAAAAACTAAAATCAATCAAATGCAAAAAAATATCAATATTCCAATGAATTAACAACGAAGTCCGTAAAGAAAAGCCAAATTTGATAGGTAGTTAAAATCCAAGTACCTAATATATCGCCTATGTTCTTCAAGGATAACGTAGGATTGTAATGGTGAAACAAGTTTTCAAATCGGTCCGGTAATTTCAAGCCTTTAAAAAAAAAAAAAAAACAAACTTTTGCAATTCATACTACTATATTTTTTTTAAATATGAAAAAAAATATACAGTTAAATGTTGACAGTACGCGACACAAAATTTTGTCGTCAAACAGCATTAGCAGCCTGGCCGGCAGCTCGAGTGATACCAGTGTATTTCTTCTATGAGCGATACTGAGCATCAGGGCTGGATTCAGTTTTTGCTAATCGCCGTGCGACAAAAACCCATTGTTGGTAATCTACCGTCAGACATATTGAAACGTACATGACGAAGCACTTCAAACTACTTACAAAAAAAAAAAACAGTCGTAAGTGTGAAGACTGGCGAGTTGGGCCTCGTTCTTTTATAGTCCAGTCAAGATAGGCTAAAGTGTGGTAATTCCGGAAGTTATGTATTCGTGTGGTATCGTAAGATTATACTGCTAGTAGTCTCCCAGGCTTGCACCGTTTCTTACGGGTATGGTTTCTTACGACAAGGTTGTTAAATATTAGGTACAAATTGGAAAAATACATCGAAGTCACTTTAGTTACATTTCAACATGAATAGAGGCTTTCTCGGAACATAATGAGTTGTAGATAAAAAGTCGGTGCAATGTAGGATACACTTTCCACGCACCGCAGGCATAATTTTGATATTAGGACTAAGGCATCATACAAACTTACTAGAGTTTTATAGGTATTATATATACTCAGTTAATTTTGCGGGCCCGTGGGATGCCGAGCTAGAATGTCACCCCCCATCTCTATCCGTTATTTTAATTAAGAAATTTAAAATTTTTAAGGCTAATTACGTGTCGTTCTTTCAAGAGTAATCTATTGAACCTATTGAAATACAATCCCACCAACTCCTCAAGGATCATCCAAAAGGATTCCTCTCTTGAATATTGACTTTTGTAGGATACGTCAGATATGTGGTGTATCGACTTGATACGATATTCGTGTGTAACTTATTAAATTAGCTAAATTTAGTAATTTTTGACAATTTCAGTATGCATTATCCGTATTATTCAGTATAGAATATCTACCTATATAAGTAAACTTACAAATTTATATACGCGTATCAAACGTATGACTTTATATGCACTGAAAAACACCTTTAATTTAATGGAAATTTCAATCAAAGCGCTCTCGTCTCTTTTTCCATCACAGTCTGCAAAAAATCTGCCTATATCAGCCTCAACGGCTTTTCTGAATAAACTTGACGCTATATTGAAATGTAATTCTTGTCGTATAGTAATACGGCTGAAAATTGTTTGTGCAGTATTTAGCAGATACCTACAAGAAGGTGAATATCGGCAGCACAACCCATAAAGGCGCGTTCCGTCAGTTTACAAGCTCGCAGTAATAAGATATCGGACGCTCTATCACCCTGGAAAATGTCTTTATTATGCTCCCCAAAACAAGGCTGTGTGGAAAAGATTCATAAAATATGGGATACTCAAGCGCGGATGGGTAATTTTAGTTGTTTGCGTAGCTGGGTTATCTATGTTGGTATAGCTGTCTTTTGTTAATGACCAGCTTTGAGCAAGCAAAAAGTAACAGTCACGTTGCCCTATGAAAATAGTTTAACATTTTGATGTAGGTACCTACTTAGGTAGGTGGGTTAGCATAGATTTTTCTTCAATTTGTCTCTATTCTATTAGGTAATGTGAGCACACGGAAGATAGATCTTCAAAGTGGGATGATTTGATTCAATGTAGGTAAGTAATAAATTGCTTGTCAATCAATAAATATATCTATAACTGTTCAACATAAAAACATAATTTGCATAAACTTCATGAGTTTTTTTGATTATAGAAATATATTCGTCACTGGATAAAACACAACTTAGGTTGTCTAACATCTTTCGGGAATATCTGAACAGTAAAGGATAAAAATAACAAGAAAAAGTGGCTATAGTTAGGATCTTAATTTAACACTTTAGTTAGGATTTTTGTATGGTGGAAGGGCATTTTGCGAATGCCCGCCTGGCTAGCGACCACTCTCAAGTAGAAAATCTATCGCCAAGCACCTAACGGTGTGTTCCGGCAGCAGTCCTTGAGAGCCAGTGAAATTACTGGCACATGAGACTTAAGAACTATGTCTCAAGGTGACAGGCGCAGTGCAATTCGTGACTTATGACGAAATGCATCTGTTATAGGCAGAGGTTAGTCCGCTTAACATTAGGTGGGCCTCGAGGTTGTTCCGTCACAATAACATAAAAAAAACCTAGGTAATAAAAAACATCTGCAAACATTTTATGATTCTTAAATTTTTCAGAATTTTAATAAATGTTGGTTTGAAGTAGTAGGTGCGGGCTTTTATGTATTTTTTCTGTCAGGTGTCATATAAAAAGATTAAAAGGGAAAATGTGTCTTCGTGCATAATGAGTACTATGCCATCGTTGCGATTGCTATACTCTACTTGCTTTTACTCTATAAAAGCAAGTAGAGTAAGTTTGGACCAATCGTTCAGACGCTGGTTTATGTTGAGCAGAATTCACATTACCTATTTCTTCTAGCAATTTAACTGGTACCAGTTATAGTTGTTTTAATAATATTGATTCCAATTCAAAGCTCTCAGAACAACACTCGATAGTCCTATTTCCGTAAGTTTCCAACTTTCCCAAGAAAGGGTGAAACGTTTTCGTGTGGTAATTTGTCGTTAAAATCCTTATTTATTGCAACAGAGAAGTTGGATCGGCCCCGGGGGTGAACTCGCAAAGTTTGCTCCTTTAACTTTGCTTCACTGAATACCGGCACCTTGAACACATATTGAGGTTGAAACCTCGTTTTCTTGTTTCACTTGAATTATGGGACAAAAGTTACGGGATGGGAGAGATGGTTCAGCATAATATTATCATGATACTCGTGACCAGATCCAAATTATATGTACCCGTTCTTCCAGTCCCGCACAGAATGTAATAGCAAATATCATCTATTTGCACTTAGGTAAAGCATTTGGGGTGCTCATCTGTCTAGCTACCGCCGCCAGTACCTTCCTCTAGTAATAAAACTGTCGCCAAGTACCAAACGTATGTCCGAGCATTGACCACTCAAAGACATTATTATCTTGATTCAGTTCTCATTCCAGGTTTAGTCTGCGTTAACGTCATCATCACTTAGCAAAAATAATAATTAATTATGTATTTGATTCATGATCGCACGGCATGCGCAATATTATTCGATTTGAACAGTATCAAACTATTGTACGCTGTGTTTTTAGGTACGATAACTGATTATAGTGAAAATGGTAGGTACGTGGTAAAATGTAGTGTAAGAAAAGACAAGCTAATAACTGCTAACCTTCTTCCCTTCTTACCGTTACTTTTAACATAGTGAGGGTAGTTAGAAGTTTGCGGTGGTGAAGGCGCGGGCGTTGGTCCATAACGAGGACATCGTATCAACTCGGTTCAATAGAATTGAATCGCTCGTAGGTACCTGTAATAGAGTTTAGAACAAACTTTGGCTGCAAACGGGACCGAGTTACAAATCGGGTGCTTGTTGCTGACAAACAGCAAAACGGTGGAATGGTTTCGTGAAAGTTACCTACAGTGATAAAGCGGGTAGATACGTTTAGGCTCAATATTATTTTTGTTTATTTTTTATTTGATAGGCTATACCTGATGATAATCGATGCGTTCAAAAATGTTGTTCGGTATAACATAGATTCATAATTACAACAGCTACTACTTATTTCAGTTCGTAGGTACTTAAATGTCAAATTTACGCATCAATAAAATGGAACTCCCTGCCGGGTTAGAATTGCACCTCCCCATATCATACGTGGGTTTCGTAAGAGGCGACTAAGGGAAAAATACTGGAAGCGCCTTCTAAAGAACTGCCATCTTACACTGCGATCCCCAAGACGCCTGCCAAACGTAGGGATTATGGCAAATACGCCCTTAATAGGGGAGGCTGTGTTCGGCAGTGGACGATCCGGCTGATACAATACAGTATAATGGAATTAATGAACTAGATTTCATTTCATTCCACCTGTATTTATAAAAGAACAGGCTGTAGGGGAGAAAATAAATGAAACGCTAGATATAGATGTAGCTTGCATACGATCCCCTATGATAATGATGATCCACCCTACCCAGTATACGACAAGTGTGGCTTCTACAACAGAAACGTGCACTCTGTTTAATTATAGTTAATGCACAATGACTGTTGGTTTCACGCTCCGATGTGTAGTGTTTACGTTTAGCGCTGTGTACAAAGTAATCACTTGTGCATACAACACATACAGGTTATCGAGCATTTTCATCGAGCTTTTGCTCGAACATTAACATATTCATCGAGCTTTTGCCCAACAAAATTTTCCTCTCCAAAGAAGCAATAATAAAGGAGGAAACTCTGAAATCGAAACTGTCTACCTTTTATCAAAGGGAAATCTCTATTCGCTCTAGTGTTAAACGTGATCTGATAGATGATATTGGACTTTAAGTTGCGGAAATTGTAGGAAATCTCGGCGGGACCAAAGTAAATTGTCTTTTAATGCACGTCCCGTAAGGATCTATCCGTAGCGCTTTTCATAGAAACACCACAACATAAAGTTGTTTTTTTATCAAATTCTAACCTACCAATTATATTTCGAGTGCATGACACATAGAGAAAAGTATAATAGACCATGACAGTGGTGATTTCAACCAGTTGTCAATCGATTTTTTATGACGTTTTATTTATTTAAATTTTTTTTACAATTTTTTTTCATTCGTAAATTGCTAATCGCCGTGCGATAAAAACCCATTTTTGGTAATCTACAGACATATTGAAACGTACATAACGAAGCACTTCAAACTACTTACAAAAAAAAAAGTCGTAAGTGTGAAGACTGGCGAGTTGGGCCTCGTTCTTTTATAGTCCAGTCAAGATAGGCTAAAGTGTGGTAATTCCGGAAGTTATGTATTCGTGTGGTATCGTAAGATTATACGGCTAGTAGTCTCCATAGGCTTATGGTTTCTTACGGGAAGGTTGTTAAATATTAGGTAAGTACAAACTTTAAGGAGCCGTAAATTGGAAAAATACATCGAAGTCAGTTTAGTTTCATTTCAACATGAATAGAGGCTTTCTCTGAACATAAAGAGTTGTAGATAAAAAGTCCGTGCAATGTAGGATCCACTTTCCACGCACCGCAGGCATAATTTTGATATTAGTACTAAGGCATAATACAAACTTACTAGAGTTTTGTAGGTATTATATATACTCAGTTAATTTTGCGGGCCCGTGGGATGCCGAGCTAGAATGTAACCCCCCATCTCTATCCGTTATTTCAATTAAGAAATTTAAAATTTTTAAGGCTAATTATGTGTCGCTCTTTCAAGAGTAACCTCTAACTAAAAACATGTTTGTATTGTCTAATGATAAAAAAAAGATGTAAACGTTGTATATAAAGACATTCTGTAGTACAATTAATGAGTATCAGCATTGCACCAGTGCGAAGCCCGGGCACGTTGCTAGTTGTATACACTCGTATACTAGATTATTTTTCATATAAATCTTACAGCCGTTTAGTCACTCGAAATTTTTTATTAGTCCTAATATTAAGTATTTCTATGACCCCGACGTTTTGCAACATTCGTGACTTTTATTGTCTGTTCTGAGAAATACTAACATTGAAATTTTTGCATCAACGCCTGCTAAACGATTGAGTTAACAAAATTAACAATGGAACGAAATTCGAAATACAAGTGGGATTCGAACCCGCGATCATACGTCCCTACAGTCGGGATAGCTATCGAGTGTATGTATCGTAGTAGTCATAGCTCAATTTTATCCTTTCCTTCCTATTGTTTAAACATCATAAGGTGACGGACCGACATATGCAGCCAAACCACATGCATAAATAGTTATATTTATGAATAAATAATTATTTATTCATGTGGCCAAACAGAATTGAACTACAAACAAGAATAACTAAAGACTTTTTATTTAGCCTTAAGCTTGTTCACGATGACGCAACCGGATAATTCTAGCATTATAATTTTTGAATTAACGCCCACTAAGCGAATAAGCTTATGAAATTAGCCTTAATGCACTTAATAACTATGTCTCAAGGTGACGGGCGCAGTGCAATTCGTGCCTTGTGACGAAATGCATCTGTTATAGGCAGAGGTTAGTCCGCTTAACATTAGGTGTTACTGTAGCTCCGTCACAATAAAATAAAAAATATACAAAATATTCACTCACTATACGATAGCTCAATTGGCAGAGCTTGTCCTGGTCACAGATAGGGATGGATGGTCGCGGGATCTGATCCAGCTCGTAGTTATTTTTTTTCTTTAGCTGTATTTTTGTATGCTCTGGAAAATTTCATGATTATCTAGCCTAGCACAATGACTTTAGGTTTGCATCATAAGTTTTGTAATTTTTGAGATTCTTCTTTAAATTTTATCACTCTTTTCGGTGGAGTACTTTCCAACTTTCTCTATCTTCAGCTAGTTTTTCACTTCCTTGTACCACACAACATTTAGGTTTTCTTTTATCTGGTCCATGTATGTTATTCTTTGCCTTCCTCTTCCTCTTTTACCGTTTATCTTTCCTTCTATGATGGTTTTTATGAAGGTGTCGTGTCGTACAAGATGGCCTATCATCTTCCCTCTTCTTGTCATGATTGATTTGACTAGAGACCGGTTCTCATCTACTAGGCTTAAGACTTGACTCATTTGTTTTTCTTTCAGTCCAACTGACCCATTCCATGCGTCTCCAACACCATAGCAATGGGTATGCCTGCAGTATTTTAAGCAAGTGGTGTAAATGTATATACACCGTGTCCCAAAATTCAACGATAAGCCGGCATCGGTGCATGGACCTACTCATGACTCGTCGGAAAAAAAAAAAAAAAATTATAACTGTTTTTTTTTATTAATTACAGAGACTTTTATAAATTTCATCGATATTCGATACCCATTATGCTATTTTCAACTACCATGACTACAATTTTTGACATATTTTTGATATTTTTTGTGCATTAGCAACCTAAGAAGGACGGCTATCTACCACAATCCTTTAAAATTACAGAAAGTCTGTAGTTATTTTACAAAAATCAGTTAAAAAAAATTTTTTTCTTATAATTTTCATAGATTTTAACATTCTATGCACTTTCTATAGTCTGGGTTAAAAAAAAAAGTATGGACACTACCATGGCAAGTTTTATTAAAAGTTGGCGCAACTTTATAAAAGTCTCTGTAATTAAAAAAAAAAGCGTTATAATTTTTTTTTTATTTTTTCCCGAGTAGTCATGAGTAGGTCCATGCACCGATGCCGGCTTATCGTTGAATTTTGGGACACGGTGTATATCATAAATATATTGTTCTTTTAATTGTAGGTATAGAACAAGTACCATCCTATTCTTATCTTTCAACATTCTTATGGATTGTGTATGCGTATATGACAATCGTAATTAGGTCATATTTTGAACAGCTATATGAACACTTGGATGTTCAACTTGATTTAATTGTGTTGACTTTATGTTGTGATTAATATTTAGGCTCCTGGTAGCTAGTTTCGTCATCTATAACATAATCACTTATTTGAGGAACTCTGTTTTTGATAATAACAATGAGGTCCCGACACTTTGAAATACCTCTCTTACTGGGAATTTTCAAACCTTTTTAAATGAGGCTTATTTTCTTAGATTTTGTTCGATGTTTACCTCTAGAATTGGGACTTTGTAGCTTAACAGCCCGTATAAGTGGAACAATTTGTCAGGTTCAGACAAGTTATGACGCTGTTTTCCTCTTTTATTCGGACTTTGTAGCTCAATAGCAAGTAGTGGTACAATTTATCAGGTTTAGGTTCCGTTTCAGAATGAGAATATAGTTCCGTGTTGTTTACCAACACATCAATAACTGGATGTTACAAGTGTCGGTTAACATCTAGAGCATTTCACGATCACCTTTCGAACCCTATCTTCCTAATAAATGATTAAAA
Organism: Plagodis pulveraria; assembly: GCA_963890685.1. Classification (NCBI taxonomy): domain Eukaryota; kingdom Metazoa; phylum Arthropoda; class Insecta; order Lepidoptera; family Geometridae; genus Plagodis; species Plagodis pulveraria. The sequence continues at coordinate 13,015,781 of OY982961.1, forward strand.
GTTCGAGGTGGAGACGTCACATTGACACATTTCAGTTTTTGTACCAATCTGATTTATGTTATTTTTAATTCTTGATATTTTCAAACATTATAAAATTACGATAGGAAAAATTATAGCCATGTGCGGGTTTCGAATCCGCACCATCCACCGATAATAGCCGAGGTATGCTAATTTTTTAAGCTAACATGACATATGATTCATAACATATATCCTCACTTTCTTTAACCATCGTATGGAAAGTAAAGTAAAGTAATATTTATTGCAAAACTGTTACCAATCACGCAACCCTATTATATTTTAATATTTTTAACGGATGATCTGCGGTTTACATTACAAAATTCGTATGCCCTATTGCAAAAATAAAATTTTTATATTATAAGTTTGCGTCACCGTTAACAAGTTTAAAGCTAATTACAAAATTAGTCTTGTTTGTAGTACAACGTAAGGATGGGCGACAGATTTTCTACTTGAGGATGGTAGCTATAGCCAGGCAGGCATTCGTAAAATGCCCTACCAGCATACCGTAGCGACTGCCATCTTATGACAACAACCGGGACCAATTGCTTACCGTACCCTTCGAAGCGCGGAAGCGCTCAGTAGTAATGTACCTAGCGGTAACCCATTCAAGTCATAACCGCGGCGGAAGCTTATCAGCGAAGAAAGGCTGTGTGGAAAAGAAAGGGTAAGAAAACTTTGCTACGAGCTGTTCAGACGTAATATAAGGAAATTTATTGTTTCATTTTTGACATAATATACATACTGTAAATTAAATACGATAATGGGCAAGTTGTTGTGTAAGAAAGCGCATATACTTTGATATGTTGTGGGATTTAGAGATTACTTTGTTATGGTTTGAAACGTCGTCGGTTCTACTACTTTAAAACAACAAAGGCCTTAACTTTATGTGTAAATATTACTATACCTTATTGAAGCGCTCGTAGCGAAGTTTACTTAGCTGTTCTCAACCGATCAGCAAAGTTAAGCAACGTCGCGCGCGGTCAGGAGTTGGATGGGTGACCGCTAGTGACATTACTACTGAGCGTTTCCGTGCTTCGGAGGGCACGTTAAGCCGTCGGTCCCGGTTATCGTCTTAGGATGGCAGTCGTTATAGCATGGTGGTAGGGCATTTTGCGAATGCCCGCCTGGCTAGCTACCACCCTCAAGTAGAAAGTCTGTCGCCAAGCACCTAACGGTGTGTTCAGGCAGCTGTCCTTGAGAGCCAGTACTTCTAGGTTAGCCTGAACAACATCTTCGACCACATCATCACTTACCATCAGGTGAGATAGTGGTCATAGGCTAACCTATCAGGCATAAAAAAAAAATACTTACGTACAGTTGTACATACACTGTTTAGAAATGCGAGACTAGGTACCTATTTCTCAATTCCGAAAATGAAGGATATATTGCAGTGTATATTATAAAAGCATGAACATAATACCTATTTTGCTTTAGCTCTATTTAACTATATGCCTTGATATATAATTAGAAATATCAACGGGGCAATGCTGCCAGCATGCTGGGCACTCTGCCAACTGATAGTGGGTTAGAGCATTTGGACCCCCTATGAGTCCAAATGCTTTTACTGTAGTAGCTGTAGTATTTTAGTAGCTGTAGTGTTGTATATAGTTTGAAGTATTTGTTTAATAAAGGCACACCGCAAGTAAAAAAAAAAAAAAAAATTACAAATATTAGTCGAAATAAACCTTATCTCACCGTACCTATGTGTAATCGTTAAGCGTTACAATTATGTTTACCTCTTACAACACAAATATACTGAACACAATTACAAGAACATTAATAAAAAATGTGCCCGAGGGGTGCCGGGCTAGACCGTCACCCCCATTTTTTCCCGTCGGTGTCGTAAGAGGCAACTAAAGATAAAATACTGAAAGATAATGTACAAATAAAGTTTAGTTTTTATATAGTTATATTTTTTTATTTGTTTTTTATTTAGTTTGTATCCAACTGCGCAAAGAGGTTAATGATTTTGCGCGATAACCGATCTACTGGACCGATTAGTATGAAATTTGGTACCTATGGAAATAGTTTGAGACACGGGGAAGGACATAAGATAGTTTTTATCCAACTGCGCAAAGAGAGAGATTAATGGTTTTGCGTGATAACCGATCTACTGGACCGATTAGGGTGAAATTTGGTATGGAAATAGTTTGAGACACGGGGAATAACATAGGATAGTTTTTATCCAACTGCGCAATGAGGTTAATGATTTTGCGCGATAACCGATCTACTGGACCGATTAGGATGAAAGTTAGGATAAAAGCTCATTAAAATAATTATATTCAAACATTCTTTATTATTTTCTTTTCTTAGTAACCTGACTCAAATAGACGGGTTTATGTGTGTGTATAATATTTATTTTGTTAAATACTCGTGCGAAGCCGGGGCGGGCCGCTAGTGTACAAATAAATATAACTAGCAAAAAGCTGAGCTTTGTGAGGGCTGGCGTTTATTTTACAACCTGATTCTAGTGGTGTCATCTAGTATTAAGTAGATTAACTACGATGTATTGATTTTAGTTCTGTTGCAGCGATGTTAACTCATTGGTTTTCTAACAGATGGCGTAGTAGTACAATAACATTCTATCCAATGAATACAAAATCGTTAATATATTTTTTTAATCGTTATAAAATTCTATTTTGTTGACAGGTAACACAGTGAGATATGAAGTTTAATTACTATGTGAAAGCACAAATCTATAGGCGTAATAGTTTTTTAGTAAAGGGGGCCACAAAATGTTTAAGATGTGGGATAGTGATAGAACTCGCTTCGCTCGCCCCAATAAATCTTGTTCGATTTAATGTGTATTTTAATTACATTATGTGTATGTGTATTAACGGGGATGACAAATCGATTTGGGCAGATCTTCTGCCTGAGAAAACTAGAATTACATCAGTACCGAGGTGTGCATGTTCGAATTTTCGTTCAATATTATATGGTTCATTACAATAGTACTCGTAGTGCCCCAACATGTTAGTAGCTAACCTAAATCTAGCTAACGCCATCATGTCTAATTACTAAATGCGATCATTTGAGCGTAAGTATATCGATACGTTGCGGTCATGTTAATTAGTGACAACAGTATAGATAATCTGCGTAGCATTTGGTTTCCGAGTGCTCTAATGATTATTGTGGCATATCGAGCAAACACAGCCTTATTATCCCGCCGGGTCTATGATAACAATGGACTTGGTTATAATTAGTGGAAATTTAAAGTTCTGTGGATACGCGCCCTGGGATCGCAGGCCAATTGTAGTTAATTCGTGCCTCTCTATTCTCTTGAAACAATAACCGTTTGAATATAACTTCGAAGATACTATTTACTAGGCAAGCGGAAAAGGGAGGAACGAAAGGTAAAAGTTTAACAAATCCAGAGGCCCGCATTGTAAGCAAACCAAGCACATCGACATTGGCGAGTTGGAAAAGTCCGCAAACGACAGTCTTTCGACATCTGCTTTTTAGTTTTTGTTGTCATCCCTTTGTAAACAGTTTTGAATATTCTCGGTATGAAAGTTGGGACAATCCGAGATTAGTGCGGCAGCCCTGAGAAATGGGCGCACGGAATTGGAAAAGTTGAGACCAAGGCGGCGCGTTGGCGGCGGAGGCACTAGGATTACCTACACCCACCTATTGGCATATTGCAACCAGTACAAAGTTTTAGTTACTGCTACCAAAGCTAATACTGTGGCTGTGGTAACCGCATAAAAGGAGTTTAGGTAGGTACTCATTTCCCTTTAGCTAGAGAACAGGGTATCGAGTGTAGGGAGATTCAATGTTTTTGTTGCGCTTGAAATACAAGAACTTTTACGTTACATAATATTTAAAATATCGGGTATTTTTTCCTTTGTACATTGACTATCATAGTCTCGCTTTATCAACGTTTGAGGTATGCCTCAAAACTACGACACAGCAAAATATTATCACTTCTTTATCTCGGAAGGGGTACTCTTAAATATAATGTTTGGACTTCAGTCAACAGATTTTGAAGTTTATGTTCCATTTTATTCTTCCTATTCTAAAAAGGGTTCCAAATATTACCGTGTTGGTGCGGCATGTTCTAACGTATAGATATGCCAAATTTAAACTTATTGATGTACAATCATCCCGCATGAAAATCTAATCTGAGGTTCGATACCTCCCCCAATCTCTAACCTAAAGGTAGGTTATATAATCTCACCTGTTGTGATAGTAAGGTGGAAGTCAACTGGCCAAATCTAGACTCTTTCACCAAGAACAGCAGCCGGGAAATAGGTTAGGTGAAAACCGTTGGGTGCTTGGCGACAAATTTCTACTTATGTTATGGGTGGTAGGTACTTATGGCACAACCTATTAAAGTTAATAACTGAAAACTTGCTGGGTTGGCAACAATCAACAAAATAAAGCAAAAAAATACGTTTGGAAGCTGGATGTAATCTGAGGGGAACTGTGTTTTGTACCGTTCACATATATTATAAATATCATTTGGTAAGTTAGTTTGATTATCTGATTCACCGAATCGATAAAAACGAAATACTTATCATTCCATGAACCATTCGCGGGTACCGGATCTATCGCGATACAGTGGAAGAAGCCAGTCATGTCTTCTTGCAATCTAAATAGGTTCCCCTTTTATGATGACATTGATGACCATCGGTGCTCCCTTGACTCGTCGAATTTCCTCCCCTACCTATCCAAATTGGATAATATCCTTCTAAGATGGAAGTGGATAAGGTAAACAAAAAGAAATTCCGGTATATTTGCCAGTGATATTTTCAGGCATGTGTCTAAGTAATTTTATCGACAGTTTATTCCCAGAGTAAGCCATAGCATGTGTTGTTCAATAAGTTTAGAAAGTAACTCGCTCCGATAAAATGTACAACTGAAGCTTACTGGCAGATATTGAGCACACAAGCAATAAAAGTCCGGAGTCGCCAGTCAACGATATTGTGAAAATTGAAAACAAACGGTCCTGTTGCGAACTAATTTTATTTTAATTTGTTGCAAAGCGAAGCGGGGTGAACTCAGTTGTACTGGCGCACAACGTAATTACAAAACCGAGGAATTATTTTGCTTTTTATGCATGTTTATTTCTTCATGTTTCTCATAACTGCGAAAGCTTTGTATGACCAGTTAATGAGCTGAAAAATAGAAAAGAGTTATTGTTGGCAAAATTGATAAGAGTAAGTACCTACTTATAACTTTCCGGAAGCCCATTATTAAGTCGTAAGTCTACTGCTCAATAATATTCTTCCAGTCGCGTAAAGCAAATGTGCCGACTAATTGATAATAATGCGCCGAATTAGCAGCAGCACACTAAACTTAAAAATAAAATCAGACCACGTAGTTTTTTTTTCACGGATAGGTACGTCGTTGCCAGTTCTGATTTGTGTTTCTGCGTAGGTCTTGGGCTCTGAACAGGGCATTTAGCATCTGTAATATTGCAACTAATGTTTGTATGTATGAAGCAGTGATGGCTCAGTGGCATTGGCTATGGGCTGCCGTGCAGCAGGTCCATGGTTCGAATCCCGCCCAGAGCTTGAGCTTCACCGCATGGTGGAAGGGCATTTTGTGAATGCCCGCCTGGCTAGCGACCACCCTCAAGTAGAAAATCTGTCGCCAAGTACCTAACAGTATGTTCCGGCAGCAGTCCTTGAGAGCCAGAAAAATTACAGGCTAATGAGACCTAGCAACTGGACGTCTCAGTGTGACGGGCACAGTGCAATTCATCGCTGACGAAATGCGTCTGTTATAGGCAGAGGTTAGTCCACTTAACATCAGGTGGGCCTCGGGCTTGTTCCGTCACCATAACATTAAAAAAAAAAGTGAACACGCAAGCCTCAGGAAAATCCGTTATATTTTGAAGATTAATACTTAGGTATGACTGGTAGGGTACTTTTAGCAATAAAATTTACAGTGGAGCGCCTAATCTATAAAATAATCGTAAAAGCTTCAAAGTGCAATATTTACTTAGCTTATCATTCAAAGTCTAGTGAGTAGGTATTTATTCATACATATTCAACTATAAAAAATGAACACCGGGGAATTGAGCAGCTCGGGTCACACTTTTATAACATGTAGGTATTGTTTCTTGTGATACTGTACCAACTCTAGATAAGTGAGACATGGGTAAGAATATAATGCCACATGAGACTAAATAAGACCAAACCAATATAACTCACGCAACAAGACGGGATTTGAAGCTCAATCTACTTAGAGCTATATTGTCTCTAATAACATTAGCAAGGATGCAGTTTATTACCACTGTGTATGTGTCTAGAGACAGAGTGAATACTTTCCCAGCTGTGACCCTTAAAGGACGCTTGCACCTCTCTAGGAAAATTATGATAATCATGCACGTTTTACGATCTACTAGTATCTTCAACCAGGGTCCTTGGAAGGCTGCTAAGCGTAAATCCATACTCTGAAAAGCAGATAAATAATACTTAGTATTTACTGTGAGTGATATCTATATGGTATACTTAGCTACCTAGGATACTAATTATACCCACAAACGATTGAACAAAACACTAAATTTAATCCACGATACTATGAGATTATGTCAACGGAAAATGACAGATTATCTACTAATATTAGAACTTAAAGGTGCCGAAAATTGTATACATATTTACATCTAAACATTACACACATCACAGTCACACACAAACCTCTTTCATACTTACACACCAATAATGTTCACTTGCCAAAATGGTTAAGTTATTATATCCTAATGTAATGAGGTTTTCTCTCACAAACACAGGGAATACTAACGTGAGAGCTACCTACCAATATTAACATTATATTTCTGAAAGTTTAAACGTGCCTACATTTTTAGTTTTAAAATAGAAATAGCCACTTCAGTTTTAGAGTGGAAATAGTACCTACCAAACTATTTGCGGGCCCTTATAAGGAAAATGTAACAAAGAATACCTTAGTTATAGAAATACCAATCTTGTTCTCAAAATAAAACACCTACGTCATCTCTTTGTAATTATTTATATCTGTAGGTACTTCACCTCCACATTTATTACCAAGGCGTGTCGGCTAGATAATAAAAGTATCATAATACCTAGGGACTAAGAGACTTCAATACTAAAGGAACATTAGAAGACTAATAAATGTGTCTGCAGATATTGGGCTAATAAAATAACATTTTTATTACGAAATCATGTACTCACATTATGTTATAACTAGCTACTTGAGATGTCTGCGTCGACTTTATGCTATTTCTATTTAATACGAATCAATTCAGTAGGATTGATGTCTATGAGAACAAAAAGCTGATATAAACGGCACTTTCGTTTGGAATACATTATCAGCTAGCTCAGACGACTAAAAAATAAAGAGCGAGTGACAAACGGCTAAAGTACCAACCTTCCATATCAATTCGTCGCCGAACCAACAGAGTATGAATACCTCAATCAGCATACAAGTTAAATAAATTGCCATCCACACTATTTGCATCGGGTGGCTGGTTGGGTTCTCGATCTGTTAGAAAAAATGGTCTAATGTGAGCATTATTCAACCGAGGGCCCTGAACAAAAACGTCATTTGGAGCGCTCCGACCTTAGCAATTTACCAGCCACACATTGACGATCACTCGATTTTGTAAAAGAAAGAATATTCCTTTGATAAAGTACGCGTTATATATACTTACCTATATATTTTTTATACCGGACCTTCCGTGTAATCTTGTCCTATTTCTGTGAACCACAATAGTTGCATTGGACGCAGATATGTGGGTTCTTCATTAGGGCCCTATTACATTATCATAATCTATAGACAAACATTGTCATCTTAACAGGTTGACTTAAAAACACGGACAAACTAAGTCGTTCTCTGTGAATTATATGCATTTGATCATATTTATATACGACAATGTAATAGAGGCTTTGAGAATAACTTACGAGTTTAATAGGCATTTTTAGCTATTCACTAATGTCATTAACAAACGTTCTACTTAGTTTGTCAATAAGTCTTACGATAATGTCACTCCATTGTCTCTTCTGGCTGCTTACAACTTTGTAGCGTAAACTTATCTCTCAACTTTGTAACTTACCGACAAAAACTGAATGCCAACGAGGCAAAGAACCATTACACTCAACATAAACTGCAGAGCTGAGGCGACGCTGAATGCGCTTTCAATCATTGACACGTATCTGAAACAATGTTTTCTTCAGTCTTGAGACATAAAAAGGGAAATAAAATTTTGGTCATCAGTCACTGATTGCTTTCTATATTGTAGAGATACCTTTTGCTTTGTTGCATGCAGTGTAAGTATATATTTATAACTATTTGATGGGTCAGTCTGTCGACTATGTTACTGGTTGGTAATTGATTCGAATGTCGTCGAATCGAAGACGGTAAGTAGGCTAGACCTAGATAAGAATCAAGCCTTTCCAATATTTCATTTACGTGGTGGTAGGGTCAGTTCCCTTAGTAAATAGTAGTTGAAGTCATATCACATATCCTATATAGTAATAGCAGAAAATTAGACGCTAGGCACCTTCAGAACTAGCTCAAATTACAGGAGGTAAGGATCTAGCCTTTTCAACATTTCATTTACGTGGTGAACTTACCCTGTTCACTTCGTAAAAAAGTAGTAGAAAATCATGCAACATATATCCCCTAGTAATAGTAGAAACCAAGCACCTTGAAAACTAGCTCATATTCCATGTTTTGCTAGTTTATCATCTACGACCGCATCACATGTCAGTAACATGTGACATTGAGGTCAAATCCTATCCTAAATATAAATAAAAGCCATGCTGTGGAGTTCAAACCCACACGGTACGATAAGGTATGGAATATATGAACACTTGATCATGCAGCAGCGAATACTCGGCAATTTAAAGCGATCATAGCTTCAACATGTTATTTGCTCTTAACGGTTTAAATAAAAAGAAACCGTCCAAGTGCGAGTGGGACTCGCGCACGAAGGGTTCCGTACCATTATCTGTAACCTAATCTTGCAAGTTACAGACACTGTTCGCAGTTTCCGATTGAGCTGGGTAGGTACGGCGAAATGCTCTTTTATTGTATGGGAGGCCCCTTATGTTTTATATTATTTCAATTAATAATATTTAAAGAGAACATAAAACTAAATATTCTGTGAATAGTTAAAGCGTCTACATGTCACCGTTATAAGTATCGAGCATGAAACGGTAAAAAAATCAAGTTTGTTATATGGGAGCCCCTATTAAATATTTATTTTATTTTTAGTATTTGTTGTTATAGCGGCAATAGAAATACATCATCTGTGAAAATTTCAACTGTCTAGCTATCACCGTTCTTGAGATACAGCCCGGTGACAGATGGACGGACGGACGGACAGTGAAGTCTCAGTAATAGGGTCCCGTTTTTACCCTTTGGGTACGGAACCCTAAAAAGGAAGATAGTGTAGGTACGGCTCTCATATATCATGACGATATAATATGGAGAAAATTTAACACACACTTTTGCACGCAGCTACACATACATTGTATATAATACGTGTTAATGAATGACAAATACAGGAAGACAAGCATGCATATGTGCAGACGCACATACGCACATTACTGAGTCTCAATCAAGAGACGTCGCCTGATTTGACATTACCATGTTCGAGGTATGCGTGTCGTTTCTCCCGTTTCATATAAGTTTAATGTCTTATGGTGCCAAATTGCATAAATGTGACGTCATTTCAACAATGCCGCAAAGCTTTCCTAGTTGATTGCTAACTGCGAGAGGACGGTTTTTTTATTTGCTGATAAGCTAACCTTTGATTACAAATCACACCTATCTATATCACATGTGACGTGGTCGACGCTGGTATAAACAGTTTTAAACTATATTGAAACACGATCTCAAGCATATAGCCTCTGAAACATACCAGTGTGGGTGCTTGGTGACAGATTTCGTACTTGAACGTAGTAGCTTAATAAATATATATAAAACGTAGTAGCATTTTGGCATACTCAAAATGCCGTCACGCTAAACTAAGGCACATAGACTTGATATTTGGGGAAAGTGTTTAAAGAGGGTTGAAAACACACAATAAGAACAATATGAAACAAGTATATATTGATTAAAAAAGTAAAAAACTCGACTGTAATTTATTTGTTTTTGTTAAATGTTTTATCGTTCCATTGAAAGTAAAGCTGCAAGTTATATATATTTATGGAATCATTTATGAAGGCCCTTCATTTTGATATTGCATTCAATGGGTATTAATGAAATAATTTTTTTCCCACAATTTGGGGTCTGAAGTGCGCCAGTTTTTTTTATTATTGTTATGTACCTAGTGTCACTTGCGATATCAAGATGAATCGAATGATATCTCATTCATTAAAATCTATTAAACCGTTTAGAAATTATGCTAGAATAAAGAAACTCACAAACATACATACATACATGAACCCTGAAAACATTATATTCCTTTTTTGGACAGTAGTGTAAAAATAGCTTTCAGTTCCAGAAAAATCCACCATTTTGCCAAAACCGCTCATTCTAGTAAATTTGGAATGTAACAAGCCAGGCAAGATAAAATACAACACATGTTGGCTTTTCTACATGTGTTGTAGAATTTTTTTAATTTTTGCTTGCCTTACCATTATGCGATATGCTACATTTGTTTGCTTAGAGACACCACTGCTGATATGCACTAGGCAGTGGTGTCTTAGCGCTTTTTAGCGTCTTGTGTATTTATGTCTCATGTATAGGAGACAGCCTGTTGGACACAGCCGTATGGTTATTCTGATTTATTTACAATTCTGAATTACTTCACATTTGATATACACGGATGAAGAGTTAAAAAGCATCTACGCAAACCTATCTCGAGCCTTACATAACATCTCTACGAAGACGTAGTTAAAGTAGTTAGTGAACGCTACGCACGCTACGGCCGCTAGACTTTTCTAGCTTCTACAGGCCTCTGCCTAAATCCAACAGTGGACTAGTACAGGCTACTACTACTTCCTAGTATATTTCAAACGGTAGAGTATAGAAAACACAACTCTGAACAACGTGGGTGTATAAGTTATCCCAGATATGAATGAGATCGATATCTGTTGTTATGAGGTTCTAAAAATGGCCGCTTTTGTCATGAAACTACAGCTGATTTGTCCGCTGCCAAAAGGAAAAGGTGCCACGTAATATTATCCTCTGGTGTAAATTATGTTTTATTTAATATGATTTGGAGCTATTACCAAAAAGAAGATCTTGTTTTTTTTCACAATAAAAAGGTAAAACAAGTTGGTAATGCCCGTGGGGTGCCGGTGCCCGTGGGGTGCAGGGCTAAGATGTCACCACCCAACTCTACCCGTGGGTGTCGTAAGAGGAGACTAAGGGTAACACACCATAAGGTGGGTAACAGCACAGAACTGATATCTTACATTGCTTTCTCCAAGAGTGGGGATTATGACAAACCCCTCCCATAATGGGGAGGCGGTGTCCAGCTGTGGACTATCCGGCTGATACAGCCACTACGAGTAATTCGTCCAACTTGTGGACAATTATTAACTATTACTATGAAGTTTGCTAACATATAGTTATTAATTCCGCTATATGTTTAGCTTTAAATTATTTCTGGCAAAAAAATATTATTTTTGATATATTCGGCTCTTTACAGGCTTAACGGTTAAGCTTTGGAATGAGCTTAGAACGTTGTTATAAAACAAAAGAGATCGCCTTTTTATATCCCTTCTAATTGGGCTAAAGCCCTGGAAATCTTGTTTTTCTTTCTTTTTTCTGCTTGAATACTAACAAAAACAATAATTTAGCTTAATAGCTGGAGTCGCGATGTTAAAATTCAAGTTGTTTAAGGTGAAGAGTGTTTTAAAAAAGCATATTTTGAACAGGTTTTCTAGAAAGCGTGCGCTTTTCAGATATGAATAAAATATATAATTCTCTAGAGGACAAAAACTTTGACTGATCCAAAAACACGAATCCATATATTTCTCTCGAGTGAAAAAAGATTCCTGAATACAGATTTAAAATTTCCCTTAAGTTTTGTGTCTATATAGTAAATCGTATCCATACAATTTTTTTTCTTAAATTATTGTAGCAACCATGTGATACAGTACCTGTAAGATTTTATCTGTTTTTCATAAAGCTCTCTATTATATATATTTTTTTTTTAATTAGCTCACTCTATTTATATATTGCGTGGTACTATTTTGCTCACTCGCACGCGAAACAAGGCCTCTCCGTCCTACGCTCTCAGTCCGACATTTTTCAAAGACCACTTTGCCACAAATATTATTATTTTGTAGCAGTAACTAACTTATCTCGGTGTCTACGCGTCTACGATATGCTACGAGGAGTGTAGCATCTACGCAGACATCTACACTATCTACATCTACACTTCTACACTAATAATTAAAGAGATGTGTATTTTTGTGTTTTTGTATGTAACAAAATTAAAAACTACCGATTTGGATGAAATTTGGTATAGAAATTGTTTGAGACTCGAGAAAGGACATACGATACTTTTTATCCAACTGCGCAAAAAGAGGTTAATAGTTTTGCGCGATAAGCGACATACGCGCGGGCTTACTATTATATGTTATTTTCCGCGGCTGGAAAGCTAGTCCTTTATATTTCGCTCAACCTGTTTATTTCTATGGTAAAGAATCACTATTTATCATTTACGTAACACTGTCTAAAATGTGTTATATTTATAATATGTGTTACACTAATATGTATGTATATCATTATGTGTATAATTATTTATATATATATATATATTTGTATGTATACCAACTACATAGTAGGTACATATTATATAAGTATTATGTATGTAGTTGTTATCTATCAGTATTATATATTGCACCTATTCGTATGTAAATATTTATACTTATTTTACGTATATCAATAACGTGTAGGATATCTATGTATTATAATATAGTATGAATGTACAAAACTTGTTTTTAAGTAATGTTTTTATTGGTAAGATGATATCTAAAAATGTATAATAATTTGTTTTCACCACCGTGTTACTTGAAATGTGATACTGTCCATACAAAGGTTGTCTGGAAGAAATTGCTATATGCGATAAGACCGCCCATTGCACAACCGTAGTCTAAGAGTACTATTTATAAGATTATTCAAATGTATATTCGCTGTGCAATAAAGAGTTTTGTATTGTATTGTATTGTATTTCTATGTTTACTACTCGGTCAATAAAGTACCGGTACCCCATCCTCTTACATCTTGATATACTTTTTTTAGTTAGGTATTATTTGATTGTTTTATTTGACGAAACATCATAGAGACATCATATTTGACTTACCGTATAATACAATTGTGATGCTTAATGCAATCCCTCAGTACTGCAGTTATATAGGATTCTGACGGAATAGAACCATTGTCCTGCATCGCTATTATTGCTCTCTTGCGTCTCCTTTCAGCGATCATGACGAAATTACGCAAGTTAAAAGCCAGTATCTCGATTTGTCCAACTGAAAGCATGAAAGCGCATGTTTTGAAGCGCTGTGGTTATTACTTAGATGGGGGACATACAGTATTTTGACCCTTCCGTGCTTCGGACAGCACGGTAAGCCATTGGTCTGTCAGCCGAGTGTTGCCTTAAGATGGCAGTCGTTATAGTATGCTGGTAGGGCAATTTGTGAATATACATCGTACTAGCTACCATCCTCAAGAAGAAAATCTGTCGCCAAGCATATAACTGTGTGTTCTGGTAGTTCTCCTTAAGAACCAGTAATTTTTGGTAAACCTGAAAAATAGCTTTCCGACCGCATCATAACTTACTATCAGATGAGGGTGTGGTCAAAAAATAGTCGGCAAAAAAAAAATTACATCCATTCGAAATGTAAGGAAGATATAAATACTTTATAGGTTTCTTTTTCTTACTTCATGAGATGCCTTGTGATAGGAAAAACAACAAATCGCGGTCTCATCCATAACAATATATCACCTTTATTAGCTCTTCGAACTTGTGACCGTCAGTTACGTTGTAGCCGCTACGTCGATTTTATTTTACAAAATTGTAAATAGAGGCTTTAAATGATAACATTTTCCCATTCGTGTGTCTTATGAAAGCAAATATGAGCGCGGCGTAGTGAAACTAACCGGTAGGCGTGGAGCGGCGTCATAGGAAGCGACGTGTGGGAACAGGAACTCTAAAAACTAGTATAAAAACTACCATTCGTATCTACTACCACGTTCAACCTTTTTTGAGATTAATATACTTCACCATAGCAACCAAGCCTTATCGTTCCCGACTGTGTGATCGGATGTCGTTAAAAATCGACTTAAGGAAAATACTGCGTCAAAATACCAGCTTGCTACATAAAACACACAACAAAAGTGAATACCTCGGGTTAATACTGTCTTGTGGCGTGTTATAAGCCTTGTTTGGGTACATACTGTCATCGAAACACCCGAGGAAAATCCCGCCTATAAAACCGAGGCTAAAACTTTTACAATGTGTACATGTGTTTTCTTTGATGTGGCATTCATTCATCAATCGCAATACCCCCGTTGAACAAGGTACCAAGGTTGAAATTTGCTATAATTCCCACGCTTGGCAGGCGCCTTGGGGATCGCAGTAGAAGTTGTCAGTTCTTCAGAAGGCGCTGCTTCCCACCTTCCGGTATTTTTCCCTTAGCCGCCTCTTAAGACACCCACTGATGGAAATGGGAGGGTGACATTCGGACGTTCTGGGTTCGAATGTCACGGGATGTGACATTAGTAGTATCTAATATCTAAATAATATCTAATAGTGGTAGGAAAATAAACCACTTCAAATCATAAAAACAAAGAAACAAATAACACATGGGGATATGCTTATATCCTTTCTATTATTCTGGATTCTCGTTCGAGTTTCAAGCAGTGATGGCTCAGTGGCATTGGATATGGACTGCCGTGCAGTAGTTCCATGGTTTGAATCCCGCCGCCGGCTTGAGCTTCAACGTATGGTGGAAGGGCATTTTGAGAATGCCCGCCTGGCTAGCGACAATCCTCAAGTAGAAAATCTGTCGCCAAGCACCTAAAAGTGTGTTCCAGCAGCAGTCCTTGAGAGCCAGTAAAATTACAGGCACATGAGACCCAACAACTGTACGTCTCAGTGTGACGGGCACAGTGCAATTCGTCGTTGACGAAATGCATCTGTTATAGGCAGAGGTTAGTTAGCTTAGCCACTTTACATCAGGTGGATGTAAAGTGCTTGTTCCATCACAATAAAAAAAAAATAAAAAAAAAAATCATCAACCTCAACTTTTTTCAAGTCTCATTTTACTGGTATTTTATTTTTTTAGTTTCCAATAAAGAAAGGTGACTCACTAGCCGAAGCGATAAAAGCAGCTAATATAGTATCCATCACCCCATCGATTATACACGTAGCTGGTTTGTAGTAAATCTGCGGAAGGAACGTTCAATTATCCACCGCATTACTTCTGCATTAGAATATGGCTCAATTAGAGATGCATTTGCATCCAAGTTCAGTGGTTCATGTAACAAGGATTAATTAGGATTCAGCTTAGGTAACCGGAGCGTATGAACAGAACAGTATCAGAAATTGGGTTGTGAATCACTAATTAAACAGAACAAAGTGGTTTTAATGACCTTACTAATACATTGATAATACTGTTTAATCAATAAATTAAGCTCTATGATGCCTTACAAACCATAGGTAAGAAGGAGGGAGGAGAGAGGGCTCACAAATATTGTTTAGTCATGAGCATTTCGAATCGGGATTCGGTCGTGGTCCACCTGCTTAGTTCACCTGGGTGAACCACGGGCACTTTTTCTTGCCGGTGATCCACCTAAATGTTCAGGAATATACAAATCAAATATGTATATAGGCCATAGTCCACTTGAAATTAATTCAACGGTAATAAAATCCTCGTCCCGATCCTGTACAAAAATGTATGCCGAAAGAACAAATAAAAATTGAAAAACCCAATAATATGGAAATCTGTTATTTCTTTTATATCGTCATCGTCTGTTATATATTTGGTTTTCAAAGGAAGAAAACTTGGAAATATACTGAAATAAATCTTTATCATTTATATGTAATATAAAAATACAATACATCAAAAGAAAAGAGATTACAATATATATATTATTATAAAGGTGGACCACCGGTAAGAAAAAGTGCCCGTGGTCCACCCAGGTGAACTAAGCAGGTGGACCACGGCCGAATCCTGTTTCGAATCATATGAGAACATCCATCTCCTACCCTTCTGTTGGTTTTACGAGTATAAGGTGTTTGACGCTATACACATCGTAGCATATACCCTTTTAACTTCTCTTTTCAACCATGTTTTTATGGTGAATAATGCATTTGAAACCATAGTTATCCCCTTTCTATCTCCCTTTTGAGCTATGTTTTTATATTGTATCAAGCATTACAAATTATAGACTTCCAACTCCCACCACCCTGTTTAGTGATGCTTATAAGGTATATGATGCATTACAAACATAAACTTGCCTTTCCCACCTCCTTGTTGAGCTATGTTTACAAGGCGAATGACGTATTAAAAGTCATATATTTCCACCTGCAGCCTTCTTTTTAAGCCATGTTTATAAGGTGTATAACGCATTGCAAATCTTAGATTACCCCATCTCCCTTCCATGTTGGGCCATTTTGTGACATGTATCATGCATTACAAATCATAGGTATCGCTCGAACGTTTGATGTTGCTTCGTCACGAGCCAGTTTCCATCGACCACATCCTCTAAACGAATTCTAAAAAGGCTCAGTAGACCATTTATATATTAAATCTACATACCTACGCTTCGCTAGGCAGGCCCCCAAAAACTATGAACCCAGTTTTGATCTGTGAAGGCCCCACAAGCTGGACCGGGGACAATTTTGTACTTTATGTTTCTCTCTTTCCATCAAACTTTATCGCAAGGCCCTCGTGATCAGATCTAACACTCTTCATTATCGACTTTTTTTTAGTTTACAGTTTGAGTACCTCTTCAGTCTATACAGGTAGCTGAATTCTATCACAGGCAGCCGTGTTCATTCTTCCATCCAATAGTATATTTAATAGATGCACGAAATAACTTACATGATGTACATAAAGAGCTTCATAAGCCGGTGACTTGTACACGTCGATGTGCGGATATTCCACGTTAGTCGGCAAAATAGCAAAATTTTCCGTCAAAGGAATTATAATTCCCACTGAAATTCAAGAAAATCATTTTCAAGACATGTTTATAAATAAAAGTAATACTGACCATGAATTAATCATTTTTCTTTTGGCACTGAGTTTTAATTGGCAGAAATTCAATAACGTAATTATATTATATGTTTTCGTTCAAGTATTGTTCCATATAATTTTACTCTTAGTATACTTCGGATATAATACATAATATTATATTATACTGGGTCCTGCGGGCCATGGTTTTATAAGCTACCACTAAAGATTAGGTTCAACTTTTTTTTTCACAACTGATGCGCTACCTTTGGTACTGTTGTATTTCGTAAATTATGTTTTGTCGTGGGTAATAAACAGATTTAAACTAGAGCGGGAATTGGCACTCAAGGACAACTGCTAATACAAACAGTTCAGAGGCTTATAGAATTTTTTTTTGATTGAAAGTGGTTGGTTTTTTCTTTTATTTTTTTTATACAGAACTTGGTAGCTCTTGACCACTATCTCACCTGATGGTAAGTGATGATGCGATCGATGATGAAGCGCGCTTACCCAGAAGGTATCTATTCACTCGCTTCTTGAAGACCCCCCTGTTGTACTTAACCGGAAACACAGACTCAGGCAAGGTGTTCCATTCCCTGGCGGTTCGTATGATGAACGAGGACGCAAATCGTTTCGTTCGGGTAAATGGAACATCAACCATATAGCGGTGGCGCTTCTGAGTGTCCCTGGATGTCCGGTTATAGAATGGGGATGGCGGAATCAAGTCATGCAGTTCCGTGGCACACTCCCCGAAATGCATCTGATAGAAAACCGATAAACAGGCTACTTTGCGGTGATGCTCGAGACTTTGGAGTCTCGTGCTTACAAGTTGGTCGTCGTTAATTAGTCTCTTGACTCTCCTCTCAATAGCTTTCAGTGTCTCCAGCTGGTATTTGGCAGAACCATCCCAAAGGTGAGAACAGTACTTCACACACCTCCGGACTTGAGCTTGATAAAGATTAAGCATCTGTCCCGGTGTGAAGTAATGTCTCACCTTGGCCAAAACACCAAGCTTTTTTGAGGCTAGCTGGGCTTTAGACTCAATATAGGAGCCGAAATTGAGAGTCGGTGTTAATGAGATGCCAAGAAGCTCAAGGTGGTTACTTATCGGCACGGTTACATCCCTGAAAGTAGGAGCCAGGTGAAAAGGGGTCCGTTTTCATTTTTTTTTTGTTATCTAGGCGAGCATTCGTAAATGCCCTAACACTATATGGTGAATTGGAAACCCGAGCCACGGTGGGATTCGAACCACAGTCCTGCTGCCTGGCAGTCCATAGAATATATAATCTAATTTAATCTGTGAAAATTGTTTAGAAACTTATCTCTAGTGGTAGCCTGAAAAACCACGCCACGTGGAACTTAGCATAATATAATATTATGTATTATATCCGAAGTATACTGAACTGTATCAGACGGATCGTCCACTGCTGAACACAGCCTAGGGGGTATTTGCCATAATACCTACGCTTGGCAGGCGGCTTGTTGATCGCAGTGTAAGCTAGCAGTTCTTTAGAAGGCGCTGCTGCTCACCCTACAGTATTTTTCCCTTAGTCGCCTCTTACGACACCCACGAGATGATATGGGAAGGTGCAATTCTAACCCGGCACCACGAATGTACGAGTAAAATTATATAGATCAATAATTGAACAAAAATATATAATTTCATCGTAATTTCCAACACATTGTTTATATTTGGTGTGTGGTAAGTCTCCTTAGAATCACGCACCGTTATATCTCTATTATTCTACCTATGTATTCACTATACTATCGACGTTTTACTAATGCAATATATAACCTACTTATAAGTACTTATGCTCAAAATATAAGGAAGTACATTATAAAATGCTCATAAAATATATATTTACCGGAAACTGCGCCGACGCACATTGTAGAGTAATACGTCATGACAAAACGTGCGGCTTTGATGCTTTTGCGGTAAATAACATCGTGTTCTTTCTCTTTCGGCTTGAACTCTGAACAATGTAAGTAATCCAACATAGCCAGCACTTTATTTTTATTGTACCAGAATACAGCTATTTTCACGTAGGTGTACATTTCACTGAGAAATAAATATAGCCTGTAATAGACAAAAATAGATAGAGTAAGTCGCTACAATCTTAAATAAACAGAGCATGACATCGAATAAACGATTCAAGTAATGAAATAAACTCTGAGTGAACATAATATTATTCCAACAAAATGTAAGTAATTATCTAGCTAACCCTTCCGCGACATCTCCAATATTTTCCCTTCGCCTCAGTAAATAGACAACTTCTCCGATACCGGGTAAAAAACACACCAGCCACAGTACCCACATGGTATATATTGTTTGTAGCCAAAACAAATAATTCACTGGTGAGTTATTATTGTACCACATCCCGTAAAATTTTAACCAGTAAATGTGTACAGCGTGATATAATTTAGGATTCAAATCGTCCCACGGTTCTACGACGCCATACGGTAGAACAGGAGCGAGAAAACTCAGCTTATCTTTTATTTTTTCAATCATTGCACCCTTTGAACAAGAGTGGAGTGTTACTTTTGACGAGTGATTCAAGAATACCCTATAACTCAAGTGTATTTGTTAACAGTTAATTAGCTATGCGTTAATTAGCTTTGTTCTTGTATGAAAACAGAATTTAAGAACGGGTTAAGTGTGTTGCTACATATTATTTGTGACACACTGTTAAGTGGAAGCGATTCTGACACTGATGAAGAAATAGTTTTCTTTTTAAATAGATAGGGCCAAAATTACAAAGAGGGGAAATTTATAGTCATGTGCGGGATTCGACCCGCACCATCCACCCCTATAGCCGAGGTTCTGACCGCTAAGCTAACATGACTTCTAACTATTTGATTTGTGCTCTCTATCTCAACTATTGTAGCGTCCATCCTACGCTGGAGATGCAAAAAACAAATATTAAAATCGATAGGGCCTTAGACCACAAACTAACCTATAGGTAAGTATGATGTTGTCGCAAACGGTAACCCAGCTTTACTTTTAATGGGGACTGGCTCCCAAGGACAGTCATCGAAACACACCAGTTAGGCAATAAACATTGCACTCTCATACAATTAAACTATAAAGTCACTAACATAGCAATGTTAATTTTTACTACGGTAATAGTGTAGGTACACCGCTTTTTACCTTTACGACAACTGTTCACGAGTCAACGTTATGTATACAATACACGTAGATCATTTTGATATCGACTATCAACATATAAAAGTCCGTCAGCATTGAAAAATGACACTGTTGACAATAAAACGGTCAACAAACGTTTTTTCAGTATATTCATGTTTCGTGTGTGCGAAAACTCCGCGTTGGAATTTCGAGGTAGGGGTTTATTTGACAAAGAAATTCTTAGTAACATTCAGAATTAGATTTTAGAATTGTGCTCGGTAAATGGCAACAAGCTTGCCCTCGGTTACATGTTTGTAACACAATGTTTGGTGAAATGTGAGTATTTAAACTCTTATAGCCCTTTTAGGGGTACGTTCAGTAAGTACGCATTCGGTGTGAAAGTCTTTCAGGCAAACGTCGCTTGATCATCCACGCATTGTCATCCCCATGGACTTAGTGAACGTTGGTCAATTGTTGAGAAGCTGAACTTGAAACTTATCATGGCATATAAGTTTCAACCTCAACTTGACAAGAGAAAGCACACGACAAAGTAAAAGTGACAAGAGACTAATATGAATTTAGTCCATATACCCTTTCGAAATAAGAACACCGCCCCTTATACATTAGTAGAACTAGAAATCATATTCAACATTTTTTAGTTCTACCAATCTTTGCTCCTCCTTTCTCCATATGACACATCATATTATGTCAAAATTACTGCAGAGCGCCTTCCAGTCTACTATTTTTTAGGATGACCAGTACGTACGCTCGCCGACGCCCGATTATGTTAGAGATCTGTTTGGTGTGATCGCTATGACTAACAGACTCCCAAATTGCGTCGTCGAGCGATGTAATTTAAAGTACTCTATATCATATATATAACGTACACAAGCGTAGGTAACTAACTATATTGTAGATATTTGAATACTCGGATTGTTTATTATAATTTGTCGCATTTAATTCTCTTCTCATAACCTGAGAACTTTAATTATAAAGTTTATTCTGATTTTATGCATTTCACTAGAGGACCTTATTCCTCGAATTCGTTAGCGTGGTAGGTATTCGGTTATTAGGCGATGTTCCCAAAGACCAGTACTCTCTCTTTATACGAGTATACATAGCTTAAGAAACTTAAACTGGCCTAAGTCTTGGATTTTCGACGGAGATACAAAATATATCATACAAACTGCTTTAAAGTAATATAATCTATCTCGGTGATATATATTTTTTTATTCAGAGAAAATTCTATTGATTGGCCAATGAAAGACGCGTGGAGTAAAAGCAGGAAGAATGAAAAGGACGTAGCCTGCAATCACTATCGTGCCTCTAAAAGTCGTCATTAGGACAAATGTGGTAGAAAGCTAGATCTAGAAGTAGGCACACCGTCTAATATACTGGGGCCGACTTACCTTTATAGTGACGGTTAGGAAATAAGTTTTTAAACCTTCATAGTTTTCGTAGGTATAGCGTGTGAAAGTAAGGAATATTTCTAAAGGTTCACACTAGGATAGGAAGTAGCTTTTACATTTTAGCTTTAGCTTTTAAACTTTAACATCATTGCGATACTGTTTACTATAAAATCATCCCGTGGTGTGCTGGGTTAGCTGGATCACCCCCCTTGCTACCTGTGGGTGTCGTAAGAGGCGACTAAAGTTAAAATACCGGGAGGTGGGCAGCAGCGCCTTCTGAGGAACTGATATCTTAAACTGCGATCCCGAAGACGCCTGTCAAGCGTGGGGATTATGGCAAAACCTCCTAAATGGGGGAGGCTGTGTTTAGCAGTGGACAATCCGGCTGATATAGTACAGTACTATAAAATATTATGTTATCATTTCATGTGTTCTTCCAGTCATTACCAGAGTATCAGCAAATTAGTACAGAGTACCAGAAAAATAAGCATGATAATTAACATCCACACCTAAGAATGATTTAAGTTTTGCTACTATTAATATACTTTTCAAATAACACGCTCCCCTTAAAAGAGTTTAATTTAATATGTCGACAAAAGCTATTATAATAATTACAGCAATGTAATTACCGCTATAAGAAAGGCACCGTTCTCTTAACAACGGATAATTGTGTTTTCAAAGGGGTTTCCTAATATTCATAATTTTCTAGCGGAATGAAAAGAAAACGATGCAATTAGGTGTTCTTCTACAAAAACATTTCAGTGTAATGCACGTCTGTAGAGATCTCTTTTTTAAGTAGATGCATTTTTTAGTTTTCCTTTTTTCCTATATTTTAATCAAACGATGGTACCTGGATTGACTTTGTTCACATTAAACATACATATAAAAATAACCTGCGGTACATATCAACAGCCATCGTATTCCTACCTTTATTCCACTCTTATGAGGTCAATGCAACAATAATATATCCTTTCCAACACCAAACAAGGTAAGACAAGGACATTTTGAAGCATTCGTAGCGAAGTTAACTAACTGTTCTTAATTGATCAGCAAAGTTAAGCAACGTCCCGCGGTTATGAGTTGGATGGGTGACCGTTAGTGAAATGACTACCGAGTGCTTACATGCTTCGGAGGGCATGTTAAGCCGTCGGTTCCGTTTGTCGTCTTAAGATGGCAGTCGTTATAACATGGTGGTAGGGTATTTTGCGAATGCCCGCCTGGCTAGCTACCAACCTCAAGTAGAAAATCTGTCGCAAAGCAGCTAACGGAGGTGTATTACGGAAGCTGTTATTGAGAGTCAGTAATTCTAGGTTAGCCTGAACAACGTGGTCGAAGGCTAGCTTATCAGCTATAAATAAATAAAGATTTTGGTTTCGGCCTTTCGGCCGGCCGCCTACCAGATGTCAACCTTCCTTGGGAACAGTCCCGTTGGTAAAGTTCCCGCTGCCTTTCAGATAATCCTTAGATTCAGATCGTTATTGAAAGCAAAATATGCATTGCCGGTTGACAACCCACCTCACATATATGTGAGTGGTGGCTGCTCATTAGGTGCATCATTACTATTTATAACATTGTTGCTTTTGCTTTCAACGTCAGCTAAGCGAATTATATGCCCTTCACCGCTAAGGACCCGCTGTGAATATATTCACAACAATGAATTTATATTCTTATGATACCGATATGTCCCCCACATATTTAAGGCGACATACACCGTGAAAACACATTTGACAAACCAGTTATTTCCAAGATGTATATATTCTTAAGCAGAATACTGTTTAAAACTTGAGTATATTTCTCACTGGATCATTGTATTCAAAATATTTTCTTTGAATTTTCTCTTTTCTGCTAACTGGTAATGGGCTGGAGCTGAAGCTGGCTGGAGAAACTGCCTGTAAGTCTGCAATGATAGGTTGTCTAATTCTTTTATTGCAGTAGTGTTACATAGATCGAAGTATTTGATAATAAAGGAATAACGCCGGTAGAAAAGTAATTAATTATTTTTAATATACCAACAAATCCATTTCACATGATACGCAACTCGACTTATTTTTGTAACTAAAAGTTTAAATGTCCTGACCGATATAGCTATGGGTATTGGTGCTTGGTAACTTATTCATTCCAGCCAGTTGACCATACGTAAAATTATCACCACGCGGTAAAAGCTCAAGACCAAACCAAATTCGTATTCGAACCAAAGCTCCTCGGAAATAAGGTTATTCCTACTGAGCGATCACTGCTACAAAACTCTAATTGACTTTTACATTTAAGCTATTACATTCTCATTTTCCCTTTCTTTCTGAAAGGTACTTGTACCTGATGTGATTCTAATGCCATCACTGACATTTCGCTGCCAGCCGATTCGAAGGCAGGTTACTTAAGTATCAGCTGTCAGTCTGTCACTTAGCAGAATCTGCTACTCAACGGAACCCCTGCAATGTAGGACAGTTATAATATTTCCGCTGAGATTTTCATATTGGAATTTTTCATTTACTCTAACATATACACGTAATATTTAGGTGATAGTTCCACGAATATAATACTTTTTCAACCTCAGAATTTGCATGTACATAAACAGCGCTACGTCTTATTATGCACGACGACATCACATCATAAAGTAGTGGTTTGCCGTGAATAGAGTTTTAACGCTGTACTGAATTTTATACGTTTTGTTTTAAAACGAATAAAATATATGAGGTTAACAAGCAACTGTACTAATAAAATAATAATAGGTTCAAACAAACCCATTTCATACAATAAATTTACAGGCACGTGAAACTTGTCTCCGCTACAACCCCCGACAAATTTAGCTCTTATAGGATCTTCCAAATTGTATTCTTATTTACACCTTATTTTGTATTTTTGCAATTTATTGTATCACTGATTACAAAAATTATAAAAATTACTCCTGTTTGTAGTACAACGTAAGTTGAACTACTGATGTCGCTCCATCCTCTTACGATGGTTAAGAATGAAAGGACAAATTAAGAGTCATGAGTTATATATATCATGTTGGCTTAGTGGTTAGAGCATATTGTGATTGATTGATCTTTTTTTGATTATTGTGCCTTAAACTAATTTCATAGTGTAAGTAAGCCATTGGTTTTGTAAATTTGTATATTTTATATACAAGATCTTAATTTTGATAGTGTGTTAAATTTAACTTATCACACAGCCTTACACCTAAATTTAACATCTTCAATGTGATATATCAATATGTTACAAGCATTTAGTGACATATTTTCATTAAAAACGTGACATGTGTGTCTATGTTTTTTTAACCCAGTTCTTTTTTACTTATTTCATATTGAACTGAGTTTTTTTTGTTATTTTCAGAAAGCACATTGATTTCTGCAGCAGTTTAATTGTTTTCCGACGGGGAAAATATCAATATTCTAGAATTTATCAACGCTTACATGCTTAAAATTGCTCTCCTGTAAAGTTGTGGTTTAAAAAATATCACGTTGTTCTTGTAAAGAGGCGATATACTGGCTATAGAGGTGGAAGGTTAATAACGAAAGGACAAACGAGTGCCATGAATCACATGTCATGTTGACTTAGCGATTAGAGCATCAAGACTAGGCCCTGTTGTTCCATGGGTCGGACCCCTCCAGGAACGCGGGTATTATTAGAGGGGGTTCTGGTCCCGTTTGGACCCAGGTGAAGAATCTGGGTCTCATCCTGGATGTGGGCAAAAGCCCACCTCACGTCGTATGGAGTCTACCGGGCCCACTTTGCCTGGTTGACTCCATAAGTCGTGGATGCTGCGGCCGGCTTGGGGAGGCTGCTGCCCAACGTTGGTGGCCTTAACGCCAACTGCCGCCGCCGTCTTTACTCCGGAGTGATTCGGAATATGGCCCTGAACGGGGCACCTGTCTGGGTGGATGCCCTCAATCACGACAACAAGATAGAAGCTGCAGCGAAGTTCACAAAGGAAAAAGCAAGGAGATCCCATGGTGAGCCCCCAGTGTGGGCGGAGGGCGCCGAAGGATACGGCCCTCCATTTGCTGGAGGTGTATACCGCATGGGGCCCGCATTGGCACATGCTTTCAACCCTCATAGGATGGGATATCTCTCTGCCTGCCGAGCGTTGTAAACGCCATACTCCGCGGAGAAAGATCGTGGCAGGTGGTAATGGCACAACAAGGAAGGCGGCCGCGATGCGGGTCAGGGAGAGTGTACTGCATGCTGCCCTGCTCGGGGTAGACGAAAGGGAAGAGAAGGCGGCAGTTCTCCCGCATCCTTTCGGATTGCACGGCCTTACACGTTTCGGGGGTGGGCTTCGTGAGCAAGGTCGCCTCTCCACAGGCACAGAGGCCTGATTAAGTTCGAGCATACCACCGCCGGGGTCACCTAAGTGAATGCTAACGCGACACTATCTTGCCCCATTTCGGCGGATGAATGCTCACGGGGGTTTTAGTCCCACAAATCCCCCTTGGTGGAAATGTGCGAAGGCATTACAACCCTCAAAAAAGCGGTTGTTACGACTATAATATTTTCCTCTCATTATAATTTTGTAACTTGTTTACACCTTCCTATTAAATTTCTGTTTCTTCCACACACTATTTCTATAAAGAAGAAAGAAAGGAAGACAAATCCTTTATTTTTGACACAAACAATGAGGTGACACTAAAATGCAGAAATAAAATTACAACTACCTAATAAAGTGCACAAAAATATTTACCTCAATACATATAATATGTACACACTAATAATACAGTTTTTAACAATCGTCCACATTCTTTCACTCTAGACTATATATACCTACCTGTTTCTACCGCCAAGTACTAATGTTCAAATTACTATGTTCCGGTTTGAAAGATATGGGTGCCGGTGAAATTACAGGCACGTGAAACTGCCCAACTTAATTTTTAAGAGTGACGGGCGCAGTACCTTTCATCACTTGTGACAAAATTGATCTGTTATAGGCAGAGGTTACCGCGTAACACTAGGTGGGCCTCGTGCTTGTTCTGTAACCTCATCACATCAGCCGGAATGTATAACGTTGAAAAAGGTCTCCCCCATTGCAGGGATTTGCCAGAATCCCCGCGCTTGGCAGGCGTCTTGGGGATCGCAGTAGAAGTTGTCACATCTTTAGAAGGCGCTGCTTTCGGATTTTCCCCTTAGTCGCCTTTTACGATACCCTAGAGAAGAAATGGGAGGGTGTGAAATTTTACCCCGGCACCCCAATTGCGTAACCTATTCACATTAAAAAAATCCTGTAGACGGCATTCCAGTTCTTAGTTATTCTTTATGGGTACTTACTGTAATACCTAGTTAAGTTTGACTTCGACTAAAGTTATTCGATTTTCAGATTTTGAGAAAATTTAATAGCCCGTGAAAATTTAATAGTTTCTTGAAGCTACAAGAGATAACAAATTTTCGTTTACTAAAGTAAAAATATTCATTAAAATCAATTGCGGTTAGAGATAAAAAAAAACAATTTGTCAAATGAGGAGCTCTTTTCATGACTTGACAGCCGCTGACGGATCGCTGGCTTAAACAGAATATATTAGGGAAAATTTATAAAAATATGAAACGATTTATGTCATTCGGTGGGTGGCGTTGAATTTACATAATCACAGTACTCAGACCGAGCGAGAAATGAAATACGTGATCTCTTAAATAAGCATCACCATCATCTTTTCCGTATCCAACTTATGTATGGGGTCGGTAAAATACATTTTTCCTAATAAGACAAAAGAAGGCACACTTTATTGTCTGCAACGGCAGAAAGAACAACACCATCAGTAACAGGCCGAGCCTTTTGCTATTTTCAAAATCCTGATTAATCCAGAATATTTCTTCGTAATAAAACCCAATAACTAGTCTGACCCTTGAATCATTTTGAAGCAATGATGGCCGAGCGGTAATAGCTATGGACTGCCGCGCCGCAGTACCCTGGTTCGATCCCCACCGCCGGCTTGAGCTTCACCGCATGGTGGAAGGGCTTTCTGCGATTGCCCGCCTGGCTAGCTACCACCCTCAAGTAGAAAATCTGTCTCCAAGCACATAACGGTGTGTTCCGGCAGCTGTCCTTGAGAGCCAGTGAAATTACAGGCACATGAGACTTAAAAACTATGTCTCAAGGTGACGGGCGCAGTGCAATTCGTGACTTGTGACGAAAGGCATTTGTTATAGGCAAAGGTTAGTCCGCTTAACATCAGGCGGGCCTCGAGCTTGTTCCTTCACAATAGCATAAAAAAAAACGCACGGCTTGAAGACCCCAAATAAACGCTTTACACCACTCGTTCAAAGAGGCACAACAGTTAAATTTATGTTCCAATACAGCGCTGCTTAAAATAAATAAACTCTTGAGCAGTGTTCTGTGAAATAGTAATTATTTCTTCGCGCAATATTTCAACGTTCTGAATTCATGTTGAAGGAGTATTACGCCAGTATTTACAATCAAGATACCGTTTATTATAATTGCAGATTGCTGTGGTGGAAATTTCAGTGGGAACAGCTAGGCAAGTGTTCGAAGACATTTAAGGTATTTGTATCGCTTACAATTCTTCTGTGAACATCCGACGCCTGACGAGACAAATGGGTCGTACACACGCGACCTGCCGCCATTAATTAGAAACAACGCGTGGTGCCTCCCCTAGATTGCTATCTGTCAGCGAACACGCGACTGCTTGTTCGCTATACCACCGTGCGCCACTTCGCAGCTGCTACTGATCCCGTTCAGCAATCTTTGAGCCTACGTCTTACATGGCTTTGTACTTACTCTATCAATGCATTCGATCACAAACTACACTCCTAACTGTGTTCGGGGAGTTAGTATGTTTGTGATGTTTTGTTTATGCAACTATAGTGAGCTCACTTAGGCTTATGTTGAAAACGCGATCCATTTACTTCTCCTACTAAATTTGGAGCTAGATGCAATATTTTGCTAATGACACAGGAATATCATCGGGATTTTATAAGAAACAGTTCTTGAATTATAACCGGGAAACATAAGTTTACTGTAAAGAATTTGATTTTTTGTAAAAATTAACCCATTGGCTTCGGCGATAATGATAACAATAGAATTTCATTCATAACTAAGACATAGTGGTCCTGATGATGCCAACTTATTAAGGGCCTCTTTCACGACCTTCAAGTCAAGTGTCGAATAGGCTAATTGCCGGTTTAAGTCACAAGTAACCGTGCATATGAATTGTAATGGCTGAGTAGTTTCATAGTGACCAAATTCATAGTGCTTCTGAAGTTATGTATAATTTTATAGTGTAACAAAAGTTCAACTTTGATTAACGTCAGGAATAAGCATTGAGGTATGCCGGGTCTTTATAACTATAATAACATATTTATATCGTTATTATATAAAAAAAACGGTTAAGTGCGAGTGGACTTCGCACACCGAGGGTTTTTGTCAGTTTTGATTATATTTTGCTACACGGTAGACTATAATCATACTAAGTTTGATGCTTGCGTGTAAACAGTTATTACGATAGAAAAAAAAACGGTCAAAAGACATATTTCTTGTATGGCGTTCCCGTTTTGTTTAAATTTTTGCTATTATTATTATTATATGTTATGCAATCCGCTACACCAACACATGTTTTATGTTTTTTTTTGTTTATTGTCTGCCTTTAACTGTTTCCCAAGACTGAATAGGTCGGATTGACGCGGACAGCCGAGGCTCAATAATAGTGTCTCGTTTTCTAGTAAGGAACCCTAAAAAACAATAATTGCAGAAAAAATCATTTTCAGTTCTCATGCTAGTAAAGCTCTAGTTTATGCCCGGTGTAAGTGAATTTAAACGGCTTTTTAAGCCCTAGTGCATAAAAGCCTGTTTTTAACCCGGAAGTACATAAAAACTTTCGGCAAAGTGCGAGTCGGACTCGTGCACGATGGTTTACGTACCATTATCTATAAAACATTAGACACTACATTATAACCTTTTTTTTGATATATCAGGTGGGAGTCCGACTAGTTCTTGGCCGATTTTAAGTATTTGTTGTTATAGTGGCAACAGAAATACATCATCTGTGAACATTTTCACTGTCTAGCTATCACGCTTCATACGATACAGTCTGATGACAGACAGACGGACAGTGGAATCCTAGAAACAGGATTCCGTTTTTACTCTTTGGGCATGGAACCCTAATGATTATTTTATTTTAAATTGTTCAAAGAATTTTAATTTGTAATGTATTTCATGAGGGAGGTTTGATTTCGTCTTTTTTTTGACAGAACAAGCTCGAAGCCAACCTGATGTAAAGCGGACTAACCTCTGCCTATAACAGATGCATTTCGTCATAAGTCACGAATTGCACTGCGCCCGTTACTTTGAGACATAGTTGTTAAGTCTCATGTGCCTGTAGTTTCACTGGCTCTCAAGGACTATTGCCGGAACACACCGTAAGGTGCTTGGCGACAGATTTTCTACTTGAGGGTGGTCGCTAGCCAGGCGGGCATTCGCAAAATGCCCTTCCACCATGCGGTGAAGCTCAAGCCCGCGGTGGGATTCAAACCATTGATGCTGCGCGGCAGTCCATAGCCAATGCCACTGAGCCATCACTGCTTCAATCTAGCATACTCATAATACCCATGGATTTGGGGTATTATTAAAGACCCAGACAAATATTTTGTAGAAACAATGACACTCAAAATAGAACATTGTACAAGTATCAGGTTATATTTCAAACAAAGTTCAATAACTAACAGTAACATTGTTTAATTTTCTTGCAATTGAAGTAAAAATGTGAGTGCATAAGTCATGCGCAAAACCTATTTAAGCCTCGGCCTAAATTCAGGCTACTATTTCACGTAATGCATTCATTTTAGCAGATATTTGGCTCCAGTGTCTCAGACCAATAAAGCTGTTCAGAGGGAAGCACAGCGTGCGATGGAAGTGAATTGATGCTCATTCCAGCCTGTTCCTTTTACACGCATACCCACATAGGCGAGCGTAAAAGAGACGGGTTGTGAGGAGCATAGTTATTTTTGGTTTCACTTCTATTGCGAGCTGTTCTCCGTTGGAATATCTTGTTAAACCTGTCGCCAAGCACCTAACGGTGTGTTCCGGCAGCTGTCCTTGAGAGCCAGTAAATCTAGGTTAGCCTGAACAACATCTTCGACCACATCATCACTTACCATCAGGTGAGATAGTGGTCAAAGGCTAACCAATAAAGCATTAAAAAAAAACTTAATGGTCTGAGATCGGTTTTTCTCAACGTTATTGTTGTTGTCAGGGTTTGTGAGAGGAGTTTTGGAGGTTTGATAACTAAAGCATTCAAATGCTACTATTCCACATAGGAATAAGAAGAAATTAAATGTTAATTTCATGTTTTATGTTAAGTTTTTATATTCATAAACCAGAAACATACGCCTTTTCTTTTTGAAAAGAGAAAGAGCAAAGAGCAAATTTAAACAGAAAATGTATGTAATGTGTCACTAGAACTAACAAACTTAAGATATGTAAAGATCATGTCTCGGCATGTTCATAGCAAACTTATGCTGTAACTTGTATCAAGCCCCGGAGGAGTAAATCTAGATATTTTCGTAGACTTTTCATGCAAACTTTATGTACCTATGACACTCGTGTAACTTCTGAAGTCTTGGGAGCATATTTCCGTTCTAGTTTTTTACTTGTTATTCATAGATATTGGACCTACTTGAAATGTAATGTATATGCTTTTTATCTATTAAGCACACTGCAAAATGTGAGGGTTTGTAGAGAAGCTTCGACTCTACAATCTCATCAATCAAAAGTAGAAACCATTATTATTACACGACTGCCCAAAAAATAATAATAATAATAATAATGCTTTATTTTCATAAACTAAATGTATCCATATAACATTGTGTAGAGGCCTTCTTTTAAGTAAATGTATACCTGTATCAGAAGACCTCGCTCTTCCATATTAATAGAAAATTCATAAGTAGGTTAACATAAATCAAAATTAATATCTTAATACTTACATACTAAATACTGTAAATTTTAATTAAAAGTGAGGGTGAGTGCGTGTGTGTGTGTGTGAGTGTGTATGTGTGTGTGTATGTGTTTGAGTGAGTGTGTGTGTGAGTGTGAGGGTGCGTTAGTGTGAAAGTTTGTCATATTATATAATAGGATGAAGAACTGCCTCAGTTTCATCATAAGTTAGAGTCCTGAGCCATGAAGATAGGGTTTTTTTACACTCATAATATGATTTTGGACAAATCGCCAATTTTCTGTTCACCACATTATAGAGATAGGTTGTTTGAGATAAATATTGCCGTTTAGCGAAAGCTGTACGTACTCTTTTTCTCGACATACTAACATATTGTCGTCGTTTTGTTAAATTTGTTGGATCATATTCAGTTGTTTTATGCATTTTTAGTATACAGAATAGTATATACAGCTTCCTTACTGTTAGAAAGTCACAAAATTTATAAAGTTCATTTGAAGAGAAGCGATATGGTTTAAAAAACATAGTCTTCAACAAAGCACGCTGTGCCCTTTCGACATCTAGGAACTTTATTTTTGAAGCTCCACCCCAAACGGGAATGCAGTAGGTCATGATTGACTGAGCTAGAGCAACGTAAATTTGTTTTATCAAATGAACTGAAGTCACATGTCTTAAGAGTTTAAAAATCCAAATGAGTTTTTTAGAGCGTTCACTAACTAATTCTATGTGATTATGCCAAGAGAGCCTCTGGTCCAGTATAATACCTAAGTATTTTGTATTCTCAACTTTATCAATAGTGGGACATGTGCAATTACTATTATTAAAATTTTTACATTTGTGTATCTTGATTCTGAAGTTTGTATTCGGTTGAGTTTTATTACTTATAGAAAAGCACATGTAGTTTGTCTTCAGATTGTTAAGCGTAAGTAAGTTAGACTTTAGCCAGGATGCAACCGTAGCCATTCCAGATTCCGTGTCACTACGCACTGATTCCCAATCATTACCAGTGAAAACTATTGCAGTGTCATCTGCGTACGAGAATATTCGGGCATTTCTTGTTTCCAATTTACACAAATCATTTATGTAAATAAGGAACAAGGTGGGCCCGAGGACGCTTCCTTGTGGCACGCCAAATGTGACTTTGGCATCAATACTGGTTTGTTGTCCGATTTTAACTTTTTGTGTCCGATCTTGTAAGTAGTTTTTAAATAATTCTAGGCATGTGCCTCTTATTCCTATGTATTCCAGTTTGCGAACAAGAATGGGGACAGAGACAGTGTCGAAGGCTTTTTGTAGATCAAGGAAAACCGCGAGACATTTTTTACTTTTATCAAGCTGTTCAGTAATGTGAGATGTTAGAGATATTACTGCATCTTCAGTTGATTTGCCCTGTCTAAAACCATACTGGGATGTCGATAAAATTTGATATTTATTTAAATAGTTTATTAGACGCTTATTTAACAGTTTTTCTATTATTTTTGATAAAGAAGGTAACACTGATATGGGCCTATAGTTACTGACATCATCTCTGGCCCCGCTCTTATACACAGGTGTGATAATAGATTTCTTCAAAAGCTTAGGAAACGTACCATTATTAAAACACAAGTTTGTAAAATGAACAATAATTGGTACTACTAGATCTTTAGCTAATTTAAGGAAAGTGTTTGGAATATTGTCCCAACCGGGAGCACTACTTGATTTAAGATCCATGAGTATATGATTCACTTCTTCTACTTCTGTATCCAAGAGCACAAATGATGTCAATTGTGAACCATATACTCTAGAGTCAATATCAGTGTGAAAGTTGAAATCCTCTAATATTATTTTTTCTGCAAGTACTTTACCTATCCCGGTAAAATAGTCATTAACATAATTTACTGCTTCACTTGGCGAAGGTTTGATTTCCAAGAGTGTATTGTTGTCTGTTTTAGTTTGTTTAATATTTGTTATGTGTTTAATGTTATACCAAAGGGTTTTATTATTTTTAGTAGAATTTGCCAATTGTTCTCTTTCATATTTACGTTTAAGTTTTTTAATGAGCTGGTTGCAATAATTTCGATATCTTTTGTAACTAATTTTAAGTATTTCATTATTTGGATCACCTCTCAAGTTTTTTTGCATTTTATTCCTATTTTTGATGCACCTTAATATACCCGAGGTGATCCAGGGTTTTATAGTCCGCTTATTTTTTGGTATTTGTATAGTCTTTGTATTTTCTTGTATTGCTTCCGTCATTTTATTAATCAAAAGATCAACTATACGTTCTGGGTCCGTCGAAAATAACAGTTCTCCAAGATTTTTGTCTGCCAAAGTTTTTAATGCCCCATTAAAATCAGTATTTATTTTTATTTATTTTAGTTTTATGACTTTTGTAGTGTGTTAAAAAGGACACTTATGTTTTCAGAGTTCATGTAAGTATGTATGTATGTTTGTGAGTTTCTTTATTCCACCATAACTTCTAAACAGCTAAATCGATTTCAATGTATGAGATATTGTTACATTTCTTTTAATATCTCAAATGACACTAGGTACATAACATCATAAAAATATAAACTGGCGGATTTTGACGCCATATTGTGGGTTAATTTTTTTTCCAAACCCACCTTGTGGGTTATCAAAATGAAGTGCTTTTAAAAAACAATTCCATGAAGATATAACTTGCTGTTTTAATTTCAGTGGAACGATACAATTTATAAGGAAAAAAAAATACAGTCGGATTTTTTTACTTTTTTAATTCTTTTTTTTATTTTAATTACCATTTTTACATTTTTTTTTATTTATGCTGATAGGTTAGCCTTTGACCACTATCTCACCTGATGGTAAGTGATGATGTGGTCGAAGATGTTGTTCAGGCTAACCTAGAAGTACTGGCTCTCAAGGACAGCTGCCGGAACACACCGTTAGGTGCTTGGCGACAGATTTTCTACTTGCGGGTGGTAGCTAGCCAGGCGGACATTCGCAAAATGCCCTACCACCATGCTATAACGACTGCCATCCTAAGACGACCACCGGGACCGACGGCTTAACGTGCCCTCCGAAGCACGGAAACGCTCAGTAGTAATGTCACTAGCGGTCACCCATCCAACTCATGACCGCGCGCGACGTTGCTTAACTTTGCTGATCGGTTGAGAACAGCTAAGTAAACTCCGCTACGAGCGCTTCAAAACAGCTACATAGCTACAGCTACATAGAGATTGCAGTCTTTGAACAACGTAATATATTGCTGTATTATTTAAAGACCAAACTAAAGAAAGAGACCGTTTTGCTGTGTAATAGTAATTCGCCGCAAATTGAGGCCTCCCACTGTAATTCATATTACTCAAATTTGGGTTCATAACAAAAAGGCATGAGGTCTGAGACGATACAAATAATAATTTTGAAACGTACATATAAAGCCCTTTCATGTGATACCCCATTTGATCTATCTTGATTACTAAGAAATTTGTAACTTCTATACGAATCGATCTCATCGGCCCTTGGCTGATAATTAAAAGTTCTATTTGATCTTTACCAAAATTACAGTAAACAAACCTTAATTCAGTTGGAAGGTTTCTACCGAATATCGTGAGGAATAAATCAGACGTACAAAATTTATCAAGGAATACATATATATTTTTTTTTTATGTTATTGTGAAGGAACAAGCGCGAGGCCCACCTGATGTTAAGCGGTATCCTCTGCCTATAACAGATGTATTTCATCACAACTGACGAACTTGCACTGCGCCCATCACCTTGAGACATACCTGTTAAGTCTCATTTTGCCTGTTATTTCACTGGCTCTCAAGGACTGCTGCCGGAACACACCGTTAGGTGCTTGGCGACAGATTATAAGCTAAATCTGATGCGTTGAACATAATTTACCCCTGTGTGTGCAACTTACATTTGAGGCGGTATTTTTGACGTTTTTTACTCCGTGTGTTTAAATCTAGAAGGTGAATGAGTGAGAGTAGGAAATGAGTTGATAGTTTTCAAACATAGCTTGAAAATTCATTTTATTCTAATTTAAATTCAATTTATTATTGAAGTCCGGTCAACCTTTTAGGAGTTACAATGCCTTTGTAAGGCAGTTTCTTAAAACCTTTTTTTTAAAGTTTCGTATCTCAAAAATCATGATATTAAACATTGTATTGTGTGGTATCTATATATATACTTAATAGATTTGTTACTTCAGTCTCTGTGAGATTTTCATTACCGTTTAGCTTACCTTTAAATACCCAGTAGCACCTTGGCAAACAACTCGTTCCCTCGTGCAAAACCAAAGATTACACAACAGTTAGTAAGACATGTATTTGCTTTATCCCTAAACTTAGTTTGAAGTAAAACTGGGTGTGCCTAAAACTTGGAACATTCGGCGAAGCTTAAAAATCGATACGTATTAGTCTCGAGACTCAACCTAATTACAAGTCGTTAGAAGTTAACGCGAGCGGCTGATTAATGAAGATTTATTGCCTCTATCTGATGATAACTTTACGCTTTGCATGAAATGCAGAAACTACGCTAGACTCGCAAATGGACTGTTAATCGGAGCTGTGCTTTGATTTTGCGGAGCAGAGGATCGATTCCTTTGTTGTTCTTACTTTAATTCGCGTCACCTACAAAGTAGCAGATAACTAAACGCTTAAATTCAAAGCTCTATGAAACTAATGAGGTCTCACGTACGGACTCTTATGTTTAACGTTTTTTGTTGTAAATGTTTTCTGTTTAACCATTTTTTTTAAACAGTCACGTTTAATATTAGAGGTTTAATTATGGAATTGCAGATTCATAATTTGAATTATTTACGAAAATTTTTGTCTATACAATTGTGCCATTAAATAGGAAGATTAGTTAAACCTTCCTATAAAACTGTGTTGAACTGGACTCCACAAACTGTGTAAAGGCATTTTTAATGCTTTCTGAGAGTATTTTTTTTCCATGGAAAACGTTATGGAAAAAGTGTTTGTTGATCCATTGCGATCAACTTTTCGTCGTATGTTATTTGTTGTATTCGGTCCAAAATCCGTTAATATCTGTACCAGTGTAACAAAAGAAGGCAAACTTCGACGCGCGTTGTTCTCTGCATAGCAGTAACTCGTCGGCAGTCGTTTCTTTATAAATTAACTGATCCTACAAATGAGTAAATAATGTAGGAATGCTGCTCCCAAACCATGCCACAATTTTATTGATAGCTTGATATAGTTTTTTTAGGTATCACCTTCAGCTCATCGTTATTTACCTGCTGGACTTCGTCGTGGTTCATTCTTCAAGTTGAAGTTTTCAATACGACAGCAGTTAAGCCAATAACACATGTTGCATTCATTAACCATATCCTCATAACGAGCAGTGCCCGTTGCGTAAGTTCAGTGTCGAAACAGTATTCGTATTTTTTATTCGTATATTACTCTACCTTCCGCTGCATCTATATCACATGAATTTATTCATTTATTCATTTGATCCATATTCAGGTTAAATGTAAAACAATTGAAAGTAGAATATCAAATTATTTAATTTTTTTTTTATCGTTTTTGAGGTTATGTAACTTATTGTCTTCTAGGGCTCATTGAGTAAAGTAGGTACCTACACATATATTTGTCTGATATTAAAAGTATCTTTTCATCACTTTGGGGTAATGCAGAGTTGTAGTAGGTAATGTGGGTGTACAATATGTGGGTATCGTGCAAATGAGAATTAAAATAGTAGATTTCTGCCCAAGTACAAGAATTGATATAATGACAAACCTAAGAATTCCGCCGAGGGCTTCCATTTCCATCTCTGTTTCTAATCTGAATGATTAAAATATAGCTTTACTAAACAAATACATGAGATTTACTTATTTACATATTATTTACGTATTTATATGTCAATTAGTCATAAACTCATAATAATGTACATTTTTAGTTTATTTCGGGGCAGGGGATGGCAGTCCCTGACGGATTTTCTTGGGTTTGTCATTAAATTAATTCTTCTACTTGGCAACAAGCCCACTATTTAAAACATGCATTTTATTTTCCTTTATTTACCTGCCCTTTAGTCAGGGGCTTAAAGAAGATTTTATTTGATCCTTTTTCAATACTAGTGAGCGTTGTCGTATCCGTCATGGGTTTCTACAACATTTTTAATTTTACAAAAAAAAAAAAATGGTTGTATTGATATGACTGAATGTGGACGAGGATAGTGGTGACACGGCAACATGAAAAATCTCCATGTATAAAAATCCCAAAATGAATAAGCATGAGCTTTAACATCTTTAAAGAAACTACGTGTCTACCTTTAATAGGTTTCCAGATAGAGGCCTTTTAATTTTCATAGCTAAAATCCGGAATAAAGATCTCAATGAAAAGCTATTACTTCTGCAAATACACCAATCGTCTAGGATCAAGTTTCTGCCCACTTAAGTTTGTCATAGGAAATGAAGTTATACAGGGTTATTGGTAAAATTCCTCTATGGACTTCTGCTAGTCCTAACAAACATTTTGAGAAGATTTATTTTTTCTTTTGAAGAATTTACTTATTAATTTTTTTTGTGTTTTTTTATTTGTTTATGACGGAATAAGCACGAGGAACATCTGATGTTAAAAGTCTCTTGTGCCTGTAATTTATTTTTTCATATTTTTTATTACTTAGCTCGGTGTAAATATTCAAAACTCTATTCAAAGGGAGCGCGGCGTGGTCCAGTGTTGCTGAGGCCGGCGCTCTTGGCTCGGAGTAGGCATTGTCTTTTACTACGAGACACAGAACTTCAAAGTGTCAGACAGTACTAGGAAAACTGATTGTTTTATGTTTTGAGTCTCTCCGAGCCACTAGCGCCGGCCTCGGCAACACTGGACCGCGCCAAATGTTTTTCACGTGCAACTTGAATTTTCCTTCTGTGAGTGTTGTAATAACACTCACAGAACAGTATCCGAGGAAACCAACAAAATATACTGAAAGCGCCAATTTATTACGTACTCGTATTCTTGAAGCTGTGAAAACATTATTCTTTTACGGGTTTTTGAAACGTGGAATCCTAACAGAGCGAGGGTTGACTTGCACATGGCTAGTTTCTTTTTTAAATTAAAGCAGTCCAAATTATAAAAATATATTAGACAAAATATTCTTTTAGGATATACAGGGTGCCCGGTAATGAATGGATAACCTTAAATTAGGTATTTGCATATCTAATGGCCATTCAGAAAAAAAAACAGAACAAAAAAAAGGTTAAGGTTATCCATTCATTACCGGGCACCCTGTATTTTTATGCTTTTATTTGAAGAATACAAAACATACGCCTGAAAAAAACTGTAACTTAAGTATAGGTGCTCCGGGTTCCAGGACAGAATAAGGATGCGTTCCTTGTCCCCGACTGGCCGGAAGGCGTAGTATACAGGCGATATGGGGAGGCGAGGCCGGAAATGAATCCCAAAACTATTTAAACATGTTTTTTACTTTATTATATTATGTATGTTAGTCTGTAAGGTATATATTTCTATGGGTCAGTGTTAGTCATAGTTGTAATCATGTTACCTGAAATAATGATATATTATTATATGTATAATTATAAAGAAAAGGCCTAAATATAGGTATACAGTCCACACCTAAATGTCTGTAATAGCTTATAGGTTGACTAAATGCTTTCGTTGTAGTAACTGTAGTAATACCTATTATAATTGGGTGATTTGGAAATCGACTAGTCTCATTCATACTAGGAGCACATGAATAAAGAACCGTATTTGTTCATGTGCTCCTAGCCTCAGATATAACTTTTCTTCGATGTTGTATTTTTTTGTAGGGTATTTTTTTATATACAATATAAGTAGGTATTTTAAGTTTACTTGCCGTCAGGAATTTTTCCGCATGATTAATCCGATGAAATAGGCCTGGATGACATTATTTTTAGATTTCAAACTTTTTATGTAAAGTCACTAAGGTTTTTAAGGGTTCCGTACCCAAAGGGCAAAACGAAGCCTAATTAATGTCACTCTGCTGTCTATTCTGTCCGACGATGTCCCGGGTCTCCAGTACCTCGTAAACGGAATGAGTAACAAATCTGAAATTTAGAGATTTTCTGTAAAATGTAGACCCAAAGCTGAATATTGAATGAAAAGCAATTATATTATTTTCTGTAATAACGCAATGGAGTTGTGTCAAAGTTGTCAGATTTAGACCACTTTTGTAAAGGCGACTAAAGTAGTCAGGAAATTGATATAACTGTATATAATTTAGATAGGTACCATCATTGATTTGAATAAAAAAAGCAGATGGGGTACGCTCTAATATCACGACAATATAATGTTTGAATTTAACACAATCATATAATGCACACAGATACAATTCCCTTATATGATACTATTTCATTAATGCCAAAGAGAGAAAGACAAGCATGCAATAGACGCGCACTACTAAGACTCAATAAAACAAAAATGCGACCGACTTCAACTCTCTAATGTGTGAAATAACTTGTCGAAGTCGGTAACACGCGCACAATATTGTGATGGGTACTTTTCAACCATCATGCTACCGACTACAACAAGTTATTTTACACGTTTGAGTGTCGAAGTCGGTTCCATTATTTGGTAATTCTTTTTTTATTATTTTACTGTATGTAATTATGCCTGTATGTATATATACATTTATATTTACACTCACACTAAGACGTAGTGACCAATACTGTTTTACCTAAGGTTTTGATATACCTTTGCCAATCGCAGCCCCTTGATTTTATGTTAGGTACTATGATAATAAATAGATTCAGGCGTTACTATGCGGAAATCCATATTCAATAAGAACAAATATTTCTAAAATATTTTATGAAAACATCAAATTAATATTTTAATCGAGAAATTTCTCCATGGAGAAATTTCTCAAACCTCCTGAGGATGCTTCGTGTAGAAGCGAAACGAAAATTCTTCCGGTTTGGCTGCGTGGCGTTTGTGACGTCACGTCGGCTAGGCAGGAAAATTTTTCGGAATTGTTACTAGATATATTTTTTAAGTGTTTTATTAAAATATTAATTTGAT
The DNA here is from genome assembly GCA_963890685.1 of Plagodis pulveraria. Classification (NCBI taxonomy): domain Eukaryota; kingdom Metazoa; phylum Arthropoda; class Insecta; order Lepidoptera; family Geometridae; genus Plagodis; species Plagodis pulveraria. The sequence continues at coordinate 13,056,323 of OY982961.1, forward strand.
ATTTTCATAAAATATTTTAAAAATATTTGTTATTATTGTTAGGTACTATATTTATAAAAGACCCAAATACTAGTATACTGTATCAGCTGGATCGTCCACTGCTGAACACAACCTCCTCTATTCAGGGGGTATTTGCCATAATCCCCACTCTTGGAAGGAGTCTTGGGCGCAGTGTATGTGGCAGTTCTTTAGAAGGCGCTGCTGCCCATCTTCCAGTATTTTTCCCTTAGTCGCCTCTTACGACACCCACGGGATGATGTGGGGAGTGCAATTCTAACCCGGCACCCCACGGATTATAATTCTAGTATACGTCTATAAAAATATCCTTGGAAATCAACACGTGAAAGCACCACAAAGATTCTAGTTAGTAAAGCGAGAAGACTTCAGTTTGAGCTTTGTTTAAAAACAGTAAAATAAGTCTAGCTCAAAATAATGTTGGAGATCAATTTGTGAACCTTTTTAGTCACTGCAATCTTCTGAAGAACTTACACTACGATCCCGAAGTCACCTGGAAAGCGTAGGGATTATGGCAAACCTCTCCCTTGATGGAAGCGGTTATGTAGCAGTGTTAAGTTACACAAAGTCGCGAATAGTAATATATTTTCATTTTGGATTTCAGAACCCCTATTTTCATCGTGAACCAATAGCGTTGGGTAGTAGAAATCTATCAATAGTCATTTTCTTAGATACAATCTAATTTTAAAATCAATACAAATGTATTTAACATTTATGAGCTTTACCTGTCTACAGACTTTAATAACTCAGCTTGAGTATGCATACCGCTTATGATCCCATTAGCAAATTTAGAGTTTGGTATAATTCTGCAAATTAGGTTAATGTTGTACCATAGTTTGCGGGAGGTCGTGAATAATAAAGCGCTCGCTTCTTTGCTTATGGAATTAGGAGGATATTATAAGGTTTTGTTATTATATCTACATTTCCAGTTATGTATTTTCTTTCAACGAAACATATTTTGACTCATAATCGTTTTGATTTTCATCTACAATAATTGAATAAGCGGTTTATATTTACGACGGACATTACTACGGAGCGCTTCCATGCTTCGGATGCACGTTAGGGCGTTGGTCCTGATTGTCGTCTTATATATGATGGCAGTCGTTACAGCATGGTGGTAGGGTTTCTGTGAATGACTAGCTATCACCCTCAAGTAGAAAATCTGTGCCAAGCACCTAACGCTGCGTTTCGGCAGCTGCACTTGAGAACCCAGTAATTCTAGGTTAGCCCGAACTACATTTTCGACCACATCATCACTTACCATTAGGTGAGATAGTCGTCTAAGGCTAGTCTATCAGCTATAAAAAAAATATTATATTCCAAGTAAGATTTCCAGGTGGTAATTCTCTTTAGCAAAGCCCGTTTAAATACCACCCTAGTGGAAATAATCTGCCTCCACAGCAGATATGAGCAACCATTACTGTGTTTAGGTACAGATAACATAAGGAATGGTTTAAGTGTGAAGACCACTATTGCAAGCGAAATTACTAGGCAAAGGAGACATTAGAACTGCTCTTGGAGTAACACACACAGTACAGTGCCAAGCATGTCCAGGACGGTGACATTGCAAGTGTATTGGCCAATCGTGACGCTTACGCTTAAGGCAGGTGAATCATTGTTGAAGACTAGCAGAAGTCAACTCTGAGAGGTTGTTAGCATTTTGCCAATAACCCTGCACATAAAACGCGGTTTTCCAATCCATTTATATATATAGTTATTATGCTTTGTTATGCAAGGCTGCAAAGTTGTTATTTAGTGAGAGTACTTTTGTTGAAACCAGCTACTGGCTACCACCCTCAAGTAGAAAATCTCGCCAAGGACCTAAACAGTGTGTTTCGGCAGTAGTTCTTGAGAGCTAGTAAAATTACATACAGGCACATTAGACTTAACAACTAACGAGTCTCAGAGTGACAGACGCAGTACAGTTCGTCATTTGTGACAAAATGCATCTGGTGTAGGCACAGGTTATCGCTAAACATCATGTGTGCCTCGTGCTTGTTCCGTCACAATCACATACAAAGCGAAAGTTACAAAGGTACGAGACGCAAAATAACCGTGATGCCGAGTGGAACACAAAATTTTTCATCTCACTATGCTGGGTGCAATAGAAAAAGCTGAAAATATATAGTGTATTAAATCATGTACAGTCGCCTGCAATAACAAGTATACACACTGTAATTTCCTAAATTGTGGCAAAGAGTTCTGTTTTTCTCTATACAGAAGTACCTTAAAATCAAAGGATAATTTGATTATTTCTACTCCTCTTAATGTTAACTTCGATTATTAATAACATAGCAACATCGCATTATTTTGAAAATTACGAAGTGTATACTTCTTATTGCAGACGACTGTACATTATTATAAGTAAATATTACTACAATTGGTAACACTGAAAGTAAATTTATTTTTCTAGAGCTGTTATAAGGGTTCGAATCTTAAAAAACCTGTGTACGCTAGCAGATAAAAAGCCTTTTTGCACGCAGATTTCGAATGAGAAATAAAACCTTTCAACAATATATGCATGATATGCAGATATAAAAATGTTCAAATGAACTTGTAACAATATGTTTGTTCACATCTGTGCGGTAAATTTATTGAGACGTTTGTCTTAACTCGAGGTAACACACCCATTTCGCGGTGCGTAATGTCGTAATTTTCGCGTTGGCGTCGAGGAGCGGGCGTTTTCTCGTCATTAGTGTAGTCGGGAACGTCACTACCTAATTATAGAAGATTGATGAGGGGAACACTCTCGTACCTTACTCCACTAGCGAACAAGGCCGAATGAGTCCGAGGATTAGGAATAATGCCTTTGATCTTTTTTCGCAAACTCCAATAAGACTTAACGTGGAATATCATTAAGGGAACGTCTTTGATGCCTACGTAGTTAGTGCACTAACGATTGAAGAAAGAAAGCGCATGCTTAATATACTGTGAGACTAAGATAAGCGAAGCAAAATTTGTAACACTTAAGCCACGTAGTGTAGCGCACACTTAACTAAGTGAGCTAAGAAAAGCTAAGCCAGCTGAACTATTAAACGAAGGATGTACCTTCAACCTTTGCCGCGACAGTTAGTTTAGCTGACTTCTTCTGGTTATATTGTCTGTGGTTTTCGCGATTATACACATAGCCATTAAACAACTTTAAACGGTTTAAATCGCGTATATTTATAATTATTTTATCCCGATGTTACAAACACTGCAGTGATCGTGGTCACTGGATGACTAATCGATTTTATAAGTCACTTGAGTTATTAAGTATTTATTTTGTATTACCGTCAGAAAATATATATTTGATCATAACGTTCCCTATGCTATACAGTATTCGCTCAGTTTCCAGAGGTCTCGCAGATTTGTGTCAGCCATGGGATTTAATTAATTTGATAACAGGATCCCAAGCAGGTTAAACTGTCTAATCTTCGGGTTAACTAGCTTACGTAGTTTAGTTAGTTCGCTCGCGGTATGAAAAGACGCCACAGCTACGTAAGTTAATTTAACTTCCCTTAGCCTTTTGTCCCACGCTGAGACTGATAAGTTTTGGTAATAGTAGCCGAGCTTATTGCCATATGCCATGCATACAGTTCATCTGTTCCGAGTATCAAGATGAAACTCAAATTCCAAAGCGGCGGTTATTCACTCGATTAATGAAGCAGTTATTCATTGTGGCAATTTTTTTTTAATAAAATCAGTTGTTACCTCTGTTGTAAGAACACTTACGAACTAATTTTCACGTTTATAACATAAGTAGCAATAATATGTTTTTTTATTTATAGCTGATAGGATAGCCTTTCACCACTATCTTAACTGTTGGTACACTTACCATCGGGTGAGATAGTGGATGTGGTCAAAGATGTTATTCAAGCTAACCCAGAATGACTTGCTCTCGAGGACCTCTGCCGGAACACACCGTTAGGTGCTTGGCGATAAATTTTCTACTTTAGATTGGTATAGCTAGCCAGTCAGGCATTCGTAAAATGCCCTACCAACATTCTATAACCACTTCCATCCTAAGATAGCAACCATCACCGACGCCTCAACGTGCCTTCCGAAGCACGGAAGCGCTTAGTAGTAATGTCACTAGCGGTCAAACCTCCAAGTCATGACCATGGGGGAAGTTGCTTAACTTAGCTGATTGGTAAAGAACGGCAAAGCGAACTACGCTACGAGCGCTTTAAAAATATATTTTGTTACAGCCTTATACTACTAACTATAACTAATACGTTATTGCATATCCATAACTGTTTGTGTATCTACTTGACTTTACTACATTCAGCTCCACACACGGTTAATATGTTTCAGCTAACATAACATAGTTTGAGACATGGGCGGAAGAACGTTGTGAACACGAAGGTTAACTTAATCTGAACTGCAAACTTACAACGCAAACGCTTCGCCGGCGGACGTCATCCAGTGGCTTAATCTGGAATTAACTTTTGTTTGTTCGAGAATTACCCAAGCGCGATAAAGGAGCGGATACGAAAGCGCTTACGGCATAAAACTACGATATAGCGTTCGACTTGCTCTAGTAACCGTGTTCGATTCAGTTAGAAAAATCCGAGTTGTGAAATCCGATATAGCGTGGATGAACGTAAACTGTCTGACTTACCTCATCCACAGATTCACATGTCACACTCTTCAGTAGAGATTCAAGAGGTAGTAAGCCATTTCAATCGTATCTATATTTGCTATTCTGTTCATATATTCGAGTTGAACACTTAAGATAGTTATAAGCGTTTGAAGGCCTCTTAGCGTAGTTTGTTTAGCCGTTCTTAACCAGCATTCATCAAAGTTAAGCAACGTCTTAAGTAGTCTTTGTATGGGTAACCGCTAGTGGCATTACTACTGAGCGCTTCCGGGCTTCGGAGGGCACGTTAAGCCGTCGGTCCTGTTTGTTGTCTTAGAAGGTAGGGCATTTTGCAAATGTCCCCCTGGCTAGCTACTGCCCTTAAGTAGAAAATCTGTCGTGAAGCACCTCACGGTGTGTTGACCTAATTATGATCAAGCTTCAATTCCCGTAAAATCTTATTTTGCACTAACATTACAAACGCTGGCTGAACCTTACGAGAAAATAATGTACTGCAGTATTGCAACGTAGGTATACAAAAAGTCTGCGGTGGTATATGTCTATCTCTTAGGAGTAACCCACAATAACCATTTTTATCCCTTACTTTTTAAGAGATATAATGGTTTATTTTCGAAGCAATTTTAAGCAATACGGCTTTAATTCTTATCCAACTACTTACCTTAAAAACATTGCGCGTTTAATATAGATCAATATGGCCCTTTTCAAAATGTAATTGAAATGAATATTTTCGATGATATTAGGTACAGATTATTTACTATCAGCATTGTGTGAAACCGGGGTGGGTCACTAGTATGTATATCTTTATGTTGCTGCTGGCTATGTGGTTACCAACGTGGTGGTTATTTAGAAAATGATCGCTTGGCTTGGTTACCAAATTCAAGTAAAAAAGTGTCGCGAAGCACTTAACGGTGTGCTGCGGCCTGGATTTTCAGATACCGTAATGGCAGATTTAGCCAGTTTACCATCTTGGTGAGCATCACATACCAATAGGTGAGATTGCGGTCAAAAAGCTCATCTATATATATCAGCTATCAGCTGTTCAATTAAATTGCGTGTTGGCTAATATATTTGCAAGGCTTGAATGTTACTTGTAGGTATCTGAAAGAGAATAATCATTAGAATGTGGGTGGGAATGGAAGACCGTCACAAATTTAACTAAGCGTTTTGTAGGAGCATTCAACTTTGGTTACCTATTTTTTTTGATTCTCCACCACCACCACTTGTCTGGCAATGATCATTGTAATTGATAACGGCCGTAAATTTGTACTAATGCTGGAGTAAAAAACTTATGGCCTAGCCATCCAAACCCATAAATTTTCTATAACATCAGTTAACGTCTATTGAACCCATAAAAGTCATGAATAAGCTTGAAACTGGCTTAACAACTAATTTGCAAAGTCTGCATCGTGCCATAAAAAGTAATCAACTGAAACTCAAACAGAAGATTTCCCTCGGTGCTAAATTAAAATTCTCGCTAAGAAATTGTCAGCTTCAGTTGAGGGAAGGTTGGGAAGAATGTGTCTCCTTCAACTTTTATGTCAGAATCAATACTAGCTAGGAACTATCCCCGAAACCTCTTCGAGGAAAATTAGCGACCTTTTAGGAAATGAGAAAACTCCCCATTTCCTTTTTGGTGATAGTGAAAAGGGTTGGTGTGGAATGTTTGACAGCCCCGTTGGATACTTTTTCCAATTGGATAAGTCCATCACTATTTATCTATATATTATTAGGCTATCACTTGTGTTTTAAATGTTTATATGAGAGGTTAAAAAATGGTACACTCGTACTAACACACAATTTACCAAAACTACTGCGGTTAGGAACAAATGGGAGCCCGATTACTAGGCTGTTTTTTTAATTGTATTTTATTCTTTAGGTTGCACGCTTATATGGTAACGTTTTTACGATAAGTAAAAACCCATTTTTTTATGTGTTTATGGTTTACCTTTTGTGTTCATTATATTTTTATAATACCTCGTGGGGCCGGGCTAGAATGTCACCCCCCATATCTACCCGTGGGTATCGTAAGAGGCGACTGAGGGTAACACACCAGAAGGTGGGCAGCAGCGCTTTCTGAGGAACTGATATACCTACAGCGACCCAAGACGACTGCTGATACAGTTCAGTATATTTTTAGGTAATATAATTATATTACGATTTGGAAGATGCAGTTCTTTTTTAAAGTAGGACTGTATAGGGAAGACTGACATGTGGTAGGAAGGACGATCAGCGTAGGTTTATTTAGAGGGCAATTCCCCGATTTTGGTCACTTCGAAGGTGAAATCTTCTTCAGAGGACCATTCTTTGGGTTTAGAAAAAATATATGTTATGCACCGATGTTTTGCTAATCAATCCATGCTCAAGGGTTTATAACTGCTTGATTAAAAGGTAATAAAAGCAGTTTTGATAATATTTTTTGGTATTCCTCCTCAACGACAATGTAATATTTTCATCTAATCGTCGCTAAAATTTGACTAATTATAAGTTTAACACATCCTTGTTGACAACTGTATCCATATGAAAAGTATAATTTTATGGTATTTGTATGGTATACCTTCTTGGTAATTTTCCTTTCGTCGCATTTGTCGCTGTCGTAGTATTCAAATTAATATACAGCCTTTTGCGATTTGAGCTGTATTACAGGGAAGTTTGACTAGGTAATGGCAGTTTTTTAAAAAACAGTTCTTACAAAAACTTTTGTCCGTTTTAAACAAGCTCAGAGTCGCACAACGAGCCTGGGGGAGCTATGCTTGAAGTATTTTTGCACAACAAAATCCGAAAATCAGAAACGAGGAAATTCGTCGAAGAATCACAAAAACATAGCTCTCAGAATTTGCAGGTGAAAGTGGCAATGGGCTAACCTCATCGCTCGATGAACCGAGAACAGATCAGGAAGAAAGGTTCTTAAGTTGATCCTACAGTACAACGGAAGACGACGTTGAGAAAGTTGCTGATGGATGCAAATTGCTAATAGCCGTTCTTTATGACGGTCAATGCGAGAGGCTTTTGTTCAACAGTGGAAGTCTTCCAGCTGTTGATGATGATGATGGTAACATATTATCCTAAGAATGTCTAGAAGAGATCGTTGTAAGCGATAATAGCACACATTGTAATAACTTGAGATATTGTCTAATAAATTGTATCATTATTATAAATGTTTTCGTATCGTACCGTGAATGGCTATAACTAGGTAACCCAAATTGAATGCGGAGGTGATAAAGCTCCACGTAAAAATTAGGTAAAATAATTGTAACTACACACACACTAGAATATCAACGTCACCATATTTAAATAGTTGTGTATACTAATCAGTATACATTAAATATTAATAACTAAATGTGCATACTGGAAAGACTGGATGGAAGTGGTACCCCCCCCCCCCCCCCCGATTTCTACCCGTGGGTGTTGTAAGAGGCGACTAAGGGTATAACGCTAGATGGTGGGCAGCAGTGCTTTCTAAGGAACTGATGTCTCACACTGCGATCCCCAAGACGCCTGTCAAGTGTGGGGATTATGGAAAACCTCCCTTAATGGGGGAGGCCGTGTTCAGCAGTGGACGGTATGGCTGATGCAGTTGTGCATACTGGCTGGTCCGTATGGAACACCTGCAAATCAGTTATGTAATATACCAAATAACAAAATCTGATTGAACTAATAGAAATCTGGTAGTGTCGTGATCATGTATATATGAATATGCACATTTTTCACAAAATAAACACGTTTTTTATATATGGTTTATAAGATTTTCCACAGACTCCAGGGTCCCTGCCATTTTTAAAGTTAACTTAGAAATTTACTAATTACTTACATTAATTAATAAATTTCTAAACCCGTTAATTTGATGGACTTCAATAAAAAACAGCTTTCGATATTATCAAGTGTGAATACATGATCGCAAAACCATAATATTTTATTACATATTTGGACCGCTCTGCGCTGGTCTTAAATTCCTGAACGCCTTCAGTAATTAAAGACAAGTGACTAAACATTTTAAACGATGTACGTTTCGATGTTTTGGTGCCATAACTGACATGTGTAATAGGAGGCAAACCCAATGCAAATTACCGGGCACAGTTCCTACTAGGCCTTTAGATATTACAAAGTGACTTTATTTCACTCGACTAACGCAGGCAGTCTATAGCTGAAACAGAAAGCTTAAAATACCGCTGGACATTCATTTATTCAAATATATCCCACGAGCGAGCTTTTTAAATTTTATTGTTTGTGCTTTTTAACTGACAGGCCTGTAGACAATGGCCACAGAAAAAAACGAGGGTGTGACTTTATAGAATTGAGTTATCAATCTTCATTACGTGTGAAAAGCAAGGCGAGAATTCGGCGCTTTATGCGTTAGCGTTGGCAGTAATTAATCGAATCTTGTTATGGGGCTCCGTTTCCAGATATCAGATGAACCTATACTATGTAGAACATTATCATTTACAGTAAAACTTTTTGCATCGGAAATGGTTACCTTTGCCCCTAACCATTCACACTGCCTGTATTTTTGTTTAAATTGTTTTTTTTTATGTTATTGTGACTGAACAAGCTTCGGTAATTCTACGAAATACGAGTAACAGGATAAGTAGGACAAGTCGGAAAAAAAAAACGCAGTGCCAAAGGGTTGAGACGATCGGAGAGAGCTTGATCGTCGACGATTCGCTTTACGTTCAAAAGGAATGAGCTCTTTACTGGGCAGCCCCCGCCCAGTGGTGAGAGTAGTACTCCATGTGAGGCCGAACTTGAGCCTTATAAAGTTTCAAGTGATCGGCCTACGTGAAGTTCCATCTTGCCTTTACAAGCACACAAGCTTCTTAAAGGCTATAATTTATCCTTCTCTTCCAAGAAAGCAAATTTTGCATTTCCTACTTCAGTCACCCTATTAAATTGTCAATCTTCCCAATTAGGTCTTAGTCGCCGACCAAGTGAAGGACAATTGGACACGAAAGAACGCTCTAGACTCCTGTTGATTCGCTCTTGCGTCGTTTACATCAAGCGTGAGCGTTCTTAGAATATTCCATAGAAACTACGCGCAGAATTAGAAATTTTACGGCGAAATAATGCTGTGTGTCTGCTTATACTTAAAAGAATTTGACGGAGTGGGAATAGAACGAGCATTCGCTCGTTTCGTCTAAGGTCATTTAATATAAGGTCGCCGAATTGTGCAGCCGTTTGGCACACGTGTATTTAAGATAAATAAAATCATATAGAACCGAAGTTCTAAAAAATATTTCCCTTAGGATGAGAGTATGACCTCATCTTTTATTGATTAATATAAGGGATTTTTGCCAATTCTAAAAATATATCCAATCGTTACATTTGAGGCACTTGTATGGTATCAAAACAAAAAAACATTTCAAAACATACCAAGATTCTTCAGAGATAAGGCTGAATATTTTTTTGTAAAAATAAACCTCTAAGGCTGCGTATTCACCACAGATGTGAGAGGAAAATAAGCGGTGTAAGAGGAAACAATCATATTCAATTATTCAATGAATATGAATATGATTATTGCCTCATAAACTGTGGGTATAAGTTTAGAAAAAAATATATATTAAGAATCCTGTCTTCAAAGACGTATAAATACAATTTTCTGTTATTTTTTGTAATATTCATTTTATTTCAAGTTAATTAGTTTTAAATTATTATTATTCATGTTATTTATTTTCTAATTTTTTTTACAATATTAATATAAAAACTTAAAACTAGGGTGCCGCCGGTAGCGGGGCAGGGCCCAAGCTACCGGTGGTTAGGGCTGCAGAGAGAGGAACCTCCAAAAAATGCCTGTTGTGTCGAGTATTGCTCCCTCGATCAAGGGTTGGATGCACCAACCCTTGATCCGACCGTCTAGCGAGAACCTCTTGAGGTCGAGGCACTGCGCTATTAGGGCGTTCGCCGAAACGACTATCTTGATTTGATTATTATTATTATAAGTTATTTATTATTTCACTCTCTTTAAAATTTGAAATTTATGTATTAAAACGTGTCCACTGCTGAACATAGCCTCCGTGTTCAGCAGTGGACACGTTTTAATCCCATTAAGAGGGGGTTTGCACTGTATAATTATGTGCATGTTTGTTTATTAATATATTTAATTTAAGAGAAAAGCAACACAGCTGCAGTAACTTATATCACAGAATAAAAAGGACCAGAACAATTCTATGTTGTGCCGACTCCACTTTGCGTCTTGTCGAGGTATTAAAATTCATAACACTTTTGAGTATTTAGTTTAGCTGAATGAACTTCATCCCACAATTTACGATATTCGTAGAATATTCTACGGTACAGTTGAGAGAGATTGAAATACAGACGTGTTTCAAGGTACAAGCAAATGCTCATAGGCATTTTCCAGACTATTAGGAAAAAAACTTGTAAGGTATGTGGAAAACCTCTTAAGATTATCCTGGTTAATGTTTATTTATGATTTGATCGTATACACTATACCCTATACCATTTATTCAATGCAAACACGGATGATAGAATTTGGTTATACGGAGCAGGAACGCAGACTGGGTTTCAACTGTTTTAAAACTATGCATTCTTAGACCCACATAAAAGCCGTTATTATTGCACGAATCCTCATGTATGTGATCCTCGTATGAGTTTTTATTGTTTGGAACGTGCTAGTAGTCTCTGCTACGTGATTATGAACAATAATGATTATAGACGTAAGTGGCGGATATACGTTTACAGAATATAAGTTTTCTTGCAAAACATATATCGTCCATCTGGATGAAATTCGATAATTGCGATGTTTTATCTTAAATTGCCCTATCGTACGCGCATCACATAAACCCCTCAAACCACCAACAATGATGATTGAGATGATTTGATTGAAATTTTTTTTTAGCTAATTAAATCAAATCATTTATTTATTTGCTAGAATACACGTCAAAAGGATCTTAATATTAGTCATACAGATACAATGGGTTCAGTCTGCAAGCAGACGTGCAAATGTTTGAATGAAGCTAATTTATATTAATTATTTTATACATTAAAAAAATATTTATTTACAATAATTTAAAAATTCCTTAACACTATAAAAACCATTGCTAAGAAACCAGTTAGTTAAACATTTCTTAAATTTACTTTCATTAAATATCCTAATTTCATTAGGTACGCAATTATAAATTTTTATACACATATATTAAATGTTTCTTTTATATAAATCTTTTCGGGCTAGAGGTTCATATAATAGGTTACTGAACTTGGCCCTTTGTTGGCGCGTAAATACTCGGGAACGTTTTACAAAAAAATCTGGGTGTTGTTTGGCATATATACAAATTTAATGTACATGCAAGGTAGAGGAAGTATGTTGCATGATTTAAAAAGAGGTTTACAACTGTCAAGAAACCAGGCTCTACGAGTATTTATTACGTTACGTAACACACCGTTTTTGTATTTTAAACACTCGTTCAATATCTACTGAGTTACCCCACAATATCAAGCCGTAACTAAGCAGAGATGAAACATGACCATGATATGCCACTAACGCGGCTTCAGTAGATACAGTATGTCTGATTTTCTATAGAGCAAACACAAATCGTGCAATTTTCTTGCATAGTGTGTCAATATGTTTTTTTTTGCAATGCATTTATTGAATTTTATAAAACGTCAATGCTTTTTTATTTGTATATGAACCTCTATGGAGCACTGAATCCAGTTTTTAGTCTGTTTCCAGATTTTTTTCGTCCACTAAATATCGATGAGCGATAAGAATTGTATAAAACCTCGCGGACGGTCATCTTTAATTCATTGACTTTGGAAATCTGAAGCAAGCACAGCAAATCTAAAATACCTTTAACTACGAGAAGTACTAATAGGGAGGTAGATTCTGATTAAAGTTGCAATCAATGCACTAATCCTCCAAGCCAGTGCTCTCTAGTTTGCGCACATTCTCCTATAGGTAGCCACTACCACCCACTCTCATTCACGCTGCTGCCGTACCTATTCAGAACACTTGACACAGTTGCGAGACGAGCTAAGTGGTACTCGCGGCTGTTGTGCGACGCATTTCTCGCAAACGACTGACCTCTAATGCGTGAAAGAATTCCCGCTTGAATAGAGATGTTACAAGAACTTGCAAGTGGGCAGTTAGCTTCTTTACTAGCTTACCTACATATTAGTAAGTCTTTGATAACTTTAATAATATAGTGATAATAAAATGTTAGAATTATTATATAAGGCTTTGCGCATGCTGAACCAGAGTATTTAAATTCAGTTATCACTATCCCACGACTTGCACATTTTGTGGCACATTTTACTGAAAAACTATCACGCTTATAGATTCGTGCTTGTACATAGTAATTTAACTTCATATCTAGATATGTCATCAGACAAGTAGAAAATCTGTCGCCAAGCACCTAACGGTGTGTTCCGGCAGCAGTCCTTGAGAGCCAGTGAAATTACAGGCACATGAGACTTTACAACTATGTCTCAAAGTGACGGGCGCAGTGCAATTCGTCACTTGTGATGAAATGCATCTGTTATAGGCAGAGGTTAGTCCGCTTAACATCAGGTGGACCTCGAGCTTGTTCCGACACAATAACATAATAAAAAAAAAAGACAAAAAAAATTATAACCTTTAAAATATGAACATTAACAATGTTGTATTTATTGGATACAATGTTATTGTACTACTAACGCCATCTGTTAGAAAACCAAAGAGTTAACATCGCTGCAACAGAACTAACTCAATACTCAAATACATCGTAGTTAATTTAATACTCGATTACATCACTAGAATCAGGTTGTAAAATAAACGCGAGCTCTCACAAAGCTCAGCTTCTTGCTAGTATGAATAATTCTACGATAATAAAATGCAAGCATTTTGCAAATTCTCATTTATGACCCTCAAGAGTTGAACCTTGAACCTAGAATTAGTATTCTAATCATATTTTTTCGTATTCATAACATCATTTTTAACCGCATCATCACTTACAATCAAGTGTGATAGCGGTCAAAAGCCTGCCAATTAGCAATATAAGACAAATTGTCGTCAAAGCAAGGGCTTTCACGTAGATTGAGTTCACCTGGGAGAACCGTAGAAGCTATCTAAGGAAAAAAGACTAAATAAAGACTAAATAAAAATGGAAACGCTACTGAAAACAAAGCGCTAAAAAATCAGCTCACAGAGCTGTGGCTGTTATCATTCGCAAACATTGGCACGTACCAAATGTTCGATATCAGGCTAAGTTATAAAATATGAAACTTGCGACGTTATAGAAAGGTTTTTTTTGTTCCCACAGCAGCAAGTGCCCTTACTGACTAAAAACCACTCGATATCACTCCTCGTTCGCATTTGGAGGGAACACGGGTACGCCTTCGCCCACGACCGCAAACCCACCGCGGCTGTCCATCTTCGGACCCATGCCCAGGAGAGACCCCCCATTGGGACACGACCCACACCAACCCCCAGTACATACCTATGGCGTGCCGCAACCGCCTCGGGAACCAAACCTGCAAATGGGCGTCAGATGACCGCGTGCCTAGACGGCCTAGGCCCACTGCGGCAGGTCAGATGAGTATCTCCGCCGCCCGCTATACGCCGCAGAGGACACTGAGAGTGGCTAACGCTATACCACAGTATCAGAAACAGTGGTTAAAGGCCTCTGCTGTTTGCTTAGGGTTGTTACTTGATGTTTTACTTATTGCAATTTTAAACTAAATAAAGCAATTGAATGTACTAAATAAACAATGAAGTCAATATATTAAAGAAATTGTGTCTCTCATCTTGGCTTTTAAAACGGTAGTCATATTCGTAACCAGCACCCCAAAAATCTCGAAAGTGACACCCATATTATTTTATAATAACAAACTTTAAAAAAAAAGGAAACATTAAATGAATATTTTAATAAAATACTTAAATAATATTTAAATATATATATATATATATATATACATAATGATATGTTGTATCCCAGGCACCTTGACTGGAGCCTCTTCCTCTGCAACGCTATGGACCCGGCACCCGCACGGTGAATCCATGGAATGCTAAGTAAATTCGTCTTCGTTTTGAATTGCATGGTGGCGGAACCATGCATTTCAAAACGAATGTAATTTTTAATCCTAAAAAGCCTTGAAAGTGACAAACTTTATTAAAAAAATATGTCCGCCATCTTGAGTTTCAAAATGGATGTAATTCACGTAATCAGCACCCCAAAGACCTTAAAGTGATACATATATACATTTATTTCATAAATGTGGCATCTTAGATTTAATACATGCTACTTCTAAAAACCTTTTTACTCATAATAAATTCTGCCAGCTTGAAATTTAAAACTAATACCATTTTCATATTTAACGACCCCAAGAAGAACATAACATCCGTAACATTTATAAAATTCGAAACAACCTTATAACACCTTTAACCACATCAACAATAACCAACATGTGACATATTAGGGAAAGGCAACCCTATCCACATAAAAAAAAAAACAGAAAATGTACTAATGTCTGCCACTTGCACTCGCTCTGCGACTTCACCACTTTGTTTACGTATATTTTTTTTCTGTCCGTGGAAACTGTTGTAATCGTTAGTTATTTTACAAAACGATAGCCTGTAGTCTTGTACGAAACACGGTGTATGTATATATTTTACCTAGTACCGGGAACCCACTGGGGAGGCTTTTAAAGATACATCAACCCCTGTTATCCATTTCGCCCCGTCTACGGATGCGACCCGGACGTATAGGTGAACCTATAGCGTCAAGAATAGCACTTCTTTATGACTATTTACCGTATTTAATCTTAATAATATTTGTATATATTTGTCAAATCCTGAAATAATAAACCTTAAAATACCTGAATGGCAGTCAGCAAAAGCATTTCTGTTTATACTACTTACGTCTAGTCGTCGAGAACGCGAACTTTTTAGTTGCCAGTAGTTCGTGATAAATCTTTCTGCTTTTGTAAAGCTTGCTTCGAAAAGCATAGCGATTTAACTATTGTTAGAGCGGAGACGAATGGCTGGATGTTGTTAAAAGAATAAATTATCGCAAAACGTTATCAAGATTAAAATGCCGTTTGCGAGCCGAGAGTGCCATATATTATGTCGGTTTGATTTATCGTTGTTGCGTTTCTCTTTGTCTTTCCTTCCATTACTTTTATTTCATAATTTGTATCTTTGTAATGCATAGATTGTTATTGTGGCTTTTGAAAACGTAATATAAATTTAATATTGATTTATTAACTACATATATTTTCAGTTCTTGCTAAGCTGTTAAGACAACTTCACAAAAAGACTTATTTTAAACGAAATTGTGTTCATATTGATAAAGTTAGTAAGCAAATGCTGTATTCGTTATTTTGTCGTAATTACATAAATTATTTTAAAATATTTTACTAATTATTGCTACTTGTATATATAAAGCTACAACTAGAAGATAAACTACTCAGCTACTCGTACCTATTGTGTTTATGATTTCGACGAAACAAAGCTTTGTGGTCATTTTGAAATCCAGAAAGTGGTACTACTAATCTAGGAATTGTGTGATAATAATTAGGAATCTTGGGAGAAATTTAATTACAAACAAAATCAATATTAAATATCATAGCAGTTACTTTAGGGATCGAATACGTCGACCCGGGTTTCGAGCATATCAGACGCTCATCAATAGGGCGAGTGCGCAGCTGCTTCTGCGTGTTCCCGGTGGTCACTAGTCCATCTCTAACGTGAGTATCTTGCCGGTTAATTTACAATATTCAAATATGTGTGAAACTCACGAGAATCATTTCAAAGTACATTAACTCTTACAAAAAGTTATTCACATTATACCTACCGCCATGACATTAAGAAACACGACTGCCATTAAATAAATACAATACATTTCTGCTTGAAAAGAAAATAATCTAGACGGTAGACACTTTTCCAAACAAAAAACGAAGCTTACCTGAAGAATAAACACAAAGGGGCAATAGATTAACTCGAAGAAAA
Organism: Plagodis pulveraria; assembly: GCA_963890685.1. Taxonomy (NCBI): domain Eukaryota; kingdom Metazoa; phylum Arthropoda; class Insecta; order Lepidoptera; family Geometridae; genus Plagodis; species Plagodis pulveraria. The sequence goes on from OY982961.1 coordinate 13,072,852, forward strand.
ACACCTAGGAGCAAATGAACTAAGGAAAGCGACAAGAGTTCAATGGATCGGCTCTTACGAGTAAGACGCGACAAGGAAAAATAGAATTGAGAAATGAATCGAGAATACAAGTGGCAGGAGACGAGAACTTTATACATAAGCGTAGATTTACTTGCAGGTTTTTATACTTATCTTTAATGTTACGCTTCATTTGCTGACAATGACAATGCTCAAAGTTTTGTTAGGAGTCTAGACCGTTTAACAGACTAGATATTGTTCTCTACGGTTTCGTCGCAAAAAGTATAGAATTAGTTTTAATGCATAGGGCACAATCATTTGTTTCTTTGTTGAATCATTGTTCTGGCATTGTTTTCATTTGATAACTTCTTAGTAGTGACATGAGATAGATAGATACGTAGCACGAACGATAATAAAAAAAGTCAGATGGGCTTCTAAGTAATTATTGCAGAGAGATAATGTAACTTTCTTCGGTAAACATGTTTTGGTAAATCGAGATTTCCAAGTGACGAAAGTAGATCAACTTACCGCGCCCAAAAATATCATTTCAACTTGATTAAAAATATTGATAAATACAATCGTAACAAATGATATTAGTGTTACCATACAGATAATGGCTTCACTCGTTAGCATCCATCACACGCATCCGACATTTCAGGCATTTATGATCGAAAATCATTTCTTATCATTATTTAGTGATCTTAGGTCTTACAGCTGGAAGGGACCTCTTCCAGGTTTCTTTTTAAGAACGATTCAACGGATCTAAAATATAAGGGTAAATCTAACTCTGCACCTCTCAATCTCACTACTTTTATAGTATAGAAATTATAATATATTCCCATAATTATCCTAAGTGCTAGATGAATAAGCAAATTTGTAAGTACAAATTATTATTTGGATGCACCATATATCGGATAGTTACGTAATACGATATCTAATAATGAATAATGCGATTATCTCAACTTTTTCAATAGACAATTTTAAATGGCCAGAAGGTGGGCAGTAGTGCTTTCTGAGGAACTGCTATTTTACACTGCGACCCCCAAGACACCTGCCAAGTGCAAACCAAACAACAAACAAAAAAACTGTTGTGGGGGGACTGTGTTCCGCAGTGGACAATCCGGCTGATATAGTAATTAGCTTTTAAATAGCACTATTGCAGAACTTATGATGGTCAATCAACAACATTGGCGAAAAAGTGAGGAGACGCAGACTCGGTCGCAAAATAATATTAGGTATTAAAACCTTGTGTTTTATTATGGTTAGCACAGATTAAGTATAATTATTGCTTTTTCCAAAAAAATATACCGTTTATTTTATTGTAAGATACGCATAATGTTTCGAAAAACAAAAATTTCAATGCTTTTGTTATTCACAGTCGGCAATGTTAAATCTTATAGGAAACATAATATTGTTAGTGACTTATTAAAAGTGTAGCAATATAATCAAATATATTTTGAGGTACCTTATTTTGGTTATAATGATTAAGTAAGAATATTAAATGGTTATTTTTATTTAATAAATAATTGAGATACTTTTTATCTCAATATCCGATGTAAAATAAATACTTTTAAACCCCTTTATCGGATATCTGATTTAAGGCAACCATTTTGAATACCACAATTTCTGCCATATTTTGTGAAACATAATGGAACTCAAAATTCTTAAATGTAATATGTAAATGGCTATTAATATCTCGTATGAATAGTAAAGTTTTTAAAACGTAAGATTTGGAACCCATAACTAATGTTATTTTAAACTTAAAACTAAAGTATTTGATATATGGTGCTTCTGTCCTACCATTCTAATGTACATGTATTATCGCTCATATATACTTTTTTTTTTTTTAAATGTCAGTTAGGTTAGCCTTTGACCACTATCTCACCTGAAGGTAAGTGATGACGTGGTCGAAGATGTTGTTCAGGCTAACCTAGAAGTACTGGCTCTCAAAGACAGCTGCCGGAACACACCGTTAGGTGTTTGGCGACAGATTTTCTACTTGAGGTTGGTAGCTAGCCAGGCGGGCATTCGAAAAATGCTCTACCACCATGCTATAACGACTGCCATCCTAAGACGACAACCGGGACCGGCGGCTCAACGTGCCCTCCGAAGCACGGAAACGCTCAGTAGTAATGTCACAAGCGGTCACCCATCCAACTCTTGACCGCGCGCGACGTTGTTTAACTTTACTGATCGGTTGAGAACAGCTAAGTAAACTTCGCTACAAGCGCTTCAAAAATATACTTGATGAATTTTTTTGTAAGACCATTAATGTATTAAACTAATCATAAAACACAGATAAAAATTAGAAATAAACCAACTTCGACATAAAAGATGCATTGTTAGGGATAACTCAAATACTACTCGTCAGATCACACTCAAATTTAAATGGCACACCTAAATGACCACATGACAAGCACCAGCATTCGAATGTAAAAAATATTAAAATCGGTGCACACTGTAAAGAGTTATGAGGTAAAGCACACAAAAAATACAGACATATTGGGAACCTCCTTTTTTGAAGTATGTTAATAACGTTATTATCTACATATTATGTTCATGAACCTTATCTGAATTCAAAATTTAAGTGCTAAAATGATAGTAATTAAACAACTTTGACTGTGACAGTCACCCCGTGACCACGATCACTGCAAAGTGTTTGAAACGTCGGGACAAAAATAATGATAAATATACGCGATTTAAACCGTTTAAAGTTGTTTAATTACTATGTGTAATAATCGCGAAAACCTAAGACAACATAATGCTAAAGTGATACTCATTACTAACAATTTCCATTTGATTAACCCCCTTAGAAACACATTTTCCTGAAACAAAACGACCCCACCCAAGACCGGGGTGGCCGTGATATCGTCTCGCTTAATTTATCATTACGACTCTTGACAAATTTAAATTATTTCAGGTCCTTTTGTTAAAATAAACCACAATAACGGTAACGGTACAAATCAGCTAAACGCGGGAAACGTAACCAATTCTAAAGGGGAAATTCCGGTGGGAAAATATCTTTGAAATAAATGTGAATAAATAGGGCTTGAGAGATTAAACGCGGACCGTTTGATATATGGCTCGAGTCGCGTTGCGGTGCCCTTGGGGTCGCGACCAACTGAGCAACAGATAAAGAACAAACTGTTAGGTTTGTACATACAACAATTCGTATTATGTTTTGCTATATGATTTCCAAGAGTTTCTTGACGTTTTGAAAATAATAACAAGTCAGATAGAAAGCCATAAAACCGAAACCACAACCTTTTACACAATCTTATGTTGTTTTTTAGTTGTTAGAGAAAACATTGTACGACCCCATTACGATTTACATTCATGATTTAGTATGTAAGTAATTGTAACAAATAGCAAATTATTTTATCATGCACATACAAATGCAGTTACTGAATGATGAGATAACTGTAGACCGTGCATTAGATAAATTGCGATATTATTAAGTCTTTTTTTAACTTTAGTGCTAAGAATTTTAATTTGTGTTTATTGTTTAAAACAACTTCAATATTATAACATAATTGACTTAATGTAATTTTTGTTCCTAATGTACCTATTTATCATTTACAAATATTAGGTTAGTACTGTGGCGTGCTCCTTCATCTGAAACAAAAGATGATTATTATTACATACAGACACATATACAAATTTCAAGAACATCATTATAAAAATTATACTTACATAGCCATGTAACCCATCGGCGCAAGCGACGCAAGTTGAGAACAATGGATCAGCCGGCGGCCGAGCGATAAGAATGGAATGCATCGCCCGGGCGGGAGGCAGCCGCCGCTCGCGCCGGCCGACCGGCAAACCAACCAGTGAGATAGACACTTCCGCGCTGGCACCACGTTGCTCGTCGTTTCACCCTCATAACATTATTTACGCGATTTATTAAATTCAATATTTTATATAGCTTTGTGATGAACGTTACGATACCGTATGGCGCGTATGTACAGTTTTAACATAAACATATTTAGTGAAACCGTTACTGTGCATCATTATTCATCATCCTTTTATAATATTGGTAATACCTACCACATTACCATACTGGTGACCCCATCAATATTGGACACTTCCCGGAGTTACTAAGGTGAGCCTGTAAATTCAAGAATGTCGACAGACGGAAAAAACCCGACGGCCGCAGGATCGGCTTACATGGAGCCAACTGATGTTTTCCGAGTGGGCGTAAAATTACCACCTTTCTGGCCGGAAGAACCAGCGGTATGGTTCGCACAGGTGGAAGGCCACTTTCTTCTGTCACGAATCACGGATGACAAAACGAAATTCTACTTCGTGATTTCTCAACTGGAACACCGTTATGCCGCAGAAGTTAAAGACATTATTATCGCGCCGCCTGTCGGATCCAGCTACGAGACCTTAAAAGCAGAACTAATTAAAAGATTATCGCAATCCAGGGAGAAAGAGGTAAAGCAACTACTTACCCATGAAGAGCTTGGAGATCGTCGTCCGTCGCAATTTCTTCGTCACTTACGCCATCTAGCCGGTTCTGAAGTGCCAGATGAATTTTTGAAGACAATCTGGACGACCCGACTACCAGCACACGTACAGACAGCCATCGCATCACAACCTCGCTCAGACCTAAGCAGCCTGGCTGACTTGGCAGACGCTGTTATGGACATCGTATCGACGACACCGCAAGTAGCAACTACTTCTTTTGCCTCGGGATCAACCTTGGATATGATGTCGAAACAAATCGCAGAGCTGACAAAAAAGGTGGAAGCACTATCTCAAGAAGGTCGCAGATCTAGACCGCAAGCTCGCAGTAACCATCGCAGCCGCAGTCACAGCAACACGCGATCACACTCTAACCATCAACGTTTTCCAACATGCTGGTATCACCACAAATACGGAGCGAAGGCAAACAAGTGCCAGAAGCCTTGTGATTTCAAGACGGAAAACTACCAGGGCGGTCGCTAATGGCGACAAACGATTGCCCCAGCTCAGGTCGCCTTTTTGTCACAGACCGTACTACCAAGACACAGTTTTTAGTTGATACAGGCAGCGATCTCTGTGTTTTTCCAAAACAGTTACTACGACAAAACCGACCCAAAACTGAATACACGTTGTTTGCTGCAAACGGTTCAAACATAGCAACGTATGGATACACGCACATCGTCCTGAACCTAGGACTGCGTAGAGATTTTCCCTGGCGATTCACAGTGGCCGACGTCACGAAGCCTATCATCGGCGTTGATTTCCTATCATTCTTCAATCTGATAGTCGACGTTCGAAACCAAAGACTTATAGACAACACCACTACACTTGCATCGTCAGCAGCATCAGTTTCTTCATCCGTCACGATTTCTTCTGTGAAGACAATGACAGGTGATTCAAAATACCTCAATATTTTGAAAGAATTCCCTGAAATCACTCGTCCATCAGGCAACAACCCTACCTCCAGCCACAACACGGTTCATCATATCAAAACAACACCAGGACCTCCAGTTTTCTGCACTCCACGACGCCTCGCACCCGACAAGCTAAAGATAGCCAAGCAAGAGTTCGACGCCATGCTCAAGAATGGAACAATTAGACCATCGGATAGCCCCTGGTCTTCTCCACTACATCTAGCTCCCAAGAAAGATAATGGATGGAGACCATGCGGAGACTACCGCCAGTTGAACGCAAGGACGATTCCAGATCGCTACCCTATACGTCACATACATGACTTTGCCCATAACTTCTCAGGCTGCCGTGTATTCTCGACTATCGATTTGGTGAAAGCCTATAACCAACTACGCGTCGCGGAGGACGATATTTGCAAAACTGCAATCGCTACCCCGTTCGGCCTATTTGAATATCCATTTATGAATTACGGCTTGAGAAATGCGGGTCAAACATTTCAACGTTTTGTAGATGAGATGACCCGTGGACTCGATGAATTCTGTTACCCGTATTTGGACGATTATATCATTTTCTCAAGGGATGAGACTACCCACGAAGAGCACCTTCGCCAGATATTCACCAGACTCAAAGACTACAACATCGTGATCAACTTGAACAAGTGTGTTTTCGGCGTTCCAGAAGTAAATTTCCTCGGATACACAGTCTCTGCTGAAGGCGTAAAACCACTGACGAATAAAGTAGAAGCTATCAAGAACTTCCCTACTCCGAAGAACGTCAAGGAGCTAAGGCGTTTCCTAGGGATGATCAACTTCTACCGCAGGTTCATACCCAATGCAGTGAAATACCAAGCACCTCTCAACAATCTACTTACCGGTTCAGTCAAAGGATCGCATCCAGTCGATATCTCAGGTGAAACCTTGAAGGCATTCGAAAGCTGTAAAGAGAGCCTGTGCCAGGCAGCACTCCTAGCATTCCCAGACCTTGACGCAAAGCTAGCAGTAGTTACAGACGCCTCGGACACAGCATTGGGAGCAGCCTTGCAACAATACAAAGATGGCAACTGGCAACCGCTTGCTTTCTTCTCACGCAAGTTAAGCCCAGCACAGCAAAAATATTCACCATACGATCGAGAGCTACTCGCAATTTATGAAGCGCTGAAATATTTTAGGCATATGGTGGAAGCAAGACACTTTACCATCTACACTGACCATAAACCCTTGTGCTTTGCTTTCCATACACGCAAAGACAAGTGCTCGCCCAGACAGTTCAGACATCTAGACTTCATTGCCCAATTCACAACCGATATTCAGCATATATCTGGAAAAGAAAACGTTGTTGCTGATACTCTTAGTCGTATTGAAGAGATAGCACAACCTGTAGACCTTACGACATTGGCAAAACTACAAGAGACGGATGCCGAACTGAAAAATTTGCTCGATGGAGAAACATCACTTAAATTGACAAAAATCTCCATACCCGGAACAGATATCAAATTGTATGGTGACGAATCCACAGACATAACTCGACCGTACGTACCTAAAGAAATGCGACGTCGAGTGTATGAGAGCCTGCATTCACTCAGCCACCCCGGCGCTAACGCGACTTCAAAGCTTGTTTCCCAACGTTATGTATGGCCAAGCATACGCAAAGATTGCCGTGAGTGGGCCAAAAGCTGCTATGCATGCCAACGTGCGAAAATAACGAGACATGTGTCTTCTCCTTTAGGCACATATAAAATACCACGCGCCAGATTCACTCACCTGCATATTGATCTAATTGGACCAATGCCTGTATCTCACGGATTTAAATATTGTCTCACCGCAGTCGATAGATTTACACGATGGCCTGAGGCAATACCTATCACTGACATATCCGCAGAGACAGTTGCTAGAGCACTACTATCAGGATGGATTGCTCGATTTGGATGCCCATCTGAAATTATAACAGACAGAGGAACACAATTTCAGTCTTCTCTTTTTAAATACCTATCAGAAATTGCAGGCTTCCAACACAAGAGCACAACAGCATATCACCCGGCTTGTAATGGCTTAGTTGAGCGATTCCACCGACAATTAAAAGCTGCAATAACATGTCATGGAAACGCAAACTGGACTGAAACACTACCATTGGTATTGCTAGGCATACGATGCGCATATAAAGAAGACCTAAATACATCATCCGCAGAGCTTGTATACGGCGAACCACTGAGACTGCCAGGAGAGATCTTCAGCCCCAATACAAATACAACGACAGACGTCACTGACTTGACTGCACGGCTCAGAGAATTTGCAACCAAAATCCAACCGCAACCAGCTTCAAGACATTGCAAAAAGTCCATATTTGTGTACAAAGATCTCACAACAGCTACTCACGTTTTCCTGAGAGATGATGCTTATCGACGACCACTACAACCCGCATACACTGGACCACACAGAGTTCTGGAAAGAAATGAAAAAACATTTAAAATTGTAGTAAATGGGAAAACTCTTACCGTATCCGTCGACAGGTTGAAGCCCGCATACATGCTCGTAGATACTCCTACAGCAAACACTGAAAAGCCAGCCAATCCACCACCAACTGCACCACCTGACCAGAAAAGACCACCAGAAACAGAGCGTAGAACACGATCCGGTAGGAAGGTTAATTTTCCGAATTATTATCGCCCATAACCTGGTCTCTGGAGGGGAGTGTGTGGCGTGCTCCTTCATCTGAAACAAAAGATGATTATTATTACATACAGACACATATACAAATTTCAAGAACATCATTATAAAAATTATACTTACATAGCCATGTAACCCATCGGCGCAAGCGACGCAAGTTGAGAACAATGGATCAGCCGGCGGCCGAGCGATAAGAATGGAATGCATCGCCCGGGCGGGAGGCAGCCGCCGCTCGCGCCGGCCGACCGGCAAACCAACCAGTGAGATAGACACTTCCGCGCTGGCACCACGTTGCTCGTCGTTTCACCCTCATAACATTATTTACGCGATTTATTAAATTCAATATTTTATATAGCTTTGTGATGAACGTTACGATACCGTATGGCGCGTATGTACAGTTTTAACATAAACATATTTAGTGAAACCGTTACTGTGCATCATTATTCATCATCCTTTTATAATATTGGTAATACCTACCACATTACCATAGTACTAAGCAAGTTCTATTAATTGATGGAATTAGTGACAACACTGTTTGTAGGTAGTTTAGGGTATTAAAAATACCCTTTACGCTACCAGTAGTGCAAGCCGGAGGATTTAATTGTACTTTAAATTGCAATCGCGTACTGCACATAGAATGCCACTCTTATGCTTTTATTCAAATTAAGTTACCATAAATCCAAGCTATGCTTAGTAATAGTGCAACGCTCTAATAAAGTGAGTAGTACCTAAGCTTCTCAGTCGCAATTACAGCAATTGAACAAGTCGTTTTACATCACATAAATTAGATTTGGACCAATTCGGAATCTTGCTAGTTACTTTCTGGAACCGCCGTGCGAGCCAACTAGGTCATGCTTGTTTTGTAACATTCCGACGAAAGGCACAAGGATAAACAGGCATTAGTAAAAGCGAAAAGATTAAGATTGAAGTTAATAATTTCCGTATAATAAAATTATACACGACGTCTAAGGAGAGTAATATTATGTTCGCTATTAAGTGGAATTTTAAGTGAAAAGTTTAGTTCCAAGTACTAATGGAAAAGTTGTTCGAACTGAGAGATGGAGTGTATGAAAGAAGGAAATGCGCTGCTCCAACTTTGCAAGAAGATTGTTTTTGAATGTAAAATACATTCAAATTAGTACCTACACAGTTAGTGATAAAATGACTGAGAGTCTCTTTGTGCTACTAATTGCACGGAAAACTTCACCATTCTGATTTTGAAACGTAATTCTATTGTAACAAGATGCAAATTGTACTGTTATTTTTTATAAAAAAGAACAGTTTAGCTTCATATCAGTGATCTCCCATTAAGCTTGCTGGTTAAGTGAAATAGGTTTTATATTGAGGTATTTTTCAATCTTCACAGTTCAAAGTTCAGCTCGAAATTTGTCATTGTATTACCTGTCAGTTCACGAAACCTAAGAGCTCAAGACTGGGACACATTAAAGATATTTTGCACTTGAATCGGTGAGAAAGTAGATAAAATAGTAGCAAAAAACGTTGTTTCGTTAGAGCAGTTCATTAAGAGGGTGCGCGGCCTAGAGAGCAGTTTGCGAGGCTCGCGCTTGACCTAATTAGTGTTGTGCCGCTGTCGCTGCGGCTGAGGATTTGTTTTTGTAAGCTGTTTTGTTTTATCGTCATGCTGTTATCATAATGACAGTGAAACAAAATGTAACGAACATTATATGCACATAATACTGTGATAAATGCTGAACAAATTTTGTCACTATGGAGCACAAATTATTATGTCTTACGTATTCAGTATTTAACAGGCTTAACCTAGAATTACTGGCTCTCAAGGACAGCTGCCGGAACACACCATTAGATGCTTGGCGACAGATTTTTTACCTGAGCCATGCCATAGCCAGGCGGGCATTCGCAAAAATGCCCTATTACCATGCGGTGAAGCTCAAGCCCGCGGCGGGATTCGAACCATAGAACTGCTGCGCGGCAGTCCATAGCCAATGTCGCTGAGCCATCACTTCTTCATAATTATTCATTGCTTATTTTATCTTATCGTTAAGTATCTGAATAAAAAAATTTAGATTAATAATTAGTTTTGTCAGCATTATAATGCCGAAAAAACTCTTTAAACAAACACTTGTCGAAAGATCTCTAAAACTATTTGTATTCAACCGAATCATTATTTCTTAGATTTTGAAATACAGAATTTTGATGAATCGCTTGGTTTACGAGTAGTAATAATTCGATTTATTGAATAGCTTTTTATCTGCGTTTGTCAGTGGATATTGAAACCTTGATGTAGCTTTTTCAATATTGTAATAATATCAGTACTCATAAGTATCAGAATGCAAATTCTTCCCAACTTATCGGCAGAATATAAAAGTATTGAGAGGCAAAAAGTTTTACAAAGTCAGTTTCTTTTCTTTTCTCCCTTCAAAAATATATGCCCAAAGGTATGGGCCACAAAATATGCCGGTAGGGTAAGTTATAACGGCAAAAATACTCTTTATTTACGTATAACGCACGCAAGTAAACTCCTAACCGTGCAATATTTTAACTCTTCTCAAAAAATATCCCTTTCGACACACTGTACATATGCGACAGTGACTGAAATTCATACAAAATATCTTTTATCTATCTTTTTCTTTTAATAACGATTGACATTTGATATTTAGAAATAATGTTTTTTTTATTATGTTATTGTGACGGAACAAGCTCGAGGCCCACCTGATGTTAAGCGGACTAACCTCAGCCTATAACAGATGCATTTCATCACTAGTCACGAATTGCACTGGGCCCGTCACCTTGAGACATAGTTGTTTAGTCTCATGTGCATGTAATTTCTCTGGATCTCAAGGACGGCTGCCTGGTGGGTAGGCGCTTGGCGACAGATTTTCTACTTGAGGGTGGTCGCTACACAGGCGAGCATTCGCAAAATGCCTTTCCACCATGCGGTGAAGCTCAAACCCGCGGCGAGATTCGAACTATGGACCTGCTACGCGGCAGTCCATAGCAAATGCCACTGAGCCATCACTGCTTTTTGGTGATAAAGAATGGAAGAGTAGAATATATAATATAATATATAATAAAATATAGCATTGCAATTCAACGGGGCAATGCTGCAAGCATTTCTGCATGCTGCAGCATGCTGGGCACGCTGCCAACTGATAGTGGGCTGGAGCATTTGGACTGCCTGTGAGTCTGCATTGACTTATATGTATCTAAATGCTTTTATTGTAGTAGCTGTAGTATTGTATATCGTTCGTAGTGATTTGTTAATAAAGGCATACCGCCGCCGGATAAAAAAAGAGTGGAAGTGAACCAGAATATGAAACTTATAATGAACTAATACAATATGTGTAAACTCATTATATTCGTATAAACTATTACATCATAGTTAAAATTATCTATGCATATGTTTTTCCTAGGTCTATAAATTATAGTACGTGGGGCAGCTTTTATGCGTTTAATATTAAACTGATACCACCTTCTAGTAGAAAATCTGTCACCAAGCACGTTACGGTGCGTTCCGGCACCTTTCTTTGAGAGCCAGTAAAATTCTAGGTTAGCCTGAACAACATCTTCGACTACATCATTACTTACCATCAGGTGAGATAGTGGTCAAAGGCTAACCTATCAGGCATAAACAAAAAATATTTTTTTAATTTATCTTCTGTGTACGCAAATCTATACAAACAATATCAAGAAGTTTTGACCGGTTTAAGTGAAGTGAGTAGGTTCATTTACCAGTTGTTATAAATTAAAACATGATAAAAAGAATTGAAATGTATTTGTGTTACCGTCATAACTATTTAAATAAGTGATATTAAAATGACAAAATAATTTTATTTTGTGTTGGTCTTCCATGTTATCATATTTTGGAATGGAACTAATGGAGTCTGTGATAGCTTCAAAAAATAAATCAACGTTAACCCAATTTGTCCGAAAAGCCACTACGATGCTTGGCAGGCGTCTTAGTAATTGCAGTAGAAGTTGTCAGTTCTTCAAAAGGCGCTTCTTCCCACTTTCTGGTATTTTTTCTTTAGAACCGTCAGTTAGTTAGTTAGGAAACTTAGTAAGAACCTTTAATTTATTACAATGATAATTTTAATTTATCTCAACTTTAGTATATAAAATGTATCTATTAAAATCTATTTTAAGATATTAAGATTAAATCATATAAGTATTAGATTTAGCAACTGTTTCTTTATAAGAATGTATAATTATGATACACATTTATAAAAAAACATGAATGATAACTATGATATTGAATGATAGTTCAAAGTAAAGCGTTCAAGGCGTGTAACAGTGTGACTCTTACTTTTATTATCATAAAGAAACAGTTGCTAAATCTAATAGTTATAAGGACGGTATAAGTACACTTATAGCATGAGGTCCTGTGTGAAAGCATCGTGAGCATGAGGTTTTCTAATGCAACTTTCGGTTTCTAAGAGATACGTGATAATATATTTATGACTCTTAAGGTAAACAAAATGTTGTTCAGAGTACTAAAAGTATGATATGATGAATATGACCATAGCGATAAGGACAAAAATGCGTGGTTTACAAACCAGAAAGAAGCTCAAGAACTGGTTAATAATATTCAGTAAATGATTTGGGATTGGAAAGCTTTGGATAGTGGAATGATTTGCTCTTCTTCCAATATTGAAGTCCCATTTGAAAAGTAAAATGGAATAGTAAAAAATGTTGCGTGTATTGAATTATGTATTGAATTTGAAGGATATTGTTAAGATTGGGATTTCTCCTACTGCTTTAATCGTAATGGAAGGTAAGGCGATAATTAACTAGGTATTTTTTTTTCTTTCACACAATTAAAATTTTCATCATTTGGACGTTTTCATTCATCAATTATTTTACCAGAAATCGCTTTATAATCTTATGAGTTATGACTTTCCTAGCGTCTTACAAGATCAACCTGATCAACCTGAAAAGTACACGCTGCCATTTTTTGAGTCAAAATATTGAAAGGTTGGTCACTGTATTTGAATACATGAACATCACATTTCAGGGTCGGCACATGATACGGTATAAGTAAAGGGAAAAAGTTACTTAAATTAGAAGACCTTTTTGTGAGGAGAAAGGTAGGTAATAAGTAATGTATTCATGAGAAGTTTTTTTTATGTTTGACGGCTTTACGTCACATTTTGTGGACGCAGCTAATGAGTAATAACATTGTTAATTAGGTACGACCCCGGTGTGATTTCTCTTTGAAGTTTGTTTCCTTTTAAGTTCATAAGTATATTAAGGTTTGAACTAATTGCGATTTTTGTTAGTACTTTAGTTAAAGATTTAAAGTTAGCGCTCATCTATCCTGTACTCACTATACACACTAGGCCTACACCTTGAATTTTAATACGAAAAATGGTTGAGTAATAAATATACAATTAAGTATTTACTCAGATATATAGAAGCAATGATAGCCGAGAAGTGGTACCTATGGTCTACTGTGCCGCAGGTCCATGGTTGGATCCCTACTGCCGGCTTGAGCTACAACGCATGGTGGAAGGGCATTTTGTGAATACTCGCATAGCTCCCTCTAATATAAAATTTGTCACCAAGCCCAACAGTTTGTTCCGCCAGGACTCCTTGAGAGCCAATAAAATTACCGGCACATGAGACTTACAACTTAATGTCTCAGGGTGATAGACACAGTGCAGTTCGTCACTTGTGTGAGACGAAACGCATGTTATAGGCAGAGATCAGGTGCGCCTTGTACTTGTTCCGTATATAAATATAATATATATAAATGTAAGTGTTCGTAGCAGAGCAGGAGTGTTTGTAGCAGATCTGAAGCGGTCATGTCCAGACGTACTTCACCTAATGACTAGTTAACGTAACGTTCTCTGGTCACTACACAACAATGTTTTTTTAATGTTATTGTGACGAAATAAGCTCGAGGCCCACCTGATGTTAAGTGGACTAACCTCTGCATATAACAGATGCATTTCGTCAACACGAATTGCACTGTGCCTGTCACACTGAGACGTACAGTTGTTAGGTCTCATGTGCCTGTAATTTTACTGGCTCTCAAGGACTGCTGCCGAAACACACTGTTAGGTGCTTGGCGACAGATTTTCTACTTGAGGGTGGTCGCTAGCCAGGCGGGCATTCGCAAAATGCCCTTCCATCATACGGTGAAGCTCAAGCCCCTGGTGGGATTCAAACCATGTACTTGCTGCACGGCAGTCCATAGCCAATGCCACTGAGCCATCACTACTTTGAGTCCAAATGTGAAAAAAACATATAAATATTTTTCGGAGCCGGCTTTTATAACTGAAAGATGCAAATGACTTGTTTCTACACGTCTGGCCATGATTAATAAGCATAGTACCAATTTCAACAAATTATTATTTGACAACTGCCTTGTTAACAAGACAATTACAAAAGTAAAGATATGATTTCCTTTAATTAACAATACTGATATGGTTCAAAATTATTTTAAAACATAACCTCTTATTTTATTCCTTCTTATTATATTATATGTTCCTTATGTTTCCCAGAGTTAAGGGCGTGAAACAATGAAAAGTACTGTTAAGGTATGAATCAGCGTATTGTGAAAATATAATGTATAATTGGCCATGCCGCCCGCCATCCAGCTACATACATTGGAATTTTCCCAAAATGGGTTCGGTGGATAGGTATTGAACAGGAAAAGTGGTTATTTTCTTTATATGAAAAAAGCCTTTCTTCACGTTAAGTTGTTTTGCAACAAATTTATAGATAAAGATCCTTTTCTGTATCAATTTATTTTTATGATCAATACATTTACATACTTTTTTTAATGGTATCTTATAAATAATATAAATAAATGGTATCTTAAAAAGTATTTTTTTTATCCTGCCGTATGTATTTATTAACAAAGTACTACGAACTATATACAACACTACAGCTACTACAATAAAGCATTTAAACACCCTTCAAGTGATTATAGACTCACAGGCAGTCCAAATGCTCACTACCAGTTGGCAGCATTCCCAGCATGCTGACAGCATTGTCCCGTTGAATTGCAATGCTTGTTAGTTGAGCCAAATAGGTGCCAGCATTTTGTTCACGCGTCGCATTGACTAAGCGCTCTGATAAGTTTTGGAAAATGTTGAAAAAAACAACAGAGTCAATAGTCAAAACCATTTATTCAATTTGATGAAATTGTAATATTGAATGATTCAGCAGATTTGCATGAGCAAACAAAATTGTATAGAGCCACTGCGAGAAGAACGGGCAAGAAACTCGGGGCCATTCTTTTATAAGTCTTTTAACAATGTTTTACATACTTACTATATACACTTTATTTACACTTTCACTGGATTATCAACTATTAATTAACATATAAAGTCATTGTTTACATAAACAGATATTTTCTTATTTGATATATAATTGTTATAACCCTTTTATCAAACCATGTAATGGTCCAAAAGGACCATTACATTTAAACGAGGTTTTTCGTTATGTAACATCAGAAAAGATAATAATAAATTACTTAACTTCACAACATCTTGATCGGGCAGCACTTCGTCACTAAAGACTACTTTCCAAATATATTTCGTCACCCCCGGAGCTCTGCTCGGCACGGTGGTCCGACCGAAACTGAATCAAGCAGCACTTCGTCGTCAAACACTATTTCAACACCACTGGAGGTCTGCTCGGCACGGCGGTCTGACAGAAAGTGAATCAACTCGCTTTACACTACCCGTTTTATAGGAAGGAACAAACAAGGTGACGAAGTGACTACCGTCACAAACACAGTACTCATTTAAATTGACAATTATGTGATTTCAAGCTCTATACATATGGCAATAAGTATAATAAAATCATCAATGATTTTACACATAGATATAAAGTACATAATATATACTATTTTAAATAAGTATCTTTACAAGTATCTTGTCACATGATCAGTTATACTACTAATAAAATATACTTGTAGTATAAATATTATCAAATAATGATTCCAGTGATCATGATAATCCATATATTATGATGCTTAATCACAGTCTCACATTATACAATATTAGGTACAGTATCAAATTCACACCACAGATAAAATATACACATAGATAATTAAACCAATACTTATTTTCATCTTAAGAACCACAGAGTATTTCTAAATCGAAATTAGAATGTCACATTATACCAGTTGTTTAAATCTTAAGATTAAAGCCAATCAAGTGAATATGAACAAATATTTCAATAAATAGTGAGCCAATTTTCAAATAATCTATCACGGCCATACTGACCAGTACTTTGCTCTCAAAGTACAACCTCAATTTTTATTATTTTCATTTCATTTTATTTCAATTCAATTCGTTTCCATTTTTATCATGTCCTTTCACTTCATTTTATTTCAATTCAATTCTTTTCATGTCATGTCATGTCATTATAAGAGGTCTCTGGCCTTGATATACTCTACCTATCACCTGCTGCGCATGACTTCCAGTAAAGCATCAGCGCAGTGACCGACCAGCAGTATTGTCATATAAAAGATCTCAGGCCTTCAACGTATATTAGTCCTACCACACGCTGCCAGTGGTATTACTGGGACTAATGGAAGGTCAGAAACCGACCAGCGTGTCAGTCATATAGTCATATAGTCATTATATTTATGAATATATTGCTTTATCAAAATATTTATTATTATTTAAAATTGCCACGAACGTTCACTCACAAAATCTTGAAATACCCGTCCATCACATATAATGTTTGCTACCACATATATATACTTACTCGTATATATATATTTTATTTCTACATGTATATTTTGTTTTTTTATTCAATGTATTGGCTCTACTCATTTTGAGATGTATTGGCTTTGTCCATTTTCAGTTATCATCAATATTGTATATAATCAATTTATTTAACAATATTTGAAAACAATCCCAATACAAATCATTTATATAAGTTTTATAATATCATTAAATATAATCTATCACGGTTAATCCAAATAATAATATATAACTATCGATTTAATGTTATAACATCTGCTATATTTATATACTTCAGCTGTACTTAAACTTGTTCAAAATAAACGTTTTGACCCACCCATTCACCGGGCTAGAAATTAATGGCTTCTTTGGCAACATCAATATTTCTTTAACTACTGTGTTGCCTTGGTGTCTAAGTCGATCATTCCGTATGAAATAGTTTCTCGCCTATGATTTTGACCGACATAGACCACATCATTCACAATTTAAATTTAGTAGCAGCTACAAACGAAGATCTCCTTCAAATATCAGATTGAAGTAAAGCTTATGGGCTTCACGTCAACCCAGTAAAAACACAAGTCATTGTTGTTGGCAGTTTACGTATGATTAGCAGAATTGATTGGGATGTATTGCCGAAGGTGACGTTGAACGGGGTTACTGTTCCACATAGTGCCACAGTAAAAATCTTGGCATAATTATTGACAGTTGCTCAACATGGGGACCGCAGCTAGCAGAGAACAGGACAAAGTTCTATGACGAATAATTTTCCACAGAAGCTGTACGTTTATGGAACTCTTTGCCGCTCGAAATAAAACTTGCACCCTCTACATATGTATTCAAAAACCTTGTTAAAACTCACTACCTTTCTTGATAACTATTACGCTGCTACTACTATTGTAAAACTAATTCCATTGTTTTGTGTGTTTGGACTCAAGTCGCTGCAAATATTGTAATAATATAACATTATATAACGTATGTAAATCTGATGTTTTATGTATGGATAGTTATACATATATATACATATGTATTTATTACATTTTCCATTTTTTTTATATTTACATATTTATTTATTATTATTTATTTATATATTTATTATTTATTTTAAGGTACTTTGGTTTGTTAAATGATAACTTTATGATGTCGGTAATTTACGTCTTAATTTATTTATTTTCCTATTCTTGTTGGAAATTATTATTTAATTTTAATTATTATCAGTATTGTTATGGATATACCTCCATCCATATTTATTTATAAATATCCCTTTGTATAGGGTTGTCTGGAAGAGATCGCTCTCAGCGATAAGACCGCCCATTGTCACACCTACTCTTAGTTATTGTTTTAAGTTATAAATTTGTAATGTGTAATTAAAGTGTTATCTATCTAACTAATTTAAGTACCTTTTTTTTTTACTATTGCTGTAATTCGTTTAGAAATAAATTAATTAATGTACATACATTTCACTGACATGTAAACCGAATTTTGCACACCCATTAACACCCATCAAGGGTAGATATTAGTGGACATAATTTGTGAAAATAATTCTAAGATCGATGTATATAAACTACCCATACTCCTGGGAACAAATTAAGTTGGACATTTCCCTCTGTGCCTATTATTTGTCTTACAGGGAAATAACAATTTTTTTTTGTTTTAAGAACTGTTGTGTCATGTTTGCTGAATCTGCCACAGACCGTTTGGCTATTCTGACGAATTGTTTATCGTATTTGTTAAACGTACCCACGTAACGTTTAACCTGGCATTGCTACGAGAAATAAATATATTAGAAATAGTGTGATGTTAATACATTTCTCCCCATATTCGACGAATGAACTTTATTAGTGGAGAAGTTTGATCCTATATCGGCTATCACAAGATTTGGGGTACGAAATAATGTAATCATTTTCATCTATATTTAGAAGGATATGGTTATACTCTTCCTCAGATTGTCTGAAAATCCCAGAGTAATCCAAGTGTAATAAATTGATTTCCCTATACGATTGAAAGAAAAGAGTTTTCTTAGATATATAGTAAAAGTTAAAGTGTAAATTAGACTGGTTCATGTAGTTTCTAGTTTTGTTTAGTGTTTGTCATATCTTACGTGACAGTCATCATCGTGTAGAGTTATAAAACTTTACTAGTTCATATTCTGCCTATGTCATCATAGAACGACAATAGTACTGATGAGAATTTCCCAAATAATAGTGTAATTTTGTTTTGAAGATCGAAATCTAAATGACCTTTCAGTTCATATGGTTGTTTGACAAGGACCAAGTACCCTAATATGGTTCGAACAAAAAATCTAAGACCGGAAGATACTTTTATTACAGCGGCATATGGATGATAAAATTTGATGTACAATAAAGTGTTTATCTCTCTAAGCAATGTTCAAAACTGTAGTTGAATAGTATTGCTATCGATTTATGTGCCACCAGGAGCCTCCCTGTCCGCATTTTTTTTTATTAGCCATAGTAAGTTTGAATAAAACTTTTGTGAAACAATAAGACATCATGATTACCCGAACATCATTACTTTTTAAATAAGAGTAAAATAAAAACGAAGTTCAGACTAACGTACATAGCCCTATGTGGGCTACATAATTGCATTGTACGTTTGTGATTTCGTGATGCTTAATTCATGTTTGATATAGTCAGTCTTCGGATTATAGTCTTGTATGTATATGTTTCTAATACGCTTTGTGATTTAAAATAAGCCAATTTGTAACAGGAAACATTTGGTCTTGGGCATTGTCAGTTTTAGGCGGTTTAGCTGTTCGGTCGTGTTTTCTAACAATCTGCTTAATAGTGTATTCAAACGGTCGTTTTTGGGGGATTTTAAGCACATGTTGTGAAAAGTGAAATAAGTTTATTTCCTAGTAACCTGAGTTTTACTCTGGCGTATTCACATATAAATCGGTAGTTTCCGAAGTTAACAGAATAGCTATCACTCTGACGCTGAAGCCTTTGTAAGTTTAACTGATAAAAATTGTGACTCCCAGACCAAGATCTTTAAATGAATTGGTTGGAGAAATAGCCAGTAAAATTTATGAGAGTCCTACCCGGTTGCTAATATTTTTTTTTTGGTGTGGGGTACAAATTCTTTTTGTAGCTTTGAACAGGTCCCACTTTTCAATTTGAAGATCCTAGATTTTCACAATAACAATACAGAGCCAAATAGGCTTTACCTGATTTGCAACAGTAGTGATGGTGCTCCAGCCCAGATCACCAAATAGCGGTATACCTGCTGTCTGCACCATTGTCATTCTTCTCAGGATCAAAAGGTGGTAGCACCACGTCATCCCCATGGTGTGAGCCAGCTACTGCGTCGCAGATGGCCTTAAGCAGACCCTCCACAACAGCCGGATACATGAGAAGCCACGTCCACACGTTCTGAAAGCATTTGAAACAATGTGAAGTATAACGTGTTCTATCCCACTTCTGATGTTAGTTGGATTTAAACAACAGAGTCAATAGTCAAAACCATTTATTCAATTTGATGAAATTGTAATATTGAATGATTCAGCAGATTTGCATGAGCGAACAAAATTGTATAGAGCCACTGCGAGAAGAACGGGCAAGAAACTCGGGGCCATTCTTTTATAAGTCTTTTAACAATGTTTTACATACTTACTATATACACTTTATTTACACTTTCACTGGATTATCAACTATTAATTAACATATAAAGTCATTGTTTACATAAACAGATATTTTCTTATTTGATATATAATTGTTATAACCCTTTTATCAAACCATGTAATGGTCCAAAAGGACCATTACATTTAAACGAGGTTTTTCGTTATGTAACATCAGAAAAGATAATAATAAATTACTTAACTTCACAACATCTTGATCGGGCAGCACTTCGTCACTAAAGACTACTTTCCAAATATATTTCGTCACCCCCGGAGCTCTGCTCGGCACGGTGGTCCGACCGAAACTGAATCAAGCAGCACTTCGTCGTCAAACACTATTTCAACACCACTGGAGGTCTGCTCGGCACGGCGGTCTGACAGAAAGTGAATCAACTCGCTTTACACTACCCGTTTTATAGGAAGGAACAAACAAGGTGACGAAGTGACTACCGTCACAAACACAGTACTCATTTAAATTGACAATTATGTGATTTCAAGCTCTATACATATGGCAATAAGTATAATAAAATCATCAATGATTTTACACATAGATATAAAGTACATAATATATACTATTTTAAATAAGTATCTTTACAAGTATCTTGTCACATGATCAGTTATACTACTAATAAAATATACTTGTAGTATAAATATTATCAAATAATGATTCCAGTGATCATGATAATCCATATATTATGATGCTTAATCACAGTCTCACATTATACAATATTAGGTACAGTATCAAATTCACACCACAGATAAAATATACACATAGATAATTAAACCAATACTTATTTTCATCTTAAGAACCACAGAGTATTTCTAAATCGAAATTAGAATGTCACATTATACCAGTTGTTTAAATCTTAAGATTAAAGCCAATCAAGTGAATATGAACAAATATTTCAATAAATAGTGAGCCAATTTTCAAATAATCTATCACGCTCGTTGTCGTACCTAAATATCGTTGGCCTAGACTGTTATCAGATCATGTCAAAAGACCAATAACTAACATGGAGGGTCAAGTATTATTTTTGTATACCACATATTAAAAGAGTAATATTTAAACATAATTATTATGTAACATTAAATGCAGTTTATTTTTATAGATCTATAGATCAACGAATGTAGACGCAGTAATTAATATACAGATACAACATAAAAAAATAAACCTATTATATAAAATTTATATTTAAAAGTGCTTATGTACAATAAATTATTTAGTTTTACGAAGATTCTTCACAAAATATCTAAATTTCATATTTTGCCCTTTCGATATGGAGAGAGCCCTAAAAGTTATTTTCGCAGAACTTCAATCAAATATTTTCGTTACCCGTGAAAGTATCGCTACTGGATGCCGTATTATACCATTGACAGTACAATTATTTTTTTGGGCTGTATCAAATTATGCATATACAGTTGAGTTGTGTGAGAACAAGCTTCTTAAAAAACTTCCGCTATCTCCGACATTTCAAAATTCTCCTTATCGTATTAAAAAAATGCGCGTCTTGTAAATTTATGCAAATGGTAAACGCTGGCTAAATAAGCCTTGCTTTTAATAAGGAGTACAACGAGAAGAACGGGAAGATCCCAAATAGAAAACGTACAGTGAGCGATGAAAATACTCTCTAAATAACCAGCTAGACAATTTGCGTTTTGCCTATTGCTGGATGCCCACAGTCCGTGGAAGACGCAGCTCTCAATTTCAATATTCAGTTATGAGCTGATTTTATTAATTCTTCATAGTCTTTTTGGCTAAATTAAAAAAGAACTATTTTACTAATACCAAATCAGTACTAGGCAATAGGCGTACAAGTTTCAGTCCTATATATATAAGTAAGTTAATTATATTGACACCGCGACTTCCTTGGCAGAGCAACAGAAGCGCCGCAAGAATGCTAATCTCGGTAGTGGTTACACAGTTGAGTCGTTTGGTGT
Organism: Plagodis pulveraria; assembly: GCA_963890685.1. Lineage (NCBI taxonomy): Eukaryota > Metazoa > Arthropoda > Insecta > Lepidoptera > Geometridae > Plagodis > Plagodis pulveraria. Next base: position 13,095,144 of record OY982961.1, read on the forward strand.
ATTGGGCCCGTGGGGGCAAGGAGCTCATCGTATTTTCCAAAACCTATAAAAGAGCTTGGTCGATGCAATGGGTGATCATATGCTGGCATTTATATGGCTCAACGAATAAGTATTGCCATCCAACGGGGCAATGCTGCCGGTATGTTGGGCAATACTGCCGGTATGTTGGGCAATGCTGCCAACTGTTATTGGGCTAGAGCATTTGGACTGCCTGTAGGCCTACAATGGACTTTAAGTTGCTTTACTGCTTTCTTTGTAGTTGCTGTAGTGTTATATATAGTTTGTGCGTTTTGTGAATAAAAAAGTAATAACGGTATATCGCCTCTTTTTATCACTACATAGTATAAAACAAAGTCGCTTTCTCTGTCCCTATATCCCTATGTATGCTTAAATCTTTTAAACTACGCAACGGATTTTGATGCGGTTTTTTTTACATAGAGTGATTTAAGAGGAAGGTTTATATGTATAATAACATCCATTAAATAGTGGAGAAATACTGTTATTTTTGAGGTTTCTAATGTGATGTCGTAAATAATTACATTTTTTCCGCTTATATTGCAAACGCAGGCTGAACCCTACGAGATTTATCAAAATAATGTACTAAGTATTGTACACATTGAAAAGGTCTACAGAAAATTTAGCTATGTTATATGTCTATCTCTTATGGATATCCCACACTAAACATTTTTTGTCATTTATTTTTTACGACAAATAATGGCTAATTTTCGAAGCGATTTTAACCAATACAGCATTAATCCTTATCTAATTAAATACTTTATATACATTGTTGATTTAATATAGATCTATATGGCCCTTTACAGCATGATTTAAATGAATAATTTCGAAGATATTACAGATTTAAAAATAGCGGGACGTAGCGTTTGCGGTGGTTCCGGCCGGCCCGGGCGGCGGGAGCGTGTAGTAGTTTAAAAATGTAAAAAGTAAATAAGTAAAAATGTAGCGTATGAATTTAGATATTCCAAAGATAGCAGGAAATCTTCATGTTTTGGGGAAAGAAAAATTGTTTTACTCTTAATTTAACGCGTGCGGGCCACGGGCAGTAATGAATAAATCAAAACTACTGGATCGATTTTAATCATTTTTTCAGTGAATGACATAGGCTATATATTTTATACCCGTGCGAAGCCGGAGCGGGCCGCTAGTTAAATATAAATCGCATCACATCGAAAGCCATACCCCAATGAAGGGGTGTTTGGCCCACGGTTGATAGGGGTCTTTGGAGTCACAGTCCCAGGTAGTTTAGTGGGTAGGTAGGTCTCAGTGAATATTCTTCTGTAGGAATAGTTCAGTCGTTTATTTATTTTAGTATAAGATAACACATTTTTATGGTAGACTGTAAATTATCCTTTGAATATAATCATTCCGGATCTAGTCTATTCCAGTTACACCACTCATCCATCTTGACATCAATTGCCTCTTTCAATGCTGAGCATTCGTTTCTATACACTATTTTATTCTTCGATCTTGACTTTAAGAACTACATAGGTTACAACCTAGATATTTATTATATCTGCATTTTAAGTCTTATAATGTTTTTTTTAAGTTATTGTGCTGGAACAAGCTCGAGGCGAGAGAGTTGTTAAGTCTCATGTGCCTGTAATTTCACTGGCTCTCAAGGACTGCTGCCGAAACACACCGTAAGGTGCTTGGCGACAGATTTTCTACTTGAGGGCGGTAGCTATCCAGACGGGCAATCGCAAAATGCCCTTCCATCATGCGGTGAAGCTCAAGCTGGCGGTGAGGATCGAACCAGGGACCTGCGGTACGGCAGTCATAGATACGATACAACAACCGATTATAATCACATACGATGTTGATTTCAATATTGCAAATGTTGATTCCTTTATTACAAACTGCCTTTTGGTACTATTTCACTTGAACACTCTTATTATTTCTCACTTGAACAAAGCACAAAATGTTCATCCTTGAGTTCTTTTACTGAACAATGTTTAGAAAATCTTTGGAATAGACATGGGAAATTCGTGTAGATTTACGTAAGCCCACAGGCGTTCATAGCATATTAGCCACGTCACGTCCAATATCGGAAGCAAAACTGTATCGAACAACGTGATCGTGATAGACAGTCAAGATCGACGAATGCGGAAATATCAACGCCGAGTGGAAATTGAATTTCGATACCTGTGGGGTTTACTAACCGAATCGTTTACAAAGAAATTGTTAGTATCTCTTCACTTCTGTCACTTGGCAAAATGAGATTTTACGTCAGATACCACGAGTCATCCATAGTTTTTCGGTGTGAGGCGACGTAATTTTTTTCAAAAAAGGGACGCAAAGCGACCGAGACAGAGACGATTGCCTTGCAAAAACAGTTCTTGGCTACCTTATACGGTATCGACAATTTATCGTCGATGCCGCACCATATAAAGGATTCTTTGGCAGACACGAATTCCGGGTTTTCCAAACTACTAACCATCATGCTAGTCATTACTTAATTCTAAATTCTTTGAATCATTGTGAGTCTAAGTTCAACGTGTCAATCGAATGTAATAGATATGTGTATGAAAAAGAAAATACGCAATGAAATTCAATTAAATTTTGACATAATATAATATAATATATACCTACATAATATATAATTATAATGTATTTTTTTGTCGGTGGTATGACTTTATTAACAAATACAAAGAACTATTATACAACATTACAGCTACTACAATGAAAGCGTTTAGCCAACCTAGAAGTCATTGCAGACTCTTAGGCAGTCCTCCAGCCCATTCCCTCGTTGAATTGCTATGCTTTTAGGTCCTTACATATGAAATTGGCGTTTTTCGTACTGGCCACTTTAATCACGAATTTCTCCTCTTTGGTAAGGAATTCCAAATTCAAATTTGTACAGCTATAGACTCATGTATTTGTGCTTCGATGATCGTCATTCATTTGTTTTTTTTCTTCTGTTTTTTTCTGTTTGCGTCACTCATTTTACAAAATGGAAAACCTTAAATATCGCATTATTTACGAGTACGAGTTCCGCCGTGGCACTAGTGCTGCGGAAACAATTCGAAGGGTGAATGATGTGTATGGCGGTCGTGTTGCAAAAGAAAACACAGTTCGTTTTTGGTTCCAACGTTTTCGTTCTGGAAATTTCGACCTGCAGAACAAGCCCCGTGGACGGCCTGAGACTCAAGTTGATAATGAAGAGTTGAAGGCTATTGTGGAAGCGGATCCATCGCAAACCACGTCCGAGTTAGCTGCAGGCTGCAATGTTAGTGATAAAACTGTTTTAATTCACTTGAAGCAAATTGGGAAGATTAAAAAGCTTGAAAGGTGGGTACCTCACGAATTGACTGAAACAAACCGGCAAACGCGCGTCGACTGCTGCGTTACATTACTAAACCGGCACAATAATGAAGGTATTTTAAACCGAATCATTACCTGTGATGAAAAATGGGTTCTTTACGATAATCGGAAGCGCTCAGCGCAATGGTTAGATCCTGGCCAGCCAGCCAAATCCTGCCCCAAGCGAAAATTAACCCCAAAAAAGTTACTTGTAAGCGTTTGGTGGACTAGTGCCGGTATTGTTCATTACAGTTTTTTCAAATCTGGCCAGACTATTACGGCTGATGTCTATTGTCAGGAATTGCAAACCATGATGGAAAAGCTAGCGGCTAAACAACCTAGGCTGGTCAATCGCTCCACGCCACTGCTGCTTCACGACAACGCTAGACCACACACTGCGCTACAGACGGCTACTAAATTAGAAGAGCTTCAATTGGAAAGTCTAAGACATCCTCCGTACTCCCCGGACCTTGCTCCAACAGATTACCATTTTTTTCGAAATTTGGATAACTTCTTGCAAGGGAAAAAATTCAACTCCGATGGGGCAGTCCAAATCGCCTTCAAATATTTTATTGATTCCCGTCCGACTGGTTTTTTTAGTAAAGGGATCAATGAACTACCTATGAGATGGCAAAAGTGCATAGAAAATAATGGTTCATACTTTGATTAATTAAATATATTATATTAAAAAATATTCGACTTTTTGTTCCTCCCATACAAAACGCCAATTTCATATGTAAGGACCTATATATACACCGTGTCCCAAAATTCAACGATAAGCCGGCATCGGTGCATGGACCTACTCATGACGACTCGGGAAAAAAAAAAAAAAAAAAAAACTCTTTTTTTTTAATTACAGAGACTTTATAAACAGTTATAATTTTTTTTTTTTTTTCCGAGGAGTCATGAGTAGGTCCATGCACCGATGCCGGCTTATCGTTGAATTTTGGGACACGGTGTATATATAGCATTGCAATTTAAATGTAATTAATCTTAGATAATGGACAATTCTAAATTTGGAAATTGCACTCTAGATTTGATGTTATTGTGAGTCTTAAACAATTATATAGGTAAATAGACACGATATTTTAAGATCATGCGTTTAAGAGGACGAATACAGTGCAACACCATAAAGTGTTCCTAAAAGACACTTACTCGTACAGACTGGGTAGAGTTTAGACAAAATCAGTCATAAGTAATCAGTAATTAATTAATAGATTCAGGCGTTTCTTTTCGGAAATACATAACTAATCATAAACAATATTTCAAAACTATTTTAAGATAACATAACATGTATATTATTAAAAAAAATATTAAATATGAAAAATAATTCAAGTGACGATTTTGCCGCCGATATGTCAGAAACGCCACGTAGGCAGCCGGAATAGTTTTCATTGAGTCCACTGCTATAAGAGTTTCAGATGTTTTACGTCACACGTTATGCGTTGATTCTCTCGTTTCGCCACTGCATACGAGTATACCTTTTATAGCAAGTATAAATTGATTAAAAGGTAAAAAACTCGACAGCAAATTATTTATTTTCGTTAACCGTTTTATCGTTCCATTGAAATGAAAACTTCAAGATATATTTATGGAATTGTTTCTTAAAGCCCTTCATTTCGATACGACAATCGATGGGTTTGGGCGATAAATTATATTTTTTCTTACAATATGGCGTCGAAAATCCACTAATTAATTTTATTTTAATTTGTTTTTGTGTACCTGGTGTCACCTACGCTATCAAGACGAATCTAATGATATATTAGGTCCTTACATATGAAATTGGCGTTTTGTATGGGAGGAACAAAAAGTCGAATATTTTTTAATATAATATATTTAATTAATCAAAGTATGAACCATTATTTTCTATGCACTTTTGCCATCTCATAGGTAGTTCATTGATCCCTTTACTAAAAAAACCAGTCGGACGGGAATCAATAAAATCTTTGAAGGCGATTTGGACTGCCCCATCGGAGTTGAATTTTTTCCCTTGCAAGAAGTTATCCAAATTTCGAAAAAATGGTAATCTGTTGGAGCAAGGTCCGGGGAGTACGGAGGATGTCATAGACTTTCCAATTGAAGCTCTTCTAATTTAGTAGCCGTCTGTAGCGCAGTGTGTGGTCTAGCGTTGTCGTGAAGCAGCAGTGGCGTGGAGCGATTGACCAGCCTAGGTTGTTTAGCCGCTAGCTTTTCCATCATGGTTTGCAATTCCTGACAATAGACATCAGCCGTAATAGTCTGGCCAGATTTGAAAAAACTGTAATGAACAATACCGGCACTAGTCCACCAAACGCTTACAAGTAACTTTTTTGGGGTTAATTTTCGCTTGGGGCAGGATTTGGCTGGCTGGCCAGGATCTAACCATTGCGCTGAGCGCTTCCGATTATCGTAAAGAACCCATTTTTAATCACAGGTAATGATTCGGTTTAAAATACCTTCATTATTGTGCCGGTTTAGTAATGTAACGCAGCAGTCGACGCGCGTTTGCCGGTTTGTTTCAGTCAATTCGTGAGGTACCCACCTTTCAAGCTTTTTAATCTTCCCAATTTGCTTCAAGTGAATTAAAACAGTTTTATCACTAACATCGCAGCCTGCAGCTAACTCGGACGTGGTTTGCGATGGATCCGCTTCCACAATAGCCTTCAACTCTTCATTATCAACTTGAGTCTCAGGCCGTCCACGGGGCTTGTTCTGCAGGTCGAAATTTCCAGAACGAAAACGTTGGAACCAAAAACGAACTGTGTTTTCTTTTGCAACACGACCGCCATACACATCATTCACCCTTCGAGTTGTTTCCGCAGCACTAGTGCCACGGCGGAACTCGTACTCGTAAATAATGCGATATTTAAGGTTTTCCATTTTGTAAAATGAGTGACGCAAACAGAAAAAAACAGAAGAAAAAAAACAAATGAATGACGATCATCGAAGCACAAATACATGAGTCTATAGCTGTACAAATTTGAATTTGGAATTCCTTACCAAAGAGGAGAAATTCGTGATTAAAGTGGCCAGTACGAAAAACGCCAATTTCATATGTAAGGACCTAATATTATAAAAAAATACTTACGCCGTTTAGAAGTTATGGTGGAATAAAGAAACCCTGGAAACACAACACTTTTTCTGGGTAAGCGCGCTCCATCATCGATCGCATCATCACTTAACATCAGGTGAGATAGTGGTCAAGTGCTACCCAGTTCAGTATAAAAAAAAAAAAAAAAAAAAAAACTCCTTTTTTGGGCAGTTGTGTAAAAAGGGAGGTGTCTAAGAATCCATACTTATTATTCAATATTTTAATATTACGGAGTCTTTGGATCAAATGAGTAGAGGTACTCAAGGCTATAAGAACAAGACAACAAGGTGATCACAAAGATTGACTGACATATTAATATTTGTAGAATGAAAACTTACGACTGGCGGGAAAACAAATATTTAAACAGTTTTTTCAGGCTTGTCAGTTTCATAACCATTTCATGAGATCAGGGTACTTGCTAATAGTTTACGTATTCGTTCCTATGACATCGTTGTACATGACTACATAAGTTACCACTTAAACCGTCTAAAATATAAATACATACGTTTATCCGTAACAAATACGATAAGTTCAATACGTAGACATTAAAAAAAAATATAAGATACTGTAAAAATCTTCCCCGTATCTTGCGTTTTACATGATCAAGTACATTCAATAGTTAATCGAACCGCAAACCAAAATAATATAGTAATAGGAATACACGGACCTAATACATGGAATTTGCCACAAAAGACGTCTGTGTTCGCTTTAAAACCTGCTATGCGATCATTCGCTTCTATTCCAATTAACTACATTAAAAAAAAACAGGACTAGGGTTTGAACTCTCGTCTATCCGTCCCTACGGCAAGGACATGCTCTTCGAGTCTTAGCTACCGTGGTAATAAATTATATTTAAAATTTCTGCGGAATATATTATTAATTATTTCATAAAGTAACTTAAGTTGACAATCTAGGTATGTCAAAGTCAAGAAAATTTCCAATTAGATGTTTGTTTACGATGACGCAACTCAATAATTCTATTTTTTTTTTATTGTAGGTTAGTCTTTGACCACAATCTCACCTGATGGTAAGTGATGATGTGGTCGAAGATATTGTTCAGGCTAACCTAGAATTACTGGCTCTCAAGGGCTGCTGCCGGAACACATCGTTAGGTTAGCTTAAGTTATCTAAATAATTACAATAATTATAGACAAACAACTTCATACTTCCCCGTGGTAAATGCACTCGTAAAACATTTTTGCCTCACACAACTACGTAACTTTTATTCCTTTGTAACGAAATTTATGAGTATAATGTTGTCTTGGGTTTTCGCAATTATTTTACATTATTATATAGACTTATAATAATGTAAAATATAGGGGGGCTGAGTCATCCGCGTCCGTAGGAGAGTACCCTAGAGCGAATCCCTACACGTGGTCCCCGGGTGGTGCTAAACAGATGATATACTGGTGGTAGGCTTCGGCCGAGGCTAGTGACCACCCACTGGACAAAGTCACGCCGCCAAACGACCTAGTCGTGTTCCGGCGTGTTGTCCAGTGACGCCGTATGAAAGTCGGGTCAGAACAGTAGCATCCTAAGTAGCCTGAATAAGAAGCACAACGTTCGGCCGCATTGGGCGACTAGTCGCGGAGGGTAGCGGGATCCGAGGCACGGTGCACCGCTGGCCGACCGCAGTCAGTAGGGGACCCAATTGTGACTTAGCCACTCATGAAAGGCTGTCCCGCCAACTGTGAAAAATCCCAGAGATGCGCCATCACGCCGGTCGGCAACCGGGAGAGAGGACGCGATGGACATTTATGGGGGGGCTCGGGCGTCCCCGCAGTCTCCAGACTAGTCCCCCGTCGATGTGTGCAGTTTCGTTTTGTTTTGCAGGATCTACTGGGCGTGATGCCTCGTTCTACTGCCGACTTTCAACCTTTTTACTCCCAAACTCACCATGCACAGAAACAAAAATATGAGAAAGTTTGGACAGCGGCTGCACTCCCTCTCACTGAAAGTGCACCTCTGCAATATAAGAGGCTTGCACTCTAATCTCGTTCCTGTCCATTACCACCTGGAGACAGATAAACCTCACCTTTTGTTTCTCACGGAGACGCAGATTGGTTGTCCATCCGACGTGTCGTACCTTACTTACCCAGGGTACACCCTGGAGCACAACTTTAAATCACACGCGGGCGTATGTGTATATGCCCGGGATGACATCTGCATTCGGCGTCTCCGAAAATTTGAAGACCCCATGTTCTCTGTGCTTTGGGCGCTGGTGGACACAGGTGTTGAGAAGATTCTCTACGCTTGTGTTTACCGCTCTCATAGTGGAGATCAGGGGACGACCAGGCTCACCGAATACCTCAGTGAGGTGGCGGACGCAGCTCAACAGAGGTACCCTACTGCCCAATTGGTGTTTCTGGGGGATTTTAATGGCCATCACCAGGATTGGCTATACCCATACCAGGACACCAACCATGCAGGTAGAGAGACGCGAAAGCTTGCTTTAGCGTTAAATCTCACCCAGCTGGTCCAAGGAGCCACGAGGGTACCTGATGTTGAGTCTCACACAGCCTATTGCCTGGACCTTCTGCTGACAACTGATCCAGACCGTTACTCGGTGTCGATTTGTCCACCGTTAGGTAAGTCCGACCATTGTCTGGTGAAATCTGTATCCGTCTACTCTCCGCCCGATTCCAGCCCTCGAGGCACCCGGCGGATGTGGCGATACAAATCAGCAGATTGGGATGAGATGCGGTCTTTCTTCGCATCTTATCCGTGGCAGCCTGTATGCTTCTCTTCTGGTGATACTACCGCCTGTGCAAACGCCGTGACAGATGTGTTGCGTTTAGCAATGGAATACTTCATTCCATTCTCTGACGTACCACTGTCCGGCAAAGCTCGCCCATGGTTCAGTCCTGAATGTGGACGCGCTGAGGCGCTAAAACATCAAGCATACTTAGCCTGGGTTGATGCTCGTAAGCACAAGGCAAAGGATATTCACTTAAAGAAGAGAGCTTTTAACAAGGCTGCCAAAGCCAGCAAAAAGGTCTTACAGAAGGCTCGTTTTGACCACATTGGCCGAATAGGGAACAAGCTTGCTTCATACCCTACGGGTAGTAAAGCGTTTTGGTCCCTAGCTAAATCGGTTGAATCGAACTTCTGCCGCCCCTCACTGCCTCCACTGCAGAAACCTGATGGAACGCTGGCTCACACCGCTGAAGAGAAAGCAAACCTGTTTGCTTCTCTGTTTGCGGAGTCTTCACGTCTTGATTCTGGTACTGCGACTCCTCCAATTCTACCTCGAAGCGAAATTGTCATGAATGACATACATATTCGCCAAAAGGATGTTCGTAAGACACTATGCAATCTGGACGTGAATAAAGCCAGTGGTCCTGATGGTATACCTGCAATAGTATTAAAAACTTGTGCGCCTGAGTTGTCTCCTGAACTAACACGCCTTTTTCGGCTGTCTCTTGAGACTGGTAAAGTGCCCAAATCATGGAAGCTTGCTAACGTGCAACCCGTGCCTAAAAAAGGTAGTCAAGCCGACCCTGCTAACTATAGACCCATCTCTATCACGTCTATACTCTGTAAGAGTATGGAGCGTGTTCTCAACTGCCGGCTCCTGGCATACCTAGAAGTGAATGATCTCCTCAGTGACCATCAATACGGGTTCCGCCGAAATCGGTCCACTGGGGATCTTCTAGCGTATGCCACGTATATCTGGAGTGAAGCCATTGAGAAACAAGGGGAAGCGCTTGCCGTCTCCCTTGACATCTCTAAGGCCTTTGACAGGGTCTGGCATGACGCCCTTATTAGCAAGCTTCCTGCATACGGCCTGCCTACTGGTTTTTGTGCGTGGATATCGGACTTCCTGAGGGATCGATCATTACGAGTAGTCGTTGACGGCTGCTCGTCAGATCAAATGGGTATCAATGCCGGTGTTCCCCAGGGGTCAGTGCTCTCTGCGACGCTCTTCCTGCTGCATATCAACGATCTGTTAAAGCCCGGTACCTTTGGGTATGCAGACGACAGCACGGTTGTAGAGAGCTATACATCTACCGCACGAACCAGTGAGCCAGAAATCCAGAGACTCAGAGAAGCTATGGTCGAACGCTTGAACTTATCCCTTAAGGCAGTCTCTGACTGGGGCGATGCCAACCTGGTTAAGTTCAATGCCAATAAGACCCAGGCGTGTTTGTTCTCCGCTAAAAGGAGACCATTTCAACTGTCTCCAACTTTCCGAGATGTATCTGTGCCCGTCACAGACCACCTAGACCTCCTCGGTGTCACTCTATCATCGACTCTAAACTTTGGCTCGTATATCGAGTCAAAGGCTCAGTTAGCCGCCAAGAAACTTGGTATCCTCTCAAAGGTGAGACGGTACTTCACACCGGAACAGATGCTAACTTTGTACAAAGCGCAAGTAAGGTCCTGTGTTGAGTACTGCTCTCACCTCTGGGACGGCTCTGCCAAATACCAACTTGAGGCACTGGAGTCGATTGAGAGACGCGCCAGGAGGTTAATAGGCAGCGACTTTCTGAAGGAGTCTCGGCTGCAAAGCCTTGAGCACCGCCGTAAAGTCGCTTGTCTATCGGTCTTTTACCGGATACATTTCGGTGAATGTGCACAAGAACTGCACGACTTGGTTCCGCCCTCACCCTTTTTCCATCGGACGTCCAGACAAACGGGGAGGCGCCATCCGTACATGGTTGATATTCCGAAGACTCGTACGAAGCGCTTCGCTTCCACTTTTCTCGTGCGTACTGCGAAAGAGTGGAACTCCTTACCGTGGTCAGTCTTTCCCGATGAATACAATATGGGTGTCTTCAAATCGAGAGTAAATAGGTTTCTTCTAGGTAAGCGTGCTCCATCCTAGACCACATCAATGCTTAACATCAGGCAGGGTGTGGTCAAACGCGAACCTATAACGAATAAAAAAAAAAAAAAAAAAAAAACTTAAACAGTTTAAATCGCGATTAATTTAGTCCCGACGTTTCAAACACTTTGCAGTGGTCGTGGTCACCGGGTAACATACGAGTATGCCTACAAAACTAGCTCCCGACCAAGACTCCACCGCATGGAAATCGTTCATATAGCGCTCCATTGGGAACTTCTCAGCAAATCAGGATAATAGTATATTAGGTATGTCCTAATCCAGGACCTAAGGTCACCAACGACCTAAATCATCAAACTCCGTTCAGCCGTTTTGAGAATGAGAGACAAATGCACACACACATTCGCATTTAAAATATGTGTGATGATGTGAATATTAGTTTCTCTCTAACCTTGTGTTTAAATATTTCACTCTCCTATATTTCTACTAGCTCTCTTTACACGTGTCCAACGTCACAAATTGAGTGAAATATTATATTTCAAAGCAATATGTGATTTGGCGAGCCCATAATACTAAAATTATATTAGGGGTACGCTTCAATATAGAAGTTTATATGAAGGATTTTATTGAAAGCGTTTCGCACTGTATGAAAATTCTACCTATTTTCCTCGTACGCCGAGCGAATATTTTATTATATTAAAAGATGGAAAATTTGTGGAGAGGCTTGAAATCGTCCGTTTTAATAACCGTTTGCAAAAGTGGCAATAACTATACTAACATAAGTAAGTTTTATTCAAATATTTCATCACTATCAAGTTTGTAATGCTTCATGACCTAACTTGGAAGATATTCTGTTACTAAAATATGTTAATATTTATCTGAATATATATAATTTAACATTCAAAAGTTAATACAATGGAATTTATCCTGTATTCATTTAGAGTAATTTAATTCTTCTCGACTCTAGCTTTAGCAGCTGGAATGATTGTGTTTAAAAGGTATTGTTTTTGAAATCTTAAGCCTTAATAAATTGTAACGTATAAACGTAGAACAACTAGCGGCGGCGCTAGCTGGCTCGGGGACATTCACTCAAATTTATGAGTCGCAGTGCGGAATATAAATTCTTGCGTGGCTCTCTCGCGATGAGACCGCGAAAAATTTATAAACTAGGCTACAGGCGGCGAAAAACTTACCTATAACTATTTTTGTCTACTCTGATCAATAAAGGAACAGAAAAATCTGCTGACTAAATTTCAAATGAATTTGGTATTCTATATTTTTAGTCAAGAAATTATTTTTAAATATTCTTGAATAAGGACAACTGGTGCTGTTATCTATTTTTAATATGAGTATCCAACACAAACTTCTTGTTGAATCAAGATAACGTTTTCCTGAAGAAACCGCTGCTCTTTGTAGACTGGTCGTTGGACAGAAATACCTGTTGTAATATAGCCTGTAATATTAATTTTGGCTTGTTAGTATTAATTCCGAGACAAGAATATAAATATGTTGTTATTTGTGATCAACGTCGTTGTGGTACCTCAATAACCTATGTATTATTTTTCTATGAAAATTTTAATTACGTTTACACTGTGAGAAATGTTGTTGACCCATGAATAAAAAAAAATGATTTGGTGTGCATTATAATGTTACTTATGAACTACGGTGTGAACTACGTGCAATGGTGTTATAATTAGGTACGTTTGAACGATTCATGTTGTAGAAGATGGGTCATATTTACATTAGTTATAATACAAGTCTTTGCTTCAGACGCATTCGTCTATATATAGAACAGGCAGCTGTCTCTCATTCATCAGACCTGAATGTAATATAATGCGGCACCCTTTTCACTTATTTATCTATTCCAAAGAACCTTCTCTATGAATATAAATTGGATAGAGGAACCATATTAAGTAAAATTGACTGCAAATGATTGCCTATACGTTTGAAGTGAAGGTCCTTTAACTTTCCCCCCAATCTCGACAGGAGTTTGCTACAATTAATCCCACTTTATGGTTTCTTGGAAAGTGTTCCAACATGAGTTTGTAATATACAAACTTTTCTCCATCACGAAGTAATAATGTCTTCGTGATATCCAGCTATTCAAAGAACAAGGAGGTCACAATGTAGGTTCATGTAATAAAGACATCTATTCATTCGCAAACCTGATAGATTTAAATGCAAGCTGTAAAACTGCTGAGCTCGAGGGAGTTGTATTTTACACAGCGTATCTACTTGAGAGCCAGTAATTCTAGGTTAGCCTACACAACATTTTCTACCACATCACTGGATTGAGGTTGATCCTAAATAACCTTAACCTTCAATGTGTTCTTCAGGTACTGGCTCTTAAACACAATTGCTGGAACACATCATAAGTCCTTGCCAATAGTAATGTTAATACTAGTTATTATTTAAATCGCATTAAATTAGTTACCAACTTACTTTTTTTTTTTTATGCTTGATAGGTTAGCCTTTGACCACTATCTCACCTGATGGTATGTGATGATGTGGTCGAAGATGTTGTTCAGGCTAACCTAGAAGTACTGGCTCTCAAGGACAGCTGCCGGAACACACCGTTAGGTGCTTGGCGACAGATTTTCTACTTGAGGGTGGTAGCTAGCCAGGCGGGCATTCGTAAAATGCCCCACCACCATGCTATAACGACTGCCATCCTAAGACAACAACCGGGACCGACGGCTTAACGTGCCCTCCGAAGCACGGAAACGCTGTAGTAATGTCACTAGCGGTCACCCATCCAACTCATGACCGCGCGCGACGTTGCTTAACTTTGCTGATCGGTTGAGAACAGCTAAGTAAACTTCGCTACGAGCGCTTCAACTGATGTAAGTATAAATGCAATGTGCAATGACTTTAAGCTCATGACAAATTAGACCACAGTTATTGTTAGTAAAACTTTTATTTAACATCGTCCGGTAACACAAGAACAAACCTGCTTTCAGGTAATATATATATATAAATTTACAAAATAGAATAACAGGGAAATATATATGTCAAGGAATATATCTCATAGCTGGAAATATGATAGTGGTTGTTAGTAAGAATAAAATACCTCAAAATAATACGAGTATACCGTAAATGTTAGCAAAATACCTACCTGAAAAATATTTATTCTCTTTCCTCCTGCTGCTCCTAAATATGGGTTACTGAAAGTAATATTACACGATTTCTTTTTATTCCTTACTTAACAGTCAGGAAATATGAAAATTATTTAAGCACTTAACTTACACTTCCGAATAATTTAAAAATACGTAGATAATGAAATAATGAATATTTTTTTTGTATATATTTGGATAGGAAACCGTCAAAATATCTTTTGTGCATTGGGATATGCGCCTGCGTACCCACTTCAACGATCAACCACCTCAGCTCCGCGCGTTTTCTCGGATGACAACGCGGCGATGGTAGTGGGGGCAGCGCGAGGCGCACTAATATTTTGACCACCTTATATCCATCATATCGGACGAATAGAAAAATAACAGAAGATGGAAGCAAATCCTTCTGAGTAACTGGCATCTTACACTACGGTCCCCAATGGGCTTGCCAAGCGTTGGCCTACGGCATATTTGGGGGAGTCCAGCGTTGAACAAACAACAGTGGAAGTTATGAGTTTTAATGATATATATCGTACTACCTGTCTTACGTATGCTGCTTGATACTAGCTACCACAGAGTAAATCGGGGTTAAAAGTATCTTATGAAGCAATGATGGCCGAGCGGTTATAGCTATGGCAGGCCCATGGTTCGATCCCCACCGTCAGCTTGAGCTTCACCGCATAGTGGAAGGGCATTTTTCGAATGCCCGCCTGGCTAACTACCACCCTCAAGTAGAAAATTTGTAAAGCAAAAAAAAAAAAGCACCTAACAGTGTGTTTCGGCTGCATTCCTTGAGAGCCAGTAAAATTACAGGGACATAATGAGATTTAACAAATGTCTCGGGGTGACGGGCGCAGTGCTGTTCGTCATTCGAAATGAAATGCATCTGTTATAGACAGAGGATACCGCTTAACATCAGGTGGACCTCGTGGTTGTTTCGTCATAATAACATAAAAAAACCCATGGAATTTCACCGAAATACATCCAGGCTTTTCTACATTTAGTGTGAAGTGAAATAGAAAAGTGTAAAAGAACGACGCGTGTACTATGTGTTTTGTTTTGTTCTAAGCTTTATAGCGTGAAGGTATAAAGAATTTTGGAATTCATTCCAGAAAACGTTTTACACTAAAAAAAAGTTATTTATCTAACCCTTAAAACTTAAAAGTAAAATATACTCCAACCTCAAGTAAGCCGTCGTTTATTTAATAAGTAGTTAAATTGACACCTACTTCATATAGTTCCCTTCGCTGCGATGAGATGGATCACCATACAAATTCAATTAACTAAAGGTGCCTTCACCCTCGTATTAATGAAGACATCAGGAGGTATCCCGCACGTCGCCGAGACGTCCATTAGATATTTCTAGAGTGATAAATGAACTTACCGTAGAACGTGACGTAACGTGCTGATCCCCTGCGGACTGGAAAACCTTGTGGTAAGTGCTGTGGTGCTCAGAATAAGGTATACAAAGTCAGGTAGAGTTATTTACGTAGTTCTAAATTAAAGGTAAAGAACATGATGTTTATTTTTTGTTTGCAATGTTGAATTATTAACATGTATCTCGCTTGTTGTTATGGAAAGCCTTTGAACACCATCTCATCATGCAATCAAGAGTGTTATTCAGGTTGAACCTAGACGGGAATAGTGACTATCTGTGAGATATGAACTAAACTTAACTTAGATAACTTTTCAAAAAGTCTTGCCCACCTAAATACACGGTCAAATGAGAGTTAACCTCGCATGGGAAGAGCTCCATACTATTGACGCTACATTATACCTCCAATTTTTTTATATATTATTTTTTTGTTATTTTTGGCAGCGGTCACTCGGTCAATAATCAGGGAGAAATAGGACAAACTGAATTTTCGGTAACTTTACTCATTAACTTTTAAAAGTTACCCGCTAAGCTCTTTAATTTTTTTTGCAAGACAGAAGAAATTTTTTATCTATAATATTTATTACAATCTATCAGCCGGATCGTCTACGGTTGAGCAAAGCCTCAAAACAAACTTTTTAGGACACCAATTAAATTAAAAGAAAAGTTTATCATATTTGTTTGTCAAACATGTTTGATCATTTACAAGATTCAAATATTCTTTATTATTTTCTTTTCTTAGTAACCGGACTCAAATAGAAGGGTGTATAATATTTTTTAAATACCTATGCGAAGCCGCGGCGGGCTGCTAGTTAACAATAAAAAAATATTATTAAAACTTAAAAAAAAAACAATTCCTTCACTAATTAATAGAAAGTCCTCCGGGTGTCCCTAGACACCTCTCAAGTTTTTTTTCTTAAAATTGATATTATTTTTTTTTGTTTTGAACTTACAAAATTATTCATTTGCCTAATTTACTGTTCACCAACTAGAGTTCCAATGACCATTAAATCATCCAGGACTAAAATTTTTTTTTTGTTCATTGATTATTATTATTTATTACTTAAAAACTACCGAACCGGTATTGATGAAATTTAAATGTGACTAACTTGAAAATACTTCCAAGCTTAGGTTAGCTTATACATTCTACCCAACAAAAAAATAATCATCAAAATCATTTCATAATTGGCAGAGTAATATACAAAAAAACAGTCGAATTGAGGACCTCTTCCGGCTTTAAGAATTGATCAAAACTTACTACTACTACTATAAAAAAAAAACAATATGTTTTATGACCTACCTTCACGTATAAATAAACCTAAATGCTAGGTATACGTATAGTCGGTTCCTTATAGTAAGGCTCCGATCGCATTTCACTATAACAAGTTTTCTATCCTGTTTCCTCCTATTTCCAATTAAATCTGCAGCATCTATTGTTCTGATTTAATAGTTCTGAGATACGATAACAGCTTTATAAAGGAAGCAAACACTAGTTAGTCGTGTAGAACAAGAATAATTGAATTAAAAACAGCAGGAACATCCGAGTCGCATTTCATCGCCGCTTCGAAGCGAATCCAGTACTCGTAATACAAGCGGACGATACCATTTGGCGACAAAAACAGGACACAACAAGAGCTTAACTTAATGTGAATCATATTTCATTTTGCTGGAGGGCGGGATTTCCGCGACCCCTGCTCCGAGACATTATATTCGCCATTGTAGGTCTACCTACACTGCATAACCGAATCATGTTAATGAAGACACTTTAAAATGGAGCTCAGTTATACTGTCCTGCTAAAACAACATGAATGTTTCTATAAAAGCTATTTGCTAACGTCCACCATCACAATTATTGAGTTTGAATGTTTTTCGCAAATCTATTTCTACCGATTAGAAGACAGGCAAGGTCACAGCATCCGTGCATGATTAGGGTTAACCTGATCGATATTCCAAATTCCGCACGATACGCTTTAATCTTCACGCGTACGGACGAAGTGTGGAAAGCCTTTTCAGCGTCATTGTTTTCGGAAAGATATACTCGTAATCGGGTTATCTTTAAGGACCGAGTGAATAGGTATTCTCCAGGCAAGCATGATATCCCTGTCGATTTCGTCGTCACTTTCCACTACGTCAGCTTTTGTCAAATACTTGCTTAACTATCTAACAGTTTACAAAATAAAATAACTAAAATGTATTAAAATTTAAACATATCGTGTAGCGTAATAACGCCTGTATTCCCCAAATGGGTTATCAGAAATGTATCAACCCCCACGTTGCACTACACATGTTTTCCGTATATTAGGGGACAAGCCTATTGTCAACCACTGAGCTCAGTTCTTGACTCTGAACTGCTACTAAGAATTATATATAACAATTTTACCATCGACTGAAAATGTCCTGCATTCGAGCGCTCGAATCCAGGACCTTTTCACAACAATTTCGTGATCATGCAATATTGTATGTGGTTAAACTTATTTGGTGTAATTTTTTAATAACTTTTTACTACTTTTAATTGTTTAATCTCGTTACCAAGCTGTCACAATCAATCACAGGATTACCATGACATTAAAAACAACACAATATCATGTGAACGGAAGTGTTCCGCGAAACCGACCTTTCCGACCTAAATACGACGTTAATTAGACTAGGAAAGTATCGCATCCTCTTTTTAGAACTCTAGTATTTATAATGTACGTGGACATCGTGAGTGAACCGCCTAATCATATGCACTCTTATATTATTAAAAAAACACTTTCAGCCATGATAAGTCCCACAGGTGAGTAGGTAATCTTTGTGAAGAAGACTAAGGTATTATTTAATATATCTAAGAATAGAATAGAATAGAATAGGCTTTATTTATGGCAGAAAACAAACAAAAAACATTTCTTACACCAAGACACAAAAAAATACAAACAATAAATATTGGATAAAACAAAATGATTTTTGCAGCCCTCCGCCACAAATCGCCTCCAACTCAACATATTGCTGATCGTTAACAACCAGCGTTGGTCTTCCGTTGAGGCCGGTAGGTGACGTCACGCACGGTTACATTTATAATTAAGCACTACAATATTTACAACATAAAATAAAAGAAGCTAATGTATAAGGATGTACACAGCTATCAACAGTAAAATATAATTAATGTCTGCTAGTAACAATAAATGCAAAGGTAAACTAAACAATTTCGAAATATTTTTAAATTATTTTTAAATTACGCTTGTGTCATTTCTTTGAGTTTCCTGGCTTTTTTGATGATCATAAAGAATTTTTTTTAATTGATATTTAAAACTATGTAAACAATTCAGGTTTCTAATTGGCGGTGGGATATTATTCCAACACTTGGATGCGGCGTAGCGGAAACTGCCTCTGAAAGCGGCTGAGCTATGCCGTTCCGTTACGAGCTGTATCGCACATTGACGAGATCGAGATCCATAAATATTTCGGCTCGACATCCAGGACAGTTTATCATATAAATAAGCCGGTGCTTGGTACTTTATCACCCCAAATAGCAGACAGGCTAAATGAAGCTTCCGACGGTGCCTTAATTTCAAAATTGAGTACCTATTTAAATATGGTGTCACATGCGCCCTTAACGGAATTTCAAAGCAGAAACGAGCACACGCGTTCTGGATACGTTGTAGAAGTTTTTGCGTTTTAGCAAATAACCGTGGGCCAAAGACTGTATCCATATAATTTAATTTTGATAATATTAGCGATTCTACCAGTTGAATGCGTAGCTCTATCTTTAGATATGGTCTCATTTTATAGAGGACCTTCAGTTTATAAAAACAATTTTTGACAGAGTTCGCAATATGTTTTTCATATCGTAGTTCACTATCCATTAACAACCCCAGATTGCGTGCTTCAAATACCCTTTCGATAAAATCACCCATGAGTGTGATATTGACCGACGGGTTTAGCTTCTGAAGGTGATGTTTATTCCCAAAAATTAGGTATTTTGTTTTCGCTGGGTTGAGCAGAAGACAATTATTTGTGGCCCATGAAGCTATCTTTGAGAGATCCTCGTTGAGTTTGTGTATAGCATCATCAATATCGATCGGTTCACAAGATATATATACCTGGATATCGTCAGCATAAATATGATATTGGCAGTTTGTAATATGCGATTTGATATCAGCCAAATATAATATAAAGAGGATCGGTCCTAAAATGGATCCCTGCGGCACTCCTCTATTAACCACCATTTTATCCGACAACAATGATGTACCATCTGCCCGATTGAGTTTCACATATTGGTAACGATTACTAAGGTAACTATTAAACCATTTTAACGCGTTACAATCGAATCCGTAATAACTCAATTTGGACATTAAAAGATTTATGTTTAAAGAATCAAATGCCCGGGAAAAATCTAACAACACTAAAATAGTACACATACCTTTGTCTTGCGCAGTAAGTATATTGTCAGTTACGTCAAGTAGAGCTGTTGCAGTGCTGCGCCCTTTTCTAAAACCGGACTGCACCTCCGGCAAAATTTTATTTTTTTCCAAGAAATCGGTCAATTGTGTACATACAGCTTTTTCCATAATTTTAGATAAGCATGGAAGGATGCTTATAGGTCGAAGATCTTTTAAATTTACTGGGTTTGAGTTTTTTGGTAATGGGCGCACAATTGCAATTTTCCAAATATCAGGAAAGGTACTCTCGGAAATAGACATATTTATTAAAGATTGTATAAAATTTATTGTGTACGGGAAAGTCATTAAAATCATGTCCAAGCTAATGGCATCAAAACCTTCTGCATTAGACTTCAAGCTCTTGATTATTGTTATTAATCTGTCAAGACCAACTGGTTCAATATGAAATACTGCCTCACTAAATCTATGATATTCAAAGTACGACAAATGAGAAATTGAAACTTCTGACATACCACATATATTTAAAAAGTGATTATTTATAGCGTTTGGATCATCGAAAAAAAGAGGTAATTCAGTGTTATTTTTGGGTAATAAAGTGTTTTTTAGATGTTTCCAAAGTATTTTAGGGTCATGCATTTTATTATTAATATTATGTTTAAAATATGCAGATTTTTCGTAGAAAAGTGCTTGGTTTACCGTGGATTTCAAGCTCTTGTAGTAATCTTTCCTAACATCCGTTTTATTTTTATGATAATTTGCTGCAGCTTCATCATAAGCTTTATGGTGTCGGTAATCCATGGGTAGGAGCGATTTTTGATAATGACTGACGTGATAGGTGAATGAAGATCAAAAAGTGCCGTAACACAGTGATTAAAAACAGCCAAAATCTCGTTAACATCACAGGAATTCCGGAATATTATGCCGTCCCAATATATGTTTTGCAGGTCAATATTAAAATTTTCCATACAAATATTTTTCTTTGCTCTGTAAGTTAAACAACGAGGAGTAAATTTTTCACATTTTATATTAAAATCACAAACTATGAGACAGTGACCAAACAGAGTACCTACATGCTCCAAGCTCATCTTTTTTGGAGGCAGGTCTGTACAAACCACATCAATTAATGTCTGACTAGTTTTAGTAAAATGAGTCGGCTCAGTGACTAACTGATTTAGACTAAAATATGATAGAAACGTGCTAAACTTTACTGTGTTACTATCGTTTGTATGTAAAACATTAATATTAAAATCTCCTAATAAGATTAAATGATCATAAATAGGAATTGAGCTGATAGAATCTGTAATAGCATCAAAAAATAGGTCTACTTGAACCCAGCGCGGACGGTAAGCTATTCCAATTATAAGCTTTTTTCCGTTAAGGGTCGCAATGAGCCACATTTGTTCCACTTTCCTATGAACTGGGTCCACTGGGTGTTGCCATGTCCGCACAGTGATGCCCTGCTTTATATAGAAACCGATGCCGCCACCACGCGAGCGGAACTCGCGCGGTCGCGGGGAATTTCTAAATCTGTATCCTGGAATCGAAGGTGCACGACCTTCCTCCCCCTCGTGGACCCAGGTCTCAGTCAGTGCTAATATGTCTAAGTCATTTCGGATAATTTGCCGCTATTGTGTTGTCATGATTTGTGCCAAGAGAACCTGCATTTAACAAACCTAGTCGTAGACGTTTGTTAACCATAATGAAAATAGTTGGTTATATCATTTATAAAGTTTACAGGACAGTTAAACATTGCTCTCCAGTAAGAGCGACTCATGTAGCTCGTTTTATTACTGACACAAGCGTAATTGATAACTAAATTATACGTTATGCTATAAGCATATATAAATGTTATGTTTAAGAAAAGCAATGTATAATAACAAGATAATGTAATAGTTAAATTAACAACAATAACTAGTAGTGTGTATTTCTGCTGATTATGACATTTAAGAAAGCCGGTACATAAAGAAATATAGAAATATATTTTGAGTAAATAAATGAACTTGTTTAATTTAATAGGGTACACAAGCAATAACATATACAACAGTCTTAGTGACTCATCAAACGATACCAGTATGAAAAACACGGGCCAAGTCAGCGTCCGTGCGTATGGAGATCACCGGTTTCCCATCGTTTTGCCGAGCGTAAATGCGTCCTTTTTTAGTCCATGAGTAGCGCCACTGTCTCTTGCGGCAGTCATATCTGTGTTTATGGATGAGAACTATTAAGGTACGTATCAATGAACTCATCTCAGATTTAGCAATGATTTCAAGAGGCATCTTGAGATTCTAAATTATTTAATAAACCAATTTTAAGATGATATTTTGCATCCCGTGATGAGCTGATGCTCAAAGCAAACTAAGTACTCAAGAACGATCTTGTGAGGGGTCCTCAATTCAAAACAGATTATTTATAATTATCATATGTGAGAAGTCTCACAGTCTAGTCGGTCTATAAAGATTAATTGGCGTCGATATATAAGAGATAAGATAGTAACTAGTTCCGGACAGGTTGCCATCTGTAATCGGTCTTGAACCTACGACTAATATCGTTATATTATTACGAACCTAAATACAGCAGTTTCAAACACTACTTTACATAACCTTGTCTGTTAAATTAGTCACAATAGTGCTTACATTGCTGTATTCTGAATTGAACGTAGCCAGTGGCATTATAGACACAAAAAACGAAAGCTATGAAGAATAATTACAAGTTCCGACTGCAGTAGATGGTTGCTCTACTGCACTCAAAAGATCAGCGAATAAACTTACAAAATCACTATCAAATTTACCACGTACGAAATTCAAACCTACGAGGATATGCAATAGTCCTTATGTGACTAAGCCGGGAACAGTCAGGCAAATACAATAAGTAAGCATATGATAAAAAGCAATTTAGCGGCAATTTCACATGGAGTAGAAAGGAGATCATGCGCCGCGACGCGTATCCATTACCGACGCTGGAATAGCTATAATATTTTACAATTTTTCTGTGGAGGATAAGCACCTAATCCCCGAGCAAATGGTAGAATTTTGTACAAATGGAAGTGGCCGTACAAGTTTAAATTACAGCAATTCTTGCAATTGAAAACATTTATAAAAGCAACAAAAGCAGCTGTTAAATAGGCTCTCGGTGAGCTAAGTAATGGGAATAAGTTTCTCGCACCTGCTCGCATTCTTGACGTCCCTGTAGTACCATTGGGTAAACAAAAAGACGCAGTTGACGAGAAGCTTTCTTTATCCTTCTTTTAAATTATTTGAATTACTTCTGTTTTTGAATAAAATTATCCAAAATTTTAAGACGAGACTGTAAAGCTGTAAACTAAATATCACGTCTTATATTTAATGTTAGGTGGTATAATATGTATCTCTATTGAAGTCTATACACCACAATGTTGTGACTAACATGTAAAAAATATAGATATTTTGCATGCTCATGTACCATCATTTGTCGGTGATTTTGTTAAAAATTCATTAGATCTTCTATTTATTGAATGGTGGTGTACTTAATTTCCGTCAGGGTTAGAATTGTGTGTTCTGGCAGCAGGCCTTGAGTGCCATTAAAATTAAGTTACAGGCAGATAAGACTTAATGTCTTAAAAAAAACTGTATGTCTCAGTGTGAAAGGCGCTGTGCAAATAGTCACTTGTGACGTTATAGGCAGAGGTTATCGTTTAACATCGGGTGTGCGTCATGCAGCTTTCGTCACAATCCCTTAAAAAAAAGTTTGTATTCATAATTTTCGCTGACAAGCCGCTAATGTTGCATATGAAAGTATATATGGCTGTGTGTTCCTGCAGATATCCATAGAAGTTAGCTCCCATTTTAGATAACGCAATTTCGTCTTCAATCGCATCATCAGATGAAATAATAATAAGTATATTAAATACACTAAAACAAATCTATATTTTTTTACATGACAATACGATAACTATAAAAATAGATATCCCAACAGTTAAATTGTGGACTCCAAAAGCACTCTACAAGAAATATGTCTATTATTATCAGAAGCACAGCTACATTACAAATACTTTTCCAGTCCTTGATACTGGCCTTGGCTACCAATTTGAATATTTAACGCGTTCCCACATTCAAACTTTAGAAGGCAAGTAAATAAATAATTATAAATTTTATAAGTTAAGGCTCTCTGCTCTTTTCTTTTACCTACAACTGCTATACATGTTTATAAACATATTTGTCATGGCGTAGTAGTTATGCGTTTAAACTCCAGTTCAAAGTCAGACTCTGCCAGTAATTGGCTTCTCGTGGAAGGACCAAGTGGGCGAGATAATAGTTTTTTCCTCGGGTTTCTCGCTAACGAACAACTAAGAACCCATCCCGAGGAGCTGGAAATAGACTGAATAGCCTTTTCACTAAAGCTGTGAAGTGTACAGTTTGAATGAATCAGGGCTGATTGGTAAGGATCGGTAAATAAATTGAATTGGATGGATTCGAATAAAAGAAGTATAAGTTACATATCCTATGTATAGACGTATCAAAGTTCAAAGTATGTTGTTTAAATATTATTACTGTATCAGCCGGATTGACCACTTCTGAACACAGCCTCCCCCTTTAAGGGGCGATTTACCATAATCCTCACGCTTGGTAAGCGTCGTGGGGATCGCAGTTTAAGATATCAGTTCCTCAGAAGGCGCTGCTGCCCATCTTCCTATTAGTATTAGTATTTTACCTTTAGTCAACTCTTACGACACCTACGGGTACACAAAGCAATGGGGGGTGACATACTAGCCCGGCACACCACGGGTATTAAATATTCCTCTTACGAAAGCTTATAACCGGAATATTTGCATATTGTATGATTTAGGTTAGCCGTGAAAGGTTAATGAACAGAAAAAAACAGTTTTATTATAACTCACTCATTTACTATAAAATAACAATGCTCCGGACTTGATATTCAAATTAACAGACGCTCAATCAGTTTTTGACAATCTTCATTTGTGTGAAGATAACATAAGAAAATAAAATTAGTTTTTTGATTGCCAATAAGGCAAAGAAATAATCTTTGTTTTAGCATAATCGGAATCTTTGTACATGTTAGCAATGGTCTGCAATCGCTACCTGAAACTACGGTAACGAAACTTCATTTGAGGCAGTGATGGCTCAGTGCCATTGGCTATGGACTGCAGCGCAGCAGGTCCTTGGTTTGAATCCCGCCGCGGGCTTCTGTCGCCAAGCACCTAACGGTGTGTTCCGGCAGCTGTCCTTGAGAGCTAGTAATTCTAGATTAAGCCTCTTAACACCTTCGACCACATAATCCATCCATTACCATCAGGTGAGATTGTGGACAAAGGCTTACCTATCAGCAATAAAAAAAATTTACACTATTCAAGTTTCGTTAAATCACATTTTTTTCATCGAAAAGTTTTAGCGCTACAGATAAGGTATGTTGGAAATGTATGTATAATATTACGTAATTAGAAGCATATATAATTTTAAGACTTTCCACGAAATAAGATCGCTTTTAAATTCAGGTCTCATTATATTTTGAGGACTGTATGGGCCTTCAGCTGTGTCATTACACTTTAATTATCAATAAGAGAAAAATATATGATCATGTTTCCGATGAAGAGTAAAATTTTAGTTTGTTGTAGGAAAGTATGTTAAAAGTCTTCAAAATATTAAATATAAAGAAAAATAGATACATTGAGATTTACTATTTAGATATCACTCAACCCACATTTATTAAGATGTTTGAGGTCATTATATTTTCGGATGACTATAACTTTTTACATCAATTTAATCCATTTTGTAACATGTCTATATGCAGTATCATCCTTAAGTTATTTGTATTTATTTATATCATATTAGTTCCACGACTATATTTCACTATATGCACAAGTCGATTACCAAGATAGTTGTTGCACTGTATATGTAGTATTATTATATGTTCTATGGTACAGGTTTGCAAGCAACTTTTTTGCATGTGTGCGATGCGCATGAAGTAGTGCACCGTGTGCCTCAAAAGTCAAATAATACCTACAATAGACCCACGCACTTTGGTAATATTTTCCAATTACGGAACAAAATTTGAATCTCCTAAACGACATTGTCAATTCATGTCAATCTATGGTAGATAAACTTAATATGTTTACTCGATACATATTGTTTTGAAATCGAAGAACGGCGTAGTACATTGTGTATTAAGGTCGGTTAGTAAGGATCGACGGTCTAGTAGAAGCCCGAAGTCGAAGACTGAGGGCTTTCTGAGTCGAGGTTTGTAATTCCGGTACCGCCCGTGTAACATACAATGTTTTTCATCACATTTGCGAGTAATAATTATGAATTATAGCTTTAATACACAAGTCAGCACAACTATTATTACGAAATACGTGAACTTTTTTTTTGCAGATGGCGGGCTATTTACCTACTCCATAGATTATACAAATGTTTTGTTTAGGAACGTTAAGGGCAAATACTTACGAAGGTATACCGCCATTACGGAGTAAAAAAAAATTTTACGTATTGATACAAAAAACTATTAAAATAGATTAGGTATTAAGAACGTTAGCTAAGTATTTAAGTAACATATAGCGAGATTGCAACGAAATTCCTGTTTAGAGAACATTTTAAAACAATTTTTCAATTGCGTGTAAACTCCTTGCTTGAACTTGCATGACCTGTGTGCTGAGCTACAAATAAAAAAATAATTTATCACCGACCTTCGATTTCATGACAAAAAAAAAGCTCGAGGGTTTATGGGACATTTCGGTTTAGATACTGTTTACGTGCAAGTGTGACGAAAAGTCTTATTTTCTCTTATTTTTATCATTTTCGGACGAAGCGGCCAACGTCACTGTCACGTCGCAACATGCACTACTATGAGAATTTTTTCAATCTTGGTTTGTTTGATTTCAAACGGGTCGGAAGCGAGCAGCTAATTCAGGGAATGAAAGGCTCTTAATAGTTTGGAAATAGCCTTTAATATAATGGTGACAAGCGCGACTATGGTACTAGATAACTTAAAAGAAAGGCAGCCATTTTAAATCAGCCTGTTCTGTGTCAGTTGTTTGAAAAGTGCACACAAATCAGTGGCTCCACAAATCGGGTGAATCGTTTTGCATCGCGGCTGTTCTTCACTTTGCGACTTTATTGGACCATATATCACCATGAGTGAGCACTAACGACAGTACACATTGGATTCTAAACACTGTCTCACTATCGGGGTATATTGCAGCTATTGTTTATACGCATTGTTCCCAAAGGAAGAGTTTCTCATTCAACTAGATTTTATTATTGTGACATTTATATCCGTTAGCTGTGATCTTATTTGTATGGTTATTTTTCTGTTCCATATGATGTATGCCCGTGTGTCATAGCATTAATGCCCTACAGTGGTTAAAATTGGATTTTTTATGGTATTGTGACGGAACAAGCACAACGATGTCACAAGTGACGAACTGCACTGCGCCCGTCACACTGAGATATACAGTTGTTAAGCCTCATCAGGTGCTTCTAATTTTACTGGCTCTCAAGGACTGCTGCCGGTACACACTGTTGAGGGTAGTAGCTAGCCAGGCGGGCTTTCGCAAAATGACCTTCCACCATGCGTTGAAGCTCAAGCCAGCAGCGGGGATCGAACCATGGACCTGCGGCACCGCCTATAACCACTCGGCTATCATTGCTTCTAAAATTGCGTATAAGTTAACCCATATTCCACCTATGCGGTTGGCACAATATGTGTTAGATAGCAATTCAATATAGGAGTAAGAAAATATTATAAGTATTAAGTTTTGTCTCACAAGACAGTGGACGACTCAAGAACATTTTACTAGAAATTTTAGGCTTCTGATTTATGTCAGATCGCCTACTCATGCCCTTGCCCAATAAAATTAGTTTGAATGTAGTAAGTTGCTTATAGAATTATAGCTGAATATAAAGAAAATCTAGCCTTAGGTTGATATTCATAACCATTTCGTAATTTAAGATGGTGCAATCGCCACATGACCCCTTTTTAGGGTTCCGTACCCAAACGGTAAAAACGGGACCCTATTATTAAGACTTACGGTTTCAGAATATTTATTAATCTCATAAGAATATAAAAAATCACTTACTGAGATTACTTAAACTAACTTAAATAAAAATAATGTGCCGCAGATCGTAATGTAGCTAAATCAAAATTAACAAGATAATAAATTCTAACTAAGTACTTAATAATAAGTTATAATATTCTATTTAATAAGTACCCTCCGAATGCGTACGTTAAGAATTAGACCTGCATAGCATCCGTCCGTCCGTCTATCACCAGGAGGTATTTAATTAGACAACAAATGTTCAATACGCAAATAGTGTATATGAAGCGCTCGTAGCGAAGTTTACTTAGCTGTTCTCAACCGATCAGCAAAGTTAAGCAACGTCGCGCGCGGTCAGGAGTTGGATGGGTGACCGCTAGTGACATTACTACTGAGCGTTTCCGTGCTTCGGAGGGCACGTTAAGCCGTCGGTCCCGGTTGTTGTCGTAGGATGGCAGTCGTTATAGCATTTTGCGAATGCCCGCCTGGCTAGCTACCACCCTCAAGTAGAAAAACTGTCGCCAAGCACCTAACGGTGTGTTCCGGCAGCTGTCCTTGAGAGCCAGTACTTCTAGGTTAGCCTGAACAACGTCTTCGACCACATCATCACTTACTATCAGGTGAGATAGTGGTCAAAGGCTAGCCTATCAAGCATAAAAAAAAAAAAAAAAAAAAAAAAAAAAGTGAATTGTGTTGCCGTTTCCGAATCCTATACATTTTATTTGCTCTTCGTCCACTCTTCCGACATTATTATTATATAATCTATACACCCCAAAAATAAAAATATTGATTAATAAGTTTGATTTTTTGTTAATTATAAATATAATCAAAAAGACAATATATATATATTGTAACGTAACTGGACCTAGCATATACCTAACTATGGTTGCTTATCACAATATAACATGTATAAATTAATTAAAATAGCAATAAACCCGTCTGCAAATGATATTGAAATTAAAACTGCAAGTTATATATAAATTTATATTTTTATCTATATATAATAGTGATTTATTCGAGTGGGTTATCAAAATGATGGAAACCCATCATTTTGATAGCCCACTCAATGGGTTTGGTAGAAAAACAATGATTTTATCTTATGTATGGCGTCGAAATTCCGCCAGTTTGTTTTTTTTCATGTACCTGCGCACTTGAGCTTTCAAGATGATTCTAACCTACAAATAAATAAAACATAACACTCCTTTTTTTGGGCAGTCGTGTACAAACAAATACCTAAGCGTTTCTTTATTGCCGTTCTTTCCAGGTTCATATTCATACATTCTATATAGGTAAATCCTGGTTTATAACATAGGATACTTATATCCTGATTTATTGAGTATTTCCCCTAGGAGAACTAACATAATACTTGTATCTTATGGGCAAATGCTGGAGCACAGCGTTATCAACTTCAAGGTAGTGGATCTAAAACCAGCAACCGTCAAAACGACACATACAAAATTACGATGGCATGCCCACCTGGCTAGCTACCACCCTCAAGTAGAAAATCTGTCGCCAAGCACCTAACAGTGTGTTCCGGCAGCTGTCCTTGAGAGCCAGTACTTCTAGGTTAGCCTGAACAACATCTTCGACTACATCATCACTTACCATCAGGTGAGATAGTGCTCAAAGGCAAACCTACCCGGCATAAAAAAAAACATGACACTCCTTTTCTTGGGCAGTCGTGTAAAAACAAGTACCTAAGTGTGTCCTTATTGCCGTTTACATCCAACACGGCTGAATGGATTTTAATAAGACATTGTCCACCCAGGTTCATACATTCTTTATAAATCCTGGATTAGAACATAGGATACTTATATCCTGATTTACTGAGTAGTTCCCCTAGGAGAACGATATCAACACAGGCGAAGGTGCAAAGGCAAGCTAGTTCAAATAAGTCAAACTAAGATAATATTTGTATCTTATGGACTAATGCTGGAGCACAGCGTGAGTTACTTTGCGACGGATTATCAACTTAAAGATAGTGCATCTAAAATCAGCAACCGTCAAATCGACACATATACAAAGTTACGATGCCATCGTTAATGCTTCACTTCAAGAAAAACTATTCATTTCCAACATAAACCCGACAAATTTCGTGACATCGTTTTGTGTGTCACATTAATGGAATCGTGGCTGTTCTTCACGTAGCGGCTTTATTGGGCCATATATCAGCATGAGTGAGCACTAACGACAGGATACATTGGATTCTAAACACTATCCTACAGTTTATACTCATTGTTTGACTAGCTATGCAGTTACCTACATACATTTGAATTTGTAGTTCCAACCGATAAGATATTGTCAGAAATATTGTATGTAGTGATAGTTTTGAAGCGCTCGTAACGTACTTTGCTTAGCTGTTCTTAACCGATCAGCAAAGTTAAGCAACGTCCGCCGCTGTCATGTGTTGGATGGGTGACCGCTAGTGACATTACTACTGAGCGCTTCCGTGCTTCGGAGGGCACGTTAAGCCGTCGGTCCCGGTTGTCGTCTTAGGATGGCAGTCGTTATAGCATGGTTGTAGTGCATTTTGCGAATGCCCGCCTGGCTAGCTACCACCCTCAAGTAGAAAATCTGTCCTCTAGCACCTAGCGGTGTGTTCCGGCAGCTGTCCTTGAAAGCCTAGAATTACTATTCTAGGTTAGCCTGAACTGTTGGTGGTCTAACATGTTGTTAGACCACATCATCACTTACCATCAGCCGAGAAAGTGGTGAAAAGCTAACCTATCTAGCATATTAAAATAAAAAATTGTTTGTGGATACACCCATGAACATAAGTAAAAAATATTAGAAACGCAGGTAAGTATAAACTTGAATAATCCGTTTAAGTTGTTTAATTAATATGTAATGATATTTTTTTTATGTTAATACGTACTGAGACCGACAACCCGGTGCCTGATGGTAAACAACACGTCTGTCCTGAGGACAAGTGCCTTAACACTTCTATGGCCACTTACAATTTGAAATAACATTTCAAAATAAGTTAATGAATTACATATGTAATTAATTAACTCTTGTTATTTGTATCATATATATAATGATGGATACAACCCAGGTTATAGTTAAGTAAAAACTATTTAAAATTATTTTATTATAATATATTTAAGTACATTCAAGGGTCACTTACTAGCAGGCGAGACAGAGGTCGAAGCTAATCAATAACATTTTGATGAGCGTCTTTGAGCTGTCTGTAGGTATATGCTTGTAAGGACAAGGATAACAGCTTTATATTAGGAGGCTCATGTAACATAAAACATATAATTCTAAACGAGTGCAGTTATTTTACTACTTAAACGGTAGCCTGAGGTAAGTGATGATATGAACGAAGGCTAGAGAAGATGAATGAAATACTTAATGATAAAGGGACTAAAAGGGAAATAAAATTATCGCTACTTACATAGAAACCATGACTTCGTTCGTAGAGTATGTTTAGAAGGAGAGATGATTTATAATTAAAATTTAATAAACCATAACTACAGCTAAATTTCCCAAAATCATTGGCATATACTTTTTTCCTTCCACTGACTTTATACAACTTGGTCTTGAAAAACAATGTTCTTTATTTATTTATTTATAGCGAATAGGCTAGCCTTTGACCGCTATCTCACCTGATGATAAGTGACGATGTGCTCGAATATGTTGTTCTGGTTTACCTAGAGTTATTGAATCTCAAGGACAGCTGCCGGAACACTGTTAGGTGCTTTGCGACAGATTTTCTACTTGAGAGCTTGCCAGGCACATTCACAAAATGCCTACTACCATGCTGTAACGACTGCCATCCTAAAACAACAAACGGAACCGACAGCTTAACCTGCCCTCCGAAGAACGGAAGCACTCGTAATAATCTTCATAACGGTCACCCATCCAAGTCATTAACTAACATAAACTTAGCTGATCGGTTAGAAACGGTTAAGCAAACTACGCTACGAGCTCTTTACACCTTCCTTCCTTAGGCCTACAAAGTTATGTATCTGCATTCCATAATAAAACATTTTTCAAACCGCTCGTTAAATAATTAATAACGCAATGAAACATACTCAATACTCATATTATGTATGTAGGCAATCAATGGTCCCCATAATCGAATGCGTGTGCCAGTATGGAACTATTGGACTGAAAGACGCTATCGGCTACATACCTACGGAATTCTAATACGACTATTCGAATTCGAAACACAATACAATATATCTCGCATGAATAAACGCTAAATTGGTCTCTATATTCTGCTTGATTTACCTGAATGAATCCATTTTATATTGAGATAATAAATATTATACCCGTATCTTGCTGAATTTCGATTACAATATGCTTGAGAAAACTAGGACTGAAATTAGGTTTCACTGATTTATGTTCGTGTTTTTGTTCTGTTTATTATGACCGATTACTAATGATCTGACAAGCTGGTTTTCGACTACTAAGTAAATACTATTCTAGTCTATACTTGTAGCTAGAAATATATGTTATGGCCACGTCCAATTAGTTTTTGTGGCAAGGAGTCCGTGGTTCTACTTTTTCCACCGCTAGTAGTCCCACGGGACACTACTTTACTATACTATATATGTATGTTTTTGTTGGCCGCAAATAGCTCAAGAGAGAGACACATGGTATTCTTTAGAGGAGGCCTTCACCTTCATCTAAGAAGAGGGGTTCATGCAATCAACTTCTATTTAAATCATAACATTTTTTAACCCGGCGAGGATGTGGTAGGGTCAATTTGACCCTGCTCATTTTGTTTGATGTACAGTTTTTTTACCTGCAGTCGCATGCTGTCGAGTTTATCAGTAGCTGTAGTTATTAAAATACCCTCCCTTTTCCCCACCTCCACTTAGTTGGGTGCAACACGTGCAAGCAGGTAAACGTGCGCAAACTCAAATAGGGCAATTATGACCCATATATAGAGATGATTAGTAGCCTAAAAGACTGGATATTTACTGATTTTGTGATAAAACATGATATATCATATAAATTCCTACCAAAAGTTACCAATTACTTGTATTAATATTTGTATGTGTTGTTTTTTTTAATGTATGGCAGAGTCCTGCTAAAGTTGACTAAAATAAGACTTTTTGTAAAATTGAAATGATGAAACATTTTATACTCATAATAGTGTTTCTTTTCATGAAAATCCTTATATAAATAACTAATGCGTAAGTTAACTTCCTATCCTATGTTAAAAAATTGCAATGAATACTTTTAAAATAGTAATTAAATACAGGGTCATCAAGACCCACCACATCCTCGATGAACCCTTTTTGTACCACATCCTCGCCGGGTTAAATGATTAAATATGTATGTAATTGTACTTTTGCATGAAATAAAAGGTTTATTATATTATTATATTATTATATATGTATATTTTACTATACTATCATTTCATATCCTTCATTTTTAAGAAGCAAATTTTAGCGTAATGTTTCGTCTAATTTTGTTTTTTTTTTCTAACTATGCAGGCTTGTCAATGGCTCTTCTCTGTTTTTTTTATGTTATTGTAATGGAACAAGCTCGAGGCCCACCTGATGTTAAGCGGACTAACCTCTGCCAAGAACATATGCATTCATCACAAGTGACAAATTGTACTGCGCCCGTCACCTTAAGACATAGTTGTTAAGTCTCATGTGCCTGGAACACACCCTTAGGTGCTTGGCGACAGATTGTCTACTTAATGGTGGTAGCTAGCCAGGCGGGCAATCGCAATGCCCTTCAGAGAAGCTCATGCCGGCGGTGGGGATCGAACCAGGGACCTGTGGCATGGCAGGCCATAGCTATTACCGCTTGGTCATCATTGCTCCAATTTATATCAATATTACTTTGATATAAATTGAAGAATACAATAAAAATATAATAAGAATGGCTGTAAGTCCCCCGAAAGCAAGTGTAATTAAATATCAAAAATATTATATCCTGCCCAACAGAGAAACGTCATGCCCATTTCAAATGAAAAATACTTTCGGGCCACAGTGTGATAGAGTTTTCAAAGCTAGCCACAAAGTCAGAACAAAATTCGGGCCATATCTAACCGGGCCACAACGTAAAGTATCCGCTATCTCTAGCTAATAGAACCCAGGTATAATCAACAAACTCTAAATAAAATATCCACTGAGGAAATATTAACTCAACAATAAATTATTCTTTTGCCATAAGAAATCAGATAAACAATACTTATTCCAACACGATACTAAATGGGACTACTTCATTTTAATATTCATAAAGTAATTTAACACTAATAACTTTAAATTATCATTATGAGGTAAAACCAACCCTTCAATATCAAAATAACCCTTCAATCTTTTTAATATTTTACACGTGGATTAAGCAAGGAGCATCTTATTAGTCATAAATTCAACCAACATATAAATTAATATTGAGTTAGCTTCAATACTCTCACTAATATCACAAATCAAAGTTGAGATTAATTTCAATATGTTTTCAACTTCACTTTAACTAATATAAACTGATTAATACAAAAACTTGGAGTACTAGTAATAAACTTCTCAGACATACTTAGGATAAAAATATCACTAACCAAGGATAAGCAATACGTTAATTTAGCTATATTCTACACAAAATATAACAAAACTCTTGGGGACTTACTGCAATCACAGTTGTAATTTAAATATTGTGACTGCACTTTTTATGAAGATTCTCGATCGTGCGCTCGTAGAGTCAAGACCTCCTGAGGATGCTTCGTTTAGAAGCGAAACGCGTCGAATACTCTTCCGGTTTGGCTGCGAGGCGTTTGTGACATCACGTTGGCTTAACAGGAAATTAGGCGGAATTATCACTAGATATATATCATTTTTATAAAGATTTTTTAAGTGTTTTATGAAATAATTAATTTAATGTTTTCTTAAAATACTTTTAAAATATTTGTTAACGTTAAAAATAGATTTCCGCAAAGTAACGCCTGAATCTATTCATTATTTTATGAAGACTTGTTTTTAACGTATATTTAATTAATATCTGTACTGTTCTGTATCAGCCGACTCGTCCACTGCTGAACACAGCCTCCCCTATTAAGGGGGTATTTGCACTAATCCCCACGCTTAGCAGGCGTCTTGGGGACCGCAGTGTATAGCAGTTCTTAGAAAGGCGCTGCTGCTCACCTTCCAGTATTTTTCCCTTAGTCGCCTCTATCCTAACCCGGAACCCAACGG
The DNA here is from genome assembly GCA_963890685.1 of Plagodis pulveraria. Classification (NCBI taxonomy): domain Eukaryota; kingdom Metazoa; phylum Arthropoda; class Insecta; order Lepidoptera; family Geometridae; genus Plagodis; species Plagodis pulveraria. The sequence goes on from OY982961.1 coordinate 13,130,365, forward strand.
ATTAATTAATATATACAGATACAAATATGTCTGATTCTAACCGATTTTAAAACAGGTGGGCCGTTTCCAAAACCGCTTTTATTTGTATGTGATTATAATGTAACAAGCACGAGTAACCTCTGCGCCCATAACAGATCCATTTCTCACAAGTGACTAAACGCAATGCACCGATCACCGCATGAGGTATAAATAAAGTTGTTGAGTCCCATGTGCCTGTAATTTCACTGGCACCCATTCCCTACAGACTGGAACACTATAATGCGAACATTACTGCTTAGAAATTGGTATACACTACTGCTACTTGTATGCATATTTTTTTAAACACATACTTTTTTACCAGTTCATTCGATTTTGGTGTCATATTTTGATAGTTTTTTTTTTCATTTATTTTTTATGTTATTATGACGGAACAAACTCGAGGCCCACCTAATGTTAAGTGGACTTACCTCTGCCTATAACCGATGCGTTTCATCACAAGTCATGAATTGCAATCAGATAAAGATACCTCCAAGAAATAGTTTTTCTTTCTGTCATATACTAATATCGATTTCGAACTCTGATAATTATGTTACTATATTAACCCTCATCTGTTGCGCATGAAATTATCAATACGTAAGTAATTACAGTTTCTAGATTTATTAGTTTAAAAGTAGTTACAAGAAATATATTTAGCGATTACCCGCCCCAGTAAATTAGCGTGACAAAATGTGGAATGGCATTTTGCGAGTCTTATTTTTGTTTTAATACCATTATTTACCTTTTGTCTATACACATACCTACACAATTACCTACAGCTTCCTAGATCAACAGTAGGTTTCATTTAATGATTTTAAATACTACATTCCGATGTTGCAGATTAAAATATTTTTAACACAATATAGCCAAGGATGCCTATTTTCGTAAAGCGTTTGAATTGTAAGAATCTGACTTATTACAAGCATCAATTATTCCTATAATTATCTAATCAGCCTGCTGGTTACGGCACTCAATAAAGAAATGGCAGGCCGTGCCGGTAGCGTTATCTACGACTATAGCCTAACTGTTATAAATAAATCATTTTCGTACAAGCAAGGGCAAAAGACAATCTGTTAAGTTGTATATCAAGCTTTATAAACTCTAGAAACAACAAAACTTTCCGGCTGTCACGGCATTTCCCAAACTCCGCTAGAAAGACTGACACAGAAGTGACTGCAAACACAATTAACTAACAAAACAGACAATTACGGGTTGTTTTTGTTCAACACTTGCACAATTTGAACCGCGAAGAGATGCAATTTAGACGACAGTGTTAGAAAAATTGCCATATTTTTATAAAAATATATATACCGTACAGAAAGCTGGAAAGAAAGTCCTGGTGGAGGCATTAACTCTTAGTTAAAAATATTGCAAAACGCAACACTATTTGTCAGGAAGACTTTACGTCACAGACAATAACTTAACGTTGAGAAATCCCGCACCACCTCTTTGTCACATTTTGTAAAGTACGTAGTATATTTTTTATTTAATATAGTTGCTTGTTCTCTCTTGGCAAGAAAAGCCAAAACTTTGAAAAGTTTCCTGCTATACAAATTTATGTATCGTATATTATGTGCTTACCAACTAATGATTTTGCCGGGTTGGACGGGTATTTTAAGAATCTTATTGTAACTAAGAGTGTGCGACATTGATACATTTAGTTTATTATTAGTTTTTTTATTTTTTTACCGGCGGTATGCTTTTATCAACTAAATACTACGAACTATATACAATACTACAGCTACGACAATAAAAGCATTTAGACAACAAAATAGTCATTTCAGACTCACGCAGGCAGTCCAAATGCTCCAGCCCACTACCAGTAGTCAGCGTGTCCAGCATGCTGGCAGCATTGCCCCGTTGAATTGCAATGCTTATAATTAGTATATTACATATTATTTTATTTAGTGCAAGTTCCGACAAAATTTTACAAGTGACACGTATGCATATTCCAATTATTAAAATGGAGCGTTACAAAAAAGAAGAACACGTCGTCTTTGTGGAAACCCAGTACGAAAATAGGGAAATTTGCGTTGAGATCGCGGAATTTTTAGTCAAGAAACTGCACATGTCATTAATTACAGGAAAATGGTAAGTTCTAGTAGCATCCAATGGACGACAAGGATCCAAAGGGATATATGGTGTTTGGTGGTGGCACGTGCCACATCGCGCATGGAACAATCGACTCATTGCAGTTCGAATGCCGTACCAAAATATCTCACGAAAATCTGATGTCAACTTGCCACCATAATCATGCCATTTAACGACGTGCGATTTCTTTCTTTAGGATTTGCGAAGTCTCGGGTATATGCCAAAAACAATTCCTCAGCTCAAAGCCAAGATCCAAGACATCATTGGCGCGATGTTGTCACATCTTTGTCAAAAAATCATCGAATGATTTCATGAAAAGAACTATGGCCTTTCATCAGGGCCGTGGGGGTCATTTGCCGGATTTTTATTCCATACTTAATCAGAACGTGTCTAGTTTGTAATGCAATAAAAATATCACAAATAGCTAAAAAGTCATAATTTTTCTATTTTCAAATGAAATAGTGCACAATTATTGAGATTTCTGACCATTTTGTTTTTGTTTGATAGTAACTTGTGTACAAGAAAAGTTCGTACACTTGAAAAATATTATACAAAAGAAAAAAGTTAACGCTGGGTCTGGACAGTTGTATAGCATCACGTCCCTATTGTTATTTTTTCTGTCAATCAATAAATTCAGTTCCGTTTATTCATTCAATACATTTAGAGGAGAAAAGAAATGTAATCTCATGGATTGGGCCCGAACACGCGAAAAAGATATTGCAAACCATCCGCGAAATGGGGAGAACTCGCTTTTATTCTGTCAGAGATTATCCCTCAATATATTTAGAAACCAATTTGATACAAAACTTAAGCTGTATTTTAAAACGTCTTCAGGCTTTTTTTTATGTATAGCATCTACTTTATCCTGAGATGAGAAATCTCCTACCGTTTAATATATCCGTTGAATAACATACAATTCTTTTCTTAAATGACATCATCGTATTTATTTTTATTCTAGACAATAGATACAGCTACCGGAACACACCGTTAGGTGCTTGGTGACAGAATATCTACTTCAGGGTGGTGGCTAATCAGGCGGGGGCACTTGCAAAATGCCCTACCACCATGGAAAAAGCTTGATACATGTAACAGAGGTTATCGATGGAGAAGTGCTGGTCTATATCTAATTCATCGTTTCTCTTACCTATCTACGACCGAATAGTTTCACGTACGAGTAGGTACGTACCACATCATGTACCTACTTCAATGTAGTTGAAGTAGGTACATCACTAATTCAACTATCATCAGGTGAGATGATAATCAAAAGTAGGCCTATCGCAAATACTTATAAAAATGTAAAGAAAAACGCCCATAGTGTCTATTGTATGTATATCACTACGAATAAACCATGTCGACAAAAGCATCCACACCCAATGTTACGACAAATAAAAACACGATCATAAAGATCACTTACTCGAAATATGCACCAATAAATAAAACACCGTTGTTAAAAAATAATATAAAACAATACCTTTCATTTTGTACATGATGAAATTAAAAAGCAATACTTTTAAAAGTTGCGAGAATTATGTATGCAGATTTACGAAAGGACATCAACCGTCCGAATTAAAGTCTCGTTAAAAGCTTATAGATGTTCTCTTAAAATAGATTTATTTACACCTGGCTGGATGACTGTTGTGAGCATACATATCATGTAGGTTCGAGCACAGTATTTACGAGAATGGGCTACAGATATTCAGTTCTAAAGTATCACATTTTCAAACGAAATATTTGGAGGAGAAAATGTAAAATACAACTATTAAAATTTACTAAATGGAAGATTGCAAAGTGCCTAATTTGGAACGCTACTTGCGTTATTACTGTTGCCACCAGTCAACTGAGTTGCACCGTCCACTCCCCATCAGCTGCTGCGGAAGACGCCAGCATTAGGAAAAGGCTTAAGTACGCAGACCATGGGCAGTCGGGGTGCAGAAGCTAAAAACATTGTAGGCAAATCAGGTCGTAGGCTCCGTGACATTAATGGTGACTTTTGTACTGGTTCTTTCTGGCGCAGGGGCTAGATATTGCTGCACAGCGTGGAAACGCAGCGAGTGTTATGGGCACCTTTTTACCGGGCAGGTTATTTGGTTTTGACTAGATTTAAAATTAACATCTTAATCTCTCTTCATTAGTTGGTTACTTAAAAGAAGTAATTAATAATTAAATATTTATTACGAATATTACTCCAACTAAGTGGATACTAGGAACATTCAGATAAACCTTACCTGACCTAAAGAAACTATTTTATATTGCTCAGATAACGCCCTCAGCTTCAGTAAATTTGCTGACAGAGTGCTTACGAAAATTTAATACATATGACCCTGCGCCCGCGCCCTGCCTCGAATTATTAGGCACAACAGAGAAGATCAACATGATCTACGATAATTTATAACGTTTTGCTTAAGTCACTGACTCCTGAAGCTTATTATTAGTTAAATCCGGAACTGTTCACGTTAGAAGGCGATGAGTTCGGCTCTTATTACATGGGACCGAAACATCTCTGACAAATTATGTTTCTACTTACCCTTCTAGGTTATAAAGTATGTGTGAGGATGAGAAGTATGTGTGATAAATATGTTTCTGTATGTGTGAGGATAGAGGGTTGAAGCTTGATTTAACGTCACCACGTGGAGGGATAATAGTAGGCAAATGGTGAAATACTAAAGTTAATTTGAACTGGCAACTGTTCAAAGTAGAATTAAATGTAATGTAACATAAAGCTGAGAAGTATCTTCTCAATTACTTATTGAATATTTTCAGTTAGACAGTTAGGTGTCTATTGTCTGCAAGTCGACAATTAATCAAAGAGGCTTATCAAAGCTCTGAATGAGCGGCGTGAACGTGACAACAATGAGATGAGGTCGCTGCATCAAATGCCAAAACACTATACAATGGTAAAAATTTATTGCGTGTCATGTGCAGGTTGTTCTAGGTTGGTGACTGACTTGGTCATTTGACCATAAGTTTTCAATTTATTCTATTGTCTGACCTTCAAAATAAACAGAGGAAGGTTCTCGATTCGACTCGTATATATAAGTCGTGAAGCGCTCGAAGTGTAGCTTTGGTACTTGTAGGTGTAGTCATCCTTAACCGATTCATTAGGTTAGGACGAAGTGGTCTTTGAAAAATGACAGACTGAGGGCGCATAGGACGCAGAGACCCCGTTTTGCATGCGAGTGACCTACGTGAGAGCTACGCAATATTTAAGTACTGTCTCAGCCGGATTGTCCACTGCTCAACATAGCCTCCCCCATTAAGGGAAGTTTTTCCGTAATTCCCATGCTTGGCAGGCGTCTTGAGGATAGCAGTTTATGATATCGGTTCCTCAGAAGGCGCTGCTACCCGCCTTCCAGTATTTCACCTCTAGTCGCCACTTACGACAACCACAGTTAGCAATGAGGGGGGAGGGTGACATCCTAGCCCAGCACCCCACGGGCTAATTATAAAATATTAATATTTAAAACGGGCTAATATTTGAGCAACATTTTCAAAATAATTTCATAAAAAGCTTTTTAAATTTTTGAGTAATTCAATGAGCTAATTTACGCCGTAGGGTTGTCAGGCTAGAATGACACCCCTTATTTCTTCTTGTGAGACTTGCAAGAGGTTATGAAGGGTAAACAAACTAACTAAAAGGTGAGCAGCAGTGCCTTCTGACGAACTGCTTCTTACACTGACAACCCAAAAACGCTTGCCAAAGGTGGGGACCTTTTCCAACCCTTCTACAAAGCCTCAGTCGAAGATGTTGAAATGCCTGTACAACATCTTCGACCACATCATCAGTTACCATCAGGTGAGATAGTCGTCAAAGACTAACCTATCAGGCATAAAAAAAAACCCTCCTATGATCCATTCTACATAAGGACGTCTTTGTCCAACGGTGGACATCTTTCCACTGTTGATATGGTGCGGCAAGATGTAAATTAATTTAATGCCAATTTGTAGAGAAGGCCTCATAACACTGGAACTCTAGTTCGAACAACGAAATGATCCTCGCAGAAATAAAATAAACACGAAATACAGAAACACATTTCCGTTTATCACATTTCCGTATTTGTGTTCGATAACGTTGTAAAGTTCAATTTGACGGCACTTTCGTAAACGCTCCACCCGACACTGGCAGCTGAATGCGCGGAATCCAGTAATTTGCCCATGATTGATGGTTGTTGTGCAAATCGGGGAAATAAAAGAGAACTCTTTAAGTGATCTGTTGTTCGTGTTTAAATTGACGTCATCACCTACCTATCTGATGTGATTCACATCTGTTCTTCTGAAATATTTAATCTATATCTACTCGTATACTAATCTATATATTAGAAATTACAGGCACATGAGACTTAACAACTATGTCTTAAGGTGACGGGCGCACTGCAATTCGTGACTTGTGACGAAATGTATCTGTTATAGGCAGAGGTTAGTCTACTTAATATCAGGTGGGCCTCGAGCTTGTTCCGTCACAATAACATAATACATATATATATATATATATATATATATATTTATGAGGAAAGATTTGTATTTTTGTAAGTAACCATTCGTTACATACAACTCAAAAAGTACTGGACCGATTTGAAAAATTATTTCACCATTAGAATTCGACACTATCCCTGATGAACACAGGCTATAGAATATTTTCTTAAACTTAGGGAGACGTATGAAAACTTCGATAATGTACCCTAAGTATGAAAAAAAAACGCTATATAGCGTACGCTGCGGAAATTGTTGACAATAGAGTTATAAGTGATATACTACAATTTTATAGAGGACATAAATATCTTTAAAAAAATCTGCAATACCATATGACTAACTATTACAGTCATGTCACAATGACTACTTTTTATGTGTTCAAATTTATATTTTTGTTAAATACCCGTACAAAGCCGGGGCGGGCCGCTAGTGTAGCATAATTTATACCAAGAGGTAGGTCTCTTCAGCATGATTCCGTAATTCCAGTGGGTACCACCACAGTGTCAGGTATTCTGCCTCGAATTGTGCAAACACTCTGTTTAGGCGTAAAAGGTACTGGCAGGTGAAATTATTAGGTCTATTAGGCATTAGAACTAACGTCACGTTACGAACGCAGTGGTGTCTAGTAGAACGAGGACGGTGACAAGTGCAATCGTAATAGACAGGTGTTAAGCTTACCATCTGTCGTTACCATAATGCAAGGTCCGTCTGATAAGATAAAAAGAAAATTAATCGCAAAATAAAAGGAGAAAAGTGCTTTCAGTAGCTGTACATCTGTAAAAGCCAATATAGTTTTTCACTGACTTGTTATCGCCCAGCCCTAACCATTGTAATATGTTAATGGGGAGAAATTTACGAAGAGTGTTAGTTTCAGCTCAACTTTTTCGATTGGGATGGAGATCGAACCCGCTTCTTTCAGTTATATGCACCCATTACGCACCAGACACGTATTTTACGTTCGCCGCCACAACTAACTTTAATAGCATCTGCACGAGCACTCTTATTAATTTTTAACTATAATTCATAAAGGACGGTGTGGCCATGCTAGATTACTAGACGTGACATCGGCAGAACAAAATACGTATTTTTTCAAACACTCAAACTTTCATAATGATGTCAATGTCAGAATGGTTTCGAAATAATATCATGAAATTAATTATATGTATTGAAATAGTATGCTATATGTGTATGTAATAAATATATATCACTAAGTACTAAATAAATAGCAAACTAATGTAGTTTTTTTTTAGTTGGATCTACAGTAAACTTTGGAGCCGAGAGAGTATCTTTTTGTATAATAAGGCGGGGAACAAACCTGGGTCTATATACAAAAAAAAATATTAGACTGCCAAATTCATGAATTTTGAACCGGCTCGATCCCGAACTCAGAACCGAGTCAGAACTTTGTTTTATAAAAATGTATATATTCTAAGCGATTTGTGATGAGATAAGTGCGTCAAGTAGTCAGTATTTGGCGACAACATCTCGAAAGATTGCGTTTGTGATAAATCACTCATTTCGATCAGTCAGGCAAAGTCGAATAAAATATAGGTACCTACGAATAAATATTATTCGTAGATAGGTACAATACAAATAAGAATCAGTATTGCCATAATAATACAGCATGGTGGTATAAGGCTTATTCCAAATGCCCGATTGGCTTGCTACCCTCTAGTAGAAAATCTGTCAACTAGCCCCTAACGGTGTGTTCCAGCAGCTGTCTTCAAAAGCCTGTAATTCTAGGTTAGCTTTAATAACATATTCGCCGTATCATCACTTACTATGGTAAAGGTGAGAGAGATAGTAGTCAAAGGCAAGCTTATCAGCATCAAAAAATAAATAAATAAATGTATCAAAAAGCAACAACAGTAAGTAGATTAATTTTGTTACTAGTGGCGCTGAACCGGCAAATGTTTATCATTACTCCACAGAGGCGGAATTATCAAAGCTGAGCCAAAAGGTGCTCTTCCCGTACCCTGTGCCTCACGCAGTTTTCCTTTACTGAAGTATTAAGGGGTTATTTTTTCAGCAATTTTACATTCCATTCTGTGCCCGATTTGGTGGTCAAACTTCTCGCAAGCTCTATACAAGCCCTTTTGTTGAACGTGGCTGTAGAATCCTAACTTCGTATATGACAATCAAATCATCGACGTTAACGCCAAAATTAAATTATTTAATTTAATATCGTAACATATACAAAGGCACTTGTAATATTTTGACTAAGAGTAAATAAACTAATAAATATATACTTGTTGGCGTATCGGAATATCTAAAATTAAAATAATATTAATATGTAGACAAAAAGCGTGAAAAGAAATGGTTGAAGCTACTAGTAATTTATAAAACATGTTATTACAAACACTATCAATCATGCAGGAAAAACATAAATGATCATTTTAAACATGCCTCTAGGGCTGCTTTTAATAATACAACGATTAATGCTATCTCTACACACAAGCGAATAATTACTTCCCTTCGGTTATTTACCGGAACCCTCGTCACCAAGCGCTTGTTCTACATGTCATTCTCGTTTGCAAATGAAAAAACTGCGCAGAAAAAAGTAATTGCTTTTTATTCTTGTTATTGTCCGGCCGCAACCGTGTGGGTGCGTAAATCAGAGATTATAAAGGTTTTTTTAAATACTGTTCACTTTAAGCCTATGCAAACATTTGTCACAGCGTGATAACATGCGTGAACGAGACTTGTTTTTGTTGGCTCAACGTTTTTAACAAACTCTTTATTATATACGGTGTCCGAATTGACCTAGTGGTTTTATACCTAGGTATGAGCGCTAGCTATAATTTATTAATTTTAACACGATAATATTAAACGAGCATAATTAATTGTACCGGGAGTTGAATTTTGCGGACATGACCGACAAATTGTAACGCAATATGAAATATTTTAGCGAAAACTTTGGTTTACTGCTTTAAGTTTTTCTTTCGCGGTGAATACCAAACTAAGACCTAATGTTACCTTTGTTAAATTATTTCATTGCAAATATTAAAGCCGTTGGAGTTTAAATTTTGTATAATCAGACAATTCAAGATCGTACACTGATTTGCTGGTGAGTAAATAATAATTAAATTGAAAAATTCACGTTAATTATCAGCCAAGTCATACATTTTTTACTAACCGAGCGCGAAGCGTCTCAATTTCAGCTTCGGCAAACATGCTTTCGTATCCTGGAATCCAGATTTCCGGTAGTTCTCCTCTACAGATCCCATTTTTCAACAGATTTTCGTCTAATTTTCCGAGCTGGTTCGATATTTTTTGGAAATTTTTCATTGCGGCTGGAAAAAGGGGGCAGACAATATAAAATTACTTTCAGTCACCAGGTCTTCAGCTCACTGAGCCACTTGTGTTGTTAGTGATGTTAAGATCTATTGTAAATATGATACGACATACGCAATAAATATGGTTACGGTACATGATATATCTATGCAGTACAGTTGAAAATTCTCGCGGTACAAACGCATGGCTCGACCCCACGCGGCGAACTGAGAGCGCTGCGCGGTACACTTTTTAAGCCACACCCGCTGCGGTATAGTTTGCGTTCTGTTGTTTTTGAGCATGAATTACATTTCTATTCATATTTATTCGTAGATAAAACAGTATTAAAATTTTAAGTCGAACTTATTTTACACAATGAGCTCTAGTGATGACATGCTATGGTGCAGAAAAGTTATTTGTATACAATTTAATCGAAGTTTTAGTCATATATTTATCTTTGAGTCAACCTTCTACACAAATTATAAATAAAAACACATTTTTAACTCATTCGGGCGGGCGGGACGGGCGGAGTGAGATACAGTTCAGTCTGGATCCATTTTGCCCTTTGGGTACGTCACCACAGAATAAAAAGGACCAGAAGGATCACTCCGTAAACCCATTCCAATAAATAAGCGACTCTAGCTACGACACAATAAAGTCCACTTCAGCTTGCAAAGCACGGAGTACCTAATAACTATGTTCACCTGCAAGCCTTCTCTCTTTCTATCGCTTAGCCACGCATAGCTCTGATCTCTTCTGACGCGGCACGTACAGTACAATAATCCCGTCCGGACGCATATGCCAATGTACCTGTAGCTTTGTAACTAAAGTACAGAGTGAGCTATGCCTGACGTCACCCTAAAAATAAATATTTTAATTTCAATAAAATAGTTCAAGCCAGACTTACTAAATTTAATATTGACTTGATAAAGTGGCGTCTTGAGCTCATTTATCACAAAAACTATTATGCAGATGTTTAAGTTAGAGTAATTTATGCGATAGCAATTTTTCATATTAATAGATCGTAAAGGTAAGCTTCTTTTGACGTCGGTTACAGATGAGTGGGAGCGCTGAAAAAAAACTGAGTCCTTTGCTAGTTCACCCTGGAGTCAAGGCAATATTGTTGACTTACTCGCGACTACTTACACCAATAAAAGCTGATGATCCGAAGTACTCAAAGTCGTTTTTGAGCCGACGTAGCTGCTATCTTATTCATTCTATCAAAACTGACTTTTTCTTTCTTATTAATTTAAAGAGCACTTAATTTAATTTTCGAGTTAGAATTGATTCCGTTTTCCCAATTTTACTCACTTTGGGCGCCTGCACCGCTCGACTACTGAGACTGACTAGACAGCTGCAAATTATGTGTTCCTTATTATTTTTGATTATCGTACGTTGCTGTAATCACCCAGACTACTAGATTTCATCGAACCGACATCATTTGTATGGTGCTTGGTAACTATCCATGCAGGCATTCGCAAAATGCTCTACCACAATGATAAAGTGACTAAATATGATTTCAAGCACTTATTTTTAGAGCACATCATTTTCACCCCCTTCGAAAATTGAACCCGCGGCTCCCAGTTTCCCGTATGTCGTGACTACCTGGACAAATTCGAATTTTGTGCTCTAATTGTACCATCATATGGGCAACGCGGTGACGTCTTTTCTATTGTCTGCCTTATTATTTTGAGGTTCTGTGTTCTCGATCCACGAGTCAGAGCAAAAGGTATTATTGGATTTTCTTCGTAAGAATGGATTTTGATAAAACTTGTTTTTATGGGATAGGAAAACAAACGAATAGATGGCTCACCAGGTAAGTAATATCCGCAACACTAGAGGTATTTACGATGCGTCATCGTACTTAGATCATATTATTCCTTAGTTCTTGAAAATATTTTATATTATTTCCGGTAGGCTAGCCTTTGTCCATAATATCTCTCGTTGTAATCGAAGATGATAAACACTACAGAATGTAAACTTGTTCTCAAGTGCAGCGTACGGGACACACTTGCTGTTATTGTTACTATGCGTAGTTTCCGAGGGACTACGATATATATGGACTATTGTGAGCGAAGCATCGGGCGGAAGTTAGATCGTTACAAAATATGATAATACTTCATGATTAAAATGGAAGGTGGGTGTGTACAAGTAAAGGGAATTGATACCAATCTACTATAAAAGTAGGTATTTTACGTAGCTTATGCAAACAATTGGTAAACAAACCTTTACTACTAAAAGAAAACCATTATATATTTTGCCTGATTGATACTTTTTTTACATTTCATGGACATGTTGCGCGGCAGTCCATAGTCATTGCCACTGAGCCATCACTGCTTCAAAATTACATATTTTTATCGAAAGACTTACTTCTGCTGCATTTGTTCGTAAGATAAGACAGTAAACGGATGTATAAAACTACGGCAAGGCTATTTAATTTCGTGTGTCGACCTGCTGCTAAGATAAAAACAATCCTTAACTTACAAAAGCGTTCAATTGAAGCAAAATATAAAATGGATCTTAGCAAATATCTGGAGGAATTTTTAAAACAAATTAATATTTTTACTTTACTGAGTCTGTATATATTAAAGAAAAAACATTATATAAGGACTTATAATTTAACTTTTAACTAAACTGCCAACCAGAATAATTATAAACAAAGATTAAATACTACATGTAAAGATTAAATTATTAACATTAGAAATAAAGACTAAATTCTATTATAATGGCGAAGAAGACAAATAAAAGGTCCCTCTTAGGAAATGTTACAATAAATATTTTAATATTAGTGGTTTTATAAAAGTTCCCAAAGATATTACAAAAGTCACAGAATGAATATAAAAACTTTGATTCAGATAGCCTACCATAGAGTTTGTGATTATTTAAAGTACAAGCTTGTACGATTTCGCCTCTTCCAAGCTATCATCTGTTATCATTTGTATTATTTATTTTTTTACGCCTGATAGGTTAGCCTTTGACCACTATCTCACCTGATAGTAAGTGATGATGTGGTCGAAGATGTTGTTCAAGCTAACCTAGAAGTACTGGCTCTCAAAAAATTTGAAATAAATATTGTAATAATTTTATAATCTAATTTGTAAAACATTGCTAAAAGACCTAGAACCACAAGAAAATAAATCATTTATCATTTAAAAACAATGGCCCTCAGTTTCTTGCCTGTTTTTGTCGCAGTGGCTCTATAGTATGTTTTTGCTTAGTATATATTTTGTAATTAACCACGATGAGAGCGCCACGAGACAAACTTGTTAAGTCCCATGTGCCTGTAATTTCACTGGCACCTAAACTCTTCGAACAAGCACACTTGCTGTGTTCTGCCCGGCTAGCATGCGCGCCACGAGTAAATTTTGTCTACACTTTATCTCGTGTAAAATAGACATATCTCACTATGTCTACGAGTGCTAACATGGCAGGTCAAAGAACTCGTCCTTGTTACCTGTATTTTGGCTACCCGTGGCTACTTGTCGACCAAAACTAACATGCGCGTCTCAGTTTAAATCGATTTGTGACACTTATCTGCGAGTATTAGCGTGAATTTTCTCTTCCTACTTTTTGAGGACGAGATGAATTTGTAGTCTATCTCGTGCGTCCCAGTATAATGGGGGCGATCAACGATTTAGTACAAATTTACTTTCCGTCCAGTGTTAGCAGACCCGTTATATTTGTGTGTGTAATCAATACAATAACAAAATTTGAACACAACCCACGTACTCTTGTTGCGTAGGTTAAATTCAATATCTTTAAATAAAGCGGTAGGTAGTAGTAATAGTTTTCAACTATTTTTAATTATTAAATACTATATGTTGCTGATTACTAAAAAAAACAGATAAATGTAAGTAAATCAGTAGGTATTCAAATTTTTAATTTTTTTTATGAAATTCGCCGAAGTCAATATTTAAAGTAATCTTTATTAATGAATAACTACTTTTAGGGTTCCGTACCCCAATATGTTGCTATAAAACATTAATAGGTATATCATATTGTTTAATGAAATGAAAACAGATAAGCTGATAGGGATAAAACAGATAGTTAAAAAAGTTGTTATCACAGCTACTGAACTAGTTTTTAGGGTCCCATTTATTTGTTCTTGATTTAACAATATATGTAATAATATTTTATAGCAATATAACCATCGTCAAAAAAGTAGGCAATTCAATGTATCATTCGTTTGAAAATTACATCAACGGGAACAGTTTTTATTCATAACCTTCATAGCCATTATACCTAACATAACCTAATGAAGTGTCGAGAACGGGAAAAATAAATTAATCGTTCATAAAAGTATGGTATTTTATTTGTACACAGTCCATCACAGCTTATTTCCTAAAACTGTTCCAAATTCAACCAACAAACAGCGCAATGGAGAATCGTCCACAGATAATCTCAATGAGCAGATCTTAGCGTGGTGCGGCCGCTGCTATCGTCCGCCACTTGTCTCTCGTTTCGTGCGTGACATATCTCTTATTTGCACATGCTAGCCAGGCTGGTCGCGAACAACGCTGCTTGGCAGTAGAAATAGGTATTGTGGCACTACTTCCACGGACGAACTTGTTGACAAAGGGTTTATTTTACGTATTGGAAGTCGGAACGAACGGATAACTATTTCATTTACAAATTATAGGAGTACATTTTTTTTTGTTCCGCACTGGTTACCATATTTATATTATTAGACCTTATTTAGAAATATAGAAGGGTAGCGACATCATTGCAAGAGTTAAGTGTTTGAAAAAGCACTTCTTTCGGTCAGATGAAGTCTAGTAGTCTGGTTGATGACCGCGCTCCATCCACTATGACGGTTAAAAGAAATACATTTTCGACTCGAAAGAGTAAGGTTCCGGTGGCCGAATGGAATAGGCATCCGGCGCGAAATCGGACGTGGGTTCGATTCCCGTCCGGAACAAAACATTTTGTACTCCCATAATTTGTAAATGTGATTTTCGCTCAGCACGCGATAGTGCTTAATATCATATTTAGATATATGATAACTATTTGTTATGTCTATGCCTACAACGTTAAAAAGCATAAATGTAAACAAAGTCATTAACTAAACAATGGACTACCACAGTTAATAGGTACCAACCAAGAAACACAACTGGAAAGTAGCCACCTAAGAAGCCAAAACAAAAGTTCTAACAGTTTCCTTTGGAATCTTGTGGCACGCAAATATAGTATAATTTTAGGTACATAAAAATGATTAGGTAGTAGAGATTAGTTCCCATGTAAGTATCCCGTAGTAGTGGGGTACTTAAGGAGTATTGCACAAAAAATGGCAGTGAAGTCTCCGTTTAGTCCCCACAGAAATGTAGCCTAGAAATCATTATATTATATTGAATATTATGAAATAGGAACTGAATGATAAATTGGCACCACTATGTCCTAGTTATGAATGAAATTCTATTGTAATCATTATCGCCGATGCCAATGGGTAAATTTGAGCTCATAGGCCATATTGCCAACTAATCTTACTTTAAGTAGTGTTTATTCAACTTAATGGTTAGGAATGTTTTTTTTTCAGCTTAGGTAATGCTGAGATCTTCTACCGGGTCGTAGACATGTACAGTCGCCTGCAATAAGAAGTATACACATTGTAATTTCCAAAATAGTGGCAAAGATCTTTGTTTTTCTCTATGTCATCAGATGTACCTAAAAATCAAAGAATAATTTGAATATTTGTACTCATATTAATGTAAACTTTGATTATTAATAACTAAGTGACATCACATTATTTTGAAAATTACGAAGTGTATACTTCTTATTGCAGGCGACTGTACCTACTTGCTGCGAAGATTAATTCAAGAGAATGTAATAATGAACAAAAAACAAAAATCTTAGAGTTATGGACAACCACGTTTTTATGTGGGAATAGGAAATGATGAATTTTTACAAAAAGAATATGAAGTCTGTTTCGTTATATTTCATAAATTATTTTTATTATTTAGTGTAAATATGGATAACAGCTACACATTCAATAAAATCACCTACCACCCACATACTTAATACTTTTTTAAAGTCCTTACCTAAGTAACTCAAGGTGACAAAGTCACTGCTCGAACGTTTTGTTATTCGATGTGACTTGCAGAAAGATTTTCTCATTTCTATGAAAACGCAAATTGTGATCTTATAAGCTTTCGTTTCGTGTTTCTATTACAAAGGAATGTTGAATTTATCCAAAGTAATAAGCAGCTGAAAGAAAATGTATTTGCATATAATATGTAACTGAATGTGATTTTTCTAAGAACATTTTAAATTTTGAATAAATAAATTGTACATAGCTTCGTTTATCGTAATGCGACATGACATGACCTGAACATATAGAACATACTGAACCTCGTACAGATGTCTATTAAGCGAACGACGCTCGTCGCTCCATATTTTTTGAGATGCAACTACAATCATATATTCTACCGACTTAAAAAAAAAGGAGGAGGAATTCAATTCGTCGTTTTTAAAATGTTTGTTACCTCAGAACATTTTTCTTTGTGAACTGATTTTGATGTTTTTTTTATTTGAAAGCTAATGCTTGCCGTGTGGTATATAAAATTTTAATATATACCTAATTAAACTTGAATATGGTATTGGTAGGCTTGAATATCGGTTACAATTCAACAAAACTCTCAAAAAGTTTAGGCCTTAAGTGCGACAAAAGAGCAAATGACCATTCTGACTTGGGCTTTCGTGTTTTTGAGTGAAATTCATTGATAGATATTAAAAAATTACAAAGTATAGTTGAAAAAAAATAGCTTATTCAAAAGAAGCTTTCGTGATATGTCTAAAAAAACTACACAAACTTACACTATTCTTCGGTTGTCTTTTTAGCGCTTCGTACTGAAAATAAAACTTATTAAATAAGCCAATAACCAAACCTATTAATAAGAATTAGCCGTCGGTCTGTCTGTCTGTATGTAACGTGTCTCTAGCTCGTAAACGGAATGAGTTACAAACCTAATATTTAGAAATGTTCTGTACAATGTTGTCTCAAAAACAATATAAGGGTTTGAGTTGGGATTCAACATAATAATTTTTCAGGGGGCTCCAGTACATGAGAAGGTAAGGAAAAAAAAAACTATTTTTACTAATGCGGAACCCTAAAAGAGCGGTGCACGACTCGCACCTAGCTAGTTTTTTCAATATAATACGAGTAGTTCACAAAGCCGTTTTGTACATCAAATATTACAAACAGTTTTTTTAATGCCTGCAAGGTTAGCCTTTGACCACTATCCCACCTGATGGCAATTGATGATGTGGTCGAAGATGTTGTTCAGGCTAACCTAGAGTTACTGGCTCTCAAGGACAGCTGCCAGAACACACTGTTACGTGCTTGGCGACAGATTTTCTACTTGAGGGTGGTAGCTAGCCACGCGGGCAAAATGCCCTACCACTATGCTATAACGACTGCCATCCTAAGACAACAACCGGGACCGACGGCCCTCCAAAGCACTGAAGCGCTCAGTATAATGTCACTAGCGTTCACCCATCCAACTCGTGACCGCGGCGGACGTTGCTAAACTTTTGCTGATCAGTTCAGAACGGCTAAGCAAATTTCGCTACGATCGCTTCATATTTTTATCACTTATCACAAAGTATTTATATATATATAAATTACTACTACACTGTTATTAAACTACAAAATGTAATGTCCAAGAATTTGAATAATAAAGATGGTTTTACAATTTCAAGTAATTCAGGCGGCTACTGAAAGAAATTGGGTTTTCAATATGATTCAAATGTTTTGTAGTCGACCACTCATAAATGTAAAGAGAAAGTTGCAGGACCTCTCTCCTAAATTAAAAGTACGGACAAAGAGACACAATAAAAGGCGAAATGCAGACAAAACAAAGTGAAGTCAGGGCAAATTAAAAACGGTGTTTCCCAATTTGAAAGATATTTTTACAAGCTATTTTTGTGTGGATTGCAATCTAGTTTTCAATTAAAGAATCTGTCTCAGCAAACAGCATTCCATTCTGCTATAGCAAGATTAATTGGAAGTGCTTATTTGTTGTAATGGCTTATTTAATAATTGCTTTATTTTGCACTTGTTTACTAACTTTATATATTAATAATAATAATATTATAACTATATTAGGATACTTCAATTAACATATTGATGTAATCGTATATTGATGATTAAACTACTCTATTGTATTAGGAAATACCCTGTAAGGATAGATGTATTGTTTTAATAATAAATAAATATTATTAGCGCCGTATGAAGATAGCTTTAGTGTGAGTTTTCTAAATGAATTTACCTATTTCTGCTTACTTGCACCGATTTAAAGTAAATTAAGAACTCCATTATTATTAATTTGTTTTATACGTACATTTTTATTGTTAATAAATTGTTATTATTATTATATTTCAACGAGAAGTTTATCTTAATGTTTGGTTCACGAGAGTGCATAGGCGGGCATTGGCAAAATGACCCACCAACATGCAACTATTATATCAAATATTTACAAAAAACAGCATAATAATTATGTAGTAATTTTTTTGTGCAACAGAGCCAGATATATCGAAATTGTACAATAATATGAAAACGATTTCAACTAACAAAAGTGTGAAATAATTGTACAAAGTAGTAGTTGTATGTGTAGTTCAAAAGTACCTGTTATCACAATATCGTGCGCATGGTTACCAACTTCGACCAGTAATTTCACACTTTTGAGTGTTGAATTCGGTTCCATTTTTAGGTAAACATTTTTTTTACCCTTTTTAGTGACCCTTGCTACTTACGGGATCGATTATCATTCGCTGTCAATGACTATATCATCAAGATAAGAAAACACTTTTCAGTTATTGGAGTGTACCTAAAAAACGCCTTTTTTATTTTATTGTGACGGAACAAGCACACAAGCCCGCCTAATGTTAAGCGGTAGCCACTGCCTATAGCAGATGCATTTCATCACACGTGACGAACTGCACTGCGCCCGTCACCATGAGACTTACAGTTGTTGAGTCTCATGTGCCTGTAAATTGACTGGCTCTCAAGGACTGCTACCGGAACATACTGATAGGTGCTTGGCGACAGATTTTCTACTTGAGGGTGGTAGCTAGCCAGGCGAGCATTTGCAAAATGCCGTTCCACCATGCAGTGAAGTGCCGCGGCGGTGGGATTCGAACCATGGACCTGCAGCACCGCAGTCCATAGCTATAACCGCTCGGCTATCACTGCTTCAAAGGCTGAACCGATGTTGATGAAATTTTAATGGAACCACACGAATATCATCAGCTATCAAATAAAAAAGAATCATCAAAATCGGTTCACCCAATAAAAAATCTGAGGTAACAAACATAAAAAAAATACAGTCGACTTGAATACCTCCTACCTACCTCTTTTTTTAATTCGGTCAAAAACAGTACAATGGGTTTATATATATATTAAAATTTGACATGTAAACATTCATAAATATTTACATGTGTTCTTACAAGAGTTCTTAAATAGAATTTGAAAATAAGCTTCGAATATTGAACGCTCCGCGGCAAAATATTGTCATACTACGTCCGTAGGGCTATTGTTGCTTCAAAGTTTAAAAATTAATACATACACCTATAAGTTAAAAGTACAACGCATGTACCAACACATTTTATCTTATTTTAATTAGTCTATTTATAGCCTGAATTTTAGGCAAAGGTATAAAAGGAACACTAGAAATCCTCACCTTAGGCATATTCCAACCCGGAAAGGTCCCGCTGACGCGTGGCATCGAATTTGTCGCAAATCTCGTTCACCCAACCACGCTTTGTGACGTTACGAAAATATGTGCGAAAAATGAACCTCGGAGATAAAAGCTTCGTTTTTACTATAGCTGGTTGTTGACAGGCAATTTTAAATCCATTTTATCTCAACGGATGCCTGAAAATATTTTATAAACAAGTTTTGGTATCGTTTTCTTTGACAAAATTATGTCTAAGAGTTATATATATTACAGAACGTCATTTCTGTTTCTCAAAGAGATATAAGCAGGGATGGATATATCTGTCTATTTATTTTGATCATGGCCTATTAAAGCACGTAATTGCTTATTTTTAACATATTTTTTAAACGTGACTTTGGGTTATGGATACTCATGGCTTGGTGTTTTTCTAAAACGTACAAATTATGATCAAATTATATTCGAGGAGACCTGCGAATCAAACAATATCGCAAGCCAGGCATATCATTAATGTACTCTAGCAACAGAAACGGTCCTGAAATTTATCTTTGCGGTACTCCTACTTTTAATAAAGACCCGGAAGATTTGCTGAGGTCTTCACATTCAACTTTTACACTTACAGCCTTACTTATAAACGCTACTTAAATTTTAAGCATTACTTAGCCGCTGATTAGCAAAATTTCTTACTCATAAACGCTACATAACTTTATCGAGTACCTAAGTACTGCTTAAATAAGCTGTGATTTTAAACACCGTCCGACCTTTGTTTAAAATTTTAAGTAACAAGATGGCGTCCATATCTGGTCAGCTGATTTAGTTACTATTGAGGTTATTGTCAAGGAGGCATACAAAACTATAAACACGACATACTTTGTTAATAAATCGTAAAAAAAATATATCAAGTAGAAACATAAATTGGATGATGAAATAAATATTATGCGTAACCTACCTACTTTTCGTGATCTTATTGACGAGTATACCGCAGGTATACTCATTGTAATTTTCTTATTAATTAGACACGCCAAAGTATGGAGATACATGTAGAATATACGTGAATACCTACATGTAGAAGACAAAAACACATACATATAATCACGCCTGTATTTTCCTAAGGAGTAGGCAGAGGTGTGTAAACACCCACGTTTCGTCAATTTGGTTATGGTCCCATGTAATAGGGGGCGAGCCTATTCCCACTCACCGGGCACAGTTGCAGGGTCATACAAAATGATTTCTCTAGCACACTAGACGAAACACAAGAACATATTACGTCCTTTATAATATTACTGTGATTTAAGGAATTGCTATAAAATAATAAAAATAAAATTAAGATTGGAATCTTGGCTTCATAGAAAAAAACGTAGACATAATTGGGCATAGGTATTATTTCGGATGGAAAAGATACGTAACTTCCAGCGGAATTTGACGGTATTCTGGGATTACACCCGTAACCACATAATACACTTCCAATTATGCTACGAAATAGGTTGCTGGCCAATCGAATTCATAGAATATTAGGACACTTTGAATTTACCTTATTGCAAAACAAAAACTTGCTACAGAAGTCTCCAGTACTCCTAACCATATGTACAAAAAACAGTAGGTAGGTACCTAAAAAGTTTTTTTTTTATTACAGATATTTAGCACTAGATACATGCTTTTTGGCAACTTGGGTCATTCATTACGTTTTAGTTCATTGTTGTCAGTTTAAAATACGTTCGACCTCATTATCCGTTGCTTAGCTAAATAATTGCTAAGTAGCGTTTCTAAGTAAGAAATATTTAAACGTTACCTATGCACTGTTTAGTTATCCATTACTTAGCAACTACATAGCGGATTTTTTATAAGTAAGGGGGTTATTTTGTAAATTGACTTATACTGCGTTGATCAAGTTATTGGTATTTTCTTAGAAATACTCTTCTGTAGCATTCTGAAGTCTTATCTGGAACCGTGCCCGGTAGATAGCAATATGCTCATTACTGTTAAATGGAATTATATCATACATATTAACACCTCTATGGCTGCTAAAGCGAGATGTTTTACGTCAGTTTATCTTTTTTATTCCTCTCTTCTTTAAGATCTTGGAAAGTGTTAATTTTTATAATAATATAAAAAAATACCGATACAAACATTTAAGTGAAAAAAAGTTTCGAACTCAGAGGTTAAGGATGGCCTCATAAAGCCAGAATACCCATCAGAATTCATGTTATTTATTCCAAAAGCCCGGAATTGCATAGGTCAGGTTGTCTATCCTTTCTCATACATGTCAAAACCATATCAGATCTTTATCATGCTATTCCTCACTCAGATTTTTTTATGTCATCATACACATACTATTTATAGTTCTCATCTCAACCGCACTTATTTGATAATGATTCGACGAAACCAGTATAACTGAATCATCCTCAAAAAATTAACTCGTTAATTCTGGCTGTTCCTCATGGTCATACTAGTTTTTCATACGTATAGTATGAATCTGAGGATATGGATGTCTTTGTAGTCGTACACACCACGTCTAGAAATAAATAAAAGAAAAATCAAATATAGAACTAGATTTAAGTAGATCTTTTTTTTACATGAGTAGTATGCATTTATGCATACACACCCCCCGGGGGCTTAAAAACATGGTAACAATGCACTGGTGCTTCTAGGTTAGCCTGAACAACATCTTCGACCACATCATCACTTACCATCAGGTGATATAGTGGTCAAAGGCTAACCTATCAGGCATAAAAAAATGTAATAATATAATAAAAGAATAATTACATCTATACAGTTGAAAGATAGAGGGATGTCCGTGCATGTTTTTTGCCATTACAGCATGCAAATTATTAGAATATCCGCAATATATATGTTGTCACCGGGAATAATAGACCTGTATTAATGCATATACATAATAATGTCTAATGAATCAAATGAATGTAGTATTTGGAATACTACAAAATATATGCATCAAAAGCAGGGAAATACTCGTATACCTTTGCCTGTAATGCTACAATAAATAACAGATCTATTCAAGTTCGTGGAGTTCTGAGAGAAGGAGCAATAAAGCTATGAATATCAAAGACTTGTGAGTTACCACGTTCCTCTCTAAACTACTAACAAAGGAGGTCGTTATTGCTAAGTTTTGCATGGTTACTGATCACTTTCGGCTAGAAGTTATTTTTATTATAATGTTTTACTGATGTTTCCAATGATCTAGTTTAAAAAATGAGATAAACACAACAAAATGCCTTTTATTTTAGATCACGCTGAGAAGTAAAGAAAAAATGTTGTCAGTATTTGCATTTTCTCATTCCCATTATTGGAAAGGTTGTAGGTAGTCTAGATTTTTAATGGGTCCCGAACGTTAAAGTCGCGTGTTTCGCATAAGAATTTATTATTTGCTTTATGTGTGTGTCGATCACGAAATTAATTCAATGTTCCATGGTCACCGCCCGGACCCGTACTCCACATATACATTTTTATTAGTAATTGTAAGTGTTTATCATTGAAAAAAATACTAAGTGTGATTTTTTTAACACTGAACTTTATTCATTAAAAAAGATTGTTCTTTTTTATGTCTTAGTTTTGTAACAGTCGATGTTTAGATATTTTTTTTTTCGTAAAAGTTCTTTTAACCCATCATTTGACCACTATCTCATTTGATAGTAAGTGATGATACATTCGAAGATATTCAGATCTAACCTAAAACTTACCGGCCCTCAATGGTAGCTGCCAGAAATTAAGTTCCTTGGCATCAGATTTTCTGCTTGAACGTGGTACCTAACTAAGGCATTAGCAAAATGCGCTACCACCATGCAAGTGGCGAAAGTTATAAATAAGAGTAATAATGAACCTTATTACTGAATTATTTTTAGTTTATTATTTAGAGTCAATATCTGTAATGAATCTTGTTTTGGTAATTTCCTTAATGTTCCTGTAATGTACATGTATTTAAAATTTACCTAGTCCATCACAGAAACACTGCCTGTTGTAGGCAGCGCCAGCAGCGCGCTGCATTTTAGTTTCCAGCACAAAGAATAGTTTTGGGAATGTCCGCCTGGTTAGCCACTACTGTATTTCACTAATCTAGTGTTTTGCTAAATCTTCTGAACAAGTAATATTCTCATCATAGTAACGGACGTTATACCAAGAACAAAGCATATTATTAGAAAATAAACAGCTTCCTGCTCTTCCTTTGCACAAGATGAGTTTGATTCTCCATTTTCGAGTCTGCATAAACTAATCTGTGTAATTACTTCATATTAAGCGGTTGGTCAACACAGACAAAGTCATTAAATGGAGCCCAATGTGTAAGTTCTTATTGGATAAATCTAGTCAAATAAAGTCAGAAAAACGATTGGTGAATATTTTCTGTAAAGATTTATTTTTCAAAGTTGACTCTGCTTAAACACTTTTTAAGTTTTTATTCAAAGGTAAAAAAAAATAAGAGAACATTTTTATACTATTTGTAAGACAATCATAATAACTAGTAAAATTAAAGAAGTTTTTAGTTTTAATTTGATAGTTTAAAAGTTTTTTTTTTACGTCGTTTACTTTCGATCAACACCCAACGCGTCAAATATATATATCTATCTCTTTTTGCATTCAAGACTCCATAAAAAGCGCTCACCCTTTATCGGAGGTTTGCCATACTTATTCTGTAAGTAGCTAAGGTACTTTACTATACCTACTGTATCAGCGGATTGTTCACTGCTGAACATATCCTCCCCCCCTTTTGCATAATCCCCACGTTTGGCAAGCTTCTTGGGGATCGGAGTATAAGATTTCTCATTGTCATCTGATTCCTCAGAAGGCCCTGCTGCTCACCTTCCGGTATTTTACCCTTAGTCGCCTCTTACGACACCCACGGGAAGAAATGGGGGGTGACATTCTATCCCGGCAATCTATGGAAAATCTAGGATCTAAGCGACGCCCACTACTGGTTATTGTGTTTTTAAGGCAGAAACATTTTTAATAGCAGTTCGGGCACTAGAACAGTGATCAGTAGATAGATATCAATAGGCTTGCCTCCTATTACATGAACCATGTCTGGCGAAACGTGTGCGCTCAGCTACCTCTGTCTAACCCTTTCAAAGAATACGGCTATGTCTATATGTTTCTCTGTGTTATGTCACTGGATGCTGCTTAACAGCCCAAGCCTTAACTGTTAGTAATAAAGTTCATTTTTGTTATACAATACCGTTATTTAACGCTATACCCCTTCATTTCTCACTTACCCGGACAATACAACCAAACCTGGCTTGTTCTTGTACATTTCAATGGGTCATAGATTAATATTAGGAACATCCTCTCTACACACAACCATTTGTCATGGTCCGGTCGTACTATGAATGGCGACCCGATGCCTGCCTATTGTCTCTGGGATAATGACTGCCGTCATCCCTCTCTCGCGCGATTAGTGCCCCTAACACACCCTGAATTAGTTCACGAGTTGCTTACTATTCATAAACTTGTAGATGAATATTAAGTTTAGTTAGATGAAAGGAACTGTTTCTATATATATATATCTATATATATATATATATAGCCTGTGTTTCTAGGTTACACATTTAAACTATTTGATGCATCACATTTCTTCTGGAATATGATACTTAGACGGCATATTTTCTGTACGTATAAATTATCACTTCTACTAAATCTTCAAGGACACAGTACGAACGAAATACAACACTACAGCTACTACAACGAAAGCATTTAGGCAACTTTAAAGTCATTGCAGGCCTACAGGCAGTGCAAATGCTCCAGCCCAGTACCATTTAGCAGCTGAAAGTTTAATCTTTGACCACTATCTCACCTGAAGTTAAGTGATGATGTGGTCATATGTGGTGGATAGGTATTGTTCAGGCTAACCTAGCATTACTGGCTCTCATGGGCAGACCTGCCGGAACACACCGTTAGGTGTTTGGCGACAGATTTTTTGCTCGAAGATGGTAGCTAGCCAGGAGGGCATTTGCAAAACGCCCTACTATCATGCTATAATGACTGCCATCCTCCGAAGCACGGAAGCACTCAGTAGTAATGCCACTAGCGTTCACCCATCCAACTCCTGAGCGCACCGGACGTTGCTTAACTTAGCTGATCAGTTAAGAAAGGCAAAGCAAACTACATCACAAAATTCTGGCTTTTTGATTGCTGGTTTTGGCTTCGTTGGGCCAAATAAGTTCCAGCATTTTCATCACGCATCACGCTCTGATAAACTTTGGAAAATAAGTTGAACTTCCGGTTTACGGACGGACCCAATGTTTAAACACCAAACGTCTCAAATATGTAACCACTACCGAGATTATCATAATTGCGCCACTTGAGTCGCTAATAGTCTAATAATTCACTTATAACTAGACATGATTGGATCCCATGTAATGGAAAGCAAGCCCATTCCGATTTAACGAGCTCAGTTCTAGACTCCAGACTGCTACTGAGAACTTTTACTATAAAAAAATCTCAATAAAAAATCCTGTCTTACCGAATTCAAACACAGGATCTCAAGAAGAATTGATGCTTTGCTACTCCCCTAATGAGGCAGAGATTATAATAAGTTATTGATTTTCTATATTGGGCATGTTGGGGCCGTGGTAAATGATAAGGTACGAGTGGAATTCGCGTGACGAATCGACAACCGAAAGGAAGTCAGGCTCTCGGGTGGTTACCACACTACAACGTGAGAATAGGTAGACCTCCACTAGGTGGACTGTCGTTTAAAGAAAGGTACGGTAGCTGCTGGATGCAGATTGCCAATATTAATATGATGGTTATGACAATGCGCTGAAGTTATTAAAATTATTTTTTAATTGTCTAAGTACTAAGTTGCCAGACAACTTAACCCTCCTTGCCCTCATATCATGGTAAGTTTAGTTGGCACAAAATATAAATCCTTACACTCTGCTCGATTGGAAATTCCATTTTAGGAAAACAAATGCGTACCAAATTTCTTAGATTTTTTCCTTTGAGACTAAGTTTATTACAATATTACCTAACAATGCTGGGGGAAGTCGGAGGTCAAGAACGGATTTTACTTGTTTTATTCGACTTGGCTAACTACAACATCAGCGTTTGGTCCCGTAAAAGTAAAGCCACGAAACAACTTTTAAAACTTCCAGTATTTCTCTGCAGACCATTAGAAACATCTGTAAGGTTTCCGAACAAGGAACTACTTGAGAATACTTTACGTTTTCTAACGCGCAATATAAAAAGCCAGAACAAAAAATTCACTTTGAAGTAAAAGTCAGGAAACCGGGCTGATTGCCACTTTTACGGCATTTCAAACGGAACCCTCGTCACTCCTTTTTGGCGCCCTCTGTCGGTATTTACAAATGCAAATGAGAACTTTAGCAGTTGCAGAAAATTATTTTTATGTTGCGTAAATATAGGGGTAATAACAATATTTCGAGTAAAACTAGTTTCTGGACTTTTGGTTGTTTTAGTATCGTTTTTACTACAGGAAACTGTTTAATTATGGATTAGTTACTATTCATAATAATAGCTGTTGGCTGTAATTTATTCATATCAGTTCTGGGAAGCCAAAAAAAGTATCATGTAGTTTGAACAGCAATATTAATTTATAGATGTTTCCGCTGCGACTTTGACTTAAGAAAGTATCCGTGCTCTTGAAATATCAAAATGAAATCAAAAATACTTTTTCCTAAGTTTTAACTGTTAGCCATATTGTTACCAGCTATCATCCTGTTGGATGTTTTAACTACTCTGTTACACTTAATTATAAATCAAATTTAAATTCATTATTATTCAAGATAGTAACTTTAAGACTTTAACGACTTGAACACAGTGTTATAAGTATTTAACGTGACTTAATCCTGATATACATATATATATTTAATTACCTCGATGATTCGACCAAGTTGCATTCATAGAGAAGGCTGCAGGCGGCCCGCCAAATATTTTATTGCTTCGGGAACTATGCATTAAATAGAAATAAAAAAGGTTCGTATGCCTATCCAGAGTTGACGTTTTGAATGGCAATCTGGGAGGTCAAATTAAGTTAAGTTTATCAAATAAATAATAATGTAAAATAAGGTACTTAATATAGGAGATATACTTAAATATGTATTCATATCTCGTGCTTGTACCGTTCCACCAACTTATCTGTTCAGGCGGCAGAAAAAAGAACTACAACATTCCATCAAATTGTGACAGTTTGTAGTTGTTTTCCTTAACCAGTAGCGCCCTCGAGAACTGCACAGTTAAGTTGGTGGTACTATAACGTTCTTGGTTTTTCCCGGTGTAATCGGTCTAAATCTGCTTTTTAGGGCTAGAGTGCTCGTGGTGATTCCCATACGAACGTAGTTTAGTCATATTTTAAATATGTACTAAGTGTTCAAACTCAGTTTTTTTACGTCATTGAGCTGCCAGACTTCCGTAAAATTAGGTATTATCTAAACTAATATAATAAAATGGAAAGATTTTATTGTTTGTTTGTTTGCATTGAATAGGCTCTGAAACTACTAGACCGATTTGGATGAAATTTTGTATGGAAATAGTTTGAGACCCAGGGAAGGACAAAGAATAGTTTTTATACAATTGCGCAAAAAGAGGTTAATGGTTTTGCGTGATAAGCGATATACCCGCGGTCAGAGCCGCAACCAGAAAGCTAGTTTATCGATACTTTAGCGTTTTTAAATAATTCGATTTTATACGTTGCCTTTTATGTAACCTTCCGATTGATTTAAAACTTATTAAAGTATCATAAAAGTTATATATAACATAATATCTCATGTAAGAAGTTTGCTTGGGTCTGTAATAATATTCATATATTAGTGGTAGGTATTATGAAAGACTTACATATGTTTTTTTTTTTTCAAAACAATGACACTCAAAATCGATCATTGTTCAAATATCAGTTTTAAAATTTAATTTAAGATTGTATAGTAGTAATTGTGTTACTAACAAACAAACAATATCGTTAAGTGAAAATCCGAGTGTAAGAATCGTGCATAATACCCGTTTTAGCCTCGACTTAAGATTCTCCTCTAAAATGACTTGTTGTGCGTTTTATAATCTAATATTTTCTTAGACCTGGGTTTTAATCTTTAGACATAAAATATCATGCTGATCAAAAGGTTAACCGATCAATATGTATAAATAACAATACTTTTCTTTTAAGCAACCAATATTCGTTATTTTTATACAGGGTTATTGAAAAAATGCTTACAACCACTTTGGGTTGAGTTCTGCTAGTCCTAACAAACATTTTGAGATGAATGTTTTTTTTGATTTTTTTAACGATATAAGCACGAGGACCACCTGATGGTAAAAGTTGTAAATTGTGTTTGTAATTATATTATTTTATATTTTTATTACTATGCTCGATGTATATATTCAAAACTCTATTCAAACGGAACGCGGCGCGGTCCAGCGTTGCCGCGGCGGGCGCTTTTGGCTCGGAGTAGGCATTGTCTTTACTACTAAAATATAAAAAAAATACATTACAGGCACAAGATACTTTTAACATCAAGTGGTCCTTATGCTTATTCCGTCAAAAATACATTTAAAAAAATATATAATTATAAAAAAATATATATAAATGTTTGTTAGGACTAGCAGAAGTCAACCCTAAGAGGTTGTTAGCATTTTTCCAATAACCCTGTAAAGTGGTTGTATATACATTTATGCTCATGATCAACAAATATCTGATAGCTGATAAAGTTTTTTCCATTACCTCCAAAATTTTCTTTTAATGCTGATAGATAAGCCTTTGAATACAACCGCCTGATTATAAATTATCATGTTCACAAATATGGTTTGTTTACCAATCTTGTTGGTTTAACCTTTAATGGGAATTTGGTCTGAAAGATAGCTGCTGGAACATACAGTTAAGTGAAGGGCGACAGATTTTCAACCAGAGGCCAATAGCTAGCCTGGCATTCGTAAAATGGTCTAACATTTCCATAACTATTGGCCTCAAAAAAAGAAAGGCATGTTTATGTGTTAAGTAAGTAGTTGGTTAGTTAACCTGCGTGCTGTCACTATGAACATGGCCTTAATAAATACGCTTTCAATATTTCCGAGCAAAGGCTATGCAAGTCTACTTCCCAAGTACTTTACTATCACTGCATGGTATAAAACAAAGTCGCTTCCCGCTGTCTGTCTGTCCCAATGTTTGCTTAAATCTTTAAAACAACGCAACTCATTTTGATGCGGTTTTTTTAATATATAGAGTGATTCCTAATAAACTGTAACCTAAAAAAATAAAAAAACAGTTTATGAATTAGTATTACGGAACTCCTGCCTCAATTCAAGACTTAAACAAAAAAATCTCTCGAGTGCTAGTCACACTCGAGAGATTTTTTTGTTTAAGTAAAAGGATCCAAAAATATGGTGAAAGTCAAATTATTAATATGTATTGGGGATATCCTGGCATATATCTCACGTCCCGTGCTCGGAGGAGTGCAATGATATGGGACACGGGTTTTTGGATCATTGCTTCCCAGAGATTTCTTTGCAGGCTAGGGGTAATATCGCGTCCAAAGTTGATTCCATTATATACTTTATTACAAACAAAGAGGCAAACTTTGCATATTCACGAATATGCAAAGTTTGCCTCTTTGTTTGTAGTTTTTTTGTATGCGATTGTGACGGAACAAGCACGAGGCCCACTTGATGTTAAGTTGACTAACCTATGCATTTCGACATAAGTGACGAATTGCACTGCGATGCAGTTGTTAAGTCTCATGTAAATTCTGTCTTGTTTTTACTCCACTGCTAAAAAAGTGTTATGTTTTCATGGTTCCAGTATGAGAGTTCTTTATTCAATCATAACTTCTAAACGGCTTTACCGATTTTAATGTGTTAGCGTTAGATTTATCTTCATAGCGCAAGTGATACTAGGTACATAAAAAATAATAAAAAATAAACTGGTGGATTTTAGACGCCATTGAGAGATAAAAAAAACTTCCAATCCCATCGATTGGTGTTTCAAAATTAAGGGCTTCACAAAACGATTCCTTAATTAATATATATTGCAGTTTTAAATTTCAATGGACCGATAAGACGTTTAACGATCATAAATAATTTGCAATCGGGTTTTTTATTTTTTTATCAATTTATACTTGTATGATATAGATAATTTTTCTGACATTACATTGAGTATATAACGACCAAGTGAGAATTGCACTCGCACATCGATGGTTCTGTGTTCCAACACAGAATGCACTGAAAATGCTTATTCGGTCACAGTTTTTAACCGGAGTTCAACTTGAGTGGTTATTATTATAAACATGTTAGGAATAAGTACATTTTTTGGTTGGGAACCCGTAAGATGTTAAATTTGTTATAATTATTATTGCTATTTGTTAGGCAATCTGCCATACAGAATGTCATTCCGCGTCAAAATTTTAACCGGCTACCTATTACGGTTCCAAAAATAAAGCCCTTTCAACTTCACATAGACGGACGGACAGACAGACTGCCAAGCTTAGTAATAGGCTCCTGCTTTCTATCTCGGAACCTTAAAAAGGAAGGAGGGTTCTCAAGTCGACGAGTACCATTAGACTTATGTTTTTTTTTTTTTTTTTTTTTTTTTATGCCTGATAGGTTAGCCTTTGACCACTATCTCACCTGATGGTAAGTGATGATGTGGTCGAAGATGTTGTTCAGGCTAACCTAAAAGTACTGGCTCTCAAGGACCGCTGCCGGAACACACGGTTAGGTGCTTGGCGACAGATTTTCTACTTGAGGGTGGTAGCTAGCCAGGCGGGCATTCGCAAAATGCCCTACCACCATGCTATAACGACTGCCATCCTAAGACAACAACCGGGACCGACGGCTTAACGTGCCCTCCGAAGCACGGAAACGCTCAGTAGTAATGTCACTAGCGGTCACCCATCCAACTCATGACCGCGCGCGACGTTGCTTAACTTTGCTGATCGGTTAAGAACAGCTAAGTAAACTTCGCTACGAGCGCTTCATGTTAATTTAAAAGAGCCGTTTTTGTTATATAATTTGATTTGCTATATCAATATTAACAGACACGCTGCTTGTTAAATATCATAGAATAAAAATGTATCAGTAGTAGTAGTCAGTAGTAATAAAAGTCTTGAAAAATTAAATAATACATTAAAAAACACCGGCGTGCATGCATGCGTCAACGCTCTTTAAATTATACTGGGTCAAAATTAATGCAATATTTAAAAGTCCTTTATAGCATTTCAACGTCTATTGCGTACAGGTTTTGAGACCTTCTTAATATTATGTGTCGCACTTGTTGGAAACATATACAAAACAGACCCTCTAGAAATAATCAATGTTTTTTTTACTTCAGCCAATGAGTATACTCTTACTCTACTCATAAGAGTATACTTATCATCAGCCGGAACTCGTCCACTGTTGAACCTAGCCTAAGCCTTTGGACGTCACAATGTATGCCTTTTGGCGATTTGATCCCCAAGACTCTCTATATAAGAAAAATTCTGTTGAACACATTCCGTCGTGAATAGTACAGAGAAACAGAGCACTCTTATCGCGACACGTCTCGAGACGCTGAAACTCTATGATAAATGGAAGGCCTACGTGATTCACGATTGTATCTGCCGCTCGGCCGCTGGGGATCCGAATTATTTTTATGCATTGCAAGAAATTCCGACGTTGAATTATTGAGTCGAGAAATGTGCTCTTTAACTTTTGGTTTCTTTAAAGTGGAATAAAAGCCATTTAGATATGGGGAAACTTTTAATTGCAAAAATAATTTATTATTTCAGAATTTCTAAATTTGGAAAAATATTTAAAATTTTGCAATATCACGCATGCTCTGCGGATTATTTAACAAAATTACAAATTTACGTGAGGATAAATTATAGACATGTTCGGGATACGAACCCGCATCATCCACTCCTATAGACAATGCTCTGACCAATCTTCATACACTGGTTAAAGAAAGAGAGGAAAAAATAGAGTTATGAGTCGAATGTCATGTTAGCTCAGTAGGTCAGAGCATACGCCGGCTATAGGGGTGGATGATGCGGGTTCTCCCGCACACTTTTTTTTTATGTTATTGTGACGGAACAAGCTCGAGGCCCACCTGATGTTAAGTGGACTAACCTCTGCCTATAACAGTTGCAATTCATGACAACTCACGAATTGCACTGCGCCCGTCACATTGAGACATAGTTGTTAAGTCTCATTGTGCCTGAAATTTCATTGGCTCTCAAGGACTACTGCTGGAACAGACCTTTCGGTGCTTGGCGACAGACTTTCTACTTGAGGGTGGTCGCTAGCCAGGCGGGCATTCGCAAAATACCCTTCCATCATGCGGTGAAGATCAAGCTATGGGCGGGATTCGAACCATGGACCTGCTGCGCGGCAGTCCATAGCCAATGCCACTGAGCCAGCACTGCTTCAAAAATTTCTATAATTTATCCTCTCCTAAATGTGTAATTTTGTAATTGGGAAAATATATTGTGAACTTTATATTATTACAATAAAATATTCTTTAGCATAAAACAAATGAGCACAAAGCCACAATAATTCCACAATAAGATAAAATATCGTCTCTATGATGACTGTGATTCTTCACCTGCTACAACCTGTTCTTTTCTCCCTATCTACTAAAATGTAATCAATGTCTCTATATGTCTTCCAAATTCCTACCCTTATTTCACTCAAGTGGGGTGAATAATATGAATTATTGTTCGTATAACTAGCGCAAGAAGTGCTTAGATTCTAATGAGGAGGACGTCTGGATGAAACAGTTGACCAGTATTTTAATGTTTGTGCTTAGAAAATCACGGTAACAGTTTTAATACTAACATGTCAACTTAAAGCTAATAAATCTTACCACTCGTATGGCAATCACAATGAAAGCTGTATGAAAACCCCTTAAAAGTTCTTACTCGTATCTGTCTCTCAAAAACAAAACCGTTAACAACAACAGCGCCCGCATGTTTCTTTATTCCGTAGCTCGAATAAAAAATTCACCAACAGAAAACAAAGAATTAAATTGCGTACATTTAACAATATTTTTATGCCGACGTTTCAAACAATTTACAACTAAGTATCAATGTCACTTAAAAGCTGAGCTCTTGAGTATTTTATTTCGTTTCGGCGATAAAAATATAACTAGAAGATGAAAGAAGTGTTTCACATTATTCCCGGAAGGCCCAGTTTATGTTTACATCAAAAAGCAAAAAGGGTTATTTTCATACAAATTAAATGTTTTAAAAGTTCATTTAATAATCACAGGGACAATAAGTAAAAATAAGCAAGCCCGGGTTGACAAGGGTCAAAGAAAGATTAAGCTACATTCGTGGGTAATTTATACGAGATGGTTACAACAATACAAATTGCTACTTTTTTTACTAATTATATTAACTCGTTATATTATGTTGTATCCCCCGTGGGGTGTCGGGTTAGAATTTTTACTTCCCTATATCATCCCGTGGGTTTCTTAAGAGGCGACTATAGGAAAAATACTTGATGGTGGACAGCAATGACTTATAAAGAACTGCCATCTAACACTGCGATCCCTAAGCCGCCTGCCAAGCGTGGGGATTATGGCAAATACCCCCTTAATAGGGGAGGCTGTGTTCAGCAGTGGATGATCCGGCTGACACAGTAGGAATGTTGTACGGTTATAAGAATTTGGTGAAATTAAGGGTCACTAAGAGAAAGAATGTGCCGAATTAGCAGTATTCTGCTTATTTACGTCGACGTATGTGGTCAAAGGCTAAGCTATAAGGAATAAAAAAAAACGCAATTACGGTGTTGCTGCACCTTTTCTCTCTACGATCTTATTGTTCACATTCATTAAGGGCGAACTGGCCGGGCCGTTCTCCATACAAACGCCGTAGGGTGATTACTGCCTTATTTGGGGATTTAGGTCCAAAACAAAGCATAATATCGATTGATCTCGTCATTACCTAGGCTTGTATGATGCCGAAATTTTAATAACATAATTAACTTGAGAGTTATGAGCTTCGAAACATTTTCATATAACATTTTCAAGGCTCATAACTTTCAACTTAATTATCTTTTTAAAATTTCGGCATCATACAAGCCTAGATAATGACGAGATCAATCGGTATTATGCTTAATTCTGGACTTAAAGTCTCAAATACGGGAGTGATCACCCTACGGCGTTTGTATGGAGAAGCGATGGCCAGTTCAACCTTAAGGGTTAGCGGGTTCAAAGCATTGCCAAGGATTCGTCCTTTGTGTAGTTAGAGATAACTATAATCAATATACATGGAACAAAGTTATAAAAATAAAGAGAACACTTTCTACGAAATGATGCTTTAAAATGCTACGTATAGTAGGGTAGATATACTACGCGTAGCATTTCCGTAGCATCTACGTAGTATTGTACTTGGCACCACATGAATAACGAATGGAATTCCGTTTTTATAACTTGTGGTAGGCAAATGCTACGAAAATGCTACGATGAAAAGACAATCTTAGTTGTTTAGTTTACTCGTAGTACATTCTCTACTACCAGTAATAGACAAATTTAATATAAGCTATAAATTAATAAATAAATCTTATTTTATATCATTAAATACCAGATAGACAGTTGATCTATCTGAAATTGAAATGAGAAAATATAATTTATAGCTTCTGAATACAATATCACCGGATGGTAAGTGATGATGTAGTAGAAGAAGGTTAACAGGCATAACCTAGAATGGGACTATACTTTCAAGGACAAATACCGGAACACACCATTAAGTGCTTGGTGGCAGTTGATTTTCTACTGTCAGGAAACTAGTCAGACACCATGCTAATAAACAAAATGCCCGACCACTATGCAAAAACTTGTTTTATCGGTGCCGGGCTAGAGTTGCATCCAAACCTGTGGAAGTCGTGGAGACGCCGAGGGGAAAATAGCAGAAGGCGGGCAGCAGCATCTTTTAAAGACCTGCCATCCCTCACTGATTTAATTTGCGATATTGCTAGTATTTTGTAACGCCTTATTGCAGCTCCTAATTAGTTTCTAATAAAACATTTTATGAAGCAATGATAGCCCAGCGGTATAATAGCTATGGACTGCCGTGCTGCAGGTCCATGGTTCGATCACCACCACCAGCGCCGGCTTGAGATTCACCGCATGGTGGATCAGCATTTTTGGAATGATCACCAGGAAAAACTTTCGCCAAGCACCTAAAAGGAGTAGTACTTGAGAACCAGTAAATTACGGGCACTTGAGACATAACAACTGTAGGTATTTTATTTTTATTTTTTATTTTTATTTTTATAAATTTGGTACAAAAACATTTAACAAATTAAAGAAACTTATATGTAAACTTGAATTTAAAATAACATGTTAAATTTGTTAAACTAAATATTGTACACATCTTTGCAGATAATTAAAGTACGTAATTTAAAGGTATACAACGTCAGAATGTAGAATGTTTAGAAGTTCAAAGTTTGAAGTGACTTTTTAAATTTAAATAATGTTTGATGAAAAATGTCGAGTTCATTGCATACATCGATGCAGACCTCATCATAAAATCGACACATACGGTAAAGCGGGTTGTTATACCCTACATTATTGTTCGATGGCGGAATACTAAAAAGAGGTGATTTACGAGTTGCAATCTTACGAGTTATAATGTTAATATCCATTAGTAATTCATCACCAAACAGTCCATTGACGATCCTGTGCAGTACACACATGTCAGTGATTTTGCGTCTATGTATAAGACTTTGAAATTTGAAATGTACCAGACGATTTTCATACCCAGGAATAACTTTCCTCAACCCTAGTTTGACACATAATTGCCTTAAGAATCGCTTTTGTATTGATTCAACGCTATCCTCATAAACTTTGTAAATAGGTGCCCAAATAGGGGAGCAATATTCGAGTTGTGATCTAACTAATGATATATAGAGTATTATAAGCGAATCCATTTGTTTAAAAGGTTTTGCCGTACGCATGATAAAACCTAGCATTCGGCTTGCTTTAGCTGTTATGGTTTCAATATGAAATTTGAAGTTTAATGAAGAATCGAACCAGACACCCAAATCACGCACTGTGTTGACTTTGTCCAGCCTAATACCATCTATAGAATAATTATACATTACTATGTTCTTTTTTTTTGTGAATGTTATATATTGGCATTTCTTTATATTTAGTGACATATTGTTACTTTTACACCAGTTGTTCAATACATTGATATTATGCTGAAGAAGAATACAATCATTAATACTTGATATCTCAGTGTATAATTTTAGATCGTCAGCATAAGCCAGACATTGACAAGTTATCTTTTCCAAAAGATCATTAATGAAAGCTAAAAAAAGTAAGGGACCTAAATTCGATCCCTGGGGAACCCCTGACGTAGGTTCGTAGGGAACTGATTCAAAACCATACAAGGTAACCAGCAGGTATGTCTCAGAGTGATGGGCGCAGTGCAGTTCGTCACATGTTATGTAATGCAGAGGTTACCGTTTGACATCTGGTAGTGCATATGCGTCACAATCCCATATAAATAGACTAAGATGCAAATTTATCAGGCAAATTATTTACAGTTATAAGTAATAGTTGGGCTGGGTTATTCATCAGGCTATATATAGTTATCTTCAATTGAAGGCACTGAAAGCCGATCCACAAATAAAATAAAACAGTACATGCTTTGCCACCTCAATACAAGCAACCACACAGACACGTTCAACATCTAAGTCATGAAGTTTTTTTTTTTATGGCTTATAGGTTAGCCTTTTAACACTATCTCACCTGATGGTAAGTGATGATGTGATCGACGATGTTGTTCAGGCTAGCCTAGAATTACTGGCTCTCAAGGACAGCTGCCGGATCACACCGTTAGGTGCTTGCAAATAAATTTTCTTACTTGAGGGTGATAGCTAGCCAGGGGGGCATTCGCAAAATGCCCTACCACCATGCTGTAACGACTGCCATCCTAAGACAACAACCGGAACCGACGGCTTAACGTACCCTCCGATGCACGGAAGCGCTCAGTAGTAATGTCACTAGCAGTCACCCATCCACAACTCATGACCGCAGCGGACGTTGCTTAACTTTGCTGATCGGTTGAGAACAGCTAAGAAAACTTCGCTACGAGCGCTTCAATCAAATGACATGTAAGGCGTGCTGCCCATTCAAAATGTATTAACAATAAATAACGTCATATCTTCTTCAACATATGTTTCAGTTATACAATGGTAAAAGTTTATCCAAGTAAATTTCTTAGGTAGAATAATATTTGGAATAACAGTTATTAATACACGCAGTTACGTCAAGTCGCAGAGCTTGCCACGTGCCAAATCATATGAGGCGGTGAGCGCCAAGTAGGCTATATTTTAGAGACAATGAAAATCAATTGTGTCTGCGAAAGATAGGCCACTCTCGTACTCACGACCTCATATGTGTATGAATTCTTTATACTTAACCTTTATCGAAACGTTGATGCCTATAGGCTATCTATTAACCCAAGATCTTGCACTTTTGGGCTCAACAACTCCAAAACATTTAAAAATGCTTTGATTTACGCACTGGATTTAACAACCAAGGAACTCATTATGCTCTCACTGTATCAGCTGGATTGTCCACTTCTCTCTCCCTTTTTTTTTTCTTTTTATGTTATTGTGACAGAACAAGCCAGAGCCCGAGGCCCTGATGTTAAGTGGACTAACCTCTGCCTATAACAGACGCATTTCGTCAACGACGGATTGCACTGTGCCCGTCACACTGAGACGTCCAGTTGTTAGGTCTCATTAGCCTGTAATTTTTCTGGCTCTCAAGGACTGCTGCCGGAACACACTGTTAGGTGCTTGGCGACAGATTTTCTACTTGAGGGTGGTCGCTAGC
This sequence comes from Plagodis pulveraria, assembly GCA_963890685.1. Taxonomy (NCBI): domain Eukaryota; kingdom Metazoa; phylum Arthropoda; class Insecta; order Lepidoptera; family Geometridae; genus Plagodis; species Plagodis pulveraria. The sequence continues at coordinate 13,168,654 of OY982961.1, forward strand.
CAGGCGGGCATTCACAAAATGCCCTTCCACCATGCGGTGAAGCTCAAGCCCGCGGCGGGATTCGAACCATGGACCTGCTACACGGCAGTCCATAGCCAATGCCACTGAGCAATCAGTGCTTCAAAATCCCTTTTTAAGGGTGGGGGTTGCCATAATCCCCACGCTTGGCAGGCGTCTTGACCCACACGTAGAAATAGGGGGGGGGGGGTGAAATTCTAACCAAGTACGGGGGTATGCTCTTACACACTAATAATTATTTAATTTTCATGATTTAAGCGTCTTCATATGGGACAGTGCGGCTATACCTAGATTAAATAACTATGATTTTTTTTTCTAAATATTATTTTAAAGTATTTCGTATTGAAGACTGGTGTTATTTATTCATTTGTTTAAAGTTGCATATCAACTTGTCAACATGAATTTAAAGGTGTCTAAACACTTCCTGTCCCCGACTGCTACTGAAAATATATTTATTAGAGATACTTTCTTACTGTCCGAGAGAGAGATTCCAAAGCAACGCTTTAAACCACTTGAGCAACGAGAAACTGGCCCCGAGTTCTTTACTCGTTCTTCTAGCAGTGACCCTGTAACCTTAATTAAACCCTTATTTTGCTGAACGTAGTAGTAAATCAACCTTTATAAGAGCGCTGTAGATGCCTGGAGCCTTAAAATGGTTTTGGCTTTGATTTCAAGCTATTTTGAAGCAGTGATAGCTCAGTTCGACTCCAGCCCCGGGCTTGAGCTACACCGGATGGTGGAAGGGAATTTTACGAATGCCCGCCTGGCTAGTGACCCAAGACTCAAGTAGAAAATCTGTCGCCAAGCGCCTTACGGTGTGTTCCGCCAGCAATCCTTGAGAGCCAGTAATTCTGGATTAAGCCTAGGAGAGCCAGTAATTATAGGTTAACACCTTCGACCACATCATCACTTACCATCAGGTGAGATTGTCGTCAAAGGCTAACTATCAGCAATTAAAAAAAAATAGGTTTTTGTACTTACCAATTTTTCATAAGTATGCTAAACAATGAGAAGTGTACGCGTACCTTACCACAATTTTTACTGCTAGGTAATGTATTCAAAGAGAATGTACTGATATGATACTAAAATAATATAATAATATGCAAAGAGAATGTGATATGATTTATATTATATTGTTTCTAAATGTCAGTTACGAAAGCTAGCATCTAACATAAGTGTAGCATTAATACTGAATAGCAACTACATTTACAAAATGAAAAAAAAGCGGAAGAGCTACGAGTACATGTGTGCATTACGCTCATGTTTTATTCAACACTGTGTACACAGTACAGCATTTGTATGTGTGTATACTTTGTGATGAAAGTCAATAACGAGAACATTATTGTTGATTTGGGTGCCATCTCCACTCGATGGAGCATTCAATATTACGATATGATAGTTTCCTGTTTTGACAAAGATATTACTTTGAGTGTATTATATCAAACGATGCTCAGTGTAGCTAAGCAAACTTAATGTCTCAATAGTTACTATATTTGGAAGCAAAACGAAAATCAAACGAAGTTCTTACTGGTGAAATACCGCATACAGCACGCGCTGCATAATCCGCGAGAATTATACAAAATATTACTAAGTAGGTGTACCTACATTGGGATTTAATAAGCAAGCAATTTACAGTCAGCTTTCACATTTCCTAATTTACTGTCTTCTTAAACTGACAATATTACAGTCAACGTTAACCTTTGACCATTATTTTACCTATTGGTAATTGATGACGTCGTTGAGTTAGGTATCTAAACAGGCTTTACCTTCAAGGTACTGTATTTCATGGAACATTCACTTGTCGTTCCCAAAGTACCCAATTATACCTGCTGCAATTCTGTGAGTTTACTATATTTGGTTGTAATAATCGAGTAGAAGTAATTTGATGTTATTGCGGTATTGCAGGCTAAACTGACGATCTATAAACCAATTGGATAACTATACTGTAAACTCTAAGCTCTATTGTCAGTCTATAATAGCATGTTATAACCAGAATTTGCGGAAAACGCTTACTTATAGGGGCTTTATTTGATCGAAATATTAATTTTACAACTACAACCTAACCACAAGGGCTAATAAGCTCATATCGTAGCTTTTTTATGTTATTGTGACGGAACTAGCCCGAGGCCTACCTGATGTTAAGCGGACTAACTTCTGCCTATAGCAGATGCATTTCATCAAAAGTGACGAATTGCACTGCGCCCGTCACCTTGAGACATATTTGTTAAGTCTCAAGGACAGCTGCCGGAACACACCGTTAGGTGCTTGGCGACAGATTTTCTACTTGAGGGTGGTCGCTAGCCAGGCGGGCATTCGCAAAAAAGCTCAAGCCCGCGGCGGGATTCGAACCATGGACCTGAAGAGCTAAATATATAAAGCAAAACATGGAAACAGAATTATCATCAACTCTCATCCTTAATTAAATTGTACACTTGACGAACCAAACGCCATTTATTCAAAATACTCTGAACTCGATCTCATCTCTCAATGTTTACGAAAATAAGAACTAAGAATTCGTGATTGGATTACATAAATTGTCTGACAAAAGTTTCCACCGAATTAAATCGGACGAACAGAAATGTTGACGTTTTATTTGAAACACTTTCCTTTCATTCGAAAATGGGGAACGACAATTTATGGTAAGCACCGTTTTCCTTTATAGTATGAGATAAAATTGTGGATGTATCTTAATGTAGGATATGATTACGAGCAAAGTGAAACTGGTGCAAATTGTAGCTAAACTGAATGCATTACTTAAATTGTCGTTTGTAACTGTCGCATGATGTCAAATTAAAGCCGTATATATATTTTTTATTTTTTTATGGTTGATAGAGTCTTTGACCACTATCTCACCTGATGGTAAGTGATGATGTGGTCGAGGATATTTTTCAGGCTAACCTAGAATGACTGGCTCTCAAGAACAGCTGCCGGAACACACCGTTAGGTGCTTGGGACAGATTTTCTACTTAAAATGCCCTACAACCATGCTATAACGATTGTTATCCTAAGACAACGACGGCTAACGTGCCCTCCGAAGCACGGAAGCGCTCAGTAGTAATCTCGCTAGCGGTCACCCATCCAACTCATGACCGCGGGCGACGTTGCTTAATTTGCTGATCGGTTAAGAACAGCTTTGTAAAGTTCGCTACGAGCGCTTCAAAACTAAATTTTAAGTATTATTTTAAAAATACTTAAAATTTAGTTTGTTATTTATTCTGCTGCTTATTTTAAAAGGACAAAAATGTTAATGTGTTGAAAATTAAACATTAAAACACACACAAACATATAGTCAAGCTCTAGCAAGTATTTTAGCCATTGCAAAACAATTACTTTAACGCAATAGGATGAGACTTCAAGGAAAAAATGGATTAGGGACCGATCTTACTGACATTTAATTTCAGAATTATATTTCCAGAATACTTATATATTTTTATTACTTAAACAGTAAACTATTAAAGTTATAGAACTGCATCACACCATAGAGTAATAAGTTGGAAAAACTTCACAAAAAGTATAAACTCCGACTTATCCGGGAACTTTTAACAAATGCTCGCAAAACGATCCTGTCTTATTGCCTCCCTGAGACTTATTTCGCAACTTTTCAATCCTGCGCCTACTTATAACTTTTCCCATCACAATGACTACGCTTTAAGACGATACAAATAACACAATTCTCAAACAAATCCATGCAAGATCCCTTACAAGCATATGGGCTCGCGAAGTTTTAAGTGAATTTCGTATTATTCTATTCGCAAAGATAAAAAAAGTATCTTGTTACGGTTCGTAATTTTGAATCTGAAAAATCTCGCACGAAAAGTTCAGCACTAATTTCTTTGAAAATACAACGATCGTTTCCCTTCTATTAGATAAACCCAATTTTTCCAGCGGATGACAGAATATATTTGTTATTTTGCGTAAAACGTATTTGCAATCCAAATGCCTATGAAATTCCATTGGAGATCACGGATACCCAATAGCGAGAGTAATCTATTTTTTATAGTGACCCAAATCCATGACCGAGTTACCAACCGAACTTATGTTTCGAGATGCCATGTCACATCGACTGGCGCGATGAATTAAATAGGTCGAGAAAGTTATTCCACTTCCCAAAATTTTAATTTAGTAGGAGCGTTAAAAGTTTTACGGGCAATCTTCGGGTTTCCCCGACAATAATCGGCTTTAACCACCATCAAACGATGGGTATCGGATTTGAGTCGATCAGCAAATTGGCTGACGAAGCTTGACCGATTTTTCTTCCCGTTTTAGTACAAAGAAGGCGATGGTCTACTAGTAATCGACTATCTTTTCTACTTCACTGGGTCTGTAAATGACGCATCGTTTATGATTATGTAATCAAACATTATATAAAGTAGATCCTGAACTGTTTTTTTGTGGTCATAATTGATAATATAATACACGCTATACATTTTGCGTTTTGAGGGCTTAATAATATTTTTAATTGCACCTCAACACTATACGATTGAAGGATTTTTATTATGATCATCATGTGATGATGGTGTCACATTCACACGTGAAATTTTTATATGAACAAATCTTGTTTATTGTCATGCTGCGGGAACATTAAAAATACTCTAATCTGTAACTAAAGGCAAAAGCAAAAATACAAAGTAAAACTACGGAATTTCATCATTGTATAATATTTGAAAACAGGGTCAATTTCATTGTTAGAATAATTCAGTTACAGATGAGAATAGTTTTATAACATATTTTCTTTATTAAAACTACGGCTGTATATAAAACTATTTCTTTTAATTTATCATACTCGGCAAGTAGTATTTGTTTGATCCGCGTAGTGGGTAGAAGACGCTGCTCCCCACCTAAGGGCGTGAAAAACTCATAGCAAATGCTTCCTTCGTCTGGAATGTTTTGTAACCATGGTAACCATTGCTGTAAACAAAATAAGATGTCTATGTTTTTCGTTGTAAAATACTATGCTGTAATAAAATAAAAAATAACAAACAACTGTGTTTATATAAAAACTATAACTAGTTTATAACAGAATGAAAATGACTTTCTCAAATTAGTGTATGTTTTTTTTAATGTTACTGTGACGGAACTAGCTCGAGGCCCAATGATGTTAAATGGACTAACCTCTGCCTATAACCGATGCATTTCATTACAAGTCACGAATTGCACTGCGTCCGTCACTTTGGGACATAGATGTTAAGTCTCATGTGCCTGTAATTTAACTGGCTCTCAAGGACTGCTGCCGAAACACACCGTTAGGTGCTTGGCGACAGATTTTCTACTTGAGGGTGGCAGCTAGCCAGGCGAGCAATCGCAAAATGCCCTTCCACCATGCGGTGAAGCTCAAGCCGGCGGTGGGGATCGAACCAGGGACCTGCGACACGGCAGTCCAGAGCTAATACCGCTCGGTCATCATTGCTTGAAAATTATTAGATGACAATTTTAGTCACAAATTATGTATATTAGCCAGAGAACCAGTGTGAATTTAAAGATTACCTATGAAGCGGTATGGCCACTAGGGGAGACTCATTGTGTTCTATATTTAAAATTTTCTAACAAAACAATTACTCACATTTCACAAATTGTTTTAATTCTTCAATAAATTGTATCTTCTATTCATGTTATCATTTTCTGTAAATGTTTTAGAAATGCTACTGTATTTCACTTTCCCCATATTTTAAATGAATAGCAGAGTGTTTAACACGGCTGTAAGTCATCGATTCCTACTAGAACTATCACTGCAGCAATTTTAAATATGTACTACTGAGTTTATCAATATGAATAAATATTATCTATAGAAAAACTACTGTATTTTATTTTCCTTACATTTGTAGCGAAAAGTAGAATATGTAACACGGGTGAATGTCATCCATTACTGTCTGGACTAAAGCCGCCCGTAAATAATTGAAACAAAATTACACTTAAAATTTTGCAAATGGTTCTTACCTCAGAAATAATTTCAAATCATGTTATTATTATAGTATATGAATATTTTAGAAAAAATATTATTTATTACTTTCCATATATTCGAAATGAAAAGTAGAGTGTTTAAGACGGATGAAAGTCGGACTATAGCCGTCTAAATACCTCTTACGGGAATTGATTATTTGTGACCCTTGTACTCGTATCAAAATCTACTATTCTTATATAAATACTAAGGGATGAATTCAACATTTAAATGATACTTCAAATTCGAGATATTTCAGAAGGAATCCTTTCAATCCGGATCTTTTGATAAAACAAAATAAGAGCTTAAATCTTTACGAATATCCTCAATGGATTTTAAAAATGTATTGTATAAAAGTGTTTGACTCAGAACGGCTAATTTAGGCTACCGATACTTTAGAACATTAATTAAATTTAATATTAAAAATTATTGAATAGAAAAAGATTAAGGTAGATTAACACTTCGTTCAGATTAATTGAATTTTCTTTCGACATAATTTTTATATTGCTGCCATATTAGTACTTTCATTATAATTATGAATGATGATGTGATGATGATGATGTGCTTTGTAACTTTTTATGAATTATAATTTAAACGGGCTGTTAACATTATGGCCCGGTAGGATGTACGTAATAATAACAAATATATTTAAAATATTTTATGTAAACATCAAATTAATATTTTAATAAAACACTTAAAAAATACAAAAACATATCTAGTGACAATTGGCGCCTAATTTTCCTGTTAAGCCGACGTGACGTCACAAACGCCACGCAGCCCAACCGGAAGAATTTTCGACGCGTTTCGATTCTACACGAAGCATCCTCAGGAGGTCTTGACTCTACGAGCGCTCGTAGAGTCATACCGACGTGACGTCACAAACGCCACGCAGCTCGTAGAGGGCTGCGTGGCGTTTGTTACGTCATGTTGGCTTAACAGGAAAATTAGGCGGAATTGTCACTAGATATATTTTTGTATTTTTTAAGTGTTTTATTAAAATATTAATTTGATGTTTCATAAAATATTTTAAAAATATTTGTTATTATTAAATATGGTATTCCGCAAAGTAACGCCTGAATCTATTTATTAAATTTACGTAAATTGATATTTATACTGAGTAATTTAAATCGCGTAATTTATCATTATTTTTGTCCCGACGTTTCAAACACTACAGTGATCGTGGTCACGGGGTAACTCTTGATATTTATAGTTGTAGATTGAGCATGAATATACTTTTTATTGTTGCGTCTGCCGCTTGTATGTGCCTTAGTAGTTCTTATTTTAAATTAAGGCCAGTAAGGCCACTCGAAAAATAAAACATAACTTTAAAATTTTAATAAACGTGACGCCTTATTGTTTTTGTAACAGAATTTGCACGAGGTTGATATAATAAAATGTATCGTAGAGTTTTTTACGATCAAGCTGATATTAACTATAATTAATGCCTAAGCCATTCTGCCAGCATGCTAACATGCTGGAGCAGTTGGACTGCTTAAATGCTTTCAGTGTAGTAGCTGTAGTGTTCTATATATTTTGTAGTGTTTTCTTAATAAAGGCATACTACCGGTAAAAAATTACAATTAATGAATAAAACCGAGTGCGATAATGCATGTTAACTCTACTAAGGGTGGAATGAGGGTAGGAAAAAGAAATTCAAATGTTAACCAATAAAGCAGGGAGCTTATAGATCGGTACGCACATAAATAGCTTAAATTACGCAAGTTGAATTCGCTCGACTAACTTTGCACTTGGTTTGGCGAATCTCTTTGTTCCCGAATTACTTGGTCAGTTTCTTGTTACCTACTAGATTGCGTTAACCTGTTTGTTTACTTAAGGAAATCTGTTTGAACTTCCCACAAATTGTAAACCTATTAAGTTGTTTAATGAAGTAGGTAAAGTTTGAGTTTGGTAAATTATATATTCATTCGTTTTTTATTCCAAATATGTTTATAGAGAAGTTATGTAGTAATTAGCTAGTTTCTTTGTTGTAGGTGCAATTAAAATAGACTACAATAGGACTAAGGAAACAATAGATCACACGATGCGTTAAAAAAACTAGAATTTATAAGTTTAATGCAGATAAAATCCATAAAATTTAGGGAAATTAGCACCATGGGCGGGGATTGAAGAAAGCTAGGTACGTAAATAAAACTTAAAAACTCCAATACTACAAGTTTGTGAACAGAATTAATATATATAATCAGTCACCGAACAATAACTCGCCGATGTATAATGTAACCGGAAAATTAAATTATTGAAGGAACCCATATCTCTAGGGTTATTTGTAACTGAGAACCAACCTTAAATGAGTCGAAAATTTAGATATGACGACGACGTTATCTTTTGAAAGATTATATGAAATTTCTGCTATAGGTTTATTGTTGATCTATACGTTATTTTTGGGTATCTACAGATAAAGAAAAGTTTAAGCACTAATAGCTGTGTCTGTAGAAAATTTCGTCTATAGTTCGAGTAGGAATTAATGACTTTCACCCGTGTTAAGCACTCTACTTTTAATTTCGAATATAAGAAAAGTAAAAAATAATAGTTTTTCTAAATTATTCATTATTAATAATAGCTTGAATAGGCACCTTTTTAAAATTAAGTAATTAGATGTTAGAAATATTTGTGAAATTTATAGTTGAATCTTGCTTGCAATATTTACGGACGGCTTTTGCTGAATAGAAATTTATGACTTTCACCCTTGTTAAACACTCTACTGTTCACTACGAATATGAGTTATATAAAAAATGATTTTCTACAATATTTATTGTAAACAAGAACATGAGTAGGAACTATTTAAAATTAATGCAGTTATAGTCCAAATAGGAATTTATAACTTACATCCTTGTTAAACACTCTACTTTTCAATAAAAAATCTAAAATATTTACCGAAAACCAAAACATGAGTAGAAGAAACATATAAAATTAATTGAGGGAAAAGAACAATTTTTGAAATGTACGTATTTTTTTAGTTGGATTTTTACTCCACCTCTACGCTCGGGCGTCTAAATACCTCGTATGGGAATTGATTCCTTTCGCCCCTTGTATAACAACCAACTATTGCTTGTTGAAGAGATTCTTACTGTGAGACTGACTCACTGGGTTGTGAGTAGGGACACATCTGACGTTACGGGTAAATATACGAAACCCTTCTTTATGATGCATATATGTATGATTTCATTTTACTTATAATGAATGAAAGTTTAGAAATGCTTCTAGCAGATTATTCAAAATTAACGCCCAATATGGCTTTTACTATTATTAGATTTTGCCTTTTCGTTCCTAAATTTACATACTTTTTGAGATGTTGTCAGCTGTGGAAACACAGTGAGCTTCTTTTAAGCTTAGACAATTTATTAAAAGATACGTTAATATCGGTTTTGAATGTTGAGATGGATGATAGGGCTTGGGTGCAAGCTTCCCTCCCTGTGAGGTTGGGGGGCATAGGGATACGCAAAATTTCTAGTGTGCCATTACCAGCTTTTTTGTCTTCTGTACACAGTACACACAAATTAGTAGAAAAAATTCTTGCACCATCTTTAGGCTCTTTTGATGTAGCATATCTGGCTGAGGCCAAAACCACATGGGGACTGGCTTGTCCAAATACTGAGTTCCCAAAAATCTTTTTGTCATCTCAGAAACAGTGGGATCGGCCCCTATGCGAGCTAGCACGGAAAGATCTTTTAAATACGTGCCCTAGTATCGCAGATCGTGCTCGTATTCTCGCTGTTTCTATGTTGGAATCAGGTCTTTGGTTACAAGCCATTCCTTCTTACAAAACTGGTAGCCTTATAGATCCTTCCGCTTTTCGTCTCGCTATTAGCTTACGCTTGGGTGCAAGGTGTTGTGTTGCACATCACTGCCAGTGTGGTACTGCAGTTGACCAACTCGGTCACCATGGCTTCTCCTGCTCTCGAAGTGCTGGTCGAATTTCCCGCCACGCCAGCCTTAACGATATCATTCGCCGGGCTTTTACCAGCGCCAATGTTCCAGCTGTTCTCGAACCGAACGGTCTGATGCGTGACGATGGTAAAAGACCTGACGGCGTGACTCTGGTTCCATGGAAGTTAGGACGGCCCTTAGTGTGGGACGCTACATGCGTAGACACTTTAGCGCCGTCACACCTTTCTGAAACCCACGTGAGGGCTGGCGCCGCGGCTACTTCGGCAGAGCAACTCAAGCGGCGCAAATATGCTAACCTCGGTATGGGTTACATATTTGAGCCGTTTGGTGTAGAGACGTTGGGTCCGTGGGGACCGGGAGCTCATCGTATTTTCCAAAATTTATCAGAGCGCTTGGTCGATGCGACGCGTGATCAAAATGCTGGCACCTATTTGGCTCAAAGAATAAGCATTGCAATTCAACGGGGCAATGCTGCCAGCATGCTGGGCACGCTGCCAACTGATAGTGGGCTAGAGCTATTTATAATGAGCATTTGGACTCCCTATGAGTCCAAATGCTTTTACTGTAGTAGCTGTAGTGTTGTATATAGTTTGTAGTACTTATAATGATGTAATTATAAATATAATAAATATATTATTAGACCTTGCTATACATACTATTCCATAATAAACAAAAATAAAGTATGACATCATTATAAGTAAAAGGAAATCTGATTTTTAGTACAGAGTAAAAATGTATCTATAGCTGTGCAAAAAATCGTTTGAACGAAGAAAGAATAGAAGTTTTTCGCTGAAATTGTTGGAAATCACGATTTCTCGCTGGCGTACGTCACGCCTTATCAACCGCCCTACTCAGCGGATTCTAGATCAGACTGCGTGCCCTATTCCAAAAGAGTTATATTACAATGAATTGGTTCAGGCGTTACTTTGCGGAAATCCATATTTAATCATAACAAATATTTTAGGAAATCAATAAATTAATATTTTAATAAAACACTTTTAAAATATTTCTTGTGCCAATTCCGCCTAATTTTCCTGTTAAGCCAACGTGACCACACAAACGCCACGCAGACAAACCGGAAGAATTTTCGTCGGGTTTTGTTTCTACCCGATCGAGAATCTTTCACGATCGAGAATCTTTCTCGATCGTGTTTTCGTAGAGTTAAGGCCTCCTGATGATGCTTCGTGTAGAAGCAAAACGCGTATAAAATTCTTCTGGTTTGTCTGCGTGGCGTTTGTGACGTCACGTCGCCTTAACAGGAAAATTAGGTGGAATTGTCACTAGATATAATTTTAATATTTTTTAAGTGTTTTAATAAAATATTAATGTAATGATTACTTAAAATATTTTTAAATATTCGTTATTATTAGGTACATTACAGTATATATCAGAGTACGTTGCTAGTAACCACATGGATCAACAACTGAGTAGATCAAAGACATTGATGGCCTCTATACGGCGCTTCTGAGAGAAGTTCTCTGATACCCGTGTGTTGTCACTTCTACATAACTTTTGACGTTGTGACGTTAATAATTTATGTTACTGTATCAGCCGGATCGTCTACTGCTGAACACAGCCTCCCCTATTCAGGGGGTATTTGCCTTAATCCCCACGCTTGGAAGGCGTCTTGGGGATCGCAGTGTAAGATGGCAGTTCCTTAGAAAGCGCTGCTACCCACATTCCAGTATTTTTCCCTTAGTCGCCTCTTACGACACTCACGGGAAGATATGTGGAGGTGCAATTCTAACCCGGCACCCCACGGGGAATATATAAAAAAAATATTTATGTTAAAAGAAGTAATATCTTATGATATAGAGAAACGTGTATACCAATTTAGATTATTCCTCAATTGTAAAGATTGAATAAGAGAACAGAAATCCAATATTGCCTTGGCCTGAAAAACATTTTAGGCCAAATTCGAATTATCTAGGTATAACATTCACGGAGAACGGGAGATGGGGGAGGGGTTTATGCTAACCTCAACCTCAATATCTTAGAACGGCTGAAATTATTTTCAGGTATATAGGTACTGTCTGTCTCCTGGATGTGTTTTATATAATGTGTTTTTGAAGCGCTCGTAGCGAAGTGTGCTTAGCTGTTCTTAACCGATCAGCAAAGTTAAGCAACGTCCGCCGCGGTCATGGGTGACCCCTAGTGACAATACTAATGAGCGCTTCCATGCTTCGGAGGGCATGTTAAGCCGTCGGTCCCAGTTTTTGTCTTAGGATGGCAGTCGTTATAGCATGGTGGTAGGGCATTTTTTGAATGCCCGCCAGGCTAGCTACCACCCTCAAGTAGAAAATATGTCGCCAAGTACCTAACGGTGTGTTTCGGCAGCTGTACTTGAGAGCCAGTAATTCTAGGTTAGCCTGTACCACATCATCACTTGCCATCAGGTCAGAAAGTGGTCAAACGCTAACCTATCAAAAATAAAAAGGAATAAAAAATGTGCCTTTTAAATTTTGAGATCCCTATTATATGAACTTAAAAAATTTGAGGCAAAACTTTCTGTTTAGATACACCCCTTTGGGGAATAGATGCAAACGAGCCAGTATGTTTTTTGTTCAATGAGTTATGAGACTTCTCCTACATAATATGTAAAATCATCGCATCAATGCCATATATAATAAGTTCAAAATGAGTACTTTATTACATCTGAATGCACTATTTACTTAAGACTTTTTTTTTTTTTTATGCCTGTCAGGTTAGCCTTTGACCACTATCTCACCTGATGGTAAGTGATGATGTGGTCGAAGATGTTGTTCAGGCTAACCTAGAAGTACTGGCTCTCAAGGACAGCTGCCGGAACACACCGTTAGGTGCTTGGCGACAGATTTTCTACTTGAGGGTGGTAGCTTCGCAAAATACCTTACCACCATGCTATAACGACTGCCATCCTAAGACAAGAACCGGGACCGACGGCTTAACGTGCCCTCCGAAGCACGGAAACGCTCAGTAGTAATGTCACTAGCGGTCACCCATCCAACTCATGACCGCGCGCGACGTTGCTTAACTTTGCTGATCGGTTGAGAACAGCTTAGTCAACTTCGCTACGAGCGCTTCAAACACTACCGCTCCGGAATTCTCGAATGATATTGAAAACCAAACTTACTATACTTAGGGCCTGTTTCAGAATGTTCCAGTAAGTTCCGGTTATACTACCCAGAACATAAAATAACTGAATGATAAAAATGGCATATAACATGCAGCGCGTTTCAAGCTTTAACCGATGGATTGGCTAAATCGATGACTGTGAAACGCGAAGATAGTGTTTTATTTATTAAATATGTTCTGGGTAGTATACCCGGAACTTACTCGAACTTTCTGAAACAGGCCCATAACAAACTTAACTCAGTAAGTTGGAAGTTTTCGCTTGTTGGTTAATATTTATATCATAAGCTATCAGTTCGTACAACACCTCGGCGCGGCCTTGAAGTATATATAAATATATAAATATATATATTTCATATGTAAACGTACATATTTATTATATTTTAGTATATATTTATATAAAATTAAATGTCACTATTTGTTAAAGTGCTTAATAATTGTGATATTTATTTCCTTGTCGGTAAATATATAATATTTTTGGTAAATATTATACTAACCTCAACACATTTTATGTATACTGTTGCTACTGCCGTCTCATACATTTTTAAATTTAAACCCAATGGTTATCTTTTTTTTTTTTTAATATGCCTTTATTAAACAAATACTACAAACTACATACAACAGTACAGCTACTACAATACTACAGCTACTACAGTAAAACCATTTGGACTCATAGGGAGTCCAAATGCTCTAGCCCACTATCAGTTGGCAGCGTGCCCAGCATGCTGGCAGCATTGCCCCGTTGAATTGCAATGCTTATTCTTTGAGCCAAATAGGTGCCAGCATTTTGATTACGCGTCGCATCGACCAAGCGCTCTGATAGATTTTGGAAAATACGATGAGCTCCCGGTCCCCACGGCCCCAACGTCTCTACACCAAACGGCTCAAATATGTAACCCATACCGAGGTTAGCATATTTGCGCCGCTTGAGTTGCTCTGCCGAAGTAGCCGCGGCGCCAGCCCTCACGTGGGTTTCAGAAAGGTGTGACGGCGCTAAAGTGTCTACGCATGTAGCGTCCCACACTAAGGGCCGTCCTAACTTCCATGGAACCAGGGTCATGCCGTCAGGTCTTTTACCATCGTCACGCATCAGACCGTTCGGTTCGAGAACAGCTGGAACATTGGCGCTGGTAAAAGCCCGGCGAATGATATCGTTAAGGCTGGCGTGGCGGGAAATTCGACCAGCACTTCGAGAGCAGGAGAGGCCATGGTGACCGAGTTGGTCAACTGCAGTACCACACTGGCAGTGATGTGCAACACAACACCTTGCACCCAAGCGTAAGCTAATAGCGAGACGAAAAGCGGAAGGATCTATAAGGCTACCAGTTTTGTAAGAAGGAATGGCTTGTAACCAAAGACCTGATTCCCACACAGAAACAGCGAGAATACGAGCACGATCTGCGATACTAGGGCACGTATTTAAAAGATCTTTCCGTGCTAGCTCGCATAGGGGCCGATCCCACTGTTTCTGAGATGACAACATTTTTGGGAACTCAGTATTTGGACAAGCCAGTCCCCATGTGGTTTTGGCCTCAGCCAGATATGCTACATCAAAAGAGCCTAAAGATTGTGCAAGAATTTTTTCTACTAATTTGTGTGTACTGTGTACAGAAGACAAAAAAGCTGGTAATGCCACACTAGAAATTTTGCGTATCCCTATGCCCCCCAACCTCACAGGGAGGGAAGCTTGCACCCAAGCCCTATCATCCATCTCAACATTCAAAACCGAAATTAACGTATCTTTTAATAAATTGTCTAAGCTTAAAAGAAGCTCACTGTGTTTCCACAGCTGACAACATCTCAAAAAGTATGTAAATTTAGGAACGAAAAGGCAAAATCTAATAATAGTAAAAGCCATATGGGCGTTAATTTTGAATAATCTGCTAGAAGCATTTCTAAACTTTTGAATTTGTTCTTCGACAAATGGTGACAAAGATTCGTCAAAAATCGGTGAACCCAAAAGACGGAGCGAACTTTTTTCTACTAATTTTATATTAGGCGCAAGTAAGTTGAATTTTTCAATAATCGAAATTTTATCCGGACAAGTATCACAAACAAAAAGTTCACATTTGGAAAAATTTAGTTCAAGGCCAATAAGACGAAAATCGTCTATAAGTACTCGCAAGTCATTCAATACCGTGTTCGCATCGCCACCTAAGGTTCCGTCATCCAAATACCAAACGTTAAGTTTTGATTGGAGACGTTGAATTATTGAGTGGATGGCAAGGCTAAAGATGGCTGGTCCCAGAGGATCACCCTGTTGACATCCTACGGAAGATAATATAACGTTGTTTTGGTATGTTAATTTTGATGGTTTCCCGTAACATTGCCAAAGAAAAGGGTATAATTCCGGAATTTTATCTTTCACTTCGGTCAAAAGGGTGCCTCTATCTAATGAGTTGAATGCATTTTTAACATCCACCTTCAAAAGCACATCTCCACAATTTTGATCAAGAAATGTGCGTAGTGAATGTACAGCAGCCTCACAACCACCCTGAGAACCAAAACCGAGTTGTAGTGGTTGAAAAAGATTACTTAAAAAAGCAACCTTTTTCCTACAACCACATTTGGCTGTGAGGCGACGATAAGTGGTGCCTACTGCTATAGGCCTAATACCACCATCTTTTTTATTAAGGGCACATAAATTCGCACCGTACAGAATTTCGGTAATTTCATTGTTGACCTGACCCGACAACATCAAATTAACCAAAGCCGTGACATCCTTTAGAAGTGTCTCGCCTACCTCACCAGAACTAAAAGATAAAATATCTTTTAAGTGCTGAGGCGTTATCTGGAAGAAATCACTTTAAGCAATAAGTCCCTACCTTTTGTTCACTGTTTAGTTCTCTTAAGTTTTCTATTTTCTTTTGTAATTATTACAGTACTCGTATGCAAAAAAAGAGTTATTCTATTTTTGTATCCATATGTTAAATGCTAAGATCTTTTTTATTTGGACACTTTCTAACTAATTAATTCAGGCCTGCTTTACTTTGTGGAAATCCACTTTAATATACATAATAATAATAAATATAACTAAAACACATCAAAAATATAAGAAACATATCTAGTGACTAATTTTCCTACTAAGCCGACGCAACGTCATAAACGTTAGATAGCCAACGAGACGAGTTTCCGAAGCGTTTCGATTCTACACAAAGCACCCTCAGTAGCCCAAGCACGAATAACTTGCGAAATCGTAACCGTTTCGTAAACGTATCGAAATGTCACCATTTTGTATAGGATTTGATCAGCGCCTCTACAGTGCGTAAAAGGAACTAAATTTTGACAGAAAAAAAGGTTTTGACAACTAACGTGTCGAGATTTTAACGTGAATGTTTTGTCACGTAAAAAGTTTTGTATGAAATCGCGAGCACGAACCTAATTCTAACTTAAGCTCGAAGGCTGGCTATCGAGGATCTGTCAAAAATCTACGAATGTCATGTCACTGAGAAATTTTAAGTCAGATGGCTGACGTAACGTATTCAATTGTGGTAAAACTTCGAAAATTCATGTTATTATTGTGTTTGTTCATTCATAATTTACTTATGAAAAGAGTTACAAACATGGCAGCAAGACTAGAAGTAGTATTGTACCATGTCGTTTAGCAGGCGCAAAGTAGGTATTTATTAATTTATGGCACTGGAGGGAAGTGATGCAAATGTACGATGAACCCAATTCAGGACATTTTCCAAAACTCTGCATCAAACAGCGTCCATATTCCACCGTTCCAGCCCACATTTACACCAATTTCGCTCGTTGGATATGTCTTGCGGCGCAATAATGTTGCTATGAAATTCTTCATTGTGCATGGTCAAATTGAAAACAACAAGGCTCAAAGAAGATCACCTATGCATTCAAGATTTCAAGATCAACCAAAGCTGTCAACAAATGCACCAGAAGAACACAGGCAGCGACACGAAAGGAATACCAACGGATTGTCAGACTAACTACCTACGAACTCTGAGGTGATGACCATGTTCACGCCAACATTCTAACCACTACGAAGAAGAAGATTTTAATGTGAAACGTAGAAGCTGTGTTATTGGACTTTTGGTTCTTAATAAAAATAATCGAAGTGCAATTGTGCGTTTCAGTTATTGGTACCTATATACCGAACAGTTCGTGGGTTAGGGATAATAGGATATCTCGTTGGATGTTGTGAAACGCGACTAAGACAAAATTCGTGGCAGCATGCCACTACTAAGGTCGGTGTGAGTGGGATGTTGCCACGCATTGAGCATACAACAGTGATGATGAGATGGATCAGTGTGTGCTTCTATTGGTGGCGCATAAAAGACTATTAGGTGGCGAACTCATAGCAGGGCCGTGAGAAGCATTTTTCTTCCCCCTCTGATCTTATAGGCTAGGTAAGTTCGATATCATGCTCGTTTGCCACACTATTCCTTAAAAATAAAGGAAAGTAGATGAATAAAAAGACAAAACTACACCAACAGTTAAGTAATTTCTTTATTTTTGGTAATGTAATAACAGACACAATCATAATCCAAAAAAAAAAACCAACCATAAGCTGACTAATACAAAATAAACGCTTTAATTATCCTAAAATTAATATAAACTTAAAACAACACTAAGCCTAGACGGTTACAAGTCACAGCACTCTCGATTTGTAGTAACGGCGCATTCATGAAATGCTACGTGGTTTGTCTTTGCAAAACTGTTAGGTAGGTACATTACTACGCACTCCAGGTTTTCACAGCATTCTTCTTTCCCAGAACAGACGGTAAAATACCGCTGGAGACGAAAGTTCTGTCGGGAATCACCTTTAGTGAACAATTAGAACTTATAGAATGCACTGCTTGAACTCAATAGCCTATTTTTCTGCTGAAACACCATAAAATTTAGCGCAAAATACACTTCACGCCGGCTGGCGGCCCTTCAGGGTTTCTTGAAACTCCTCCCTCTGTTTAAAGGTGTAATAGTAGCTGTTTGTAATTCATATAGTAAATTATCAGTGGCGTAGATTCTTGGCTTGAGAATTTATAGCTCATAATTTATATATAATGTTTTATTTTAATACCTCTAATGATGTTACAATAAAATTTGGTTCACTGAGCAAGTAACGCATAGAGAAAAGTAACATACCAGAAAAAAATATGTTTGGTTTTTTTTTTTTTTTTTTTTTTTTTTTATGGCAATTGTTTAGAACATTTTTGCCAATGTCACGTCAGAAAGGATATTCTAATCTTGAACGGGATTTTGAATTTGGTGTATTATATACATATCTGAAACAATGGAAAAATATCTAAAACTTACTAACTACAGAAAATACAATGTGATAATGTATTATTTATAATGAAAAATGAGAGAAAAAAAAACAAAAAATTACATGAGATACTGTTAAAATTATTTACACACAACTGAGAACTACAATTTAATATTGTTTGTATTTACAAAACATGATATTATGTATATTGAAATATGATTTATATTACATAGAATGTTGTCTATATGTACAGGTAATGGATATTTATATTGTATTAATGAATCGAATAATGATTTATGGTCGAAAATGGGGCATGAAAAGAAGATGTGATTTAAATTGGCTTCATCTATACCACACTCGCATATAGAGGAATCTTTGATTCTGAGTTTTTTTAAATGAACACCAGAACAGCAATGGCCAAATCGCAATCTTGATATTGTCGATATAATTTTTCTATTATATTTATATTTAAAAAACCAGGGTTTACATTGAATATTCGGTTGATATTTGGCATAGTTATATCCAGTTCGCTTACTGCTTACTAACCACCTTTTCGACCACCTCAGCTTTAAATCTTGACTAGGGAGAAGCAAAAGGTCTTGGGGATAATTTTTGAATGGTACTTTATCACCACAAATAACTGCCTGCTTTGCAGTCTTGTCTGCCATTTCATTTCCAGGTATATTACTATGACTCGGAATCCAGGCTAACTGAACAGAATAACCTAAAGCTAAGCATCTCATCAACAGTTCCTTGCACTTAAATATGATCCAGTTCTTGGAACCTGTTTTGAAGGGATTACTGTGAAAGGCTTGAAGAGCACTTAATGAATCTGAAAAAATTACGGTTTTATTTAATTTAAACAACAATATATAGTTGATTGCCTCCATAATACCCCTACATTCTCCAACAAACACAGAAGTTTCAGGGGGGCACTTAATCTTTTGAACTATATTGTAGTTTTGATGAAATAAACCAACACCAACACACCCATTTTGTGCCATTTTAGAAGCATCTGTGAAGATGTAATGCCAGCCATGCCAAAATGTATCTTTAACCCTAAGAAAATGCTTATTAGCAAAAACATCTCCTTTCAATAAATCTAAGTTAAGATGTATAGTGGGTTTAAATAAGGCACATTGGTAATCAAATTCAAATAGAGCAATTTTAAGAGTTCTATGAGTAGTGTATTTAAGGTTCATAATTTTTGCATAACTTACAACTAAACAAGGGGTTTTTTTATGATTCCAATAAGGCAGAGAAGTGTAATTATACAAAAGTTGTAATTTTGGGAAAATGGGATGGAAGGAAAACTGGAACAAACGAAATAAAAACATATCTGATAGATATTGGCGTCTTAAATCAAAAGGAGGGTCGTCACATTCTACTTGCATCGCATTTTTAGGGGTTGACTTCATTGCACCTATGACAATGCGTAGAGCTCTTGCTTGGATCAAGTCCAGTTTGTTGAGTGCCTTTTTACAAGCGGGTTCATATAAAAATGAAGCATAATCTATAACACTACGAATAATAGCATTATAGAGAAGCTTTAGGTAATAAGGATGAGCACCCCACCAAACACCAGCCAAACACCTTATAATATTAAGGTTTCTTTCGCATTTTACTGAAATATAGTTTAAATGTGACAAAAAGTTTAACTTGCTATCTAAAATGAGACCTAAAAATTTTTTTTCATTTTCAACAGGTATTCTTGTGTTATTTAACATTATGTCAAGTCTTGGTTTTAGCCGTTTTCTGGTAAAAATAACAACAGAACTCTTTAGGGGAGCAATATCTAGGCCATTATTACCTAACCAGATGTGCAATGACTCAAGAGCTTGCGATATGATCTGGGCCGAATTTGAAATGTCACGATTTGCAACGTATAACACCAGATCATCAGCATATTGTAGTAATCTGCAATAAGGTAAAACAGACCTATTAAGGTCATAGGTGTAAATATTAAAAAGAAGTGGACTAAGCACAGAACCTTGAGGTAGACCTTTAAACAAAGATCTAGAGCATTTAATTTCACCATCAACTCTAAGTTGAACTGTACGGTCTATAAATAAATTAAGTATAAAATTTATAAGTTTACCTGGAAGACATAGGCTTTCCATCTTATATTTTAGAACTGAAAGTATAACATTATCATAAGCAGAACATATATCAAGAAATGCGGCAACAATGGACTCATTTCTTGAAAATGAGAGTCTTATATCAGTAACAAATAAAGATAAACTATCTAAAGTACCTCTGCTTTTTCGAAAACCATATTGAGATTCAGGTAAAAGATTCTTACTTTCAATTAACCATTCAAGTCGATTTTTTATTAGGTGTTCAACTATCTTCGTCAATACAGAAGACATGGCTATTGGACGATAGCTATCAGGATTTTCAGGATCTTTACCTGGCTTTAAAATTGGTATAATAATTTGGGTTTTCATTGCCGATGGGACAATACCTACATCAATCATCAAATTTATCATTTCAAGGTAATAACTTAAAAGTTTTTCTCCAGCATTGATCAAAAAAGAATAAGGGATTCCATCTGCTCCAGGAGAAGAATCTTTAAGAGAAGAAAGCACAAGACGCAATTCCTGCAAGGAAAATGGAAGGGAACTTGCATCATGAGTAAGAGAATGAGACAAAGAATTAAAATAATTGGGAACAAACGGAGGAGCCAGTCTATCCATATATTGTTCAAACCAACTCATATTATTAGGGTAAGGAGGGGAAGGTTCCCTATAAGAGCCACGAAATTTTCGTATTGACTTCCATACACAAGCTGAATGAACATGAGGAGAAATAGTTGAGCAGTAATTTTTCCACCCCTCTGATTTTTTAGAGTGTAGAATTTGTTTTGTATTAAACGAAACTGTAGTTAAATTATCAAAATTTTCATTTGTCATATTCTCACAATACATTTCCTCAGCGCTCTTCCTATTTGACACTGCTACTGTACACTCGTGATCCCACCATGGAGGGGACCTATGAGTCAAATTTTGTACCTTTGCAGGAAAAGAATTTTTAGCAGCTGTATGCATACAATTTATAAGTGAGCTGAGACATTCATTTAAGGAATGAGGAAGAATGGGAGGAAGTTCAGAAATAAGGTTTTCAAGGAATGAGGAAAATTTTGACCATTCGTCTGAAAGTGTATTTTTATTTAATTTATACTGTAATAAAGGTTTGAATGGCATTGGCTCGATTTTTGAAAAGGGTAGATCAAAAAGAATTGGAAAATGGTCACTACCAAAAGTAGAGCATAAAGTTTTCCAAGTCATTGAGGGAGCTAAGCTAGCTGATACTAAGGTTAAATCAACAGCGCTAATCCGTTCAGTAGGTTTTGTACGACGGGTAGGAGATCCTGAATTTAATAGGCATAAGCCTTTATTATCCATAATATTAAAAAGATAATCTGCAAGTGGATCTGAAACTTCACAACCCCAGACTGGGTGATGTATATTTAAATCACCCATTATTATGTAAGGACCTTTAATTTGGGATATAGCAATATGAATTTTATTTAAAATATCAGTGGATGGAACTGCTGCATACAATGAAATAAATGTAATATTTTTTAACTTGACAGCAACTATGGAGAAGCTGTCAGCCAATGATGATAATGGAATTTGTACAGGATGAGTATTTACACAGTTTTTAACAAGTATCGCTGAACCACCAGCGATAGTTTTGTCATCTCTGAAACACAGGTAATGTGGAACCTTAAAAAAGGATCCACTCTTTAACCATGTTTCAGAGATGGCAAATACAATGGGTTGATATTTATTTATCAGATATAAAAGGTCATGTTTTTTATTATTGATGCTCCGGCAATTCCACTGCAACCCGAGAGCGGGAGCCATAATGTGGAGGATTTAATAGAGGAAAAGAAGTAATTTGGGCAGCGTGGGACGGTACATTATTGATAGATGAATTAAGAAGTTTAGTGAGTGCATGAATTAAATCAAGAATACTATTGGATGGAGTTGTAGAATCAATTTTAGGTTTGTTTTTTTTTTTTCAATTTTTTTTTCAATGTTTGGTTTTCACCAAATAAAAAGCTAAATTTGACGAATATCAATCATAGAGGAACCAGTCCAGCGTCACCAACCTTAAAATAAGGAAAAGTATTGCAGGTGTACCGATTTCTGTCCAAAATTACCAAATACAATACGAGTCATTGTCACCTTGACAACTCACTGTCATGGCTATAGACTAATCATATTGTTCCCGGTATATTACATTTCTCTATGTCATAATGTATGTCATGGCACTTAGTAAATATATCACCTAAAATACATTTTATTCAAAAATTTTAATATTTCATAGTGAACATCAATACAATACGGAAATCGCAAAGAAAATGCGAAGTCTGTGGTGTCGAAACACATATAAAAATGTTTAAACAATAGATTTCCATGAGATCCAGAACCGGTGAGTTGATTAAAATATGTCATTGAAATTACATTATTGTTTCAGAGCGTAATGATTTTTGCGCTTGGTTTTTATTGTAATTTAAGTAGGTAAGTGTTATGCGAATTGCTGTACTTACATATATTTGTATATAAATTACAAATATTTACGTAACGTAAAGTAAGTTTAGTGTTGCTCAAGGAAAGTATCGATACCTTTGTAGTATCGATTTTTTATAATGTCAGTGGTATGGGTACATATACTTTTTCATAGTGTCAATAAGTTAGGAAATATCATATTCGAAGCTGGTGATCATAAACCATCACGCGGAATGTTTTATTATGCCACGAAACTTGTGTATTTTAGGGACTGTTATTTACATCTTTAGCTCAAAAGCATTTTGAAACACCAGGTATTATCAATTTTTCTCTACATAACTGGCACAGTACTTGCTAACTGAACGGCTAGAGCAATATTTATTATCTAACATATGAAAATCGACCTAAATATTATACAATTAATAATAAATAGCGTAAATAACGTCATATCTAGGCTTGTGATAATAATCTGAGTTGTTTTTTTTCAGTTCATTTAAACAAAACTCCGTCGTTTATATACTTTCAAAGTAAATGCTGAATCGATAGAGCTATGGCATGGAATTTAAAGTACTATGTCACCTCAATACTATATAAAAATAAACATGTGTATCAACATACAATCCCAATTATTTAAATACTTATAATACTATACATTGTTTGATTTTAAAATTAACCAACTTTCGAGTGCAGTTAAATAAACTATTTTTGTAATTTCAGATATGCATATGTTACGCAGAAAAATATTAATTGAATCGATAAATAAAACAAATCAGTGCAGAGGAAGCATCTTGCAATACAAATGAAATAGATCAGCTGCAAGATTAAATTAAATATCTAAATAATTCAACTACCTACACCAAAAATGTTTTTAAAAGTCAACAGTCTATATATAATTAAAAAAGGTGCGTCAGAAATACTACATTTTATGATTGAACTACAAATAATAATAATTGTTAACAGTTGATGACAAGTTTACTAGTGCAACTTACGTGCAGTATTTTTTACTTTTACATATACGACAGTTAGAAAATAAGTATTATATATTGAAAACTGTTATGTACAATGAAAAATATGTATGGTAAAGATGTTCTAGTACACAAATTACTTTGGAACTATGTATACATACCCCAATAATACGGTTTTCGATACTAGTGAAGATATATCGCACGATAAAATATTTACATGATTTTGAATAAATTAATAAATCTGTGTGAAATATTTGTTTTATTTTATATTTCCTTAACATATATTTTATAAACCTAACCTTCTTACCATTTTTTCCTATATCGATTATAATGGAATCGATTTCATTGTAACTAATCGATTTTAGGGAATCAGTAGTACAACACTCACAAATGTCATTATTATTGTGTTGGAAATATAGTTTTCATTTGTAATGGTTGGTATAAAATAACTTCAAATCTGAGTTTCAAAGCAACAAGGTCCGTGCCAACTCTTAATATTACTTGCTCACTGAGAGGAACTTTTATAGGCAAAATAAGACTTAAAACCTCTTTTCGAATGAGTTGTTAGGTCTTAGAAAAAAGGTATGATTGTTGAGATTTACGCTGGATGACGTCACTTTTGTAATCCTATCGAGTTCACGTTAGCCAGCAAACTATGCGGCGTACTGTCAACCATTGCCTCCTGCGTAAACGGGCGGTGAACTCGATACGATAACGTTACGGACTATCGAAATGTTTGTGCTTGGGCTACAGGAGGTCTTGACTCTTCGAGCGCACGATTGAGAAAAACTTTGAGTTAATAACGGTCTACATATAGCCCGTAAAGTAATAAAGCATGTATTTGAATATTATTAACCTGAATATCTTAGAAACGAATGAACTATACGAATATATGAAACATTGTATCATGACAAAATAAAAATCTAAATAGATTAAGAGGTTTTGAAGCATCTATGCCCGTAGATAAACTTATAAGCAAGCTTATTTATAACGTCCCTATTTTGTCGTGGAGGTTGGAATGATTGCATGTAGAACTTACATAAGAACCATTGTTTTCCTTTTCAGTTCAAAAATTATCACATCTGATAAAATGGTTCGTTTGACTGAGACTTGTGTTTTCATTGCGCTGGCGTGACCTGTCGCATTAGCACAAAATTCCAGGTTGTCACAATGTCGCCTTACGGTAGCATTATTAGTCAGCGGTAACACTATTACAGCTTTTTAAGTCACCTCTCCTTTTAACTGCAAAACAATTATAAGCATTTTGCGTCTGTAAAATTATAGACGGTCGCAATTTGTTCTTCGTACACCGGTAGCAAGACTTTTTACAAGAATGTCTGTTTGTGAGTTTTTTTATCCCAGGATAACCTCTAAACGGCGTCCGATCTTAATGTATGGTATATCATTAGGTTCGTCTTGATAGCGCAGGTAACATAAGGTACATAATAAGTAAAAGAGGTGGATTTTTGACGCCATATAGTGAGAAAAAAAATTATTTTCTCCTAAATCCATCGATGGGGGTATCTAACTGGTGGGCTTTAAGAAACAATTCCATAAATATTGATATTAATATCGTTAACTAATAAAACTTTTAACTAAAATAATATTTCACAGATTGGTCTTATACTTTTAAATTTATTTATGCTTCTTAAATTAGGTTCAGTGCAGTACGTACTTATTTATTGAACTTTAAGAATCTGTAAAGGCGAAAATAGAAAAATAAAATAGTTTCAGAGATAGTTTGTGTTTATTATATCAAAAAGTATGACCACCTTGAAATATAGTTTGTTCAAACTAAAATTTCAGAACTTTACTGGAAACAATCCATTAAGAATAAAAGTCAAAGCAGCTTGTGCAATCTTTATTATTAGGAGAAGTGGAATCGAAATCACTGTGAGTTATAGATTACTTTAAGATAATAAGTGTATTATATATAATAATAATTTAATTTAAATAAGGGCTAATACTTCGGTGGAGCCACTACCGAGCATAGATAACTATGCTAACCTCGGTAGTGGTTACATATTTGAGTCGTTTGGTGTAGAGACGTTGAGTCCATATGGACCGGGAGCTCATCGTATTTGTCAATGCTGCCAGCATGCTGGGCACGCTGCAAAATGGTGGTAGGTTGGAGCATTTGGACTGCATGTGAGTTTGCAATGACTTGTAGGTTGTCTAAATGCTTTCATTGTAGTAGCTGTAGTGTTGCACAAAGTTCGTAGTATTTTAGTAATAAAGGCATATCGCAGGTTAAAACAAATTATCATTTATTTACACACATATAACTAGAATTTCAAATATAAAGTAATAAATATGAATAAACTGTAACTGTGACTTGACTGTAAGAAAGGTGTACTAAATTTTCTTTAGATCTATTTCTAGGTACCATTGTAAGTCACCAGGACTAATGAGGTACTCAGAATCGTAATATTACATAAAGAGTCGTAATACACACACATATAAACATAAGCAGCTTACTTATGTAGCGTTATTAAAGAGAATGATATCTCCTTGTAACCTTTTTCTGAATTTTATACTGAACTTCACAAAACATGTGCTCCCACAAATATTTGTACAAAGCGCAAATTAAAACTGAGTCGGGTCGGCTGCCTTGACATTAAGTAGGTAATCCCATTGTAAGCACTAGTGCTATTAGCATTAAATGACCGTTTGGACCGCAGCACTCTCGTCCCCCGTTTCCCGTTACTACAAATGGCTCGTTCGAATACAAACGAATAATGGTGTGTTTTGCAAAAATTGCACGTTTCAATCTTAGTAACATATTATGAATTTTGGTGCACTTTGTGGATTGTTACTTTTTTGAATGTTGATGAGAAATAGATCACCGTTTGATAATTTCAAGTGAGAGTGGAGGCCGTTTTTCATAATTTTTGCTTAAGGTTGAACTTCTTAACTTAAGGTCACTTCTCCATACAAACGTCGTAGGGTGATCACTCCCTTAATTGAGATTTTAGGTCCAGATGTAGCATGATACTTAAGATAAATAAGACTTAAGCATAATACCGATTGATATCGTCATATACTAGGCTTGTATAATGCCCAAATTTTAAAAAGATAATGTTATGACCCTCGAAAACATTATATGAAAATGTTTTAAGGCTCATAATTCTCAAGTTAATTATTTTATTAAAATTTCGGCATCATACAAGCCTAGACGATGACGAGATCAATCGGTATTATGCTTTGTTTTGGACCTAAATCCTCAAATAAGGGAGTGATCACACTACGACGTTTGTATGGAGAACGGAACCTTAATGTCTGTTTTAACTAGAATTTTGAATATAAATGAAGTTTTATAGCTAATTCATTCTTTAATTTATTAATTATTCAGTTAAACAATATATGGGTTTTCAGTATAGTGATATTATTATTAATTACACTTAGTAGGCGTGAATGAGTCAATGTGATACTACTAAATATATATAAAGAGCCCTGAGTCAAATTTCATAAAAGTACATATAACTGCACTAGTAAGTATGTGTAATGTAAAATAACATTAGCTGGGATAATAAATGGAACCTATTTAATATAAAAAATGCGTACCTCATACACGTTTTTATTTGAGTTTGATATCCTGCTAATAAGGATAACGGTTTTACCCAGAATTTCTTATTTTATCTATATTCATATTATTTTTTATTAGATATTTTTCATGCTACTCCCCGTGGGGTGCCGGGTTAGAATGTAATCCCCCAATTTCTACCTATGGGTGTCGTAAGAGGTGACTAAAAGAAAGTAATGCTGAAAGGTGGGCAGCAGCGCTTTCTGAGGAACTGATATCTTGCGATCCCCAAGACGCCTGCCAAGCGTGGGGATTATGGCAAACCCCCCTAAATGGAGGAACTTCTGAACACAGCCTGTTCAGAAGTGGAAAATACGGATGATACAGTAGTATTTTTCATGCCACAATTTTCATAAGCATAACGATATATACCTTAATCATTTTGCAACTCAATCAAAACGTCGAAGTAAGTAAAAATTCCAATATGATATAACTATTAGCCCAGAAACACCCGTAAATCTTTCTTCAGAAATGAACTAGAATTGATGATTTAAAAAAAAAATAACTTACTACTTTTTGGCAGTTATCAACAACAGCACGTTATCAACTACGAATAAATATGAAGTTATCAAGCAATAATTTACGTTTGCAATTCTGCTTCTGCGGTAATAGCGTATTGTGTATGGCTCCGAAATAATTAAAAAAAGATCATAGTGAAAATGCTCTAAATTACTCAATTTGTAATTCAATTACGCTCACTGTATATTAATAAATGTTATTATACTGTCACAAATTTCTTAAATGATAAAAATCTTATAGTTTATTGACATTAATTCTTTAAATTTAAATGCATATTTTATAAAATATTATACTTATTTTTTAAATAAATATAATATATATAGTGACAGTATTGATTATAACTTCATGTGTTTTATTGGTATAACCTTGATAGCTGCAGTGGGGACCTTTGTATCGCAAGACAGCCAGATGTTGTGTCCAAAGTGCCCCCAGGCTCGTTACTTTAAAGGTCTAAAAATTCACCAAACAAGGTTTAACAAAAATCCAAAATTCACTTGAAAATAAAATATCTATTTTCATGAATGGGATACCTTTACATATGGTTAAAATGTATACGTCGGGGTCCAAAAATTGCTGTTGCTATAGTCACCGCGTTACCAACTGAGCCGTGCGGCCATAAATCATTTCACTATGCTGGAAGTTTAGAATATTCAAATAGTACCTATCAATCTACCTAATAAAAATGAAGTATTCAAGATTGGTTGTTACTCGTAGTTCGCTCGTGGCGAAGTTTACTTAGCTGATCTTAACCGATCAGCAAAGTTAAGCAACATCGCCCGCGGTCATGAGTTGGATGGGTGACCGCCAGTGACATTACTACTGAGCGCTTCCGTGCTTCGGAGGGCACGTTAAGCCGTCGGTCCCAGTTGTTATCTTAGGATGGCAGTCATTATAGCATGGTGGTAGGGCAATTTGCGAATGCCCGCCTGGCTAGCTACCACCCTCAAGTAGAAAGTCTGTCGCCAAACACCTAACGGTGTGTTCCGGCTGCTGTCCTTGAGAGCCAATTCTAGGTTAGTCTGAACAACATCTTCGACCACATCATCACTTACCGTCAGGTGAGATAGTGGTCAAAGCCTTATCTATCAGGCATAAAAAAAAATAAAAAAAATATATATAATAGGTTCGTAGTCATACATAAACAATACATACCGAGGTATGTATGTGTCTTCCTTCTTAGAAGTCCGTCAAAACACATGTAAACTAATTCTTATTATATATAAAGTATGAGAATAATAATGAAAAGGTTTCCCTCACTCGCTTATATATTCAACGGTAAAGATTCATTCATACATCAGTGAGTATGTGGGCTGAGATAAGACTTGTACCACAGTGAGATATTGCTCTCAACGCCAAGTATTCTGTATATATTCAAATAATTCTCATTTTCAGGATTCTGTAGGAAAAGAGAGTCCTTTTAGGTTTGTATCTGTTTGTCTATATGTATGTTCATTACACAGTCATTTGAGATCTGAAACTAGACATTAAGTCGTAATTATGAAAGCACTATTCCTCATTGCTGGTACCGATAAAATTGACAACAAAACTGCTATAAAATTAATCTCTAATAACGTAAATGCGGGAATTTGTGTGTGTCTGTTCTGTTAATATTTATGTTTAAAAGCACACCTTTTTCTCAGTTTAATTGACATTGTGTTTACATTTTACTACAAACTTTACTTGCTTTGTCTATTAAATTATTTCTGAGCCAGCTCGTGTACTTCAGCTTTATTTGCTGTTCTGATTAAAATACAAAAACCACTTCTAAAAAGATTCAACATTTTCATGAATGTCAAATTTATGGATTAAATTAGCTTATTAAGAGCATACATTACCGTTACAATATAAATGGAAAAACAAACTGAAATAGCTTAAAAAATGAATTCTAGTACCTACATACTGTTACATGCGGATTTAAAAAGATTGAATTTCATATAGTACCACCAACTTAACTGTGCAGTTTTCGAGGGCGCTACTGGTCACGGAAATCAACTACAAACTGTCACAATTTGAAGGTATGTTGTAGTTCTTTTTTCTGCCGCCTGAACAAATAAGTTGGTGGGTCTGTACAATTAATTCTTTTTGCCGTGACGTGAAGCTCTCTCACCCAAACCCATGCATTAGGATTACAAAGATAATTGTAGTCAAGATAGCGTACGGTCATGTACAAGTTAGCGTCAACAAACGACATCCCAGGGGCAAGGCCCGAATATGTCTTTCAAGAGGAATTATGAAAATATCAGGGAGATAACTGGAGGGATGAGGCGGTCACCGAAATTTGCTCCTCAATAAGGCTGGGATGACAAACGAGCGGCTCCATGACTCGGCGCAAACTAACGAAATAGATGTTCCCAGTGTCCCCTCGGGACGTTACTTGGACACGGCTTTTTATTCTATAAATCTTGTTATACTATGGGTAGCGATCGGGCGATCGGGGACGAGTAATGTCCCCGTTTAATGCTTCAGATTCTAGATAGTTTTATACAATTTTAAAACTACTTTCTAAATACATAAATATAGTTATAGTTAATTTTGGTACATCTATACCTCAGATAAACAAAGAACTTTACATAGATGGCCTACGGTACAAATGAAGCAAAAAAAACGATGAATTGTTATATCATTTGTCATGAATGCCACGTGTGTTTTCTGTTAGCTGAATGGTATTTTCTTGATCATATTAGTTCTGAAAATAGATCTTATCGTTTATTATTATGATTTAAATGGTATATGAATGAATGAATGTTATAATAACGAAAGTTTTTAACACTTACTTCGGATCGGAATACTTTTTGATTTAAAATAAAGTGTTTGAAGAGGAAGATCCTCAAATATTATGTAGTAAAACACCTAAATGCTTTTGTAGTCATATGTCCATTAGGAGTAAATCCATAGGATGAATGAACCGATGATTACGAATCAATGATGGCTCAATGGCACTGGCTATGGACTGCCACGCAGCAGGTCCATGGTTTATTTCCCTCCGCGGGCTTGAGCATCACCGTATGGTGGAAGGGCATTTTGCGAATGCCTATCTGGCTAGCGACTACCCTCAAGTAGAAAATCTGTCAAGCAAGCCAAGCAACAGACATAATCTAGAATTACTGACTCTCAAGTACAGTTGCCGGAACACACCATTACTGTGTTCCGGCAACTGTCTTTGTGAGTCACTAACTCTGGATTAAGTCTGTTAACACCTTCGACCACATCATCACTTACCATCAGGTGAGATAGTGGTCAAAGGCTGACCTATCAGCAATAAAAAAAAAGAAAAAACCTCGCATAAGAGCTTTTTGAAGTAGCTTTTCTTTGGACTAATTGGACTAGACTGTTTTCGATATAATAAGAACTAAGGAAATTATAAGAAACATGATCGAAGTAGCCAAAATTTAACAAACATCTATCAATGTAGAATAAGGCGCCCCCAAGAAACAGTTGAAATGGAACGTAGAAATTGAAAGTACAATACTGATGTCACGAGTGCGTGCCATGCTTCTGTGTGCCCTTGGCGTTTGAGCAGATTGCAAAGCAATTTCATATAAATTATGCATGAAATTGCTTTGCATTTCGCTTGCTTAAACGTCATTCAATGTCTCGTATTGGGAACCGTATAAGTATGTAAATTGAGTAACATTTGTAGCTTGATGCTGATGGAATTCTGTGTTGGATCAGACTTTAATAAAGTATGGTGATTTAAAACCTACTCATACATAATTGATGCGTATTAATTTTTTCAGAAAATATATTGTAGATATTTTAATATATGAATACTCTTATTACTTGTCATAGGAATTGATAACGATTTAATGTTATCAATTTGTAAGGGTAATGATAGAGGATCACGTAGCTGGGTAATATAATTAATAGACAGATATGTTTGATGCTACGTTGACAAGCTCTGTATTATATGTAGAAATTGTATCTACTTATTTCAATATAATATTAAGTGCCAAACGGTCAGAATGGAGAAGACATGTAAAGTATATAATTTTGAAGAGGATAGAAGGCGAGACCTGGACCTTAAGCGAGATCAACTTAAAGCATAGGCCGCCTTCTAACAATAATTATAACTTCATTAATGGAATCCTAACGAGTGGTGCTTGTAACCGCACGTTTACCGCTAAAATCGGATATGTTGCTCATTTAAGGGCTAAACATATAAGTCCCTAAATTTAATTAAAAAAACCAAAGCCCAAGTCACTGCAGCCGAAAACGGCTAGGTGGATTATATATATTAAATATATATATAATTATTATAATGTCAAGTGCCTCGTCAAGTCGCTTTCTTGTTATCAGAGCCTTAATGGCAAGAATCATATACAATATATCTATACCCATAGAGATCAGAAATTGTAATCATTTATAAGTAACTTAGTACGCGTTAAATCTTGAAAGAGACAATAAGCATTTTAGATAAATTAATACGTGAATAAATAAAATTTCATTCAAGTAAAAGCGCTCGCCACGCTTGTAAGTGTTTACACAAAACTTTGTTAGTGAAGGGGAGCCAAAAAGATTTTTCCAATTTCACGAGAAAGGCTCAAATACAGAAGAGGTCACAAAGCGAATAGTAAAAATACATTTCCCATACGTGACCGTAACTTTTCGTTCCCAAGAGGATGTGTCCGAACATGACACATAAACGAAAATTCCGTCCGAAGCAAGAGAAACGTACCTACAACGCATAAATTTTACTCCAGTGACGGCATAAATTGTGAATTTTAGTGTCATAATATGCAGCGGTAACTTTTAAATTGATACTCTTCCATTGGGAAGCTCTCGGGACTTTTACAAGCTAACTGAATTGGAGGTCGTGAGCTTTTGATGCATCACACACGGCTGCGCCAGTTGAGGTATTGATAGTTCTCTCTACTCAAGCGTTATGCATATGAATATCATAACAAATACATAACAAATATAAAAAATATATAAACATAAAAAATAACTAAATAAATAACTATATAACTAAATATATAAACATAAAAATAACTAATAACATAAACATAAAATATAACATAAAAAATATATACCTAATGAAAGTTCCCCAGGTAGCCCAGCTGGAATGGTTTTCGTCACGCTTTATCACGAAGCATCTGTACACATATAAACATTAATAGGTGACGTGCGCCACGACAGCAAATAACGATTCATATAACCTTATACATCTTCAGAAAGTCTTGACTCCTATCTTTTTCTTCAAAAGCTCGAATGAACTGCATTTTATATTAAAATGTGTATAATTGTTTTGAATATTTGTTTTCTTATAGTTATGGATTTCTGCAAAGTAACGCCAAAATTTATTATAGTTGTTTGTTTATTTAAAGCAAGGCTGCAAAGTTGTTGTTTGGCGCGAGTAGGTACTTTTATTTACAGCCGAGGAATCTTTCATGGATTTTAGGATTCTAGTTTTAAAATGTATAATCCTGAGCGAATCGGAGGTTTCAAAGGTACGAGATGTAAAATGACTTTGCTGCCGAGCGAAACACACAATTTTTCACCTCACTACAGTGAGGAAAATGCTAAGTACAAGAAAAATTTACCAAGTAAATTTGCTTTCATTTATACAAAAAAATAAAAGTAAAATGATTAAAATTGGGAATATTGAACGTATATTCTTAAAGAGGTTTGAAATTCGAAAAACTTTTCTGAGCTAACGGATAAAAAAACATTTATTCACGCAAATTTCGAATGACATAAAAACACCTTTCCGAGCTTGTAAGGTGAAAAGAATATTTTTATATATACTTGTTGTTTCTTAGCGTTCTCCTTTAAGCTTATCTTACAAAATTTCAACGATCAAAAAATTTAAACCTGAAGCGGCAAGTAATTTTCAATACACTTGCTCGTAAAGGCTATTACGCAACGTCTAAAAGATTTCAACAGCTATGGCAATCTTTACCTATATCGAAATGTGCTTGTTTTGGTACACGTACTTTTTACTGTCCAGTTTGGTTTTAATAAGCTGCTAGCAGATGGATACCAAGGAAATAATGATTTTGTATTAATTTTCCTTGGCACAAGAAACCAAGGAGCTTCTTACCTTCAGAGCGAGTTATATAAATATTAAAATAACCTCTTTACAGCTTTGTTAAGAGATAAAAACAATACCTTTCGTACCAACAGAACTTTGGTTTTTCACACTTAAACATGTTTTTTTTTAAATTTCTGCACGTGCACGTTAATTTCAAACAGACAGTGATATATAAAAAATATTGAACTCTTTATTCCGCTGTGTATCAATCGTGCATTTCCTATTCAAATGTAAGCTAACATAATTTGGTCAAACACTTACGAGTACTGTGTATTTGGTTCTTGAAGGAGAGCGCCCGCGGCCCGGGCAATAGACGTTTGGGTGGCGCACTTCAATGTGTTTATTATTTCAATACGCAAAACCAGGTTTATAGTTCAGATTTTGTAAATCAATAAAGTCTAGCCGGCTCTTGCCAACAAACAATGGATAAACTAAATCTACAAAAACAATTCAGACCATGACAAAGTGGATGCGCAGTTTTATCGGACAGAAACAACATTTTCAATGAATTAAAACAAAATTCCACGAGTTACAAAAATATCTTTATTTTTTTACGTTGAACTATAACAATGCACGGTGTCAAGTTAATTATAATAATCTGAACTTCAATTTTTGATATCATTTCGCCAATATCGCGTAGGTTCAGTAGAAAATTGGAGATTGGTTGGTGGCTAGAAGGATGATGCTATCATCAGTCAGGATCTACTCTGTAGTGAGGATTGAAACAATAAGGGTTTCGCATCTCATGTCACCTTAGAAAACTTGTTTCGACTATTTTCTAGACCAAATAAGTGTATTGAAAACGAGATTGGAATCTCCAATCGCGGCTTGAACCGTCATGTCCAAAGTAATTGGGTGCAGTACCTGAGTCGAAAGCAGTTCACCAGTAGGTAAGTACCTCATATCTTTACCCCATACAAATATATCAAAAATTAGTGAAAAAGCTCTATAACTAACAACTTTTTGCATGGTGGTAGGGCATTTTGCGAATGCCCGTCTGGCTAACTACCACCTTCAAGTAGAAAATCTGTCGCCAAATACGTAATGGTGTGTTCCGGCAGCTGTCCTTGAGAGCTAGTAATTCTAGGTTAGCCTGAACACAACATCGTCGTCCAATCATCACTTACAATCAGGAGTAATAGTGGTCAAAAGAACATATCTATACAAAAAAAAATCTAGAGCACATCAGATATTATACAGCAAGTAGCTAGAGCACAATTGGGTGACATTATTTTAAGCAACTATTTTTAGACGAATGTACTCGTATAGATTTATTGTTGTGATTTATTCGTAGGTTGCGGTACACAGTTGGTAAAAACTATGTGAACATTCACAAAGTTTTGCCAGAACTTTCGTTATAATGACAACATACGTCTTACAAAATATTTCTTGCAAAACTTATGATGTGGCTTTTAATACAATATAATCTTACGAAAATATTTGTACCATACAAAAAGTCTACATATATTTTATCCGCGTATGTTAAATCCATCGAGTTGTTTTCTTTGTTGAATACAAAAATATCTGTTAGCTTTAGTATTTAAGCTTCCTGAAAGGACATCATTTTCCCAGTTTTCCAGACACATTTTCTGATTTTTCATATTATCCTTCCTTGTCATAAAACTATGTAATAATATCCTAATTTCATAACATTTCAACACTAAAACTCTATTCAGTAACAAGTGTAACCAAGTAATTCAACAAATTATGAAAATATTTGTAGTTCTTAAACTGTGATCGAAACAAACAATTTTTTTTTACGCAGGTAGTGTTTAAGCAATAAAAAGAATTCTGATTCGTTTGGTTTTGGTTTTTTGATATTATGTACCAAGCAGTCATAGCAATCCAATATCATACAATTATTAATAAAGTTCGCCTACCAGGAGTTTGAAGCAATGATAGCTTAACGGTATTAGCTATGAACTGTCGTGCTTTCAGGTTCATGGTTCGATCCCCACCTACAGCTTGAGCTTTACCATGGGCATTTTGCGATTACTCGCCTGGCTTCTACCTCAGTAACTATTATCTAAGAGTGTGTTCAGGGAGCAGTCGTTGAGCGCCAGTAAAATTACAGTCACATGAAACTTAACAACTATATGTCTTCAGGGTGACGGGCGTAGAGCAATGCGTCACTTGTGTCGAAATGCATTTATTATAGGAATGGGTTACTGCTTCACATCAGGGCCTCCTGTTTGCTCCGTCAGAATACCATAAAACATAAAAATAATATAAGATAATAATGATATTCATAACACAAATACTAAACATTCGAAAGTTTTTTTTATGTTATTGTGACGGAACTAGCTCGAGGCCCACCTGAGGTTAAGCGGACTAAACTCTGCCTAGAACAGATGCATTTCATCACAAGTGACGAATTGCACTGCGCCCGTCACCTTTAGACATAGTTGTTAAGTCTCATGTGCCTGTAATTTCACTGGCTCTCAAGGACTGCTGCTGGAACACACCGTTAGGTGCTTGGCAACAGATTTTGTTCTTGAGGGGGTAGTTAGCCAGGCGGGCTATCGCAAAATGGCCTTCTACCAAGCTTTTCTGAGAGAGGATTTGCGTGTATATGTCTATTCCTTCACGTTGAAATATCTAAACTGATTTAGATAAAACATGGATTATACTACTTTAGATGTAGTGTAGGTACTGATACATTTAAGTTGTTTTATATCATCAAAACAAATTTCTACGTGGGTGAAACCGAGATAGTTTATCCATGTAACAAAGTCTCTCACTGCTTATAAACTATTGCCCCAGCACATATGAAAAGTAGTCCTTTGTTTCCAGCCTTCGAAAATATGATCAGATTTCTCAAGTGACTGCCTATTTACCTTTGCCGGGATAAAACATTTTGTCATAACATTTCATTTGAAATAACGTATTCGACTCTTGGACGGTTTCTATTCGGTAGATCACAGATCATCTACAAATATCACATTAAAAACTCCGATTCCTATTAGAGTTTTCTTTGATAATTCATTTCCCTTCAAGCCAGAATGAGTTTCTATAAATATTGCTTGTCTATTTATATATTATAAATTAAACCGGCAAAAAACACTCACGTTGAGGGTCGAATACGTCGACCCGGGTTTCGAGCAGCAGCTGCGCACTCGCCCTGATGATGAGCATCTGATATGCTCGAAACCCGGGTCGACGTATTCGATCCTCAACGTGAGTGTTTTTTGCCGGTTTAATTTATAATATTTAAATATGTGTGAAACTCACGAGAATTTCAATTCAAAAATTGCTTGTCTATGTTAAAATCTACATCTGTTATTGTTTGCCAAGTGCATTCAGTTATGAAATTGTAAGTTTCATATAGATAGAAAGATATTTTTTTTTATCGCTTATGTGTTAACCTTTGACCACTATCTCATCTGATGGTAAGTGATGATGTGGTCGAAGATGTTGTTCAGGCTAACCTAGAAATACTGCTTGGTGGTAATGTTCGCATTACCATCAAGTGAAATAGGTATAGTGGAAGTACATCCCCGGGTGAACTCGTCATGCTATCCTAAAACCTAATCACTCTGTATTTGAAGACTTCCAGATTATATTTATTCTGGCAGGATGATCCATACTTCATACGCATAGTGAAGTTGAAAATGTAGACCTTGTGTGGATGCCTTTGATGATAGAAAATCTGTCACAAGCACCTAACGGTGTGTTCCGGCAGCTGTCCTTGAGAGCAGTACTTCTAGGTTAGCCTGAACAACATCTTCGACCACATCATCACTTACTATTAGGTGAGATAGTGGTCATAGGCTAACCTATCAGGCATAAAAAAAAGTGCCACGTTTTTGTGCGTTTTTGTTATGATGTAATACAGGAGGAGAAATAATATTGCAAAAATGGGATTTAGCTCTCAACATGCTGCTAGAAGAAACCGTTAGGTGTTAATTAATTCATTATTTTTTTGTTTATGGGAAGACCGCGAAACTTCTGAATACATTTTCTTAAAATTTAATTGAAATGTATGTTTCCACCATAAAGTCTGTTTCTAGCTCTCGGGCCGGGGTGTATCGATTATCGCGCAAAACCATTAACCTCATTATGCGCAGTTGAAAAAAGCTATCTAATGTCCTTTCTCGTATCTCAAACTATTTCCATACCAAATTTCATCCTAATTGGTCCAGTAGTTTCAAAGCCTGTTCAATGCAAACAAACAAACAATCAAATCTTTCCTCTTTAGTATATTAGCTTAGATGATATGATCAATGTATATAAACAAGTTTGGAAAAATCGCAGAGCAGCTAAGCAGCCGCCTCGCAGAGTTCACGCTAGTGCAGAATAAATCTAATGACGTTATCTTTTAACTTAAATTGTTAAATTTGCCGCTAACTGTGTACATATATTTTTTCTATAAGCTATTATATAGATTGACTACTTGCGGGTCATAGCTAGGTAGTCCGCACTCGTAAAATAACCTAGCATCATGCAATAACGACTTTTTTTTTTGCCTTGGTAGTATAGCCTTTGACCACTATCTCAACTGATGGTAAGTGATAATATGGTCGGAGATGTCGTTCAGGCCTCCTAACCTCTCAAGGTAGCTAGCCAGGCGTGCACACGCAAAATGCCCTACCACCATGCTATAACGACTGCCATCCTAAGACGACAACCGAGACCGACGGCTTAACGTGCCCTCCGAAGCACGGAAGCGCTCAGTAGTAATGTCGATCGCCGTCACCCATCATGACCGCGGCGGATGTTTCTTAACTTTGCTGGTCGGTTAAGAACAGCTAAGCAAACTTCGCTACGAGCGCTTCAAAATGCTGACAGCTATAGTAAGACAAGAACCGAGACCATCGGTTGAATGTGCCCTCATTATAAGGGCGGAGGTGCTAACTCGTAATTGTCACTAGCGATCACCCATCCATGAAATGACCGCAGGAAAATTACAAGGAGAGGAAAAAATATATTCATGTGTGGGATTCCAACCCGCACCATCCACCTTACCCCTCCGCTACTATTCTTTATATATAAATATGTATTCACAGTTAAGTATTGTATATATTGTATTGTATTAACAAAAAACCTTTTTTTAGTGGGATCGTGATGAAAGAAGGTCTGAGCCCACCGGTTGTTAAGCGGTATCCTCTGCCTATAATAGATGTATTTCGTCCCAAGACGAGGAACTGCACTGTGCCCGTCACCCTGATACAGAGTTGTTTGGTCTCATTGTTAGTTATTTTACTGGCTCTCAAGGACTGCTACCGGAACATACTATTAAGGTGCTTGGCGACAAATTTTACAGCACTGTGGCCATCGTCCTGAGACATACAGTTGTTAGGTCTCATTATTCGTTATTTTACTGGCTCTCAAGGACTGCTACCGGAACACACTATTTAGGTGCTTGGCGACCGATTTTCTATTTCAGGGTAGCCATGAGAGTATTCGCAAAATGCCCTGCTATCTATAATTACTATATAATATACTATACTACACATACTACTTTTCAAATGTAGGAAAACGCTACATAATTACAAATGGAACTTAATGCGACATATTTAAAAGCTCTGCACTTAATAAAATGAATGCATAAAGTAATGCACACGTTATAATGAACGAGATAAAACCGCAACTCCCTTTTTCTGAGCCGCTCATTATTAAACTGAGTTACGTGACACATTCAATTCGCGACCGCATTTGTGTTGAAGCTTCGGACTCTCAAACGAAAACTCTTTGAATAAGTAGTAATGAAAACTGTATGTAAAAAAGGTATAACTAAGATTTTTTTCGTAGAAATCACGCCTGCTACGAATAAAACACGCCTGCTATAAAAATAATTAGGTTGTGATAACAAATAATTATCAATATTAAAATACTCTTAAAGTAAAGCCCTTTGAATTAGTAGTAATGGGAACTATATGTAAAAAAGGTATAACTAAGATTTTTTGCATAGAAATCACGCGTGGTACGAATAAAACACGCCTGGTATTAAAATAATTAGGTTGTGATAACAAATAATTATCAATATTAAAAGACTCTTAAAGTAAAGCCCTTTGAATTAGTAGTAATGGGAACTGTATGTAAAAAAGGTATAACTAAGATTTTTAGAAATCACGCGTGGTACGAATAAAACACGCCTGGTATAAAAATAATTAGGTTGTGATAACAAATAATTATCAATATTAAAATACTGGTAAAGTAAAGCCCTTTGAATTAGTAGTAATGGGAACTGTATGTAAAAAAGGTACAACTAAGATTTTTTGCATAGAAATCACGCGTGGTACGAATAAAACACGCCTGGTATTAAAATAATTAGGTTGTGATAACAAATAATTATCAATATTAAAATACTCTTAAAGTAAAGCCCTTTGAATTAGTAGTAATGGGAACTATATGTAAAAAAGGTATAACTAAGATTTTTTGCATAGAAATCACGCGTGGTACGAATAAAACACGCCTGGTATTAAAATAATTAGGTTGTGATTACAAATAATTATCATTATTAAAATAAAAAATAGGTTAATCTCATCAAGTCGCGATTTGCTCTCAATTGGGTGTGTTTTTTTTACTGCTTGTTTTGAACTGCAAATTAATCTACAAATATTTTAATGATATTTTATTTTATTTATTTGTGCATGATAGGTTAGCCTTTGACCACTATCTCACCTGATGGTAAGTGATGGTGTGATCGAAGATGTTGTTCAGGCTACACTAGAAGTACTGGTTCTCAAGGACAGCTGCCGGAACACACTTTAGGTGCTTGGTGACAGATTTTCTACTTGAGGGTGGTAGCTAGCCAGGTGGGCATTCGCAAAATGCCCTACCACAATGCTATAACTACTGCCATCCTAAGACGATAACCGGGACCGACGGCTTATCGTGCTCTCCGAAGCACGGAAACGCTCAGTAGTAATGTCACTAGCGGTCACCCATCCCCCTATTCACAGGGGCCACGGTAATATAACTGTAATGTAATTGAAATGTAATTGTAATATAATTGTAATGTAATTGTAATGTAATTGTAATGTAATTGTAATGTAATTGTAATGTAATTGTAATGTAATTGTAATGCAATTGTAATGCAATTGTAATGCAATTGTAATGCAATTGTAATGCAATTGTAATGCAATTGTAATGCAATTGTAATGCAATTGTAATGCAATTGTAATGCAATTGTAATGCAATTGTAATGCAATTGTAATGCAATTGTAATGCAATTGTAATGCAATTGTAATGCAATTGTAATGCAATTGTAATGCAATTGTAATGCAATTGTAATGCAATTGTAATGCAATTGTAATGCAATTGTAATGCAATTGTAATGCAATTGTAATGCAATTGTAATGCAATTGTAATGCAATTGTAATGCAATTGTAATAATTGTAATGTAATTGTAATGTTATTAATTGTAATGTAATGTAATTGGCATTTTTGTCGTTTATGTAATCAGAAACTGTGTAGTAGGATTTTTAATCAATATGTTTTATAATGTTTAAACTACCCGAATTGATCTATACATCACAAGATTATGTTGCCGTGACTCTCTAGAAAATGCTTGGTTCCCACTGATACTGAAATTCGACTTGTAAATGATGACGCAACCTTATAATTTTAATATTATTAGGTTTGTAATAACGCCTGCTTTGCGGATTACATTACAAAATCACAAATATACGATAGAAAAATTTAAGTCATGTGCGGGATTCGAACCCGCGACTCGTTTGTAGTACAACGCAAGTGGTACTATAGATGTCGCTCCATCCCAATACGATGGTTAAAGAACGATAGGAAAGATTTGAGTTATGACTTCATGTCATGTTAGCTCAATTGGTTAGAGCATACCCCGGCTCAAGGGGTGGATGGACGCGGGTTTGAATCCCGCATATGACTTCAATTTTTCCTATCATATATTTGTGATTTTGTAATATATATTAGTTTTCGTACTAATTTGTTTATTTTTCTGTGTGTAATATATGTAACTATGCCAAAAATAGATTGTCCACTGCTGAACACAGCCTCCCCCATTAAGGGTGGATTTGCCATATCCTCACGCCAGGCAGGCGTCAGTTACTCAGAAGGCGCTGCTACCCACCTTCCGGTATTTTACCTTTAGTCGCCTCTTACGACACCCACAGGTAGCAATGGGGGGGTGACATTCAAGCCCGACACCCCACGGTGAGTAATATACATATACCGAACAGATTTACAATCCCTATCTCATATTTACCAATATCCCTACAGTAAAATAACAATAACAGTATAGATCTGGAAGGTATTATATATCGTCGCGAATATCCAGAAAAGTAGGTCAAAAACTGACGTTCAGTCCGTGAAAATATAGTTTCGGCAAGCTTCTATAATCTCTCCCAAAACATCAACTTGGATAAACCTATCAGTAGTCACTCGTATCTGTTTGCGATAAGAAACGTACATTCCCTTTTTCCTTTTGTAGAATGGTTACACGTACTGATACTAGACAGTATCTAAGTTTCACTTATTTGTAATCGTTGATTAGATCGATAGTATGAAAGCAGTATTCTTTGCAGTGAATGTTCGTATTAAAATTTTATTAAAACATTTGTAAATTGGGCACCTATTTAAAATAATTGTTTAACCGATGTAAACTTAATCAAAATGAGTATTTAGATACTACCCAGATTCAATCCCGATCCTACTGTGTTTTTCTCATGATACGCCGCCGCGCATAAACGCAATTTTGTATGAAAATGTTTTTTTTTAAGTAATTGTGACGGATGTAGCGCGAAACCCACCTGACGTTAAGTGGACTAATCTCTGCCTATAAAAGATGCATTTCGTCACAAGTGATGAATTGCACTGTGCCCGTCACACTGAGACATACAGTTGTTAAGTCTCATATGGCTGGCTGTCAAGGACTGCTGCCGAAACACACCGTCAGGTGTTCGGTGACAGATTTTATACTTGAGGGTGGTAGCTCCCCAGGGAGGAAGGCCAAAATACCCTTCGACCATGTGGTGAAGCTCAAGCCGGCGGCGGTGGGGATCGAACTATGGACCTTCAGCACGGCAGTCCATATCTTTTACCGCACGGCCGTGCTTCAAAATGTTTTGCATGCATGTCTAATGTTATGCTTCTGGTTAGCCTGTTCTTCGTTCATTATTTATTTTACAAGTTAATGGCCAAGAATTTCAGTACTAAAAGATTTTTTTCTTATCATTTAGAACACATCTATTTAAAAAATGCATCATTTTAGGATACAACATTTCAACAAATTTGAACTCTTGCTAATTTAAAATATGACGGAACTAAATTTGTACGTAAAGTTTTACAGTACTACAATATCTTAGTTTAGATTATAATACTTCTGGAAGCCAAAATGGTATTGGAAATACCAATATAGGGTACTGGCGGTATTTATTTGTAGTATATTTGGTAACCTAGTTTTTATTTTATTCTTACTTATATGTAGTTAGGTTTTTCTACGCAGTTACGTTCTACATACATATGTACGTAGTTTGGTCACTAATATTTGGCTTCTGGTTAGCCAGCTTCCGTTTAAACGTTAATGTTCTAGAATTTCCATACTTAACAATTTTCTTATCACTTTGAACACAACATTTAAAAAAACAAAATTTTAAGATACCTTTCAACATTTTAAACTCTTGCTAATTTAAAATATGACGGACCTAAATTTATATGTACAGTGCTACGAATATCAATATGTAATGGTACTGGCAGTATTTATTTGTAGTATATTTGGTTACCTTGTTTTTATTTTATTCTAACCTACCTGACCAGGTAACAAAGGTTTGTTTTATCATTCGAAACCTGTGTGGAAAAGTGCTTTTATCCCATGGTATGGAAAATGTTAAAGCTCTCAAGCTTTGCTATTGAAAATACACAGTTTAACGTGCAGAAACTTGATTCATTATCACAGCCTTCAAATTATATATACTTTAGTATATTTTATTCTTATATTAAAAATATTATATTAACAATAGGATAATTTTACTTTTAATTTTACATATAAATATAAACATTCTGGAGCAATGATGGCCGAGTGGTAATAGCTATGGACTGCCGTGCCGCAGTACCCTGATTCGATCCCCACCGCCGGCTTGAGCTTCACCGTATGGTGGAAGGGCATTTTGCGATTGCCCGCCTGGCTAGCTACCACCCTCAAGTAGAAATCCTGTCGCCAAGCACCGAAAGGTGTGTTCCGGCAGTAGTCCTTGAGAGCCAGTGAAATTACAGGCACAATGAGACTTAACAACTACGTCTCTATGTGACGGGCGCAGTGCAATTCGTGACTTGTGATGAATTGCAACTGTTATAGGCAGAGGTTAGTCCACTTAACATCAGGTGGGCCTCGAGCTTGTTCCATCACAATCACATAAAAACAAAAACAAAACATTAATTGACTAGAATATTTAAGCTGTTTAATTTACACCCAATATTTAACTTGCTTTAGTTAAGTAAAAATTGTGTGTCGCAGCAGTAAAGTTATTTAGCATCTAAACTCCCCTTCCACAGGTTTCAATACATATTTTTACCTATGCCAAAAATGAAATAACGCTTGTATTACTACGCTATATATTTTCGCTTTTAATCTAAGTATTACTTTCTCCAGTCAGATACGCAACAATAATTTATGAACAATAACATGATTCTTAGTTGAAAGTTATACCAGATCTGATACTCTGCCATCCACTGCAACGTTATCCGAACCCCCATTCCCCATTTCTGTCTTCATCTGCCTAACTTTCCCGACCGCATTGCTTAATTCAATGTAATTTTTTTCTTTCTAACTCGCTCTGTTTGTTCAA
Source organism: Plagodis pulveraria (assembly GCA_963890685.1). Lineage (NCBI taxonomy): Eukaryota > Metazoa > Arthropoda > Insecta > Lepidoptera > Geometridae > Plagodis > Plagodis pulveraria. The sequence goes on from OY982961.1 coordinate 13,213,226, forward strand.
GATATTTTTTTGCAAAGTTTAGAGGTGTCCGCTTAATTTGACTTTCTTTGCGAGCGGATTTAATTTCGTAAGTCAAGTAGATACAATTGAGAAAAGTTTTGTTTGGTCGTTTGAATAAGGCGTGTAATTTGGTTTATCATTTCCATTTTGTCTAAATTTTGTTTGTGTCCTAATATTAGATTTTATCTTTATTCTTTAAGAATGACATTGATAAATTTATAATTATGTATGTCGTATGGAAATTGCGTAGGCGGCGGTTGTTGTCTTAGGATGGCAGCCGTTATTGCATGGTTGTGTATATTTTGAATGCCTACACTTAGCATAGTCTAAATACCAACATCGAATAGAAAGTGTTCAGTGTGTTCCAGCAGCTGTGCTTGAGAGCCATTCTAGGTTAAGCTTAGAACTACCCTTACCACCCTTTGAACTGTTTGTAGCTGGGTTTTATAAAATTACCAACTTACTTCCACTCGCATGAAACAAGATTGTATCGCGCTCTCTTAGAGTTTATCCTTAAATGCTTTGTGTTATATAAAATTGAAGCTCACGTAGCGAAGTTTACTTAGCTGTTCTTAACCGATCAGCAAAGTTAAGCAACGTCGCCCGCGGTTTTGAGTTGGATGGGTGACCGCTAGTGACATTACTACTGAGCGCTTCCGTGCTTCGGAGGGCACGTTAAGCTGTCGGTCCCTGTTGTTGTCTAAGGATGGCAGTCGTTATAGCATGGTGTTAGGGCATTTTGCGAATGCCCGCCTGGCTAGTTACCACCCTCAAGTAGAAAATCTGTCGCCAAGCACCCAACGGTGTGTTACTGCAGCAGTCCTTGAAAGCCGACAAAAATTACAGGCACATGCGACTTAACATCTGTATGTCTCGGGTGTGACGGGCGCAATGCAATTATTCACTTGTGATGGAATGCATCTGTTATAAACAGATACTGGTCCACTTAACATCAGGTGGGATGCTCGACCTCTTTCCGTCACAACAACGAAAATTCGGTACACAAAAAAACATGTACTATATGTATATGTGTAGAACGTGTATCTTAGGCACCATTAGTAAGATGTACCAAATTTGGTTAGGTAGGGGAGGAGCGGTGAAGGGGAGCATTGATATGTCATAAAGGGGCCCCTTAATCCTTCTTCTGGGTTGCAAATCCCAGGCCCTTCTGGCTTCTTCCTCTGCAACGCTATTGACCCGGCACTCGCACGGTGAATCCATGGAATGCTAAGTAGTTCGTCTCTAAAAGAATCCATCCTGCATTTAAGAGGTGAGTGGCAACAGACGACAGACAGATACTCATAATATTATTGAATATAATATTAACACAAGAAAGTGCTGATAGCCCTTTCCGACCACCGACACCAACTCTACATAATTAGGGAAGTCCATATTCTCCTGTTCGATATCATTGGAGACGAAGCGCAGAACAAGCTGCATTCCGTTACTCATGTTAAAACTAGTTGGGTGATGCTGCAATTACGTTCCTAAGCCCCTTATTTATGAAGAAAAGAAATAGGGGTGCCGCGTTAGAATGTCACCTCCCCATTTCTTCCCGTGGGTGTCGTAAGAGGCGACGAAGGGAAAAGTACGCCAAACAACCAGCATGTCACTTCTCACGTAGATGTGAATAGGGTGTTGTGGCTATAAGACGCACAACAGAGCTGTATACCATCTTAGTGCCCTGCCAGGATTTCATACAATATGTACTTGTGTTCCTCTCTTATATGTTGTTAGCGTAAAAATATTATTCGTAATATTATGTTCTTGTGTTTAGTCCAGTGCGTTAGAGAAAGCATTTTGTATGACCCTGAAACTGTGCCCGGTGAATGGCAATAGGTTCGCCCCCTTTTATATGGGACCAAAACCCAGTTGGCGAAGCGTGGGTTCCAACAATTACAACACACCTCTGCCTACCCCTTCGGGAAATACATACGTGTTTACATTATGAATGTATGTATTTATTAAAGATATATATCAGAACGTGAACTGTATGTAATATTTAGTATATACCGTGCTATAACACGGTCCTCAACTCAGCATAATGCTAGTTTTACAACCAGCGCTGGTCTTCCGTTGTGTCCGGTTCGTGACGTCACGGTTAGATTTTGTAGTTTATTTATGGATTTTATCAATAATATCAAAAGTAGTAGGTAGTAAGTAGTAGTACTAAAACAAAAGCATTTCTTAAATGGAGTTGCAGGGTGGCATCCGTCAGGCGGCCGGTTATAAAGACTAAATCAAAACCTTCTTCAATATGTAGATATTTGTGTTGTTGGATAAAAAACAGTAGTGTAACTTATTCTTATATCTAAGTCTGTGTTTCAAAGCAGTGATGTCTCATTGGCATTGGCTATGGACTACCACGCAGCAGGTGCATGGTTCGAACCCCGCCGCGGGCTTGAGCTTTCACTGAATGGTGGAAGGGAATTTTTGCGAATGCCCGCCTGGCTAGCGACCACCCTCATGTAGAAAATCTCTCGCCAAGCAACTAACAGTTTGTACCGGCAGCTGTTCTGAGAGCCAGTAGTTCTAGGTTTAAGCGTTTACACCTTTGATCACATCATCATTTACCATCAGGTGAGATTGTGCAGTTTGACGTTTGGGGACCACTTCCTAATTTGTCTTTTTGTTGACGTAACTATGGTCAAAGGTTTTAGTACCTATATCAGCAATAAAAAGAAATAGTCGGTGTTTTTATGTCATCATTTGTGTTACCTACCGGTCCTAATTAGGGTAATTAGGGGATAAGGGACGAAGATAATGATTCCTTTGATGTTATTAACGAACGAAGATCTTGATTGCTACTGCATTTACTAAGTGGTACGTTTCTTCAGCAAGGTTCCATCTTGATGGGTACCACCGCAGTGTCAAATATTCTGAATCGAAGTAGTATTGACCAAATACTACTGCGTTTACGCGTAAAGGGCACTTCAGTAAGTGAAATTACTGTGCAAACGAGACATTAGGAACTAACGTCTCGGAGAGATGAGCGCAGTGCAGAGTCAAGTAGAAAGAGTATGGTGATACTGCAACTGTAATGGCCAGTCGTGTCGCTTAACATCAGGCGGGCGACTCGTTCGTCTCATAACGAATATTTGAGTACTAAATAACTATCAAACAAAAGTTTTACCAAAAAGTGCAAGCGAATTCAACACTTAAACCTATGAAATAACAAGTCGGTACCATGATAGGTCAAAAAAACCTATTATCACAATATTGTGTGCATGGTAGCGACTTCGATAAGTTATTTCACACATTTATGTGTTAAAGTAGGTTCCATAATTAGGTAAAAAAAATATTTTGCACCCATTTTAGTGACTGTTGTTACTTATGGGATTGATTGTCTTTCACTGTCAATGACAATATCGTCAAGATACGAAAATATTACTCAAAATATTTTTCAGTTATTAGAGTGTGAACTCAAAAACTGCTTGACCGATTTTGATGAAATTTAATTGGGACCACACAGCAAGCATCAGATTTTAAATAAAAAAATCATCAAAATCGGTTCACCCAGTCAAAAGTTCTCAGGTAATAAACATTAAAAAAAAACAGACGAATCGGGTACCTAAAAAAACACGCAAATCTTTTTTTTTAAGTCGTTAAAAATACATAATATATTCTCATTCTAATGACAGGATAATCAATAACACTCCCTTGTTATTTCTCATCAATTTATTTCTATTTTATTCTTATAAATTGTTAATTAACATATTACGTTAACACTACATCTGATAGTTTATACACAACCCTTTCGATAACTACTCGTAGACGAAAACGGTGAAGCTCTTTTAAAAACTCACCAAAATCAACTCGATACATAACATGTACTTTTGGCTGATAATAAATTACAAACATTTGTTTTACAACAGTTTTATTTACAACTTTTGATATTTACATGAGTCAGACTAATATTTACAGTATTTCAATTAGACTTTAGTCAAAGATCAAAATTCAGTTTATAGAATCTTTGAAGATAATATATACCGAAGATACTTACTATAGGTACATTCTTGATATTTGCGTTAAACTAGGGAAAAAATATTCTATACATATCAGCTTGGCTTTGACAAGTTTCATTTATTTAATTTTAGAACAATATTTACAAACATCAAACAAATACATTTTCATTTTAGAGTCTCACGAATATATTATTTTAAGATGTATTTTTACCATCATAAGGTACGAATCCTTAAAAAATACTTCGATATTTAAATAAATATTGTGAAATAAAATTCAAAATGCTACACGAAAGTAATTTTACTCAAACGGGTCAACTTAAAAGGATCCAAGATACACAGAAGTCTGTTTCTTGTTGTCACTCACTCACAAAATGTTCTGTCGGTCTCTTTTATTTCGGCTAATAAAGCAATCCTAATTCAGAAGTTTCTTTGTCTTACCTTACAATAAAACTTGTTAAAAAAGAAATTCTCGTAGCCGCGGTCCCGGGACAGAGGTTTTTCAACTTTCTCATTATGAAACAAATCGCAAAGGAACGACGTATTTTTTTTACTTTATTCAACATGTTAATAAGAGTTCTTTGTGAAATAATGTGTGGGTGACTTAATTCACTTTTTGTTTTATTCAAAGTCTTCAGTCTCTCCAATGTTTTGCTTTGAAGTTGAATAGAAGGTTTCGTTTGGATACGTAAGTATTTGAAAAAACATTAAGTGGAATCGTCACGAAATCTCCGTGAAACCAGCTTGATTCAACTCCGTTCGACTGAGCTATCATTTATGGGGTCGCACGAGATTAGAGTTAATTCCGTTTCTCACTCTCGGAAATATATAGCATCGAATTTCACAAAATGCTTTGTAACATCTGAGTTTATACCTTAAATCTAAATCTTTTATTTTGACATGTCTGTGTTTGTTTTTTGAAATCATTTAAATAACAGTTATTTTACCGAGAGCTCTTTCATAAACTTTAAAAGATAGACAAAAAATATTGTTGATGAAATAACAAGCACCGCTTTATAACAATAAATCCCAAGCCTTTTAATTAATAACTTTCCATTAAAAGAACCTTTGATGAAACATTTGTCTTTGGATACTTTGATAAGTCTAAAAGGTAAGATAGAAAATTGTTTATTCATGTCTGAAAGTATTTTTTTTCCATTTGCGAAATATATCTTTTGATATCATACAAATTCCCGACGGGGGCGGATTAACGAAGTTCACCGCACTTTCCACGCGACATGTTTATAGTTTTATAGATAGTGTTCATGTAACGTTGAAGATAGAGTTGCTCATATATTTGTTCAGCTTGATTGAACGCAAATAAAGCCGTGAAGAGAGCAACCAACAACCGAGACTATCTACGATGTCGATTTGTGATTGAATCCTGGTGTGTGTCCAGCCCAGCGTTATTGAGTCCATTGTTATTGCAATACTAGACTTTGAAACTATAAACTTGATTCATTTTCAAAGAGTTCCACTGCACGCACATAAGAAAAGGAAAAGTTCGGTCAGCTTTGTAAAAGCTAGACAAAAACTATCTATTATTAAAATCGTTCGTCGTTGGTTATTAAGTCGGCATTGCTTATGACTAGCTGCAACTTGTCAGAGTTAGTGTCCACACGCTACAATGGCAATCAGGAACTTAACAAACTGCTTCCAATCATGAAGTTTGAAAACTATTATATCATAGAAGTTGTTCGTTCTACATAAACTAATATAATAGACGCATTGTAAATTTCTCCACTTAAATGCCAGTAAAATTTTTGTCCAGTGACTTTCAATGGGATATTAAAGATTTTAAATAAGAGATAAAAGGCTCACTTACAAGTGGCAGTCAATACATTTTTTTTGATACTCTTCTTAAACGTGACATAAACCAAAGAGCCTTAGAAGCAACTAAACTAATCGTTGTACAACAAAATGTTAACAATTAACTTAATTATCTCTTTTTACACACAATTCCTTGCTAATTGGTCATCTCATTCCGAAGATCCTTATAAGAGAGCTAAGCATGAGCTTCACGATGGAAGTCCCGAAGTATACAGTGCATATGACTACGGTATACGTGATTAGAGATAGGATGACTAGGATGTTTTGTCTGGGTTGCCGGAGAGTCGCGATGGTGACCATAGAGGTTAGGATGATTCGAGTCGGGCGAGGTGGCATCGCAGGGCCTGAACTCTGCATAGCTGCTGGCCGCTCACCGCTCAGCACGTGTACTATTACTGACGCTGATTCTGTAAAAAAAGAAAAATATCAAGAAGAGAAAGGTGACCAAATATGGAATAGTACCTAGTCAATTCCACCAATTCATACAAAAAATAAGACTATTGTACTGTAACAGCCAGATTGTCTACTGCTGAACACAGCCTCCCTCATTAAGGGTTTTTTTATGATATTGTGACGGAACAAGCTCGAGGCCCACCACATGTTAAGTGGACTAACCTCTGCCCATAACAGATGCATTTTATTACAAGTTACAACTTGCACTGCGCCCGTCGCTTCAAACCATGGCTGTAAAGTCTCATTGGCCTGTAATTTCACTGGCTCTCAAGGACTGCTGCCGGAACGCACCGTTAGGTACTTCGCGACAGATTTTTACTCGATGGTGATAGCTAACCAGGCGGGTAATCGCAAAATGCCCTTCCACCATTCAGGTTTGCTATAATAAGACTATTGGGTACATTAAAAATATGTCTATTTGTAGAAAAATATTATAGAAGTAAAACTTCTACAACTCCTAATATTGACAGTTACTAGTGTGTTACGGATTACTTATAATAAAAGTAGGATAAAAATAGAAAACGACAAGAGAAGGGGTACTAATAGGTGCTGGTGGCGGAGCATGTCTAGGCGTTCTAAACCGGTCAACTAGGTTTATCAATGTTCACTTCGGTAATTACTTAGATGGGTGACGGCTAGTGCTCAGTCTTAGGATGGTGTTGTTAGGTTATGTCGACAATTACTGCTAAAACATGTAGGAGTTTTTTCTGCATATTGAATAATGAATATATCGCCCGCAGCGTTTCTGTTCCCCCACGGTACATTTCCATATCTAAGTCTGCAATATGCATTCGCGTAATTCACAAATATTGCCGTTTCCAAGTCAGTTGCCTTTTTTATTTAAGGGCGTAAAGTGAGTGATGACAATTTACATGTATATTTCATGACGTAAGAGTATTTGTAATTTTGTAACGTAAGAGTACCAGTTTATATGGTATTCAATTTGAATACCTAACACATTGTATTTATTTACAGTTTTAAATTATTTAATGTCGCGAAACGAGTAGTTTATTATAGTAAAGTGATGGTTTTGATATTTTTTGTTTCAGACTAATTGAGTTGTGCTTGTACATCCAGTCAGTTGTTTGTTTGTTTTGACGTAAGTAGGGAAAAATTATCTGCAAAACAAATGGAGGGCACTTTGAAAACTTTAGGGAGATCGTATATATATTATAATTTAAAAAAAAAATTGGCACCTTATTACGGTTCCTTAAGTGAGGGAGGTTGGTCTCTGAACGGACTTTCGTATTGTCTTATCATTATGGTTGTAATGGACTATACATTATGACTGATGACTATAATTTTTCCTCTCGTAAATTTGTAATTCTATATAATATTATACAGTCTACTGCCACGTTCAACAAAAAAATGAATAGAGCCAATGCAAGAAGAACGGTTATGAAACTCGGGACCATTTTTTTAAACTTCTTTTAACAATGTGTGACATACTATACACAATAATTATTATAATATTTGTTTAAATTACGTAGGTGATAGGCGATAGCTTGGCAGAGGCGGAATTGCCCAAGCATTTTTGTTGTTTAAGTAATAACAAACTGTGTAGTAGGATTTCTTAATCAAAATTGTTTTCACTTGCAACTTCAATTTTCCTTCTGTGAGCGTTGTAATATGTTTGGAACTTTATTATAAAACCGCACACAGTTACCTAAAAAGGACCTATTATTTGTCTTTGCTACTCTAATACCACCGTTTTACCACCTATTTTATATTTATTCCTAGTGTTGAAATCGTGATTAGTAACACTGTTTAATTTAAATTTACTAGTTTTTTTACGAACTTACAAAGACGTTGTAAAATGTTTTCTACAACAAGACGACAATGATAGCTATAAAGTGCATGCAATGAGCTTGGAAATGCAAAGTGAGTGGGCTAACCATACGTGAATTTTGTATCCCTCTGGCATTAAAGTGGCACACCTTGATATACGATTGGTTACCTGCCTTATTAAAATTCTATCTTAGCGCCTTTCAGATGATACTCCCAGACCAAAGTAATTTAGTAAGATCAGGGAAAGCCACCGAAAAGTCTTGCGGTATGTCGGGAGGCCATAGGTACAGCACGGTACTTATTGGTAGGATGCAAGGTGCTCCTTGATAGGGGTCATTATTCCCGTCGCCACGGTTGATTCCTAGAAATCATACGTGAAGCGGCGAGTCTCTCGGTAGCTAGAGCAAAAAAAGGTTTGACCACGAACAAACGACACGTAGCTTTTGTAAAAGAAGGGTCATCTACAAAATCTAAATCCAAGCCTTACTCCATCTTAGGCGCAGCTCCCGATTGGACTCTTTTGATGGACACGTATGAAAAACATTACAAAATCCCTGAGGACGTTGGTGTTTTGTCATCCAGACCAGATATATTTCTATACTCAAAGAATCTAAAACGCATAGTGCTTATAAAACTTACTGTGCCATGGGAAATCTAACAAACCTAAAAACCACAGAATAAAAACTAACAAATATCATGACCTAACAAATGAATTAACCAAAAACGGTTATGTGGTTAATTTATATGCTGCAGAAGTTGGAGCAAGGGGTATAACAGCAAACACCCTATACAACCTATTAAAAGACCTAGGCCTGTCAAGAACAACCGTAACTTCCATCCTAGAACGTGTATCCAAGGCAGCATTAGTAGGATCTTACCAAATTTGGTTGGGCAGGGGAGGAGGCACCAGCGGTGAAAGGGAGCATTGATGCATCGTAAAGGGGCCCCTTAACCTTACTCACTGGGTTGCAAGTCCCAGGCACCTTGACTTCAGCCTCTTCATCTGCAACGCTATGGACCCGGCACCCGCACGGTGAATCCATGGAATGCTAAGTAAATTCGTCTCATATTTTCAAATATATATAGACTTGGTAAAGTTAAAATATCAATTTCTTTAAAAATATCCATTAGAGATTCTCTAGGATCCATTTTATATATGGCTAAGAGTTTAGTTTTTCTGTCTGATTGGTGGGTAAGTATACTATTGCTGTTTTTTTTTATATCAAATATTAGTAGGATGTTTCTAAAAAAAATATGTTTTTGGACTTGAAGAAGGGTTATGTTTTCTCGGGTATCTTGTTTACCCTACTGCCAAGGAAGGATAATTAGTAAATTTTGTTTGTATCTTCCAAACGGCTGGAAGAATTTCGACAGTAATTATCGTTGTATTTGTCTTAAAATCCCTAGTGCCATTAGACAAATGACAAATGTTTGAAAAAAAAACATAATGGCGGATTTTCGGTGGCTTGTTTTTAGAATCGGTATACACCACAACTTAATTCCATTCTTTTTTACAGATAGAAGAGAAGAGTATGTGATTAGAACAAATTCTTACGAACACTTGAAATTTACACTTTACTTGAACTCAGTTATTTGCTCCAAAATTACAGTAGTTTTATGTATTTGCTGTTGGTTTTCAAAAAAATCCCGTGTTTTCTCTTTTTTACCGATTGCACACCGTCCCTTGTAGGTTTCACGTCGATAGGTAGAATAACCAAAAAAATATTAGCATAAGTTATGCAATTATATTGCAAATTTCGACATTTTGGTTAGCAATAAATACATTTCAAAATTATTTTTGTTAGTTGTACCTAAGAAACCCTATTTATTAATAATGAATTCCGTTAGCTTTAAATCGGATGCCATTTTTGTCATTAGGACCCTTAGGGGCTAGAAGATGACAACCGTATATTTAATAAATTCTAGACAAGCTGATAACACCTTCAACTACATCTACAATTACCAACATCAATTTGTATTACGTACTTGTTTATATTTTAAGAGATTTGCCCCTTCCAGTTAAAAAAAAATTCTCTATCCATCCAAAGGTTGTCTCGAAGAGATTGCTTTTAATGATAAGACCGCCCTTTGTGCCTAACTATTATTATTGTTTCAATTTGTTTTCTTGTTTCTGGTGTCAATAAAGAGTTATCGTATCGTAACAACAGCTGACATAGTAGCAAAAGGCAAGACAATCCACAAAAAAAAAGTACTAAAGTTTGTGACCACGTGCACGCGCTACTGTGACAGTAGACATAAGTAAGTACATTATTCGATTTTCGCTCGCTTGTGACTCGTAAGTACTTGTCACACTTATTTCACTTTGTCGCTCACTATTTCCAAATGGAGCACCAAAACACCACTCTAATATGTATGTTTGCATTGACCAATTTTTCACAATTTAAAGTTTACATCTTGAGAAGATTGTCCTTTACCCTTGTGACATCCCTAACCAATATGGCACCGATAATTTTGTTTATATTTTAGGAAATTGCACGAGATTATTTATGCATTCGTTAATATTTATCGTATCACTAAAAGCTACCAACCTTAATTTGCCAAGCACATGTCGGTATGTTCCAGCATACGTCCTTCAGATTCAGTTCACATTATATGCCTTGAATTTTAATATTTCAACCACATCATTACATACAAACAGATAGATAGGGATACATATATCAGATATATGGATCAGATAGATATCTACTCCCAAGGTTTTCATTGTTAACAAACGTGCTCGCAGTGAAGGATAGTCAAACAAATTAATATTTTACCTAGTTTTCCAGAAAACCAGTTAATTTTTCAAAGTAAAAACTATTCCCCTTAATAAGTTTTATCAATTTAAAGTTCTCAGTACCGCAGAGTAACTTTGAAATTCTTAGTAGCTGTTTTCAAGTAAATTATAAGAGTGAATTTGTAGCAAGAAAGTTACTGGTTCTGGGAACAAGAAACTAATGTAATATTTAGTGGAAACATTTAGAAAAGCAAAATATTTATGAGCGTTGTATATTTCGTAATATTTTATATTTTAATTGAAGTTTTTTAAGTTTTATAATGAGCTCTAATATTCAATTCCCTCTCTTGACTCTACTGACGTCGTAAGCTCTTAGACGAATAGAATAATGGCCTAGTGGGAGGTGATTTTGCAAAGTCTCGCCTCGCTATCACCTTCAAGTCAAAATCTGTCGCCAAGCATGGAACGACAGCTCTGGTCCTTTAAAACCGACTCCTATTCTAGGTGTCGTCCCTATATAATAATCTAAGACCATAATATTTACGAAGATATTTTCGTTAAAAACTAGGATTACAGCTATACAAAAATTGAATAAAAAAGTGTAAGTTTGTGGTCCTAGCTTACAGGTACTTGAAATATCATAAGAAGGTATCACTAGGTTCCGCTTCAAAGCACACAAGCTCGATTGTACAAGGTTACATTTTTAACAAAAAATAATACAAATTGAATGCATATTATATGTATTGCTAGGTTTACATACTTAATATTTTCATTACCCAAAAATTCTTCTATTGTGTGCCTTTGTCATTATAAAATGACCTTACGATTTATTTTTTCATATTTTGTAATATTTTTTTATGCAGTTTTTATTGTCATGCCTAATCGTCGTAGAATTTTTTAACGTTTCCTGCCAGAGTTATTGAGAAAGAGACATTTATCTGGCACTGCACTCAATAAGTGAAAAAGAAGGTATGAATGAAAGTTTTTATTTGTTTATAGCCTTTGACCACTATCTCACCCGATAGTGATGATGTGGTCGAATATGTTGTTCAGGCTAACTTAGAATTACTCTCTCTCAAGAAAAGCTGCCGGAACACACCGTTAGCTGCTTGGCGACAGATTTTTTACTCGAGGATGGTAGCTAGCCAGGCGGATTCGCTAAATACCCTACCACCATGCAAAAAGTACGAATACAATATTCTACAGAAATAACTTATTTAGGGAATACCTCACTTGCCGCAAAAATGTTTTAGAATTCTATACAAGCATATAACAACACTTTCATAACAAATTTAAAGTAATCGCTCGGTTATAATTATGTGTAAAATTATTTGCTGGAAATTGGTAAAGCCGCAGTAGTGAAATATTGACCCGTTTCCTGCCGTAAATCTGTAATAAAATTTATAAGTTGGCTCTAATTTTGGTCGAATGCTCCATGTCACGACACCTACGCTTGTCACGTGATTAATATTGATAAACTACGACGAAAAATATTTTTTACCCGAACAACTTGGAACAACTTGGAAAGGTCGTTGACCTCGCGTAAACGGTGAAATCTACGCTATGCTCTACGAAAAGCGAGAAGCGATTTGCGTTGTGACAATTATCTACGTTATTCTAAATGCTAATTAGTAATAACTTACTCGTATGAAATGTCAAGATTACTAATCACTACATCAGTCTCTTTGATAGAATATAATAAACTGGGACCTTGGAGTCCAGATGCACATACATTTTTAAAAGACTTGTCTTGAAATTTATGTTATAACCCTTGCATGCTTATATAGCGGAGATAGAGGAACTAAAGTAACCTACACTCGAGAGCAATGAATCCGGGTCACTTAAAGAATCCTAAAAATCTCGGAAACTAAAAATGCTAGGTTAATGCAATAAATTGTATTTAATAGACAATGTAATACTCCTTAAATGAAGGTATTAAAACTTCTTAGTTATTGTAAAGTTATATCATAAAAAAATCAAATTTGAAAAAGGGCCACTTTCGAAGATGGAACTACGAAATTACAGCATTTGGTTTTGCTTTTGTTTGTAATCTGTCATTTATGTGGGTACATAAACCATGTTGATAGTGCTCTATATTCATTATTCAAGCTGAAATTATGTCGCTTACGCCTGAAGAATGCACCAGAATACTTACAATGCTGGAAACCGGCCGGAGTCAGCGCGATACAGCCAGGACTGTCGGTGTGTCGCTGTCAACAGTACAAAGAGTTCTCTGACGTTACGAAGAAACTGGTTCTAACCTACGCAGACCAGGAACGGGCAGAACCAGGTGTACCACAGCACGAGAAGACCGATACTTGGTGAACACCATGCTTCGAAATCGCTTTCTCACAGGAACTGAACTCACCAATCAGTTTCGACGCCTCGGAGGAAGTAACCCAAGTGCATGGACAGTAAGACGTCGGCTTGCTGAATCTAACTTAAAACCCCTTAGACCTGCAAACGGCCCTAAACTGGAGCGTGGGCATCGTATTTCGAGACTAAGATATGCCCAGAGCCACGTAAATTGGAGTATTGAAGATTGGTCAAAAGTTATGTTCTCCGACGAATCAAAATTTATGCTCTACAAGCACGATGGAAGACACAGAGTGTATCGAAGACCAGGGGAAAGATTCAAGCAAGCATGCATCGAAGAAAAAGTAGCCTACGGTGGTGGGTCTGTACTTGTGTGGGCCGGAATTTCTTCTGAAAGTCGCACAGAGCTGGTGATCATAGAAAACGGCTCTTTAACTAGCGTAAGATATGTGGAAGAAATCCTCAATGATCACGTTGGTCCATTTATGGTCAATTTAGGTGAGGATGCTATATTTATGCATGACAATGCCCGACCTCATACAGGTAGGATTGTGAATGACTACCTTCAAGAGATGAACATTACTCGTATGGAGTGGCCAGCGCGCAGCCCGGATATCAACCCGATCGAGCATGCTTGGGACGAGCTAGGCAGATGCGTAAAACAACGAAACCCTCCCCCAATCACGCTTCGTGAGCTCAAAATTGCTCTCACAGAGGAATGGGAGAATATTCCCCAAAATCGTATAAGGAACTTGGTGTACAGCATGCCAAACCGCGTAAACGCAGTAATGGAAGCACGAGGAGGCAATACGAAGTATTAAAATTCAAGAAAATCGTAATAAAGTTCAAAAATTTCATGTTTCCTATTTTTGTTTTAAGGAGAGATCAGCAGTTTTTTTCTTTATGTAATTTTGTGTTAATAAAATGTATGGTGACTCATATTTTTTTTACTTTCATTTAAGGAGTATTACATTGTCTATTAAATACAATTTATTGCATTAACCTATCATTTTTAGTTTCCGAGATTTTTAACATTCTTTAAGTGACCCGGATTCATTGCTCTCGAGTGTATTTAAGACCACAATGTTATGAAATGTTGTTTACCTATTCTCGCAAGTGAATAAATGATTTATGATTTAAAAAATTTAGTGGACGCGACAGCTGACTAAACAGCTGGAGCCTACCTCGGTCAGCGCATAAGCATGGTCATTTAACGTGATAAAGTCGCCAGCTTTTTGACTTCACTTTGAAAACTATCGCTAGTTTTATCCATATTAACTTATTATGGTACCGGCTAGGACCTGTTTTTTTTTTAGCGGAAAGATTTCGACCACGGGCTTCAGCGCGTAACAGTTACGCACTGAGGCCCGTGCTCGTCGCTTCGCGCAATCCTCCCAGACGCGCGACTCCCAGACGAAGAACTTCAAAACAGTCCGAAACTGGTCGGAATCTTTCCGGTAAATATAACGCCTAGCCGGTTCCTAATAAGTTAAACTTTTTGGCTGTTTGGTTTTGTTTTCATGTATAGTTTGTTATTTGATGGATATGTATTGATTTAAATCATATTAATCCTTTGATCAAATATGCGTATGGCGGTAATGGTATAAAAGCTGAAATATATTATAATTAATATAATGTTTCCGTGTTATTTGGTTTTCTTGATACGAGATTGTCTTAGAAAAAAATAGAGAAATAAGATTATTTTGGTAAAATAAAGTCTTTTATTTTTCAACACTAGGAAATTGTCTGGGAATTAAATTTAATAGCTTACTAAGTTAGCAGGAATTAATCAATAATTAATTATTTTCATTTATTTGATCACAGGGAGATAACATTTAAAATACATGCCTCACAATTTACTTAAATGAATTTTCTATTTGTATGCATTTAAAAATATAGCTATACAATGCAAAAAATATCATCATTACAGTGAGTCATAATTTAAGAAACAAAAAATATTTCCTACAATGCACTGAAGGAGTGATCGACGCATTTGAAAAAACTAAGCGTCACGACCCAGAATCGTTATCCGCTGTCAAACTGTTAAATAATATTTACAAACATGAAATAAACCATCTCTTTTCGAACACATTATGATAGGCCTTTAAAAGAAGGCGTAAATATTTTCATGTAGGATTCGATTTAGTATGGGTTTGTTCAAGTAATTATATTGATAATTTTTTAAATCCCTGATATTGTAAAAACTCAAATCCAGCATGAGCATGGCCTTATATATTTTAGAATCAACCCGAAGAATCTTGCTATGATATTCACCGTCATCCGGTGCTTTACGATGCACGGTACGTTGTGCTATGTTTAACCCTGTTTATCCTAAAAATGACTGTTTCAAGACTTAAAATGTTTCATTTTAAAACGCTGCATCTAATTTTGTTCACTTGTTTGGTCAATACAATGCCAGGATATAGGTACAAAATTACACAATGACAAATAAACTTCATACTTATAACACGTCTCTTTTCCCTACGGGGTACAAATAGGAAGACTGCTAACAATGCTGATAAATATATCAGAGAGCGAACAATTCCTCTTATATACACTTTCCTTGAAAAATGCTCGCTTCTGTTTCACATAAATTTACTAACATCTACTACAATAAAACAAGAAGGTTGGTGTAAGTTTTGTCAAAACAAAACATCATATGCCAAACCCTTCCCAAACCAACCTTGGGATTGAAATACGAACAAGTAGATTAATATTATTAATATATTATTAATTAACCCCGTGGGGTGCCGGGTTAGAATTGCACCTCCCCATATCAGCCCGTGGGTGTCGTAATAGGCGACTCAGGGAAAAATACTGGAAGGTGGGCAGCAGCGTCTTCTAAAGAACTGCCAACTTACTCTGCGATCCTCAAGCCGCCTGCCAAGCGTGGGGATTACCCCTTAATAGGGGAGACTGTGTTCAGCAGTGGACGATTCAGCTGATACAGTACAGATTAATATCGTATACGCATAGGGATGTGTACTACAAATGTATTGTAAACTTGATGAGTCCGAAATCAAAGTAGTTACCGTATGAGAATTTCTTTTCTTTACATATAAACTTACTAATAGCGTTTTCCATACAAGCGTACTTTCATCATATTTTTAATACCAAGTGTTCAAACTTTGTGTAATGAACCATCAATGTCCTCGCTTTGTATGCTTCTGGTTTGCTAGTTTTTAGTTTATTTCACCTCTGAATATGAAAATAAGAATTCTCACACAAGACGATTTTTTTTAATAATGTTGAATATACACAACTTTATTCAAAAAAATCTATAATATTAGGCAAATCTAGCATAGTTAATAGACTCAAAAAGATGCATGCTGAATTTCACCGAGTATGAAAACATGGCAACATGACGTAACTGCCTTATCTTGTATCTTGTTTGTGTACAAAGCACTATGAATACACTTCCCTTGAATTGAAGTCCGTTTTGGAAAACAATTGGTAACCACTAGCCACACTCCATTTAAATAATCCAAAAAAGTCGCACATAAAAATAAGTTCTTATAAATATAAAAAACGACCTTCCATTCTACCGTAAGTAACTCTATGTCTATACGAAAACTGAGTAGCTACGAGTATATGAGCTAATAAACTGACTAGACAATTTTCAGTTTGGCGTCTGAATCAACTTTCGAACTTTTCTCCCTTGCTGGAGATAACAAGACGGGATAAAATTCGCAGCTTGAAGATAAAATCCGGACTTTACTCGAGATTCGAGATCCAGTCATAAACCGAACATCAACTGTGTTTTGATTCTGGTGCTGGAACTTTACTGATATAGGTAAGTTGGAAGGAAATATGTGCTTCGTCGTTTATTTAGCTGTATAACGCAGTTCAAGGCAAAATGTATACTAACAAGAAATCATGAAATATATTACATTAAATATTCAATACACTGTTAGGCGTGAAAAAGAACAAAATACGGCTGACGTGGCGATTCACATGGTTTAGGTCCCATGGAGTTTCTGGCTTAAAAGGCTAGTGTATTTATAACGCTGTCCATACAAACGTGGTTTAGTAATATTTTAAATACCAAGTCTTTGAAATTTGAAATTTGGCAATTGGTGTCCTTGAGTCTAAAACCTATGTTTCTAGTATGTCAGTTTTCCGTAAAAATGTGTATATTCAAAATAATTTAGAAAAAATGCTTTTATTGTAGTTTTATACCTATATACTACAAACTATATACCAATATAGTTTGTAGTGTATAGTATATAGCAATAGCTGTAGTGTTGTATATAGTTTGTAGTATTTGTTTAATAAAAGCATAACTGTGGTTAAAAAAAAATGTTGAAAAATCATTTTGTATAGAGATTCTTATTTTCACATTTAGATACAAAATAATTATGGATGAAAAAAAATGCTGGATCATAGGTTTAAGGCTCAAGGACAATCATGCGAAATTTCAACTAGTATGAGCACTTGATATTTAAAATATGACGAAACTTTAGTATGGAAAGAGCTACGAAGACTTGAATATTAGGACTGTTGGATGTTCTTAAAGACGACTCATTGAAAGAATTAGCCGAATGGGCATCATACTTCCGATATGAGCGTTGTCATGGAGGGTTGGCACCAGAAGGGTAGCCTGAGGTAGGTTAAAATCGAAGTTAAAACTTCTACAACACCTTCTTGAATTTCTTTGTGTTACATGAGAAAAAAATATTGTACCTACTTCAAATATGTGACATAAGGGCCGTAAAAGATAACGTTTTTTTTGTAATTGTGACAGAACAAGCCCGAAGCCCACCTGATGTTAAGTGGACTAACCTCTATAACAGATGCATTTTGTCAACGACGAATGGCACTGTGCCCGTCACACTGAGACGTAGAGTTATTAAGTCTCGTGTGCCTGTAACTTTACTGGCTCTCAAGGATAGCTGCCGGAAGACACCGTAAGGTGCTTGGCGACAGATTTTCTACTTGAAGGTCGCTAGCCAGGCGGGCATTCGGAAAATGCCCTTCCACCATGGGGTGAAACTCAAGCCCGCGGCGGGATTCGAACCATGGACCTGCTGCGTGGCAGTCCATAGCCAATGCCACTGAGCCATCACTGCTTCTGTTATACGTTTTGCCATCTACTACAGTACACAGTGCTATACTCCGGACTGTTATTGAGAGTATAATGCAGGCAAACCTATTACACATGGCCGACACGGAGATCCGTTTGGACGTTGAAGCTCGTTACTTTGATTTTAGCATTGAATTGTAACCTCTTGAATATAATTTTATTCCTGGCATACTCGTTGTTGGCTCCGACTGCATGCCTTAGTTTTATTAAAACCTACGCTCTCTGACGTCATAGCGTAATGGCAAGTCTTAATATTCTATGAAAAGCCTGAGGTCAATAGAACAATTATAGCCTACGGACAGAATTTTAAGAAATCGTCTTATAGAAAAAGAAAATTTATTGTTTAGTGAACAATTTTACCTTTATAGTACAACGTAAACTGAACTATAGATGTCGCTTCCATCCCCATACAAGCGATGGTTAAGAACAAATGGACAACTTAGAGTCATGAGTCATAATATTATGTCATGTTGGCCATGCCCCGGCTATAGGGGTGGTGGGTTCGAAATCCGCATACGACTATTATTTTTTATACGTCAAACAAGATAAAATTTTGCAATTTTATCTTTGTTAACGTTTTATTGAAACTAAATGTCAATACAGGGTTATTGGAAAATGCTAACAACCTCTCAGAAAAATGCTAACAACAAACATTTTGACATTAAAAAATGTAATATTGGTTTTATTTTTTTTCTAAGTATTTTTTTTCCTAATTGATGATTTGACAAGTTTTTGGACTAGCTATATATAATAGAACGAATGTTTGAAGGATAAGTTAGACAATTATACAGGGTTATTGGAAAAATGCTTAAAACATCTTTTTTTTATGCCTGTTAGTTTATCATTTGACCACTATCTCACCTGATGGTAAGTGATGATGTGGTCGAAGAGTTTATACGGGCTAACCTAGAAGTAAGAATCTTAGGGGAGACTTTTAACATCAGGTCGTACTCGTGCTTATACCATCAAAAACACATAAACAAACAAAAAAATAAGGGATTTTTTTTTTGGACGAGCAGAAGTCACCCTAAGAGGTTGTTAGCATTTTACCAATAATCCTGTTTATTGAACTATAGGTCTCTGACTATGTAATACAAACCCTTGCTAAAATTAATGAGTCTTGCATAGCCTTCGAATGGGTTATTATCAGAAGGCGAGTAAAGGAACCATGCGCCAAAAGCTCAATACTCACATCATGTTAATATGCTACTATATATTAGGTGTACAACGTGCTTACCGAATGGTATATATACCTTTCCACTCACAAAGGTGCGCCCCTCCATATTTTTTGCGTGTACTTTTAACTACTACTGCCTATCCTAGCGATTATAACCTTATATTTTAATGTACCATTATCATTTACACTCACAGTAAAAGATCGCGTACAAATGAGGCCTACCCGTACAAATGTGCATAAATAGTTTACTTTGGAGAGGTGTACCTTAGTGAGTGAATCTATCAGAATTTGTAGCTGGTATACTAATCCAGATATCTCTGTAAGAGTCAACGTAAGGAAGGCCAAAACACTTTGGGCACCATGTTCTTGTATTGAGACAGAAGTGTATCTTAATGTATTTGTGTTGTCCTATGCGTTGGAACAAAAACATTAGTGTATCGATTCCACATTTGTAGGATAAAAGTAGGAAGATAAACTGCGTCACACATTGCTAAAATACAAATATTAATAGTTTGCCTATCCAAATAAGTTTTTATAATTCGTGTCTAATTTCCATACCAGATTCTACAGATGTTTTTTATAGATAAGTGGTATAAGCGCATTAGATGTATTTGTACTGTGTTATTAGCGTCCAGTAAACTTGTCTAACATACACTGAAGCATTATATTCTATCCTTAATAACGTTCTAAGGAACGAACGTAATTCTATGTAGTCGACCATTTGCGAGAACTCGTTGCGCATAATTGTAGTTCCTCAAACCGTGACGGCAGTACAAATCCCAACAGCCACGAACTAGGAAAAGCTATACTAGAATGAATTATTTTTTCGACAAGAAAACGGTAGTAGTATGAAGTGAGAGAGTTTTTTTTTATGCCTGATAGGTTAGCCTTTGACCACTATCTCACCTGATAGTAAGTGATGATGTGGTCGAAGATGTTTTCAGGCTAACCTAGAAGTACTGGCTCTCAAGGACAGCTGCCGGAATACACCTTAAGGTGCTTGGCGACAGATTTTCTACTTGAGGGTGGTAGCTAGCCAGGCGGGCATTCGCAAAATGCCCTACCACCATGCTGTAACGACTGCTATCCTAAGACAACAACCGGGACCGCCGGCTTAACGTGCCCTCCGAAGCACAGAAACGCTCAGTAGTAATGTCTCTAGCGGTCACCCATTCAACTAATGACCGCGCGTGACGTTGCTTAACTTTGCTGACCGGTTGAGAACGGCTAAGTAAACTTCGCTACGAGCGCTTCAAAATACTACAATTAGTAATAATACTAAGTATTAACTAATAAACTGACCAATTGCGCCTAGGATTACAGAATTACAAGAAATACAACGACGTTATTGGTTAATTGTATGTATGTTCTTACCCTTATGGTGCGAGAGCGACTGGTACTTAGCCGGGCTTATTACTATCTAGGCTAGTTTTTACCAATATCTACCCTTTTATAATGTTATTGTGACGGAACAAGCTCGAGGCCCACCTGATGTTGAGCGGACTAACCTCTGCCTATAACAGATGCATTTCATCACAAGTCATGAAATGCACTGCGCCTGTCACCTTGAGACATAGTTGTTAAGTCTCATGTGCCTGTAATTTCACTAACTCTCAAGGACTGCTGCTGGAACACACCGTTAGGTGCTTAGCAACAGATTTTCTACTTGAGGCTGGTAGCTAGCTAGGCGGGCAATCACAATATACACTTCCACCATGCGGTGAAGCTCAAGCCGGCGGTGGGGATTGAACCAGAGACTTTTGGCACGGCAGTCCATAGCTATTACAGCTCGGCCATTATTGCTTCGAACCTGTTCAAAATTCAGTGATTGTTACAGAAGGTAAGGCTTAGAATTAGAAAAGACTCTCATTCTCATGGTCTACCTAGCGCCTAATTGAAGGTCAATCCTAAAATACAGAACTAGTGGCAACAAATCAATACCGCGGCTAGATTTGAAAGTAATCAACGTAATGGCCATAGTCATCAGTGGGCTACCATTACATTATTACTTGGCGACAAATTTTCAATAAAGATTGATTGATAGTTGTAATTTGATAGATACACTAACAAAATTAGTGCATCTATCAGACGAGTCAGTGATAGGTAAAAAGGCAGCGATCAACTGGTCGGTAGTTTACTTAAGGCTAGAGTGCTCGTGGCGCTTTCCTTACAAACGTAGTTTCGTTATATTTTAAATATTAAGTGTTCAAACTCGGTGAAACTTTGCATGTATAAACTTGAGCCTAATATCTATGCTTCTGGTTTGCCAGATTTCCGTAAAGATAAATATTTACAAAGATAATTCGAAAAATCATTTTGTACTGTTATATTGACATTTATGGATAAATATCGAAAAACTGGCAAACTAGAAGCTTATAGGTTATTATTATTAGATATTAGGCTCAGCAATATGCATACAAAATTTCACTGAGTTTGATCACTTGTTATCTAAAATATGTTATAAACTACGTTAGTATGGACTATGCTTCGTGCACTCTACTCTTAAGGATCTACCCATCACTAAATCTTTTTAGGTATCTATAAAACTCGTATGATCTTAATTCTCAAAAATTTCATTAAACTAACCCTCTTATTAAAACCGTTTCATAACTTTATGAAAGGTTTATCAAACGTCATTAGTACTGCGCAAAGGAGTTTTCCTTTTTCGCAGTAGGGATGTTCTCGATCGTGCGCTCGTAGATTCAAGACCTCCTGAGGATGCTTCGTGTAGAAGCTCTCAAGGACAACTACCGGGACACACGGTTAGGTGTTTGGCGACAGATTTTCTACTTGAGGGAGGTAGCTAGCCAGGCGGGCATTCGCAAATTGCCCTACCACCATGCATCTTAAGATAAAAACCGGGACCGACGGCTTGACGTGCTTCGAAGGGCACGCCCTCCGAAGCATGGAAGCGCTCAGTAGTTATGTCACTAGCGGTCACCCATCCAACTCATGACCGCGGGCGATGTTGCTTAACTTTGCTGACCGGTTAAGAACATCTAAGTAAACTTCGCCACGAGCGCTTCAAAATGCTCCATTTCCGAAATATTACACTTTAAAGTGCAAGATTTTGTTCCAGTAGGGCATCCCTCCATCTCAATAAAAGCTAAAGTATCTGGAAAAATTCATGATGAATGTGCATTTCATGAACTTTATAGGAATAATAGTCGTTGAACTTGGGTGTTGGATAATTTTGTGCCAAATACAAAATCCTTAGATTAAATCCTTTAAATTGACTAAGATGAATTAGTTGCTCGTTTATAACGGGAAGGATATGCATTAAAAACAAAATCTAAAATTTATAACTAAAACACCATAAAAATCTTTTTCACAAAGCTGCCGCTAGATGGCGCTTTACCGATGGGCTCTGAATCGCGCTATATTGCTATACACGCACTTAGCTGCTTTTTGATAGAATGATAACAAAGGCAATTAACTCAATTAAACTATTTATTGAAATAAAAGTTTGTAACAATATATGACTGTGCACATGTGAGATGAGAGAGGGAGCCTATCAGCTATAGACAACTGACGTCAGGGACATTGCTATTAAATAAAGCGCAGGCGTCCATACTTTCAACATCCTCTCCTGGACGCAAACGCTCTAAAACTAAACCCATTGAGGTGGAGAAGTTTTCATGCTTTGGTCGATGAAGCCCCTTTGTCAAAATATCAGCGACCATGTCTCCAGTGCATCTGTATTTAACCATAATTTGTTTGGCAGCAATTTTCTCTCTAATGAAGTGGTAGCGGACATCTATATGTTTACTGCGCGCGTGGTAGACAGCATTTTTTGAAAGACTAATCGCACTCTGATTATCACAGTAAAGTGTTATAGGTGTACCTTTAAGCTCAGGTTGAAACTCGTCTGCCAGTTGTTTTAACCAAAGAGCTTCCTGAATGGCCAACGCGAGTGCCATATATTCAGCCTCACTAGTAGATAGGGCTATGGTCTGTTGTCTCTTAGAAATCCAGCTTATTGCGGCACCCTGGAATAAAAATACATAGCCTGTGCAAGATCTTCGGTCTTCAATATCATTCGCCCAGTTCGAATCGCAATAGCCTGAAATATTTCCACCAACACTCTTTTTATAAACCAGTTTCATATACATTGTAGCTTTCAAATATCTCATGACACGTTTCAGAGCCATCCAATGCTCATTAGTAGGTTTAGTATTGTATCTACTCAGAGAATTTACAACATAGGTGATGTCTGGTCGAGTCCCCTGTGATAAGTACAATAAACAGCCAATTATTTCTTGATATGGAATATTTTTTAAAATTTCTTTTTGATTTTCACTTTTCTTTAGTTTAACATTAGCATCAGCAGGTGTCCACATTATTAAAAAAATAAAGTATGTCATCAACATACACTGCCATAAAAAATATATCATTTTCATTTATAATACGCCAGTAAATGCATGGATCTATGTTTGAACGAGTCATTCCAATTTCTAACAGAGCAGTATTTAATTTTTTGTTCCATTGTCTGCTGGCTTGTTTCAGTCCATATATTGACTTGTTCAGTCTACATACTTTATTTACCTCTTCATAGCCAGGTGGTAAGGACATGTATATTTCTTCTTCGATTTCACCTTGTAAAAATGCCGTGACTGCGTCCATTTGGTGTATTTTAAGTCCATATTTGGCAGCAAGACCAATCAGGTATCTTATGGATGTATAGCGGACTACTGGAGCGTATACCTCATTGTAATCAATACCCTTTATTTGTTTATATCCTTTTATCACCAGTCTTGCTTTATATCGTGTAACAGATCCATTGCCATCCATCTTAGTTTTATAAACCCATCGGCTGGGAATAACTGATTTTCCTTCTGGCAAGTTAACTAGCGTCCAAGTTTTATTTTTTATTAAAGAATCATGTTCTTCATCCATAGCTCTCTTCCATTCAGCAGCTTTATCACTGCTTAGAGCTTCTTGAAGACTTAGTGGATCACTGTTCAGTAAATTCATTGTTGACTCAATGTTTTGACACATAAGTGATAAGGGACTTTGATGAATCTCATTATTGTCACTTCTCATTCTTTGCGGCAGAGGTCTCAAATTTATATTACACTCTGGTGGAGAGTCAAGTGTCGTATCAGGTAAGTATGTCTCATCATTAACATCTTCAAATTGATCAGAATCATCTGAACTATAAGTACTTTGAGATGCATTCTGCATTTCTCTTCTTTCATGAATCTCATCAACATCAATGTTTCTTTCCACAGATTTATTTAGTTCATCACACTGAGGTAAGTAAACAATCTTCTTTTCTTTCAATTCTTTACAACTTTCCTTTGTATTTTCATTTTTATTTTCCTCTATCTCTATGTAATTTTTACTAATTTCTTTTTCTTTTTCTTTTTCAGGTACATTATCCACTTTATTTTTTTTTATTGAAGCTTCTAAAAATACAACATCTCTACTTATTATTCCTTTTTTTGTTTCAGGATCTATGAACCGGTAGCCTTTTGTGCTGTCGCTGTAGCCTACAAATATTAACTTACGTGACTTTATATCAAGCTTAGTTCTGTTTTCTTTTGGTATAAGCACCATTGCGGGACATCCAAAAATTCTCATATGACTCAGATTTGGTTTTTTTCCAGTCCATACTTCATAAGGCGTCGCATCAGATAAGGTGGAGGTGGGAGAGCGGTTCACAATGTATGCAGCTGTAGCAACCGCTTCTGCCCAGTATGTGACCTGCAATTCAGCATTTAAAATCATGCATTTAGCGCGCTCTATCAAAGTTCTGTTCATTCTTTCACTGAGACCATTCTGCTCAGGAGTGTATGGGTTAGACGTCTGGTGCAGTATTCCATATTTCTTTAAGTAGGTCTCAAAATTCTTATTTATGTATTCAGTTCCATTGTCGCTTCTCAGAATTTTTATTTTTGTACTTAACTCATTCTCTACTCTATTCTTGAATTCCACAAATTTTTCAAATACTTCACTTTTATTTTTAATTAAATAAACAGTTACTCGTCGAGAAAAATCATCAATAAAGGTTACAAAGTACCTTGCCCCTCCTATAGAAGTATGCTTCATCGGTCCACATACGTCACTGTGGATGAGCTCTAGCAAGCTGGTTGCACGGGAGCCTTCAGTGGGGAACGGTTTTCTCGTTTGCTTACCTTCTAGACAAGTTACACAAATGGTATTTTCTGTTCTTGGTGTCAGTTTCACACCTTCTGTACAGATAGGTATTTTATTAAGCTTGGTGAAATTTAAGTGACCCATCCTCTGGTGCCACAGATAAGTATCATCATCAGTCTTAGCCATCATGACTTGCATTTCTTTATTTTTACAAGTATTTAACAGATATGTTTCATTGATTAAATCAGCCTTTGCAACTAACTTGTTACTAGGATTGTAAATTTGACAGCCATATTCATTAAATGTTATTTTGCATCCACTTTTAATTATTTTGCTAACTGACAATAAATTTGTTTTCAATTCTGGTACATATAAAACATTCCTTACCTGTATTGAATCGGTGCTGCCATTGTCTGAATTTACCTTGATACATACATTTCCGCAGCATTCAACTGTCAATACTTTGTTGTTAGCAATTCTTATGCTCGGCACTGATGAAGGAGTGATATCAGTGAGCCAGTCCCGGTGCATGGTCATATGCATAGATGCCCCCGAATCAACATGCCAAAAATTTGAGTCATTTGCTGTGGATGCTGAAAAGGCTGCGACATATCCTGTATTTTTATCTGATTTTTCTTTATTACCTGTCTTCTTATGCCAACAATTTTTACTGAGATGTCCGTACTTATTGCAATTAAAGCATCTAGGGCCTTTTTTATTTTTGTATTGATCACTTTTGGGCTGAAATTTTTTTGTGTTTGTATAAAGTGCGGTAGTGTCTGATGTCTTTACTTCTTGTAGTAATTTATTTTTCACTAAATCAGCACTAATCTTCATACCGGAACTTTCTAAGCCCATAATCATGGGCCTGTACATTTCTGGTAGCCCTGCCAGCATTAATGTGCCCAACCACTCATCATCCACATTGAATTTTATATTCCTTAGCTTGTGCGCAGCTGTCATTATTTTGTTTATATAGTCTTCAACTGATGAACTATTTTCCAAATTGGTATTAATGAGTTCTCTTAATAAACCAACCTTTCGAGTTAATCCGCTGTCTTCAAATGCCTTTGCCAAATTTTCCCACACCTGTTTAGCATTTTGGGCTTCTTGAATATGTACATATAAAATCGGGTCAACTAACAATATTAACTTGGACTTGGCTTTGATGTCCTGTTTAACTGATTTTGGTTCAGTAGCGTCTGGTTCATTCAAAACGCAGCTATACAAATCTTCATGTTGTAGGTATGCTTTGACAGCAAAGCTCCAACTTGCCCAATTGTCACGACCCGTTAGCTTCTCAATCGACATTAACGAATTATTTCCAGCCATAGCTATTTATTTATGTACCAATCAATCTGTAAATAAGAGAAATCACTCGCGAGCACGCTAACTAAAAGTGAGGTTATAATACTCGAAATTTTATTTTTAACTCTTTTAATACTGTCCAAAACACCAAGATAACACTAAACGGCAGGCTTGGGACAGCCCATAACCTGATAGAATGATAACAAAGGCAATTAACTCAATTAAACTATTTATTGAAATAAAAGTTTGTAACAATATATGACTGTGCACATGTGAGATGAGAGAGGGAGCCTATCAGCTATAGACAACTGACGTCAGGGACATTGCTATTAAATAAAGCGCAGGCGTCCATACTTTCAACACTTTTTAATTACTGATATGGTAGCCTTTGAGCACTGTCATAACGGTTGGTAGGTGGTAACGTGATTAGGAATATATGCAGCTAGACTAGAACTGGACCAAGAACAATTAGTATAAACAAATAAATTCTAAATTACCAGAACTGCTCGGTGCACACGTGTAGTTGCCCGAGTCATGAGGAGCTGCTCGAGCTATCATCAGACGGCTCGTCCGCGTCCGTTGCTCCGTCTCGACGCTTATGCCACCTCGCTGCGCGTAGTTCACAACTTGTTCTCCTCGGTACCAGTAAATGAAACTGTAACAAATTCTACTATTGAAAACCAATTTTAGATAGTATTTAAGTGGAACTACTTCTCCCTGGTTCGTTAAAAATAACGCTAAAATTTGCGACACGAAACATGTTTCGGCAAAATTGTCACTGAGCAGTGACAATGTTGTTAATAAGGTAATGAACAACGTTAATCTGAAATAAAACACATTTAACAGATTGAGTAAGGTTGCATAAACACAACGATAATAAAACAGTTCACATAATTATATTAAATTATATACTATAATTATCATTTGCAAACGGTAAAACTCGTGGTGTACCGGGCTTAAATGTCACTACCCTATTTATTCTCTCTTCCTATTTATTCTATAGGTCGTGGCGACTAGGGGATAATACTGTTAATAGGCAGCAGTGCATTCTTACATATTGACACCATAAACAGCTATCTCTAAGACGCCTGTTAAATGTGGGCTAATGCCCAAAAACCCCACAAGATAAACAAAAATTGTCCACGGTCTCCAGTACTCGCCATCTCTTTCATTCTGAGCCCAGTAGCAGGCCGGGTAACGGTGGAGCAGAGGGCGTTTAGAATCCCCAGAAGATACCTGACTATCGCCCTCTAAAGCAACGACCCTTGTTTCTAGCAACATATGCGAATATATTCAATGAATCTAAGTCTATGCGATCCACAGGGTGCAAGCCAGTAGCAGTCACCGTATCATGACAGTCACCTTTAATATCAATAGCTTGAAAGGTTGCATCTGATAATCTTCATTCATCCTAGCGTTGCCCAAATCCAAAACCCGGAAAGCTTTCAACTCGAACTACACAACTGCTTTCAGTGTCTAGCTGAATACGATACAGTAGACGAGATAAACAACGGATTGTTGGAAACTGTCCAAGCGGTCAAAATCAAGCTCCCGCTAAATAAACCTAAGAAACTCCAGAACCATTAAGTTGATGCAAGACCGGAATGATATGAAAATTCAATATACGAGTATGTATTGAAGGTAAGCAAATCGTGGCGCTGTTCCTTTACAATTTATCAATTGAGCTTACCGCAGTCCGACATAAAGATTGAATTGTATGTGTATAACAACCTCTTAGGATTGACTTCTGCTAGTCCTAACATTTTACTTCAAATATTAAGATTTTGTAGTACTGTCTGACACTTTTAAGTTATGTGTATAGTTTGTGTGCAATGCCTACTCTGAGCTAAGAGCGCCCGCCGCAGCATCACTGGACCGCGCCGCGCTCCCTTTGAATAAAGTTTTCAATATTGAGCAGAGTAATAAAAAATATGAAATAATAAATTACAGGCACAAGATACTTTTAACATCAAGTGGTTTTCGTGCTTTTTCCGTCAAAACACAAAAAAGGTAAAACATATTTAACTCAAAATGTTTGTTGGGATTAGCAGAAGTCAACCATATGAGGTTGTTAGCATTTTTCCAATAACCCTGTATATACGTTTTGTATTCATTTCGATACTGAGCAGCATTGCTCAGCATCGTACAAGATGTTCGTTAGAGTCATTAGAAATCGCCTTACTCAAAGGTTTGAAGAATTTCTTACTCCTAAAAGTCGATTCCCGACAGAACTTTTACAGTAAACTGCAAAACTGAAACCAAAACTAACGGAAATATATATGGATGTAGTCTGACTGAGATAAGAATACATCCAAATGTTAGAATAATAAGTAGTAATCCAAAATAAGGGGTGTAGTCTATGGACTTATTAATAAACTCTTACGTTTCTGTATATTCTAATATACAGAATATACAGAAACTGAAGAGTTTATTTCACCATTATGTCTGGCCTTTGTTGTTGTGTATAAAAATGCCTTCGAGTCAATCAAAACGGTACTGCAGTTTTTTTAGCAATGTAAAATAAACTATATGAATATCGAAGCACAGAAGTATTCGTATAAGTAGAAATGCCACCATGTCTATTACACTACAGGACAAAAACCCGAAACCAATTCAACTGTAACGAGGCGTGAGACAGGAAGAAGTTATTTCACCGAAACTGTTCACGAACGCGTTGAAGAACTTCTTTGAGCTCTTGAACTGTAGCGAATCTGGCACCAATATCTATGGCGAATATATCACTCTCCTTCGTTTTGCCGATGACATAGTTATTATAGATCAGTAGAGATACCCAACAAGTCGGTCTTAAAATGAACAAAGATTTGATGAAATTTATGTGAAATGTCCATGTTGCATCCGTTGTTGAGAATAATTATAAATTAATTCGTAGAGGGAATAATACTTTCGAAGTATACACGACAAAGAGCTCGCATGAAAAAATCAATTCAGATAAGCAGCGTTCGGGAAATTAAACGGTATCTTCTCCTCGTTTCAATCAGTTTGTTGCTGGTGATAACATACGACAC
Source organism: Plagodis pulveraria (assembly GCA_963890685.1). Classification (NCBI taxonomy): domain Eukaryota; kingdom Metazoa; phylum Arthropoda; class Insecta; order Lepidoptera; family Geometridae; genus Plagodis; species Plagodis pulveraria. Next base: position 13,243,002 of record OY982961.1, read on the forward strand.
TGAGGCGTGGCCCTTAACTGTGAATGTTATGGACAAGCTTAGAGTAGCTCAACGAGCTATGAAGAGAGCTATGCTCCTATGAGTTTCTTTGCATGGTAAAATCCGGAATGAAGAAGCTCGTTGAAGAACCGATAACTGATAAGGAAGCAAGGTTTTCGAGTGGTTACCGCATTACACCGGAAATAGTTGATAGGCCCAAGTAAGAGTCGCGGGAGCTGATGGCTCTTAGCCGTTCATTGTGGCGTTCTATGTCTATATTTGTTCAACAGTGGACGTTTTTCTGCTGATTGTGAAGACAGTATTGTAAAATACTGTCTGTGTTGTAAAAGGCTACATAGTGTTACTATATACATGAAATGTGTAGGTATATAGAAACACTATGCAATGATGTCTATGTATTAGCAACCATTACATTACAACGCCATACCGACGAAAAAGTTGACAGATTCGTCACGAATCTAGCTCCTAAACCGAACAAAACTGTGAAGTGAGTCTGAATAAGGCAAAATTTTAACATGTTTTTTAAAAAGAGTACGCCTTACTGATATTAAGGTTGAACTGGCCGGTCGCTTCTCCATACAAACGCCGTAGGGTGATCACTCCCTTATTTGAGATTTTAGGTCCAGAATTAAGCATAATACCGATTGATCTCGTCATTATCAAGGCCTGTATGATGCCGAAATTTTAAAAAGATAATTATGTTGAAAGTTATGAGCCTCGAAATTGTTATATGAAAATGTTTCGAAGCTCATAACTCTCAAGTTAATTATCTTATTAAAATTTCGGCATCATACAAGCCTAGGCAATGACGAGATCATTCGGTATTATGCTTTGTTTTGGACCTAAATCCTCAAATAAGGGAGTAATCACCCTACGGCGTTTGTATGGAGAACGGGCCGGCCAGTTCACCCTTAATGTAGAAGATAGGACAGCTAGTATGTCTCTGATCTGAATATACGATTCCATTTATTTCTCTTCATAGAGAAAAGTCACGAATCCAGCTCTAAAATTTGGCTTAATTAAGTTTTGCATCTAATTAGTTAATCGTATTAATATAAATTTTATTTCCAATTATTTTGTAGCAAGCGTGTGAGTACAGTACCTAAAATATTTTTTCCGTCAAACATCAGTTGAACCATCAGTTTGCAGTGTCTCAAAGACCGCTTCGTCTTAATAATACGGAAATTTTGTACTTGTACCGTTTAAAAAAAAAACATTGTTCATAAAAGGGTAGTTACATATAGTATCTAGCACCCACGTTTCACCAAACATGTTTGCCCAATGTAAGAAAGTTGAGCATCTACAGGAAGTCTACCATCTTGACTTAGGATTTCTTTTAGAAATTCGAAAAGATTCCAGACTTCGAGATTCCTAAGCCGACCTAGGCAAAAGCTTTTTGATAATAAAAATAACATCTCTCAAGATATCGGGCAAACTCTTCCAATTTCGCGTAAGTCTTACTAATAAATTGTACTGTCTTTTCAGGGAACAAAAAACGATTTAGCTCGGTATCGTCTTTGTCAAAAATAGTTCTATCGGTGTCGTACTACATGCTCAATTGCACACGTACTACTTATAAAAAAGAATAAGTGTACAAATATAACCGGCCAAGTGCGTTGGAATAGTAGTAGAATAGTTGGAATAGTACAGCGAGGGTTCAGTAACAACACGGAATGCAAAACTCGTTATTTTTTTCATGCAGATCGAGAAAGTAACAGGGAATCCGGCCTTCACTTGGCTGTTTTACTAAGTTTAACGTTTGTATGTACATATTACCCTTATGACAATATAGCAAAAAGTAAAAAAAAACGTTTTTTTTATGGGGACTCCCTTTTATATTGATGTTTTGTCCTTACTTTTATTTGTTAGGTAATCTGTTATACTTACGCATATTCTGTAAAAATATCCATCGGCTACCTATTACACCATTTCCGTTTTCTAGTACGGAACCCTAACAAGCTCGGGCACACTATAATGTTACACAGATGCACCCTAATGCACCCTCATATTTTATCATAGAAACAGAGGCAGACAGACGTACTTACAAACGTCAGTGATAGTAAAAAGAGGACAACGCTCGCACTAGTGGCAGTGACGTATGAATGCAGCCAGCCGCAGCCTGTATTCATGCCAATTCCTGCTTGTAAGCTAAACGTGCCTCAACACACTCAGCCATTTTTAAAATGAAAAATGCATGCGAGATATATAGAATAATGCATACTTGTCCCAGGCTCGCTGTCGAAAGGCTGGGTTTTACATATATAGTTTAGATAGCATTTATTTTTCTATTGCTGAAGGCCAGTTTTTGACTACCGTCTCACCTAGTGAAAAAAATATGTGTTTGTAGATGTTAGTTGTTTAAGCTAAACAAACATTAAGTTATAATCTTTTATGTAGGCTTTAAATTTACACCTATTTATAACTCTTAAACATATACAGGGTTATAGGAAAAATGGTAACAACCTCTTAGGGTTGACTTCTGCTAGTCCTAACAAACATTATGAACTAGTTTTTTTATGTGTAATTAACTGCATAAGCACGAGGATCACCTGATGTTAAAAGTCTGTTGTGCCTGTAATTTATTATTTCATATTTTTTTTATTACTTTGTATGACGTAAATATTCAAAACTATATATTCATGGGAGCGCGGCGCGGTCTAGTGTTGCTGCGGCGGGTGCCCTTTGCTCGGAGTAGGCATTGCCTTTTCTTGAGATTCAAAACCTAAAACGTTAAGTTTTTCTAGTACTGTTTGATACTATCTAGTTCTGTCTCGTAGAAAAAGACAATGCCTACTCTAAGCTAAGAGCGCCCGCCCGCGCCGCGGCAACACTGGACCGCGCGGCGCTCCTTTTGAATAGGTTATGAATATTTATATCGAGCAAAGTAATAAAAAATATGAAATAATAAATTACAGAAACAACAGACAGCATCAGGTGGTCTTCGTGATCGTCACAAACAAATAAAGTAAAAATCTCTAAATCTTTGTTACGACTAACAGAAGTCAACCCTAAGAGTTTGTTAGCATTTTACCAATAACCCTGTATTTTGGTTATTAACGACTTTTATATGAGGTAACATAAAATGTTCTTCGTGATGTATATGTCAATTATGTATAGTTAGATACTACATATTTTAGAACATTATTGGAATAAGAACAAAAAATACCAACAAGAGGTAATTTATATCTGCTTGATATTACCAAAACAGTTAAAATGACAGATATTTTTGTCAGGAAAAAAACAGAGTGAAGTAAATATTAGTTACCTAATAAAACAATTAGACAAGATGAATTTACTTAGCATTCCATCGATTCACCGTGCGGGTGCGGGATTCATAGCGTTGCAGAGGAAGAGGCCAAAGTCAAGGTGCCTGAGACTGCAACCCAGTGAGTAAGTAAGGGGCCACTTTATGATGCATCAATGCTTCCTTTCCCAGCCTCCTCCCCTGCCCAACCAAATTTGGTACGATCCTTCTAATTGCCTTGGATACACGTTCTAGAATGGAAATTACGGTTGTTCTTGACAGGCCAAGGTCTTTTAGCAGGTTATATAGGGATTTCGCTGGTATACCCCTTGCTCAGACTTCTACAGCATATAAACTAACTACATAACCGTTTTTGGTTAATTCATCTGTTAAGTCATAATACTATAGCAGTGAGAAGTTTGAAGATGTTGTTCAGGCTAACCTAGGAGAAGAAAACTCCTAGGTTAGCCTGAACAACATCTTCGACCACATCGTCACTTACCATCAGGTGAGATAGTGGTCAAAGGCTAACCTATCAGGCATAAAAAAAAAAAAAAAAAAAAAAAGTACGTAATTATAACTGCATTGCATTACAACATTAAAAGTAAGTAGTTATTAAAAGTAACATGTTGACAGAATGGGACCACGAACACGATATTTTGTTCTGAATGTTTAAAACATCATGGTATTGCAACAACACATTTTCTTTATATCAATAGTCAAGTCGCTTACGTTTAAAAAACGAATGATTATTTTTAGTAAATGTGTACTTTTCTAATCTTAAAATTACATGTATACTTCTTGTTCCAATTGCAGAGTTTCAAGCAACGGCTGTTGATTGCTATACGTTATACTTTTGAACAAAGGCCTCTCTCATAGAGCGCCACAAAGAACGGCTATGAGCCGCTTGTAGCCATTGGCTACCCGCGACTTTAACAATGTCGTCAGTCCACCTGGTCCTACCAACTCAACATCTTCTATTCTACTATTCCAATCATTTAATCATCATCATCAGCCGGAAGACGTCCACTGTTGAACAAAGGCCTCCCCCATAGAGCGCCACAAAGAACGGCTATTAGCCGCTTGTAACCATAACCCGCGACTTTCACGATGTCGTCAGTCCACCTAGTGGGGGGCCTACCAACTCTACGTCTTCCCGTGTACTGTGGTAACCACTCGAAAGCCTTTCTTCCCCATCGGTTATCAGTTCGTCGAGCAATGTGGCCCGCCCATTGCCACTTTAACTTGCAAATTCTGAGAACTATGTCGGTGACTTTGGTTCTTTGCCGAATATCCACGTTCCGGATTTTATCGTGCAAAGAAACTCCGAGCATAGCTCTCTCCATAGCTCGTTGAGTGACTCTGAGCTTATCCATAAGGGCCACAGTTAGGTACTGTCATCATTTAATACGTGGTTGCATTTCAAGGAAAATACCTTTACCGTCGTATCAGTGTCGTCAAACATTTCCGTTTCTGTGTACTGCTATTTGGGACAACTATAGGTAAGTACATTAATTATGATAGGATGTTATTGACTTGTACACATCCATTAATTATGCCTAACGAACATTATATCGAACATGTCAATTAATTTACTGAGCACAGACTGCTTTAACTACACATATATAACTAGTAATGTGTCATTAGTGAAGTGTTCGATCTATATATATCTTTTGAAATTTGTGATACGAGTAGGTAGGTATAAGATTCAATTGAAGCTTGAATTAAAAGGATATGATTTATTTATAAAATTAAATTCCTATCCGATTCCGACAGTATTTTTCTGGTATTATCCCACTCATTGTTAAAGCTCTGAAATAATATAAATCACTGTTTTAGTACGTTAGCAAAAACAAAGGAATTTATGAAACTAAGCTTAACGCCATAACCCACATTGAAAATATATACAAATATAAGAATTTTCAAAATACCAGGAGAGCAGAATTTCATGGGAGTATGAAAATGCTTCAGATCTCTTTCTAGGAAAACTACAATAACAAAATTATGAGCTAGAGTTGTGATTGTTGTATAATTTATTTATTTATTAAAAGTACCAGGAGAACAGAAGTTCATAGGAGTTTCATACTATAGTTTTTTTTTATATGTAAACCTATGACCACAATCTCACCTGATGGTAAGTGATGATGTGGTCGAAGATGTTGTTCAGGCTAACCTAGCACTACTGGCTATAAAGGACAGCTGCCGGAACACAATGTTAGGTACTTGGCGACAGATTTTCCACGTGAAGGTGGTAGCTAGCCAAGCGGGCATTCGCAAAATGCCCTACCACTATGCTATAACGACTGCCATCCTAAGACTACAACCGGGACCGACTTCTTAACGTGCCCTCCGAAACACGGAATCGCTTTTTTTATGTAACAATTTTAATAGTTGGTTAGCAGATTCATTATTAAAAAGTAAGATTTTGATCAAAGCGCGCAGATATTTAGGCATTCAAAAACTAGCAAGAAGTACAAATGTCATGTGTTTTCGATGGTATGCCTATTGTGTTTACTGTGGCACTAATGCTACTTTCTAATATTATAACACAAAAGTTCAACAATTCTACTGTTTGTTTTTTTCTTACGCGATTACTCTCTATATTATTATGAACTAATTTTTATGTTTTTTTTTGTTGAGTAGAGTACTTATACTCACAAGTTTTTCCCGTTGTAAGTAAATATAATATAAAACGTATATCTCTCAATGAGCTCTAGACGAGGACATCCCACATTTTAGGTATCAATTTAATGTTTGCAACAATTATTGTTTTCGATTGAAAATATGGACTATAGAGCTCACCTATGGGGCTATACCGAACAAAGCAACATCCAGATAATCCAACGATTCTAAAATAAAGTACTCAAAGGTCAATGCACCATGGTATATTCGAACTGTTGACCTCCATCGAGACCTGAAAATGGATCTCGTTGTGGATATAATAAAAAAACACGCTGAAGCTCACGAACATAAACTTCACCACCACGTGAATATTGAGGCAATCCAGCTCCTAGACAACACAGACATAGTGAGAAGGCTAAAAAAGACAAAACTGTTTGACTTAGTGTAATTGAGTGACAGTGATAAGTAGTTAAGCCAGTGCTACATATAAAGATCATAAGAACACACTGTCTTCCCCTAAATAGAGACAATAAGATAGGTGTTAATGGACACATTCTTAACTTTACTCCATTTAGCAGTTTAAGTCAATCTAAAATTAGTCATTAGTCCGTATTGTTGTCCAAATTTATTGGTAGGTACTAAGTATATCATTAGAAAAAAATACCTTCACAGGTATTGGGCCCCCTGAAAAAATTTTAACAGAATTTCTTATCCCATATTCATCTTTGGGTCAACGCTCTACACAAAATATGTAAATTTCAGAATTGTACCTAATTTCGGTTAACGAGTTTCAGACCCGTGCCATGCAGACAGACAGAATTAGATAGACAGCCTTTACAAAAGCCTAAAAACGGCATGCCAGTGCGGTTTATCCAATAGAGTAAAGGAGGAAATAAAAGCGTTAAAACATTGGGTAGGTGAGTAAAGACCGAGAGAGAGCTCATCCTAAAGCTAAAGTTTTCAAAGCTGCTCTTGGAAACGACACGTGACTAAAATGCTAAATGAATCAGCATTCTGTATTAAAGGCAATGCTGCGTTCTGCGTTAGGTGGCCAGTGGAAATTGAACAACGAAAATTAGGGATGATATGAAAATGCTGTGACATTTTATTGGTACCTATATAATACGAGTAAAAAAAATTATAATGTCTAATAAGGTAGTCTTTGACCGCTATGAGGCCGAAGATGTTATTCAGGCTGACCTAGAATTACTGGCTCTCAAGGACAGCTACCGGAACACTTCGTTTGGTGTTTGGCGGCAGATTTTATACTTGAGGGCGGTAGCTAGCCAGTCGAAAAATGCCCTACCACCATGCTATAACGACTGTCATCCTAAGACAATAACTGGGACCGACTAAGCACGAAAGCGCACAGTAGTAATGTCACTAGCGGTCACCCATCCAACTCATGACCACGGCGGATTTTGCTTAACTTTGCCGATCGGTAAATAACGGCTAGGTAAACTTCGCTACAAGTGCTTCAAAGCTTAATCCAGTTCGTGATCTACTTCTCATTTATGGACGCTTAAATTATGTTGCAGAAGGGATGGTCAATTCTGGTCACTGGACTACCATCTCCAATTATTCCTGGATCTATAAAGCATTAGCTCAATCATATTTGTAAGCTGATATCAAAACTTAACTAGGTTTGTTAACTATTCCACTTCGAGTTTCAAAGTCTCTCATGATATGGTATTTAAAATATAAAAAACGTGTTGAATTCAGTACCACCCTGATACATAATACTGACCTCACATTATCATGGTGCGACTTCCACAAGTTATTTCATACTTTCTAGATTTCGGTAATTTTTTTATATTATTTATTCTACTTTTGAATGATTCATACTTGTTTTTTTTTATGTTATAGTGACGGAACAAGTATGAAGCAGTGATGGCTCAGTGGCATTGGCTATGGACTGCCGCGCAGCAGGTCCATGGTTCGAATCCCGCCCAGAGCTTGAGCTTCACCGCATGGTGGAAGGGCATTTTGCGAATGCCCGCCTGGCTAGCGACCATCAATTCAAGTAGAAAATCTGTCGCCAAGCACCTAACGGTGTGTTCCGGCAGCAGTCCTTGAGAGCCAGAAAAATTACAGGCTAATGAGACCTAACAACTGGACGTCTCAGTGTGACGGGCACAGTGCAATTCGTCGTTGACGAAATGCGTCTGTTATAGGCAGAGGTTAGTCCACTTAACATCAGGTGGGCCTCGGGCTTGTTCCGTCACAATAACATAAAAAAAAAAAAAAAGCATGCGTGTCCACCTGATTTTGAAACAGTGATGGCCGAGCGGTAATAGCTATGGACTGCCGCGCCGCAGTACCCTGGTTCGATCCCCACCGCCTGCTTGAGCTTCGCCGCATGGTGGAAGGGCTTTTTGCGATTGCCCCCCTGGCTAGCTACCACCCTCAAGTAGAAAATCTGTCGCCAAGCACCTAACGGTGTGTTCCGGCAATAGTCCTTGAGAGCCAGTGAAATTTAAGCCACATGAGACTTAACATCTATGTCTCAAGGTGACGGGCGCAGTGCATCTGTTATAGGCAGAAAATAGTCCGCTTAACATCAGGCGGGCCTCGAGCTTGTAGCGTCACAATAGCATAAATAAAGTGGATTAATCTATGCCATAACAGAAGCATTTTGAACTGCGCCTGTCACACTGGGACATACAGTTGTTAAGTCTCATCATGTTCCTGTAATTTTACTGGCTCTCAAGGACTGCTACCGGCAGCAGCCGGAACACACTGATAGGTGCTTGGAGGCAGATTTTATACTTGAGGGTGGTAGCCAGCTAGGCGGGCATTCGCTAAATGCCCTTCCACTATGTATTGAAACTGAAGGCTATAATATGATGATGATGATAAGTATAATATGTGATGAGTGTAAGCCCAAAACTTAACCTACAAATATATTTCAAGTTTCATCCAATCCAGTTTCATCGTGAAGAAGTAACTAACACTCACAACCTGACTCACTCACAAATTTTCGGATGTTTATTCTTAGTGTGATAATAAAATATCTACATATATATATGATTACTTAGTCTACAATATCGAAATTCTTTTTGCGGTTCATATTGGGAACGAATATAACTTAGGTAGTGATCAAGTTATATTTTGCTTGGGCGCGTTGCCCAAACACGTGTCGGACAGATAAAATATTCAAGTGCCTACATATATTCTAATATACACCATCCACTTCAGTATTAGGGACATGTAGGCACGCAATACATTTTTAACTAGTTTTCATAAAACGTTTTTACTGACTTTCAGTAACCTTTTTTTACCGTCCAGGGGTGTTTTTTTTATTTCTGATATGTTAGCCCTTGACCACAATCTCACCTGATGGTAAGAGATGATGTGGTCGAATGTGTTAACAGGGTTAGCCTAGAATTACTGTATCTGAAGAACAGCTGTCGGAATACACCGTTAAGTGGTCGCTAGCCAGGTGGTAACCGTCACAATAACAATGAAAAAAAAAACACCAGCCGGAATACGTCCACTGTTGAAAAAGGCATCCTGAAACGAACGGCTATTAGCCGCTTGTAATTATTGGCTACCCGCGACTTTTACGATATCATCAGTTAACCTATAGTGGGAGGCCTACCAACTCTAAGTATTCCGGTGTAATGTGGTAACCATTCCAGAACCTTTCTTCCCCATCGGTTATCAGATTGTAGAGGAATGCGGCATAGCCACTTAAATTTATAAATTCTGAAAGTTATGTCGGTGACTTTGGTTCTTCGGCGAATATCCTTGTTACGGATTTTATCACCCATAAAAACTCCAAGCACTGCTCTCTCCATAGCTCGTTGAGCTTGTCCATAACGGCCACAGTTAATCATTATCATTATCACTTTTGACCACTGTCTTCGCAGGTAGCAAACCAAGTACATTAGCTATTTATATACCTACTTTGCTTTTAATAAAGTTAACTCGTAGGTGGCACAAATATTGTTTATTGAATTTCTTGAATTACTTATTTGTGGTTTGTACTCCTCAACAACTTTATATATATTTTTTTTAAGTCATACGTTTTTCTACTAATCTTTCTGAAAATGCATCAATGAGATTGCAACACCCTTGGCACCAAAATATATTTGGTGAATCGTGAATATATTTATATAATTAAAGGTGCCCACTACCTCTGGGTATTTTTAAAGTTTACCTTTGTGTACCTGCACCGATAAAAGGAAAACAATTACCTAAAGATTTACTAATAAAAACATTGGTCAAATAGCCGGGCTGTAGGACATTGAGCAACAAGTATAAATTATTTTTTATATTGTTATGATTGCAATTACGCCTGCTATGCGTATTACATTACAAAATTACAAATATACGATAGGTTTTTTTTTTGTATCCCGCACATGACTAAAATTTTTCCTATCGTATATTTGTAATTTTGTAAAGTATAAATTAATTTAAATTCGAAAATCCGACTGCAAAATATTTATTTTCGTTAAGCGTTTTATCATTCCATTGCAATAAAAAGTGCAAGTTATATAAACTTATGTAATATTTTCTTCTAATCTAATCTGTAAAGCCCTTCATTTTGATACCCCACTCAATGGGTTAGGGAGAAAAAATACTTTTTTTCTCACTGTATTATGGCGTCTAAAATCTGCCTGTTTTTTCTTTCACTTTTTTATGTGTCACTTGCGCTGTCAAGACGAATCTAATGATATATCATACATTAAAAACGGTTAAGCCGTTTAGAAGTTATGGTGGAATAAAGTAATCACAAATATACATCCATACATGAACCCTGAAAACATAATACTCCTTTTTTTTGTCGTGTAAAACATATTCATATCAACCTCAAAAATCACAGACATATGGCAATATTTGTCATTTTATTATTATTAGCTTACCTCACTACAGTGTTTTTGTTTAGTAAAGAAGAGAAATTAGGAAAATGCCGAAAAAATCTTTGGATGGGAATTGCCACATTTTACTATTAACTCAGATTCAGTCATAACGAATGATACAAAAAATACAAAGAAACATGTGTGATAGATGTCAGTGTACAGTTGATGTCACATTATATAAGTTTTGATTTCATACTTGGCAAATAGTTCGGTCGTAAATATTTTTCAATTTTGTTTTTATACTCAGACCAGCATTAATCTAAAAGTAACCTTAAAAAATTGTTCTTAAATTATGTGACAACTATCAAAGAGACATTTGATGCTGTATTTTTCAGTTTTGAATTCAAATATAAACATACAAGTATACCTACAATCTATGGACGTGTTGGAAAATGAAACGAAAAACATAGTTTATCAGAAAGCTTTGTATTGAATGTTAACTGCGTTTATATTTAATACAAATAAAGGGCATTGATTATATTGGAATTTTAAACGACTTTCAATAGTTTTTGTTATGTTATTCTGACGGAAAAAGCTCGAGGCCCACCTGATGTTAAGCGGACTAACCTCTGCCTATGACAGATGGATTTCATCACAAGTCACGAATTGCACTGCGCCCGTCATCTTGAGACATATTTGTTAAGTCTCATGTGCCAGCAATAATTTTAATATTGAAACGAAACTCAAATCGTACACGATGCAGGCAATATTATCGATCTAACGTTGAGCCGAGTCATCTTGTATATTATTTAAAAACCATTAAATATAACTCGTCACGCCGGTATTCCCCAAAGGGAAAAGCGAAGGTGTTCTAACACCCACGTTTCACCCGACATTTTTTGGTCCCATGTAATAAGAGGCAAGCCTGCCATCTACCGGTCACAGTTCCAGACTCTGGACTGCTACTGAACATATCTTTATCAGGAAAATCCTATAAACTCACCCGACTCGAAGATTCGATTCCAAACATATATACGAGGGATATTTTATATGAAATATATAATGTGACAAAACAATGTGATCCAGCGCACTATCAGTTGGCAGCGTGCCCAGCATGCTGGCAGCATTGCCCCGTTGAATTGCAATGCTTATTCTTTGAGCCAAATAGGTACCAGCATTTTGATCACGCGTCGCATCGACCAAGCGCTCTGATAAATTTTGGAAAATACGATGAGCTCCCTATGAGTCCAAATGCTTTTACTGTAGTAGCTGTAGTATTGTAGTAGTTGTAGTGTTGTATATAGTTTGTAGTATTTGTTTAATAAAGGCAGACCGCCATTAAGTATTATAATGTGATCCAGCCCCAAATTTTAACAAAGTTAGAGCAAATTATTCATTATAATCATTCGGCAACTGCTGAAAACCGTTTTCAACGGCGCAATGAACGGCTCCTCGTGATTTTAACTTATGCCGTTGGTACACATAATAGGTAACCTCCTTCAGTAATATATCGAGTTTATGGTCACCACTTGAGAATATTTCTTGTCAATCGGTTATCGGTTCGTTGACCGATGTGGTATCATATTACCGCTTCAACTTATTGATTCCGATGACTTTGGTTGTTTGGCCACAAAATTAATTAAAACTTTCGGTGAAAGATCGGTTATTTAGGATTACTATATATTATGAGTATACCTTTTAAAGTTTAGTGTCTTCATAGCGTTTTTCAAATAAGCGCAGTGTTGTCATATTTTATCTAGCAATGTTTAAACTTTGTAAAATTGTGTCGCTTGTCAACTATTTCAGCAGCGTTTTTGTATTTTTTCACACATCGTTTTTTGTTTTTCTTTTTACATTATCGAAGTTTTCAGACGGATGCCTAAGCTTTTGAAAATATTCTATAGCTTATGTTCATCAAGGATAGTGTAGAATTCTAACGGTGAAATAATTTTTCAAATCGGTTCCGTAGTTATAAGTTTATTCGTTGCATACAATAATTTAAATCTTAACTTTTTATACTAACAGTATAGATAGATTTTATCTCTTAATTTTGATAGTAACAATTCTCATAGCAATTGATTTACTAAATAAATATAATAAATATATATATTTTTACGAAAAACTGACAGGCCTGTGATGTAAAGCAAACCAGAAAGTAAATAAAGTGACATACACGCGAAATAACACCGAGTTACAAAACTACGTTTGTATAGAAAGCGCCCCCAATACTGCTTAGGAAATTATACGGAAACTCAAGAAAAAAAACTACATTATTTTCATATTCATTATTTATGCACCATACCTATATTTTATATAGATATCGTGCATTATTTGAAAGTATAGAAGCGTCTTCACGTCGTAAAGGAGCATGATATTCAGTTTATAAAGAAAGCTGTTATATCTATAAGAGATGACCTGAATAAAAATGTCATCGTTCCACACGGCGCGATCTTCCTATCAATATTCAAATTGAAGACCCCGAACCGATGGATCTCAGACACAGGCCACCATTAAATGGTGATAGGCAAAGAATGCCTCACTTAGGGACCTCAGTCGACCCTTTTATCTGAAAAAATAAGCTTATCATGTTTATGGATGCGAGACTAAATGTATAGACTGGTACGCGTGGTGTGAAACAGCTTCTTTACCAAACAAAATTTCATAAAAGTTCGTAAAGAAAGTTTATATACCGTACACGATTTGTTTTGCTTACACCAAATCCAAGTCTTAAAATAATTTTGTTTATTTCAAAATAATATTATGCGTTTGAAATTCATTAGAGATAGAGTGTTTTGGTGTTTTAACTTGTTAGAATAGTTTTTTTTTTCCAATTGTTGTGCTACATTTATGCATTTTTAAGAGTATTTCAGAAATGCTAATCCATTAGAAAAATGAATATTATTTATCAGTTAGATCATTCATGCCATTGAATTCATCTGTATTAATAAAAAATACATTTCATAACAATTTTGATCTATAATCACATATAGTATCCAAAACTTTAAACATTATAATTTAAAACAACCGTTGAAAACTTCTGAAAGGTTATGGTGACCTTTATGAATAAAGAAGTAAGTAAATTAACAACTCAAACATGACGCTTCGTGTTCAATTACAGCTTACCTACTGAGGTATTCTGAACTTAATAAAGCAGGGCTACGCTGACCTATCATTACGAGTTACTTATACAACGTCATTTAGGTCAAGCATACCTCAAACCATATTCGATACGGGTAATAAAAAGTATATTTGTCCAAATTATCAGTAACATATTCGATCTGCGTGGTAAAATTGAGCAATATATAATAATAAGTACCTAGTGGGAGTGACACAGAATTATTACCGAGGGACAGTGGACTTATTATACTGTCGTGGCGTATGCCGCCACTCATATCGTCTAGAGCAGGGGTGGCCAAACTTTTAAACCATGCGGTCTACATTATAATTTAAAATAACTCCACGGGCAAACAATGGATAAAACATGGCAAAACTGTTTGTTTATATTCTATACAATATTAGGTAACGAAGTTAATTAAAAAGTTTTCATAGTAATAAAATATCTCTTTGAAGTTTTTTTTTTTATGTGTCAGTTCCATGTCTGTATTTTCAAATGCTCTTGCTTTCAATAAGAATTCTCACCTAATTTTGCTGAATTTCTTCCTTCACCGAAACTGATTCAGCAGCGATGAATTCACCTATTTTCAGCACCGATGAATTCAATAATTTTAATAGATAACATATCAATATTCATGCCTTCGCATACAGGAAAACACCATAAATAAGGAAAAAATAAGTGTAAATTGTTCTTGGTTGTAATTGAGTTGACATTTGCGATTCATTTGTTCCTGTTTATTGCAATGTTTCAATATGCCGCTCCTTACGGGCTACCGAAAATGCCTCCGCGGTCGACCAGTCGACCGCGGTCGACGTCTTGGCCACCCCTGGTCTAGAGTTTTTGTATGAGAATCAATATGAATGTTCGAATCTCTTTTTAGGGTTCCGTACTAGAAAACGGAGATATTACGGCTGTCCGTTAGTCAGAGGGTTGTTTCTTTAGTAATAGGTAGATGGTTGATTTTTTTACAGAATATTCGTTTCTATGGCAGTTTGTTTACATGTACTAATAATAACAAAAGTTTTAAATAGAAGGGGTCCCATACAAGAAACGCCTTTGTTCTGTTTGCTCTACGGTAAAATATTTATATTTACGAGCGTTAAACTTGGTATGATTATATTTCACTATCTAAGATACAATAAAAAAAAACTAAAAACGGCCAAGTACAGGTCAGACTAAGGATCTCGTTATATATTTTTTTTAATGTTATTGTGACGAGACATTCTCGAGGCCCACCTGATGTTATGCGGACTAACCTCTGCCTATAAAAGATGCATTTCGTCACAAGTCACGAATTGCACTGCGCCCGTCACATTTGAGACATAACTATTAAGTCTCATGTGCCTGAAATTTCACTGGCTCTCAAGGACTGCTGCCGGAACACACCGTTAGGTGCTTGGAGGTAGATTTTCTACTTGAGGGTGGTCGCTAGCCAGACGGGCATTCGCAAAATGCCCTTCCACTATGCGGTGAAGCTCAGCCCGCGGCGGGATTCGAACCATGGACCTGCTTCGCGGTAGTCCATAGCCAATGCCACTGAGCCATCACTGCTTCAAAAACATGAAAAACAAAACGATTTTTTACTACATTTTTATTATTTTGCATGCTGGGAGGGCATTTTGCCCTCTAATGCCCGCCTGGCTAGCGATCACCCTCAAGTGGAAAATCTGTCGCCAAGCACCTAACGGTGTGTTCCGGCAGCAGCCCTTGAGAGCCATTGAAATTACAGGCACATGACACTTAACAACTATGTCTCAAGGTGACGGGCGCAGTGCAATTCGAGACTTGTGACGAAATGCGTCTGTTATAGACAGATGTTAGTACGCTTATCATCTGATGGTCCTCGAGCTTGTTTCGTTACAATAACATAAAAAAACATACAGTTTTGGTACGGAACCCTCGTATTGTAACGAACATACACGATTCGAGGCCCATCTAGTGTTATTCAGTAACCTCTGCCTTTAACATGCATTTTGTCATAAGTGACAAATTGGACTGCACCAACACCCACTCACAATCCTGAGACATACAGATGATAAGTCTCATGTGTCTGTAATTTAATGAATTACTTATTGGCTCTCAAGGTCTGCTGCCAGAACACACTGTTCGGTGCTTGGCGACAGACTTTCTACTAAAAGGTGGTAGCTGTGTGTGACGTGCATTCGCAAAATGCCTTTCTACTATGCGGTGAAGGTCAACCCGGTGGTGGGAAACGAACCATGGACCTGCGAAAATTACCTATATACCTATTAAATGAGTTTTTAAACTGTCACGGCCATTAACACTATAATTATTATAACAAACGGAATATTTACCGTGTTTTTGATTACGAGCTCTCTCAAAACACTCTGTGAGTGGCAGTGACAATAACAGCGAAAAAGTGTACAAGAAAAAGGGTAGACCGGTTCGTCTGCTCTTAGTGCCTACTATCCACTCGCATAAACTTTAGTTTACTCGTGATCATGGCGCTTGCAACAGTGCCGAAATATCGAGAGCTCAAAAGTAATCAAAAACAAGGTAAATATCGCGTTTTTTATAATAATTATAGTACCTTGGTATAGTGGAACATAATTAATAAATAAGGATATTCTAAGAAGTTTTATAACGAGGTTGTCGAGTAGTCGTTCCTTTTAAGCTCCCGCCGCTTTGTCTTCGAGATTTTTTAAGAGGCGTCTTGAGCAGAGTGTCTGAATAGAAGAAATCAAGTGCAATGCGGATTGGAGTAGGGATAAGTGAAGAAGACACGATTTAATAAGACTTATTAAACCACTTAGTGGTTGTAAAATAATATAGTTTGGAGATTACTCAAATAAACCATGGGATGGGCAACATTTGATCATTCTCTAAAAATGTGCTCCAAAAAGAAATAAACTGGATGATAAAAATTACAAAGTGTATAGATGACGTATTCATATTTATTTATGAAGAAAAATCTTGTTTTCGGAATTCACGTGCCTTTAGGTCTTGTCATTGATGACAGGTTTAATTGGGCGAAACATATCTATTAGCCAAATTTTATATGGTAGAAATCATAGTATTGTCTGACGTCCTGTTAACGATGTACAAATCCATGGCAGAAAATATAATTGTATAAGGCCTAAGTAGCTATAGACGAACATATAAAACCTATCTGGACCAAATTATAAATCACTATAAAGACTGACGGAAGACCCTGAAGGATGTTCAAGTATTGTGGCGTAGCGTAATACCCATCCACAAAACGGTAAAATTTATCTTATTATTAGAAAAAATAATTCCACTATGAAATCCAAATCACAATTAGTCATCTTATCGTTACAGAGGAGTATAACTAACAAATTTTGAAATTTACCTAAATCTATACCTAACTCTTTACCTAAATATATATTACATAATTCTTAGAGCATCTTACATATTTCAAACGGTTATGATCGCAGACACACAATCATAGCAGTGATACGAGTGACTATGATATAATATACACGAGACATCTATCGGGATCTACATAATTATATTATATTTTGTTGTTGTTCTAGTATCTAGTGGAATGAATACGCGCGTGATCCAATGAAGCGACTAGAATAAAAAAATATTGTGTTGACGACATCTTGAGAGTATCGTGAGAGTCTAGAAAAATCTAACTTAGACTTTAATTAATCTGGATGTAATTCTGTGTAATGATAACAAACATTAAAAATCTTGCGTCGTTGTTTGCTCTTTAAGAAATTATATGAAAACGTGATTTTTTTTATTTTGTTTTATGCCTGATAGTTAAGCCTTTGACCACTATCTCACCTGATGGTAAGTGATGATATGGTCGAAGATGTTGTTCAGACTAACCTAGAATTACTGGCTCTCAAGGACAGCTGCCGGAACACACCGTTAGGTGTTTGGCGACAGATTTTCTACTTGAGGGACCACCCTCAAGTAGAAAATCTGTCGCTCGCATGGCTACCAAGCTAGCCATGCGGGCATTCGCAAATTGCCCTACCACCATGCTATAACGACTGTTATCCTAAGACAACAACCGGGACCGACGGCTTAACGTGCCCTCCAAAGCACGGAAGCGCTCAGTTGTGATGTCACTAGCGGTCACCCATCCAACTCATGACCGCGGGCGACGTTGCTTAACTTTGATGATCGGTTAAGAACAGCTAAGTAAACTTCGCTACGAACGCTTCAAAACGTTATACGTGATAGGTGTAGGACAACGGTTAAGAGTTGTTTTTCTTACCTTGGAGGGTCTGGTGCGTGCTTCGCCACGCAAGTGAGATTGATGTCCGACCCCGCCCTCACGAACAGCTCCGGCCCCGACAGGATCTCAGCCTTTGACACTGGAAGCAATACATCTTGTTAAAACACAGCCAATGTTATACTGCCCAGGCTTGACTTTGACCACTATCTCCTATATTAGAAAGTCATGGTCGAAGATGGTAAACAGACGTAAAACTAAAACGGTAACTGGCTTTCAAGGATGGACACATCAATAGGTGCTCAGAGGTATGATGTAATAGGTGCTGAGACATTTCCCACTTGTGAGCGACAGCTGGCAAAGAGTAGGTAGTCCCAAAATGCTCTATCCACCATGCAAAGTATCAAAGTTTTCAAGTCGCTCGAAGACAAATTATCTCACTAACATTACCCATAGACTAAGTAAGTACTAAAATAAATTTTTAAAAGAAAGGCTAAGTGTGCCCTTTGAAACACGTAAGCGCAGTAGTAAATTCCTCTCGCAGCCACCCATTCAAGTAGAGACCGAAAAGAACATTGTTATTTTCCACGCTGATTACACGTACGCATACGTGCGCCGGATTTACGTCCCACACGCGAATCACGTATATAAACGAGACAGGACATGTCTCCATAGAGTGTGACGGACACACCAAAACATG
This sequence comes from Plagodis pulveraria, assembly GCA_963890685.1. Classification (NCBI taxonomy): domain Eukaryota; kingdom Metazoa; phylum Arthropoda; class Insecta; order Lepidoptera; family Geometridae; genus Plagodis; species Plagodis pulveraria. Next base: position 13,261,659 of record OY982961.1, read on the forward strand.
TTCAATTTAAGCTTAGAACAGTTAGTTTAATGTTTCTTGCACGCATATAAATTAATTTAAGGATGTGCATAGGTATTTGACCTCTCGAGGTAAGTAGCACCAGCGAACGGGCGCGCATGTTCGCGTTCGCACCAATTCCGCGCGAAATTTATTGTCAGGTGATGCAATACGATGATTGTTTGCTCAGATAAATGCTTCAGAAGGTATCACGCAAAGGAAATTTTTGGTATTGACTACATTTCTTAAATACGATGTATAAGATTATGTGATATATAACATTTGGCTTTCAACGCGAATCACGTATAAAATGGGTACGTTTGGGGGCTATTAAACGAAACTGTTTCATTATGAAATGTATTGACAAGCTTAAATTTGTTAATATTTCTTGATGTACTAAAGACCATGTTGATAGCCTTAATAGTTATTTTCTTAAGCTTTTTCTAGAATATCAAAAATGCGCTGCGTATGGTACTAGCGCGCACTATAACATCCACGCGTGGAAAGTTTTTGACCGCTTGATCGGTTATAAGAACGATTAGGCAAATTCCGCTGCCAGCGCTTTGAATAAAAGTTATAAGCTATTCTTCCAGAGTTGCGAAAGTCCGTAAAGAAAAACAAATTGGCACCTTGTTCTACGAGTATAATTTGCTAAAATCATCGGCGTTGCGGTGTCGTTAGAAAACTTGGGAAGCCAACACGTTCTACAGAGAATTTAAAATAGGAACTTCCAAATAAATAGGTATTTTTTGACAAGTTGTGAGTGTAAACTTTTCATTATTTCTTTCTATACAAACGTAGTATCGTCATATTTTAAATTCCAAGTGTTTAAACTTGCTAAAATTTTGCATATATTTTATTAACTTTGAGTGGAGCATAATATGCTTATAATTGGCCAGTTATATAAATATTCAGAAATATTTGATAAACTTGTTTTGTATGATAATTCTTATTTTCACATAAGAGAGAAAGAAAAAAATTGCCAAAAATTGAAGCATAGATATTAGGCCCATGATAGTTTGCATGCACATGAACTTTAACAGAGTTTAAACATTTGTTATTCAAAATATGACAAATTTACGTTGATATGGAAAATGCTATGAATACACTGTTCTAAACAATACGTTATATACAAATATGCATAACTATCGAACTAGAAATCATTGTATATCGCAGTTTGTTGTTGAAATCACAATCAAGGCTTAACACTTAAGATGCCCGGGAGAGCTGGAAGACGCGGGCTCAATTTTCTCAATAGGTAGTAGTATAGTTTTATCCACATCCTCCCGTGAGTTAATCGTAAAAAGGTAATAAGGCAATAAAATACGCCGATAGAGCAGCATGAGCAGTATGCCAAAGGGCTTTTCGCTTTATATACTTAGGTATAATAATTAGTAAATTAATAGTATTTAATTCAAATTGAAAGTTAAACAGTGACGTCCTTAAACTGTAGACATGTTTTTGTACTGACTTGTTTATTTATGTTTATTACTACGAATAAATAATTCGCAGGTTTATTATGTTATTGTTTTGACGTTTGTATGCCTTTATATTTGAAATATTTGTACGCCTTTTTGGGCAAAAAATGCGTGTAAAACTTTTTTAAACATCTACAATGAATATCTGTGGGTCTAAATCCATCTTTAAAATTATCGTTTTCTATAGTCTAAGGGCCCGTGAATGCCAGACCATTAAATTATATACATAAAATTTATTTCATTCATATTGTATAAAAACTGAAAGTTATTCAGCGCATATATGCTTCCCACACAGGTAGGAACGATCGGCTACATGAGCTACTTTGTAGTTTGCGTCATTGGGTAACGGGAATCAAAGGTGTTTAAATACTTACTTAAGTTTATCAAATAATAAAGCATTCTTTTCTTCGGAATAATTTATATTTTTTTTATTTGTGACGATATACATGTGACGGGCGCAGTGCAATTAGTGACTTGTGACGATATGCATCTGTTATAGGCAGAGGTTAGTCCGCTTAACATCAGGTGGGCCTCGAGCTTGTTCTGTCACAATAACAAAAAATATAAATATGATGATGATGTCGATAATTAATGTCATAGATGAAAAAATATGATTTATTTATAAAATTTACAGTCACTGTAAAATATTATACATTATACAGAGACGGTGCTTAGAAACTCAAATATTTCTGTACCTTAAGAACTTTACACCTTTGCAACCTGTAACCTGCCAAAGCTACGATGACCCACACTTCACAGTATCGTTTCTACTTGAGTTGGAAACCTCAACTAAGAAACTAAGCTAGCTACTAGCTTTTATAAATAATATAAGGTCTTGCATTTACTGGCCTTTGCCCTATTATGTTACCTAACCATCTTAAAGCTCTCATTAAACGAAAGAGACAAAATGCTATCAACAGACGCTAAGAATATTTGTAGCATGGAAGGTGGTCGTCTATAAAACTGAAGTCAATACATTTTACTTTATATACAAAAATAAAACCTGTAGTTGTGTATTATATTGTGTCGTCGTAACTAGGTATACCGTTGTTAAAGAATATGTTATTTTTTTAACAACGGTATACCTAGTTAAGGTGGTGGCAATTATTTAATTTTTTATGTGTAAGCGAATAAGACAGGGTTTAAGTGTGACTATACCATTCAGTCTGGTTTATTAAAACAATCGTGGCATAAAAATTTAATTCGTTTAAGCTGCCGGCTGCCTACTTAATGGTTAACGATTATTTCTGCCCATTACAGTTATAACGCTCTGTCGGAAAACATTTTGTGCTTAAATATATTGCTTGGATTTTCTTGTTTGTTATTGGAAATGTAAGGGGATATTTCTTTTGCTCATTAAATGTGTATTTATATGACGAAAGATTTTTCCTTATCGAATACGCGCGATCGAATTGTTTTTATCGGTTCGAAATTTCAACGTTCAACTAAGAAGAAATAAGGTACATAGAGAGACAACTGAGGACATAAATGGATATTGATATATCAAATTAATCAACGAATCATAATCATTAAATCGAGCTAAGAGAAGGTTAACTTGATTGATTGATGCAGTACCTCAGCATCGTTAGTTTAAAAAAATCTAATTTTAATCTCATGATTATAATTAATTATAGGGCGGAAGGATGTAACCAATAAATATTGGTTAAAAAATAAGCTCATAATTCAGTTCAATTTTTTTTACTACTTATATAGGGTTGCCCTTGACCACAATCTCGTGATAGTTAATGATGGTTTGGTTGAAGGTGGCAAACAGGCTTAACCAAGAGTGGAAACTGGCTCTCAAGGACAGGGGCCAGAACACACCATTAGTTGCTTGTCGACAGATTTCGTACTTGAGGGTGATAACTAACCATGCAGGAATTTGCAAAATGTCTTATCGCCATGTTATAACGAGTGCCACAGTAAGACAATTACCGGGACCGAAGGCTTAACGCGCCCTTTGAAGTCTTTAAGCGCTCTATAGTACGAGTAATGCCTAGAGGAAACCCATCTATGTCATGATCACTGCGGATATTGCTTAACCTAGAAGAACTAGACAAACTCCGCTATCAGCGCTACAAACAGTGATAGCAAATCAGAATCAGTTGTTGTTCATTTAAACAAGAAATACAATAAGATTTGAGATATCATTGTTTTTCAGATAAAAGCCAATATGAGTAAAAATCAAGTACGTACCTATAACTCTAAACATCTAAACAAAGCGCCTACACCGCTCTAGGTCTAAGTTCGAGGCTAACTATACGTTTACTTAGGTACGTGTTATGTTCACCTTTTGTGGTCTCACAAAAGTTTAACCACTTATTTATTACCTTACATGAAGCTTTTCCTAGAAAATTATCTCGTTGGAAGAAAAACGTTCGAACGTAACAAGCGGTGTCAGCGCAGAGTTTCCATAAAATAAAAACTCGGAAGTGGCATCTTTTCTTGCCAGTTTACCTCGATTTTTTCCGTAGAAATGTCAGTGCCAATATTATTTTACAAAGAATTATATAAGCGTATTTAACACAAACTGCTTTGGGGCAAGTATGGTTGAGTCACTTGGCTATATTGTAATACTTTAGGAGATATATATATAGCCGTAGCAATACATTTTATTACAATAATAAAATAAAATTACATGTTACGAGTTAAAACCTAACCTAAAGAAAGTTATGAGCTCTACGAGCTGAGCCAGGCTATAATCTTTTACTGAATTTCATACTCGGTTGTCAATAATTAGATTAGGAAAAATCTCAAACTGTGTATGAAATCTTTTACCCTAGAGGTCACACCAAAAAGATTTGGCTGGAAATGGCGTCCGTTTCCAAATATTAACCTTTTTGCCAAGAGTAGAACATAAAAAGAGGTAATATCACTTATGCCACCACCAGCGATGAACAAGACGCGAGTAGAGCTAGAAACTAGAAACAAATTGGCGAGCAGCGGGTGACACATGTATTGTTAAAAAAAAACTAAAATACTTATTTTATTGTTTTACTTCACTAAAGACTTTTTTATGTTTGTTATCTTCGAACTACTTTTGACTGTGTAAACCTATTTAGATGTTTCTTATTTTGGTCCCATCTAACTTTCATCAAAATCGGTCAAGCCGTTTTTGAGTTACCCTTCCAATAACTGAAAAGTAATTTCCTATCTCGATGATAATATAGTCAATAATAACAAATATTTTAAAAGTATTTTAAGAAAACATTTAATTAATTATTTAATAAAACTATTTATTAAATAATTAATTATTGTTTTATTAAATAATTAATTAAATGTTTTCTTAAAATACTTTTAAAATATTTGTTATTATTAAAAATGGATTTCCGCAAAGTAACGCCTGAATCTATTCATTATGATAGTATAGTCATTGACAGTGAATGACAATCGATTCCATAAATAGCAAGGGTCACTAAATAGGGTAAATATTTTTTTGTTCCAAAAAATCGAACCGATTTCAACACTCAAATGCGCGAAACTACTTGTCGATGTCGATACCATGTACACATAATTGTGATAATAGGAACCATCATGGTACCGACTTCAACAAGTTATTTGATACATGTGAGTGTTGAAGTTGGTTCCATTTTATGGTACATAGTTTTTTTGTTGTCCCTAATTATAAATCTGTATAATAATTGTACTCGTTGGCACGAGTATCCAAGGCGGGCATGCTGACATAAAGGTGTTGTCTAGCGGCGGTGTTGTGTGTCGGGTCGTGGTTGAGGATGGCTGGCACATGCGATAACTCGTGAACCTGTGCTGCTAGAGGACACTGGTCTACTCTGGATGTCTATAATAAAGACTTCCCGGAAAAAAACCTTTCTTTTATCACTGTTTTCCCTTAGACTGTGGTATGTTTCCTATTTCATGCTATAAAAAAAAAATTGACATACTTGAAAAGTCACAGACCCACAGATGTGCAATGTAGATTTATAAATAAAAAACTATAGTTTTGTCGCTCTGCGAAAAGCAAGTGTGCGGCTGCGAAAGGCAGTATTTCAATTTTGATATAAGACCATGTAGTATATTAAAAGATAATGAATGAAGGAAATTTAAATATACAATAATGTGAAACGTACTGAATTTATATTCATTTTAACCATAACATAGCCCATCTTTTGTTTTACAACTGCACTGTACTGTACTGTATCAGCCGGATAGTCCACTGTTGAACACAGCCTCCCTCACAATGGGGAGGTTTGCCATAATCCCTACACTTGGCAAGCGTCTTGGAGATCGCAGTGTAAGATATCAGTTCCCCAGAAACTGCAGCCCACCATCCGGTATTTTATCCTAAGTCGCCTCTTACGACACCCACGGGTAGAGATGAGGGCCTGACATTCTAACCCGGCACCCCACGGGCTTGTTTCACAAACATCCTACAAATTCAGACTCCGCATTCTTAATTGTATAAAAGCTCAACAAATACTCTCTTAGAATCTTGATATACCATGATGTAAACACAAAGCTTAAAATATGCATATCCCCACAAGAATAACCACAGGCTTACTTGTTCCAAGTACATACGTCCTCGTACCTACACCGTTACCGGATAAGGAAGTTTGTCTTGAATATGTAATTCATCTTCTTCGTTGACAGTCATGGTTTCCGACGAGATATTTGTGTGATTACATAATTACAAATTTACATAATACAATTATATAAGTACTGAAGTAAGACACATTCATATTTGAAGATTGATGTCTTCTAATATCTATTCTTGAGATGCTTTGAGAAACATTGCATAAAAGTTTATTTAAATAATTGTAATAAGAGTAGATACTGTGTCCATCGTCAAGTATGAAAAATACGATACAGATAAATATTTTATTAGCATTTTTATGGAGAACACTGAAATATCTTGCGACTACGATGATTTTAAAATTATGTACACACTAGTATTTTAAGTCCAATCCACACGTTTCGACTATCAATAATCTAACCTAAACACTTGCTTTCAGGAGCATTTTATGTATACCTATTCAGTTCCTAAAAAAAAGTTATGAAAATTTATTTTTTTAAATTATATTCTAATTTAATACTGTTCACTTTATGTAGTTTCCGCAACCAATTTTTGACAGTAAAATCGGCAGAGCTTCTACTGAAGGATGTCCTGAGTACAGAGTCTCGTTACTCTGTCTTATATTTTCTTTTGTGACCTATAATTCTTAATTTGCTATTGTAAAACTTTCGTTATTCATGACCTAATTATTCAATTATTTATTTTAATTATCTTACTTTTTATGTAATGTCATAATTTAGTTAATTTTGTACAGAAATTTTCATATGCTGATAAGGTTAAACATGGCTATAATACTTCTCCTAATTGCCATCATTGTTAACCTATGCTTTATATTATAAATTAATATCAATATGACTGCCTTGGGTTATGGTAATAATAAGCAAGTAAATTTTGAAAATCATCTTTTATATAGGGATAGATACTGCTGCTGTCAGCGAAAGGGAGCGCGGCGCGGTCCAGAGTAGTCGAGGTGGGCGCTCTTGGATTGGAGTAGGCATTGGTCTTTTACTACGAGAAACAGAACTTGAAAGTGTCAGACAGTACTAGAAAATCTTATTGTTTTAAGTTTCGAGTCTCGTAGTAAAAGACAATGCCTACTTCGAGTCAAGAACGTTCACCGCGGCAACACTGGAGCGCGCCGCGCCCTTTGAATATTTACATCGAGCAAAGTAATAAAAAATATGAAATAATAAATTACAGGCACAAGAGACTTTAAACATCAGGTGGTCCTCGGGCTTATTCCGTCATATACAAAAAAAAAACAAGAAAAAAAAAAACATCTCAAAGTGTTGCACAGGACTAGCAGAAGTCAACCCTAAGAGATTGTTAGCATTTTACCAATAACCCTGTATATCACGGGTTGTATCTGTAAACTTTCAGGAGCGCCGGTATCGCATACTCGCAGCGCTACCTCATTTAGTTAAATTCTATAAAGTACCTTACCAACAACAGTGAGTCTAAACGACAGGCTGATCTTCGGTTCTGTGGAGACTTGGCACTCGTAAGCGCCAGAATCTCGCGGTTGCGCCGGTGAAACTCGGAGCGTCCACTCGTCTGAACCATCGGCATGCAGGGCTGCGAACCGAGCATCGCTGCTGTATGTGTGAACTCCCACTGTAAGGATGTGTAGATCTCGCTTACGGATCCAGGATACCTGTGAAAAATATATAATACTTTACTGTTCTGTTTAAGCTTATCGATAGTCCACTGCTTATCACAGCCTCCCCCAATATAGTGGATTTGCCTCCACGCTTGGCAGGAGTATTGGGAATCGTAGTGTATAGCAGTTCCTCAGAAGGCGCTTCTGACCACCTTCCAGTATTTTAGTATTTTACAGTTAGCCGTTTCTGACGACATCCACCGGAAGAGATGGGGGGTGGGGGGGACATTCTAGCTGGCACCCCACGGGCAATATATAATTACCGAATAATAATGAAATTGCTTTTCTGTAATTATCTATTTCTTTTCATCATCTACAGAACGTGGGATCTGAAACATCTGGCGAAAAGTGAGTGTTGAAGAATGTTTTAAATCTTTCTAATAATAATAATAATTATTATTATTTTTCAGATTACTTAATCCATTTTTTTAGTATTTATTTTTATGTAAAGTTTGGTAAATATACCTTTATAGATCAAATTCTTGCGAGACAAGTAACTTTTATTGGTTATTTGATATTAAAATATGCGCAAAATAACTAGTTAGTTTTTTTATGCCTGATAGGTTAGCCTTTGACCACTATCTCACCTGATGGTAAGTGGTGATATAGTCGAAGATGTTGTTCAGGCTAACCTAGATTTACTGGCTCCCAAAAACAGCTGCCGGAACACACCGTTAGGTGCTTGGCGACAGATTTTCTACTTGAGGGTGGCAGGTGGCATTCGCAAAATGTACTTTTACAAATCCAAGTTCAAATTTAGGTGTAGGTATTTTTTATTGTTTGAAATATTATTATGAATACTTTATAACTCAAAAGGATACAAAGTGTGTAAGTATCCATAAACCTAAACACGTTTTCATACTATTATGTCAAATAATCACATGCTGAGATTTGCCAGTACATGACTATTACTGTGTACTAGGAAGAATTGACAATTAGACTTAAGGATTTGGGAGCTCAATGACACACAAGACGTCGGCAGTAACTAAATTTTAATAACATTTTTGTACACAACTCTAACACCAGGCTACCCATATTATATATACTACACTGTGATAAAGATATCATTGGAGAAAACAGTAATATGAACCGCAACATTTTACATTATGAACACACATAGTCACATTATATTAACTACCGACATTCCTTCGCCCCCAAGCATAAAATAGAACTGGCAAATAAACTCAGCATTTTAATAAGACATTGCAGGCAATGCGCAACGTATTGTGTTCCTTCTCAGTCCATTACAACTGCACCAATCTAAATCTGTGCCATTCGTGGCGACTTATTTACTAGCACATAATCCGGTTAATAGTGCAGTGCACGCAACATCGCCGAGGCTAATGAGTACTCCATTAGTAGTGGTCGGTTGTTTAGTCCCGTCACGCCTTCGCAGTATTTCTGTATTTTTTTAAACTTTTCGCAAAATGAATTCAGAATTACCGCGTCTCGTACGTGCTGTGGTTTGACTAAAAGGTCGAATTGTAAACGTTGTTAGTGGTAAAACTTGAACTATGAAATACAATTAATAAAAAAAAATTACAAAGTGCGAGTCTGAAGATAAATCTGGTACGAGGAAATTCGCCGAAGAAATCACCGACTATATATTTTAATCTCGCCTGCGGCCTTGCAAAGATCCTATATATGTATGTGATCTATATCAAGAATCTGCCGGCAATTTTGTCAAAGTGAAAGTTGGTTACATCGTCCTCCCTCAAAATATTCTTTGTGAATTGGCTTGAAAAGATTTTGATGGTGTTATCACGACTTCAGTATAACTTCTTTATTTTATCATATTTAGGTACAGCTCAGTTCGCGTCTTTGCCTGGCATTTACCTTTCAGGTTCATTAAAAGTCAGATAACAAATAAAGCCTTCAGCTTCACCAAAACCTTGCCCTTCCGGCTCGTATACTCTTCGTTAAGATTTGCTAATTTATTTGGTAAAGATAATCTTGCAAATCGTGTCAACTAACGATTTTGACAAAACTGATGTACCAATATACACAACAAGATTTATCCCCAATTGCGATTTTTCCAAGTGGAATATAATTTGCCGTTGCTACTGCAATCATATTTCTCTGATTTTCAGATATATTTCAGAATAGCACGAATTCAACTTTTAATAATTTATTTCTTAATAACTTATAATAATTATAATTCTGACTAGCCATCTTCAACTATTTCGAACCCACTTTTAATCTATTTTATAAAAAGTAATATGAACGTTTATTAAAAAGCGTTGAAGTATCAAAATCAAAGAAGAGCTTTTTTACTACCCACTGAATGACAAATTAAAACAGATCTTACTAAAAACCTCAATTTAATCTCAGTCTACACCCGAAATATTTTACCTTTAATATATTTAGTGTCTGGGCGAGGCTAGGTAACATTTATCGTTCCCCAAAATAGCTGGTGTTATGGAAATAGCAAAACATTTCGGAGACCGTGATGACAAACAATTAGAAATATACTCGTATATCAAAGACGTAACAAACAAACAGATAAATCACTTTCGTTGTATGGGGGCGATGGTCCAGAGGCAATGGCTGTGGACTGCTGCGCAGGGAGTCAATGGTTAGAGTCCAAACCATTCACTCCCTGCGAAGCAGTCCACGAGCTTAAAGCTGCACTACCACGCTCAATGTAACCAAAAACTTCACGATTATAACTTCCAGATTAAGCATGTTTACCATCTTTGACCACATCATCACTTACCAACAGTTCAAAAAATCAAAGGCTAACCTATCAAATAAAAAAAAAAGACTTATTGCCTTCATAATTTTGCAAGAGCTTCCAAATCTACTCAAACATTTACTTTCTCTCTAACTACAAATGAGCATTAACTATAACTAACACAATATAATATTTATATGTGAAACAATGTGTTTGTACACCCTAATTGGGTTGAATGTTGTGAAGCAATTAAGGTTTATTTACATCCTAACCATTTTATGTACCTATGTTCATGCAATAAATGATTTTGAATTTGAATATTAAAATTGCTTTCTAAGTGTTGATTTGATAAGTTCTTTCTTTTTTTATGTTATTGTGACGGAACAAGTTCGAGCACCACCTGATGTTTAGCGGACTAACATCTGCCTATAACAGATGCATTTCGTCACAAGTCAGGAATTGCACTACGCCCGTCACCTTGAGACATAGTTGTTAAGTCTCATCTGCCTGTAATTTCACTGACTCTGAAGGACTGCTGCCGGCAGGTGTGCCGGCAGCACCTAACGGGGTGCCGTTAGGTGCTTGGAGACAGATTTTCTACCTGAGGTTGGTCGCTAACTAGGCAAGCATTCGCAAAATGCCCTTTCACCATAAGGTGAAGATCAAGACCGCGGCGGGATTCGAACCATGGGCCTTGATACCTATATAATAGAACGAATGTTTGAAGGGTAAGTTAAATAATTATATAAGCGATACCTACGAAATGTGTTAATTTATACAACACCATAATTCTTGGCCTGTTTTCCAGTTGCCGTTTTATTGTGGCGCATTGGGAGAGCTCCATTCGAATTTGTATTCGAGACATCGTTGCGAGGTTTAAAACTTTCTTCACGGCGTGGTTTAAACCGAAGCGTGGCGGAGACAGAACTAACTGGATATAACTGGATATCCCCCGACCATTCTTTCTCTCGGCATTGAAGTTTTTATAGGTCAAGCCTAGATCAAACCGGATGGAACGGGAAAAATAAAATAGTCTGGTATTGTGACTATTCTCCGCACTATTGGCAGTAGATTGCATTATGTAAAATTAACTCACTTATTCCATTTTAAAGTATTTTCTGAAGCGATGAAAATGACACAGTAAGGATGAAGAATAAGAAAAGAAAAGAGCAAAAGAACCATGTTAACTTTTACTTATAATTATCAATTAAAAAAGAAATGACCCCAAAAATACTGCCATTTTGACATCAAAGTTATTCGTTACGATTTGGGAATAATTGCTTTTGTATTCTTATACCTAATTGGGTCAGAAATCAATCAATTATATAAATAAATATGATTTCAAACGATTTATAATCAAATAACAACTTTTATCTTACTTCAGTAGTCACTGACCTGTTTTCTTTTAGTTTCCTACATACACTTTGATATGTCTACTTCTACATAGGGTTATTATTCCTGTTTCTCGTTGACTTATAGTCACCGTCTACTGAATTGATTTTTATTAAACAAAGCGTATAGCATTTCATCTGTCAATTCGCTTCCTTAATAAGTTGGTACTTGAATAAAATCATTGTTATTGACGCCTTGCTTTTATCACTTAAAAAAGAAGTCAGAGTTGTAAATAAAATTGCAGTACGAAGCTACTGTAAAGTAAAATATTTAAATGTGTTTAGCACTTTTCGGTACTCTGACCTGTTTCTTAGTTCATGAAAACATAAAAAAACCGTAACAAAACTTGTGTATTGCATATTTTTATACATTTTAAGGGAACTGATAACTATACGTTTTCATACAGAATGTCTAGAAAAACAGATACAAGCAAGTGTTTTTTTTATTGCTGATAACATTTTTTTCCTTTGACCACAATCTCACCTGATGGTAAGTGATGATGTGGTCGAAGGTGTTAACAGGCTTAACCTAGAATTACTGAATCTCAAGGACAGCTGCCGGAACACACCGTTTGGTGCTTGGCGATAGACTTTCTACCTGAGGGTGGTTGCTAGCCAGGCGGAGCCATCACTGCTTTAAGAGTATATTTCAGCTTCTCAATTATCAAAGTGTGTAAGATGTAGCACTTGCATTTTAACTATTAATTATAAATTTAAGTGTATATGAACCTCAATGGAGTACTTAATCTGTTTTTTAGTTAACGTCCGATAAAATCATGCACCATATACCAACGATAAAAATTATATATAATCTCATGGACGGAAACTAAAATCATCGTTTTCAGTTTTTATTACTTATCTCCGTAAATTTAATTTTTTAAAGGGATGCAAGGCATGAAAACATAGTTTTTTTAATTTGTTTTTTGAACTACTTCTTGGCCTTTGTGACTTTTTTATGGGGAGTTATATAATTCTGGAGGCTCTTTATAGTATGTTTAAACATTTTCAAGATAATATTATATTTAGCAATAATTGCTTTTTAAAAAAGGAGATAAAATAGATCTCTACAGCTACTACAATAAAAGCATTTGGACTCATAGGCAGTCCAATTGCTCAGCCCACTACCAGTTGGCAGCGTGCCCAGCATGGTGGCAGCATTGCCCCGTTGGATTGCAATTGTCTATAATATTCAATAAAAAATATATATGATATCTAGGTATGACAATTTTTATTTAACATAAAATAAACTAAACAATTTATATAAATATGATTACATGATTTTTAATACGTAGAGTATAGTTTTTTTACGCTTTCAAGTTAGTAACACCACTAAATGGACGTAAAGGCTCAATGAACCACTGAATAAACTCGATATCTCAACAACCACAAACAAGTAGGGAACGTTAAGGTTAAAGACATAAAATGGCTTAAAATAACACACTACATGAAGTCTTTTATGAAAGGAACAAATTAAGGCAGCTAATTAGGGGTTAAACGTTAAAGGAAATTTACCAATTTATTTACCTATGAAGCTGAAATTTGGGTAGGTAGTTTAAAGGTAGGAGATGTCAGCTAAGCTAATGCTTTTATCAAAGGCCAGGAAAATGATGGTCAAAGGGCAGTGGACAGACTGTCCACTTGAGACTAACCTAACAGAGTATTCCAGCAGCATTCCTCGACAGCCACTCGACAGAAGAGTCTTGTCCCTTGTCCGAATCAGGGGGAGTGAGGAGCTTAGGATTAACCACATTTTAACATCGAACGCTTGCCTGGCTACAGCACTACCCGCAATTAGACACCAGCATATTGATTAGGACACACAAGGTCGTACCTGGTATAACTAAATATTTTTAAAATCCTTACAATATTATTCTCTTTTTTTTTATTCCGTATAGGTTAGCCTTTAACCACTATCTGACCTGATGGTAAGTGATGATGTGGTCAAAGATGTAGTTCAGGCTAACCTAGAAGTACTGGCCCTCAAGGACAGCTGCCGGAACACACCGTTAGGTACTTGGCGACAGAGATTCTACTTGAGGGTGGTAGCTAGCCAGGCGGGCATTCGCAAAATGCCCTACCACCATGCTATAACGACAGCCATCCTTACACAACAACCGGGACCGACGGCTTAGCGTAACCTCCGAAGCACGGAAGTGCTCAGTAGTAATGTCACTAGCGGTCACCCATTCAACTTATGACCGCGGGCGACGTTGCTTTACTTTGCTGATCTGTTAAGAACAACTAAGTAAACTTCGCTACGAGCGCTTCAAAAATACTTTATTATTAAAGTTAAAGATGCGGGCTTTGCCTTTCAAATTGAACAGCCATTGTCCAATAAAAATGTATAGATGAACGCATGAATGATCCTCCATGTATATACGGAGCACAAAAGAAAACTAAACGGGGGGGAAAGTTTGGAATTGACAGTTCTATTCCGTACTTTACCGTTTTGCAGTGCTTCCAAACTTTCACATCCAAGTTTCAAGATATAACTTGTGGTTTCATGTTGGAGTAGTCGTATTGGAGCTTAGACGATAAACTAGGTTACGCAATGTTCTCATTGGTCACTACTTGAATGGGTGGCCATAAGAAGCATTTACTACTACTCTGGTGCTTTGGAGGACATGTTTTAAGCCTTCATGCGTGATTCCAGCTTTATGTCTGAATATGGCCTTCGATCGTTAGACTAGGACAAAGACCTCCCTTCGGGTTGCCTAAAAAATTCGACACTTGGGATGGTAGTACGGAAGTACTCTAATACATTACCTGCCTAGTTAGAAAACCCGTCGCCAATTATCTTATGGCATTTACCGGAAGCTATCATTAAAAGCCATTTCTCATGTTAGGTTAAACCTGTTAATTATTCTTGGTATCTAGCTAGTCATCCGTGGTAGTAACCTAAGCTAGCATTGTCAAAATGCTGTACCACTATGCAATGAACTTCAAGCCCATGGCATAATTCAAACTATGGTCCCCTCGTGCAGCAGGTTGCCACTAAGCCCCATAATAATTTCTACGGTTAATTGTACCGAAACGAAAAAGATTTTCACCCTATTTGGTGACCCACTACTTATGGGATCGATTGTCATTCACTGTCAATGACTATATATATCATCAAGATAGGAAAATACTTTTCAGCTATTGGAGTGTAACTCAAAAAGGGCTTGACCGATTTTGATGAAATTGAAATGGGACCACACGGCAAGGATCAGCTTTCAAATAAAAAATAATCATCAAAACCGGTTGTGAAAAAGTGTAAAGTTGTGGAGTAACAAATATAAAAAAAAACATACAGTCAAATTTAGAACCTCCTTTTTTTGAAGTCGGTAGAAAATAAATAATAAGGAAATTCACTTGGATTTTGATATTGATTACAAAGTTGAAGTTCAACTGGTAATACAAACTAGGTTGAAGCAATAGCTAAGGGCTGCCGTGCCGCAGATCCCTGGTTCGATCCCCACCGCCAGCTTGAGTTTCACCTCATGGTGGAAGGGCATTTTGCGGTTGCCCACCTGGCTAGTGACCGTAGGAAATCGGTCGCCAAGGAGCTGATGGTGTGTTCCGGCAGCAGTCCTTGGGAGCCAGTGAAATTATAGGCACATGAGACTTAACAAATACGTCTCAAAGTGACGGGTGCAGTGCAATTCATGACTTTTGATGAAATGCATCTGTTATAGGCAGACGTTAGTCCGCTTTACATCAGGTGGGCCTCGAACTTGTTCTATCCAATTACATTAAAAATGTACTAGAAAAATACAAAAAAAAACATGGTTTTGATATGTAATAGTGGTATAATACAATACACAGTAGTAAAATGGTAGACGAAGTTATGTTGCGCTGTGAAAAAAAAAATGTTCTTGTTTTGTCTTTTGTGCTGTTGGAGAATAGATATTGTATCGACCCCATATAAGTGGAAAAAGGATGTGAATATGATGAGAATATAAGTGGAGCTGAGTAAAGTGAATCGGCGCAATCGTGTTCGGATGAGTCAGCCCTCGGTGGCAATTTGGGCACCATTCACTCGCGCTCACATCGGAAACCGCACCGAAGATTGCCCACTTCGCTGAATGGTGTGCCGCTAAAAAGCCAACCTTTAATATCTTTTTGAAATCCTTTAACGGCGAACTAAAAAGCGATAGTACACCGCTTTAGGCATAGCGCGGCAATTTTGATGAATATATATTTTTTTTTGTCCGCGCTAATCTTACTTTACTGTGTCAGCCGGATAGTTCACTACTGAGCACGCACGGGAACGCAGTGTGAGATATTAGTTCCTCAGAAAGTGCTGCTGCCCACCTTCGAGTGTGTTACCCTTAGTCGCCTCTTACGACACACACGGGTATGAGGGGGTGACATTCTAGCGCAGTACTCCGCGGGCTACACTTTTTATAAAATAATCTTCTTCTTCTTGGTCGTGTACTTCATTCCTGAAGGTCGTGTCCCTGAAAGGCCTTTTCATGGCTCTATGCACAATATTTCTCCATTTGGTTCGGTTTTCGGCTTCTCTTATGGCGGTCGTAACAGAGAGTCCAGTGAGGGCGGTCACTTGGTCCGACCAACGGCTAGGTGATCGGCCGCGAGGTCTTTTTCTTCTACTTTGCCGACCACAAACAGCTTCTCTAAATTGTCTGGTTGCCTACGGCCAACGTGACCAAAATACCTCAAAATCCTTTCTTAGCAGATTGTGGACAGTCTAGTTGTTATGCGTAGTTGCTCAAGGATAGATTTATTTGTCCTTATAGCAGTCCATGGTATGCGGAGCATCCTACGCCAACACCACATCTCGAAGGCTTCTATCTTTTTATTTAAAGAAATATGTAGAAAACCAAAGTCCGGACTAGTCTCATCTTAGTAGCATTGGAGACCTTATTTATAGTAAGTCCGACCATTTCACTCTCGTACTCTATTGTTCGAAACAGATCGGCAAGCTCTTTCTCCGAAGATGCAAAGAGTGTAATGTCATCCGCAAATCTCAGGTTGCTAATCTTCAATCCACCAACTGAGGGCTTTTCTCATAATGTATTCACCATATATATTTAAAGAATGGGGGAGAGAATGCATCGTTGTCTTACTCCCTTTTCAGGCTTGAAAGGTCTTGAGACACTATCATTGACCCTTACCATGGATACGCCATCTTGGTATAGGTTAACAATCAGCGACACGAGGTGTTGAGTTACGCCCATTTTTCGTAGAATAGTCCACAGACAATGCCATCTTATGCAATCAAAGGCCTTCGAGTAATCGATGAAGCACATTAGTATCGGCGTATTGAACTCTCAGCTTTTCTCAATTATTTGCCTCACATTCACGATCTGTTTTCTTGTGCCTCGACCTTTTACGAAACCCGCCTGCTCACTGGGTATCTGCCATTGAAGGCACGATTGTAGTCGGCCGTTGACTACGTGAAGCATTATCTTACTGGCATGAGATATAAGTGCCATCGTTCGGTAGTTAACGCACGTCCTCGTTGAGCCCTTCTTGTGCAGCGGAATTAGAAGGGACTCTTTCCAGTCAGTGACCCATTTACCTGTTGTCCAGACTTGATTGCAAAGGTCCAGCATTATCTTCACCCCTTGATCCCCTAAGTGCTTTAGCTCTTCAGCAATAATTTGGTCTCTGCCGGCTGATTTATTCGTTTTGAGTTTACGCAGTGCACTACGGATTTCAGATTCGAGGATGTCGGGTTCCCTACGATGCTCGTCTACAGTCATTATATTACTTCGTATTGAAAAGTCAGCGTATAGGCTTTCACAATATGATCGCCATCTTTTTGTGACTTGATCTATATCGGTCAGCAGTCTTCTCTCATCATTTTCTATGGCCCATGTTCTTGTCTTGGATTCTCGCGTGATGCTCTTAATTTTCAGAAAAAGGTCCCTAGTTTGGTATTTTTGCGCATAATCTTCTATGTCTTGACAGATAGAGTTCAGGTAGTCATTATAGTCCCTGCAACACAAGCGTTGAACCTTTGCCGCAATTTCCCTGTAGCCTGAATGATTAGAGCCCACATTGCATTTCAGTAGATCTTTACGTTCTCTGATTGCCTCCCATGTTTCTTCCGTTATCCATACTTTTATCGGTGTCTTCGTTCTTTATAAAATGTGTTTTAGTTTTCAATTATATTTATTTTTAAATACGTTATATCCGTACACCATCCTGAGTAAAGCTATTTTTTTGGCAGGGCCTTGGTATCTTTTAATTGTGAATCAATTTGCTTGTTACTCTTATTTAATTCGACTTAACCCTACTCGTAGGAGTCACGGCTCACTCATCTAGAGTCGTAAAATATGTTTACTCTAACAAAACAAAATGACGATACAAGCACATATCAAAAACTATCAACGCCACACACTGATGGTGACACTTACCATCAGAGAGGCGCATTCTTTGTAATGTGACATGAATGGGATAAGGGTGGAAAATGATGGACTACTTTACTTAAATAACAAGTCAGGACAAATTCTCATACTTCAAAACTTTACTTTAAAGCCGTATTGATGAATATAAAATACATGAAATTAATAAACCATGTACCCAAAGCCATGTTTGTCGCCTCCATAAACGATCGTAATTAAAATTTATGTGGTGGTTGATTCTAACTTCTGACATTTAACAAGAAACCTTACTTTACCACTTCGTTGATATAAATTAAACATTTTCTTGTGCTGGAAATATATAATTATTTGCGATGAACATTACAGAAGCTTATTTTGGTATTTTGGCCGGATGAAGTAAGAACGACTGATGACTTAGACGACTTCCAAAAAAAGTCTTAAAGAAAAGGTGAGATTTTTAAGTCAATGTAGGTTTATTATATATTTAATGACGCATAAATGTTTACTGTATCATTTACATTTAAGTTTTTTATATCTAAATAACTCTAAATCGGATTTATGTAAATTTCAGATTGAATATTGAAATCGTATCTTATTTCTTTTTCGGATTGATAATGTTCATTAGTATTTCATTAAATATAAATGAAAAATACTTACTTGAATTTTGCAGTTTGTCACTTATATTATTTTTAGCTTAAATGTTTGCCAGAACTCCTAAATCTATATAACCTTTATTGCTGATGTCGAGCAAATACAAGCGGTTATTACCTATTGCTAAAAAACACGAATGGCGTAAACAGTAGGTATTAAGAAACTAACTTTTAACACTGAATAGTGCGGTTAATTAAGTATCTAATTATATTAAGCTGAGATCTTTATCCTTGTACAGCGAGTTGTAGTGGTACGGACTTCAAAAGTTCATTTCAAACTTGTCAGTACAGGAAGTAATTTCCGATTATAAATATCTATATTTGGTTTATTAAATTCATGGAGTTAGCAACTAATCACATTCAACAATACGGTATAGAGCAGCACTTATATTCCCACCAAGAACTGTATAGCTAAGGCAACAAACTTATATATTCGCACATTATGTTATGTAGGTATTTCATTTGAATATATATTTAGGGGAGGGCGCATCAAAATTACAAGTTAGTTAAAAAGGATAATTAGGTACCATGCGAAGAAATACTGAATTCACCAAATGTGTTTTGAAGCTGCAATCGAAATCGACAAACACTTTTTCTTTTACGGGCTATTGTGATGTGGCATCTTTAACAAGTGAGACACGACTCGCAATAGGCTAGTCCTTTTATTTATTCATTGAAATTGACAAGTTATCCCTAAAGTGATCGTGTACATATACTATACATTGATGAACAGAGAACGTTGTCAATGTGACACCATTACACCAGGGCTTCCTAAACTTTAAAGTTAACAGAACACCAGCCAAATACCTTTTATTTTATGGAACCCAATATCAAATTATCATCACTGATATTCATATCAGAACAATTTATTTTAAGAATTATGTAATATAACTGAAACACATTAATCTTAACATGATATAGGTAGTAATTAAACAACTTTAAACGGTTTAAATCGCGTATATTTATCATTATTTTTGTCCCGACGTTACAAACACTTTGCAATGATCGTGGTCACGGGGTGACAGTCAATATACGCGATTTAAACCGTTTAAAGTTGTTTAATTACTATGTGTAACAATCGCGAAAACCTAAGACAAAATTATGATATAGGTACCTAATATTATAATTTCAAAATAGTGTTTGTAGTCACGGTAATATTTAATAGCTAATATTAAATCATTTTGGCGGAACCGTGATGAGTATTCTACGGAACCCCTGGGAATCTCTGCATTAGACGCCAGCAAGGTTGTATGGACTTTCACTGCTCATGAGTTTTAGCCACTAGCATTTTTTTTTTGGAAATCCACTATTATCGAGTTTTATTTCATATATAATCAGGTGCAAAAATATATTCTTACAACACTCGTAATTTAATTAATAATATTATACAACCAAACGTTTAAACAATGTTAAATAACAGGAACTTGGCGTACACTCTCCAAATAGACACCTAGTTCAACAAAACAAACAAGACGAGGCACTTTTATTGAGTGAGTACAAACAAAAAGCCTTGCCAGAATAATAAAACCCAAGTTTGATAAACCAGTTATTACCAAAAGGTAAACCACCAACAACGTAACAAATGCAAAGACCTCGAACTGAATATTGAATGTTATCTTGATGTGATTATTGATTTATTTGTTTTCGTTACAGTTTGATAGGTAGGAAATATTGTTAGTTTGTTTCATGTGATTCATTAATTTTCATTAGTATTTATTTATATCATTGTCCAAGGGAAAACCTTGAAGCAATGATGGCTAAGCGGTAATAGCTATGGGGTGTCGTGCCGCAGGTCTATAGTTCGATCCCCACCACCGGCTTGAGCTTCATCGCACAATTGAAGGGCATTTTGCGATTGCTCGATTGACTAGCTATCACCCTCAAGTAGAAAATTTGTCGCCAAGCGTTTTTATTTTATGTTATTGTGACGGAACAAACTCGAGGTCCACCTGATGTCAAGTGGACTAACCTCTGCCTATAACATATGCATTTCATCACAAGTGATGAATTGCACTGCGCCCGTTACCTTGAGACATAGTTTTAATATTGTTAGGTTTGCAATAACGCCTGCTATGCAGATTACATTACAAAATCACAAATATAAGATACGAAAAATTTCAATCCCGCACATTACTTAAATTTTTCCTATCTTTAATTTGTGATTTTGTAATTGAGACATAGTTGTTAAGTCTTATGTGCCTGTAATTTTACTGGTTCTGAAGGACTACTGTTGGAACACACCGTTAGGTGCTTAGTGACAGATTTTCTACTTGAGGGTGGTAGTTAACCAGGCGGGCAATTGCAAAATGCCCTTCCACCATTCGGTGAAGCTCAAGCCGGCGGTGGGGATCGAACCAGGGCACTGACGGGCGCAGTGGAATTCGTGACTTGTGATGAAATGCATCTGTTATAGGCAGAGGTTAGTCCGCTTAACATCAGGAAGGCCTCGAGCTTAATCCATTACAATAACATAAAAAAAACATATAATATATAAAAATAATTGAAAACACTACCTACAGCTTTATTCGAAGATATTGTATTTAAGCTACGCATAAGAGTTCGTGAGTTGCGTTTAAATTCAAATTTCGTTATTGTATTGATTAAACACACAAAGATTACGGGTCTGCTAACACTGGACGGAAAGTAAATTTGTACTAAATCGTCGATTGCCCCCATTATACTTGGACGCGCGAGGTAGACTACCGATTTATCTCGTCCTCAAAGAGTAGGAAGAGAAAATTCACGCAAATAGAAGTAGAGTAGCACAAAATACAGGTAAACAAGGACGATTTCTTTGCCCTGCCATGTTAGCACTTGTAGACATAATGCGATACGTCTATTTTACACGAGATAACGGGTAGACAAAATTTACTCGCGGCGCGCATGCTAGCTAGGCAGGTCAGCATGCGACCTATCATGGTACACGGTTAAATCACGCTAATGTGCCTAAATTCAAAAGTTTGTGTATATTTGTTACCAATAACTTCAGAAACGAATTTTGACTTTTTTATGATGCGAAGTGACGAGACGGAAGAGCTGTTCGCGTGGTGATGCGTCACCGTTATGACTTCTGCGTGTAAATTAGTATACATAAGGATTACCATATGGGCTATATATGTGTTTCTCGCACATGACTTAAGTTTTTCCTCTCGTATGTTTGTAATTTTGTAATGTAATCCGCATAGCAGGCGTTATTGCAAACATAACAAAATTAAAATGTACATAAAATATCTCTTAGGTACACATTTTTCTTCATGAAAGTTTCAGAATAATTTGAAGGAGTATCAAAAGTTTTTTCTAACCCCTAAGTTTCACGAACTTGATAAGGCATCTCAGCTGAAACCATTATTTTATGTTTAGATACATCGAAACTAACATAAACAACTTTTAAAATTTAATTTTATATTTTAGAAAACTTTTTGTTCTATAAAGTTTAGGTTAGACAAAAAATACACAGTGAATATGAATCTGTTTAATGTACCATTTTTATTGCTAGGTAAGCCTTTGAGCACAATCTCACCTGATGGTAAGTGATTATGTGGTCGAAGGTCTTAATAGGCTTAACCTAGAATAACTGGGTCTCAAGGACAGCCGCCGAAACACACCGTTAGGTGCTTGGGGACAGATTTTCTACTTGTGGGTGGTCGCTAGCCAGGTGGGCATTCGCAAAATGCCCTTCCATCATGCCGGTGAAGCTCAAGCCCGCATTCGAACCATGGACTCAAAAATACACATTGTTTTCATTTTATGTCATTGTCACGGTACAAGCTCTATCACTGCTTCAAAAGTGTTGGATAGTTATTGGGGTTTCTGTCAAAAATATCTTCAGTAGCAGCTCGCCAGAGTTTCCTATTACGTAATTTGTTTTTAGCGCTCCGTCAGAACTTATTTCTCTTGGATATTTCTCGCGAATGCTTCAAAAGGTTTTTGATTTGCTCTTTTTTAGTCCTACGTTCCTATCTTTAAAGGCACTACGGGCAATCACTACGCGGGATTTAATAACAATTTCTATTTTTAAAAAGTGTAATAAAATCCTGTATATTACCAACACCAACATGACTAAATAGTTATGTGACCTACAAAGGTACGTGTGTAAAATGTTTATTGTTAGGATTACCTGTGTAAAGTGCTTGCGTTGAACACAAGTGTGTTTGTACGAGCTAAACACCTGTGCATTAACTTGAGCTGGTGCTAAAGATTAGGCCACTAATTTGAAGTAGTTTTGTATGTGTTGTGTATAGATTTGATGTGGTTTGGAGTAAGTCATTTTTTAATTTGACAGTGTACCCAATATGCTTGCAGTATTTCTCCTTTGGATTGCATTGCTCAATTTATTTAGGTGGTTATAAGATTTTGAGAGATCTTTAATGAATGTCGAAATTGAAAATATATTTTGATTTTTAGTAACAATCGAAGCCCATCAACATGCCTACATATAGGTATAAAGACAGTATAAGAGGAAACTTAATGGTTTTTTGTTTTTGTTATGCTTTTTGCATGACAATGTGGCAATTTGGCATGATAATTATTCTGTGTAATTAACATATCACTGGGACCACAAATGTATGATATTTTTGGATTGTTCCCTATTTATCATCTACAAAAGGTTAGATAGAGAAAAAATAGTTAGATCGTCGAAAAGTTTTTGGTAGCAAACATTAGTTAGCCTATATTACTTTAAAATGCTATAAAACGTGTCCGGCACCTTCTATGTAATAATAATAATAACATTTCTTTTTCTTTTACCAATAGTTCTTACTTGCTAAACTAGTAATAGTACATAAAACAGTTTCTTATCTTAAGATCTGCGATGAGAAGGAACAGGATTCGAAACTAGGTAGATCCTGTGCTATGAAAATCCTAGCCCTCACCTCCAACCTTAAATCTAAGAAATAGCTCCTAAAAACTACAAATAAAACAGTCCCTACATAATATAATTACTATTTATAACATTCCTTACATGTAACACGCCGTTAAGGCTAACGTTTATTTCTTACCACATATGTTAGAAAAAAGTAATGAAAGACTTACCGCTCTGTCAGCAAGGTTCCGCACCCTGCAGTGGAGATAGGCGGGCTGGCCAACGGCGGCGGTGGCTTCGCGCTTCGTGCTGTTGTCGAAGTACGGCTGGCCCAGTGGCTCCCAGCCTCCGCCGCCGGCTGATACTCCTACAAACAAAAAAATATACGTGAGAAAATTACAGGTCATACAATCTCACTAAAGTAAACTCACGCATAGACTACGTGCTATTCGGCCGGTTTAATTAATTTCATAAGAGTTTATAGGCATTTTTTGTAGACAATATCACAGTCAATAAAACGGTGAAGCGCTTAGAATAGAGCAAGCGACGTTTACTGCAGTCTCTACTAGAGATAGGCCGTTAAAATCATTAATGACTGAGAGCTTTCGTACTTCAAAGAGCTACTTGTAACCTTATTGTTGTAGAAGACCTTGATTTTGTTATATGGCAGTCTTAAGCATAAGTCGGGTCGGGAGCCTACAGGGCGGTCTGAAATCTCCAATATTAGGACACGCTACTACTCTGTCCGTCATATCGTACTAAGATCGTTCTTCTTTTTAGTCTTCGTCCTAGCAGTAGGAACGTTAAAAGCTACTATATAAGTACGGTACGGTAAATAGCCCACGTTAGGTGCCGGGCTAGAATTGCAGGCCCCATATCTGCCTGAGAGATTCGTAAGGGCGACTATATAAAAAAGCCAGAAGGTAGGCTGCATCACCTTCTGAAAAATGGCAATCTTACAGATCTTCTCTGCGATACGACGACTAACTAGCGTGGGGATTTTGGTAACACGCCCTAACGAGAGACCATTGCTAAGCGGCGAACGTGATGACTGTACCTAATAATTTTGGAATCAACTTCGTGATATAAAATACCTTATGAAATTAACCGACGGTATATTGATCAACTTGGGCCCGTGGGGTGCCGGGTTAGAAAGTCACCCTCCCATTTATACCCGTAATAAGAGTCAACTAAAGTTAAAATACCAGAAGATGGGCAGCAGCGCCTTCT
Source organism: Plagodis pulveraria (assembly GCA_963890685.1). Classification (NCBI taxonomy): domain Eukaryota; kingdom Metazoa; phylum Arthropoda; class Insecta; order Lepidoptera; family Geometridae; genus Plagodis; species Plagodis pulveraria. Next base: position 13,286,403 of record OY982961.1, read on the forward strand.
GAAGAATTTATATGTTAAACTGCGATCCCCAAGACGCCTGCCAAGCGTGGGGATTATGGCAGATCCTCCCCTTAATGGGAGAGGCAGCGATCAGCAGTGGACAATCCAGCTGATACAGTGCAGTATATTGATCAACAATTAAAGACATTCAAACATTGAATAGAACATTATTATTACTTAATTTCTATAACTTAATTTCGCTTAAACCGTGAATAAAGCACACAGGTATTTCAACAAATAATTAAAACTGTCTTGGAGTACACGAACTTAATTACTAGCGTACCTTTCAGGTCATTATTGGTAGAGAAAGCAAACCTAAGTATCTTCATAGCTTTGTGAAGCTTATACCAAATTGTCTAGATTCGTGTTCATACTCGCCACCTGCATGCTAAGTAGAAAGTTTACCAACACAATCATACGTGAATAGCAGTGGAATTAGTGAAGTCCTAACTCCTATACCTAAAGGAACTTTGTCAAAGTTCCAACTTAGATCCGCTTGAGGCGTGGGTTGGAAAGTTTAAATGTCAACTTTGATGAAGGCAGCTAGAACTGAATAAGTTTTGATTACTGAAGTATACCCGTAGGGCACACACGCGCGTGTCTCGATTGATTTCAGTGTAATTAATTAAATGCTCAAAATATTTCATTTATATGAAAATTATAATAGTCTACTCATACAAGGAAAAATGGAAGGCACTAGACCGCGTGGAAGGTCATGACCTTCCGCGTGGTCTAGTGGGTGCACGCGGAAGGTCACCCACTCGATGGACCGACCAGATAAAGAAAATTGTTGGTGACCTCTTAAATGAGTGCACCAGGATGACCTCCAGCAGAGAGAAATAACGGGGTATCGTGAGGCGTCTACTATCCGCCCCCTCTACCACTCCTACATGACGACTACGACCGCTCTGCTAAGAGCGACTTTACAATACTATTCTTCTTCTTCTAGAAGAAGAATAATATTGTAAACAGGAAAGATTTGTATTTTTGTATGTAACGTAAACCTAAAAACTACTGGACTGATTTGAAAAAAATCTTTTACTATAAGAATTTACATTATCCCTGATGAACATAGGCTATAGAATAATATCAATAAATCTGTTTTTTTTTGTTTAATACCGGTGCGATGCCGGGGCTAGCCGCTGATATTTATAAATAGGCTGTCCTTACTCAATGGACTCACAAGGAACGTATTTAGCTAAAATAGTCTACTGCGCGTAGAAGCACATATTAGAGTGACTAGAAGTTACTTGAATGTTTTTTTTTTATTGCTGTTAGGTAAGCCTTTGACCACAATGTCACCTGACGATGACGATCAATTTTGCATCAGTGATTGCTTATTGGCATTGACTATAGACTGCCACGCAACAGGTCCATTGTTCGAATCCCGCCACGGGGCCTGAGCTTCATGGTGGTAGGGCATTTTGCAAACACGGCCTGGCTAGCTACCACCCTTAAGCAGAAAATCTGTCGCCAAGCACCTAACGGTGTGTTCCGGCAGCTGTCCTTGAAAACCAGTAATCCTAGGTTAAACCTGTTAACATTCGACCACATCATCACTTACTTGATGAGATTGTGGTCAAAGGAATTTATCAGAAAAAAAAACTTGTTAGATACTTTAACTAGCGAGCCGTTCCAAAGAGTCGTCGAGTAATCTCCAGTAGCACTGGTTCACTCGCTTATAGTCCAGCTACTATTAGAACTACCATTCTCTACTTGCTGATCGCCAAATTCGCCAAGTCTTTTCTAGTTTCTTGCTCTGCTCGCTTATCGCTCATTGCCAGTGGTAGGCCTTATATTTATATAGATACTGTATATGAGACTTTTAAATGGCATGTTCGTTTACACGATTCATTCGTTAAATTTATTCGTAGGTTTTAAGTCTAATAGCCTAAACAACTTTTAAGTGACATTCAGAAGACTGTTGTTCGTGTTACCACTAAATAGAACATTTTAATCTGTTCTGTTAATTATATTTGTAGCTGGCAGCCTGTACTGCGTAATTAGTGTGCTTATTTAAAACTGGTAATACCAATGAGCTACGTAGTACTGACAAATAACAATTACATTGAAAATTAACAGGTATGTGCATAATTATTTCGGTTCACTGTGTATTCCAAACACCTGGTAAATGTCATGAGCTGTATATAACTAATTAGTGTAGTAAGTTTAATAGATAATGAATTTGTATACTACAAAAAGTCTTATTGAAAGAGTTTTGATAGTTATGTTAATACATGTTTTGCCTTTTGGTAAACTTTTTTTTATTCCTGGTTGCTTAGCCTTTGACCACTATCTCACCTGAAGGTAAGTTTTGATGTGGTCGAAGATGTTGTTCTTGTTAACCTAGAAGTACTGGCTCTCAAGGACAGCTGCCGGAACACACCGTAAGGTGCTTGGCGACAGATTTTCTACTAGCCAGGGTGGCATTCGCAAAATGCCCTATCACCATGCATACAGAAAGGAAAAAAAATATCAGGGTACCAAAATCGTTGTAGCTATTACAATGTAATCAGAGAGCTTAAAGAGAAAAATATAAAAAAAAGATTAGAAAAAAAGACTTTAGAGAGCAATGTTAAAAAAAAATTTAGTAAATTTAAATTTATCAGTGAAAATCACGATTACAACATAAGGAATATCTATACTAATATTATAAAGAGGTAAGATTTGTATTTTTGTATGTTATGAATAAACATATATGAAAGTATTGGACTGATTTGACAGGACAATTACACCTCTGCCAAGCTATCGTCTGTCACCAGACAACAAAATTACAAATTTACGAGGGAAAAAAATATAGTCATGTGCGAGAATCGAACCCGCGTGAAGGGGTGGATGGACGCGGTAATGTAATCGGCCGAGCAGGCGTTATTGCAAACGCAAGAATATTAAAATGTTGCAACAATTTTATTTTTAAATAGTTTGTAACACAGTTGTTGTAAGAATTTTTTTTTTGCTGAATGAGGCTGTACAATGAAGACTATTTCTATTAAATTTGTAGTCGACCTTCATTGGAGCGTCTTAGACGCCTAAATTGAATAAAAAATGGTCATTATAACTTTATTTTTCCTTAGCTTTTTGATACAAAGACAGGCAAAAAAATTAGGGTCATAAAACTGCTAAACAAAAAGAGTTTTGAATTTTTTGCCCGAAGCTGTTTTGTGAGCTTCCGTTTCCGTAGGCATTGTTGAAACCACAACGACAAGTCACAAACAAATTCAAGGCAATTAGCTTTGATGTGACGAAGATAATGAGGTGCTGCTAAAATATAAATGAATTATTCTATTATTACGAAATAAATTCATGTTACGAATCATAGAACATTAATCACTAATTAATAATTATAAATGCGAAAGTGTGTGAGTACGAGTGAGGTTAGGACTGAAAATGTTTGTTACTCCTTCGCGCTGAAACGGCTGACCCAATTTAGATAAAGATTTAGAAATTTTGAAGCGCTCGTAGCGAAGTTTGCTGTACCTGTTCTTAACCGATCAGATAAGTTAAGCAACGTCTGCCGCGGTCATGATTTGGCTGGGTGACCGCTAGTAACATTACTACTGAGCGCTTCCGTGCTTCGGAGGGCTTGTTAAGCAGTGGGTCCCGGTTGTTCTCTTAGGATGGCAGTCTTTATAGCAGGGTGGTAGGGCATTTTGCGAATGGCACGCCTGACTAACTACCACCCTCTAGTAGAAAATGGGTCGCCAAGTTTCTAACGGTGTGTTCTGGCAGCTGTCCTTGAGAGCCAGTAATTCAAGGTTAGCCTGAATAACACCTATGGCTCCATCATCACTAATGTATCAGGCATAACCCAAAAAATAAAAAAGGTTGAAACTTGGGATATAGAGAGTTTAAGTTCTCGATTAACAAGTAGAATAATTTTCATTTTTATCAATGCCTACTCGGGTAAAACCACGACGTGCTGATAGTAAAAGTATGTAAAATGAATATGCATAAAAAATCCCTAAAACTTATTTAACCCGGTCGTATACTTTACTTACTTGAGCCGCCGCAAGAACACTTCGTAAACCCTGACCTCAAAATGTCGCTTAAGTGTCACATTAGGTGGCAGGTTTCTTGTAAGGAACACGTTTCGATGGAACCTACTGACTTTTTTACGTTATTTTTACCGTTAATTTTGTCTTGATCACAATCTTAAGTGATGATGTAGTGAGAAATCGTAAACTGACTAAGTTGAAACTAGATCCTCAAGAGCGGAAATATACAAATAAGTCGTATTATTTTAATTGAGGGTAGACCTAGTGAGGCCACGAGCATTCGCAAAATATCCTCACCATATCATGTTATAAAAACAAACGTGTTTTCACTCCTTTTATAAAGCTCAAGTATAAATTAATTAAAAAAAAGTAAAAATACCGACCGAAAATTATAAATTTTTTGTTAATGTTTTATCTTTCCATTAAATTGCAGGTTATACATTTTTATGGAATCGTTTTTTAAAGCCCTTAATTTTGACAATATACTCGATGGGTTTGGAAGTAAAAAAAATATTTCAAAATATGGTGTCTCAAATCCGACAGCCTTTTGTTTTTATGTACCTGGTGTGATAAGAGCTGTGCATTAAAGAAACTCACAAACATACATACATTAAGTAATTAAACAAATTGAAACGGTTTAAATCGCGTATATTTATAATTATTTTTAATCGTTTTTCGCGATTATTACTATGTGTAATAATCACGAAAACCTAAGACAACATTATACATGCATGATCCCTGAAAACAAAACACTTATTTTTTTGGGCAGTAGTGCAAAAATACTCAGTTGCGTTCCGCGAGCGTCCCGAACGCTCCTTGAAAAACACCACCAGATGTGGTCGAAACTATAGTTATTTATCTGGATTATCTACGACAGTAATCCCGTATTTCTCTTTAAAAACCATAAAAAAGTGTTCTCAGGCCGAAAGATCTCCGACAAATCCTGACGACTACCATCCTAAGCCTCCGAGGCACGGATGCGCTCAGTTTTATTTCACTAGCGGCCACCTTTCCAAACAGTGCCTGCAGAAAAGGTTGCTTTACCTTCATCTACTATGACAAGTTCCGCCAGGAGCGCTTTAGAAACTTTTCTAATAATTCAGTCACCAATTCGAACTTTTTACTTTCTAGTTTGAAAGACTGCATAGCCAGTGAAATTAGAAAACTTTCTTCTGAGCAGAAGCATATTTATTAATGCTGCAATGGCTTGCTTCGTCAGTAAAGTGTATCAAACCACCCCGTGCCGTGACGTCACAGCACAAGCAATATTATGAAAAGTCACTACCCAAGAAGGGAAAACAAAGGCTACATTAGCATTTACAGTCTAAGCCTGTAAGTTTGAAAATCGAACAATCTACTTTTGAAAAAGGTTTCTTGATAGCGCGCGTTGCAACTTGCTGGTAACGTCATTTTTGACCTCTCCAGTGCGGAAAGAGGTGTTTTGGTATTCATTTATAAACTCTCAGCAAAATTTATTTGTACGGAAAGCGTTAGGCATTTTTTATCAGAATATATTATTGGAACACTGAAAAATTAACATTTTCTTAATTTTTAATTTTCGAACGCAACTTATATATAAGTTTATCTTATAAGATAAAATAAACCTAAAACCAGAAAATCATTTTTCATTTCTTATACTCGGAAAGTAGTGTTTGTTTCATCTGAGTCGCGGGTGGAAGATGCTGCTTACCACCTAAGGGCGAGTAAAAACTGATAGTAAATGCGTCTCTAGGGCCGGAATGACTTGTAATCATGGCAGCCATTGTTGTAAACAAAATAAGAGGTATTTTCATTGTAGAATACTATGCTGTAATAAAACAAATAATAACAACTACGTTTATGTTCATATAAAGGCTAAAATAACTATAACAGAATTAATGTGATTTTCTCAAGTTAGTGTGTTTTATAAAAATGTTAGTCACTAATTATGTTATGGAGCTGCAGCATTGTTAATTAAAAAAACAGATACATATTAGGCGGGATGGACCCCGGCGAGACGCATAGTGCTCCATATTTAAAATGTAGTCAAAGTCAAAGATATTTAAGAAAAATTCCAATTTTTTACTTTCCTTATGTTTGTAGTGAAAAGTATAGTGATTTTTCAGGTGAAAGTCCTAAATTCCTACTCGGACTATAGCAGTCTAAATACTTCGTATGGGAATTGATACCTTTCGACCTTGTAAAACAATATACTATAATTTTAAACAAATTAGCGGGAAAATAATAGATACGGTAAAAGATGCAGAGGGATGGGTGACTACTGAGGGCACGTTACGCCGTCGGTCCCAGCTGTATAATCATTATAGCATAGTGGTTGGGCACGCGTATAATAGTGATGCGAATGCCCGCCGAGCTAACTGACAACTTTAACTAGAAAATCTATGGCGCAGCTCTTAACGGATTTTTACCAAATTATTACTGAGTAGATTATTCTAAATTTCGGATTACCAAATATTTTATGAAAATGTATATTATGTGTGTGGGATGCGCAAATTATTTGCTATCAACTAGTAGCCATATAAGGCTTAAATCTTCCTGTACGAACTAATTATTGTTACAGACTAAAAGTGGATATACAAAGTTTCAGTAGCGCATTTAGTATTTTATTGCTGTCTCCTTAAGCTTTTGAATGAGATCGTTAAAGTATCTCTGCCTCCGCATTTATCCAAGGAATACCTACAGCAGTTTCATTTAAGCTTTGATTATGTAACAAGAAGTTTTTATTGGTAATTAAAGAATATATTTCTTGTTAAGTAAGCGTTTATCAGTAGCTGAGCATTCGTGATTTGACGACTTAATTATAGTAGAAAATATTATGTGTAAAGAAAGAAGGTACTCTTAGTAGAGATATTTCAGTAAAAAAATGCACGCCTCTTTAATTGTTAAAACCTAAAATTGTGAATTACTTTTTTAATCGATAAAAATAATAATGCAGGAACTTAAAAAGATAATTAGCTTAATTGTGTTACTAGAATGATATAGAAAATGATCTTCATTTTGAAATTCGAACTCCTTACCTTTTTCAAATGAAAATGGTCAAATGAATTTCATATCCGTTACCAATTGGCTGCGTTCGGAAACAAGTGACTTACACTTGTCAGTTAATCATGGTTAAACGTCTTGCAATAGGTTAACTTAATCGTTTCTGAACGAGCATCGAGTAACTCCTGAGTAACAAGGAGTCATATTTTTTTCCAGATCTTTTGCATATATTTTTCTATGACAAACATTAATCACTAAGATCTTGGAAAATATTAAATTACATGTAAAAAATATTTTAAGTAAATATATTTTTTTACAAGGAATAAAAAGAATCCTTAAGTGGACTTTCAAATGACAACTGATTACCCTTCACCCGACAGGTGAAAATCCTTCCCTGGAGTACGTTCCTGCATTCCTTCGACAAAAGGAGTCCTAACCGCAGATATACGCCGTTCCATCACTCCAAACGAGCTTAATTTGATCTTGACAAGATTTGATCATACCAGGTTAATTATCAGAGATAATTATGCTCTGCCTAGCCAAAATTTTACTACAATTTTTTCGGCCAAATTTGGCTAGCTGTTAAATGAGACACATACAATATATTTTGCACAAGCGAAGCCGATTAGTAATTACCACATTATTATTGTTTAACTACGTAATGAGCCTGATTTCCAAAACAGGCAGAAAATATTTTGTAACCTAAAAAAAACATATTTTTACAGTAGCTAAAATGGTTGTTCCAGGTGTGTTGATCAAATCTAGCTCGACCAATATTTGGCCAAGGATTTGCAGGAACGCACCCCAGTTTCGCATCGAGTAACATAATCGACTGTCAATTAAACTTCTACTTGTTTTTGGAACGGCCGCAAGTCAATGTAAAAATCATAGACCTAGGATTTTTTCGCTACTACTAAGCCTATGGCGAAAATCCATGAGGTGATTTCTGGACAGCTCTCAAGTAAATTTTACATACCAATATGTATTGTCATCCAGTGATTTCCGAACGCGCTCGTATTAGACAAAATTACCATCTTACGATGGAGATGAACTTCATTTTGATATATAATATATATTTGAAAACAAAATCCATATTAAATTTTTAAAATAAGTTTTATTTTTATTACCATTCTAGTAACACAAGAAGGCCCCTGTTTTTAGGATTCCGTACCCAGAGGGTAAAAACGGGACCCTATTAATGAGACTTCGCTGTCCGTCCGTCCGTCTGTTACCAGGCTGTATCTCAAGAACGGTGATAGCTAGACAGTTGAAAATTTCACAGATGATGGATTTCTATTGCCGCTATAACAACAAATACTAAAAATAAAATAAAATAAATATTTAATTCTTTACCGATTCTTGCTCGATACTAATAACGGTGACCGGTTTAACTATTCACAGAATATTTAGTTTTATTTTCTCTTTCAATATAACTAATTAAAATAAAATAAATAATTAAGGGGGCTCCCATACAATAAAATAGGTTACCGCCGTACCTATCCAGCTCAATCGGACACTGCGAAAAGTGTCTGTAACTTGCGAGATTAGGTTACAGATAATGGTACGGAACCCTTCGTGCGCGAGTCCCACTCGCACTTGGCCGTTTTTTTATTTTCATCATTTTTATTTTGTGAACGAAGTTTACTTTTGGCATTATTATATGTTCTATGCTTTTGGCCATAAGATCGTTTAGTCGCTACACTCTTGTCAAAGTAGTCGTTTAATGTACGTAGATTATAAGATATCATAGCGAAGGTAGTCTCTTTTGTTCGACGCCTCTCAGTCTTGTAATAAACGCGCTCAAGGAATCACGGTGTTATTATTTGTGTGATCACCACATATTCCCTCAGGACATTTTATTGGTTGTCACATCAGGAGTGGTGACACGCCTCACAATCCATCGCCATTCCTCTCGCACCGCTGTCTTCCTGGTAAACTCGTGTAATGGACAATCCATAATATATCATTGTTATAGTATCTATTATTAAAACAGTCATTGCAAACTCAATTACAATTTGTAATAGACTTTCATAAGAGCGGTGTTAAAGCGTTAATTGAATAAATGATTTTGGCTTTGAGTAAATCATATCTTTATACATCAAAGCGCGAATAATGTAGAAAAGTAACTTGAATCTGTTACCTTTGCTTTATGACAATTAATTTTATGAGCTTACATTTATTTATTTATTTATTTATTATCCAAACTTACAAATAATATACATATTACTATGATGCAAAAAACAACAAGGCCATGATACCTACCATTCGATTGATATATGAAATAAGAATATAATGACTATACTACGAATAAGTGTAACGGTAGAAGTGCAACTCTCATACAATTACCGCCTTTGTTTTCGGACTCATCATGTTCACAATTAACTGAATTCGGAAGATAGTACGTGTTTTGTACAATGTTCCAAATTCAATTGGATTGGTTAATTGATTTGGCGCTTAGATATGATTGCATCCGATTGGTCACTACAAGGTATATTGTTGCACCGCACGGTACCCTTTTTAAACCACGCCCACCGCGGTAAGGTTTGCGTTCTGCTGTTTTTGAGCTTGACTTACATTGTATTAACATATTTATTTGTTGTGACTATGCCATAATTATCTTCCTGTGGATGATATAAAAGGCGATGAAAAGAAATGCGCATAATGATCGTCAATAGGATGGACAGTTATTTCTGTTAAAAAATATCAGAAGTAGGGTGACTGTTGACGCATCTCGTCACTTGTGACGAAATGTCTAAAATCTGTTGTAGAGGTAACCTGGGCCTCGTGTTATATTCGGAATCTTTAAGAAAAAAACCCCTGGTCCCAGCCGGTTAATATGGATAAAACTCGCTGCAGTTTTTAAGTTGAAGGCCTTGTGGAAATTTGGTAACCAAATTACAGTAAAAAAAAACACGTATCTGGAGAAAATCGCGGGTATTTTAAACATCTATCAAGCGTTGTCTATCCACACACAGATACAATTACAGATATGATGCTATGTTATTAATATTGTTACGTGTTTTCTGTCTCTACCCAAACCAACGTATACAAAAATATGCAAGCAACAAGAAAATTTCTTTATGCTTAGCGAGACAAGGGAAATATGCCTTATCAACACTTCCCTTTGAGATAATATAAGGCTTTGCCGTCGAAATCTTCGGAAACATTTTTGATCCTCGTTCACTAAATTGCCCGAATGGGGACGAAAGTTTTTGGAAACGTTCCGATTATAGCCGATCCCAGCCGAGTCCAGCATCCATTAGTCCGATCCCTTTCAACGATAAAAACGTGCTTTGTTTCCCCTCACGTCCCTCTTATTTTTTATTCTCCCACTTTTTTTTCCAGTTAACCGGAGTATTTGCAAATATTTCATTACGTAGTCGGCCTATTGAAAAAGATTTTTTTTGTTGCCGAGATAAAAAGGGTTTCATTTGTTTGAATTGGAAACCAAATTGCGTTTAGGTCATGACTGTTTTCTTTATTGTTCATCTAAAAGCGAACAATGTGCTTTTATGGCTTAATATTAGGTCATTGTGATGCTAACGACGCCCGTGTAAATTAAGAGGCATTTTACATTTTAATGCGGTATACGAAGATTTTAAGCGCTTAATTTACTATCATAGGAAATATCTACAAGTTGTTTAATAATTGATAAAAAAAGAATAATCTGTTCTCTTTTCAGTTAATGTACCAGATTTACAAACATAACATTAATTATTTTGTAGTGACCAATCTCCCGCACCTTGTTTTACGATTTAAAGTACACATAGCCAACTTCAGAGTTCTATCTCTTGTATAAATATTCATCAAATTAACTAAAAAAAAAACTGTGCATCAGGCATATAATCCTGTTGACACATAGTGTACTAGAATATCGATAATTAATCGTCATTGTAGAAAAAAAATAAAGATCTTGCGCCAATTTCCACGAATTATATCAGCAGTTTACCACGATATATTGTGTTTAATAAAGTGTAATTCCAAACAAATATTATATGAAAAGAAAGTCCATTCTTTTATTAATCTGATCTTCAATAAATTGTGATATTAACTCTGTTTTGTTAGACAAGAAAAAATATTTAATATAACTCGAAATGCTTATAAATTGAAATGTACAAGCGCGAGGCGATCAGTACCGCGCGAGCGCCCATCGAGGTAGGACCTGTGTTCGTTTTGCCTTGCTCTGACGTTTCGTACGCGGAACGCTTAGACGCAAGTTTATAGTGCGACCACAGAGTTTTGATCATGTCTTTATTTTTTTAAGTAACAAACTATACTCTATATTTGTTGTCCATAATATAAGTATTGTTGTCTTGTTAAGTAACTACATCTTTAGTTTCTGTTCATCCATTGTGTTAAAAAAAGGAAACGTCACAATTATGCAGCCTTATACAGCGTTATTGGAAAAATGCTAACAACCTCAGAGGGTTGACTTCTTCTTTTTGGTCTGCTAGTTTTTATATTATTCTAGTTTAAATTAGTAACTCACTATAACTTTTGTTTTAGGAGGATAAGATGGCAGGCGAATAATTGATTTCCAATACTTTTGGATTCAGTTTATGTCTATAAGTGAACACAGCGATAACTTCAGCTGGAAATTAAACTACCTTCCTCATTTGTACAAACCGGGATACCAGTTAGCGGTCGATAGTCGTATTTACAAATTTACCATAAAATCTGCGTAAGTCCGACTTTCATAATACAAATGGTTTTTTAAAAGGATGCATCCTTGCCCATACAAGAAAAAATCCATATTTTTCTGAGATAACGGAAGTATTTTGAATATTTTGATGAAATCTGAAACCAGCAAAAATTACATTTTGGCCCCAAAATATTACGTCATTTCATATAAATCTCGTAACTACGTCAACAGTTATAAACCTAAAAAACCGCAATTTTGCATATGTATAAGTCATTTTTCACTCGATACATTTTGCAACGCAAACACTTACCGATGCAAATTTGCGTATTAAATAATCTCGTAACTAATTTTAAACTTCAAAACCAAAAAATCTGAAATAATACAGGTGTATAAATTACATGTAAATAATAATATCAAAGAAGGACCAAAGCCGTAGGTGGTATAGTTTTTCAGAAAAAAATATTGCTCTCCAATACAGTTTTCCCGCCAAAGTTCTTAAAACAATTGGGTTGTTTTAATCTTGTTACTTTAAAATATTTGGCGTAAAAATCTGTAACAATTCATGGCTAAAGAACATTAGTAAATTATCATATTAAAAGAAGAATCGAAGTTTTAGGTGAGTTAGTTACAAAAAAATTAAAATAGCAATTAAATTACTATTTCCCACCATTTTTGTCGTGTGTTCAAACCCCATTTCCAGTATTTTTTTTTATAAAGAGGTGTATTATCATTTATTTTCAATAGAGGAAATAGTGAGCATAAGAGTATATAGTGAGGATGGCATTAGTATCAAGAAGTATATACGTTGGTTATAGATTGCATCAAAGATATTCGATTATAAAACAAAAAAACCTCAAAATCTGTAAATATATATTTACATTTCGCTGTTTGGTCTACTCAAACTAAATGGATGAAAATGTTATTTTTTTAATGGTATAGGTGATATATTGTGGTATGGGAATATGAGGGTGACTTGTTTAAGTAATGGAAAACCAAAAACGTCATGGGACGTTTGTGGTTGGTACTAAGTTGTTTTCCGGATGCACAGAAAAATAAACCTCAATCCTATGCATGGTCATTATAGCAGACAGTGTTAACGACTGGATATAGATACTGAAGAGTGTGAACGAGGAAAATAGCAATTTTTGGAAAATTTAAAAGAAAGAGCTTTTAGTCCGCAGCTTTTAATCAATCCCGTTACGTCAAATATTTATATAATTTTAAGCTGTATATTTTTTTTATTATTAAAGTTTATTGTTGCAATAAATGATTCAAACATATCTATTTTTTATTCATCAAAGATGAAATGTAAATATACGATTCACGATGTAGGTTGACTATTTAACCCATTGATATCTGCGATAATGATAACAATAGAATTTCATTCATAAATATGTACATGCCTACTTCTTTTCTATAACATTAGCAAGTAATCGACAAGAAATTGATTATTTACTCATGCCAATCACACAATTTTTAAATTTGCAACTTACATTTCTTTATTAATGAGTGCTAGTATCAAAATATTTTACTCACAGTCACGCTATTCCGTCGTCACTTCTTTCGCTTGTGTAAGCGATGCGCTGGCATTTACCTAAACTTCAGTAGCGTGATTTTGTGAAATGGCTCTTAAAAAGTAATTTAAATTTTGCGCTTGTAAAAATATTATCTAAATAATGTTTTGTTTTGAATGTTTTATATTTTAATCCTTAGAATAAATTAATAAGATGTCAGAGTCTTACTCTAGCGCTTTCTGAGGAACTGATATCTTAAACTGCGATACCCAAGACGCCTGCCAAGCGTTAGAATTATGGCAAATCCATCCTTAACAGGGGTGGATGTGTTCAGCAGTGGACAATCCGGCTGATACAGTACAGAGTACCTATATTTATTTAAATGTATCGATTGGTTAATTCATTAGAGTATAGTAAGTTATTAATATGTTATTTAGTCTTTTTCAGCTGAAATGTTTCCTAAAATTAATAGCTGATAAGCAAGACTTATCTCACCTGATGGTAATTAATGATATAGTTAAAGATTTTGTTCAGGCTAAGCTAGCATTAGTGGTTTACAAAGTTTGCTACCGGGACACACCGTTAGGTGCTTTGCCACATATATTCTACTTGATCCTGTTAGCTAGCAGGCGGGCAATAGCAAAATGCTACAATGACCACGCTATAACGACTGCCATTTAGAGACAAAAACCGGGATTGACGGCTTTACATGCCCTCTGGAGCATAGAAGCGTAATGTGCCTAGCGGTCACCCATAAAAGTCATGACCGCAGCGGACGATGACTAAGCGAGTTACGATACGATACGAGTGCTTGAAATATAGGGATAAGGGTAGGTAACTGATTAAACCCTTACCAACTCCAAAGTTCCAAATGCCAACGCGTCCATATTGTCATGTTGACGACTACATCGTTTCTAAACCTTCGCGGATGATATTAAATTTTGACGGAATCAATAAGTCTATTCGAAAATGTGATTTTAACTAACCTCAACCTTTCGATTCAGTTGCATCGACCGTGGTCACGAGATGACTGAAGAGGCGCGAGGCTGCATCTTTAAATGCGGGTGTTATTTCTAACTACCCACATTTGGTGATACAATTTAAAAACTACCACGGCCACTACACACAATAGCATCAATATCTTATAAATAAGATTTCAGCAAACTGAAGCCATTCTCCCGATTGAAATTTTTGTTTGATTTCAATCGCTTCTTGGACAATTCTAAGATAGAAATGCCGATCTGTAAAGAGTATCTTCGACCTGTGAAGCTTAATCTAGTTGTTTGGTCCAGTTGTCTTTTTTTTCTTTAATGTGACACATGTGATGTGACTGAACCAGCTGGAGGTCCACCTGGTGTTAAGCGGGCAAATGTCTGCCTATAACAGATGCATTTCGTCACAAGTTACGAATTGCACTGTGCCGTCACCTTGAACCATAGTTGTTAAGTCTGTCATGTGTTTGTAATTTCACTGGCTCTCAAGGACTGCTGCCGGCACACAACGTTATGTCTGATTGCTTATTATAGCTGCGATATGTTCTATTATCCTTCCCGCGATAGTTTTTGTTTCACCGATGCAAGAACAACGTTGAGGATAGTCAAATTAACATTTTGATTTTATGAAGTGCGCGAATAGACCCGTTGTAAAATGTAGATAACAACATAACACTGATTTTGTTTTTTTATTTTTTGCAGTGGCGCATCCCGCTCATGACTAGGTATAATTTTTCCTCTGCTTGTTATTTTGTTAACATAACACTAAGTTTAATATTTAAATAACCTCGACGTCTACCAATACAGATTTACAATACAGATCATCATCTATCTAAAACCTATTCATTGAAAACATTCCAATGAACCCAGACATGATTTTGCTGTACGTAGGTAAAAATTAAGGTATCCTGTAGATTCCAGTTGATGCTTCAGCATCAAGTCAAAGTTACTATAAACTTGCAATATTATTGAAGTAACAGGTTACCAAAATAAGAATCGATCAGACCTGAGGATGTTGTTCACATCCCTTTATGAGCTATCAACTGGAAAATATCTGATGTTCTTGATACGGCTAAACAAGTTTTCTTGAATCATCGCTGAAAACACTCGAGATCAAGTTGAAACAAAATTAAGTAGGTAATCAAAATTAGTTCACTCATTTGGGAGCTACTATGCTAAGTATAGACACACATATACACACGTAAAATATATAACATGTTTGGGTCGGAGGTCAAAAATAAAGTGTAGGTATTTCCAAAACAAAAAAACCATTGAGTGATTCCTAACCGAATCTGTCTCCTATGACACTAGCTGTCTATTTTTGATGGCATATCCGGAATACGCGTCAAGCCCCGACCGTATGGTATGGGGATTTGGGATGCATAGATTTTTCATGCTGTCACTCATAACTGCGGACAGCCGACCCATGTAAGACTATTGGAAAATAGTTGTACTACCCTTTGCCAATTTTATCGGCTTGCCTACCTATTGTAAAATTTGGACCGCCATTTGACCCCCATTTGAGTTATTATCGTCTGTCTCCTGGATAGACATAATAAAAAACTAGGATAACGATTTGTCCCCTTATCTACGGGGAGACAAACATACTTTTTTAATTTATTTTCGAAGCAGTGATGGCTCAGTGGCATTGGCTATGGACCTATGGATGTTAAGTGGACTAACCTCTGCCTATAACAGATGCATATCGTCACCGACGAATTGCACTGTGCCCGTCACACAGAGACGTACAGTTGTGCCTGTAATTTCACTGGCTCTCAAGGACTGCTGCCGGAACACACCATTAGGTGCTTGGCGACAGATTTTCTACCTGAGGGTGGTCGCTAGCCAGGCGGGCATTCGCAAAATGCCCTTCCACCATGCGGTGAAGCTCAAGCCCGCGGCGGGAGTCGAACCATGGACCTGCTGCGCGGCAGTCCATATCCAATGCCACTGAGCCATCACTGCTGATCTGTCATGTGATTGATCCAATATACCTTAAATGTCAAACTATGGATAATTTTAGTTCTATATACATACCTTAAATGTCTAACTATGGATCGTTTTAGTTTTAGTTCTTTTTTCAGCCACCTGAACAGATGAGTTGGTAGCACTGTATTTTATTTTACTCTGTATATGTCTGTATTGTATGTTATTAAGTACCTATCTACTGTAGTCAGCGTCCCACTGCACTACGCAAACACACAATCACGGTTATATTTATGAAAATATTACCGTGACATAATCATTGTTAGTTATTTTGTGTAATATTGTAGTATTTGTAAATGTTTCTTTTATGTTTTACTGTAGGACTTTAATGATATATAGTAGTATTATATAATATGTATAATTAATTTACACCGCGGGAAGACGTCGGTATCCGGGAAACAGAATACCTTGTCTGGACACCGACATACTATTTAGATTGTTTAAGTACTTTAAATTGAAATAAATAAACATTATTATTATTATTATTATAATTTCCATTTTTTTGAATAATTACCTATAATAGACGTATACATTTTTTTTTCCAAGTCTTTTAATTCCAACAATTAACATTTTTATCGCTTGGGGCACTTATTTAATGCTAATAGTTCCCGATTGATTATTTTTTTTGGGATATAAGGGCAAACAAGCATGCGGCTCACCTGGTGGTAAGTGATCACCGTCGCCTACGAACATCCGCAACACCAGAGGTATCGAGGATGCGTTGCCGGCCTTTGAGGAGGGAATATGCTCTTTTCTTGAAGTCCGCTAATATAAATATTTTGCCTAAAATGGTCTGGTTACCCCAGAGATGTCCATATTTTCAAGATCTACTGTTTTTGAGCTTGACTTATATCCGCGTACGTATTACCAAGGTTTCAGTTCACGCTGTTATTATATTATGTTTAGGATTTTTAGGAAAACTTATATCTTAGTAAATTATATAAAACAGTTCTAGTAGCAATTTGTTGGTACATGTTTTTCCAGTGGACACTTAGGTAACATTAGAAGCAATAATGGCTCAGGGGCATGGTTCGAATCGTTTGAGCTTCATCGCATGGTGGATGAGCATTTTGCGAATGCCCGCCTGGCTAGCGACCACCCTCAGTAGAAAATCTGTCGCAAAGCACCTAACGGTGTGTTCCGGCAGCAGTCCTTGAGAGTCAGTGAAACTACAGGCACAATGAGACTAACAACTATGTCTCAAGGTGACAGGCGCAGTACAATTCGTAACTCGTGCGAAATGAATCTGTTATAGGCGGAGGTTAATCCGCTTAACATCCGCCATAATAACATAAAAAAATAAACATATATGAGATTATAATGAAACAAGCAAGAGGCCCACCTGAACTTAACGGGTACCCTCTGTCGAACTGTACTGCGCCCGTCGCCCTGTGACATACAGTTGTAAGACTCAGGGTCATAACAGTGGTTAAGTCTCATGTGCCTGTATTTTATCAATTTCACTGGCTCTCAAGGACTGCTGTCGGGACACACTGTTAGGTGCTTGGCAACAGATTTCATACTTGAGGGTGGTCGCTAGCCAGGCGAGCATTAACAAAATACCAACTCTTCAAACATGCGGTGAAACTCGAGCCATCATGGAACCTTTAAGAATCCTTTTTTAATTAATCATCTTGATGTTTGTTGATTTTCGCTTTGATATTTAAAAATAACTGCTCAAGAAGCTGTGTTTCCGTTTTTCTCGTAGAGTCTAACAATATTTTTGCTGAACGTCGCGTAAGAATTTATTAACAGCATTTTTTCTTATAAGCAGGATTTTAAAACCTAATAGTTTTGTAGACGCCGAAATAGAATAAAATATAATATAAAATATAATTTTAATTATAATTGACTTGGATTATAGTAAAAAGACGTATTACCATATTTTAACGGTACATTTGTTTTTAAAAATACCAGTAGAATTTCTTGAAATTAAAATGTTACTGTTTACGTTCCTTTCCAAATAAAGTAGTTTCTTCATACTTTAAATACTAAGAGTTCAAACTCGGTGAAACTTTGCATGTATATCCTAGAGTCTATCTATGCTTCTGGATTTTCAAGATTTTCGAAAATTCGTTTTCGTATGGGAATTGTTATTTAGTCATTTAGATATAAAATACCTAATAAATTGGCAATCCAGAAGCATAGATAAAAGGTTCAGCAAAATGCGTACAATATTTTACCATGTTTGAATACTTGGCATTTAAAATATGACGAAATTACGTTTGTATGGAAAACGCTCCGTGCACTCTACTCTTAAGAGCGTCGTCAATCAAATCAAAAATCAAATCAAAATCCATTTTTTTACGTCGTAGATAACGATAAAACTATCATTACTATAGGTTAGTAATAATAGTTTATGCCTATAATTGATTTAATTTTACAATATTAATTTGAATGTCTCATATATCACAGTTTAACATATTGAGTAATAAATTTTACAGCATCGTTATGAAGTTTAGATGCCATTATAGTGAAATGTTATGATTTAATGCAGCACAAAACATATTGTAACCATATAGTGTAGAATAGCTTACATTTTCTTTAAAAAAAAAGTAGAGTAGATGGATATTTAAGTTAAACTTACCGAACAATATGAAGATGCAGCTCAGCTCAGCCGTCCACATTTTTATATAATGTCTCTTCACATCATGCGTCCAGCACTATTCACCTTACTGAATTGTCACTACACCCACTTTTCATAGTTCAGTTCACTTTTTATTACAAGAACACAATTGCAACGATAGTCCAAGTTGAAGAGCGCTCGGTTGCCCACAATTTTATTAACAGCGACTGGTCTCAAACCCTTCGGAGATAAATTAAAAATTATTGAGAGTAAAAGACAATGCCTACTCCAAGCTAAGAGCGCCCGCCGCGGCAACACTGGACCGCGCCGCGCTCCCTTTGAATAGAGTTTTGAATATTTACATCCAGCAATGTAATAAATCTATGAAATAATAACATCAGGTGGTCCTCGTGCTTGTGCCGTCACAAACACATAAAAAAAAAACAAAAATCTTTCACCCCGAAATGTTTGTTATGACTAACAGAAGTCAACCCTAAGAGTTAGTTAAGATTTTTCTAATAACACTGTATTGACAAATCAGAGAATTGGCTAATAGAGTTTGCAGATTCTTCAAAATAAATCTTAATTTAGTTAAATTTGCTTAGCTGTTCTTAACCGATCAGCATAAAGTCAAAGTCAAGTCAAAGTCAAAGTCAAAATCATTTATTCAATTTAGGCGTCTACGACGCTCTTATGAAGGTCAATTACAAATTTTAGTATTGAAATATTCTACATTGTACTGCCACGTTCAGCAAATAAATTGTATAGAGCCACTGCGAGAAGAACGGGCAAGAAACTCGGGGCCATTCTTTTAAACATCTTTTAACAATGTGTTACATACATACTATATAATAGAGTTATTACAATATTTGTTTAAATTATGTAGGTGACAGGCAATAGCTTGGCGGAGGCGGAATTGTCCAGGCATTTTTGTCGTTTATGTAATCAGAAACTGTGTAGTAGGATTTTTTAATCAATATGTTTTTCACATGCAACTTGAATTTCCCTTCTGTGAGCGTTGTAATATGTTTAGGAACTTTATTATAAAACCGCACACAATTACCTAAGAAGGACCTTTTATTTGTCTTTGCTAATCTAAAACCTGGCACCACTATTTTATCTTTATTCCTAGTATTGTAATCGTGATTGTCACTGTTTAATTTAAATTTACTCAAATTTCTACGAACATACATAATATTTTCAAATATATACAGACTTGGTAAAGTTAAAATATCAATTTCTTTAAAAAGATCCCTGACTGATTCCCTAGGACCCATTTTATATATGGCTCGAATTGCACGCTTTTGTATGATAAAGATTGTCTCTATCACAGCAGCAGTTCCCCACAGCAATACGCCATACGACATAATACTGTGGAAGTACGCGAAATAAACTAGGCGAGCAGTAGCTACGTCTGTTAACTGTCTTATCCTAAGAACTGCATATGCAGCAGAACTAAGTCTTCCGGAGAGATCATGTATATGTGGATCCCATTGTAAAGTGGAATCCATTTTGATTCCCAGGAAGACTGTCGCTTTGTCAATAGGGAGTTTATCTGGGCCAAGCTTTATGTTTGGTTCAACATAAGGAACATTTGGTAAAGAAAACTTTAAACATTTCGTCTTTTTTGAATTTAGGAGAAGATTATTAGCGGCGAACCATTTACAAATCTTAGATAATACATTATTTACATGCGTCAGTTCACTGTCTTTCCTATCTACTTTAAAAATCAGAGAGGTATCATCTGCGAATAAAACAATATCGCAGAAATCGTTGACCATGCAAGGCAGATCATTAATATATGTTAGAAACAGAAAAGGTCCCAAAATTGATCCCTGTGGTACTCCCATTTTTACCAATGACCCGGAAGAAGTATTGCCACTTATTCCAACCCTCTGTAGCCTGTCTGACAGATATGACTCTATAAGATTCAGAGCTTTTCCACGAATACCATAGTGGTAAAGTTTACGAATCAGAGTGCAGTGCTCTACACAGTCTACTCTACATAGTTCTACATAGTTAAGCAACGTCCGCCGCGATCATGAGTTGGATGGTTGACCGCTAGTGACATTACTACTGAGCGCTTCCGTGCTTCGGAGGACACGTTAAGCCATCGGTCCCGGTTGTCATCTTAGGATGGCAGTCGTTATAGCATGGTGGCATTGGCTATGGACTGCCACGCAGCAGATCCATAGTTCGAATCCCACCACGGGCTTGAGCTTCACCGCATGGTGGAAGGGCATTTTGCGAATACCCGCCTGGCTAGCTACCAACCTCAAGTAGAAAATCTGTCGCCAAGCACCTAACGGTGTGTTCCGGCGGCTGTCCTTGAGAGTAATTCTAGGTTAGCCTGAACAGCATCTTCGACCACATCATCACTTACCAACAAGTGAGATTTTGTGATTAGTGGTCAAAGGCTAACCTATCAATTATAAAATAAAAAAAAAACTTTACTTACTTAACCTTAACATAACCATTTGTAGAACAATATTGGTGTGAGGCAAAGAAATTTGAACTGCAACTTCTTACTCTAAGTTTTCTGAGGTCTTGCAGTGTGAAATTCTAGGGGGTGAAGGCATGAATTAACACGCGACAAAGAATGTTGTGAGATTTTCGCATTCTTCACGCCTGCAACGGAACGGTGAGACCGTACGTAAAAAGTCTATTGCGCGCTTTTAAAATAGTTCGGTATCTATAATAGGCACATATTTTGATTGGCAAAGCAGATATATCAGTATCGGTGTCTTTTTTTTTATTGCAGGTAGGTAAACCTTTGACCACAATATCACTGGATGGTAAGTGATGATGTGGTCGAAAGTGTTAACAGGCTTAACCTAGAATTAATGGCTCTCAAGGACAGCTGCCGGAACACACCGTTAGGTGCTTGGCGACTGATTTTCTACTTGAGGCTGGTCGCTAGCCAGGCGGGCATTCGCAAAATGCCCTACCACCATGCGGTGAAGCTCAAGCCCGCGGCGGGATTCGAACTATGGATCTGCTGCGTGGCAGTCCATAGCCAACGCCACTGAGCCATCACTGCTTCGATTACATCCCTACTAACGATATGTTTTAAATACTCATACTATTACTACCTAATTGTATTTAGTTAGTCTGAACAACATCTTCGACCACATCATCACTTACCTTCAGGTGAGATAGTGGTCAAAGGCTAAGCTATCAGGCATAAAAAAAAGTATTTTCGGTACTTGTACAGACGCTAGAAGGCATTTATTACCGAACAAATGAAATTGAAACCTTTTGATTTTTATTATCATAGCTCCAATTTGGTAAGTTAATCATATAATACTATCATAAATTATTTCTTTTTATTTGAAGCATAACAGCTACTTTCAAAAGCTATCTTGAACTTTGAACTTTGATGGATTTATTAATATATTCGTTATTTGATAAAGGTTATTCCACTTTGAAAGTTAACATTTACCTTAAGTGATTAGTTGCCCATTAGTAAATTCAATTTATTTCGTTCCATTGTATCTCACCCTTATGATATTGGAAGTTCAATATTGTATAGGTAGCAATCATAAATCACTTTTGGTTGTAATCAAGAGTTATCGTCGTGTGACTTTATCTTTTAACTGGCACGTACACTTTAATAGATATTAAGCTATCGCGAAGCTATAGAACTATATAGTAGGTAGAACTATATAATAGGTATTGAAGATAAAATAATGAAAAAATATCTAAGTGCGTGTCGGAATCGAACACCGAGGATTACGTGTCAATCCTTACTATAATAATATAATAAACGGGCTAGTTTGTGTGTATGAATGAATGGATGGATGTTTGTTACTCTGTCATGCAATACTACTTTATGAATTTTAATGAAACTTTACAATAATATAGCTTACACATCAGAGTATCACATAGGCTATAATTTATAAAGATATTGTGAGAATTGTCTAAAATATAACGATAAATGTCAAGTAAATAGAAAAAAAATCTACCATATGCGATCTATTCTCGCGTTCACTGCAGACACCTTTACATAATATATCACGTACGCGTACGTAATATATAACGGAAATGTTTATATTTAATTGTCCTAAAAATCGTTATTGTTTGGGATTACCAGATCATTAGCAGGGCTCACTGCAATAAGCCTAATGTTATTTTGTGTAATTAATCTTTTATACCACAATCACACTAAGTTTAAGGTATGTATGTATTAAAATTCATTCGATATGTAAGAAACATAAATTAAATCTTAGGCGATCTATTACAGAATTGCTCCAGGGGTGCCGGGCTAGAATGTCACCCCCCATCTCAACCCGTGGGTATCGTAAGAGGTGACTAAGGGTAACACACCAGAAGGTGCGCAGCAGCACTTTCTGAGGAACTGATATCTGAGATATCAGTCATCAGGCGTCTTGGGGATCGCAGTGCCTACACTGCTCACTTTGCCATAATCCCCACGCCTGCCAAGCGAGGGAATTATGACAAACCCCCCTTAACGGGGGAGGCTGTGTTCAATAGTGGACAATCCGGCTGACAGCAACAGTACAGTCATCTACCAAAAAGATGCATTGTCTCTTAAAACTTCAACCGGCTACGTATTATTTATACTAGTTCAAAAGAGAGCTTAGTTGTAGGGTTGTTCTTCTATTTCATTTTCTTGTTCGGAACCCAAATAAGCGTTATTAAGCCTTTATAAATTGTCGGCTAACCGATCATTTTATCATATAATGAAAGTAATTATTCAACATATTGTACAAATATACTACCGTTATATGCATAAATTGTGTTTGTTACATATAATTATGTGTTTTATTTGTAATTGAAAGCGCTGCTCAAGTAGGTAGAAAAACTGTCACCAAACACCTATAAGTGTTTTCTGGCTTCTTCAAATCCAGTTCCCATTTTAGATTTAGCCTGGTCTACTAACGTCAGGTGAGATTGTGGCCAAAGGCTAGCCTATCAGAAACTAAAATAGGTAAGTATTCATTGACGAACATCAAAAGGCCTGCTGTTTAGAGACAAACACAATATTTGTTCTCGCGCCTCTTTCGAGTTCCATTCTTTGTTACCCTTTCCGTTGTCACCACAAAGAAGCTTGAACGTGACCTGTCACCAACAGGGCTTCCACGGAAACAATTTCGCGGTATCGTATTTGGAAGCACTTTCCAAATCGGACGTGAGGTCGCCACATGTGTCTGACAAGTGAGACATGAAAGTTGATTGCATGGTATGAACAAGTTAACATTTAGACAAAAATTTAAATAGTAGTTACAATATTATAATAACAATACAATATTTATTTATTTCAATAGTCATAAGCATTCATGTAACAAATAGGGGTGTACCCAAATACAAGTCATAGTCAGAAACACAATTTCTGCGGACTCCAAACTAGGCACGACGCCTATATCTTGGGACCCGAGTGCAATCTTATCTAATGTTTAGCTTTTGACTCGACTACATACTGGGACCTTACAAAACTATATCGTATTTACACGGTTAGAGCTAAAATGACTTAAAATTTAGATTTAATGGTTAGAAGATAACAGTTTTCATGTTCAATGAGTGAAGTTAACGTATGTGTGTCAATAATGTGTGTGAGGGCGTGTGTGTGTGTTTGTGTGTGTGTGTGTGTATGGGTGCGTATGTGTGCATGGAAGGGAGTTTAAGGGAAGTCAAGTGGTACAAGTTGATTTCATCATCCAAATTTAGTAAGTTGACGAAAAGCTTATCCGAGAAAACTATCTATAAGGTTACGTACGACTTTTTAGCGCTTGAAATTATAAAAGAAATATTAGTATAGGTACTTAAATTATGGTAGGCTAGATAAGAAATAAATAAATAACTAATGTACAGGATGGCCCACGGCTGTGCCACACATAGGGATATATGTGTGGCACAGCCGTGGGCCATCAATATATCACATATAGATACTATACTTTTGATATAGAAGAGGACATTCTTCTGAAAAATGTATTAATTTTATTTTTAAAGATAAAAAGACAGCATCCTCAGAATTATAATAACGTCTACTTCAAAATAGATATTATTATATAAACCTGCCCGAAATGCTACCGGAACATACCGTTACGTGCTTGGCGCCAGATTTTCTACTTGAGGGTGGTAGCTAGCCAGGCAGTCATTTGCAAAATGCCCTACCACCATGCATATATTCATTAAGAAACTTGGATATTCACTGGATGTAGTGAACCGGAGCCCTATCTTGTTAATAAAAAAGATTTCGTCGATCTGCACCAGAAAGATTATTTATATCACCATCCAAAATCACAAAAGTGTTATATTTTATGATTATTTTTGTAAGGTTGAGTTATTTAGAAAAACATAGCTCATGTGATTAACACATTCGACCGTTATTATAAAAACATAATTATTGTTATCTTTACATTTCAAGCGAGTTCGTTTCCCATGCATTTCATTAACACTGGATTTCAGGAAAACCTGATAACTTAATTTTTCAATTGAAATTTCTAAAATAAGTTATTTCAATAGCTTCTCGTAAGTCGGAGAAAATTCTCACCCTTCAAGACGTTGACACCTGCCACTTCTATAGATAGTTGGCTTATAGTATCCATAATTTATGAATACTATTGAGTTGAAGGTTGAGAGTGATACCTCATTACAAAATTAATGTTATGAGCTGCCAATTTTAACACTATATTAAATACATAGTGTTGGATTAGACTGCTTTTGATTGAATGGTGAGCTTGTGCCTTAGGAAATATTTATAATTTGAGTACATTATCTGGAAACGGGACTTCTTGTTCAGTTATTTTAACCGACAAACAGTCAGATTGTTATAAAATGGTTATTAAAATAACCACTTACTTGATTGATGTAACATAGAAGTTTGGTTACAATTACCAGAAAGAAGAGAAAGTTAGATGGATGTACCATCTAACCTTTGTTAGACTTTGAAGACAGCAAACTCGGTTAAAAATAGCCAATTTAACGTGGTTCACAGTAACGAAGATTTTAAGATAATGAATAAATTCAGGCATTACTTTGCGGCAATCCATATTATCACATCCATATTTTCCTCGATCGTGCACTCGTAGAGTCAAGACCTCCTGAGGATGCTTCGTGTAGAAGCGAAGCGCGTCAAAAATTCTTCCGGTTTGGCTACGTGGCGTTTGTGACGTCACGTCGGCTTAACAGGTAAATTAGGCGGAATTGTCACTAGATATATTTTTATATTTTTGAAGTGTTTTATTGAAATATTTATTTGGTGTTTTTTTTTTTAATTTTTTTTTTATGCCTGATAGGTTTGCCTTTGAACACTATCTCACCTGATGGTAAGTGATGATGTGGTCGAAGATGTTGTTCAGGCTAACCTAGAAGTACTGGCTCTCAAGGACAGCTGCCGGAACACACCGTTAGGTGCTTGGCGACAGACTTTCTACTTGAGGGTGGTAGCTAGCCAGGCGGGCATTCGCAAAATGCCCTACCACCATGCTATAACGACTGCCATCCTAAGACGACAACCGGGACCGACGGCTTAACGTGCCCTCCGAAGCACGGAAACGCTCAGTAGTAATGTCACTAGCGGTCACCCTTCCAACTCATGACCGCGTGCGACGTTGCTTAACTTTGCTGATCGGTTGAGAACAGCTAAGTAAACTTCGCTACGAGCGCTTCAAGTGCCTTAGGAAATATTAATAATTTGAGTACATTATCTGGAAACGGGACTTCTTTTTCAGTTATTTTAACCAACAAACAGTCAGATTGTTATAAAATGGTCATGAAAATAACCACTAACTTGGGTGAATATAACATAGAAGTTTGGTTAC
Organism: Plagodis pulveraria; assembly: GCA_963890685.1. Classification (NCBI taxonomy): domain Eukaryota; kingdom Metazoa; phylum Arthropoda; class Insecta; order Lepidoptera; family Geometridae; genus Plagodis; species Plagodis pulveraria. The sequence continues at coordinate 13,312,864 of OY982961.1, forward strand.
AATAACCAGAAAAAAGGGGAAGTTAGATGTATGTACCATCTAACCCATGTTCTATATACGTACCATCCTAACGTGTGTTATACTTTCTAGGGAGGTTTGTTCGGTCCCCATAGAAAGGCAAATAAAATAACCAGCAAACTCGGTTAAAAATAACCAATTTGACGTGGTTCACAGTAACGAAGATCTTAAGATAATGAATAGATTCAGGCATTACTTTGCGGAAATCCATATTTTCCTCGATCGTGCGCTCGTAGAGTCAAGACCTCCTGAGGATGCTTCGTGTAGAAGCGAAGCGCGTCGAAAATTCTTCCGGTTTGGCTACGTGGCGTTTGTGACGTCACGTCGGCTTAACAGGTAAATTAGGCGGAATTATCACGAGACATATTTTTATATATTTTAAGTGTTTTATTGAAATATTTATTTGGTGTTTTCTTAAAATATTTTAAAAATATTTGTTACTATTAACGAAGATCTTGGTTAGGTCTCATTTAACGAATGTATTTGTTTATTACGGTTAAACGGCGTTATGGTCAGTTCAACCATATTTTTCCTCAGTGTAACGTTATTATGAAATAAAACTTATTTATAACTTCTATAATAATTATGTGCATGTATTTTGGTCTCTACCAATTTGTAGCCAGCATGTATAAACGTATATGTATTTTGCTCACTAGATGTAATTGTATGGGCTGGTTATATCAGATATTAACATCACATGGCAAATCTCGAGAATTATTGGGTTCACTGATCCGAATTGAAACGGCAGCACAGCTTCGAGATAGTTATTACCCACAGGTAGTGTTTCCTTACATACTAGTAGGGTTACCGTCGTTATCATAAAGAGTCTTTACATGTTTAAAGAAATAACTCAATATTAGATTTTAGGATTCTAAAAATATATGATAACAGTATAGCTGCGCCCCGCAATTTCAAATGCGTAGACAAGAGTGAAAAGTGGTAATAATGACGAAAAGTATAAATTGTTTCTAGGAATAACTATTCCAAGTTTCATACAAATTGGTTTAGCACTTTCACTGTGAAGACCGCACATAAACAGCCTACATCCCTTTTTATTTCATAAACATTTCCATTTACAATAAAATATTTTTTGTAGTATTTTTTTTTGTTTTTATAAATGATATGCTTCTAATATTATTTTTTCTAGATGTACTGCAACAAAAAATACTAAAAATAAAATATTTATAATACCTATATAAAAATATTTCATAACGGTAATAAAATTAAAGAGGATAACGTTTCCATAATATCTAAAAAAATATTATGCACCTTGGCATTGAGTAAGAACTAAAAAAAACAACAGTTTTAGGTAGAGAGTACTTGCCTTTTTCCCAATGGATGATTCATTCATAATTACCTATATCTGTCTGCATTTGACCACGCATCATTTGGACATGGAAAGGCTGTTTTCAACGAAACATTTTCTGTTTTGCTATTATATACTATGAAGTGTCCCCAAAGAGACTTTCAAGGCCCTATTTTACCCGAACGATAGCGAATGCTGCTATATTACCAGTCCATATTACATTTCTTAATAAACATTCTAGGAAAATATGAATGCGCGGTACCCCTAATAAGAGCCTTGTATGTAGTTAGTTACGTGATACATATATGAGTGGATAGATAGGTATACGTGTAAATATTTAACGAAAGCTACAAGCGCTCTCAGAATGACTATTTAATTGGTATTACATATTCCCTTTGAAAATATATTTGCGTTTACCTTTCATTCTGGATGTAGAGACTTTCGATTAGCAGAATTATACGTTGAATGATGTTGTATTTGTAACACTCGTAACTATACCATAAAGGGTAGGTAATATAGACCATCATAACAGAGTGATTTATTGAAATACGAAACGAACAGTCTACTTCTATATTTTACCATTACAATTGCAGATTGCTTTTGAGAAGGACTGAATTTTCCATCCAAGATATTTTATAGAATAGTGTATTTTTTGTTGGCTTCTAATTGGCTAACGTTTTACCAAAAAGCCTTTGAAGATGCCAGCGAACAAATAAGCACGGAAACCGGCTCTCAAGAACAGCTGCCGGAACTTTTTATAAGCCTACATTTTCTACTTGAGCTAACATGGTGAATATTTAAACATATTAGAGACAACACAGTTTATTACAGTGGCTAATCAACTGTCTTTCTTACTCTACTACGATACTATCGTATGTTTAGGGAGCTGTCGGTAGCACAATACACCCAAAGCGGGACGTCAGTGCAGGACATATCGCCCCCAATTAGAATAAGAATAAGAATAAGAGCTGTCGGTACAGGTGGTATCTGAGTTACGAGCATTTACAAAACATATTTATTGTGCACCGTTTTGTATATTTCTTAATTTATTTAAGGTGAAGGGGCCTTTGAAAGATGTCTGATTCAGGGCGTAGGACGGAGATACCTTGTTAAGCTCTTGAGTAAGCGAAACAGAGCTAAGCAATATCTTAAGATGAGCGAATTTTTAATGTACATATTTTATACACTAGATATCTTTTTATAGTTTTAATCTCTTAGGTCGTGTGTTCGATTTTCTGGTCGGACAGTCATATTATTTTTTCTGACTTATCAGAGACATCCAGAGTCTGGAACTATGCACTGTAGATGACAATTGGGCCGCTCCATATATCGTATTAAAAGCTTGAACGTCCACCGTAAAACAAACGCACACAAAAGCTCGCCCATCATAAGCCGCATGCTTGGTAGGCGTCCTTGGGATCGCTGTGTACGGTTGCAGTTTTTCATTAGCACCTTCTGGATTTTTTCCATTCCTCATCTCTTACCAACTTCCATTGGAAGGTACGGGTAGTGCAGTTCTAGTCGGGCACTACACGAGAAATTATTTCCCCCCTCCTCTTTTCCCTATTACGTAAATAAAACCTAGAAGAGCAGGTATCTTAATTGTGTTTAGGTACCTGTTCTCACCTTTTTGGGGATATAAAGGCATATGATGATAAGAATATATTATAGTACCTTCTGCGACGACATACGTAGCCTACTTTAAGGCGGTAGGAATTGGGCCTACCGCCTTAAAGTAGGCTACGTATATCGCGTTACCCCAGACGTCACTAATAAGTAATTTCCGGACATAAAGATTCTACAGAAAAACCCGAAAATAAGAGTTTTATATGACTATCACACCTATAAAACAATGTGCTTTTTCGTAGGTGCATTACCTTATATGAGTATCAAACACATAAGCACAATCTTTTAATAATATCTCTGATATAAGTTATGTGCTGAAATAATTAGTAGAATACGAATTTTTTAACTATATGCTATAAGTCACCCAACTAACTTGAATTAATTGGTTAAAAAGCTATTCACTAGTTATATATTGTGTGAAACCGCAACTCCAAACCAAAGTCGAGCCCACTTGCGCCCGGAATCTGCGGCCCAGCTTGAGCAACTTACTGCGTAATACCACAGCGTACTTAGTTCAGCTAATAGCTGAGTACATATATCTTCTATAACATACAGGATGGGATTCACATGTAAACCCCGAAGTTGTCGATGGAAGTTGGGTTGGTACCAAAATTGACGAACTGTGTTATCGGGTTTCATCTAGATAATACGTCAACACTGTTACTGTGAATTTGGTTGGTAATGTTCGAGCATGTAAGTATCTATATGACTGCAAATTGAACAGGGGGAAGTTGTAATTGAAAAGAGTCAGATCGAGGGTGTAGGAGATACTTCGTTTCGCATATGAGTGAAACATAACTACGCAATATTTAAATATTGTAAGCTACGAATAAATAAATTGTAAGCGACATTTTAGAGCTGTATTCAAGTTTTTTTTTTATTAAGAGAAAAATATGGAATTGTTACAAATTTATTAGAGAGACAATTGTAGTCATGTGCGGGATTTGAACCCGCGTCCATCCACCCCTATACCCGGGGTATGCTCTGATCGACGGAGCTAACATGACAGTATGACTCATAACTCTAATTCTTGCTCTCGTTCTAGTTCAATTTACGTTGTACTACAAACAAGATCAATTTTGCAATTGGTTTTAAACTTGTAAATGATGACGCAACATTATAACTTTGATATTGTTATGTTTGCAATAACGCCTGCTCTACGGATTGCATTGCAAAATTTCAAATTTACGAGAAAAAAAATTAAAGTCATGTGCGGAATTTTTCTCGTAAATTGCAATTTTGTAATGTAATCCGCAAAGAAGGCGTTATTGCAAACATAAAAATTTTAATTATATGGAATCGTGCTTTTTAATCAGGCAATTTGTCATATCCTCTAGAATAAGTAAAGCTTACATTCTCTCAAAAAATATCTTTATAATTTGCCTCTTGACGACTCACTTCCCTTTAGAGATAACCCTATACAACATAGACGTCAAGAGTAACTTGTAAAATTTTTGACTGTCAAACCTCGCCTCCCTTATCTCTTCTCGTGGGAGTCATAAGAGCGACGAAGTGTGCCGTATATAGCGGTGATGTGAAAGGGGTATTGCACATAATATGGCTTCTTATGATCTAATGCCCTGATTAAGGATAGCGGTATAGCTGTGGTAGATACTACCAATCAGAGTAGACTAGTAGGGTTGCGTTAGACAGGTGGCTTTTAACAATTGGGTATACTCGTAGTAGGTACAACACTTTACACTAGCTAACTGGTAGTGTATTATTTAGTGTAATAACAGTACAGTGTCCTCTGTGTTGCTAGAGAATATATATTGCAATAGCCCCGCATGGGTGGGCCAAAGGTAGGAAGCGATGTTAACCCATATGATTTCACACTTGACTCATAACTACAGGTCACGGCAAAGAAAAGATCACAAGGTATATACAGGAACAACCCACAATTATGAAGATTCTCGTGTTGCCAAGTGGACAGTAAAAACGGATCTATTTTTACACAAACTACTGCAAGAATTAAAAATAAGTAGTAGAGAGTATAGTACTTGGTAAAGGCTTACTGAGAACAAGTATAAATGATGAGTTTCTAAACTGTCACGGTCACGGTACTCGTGATCATGGCGCTTGCAACAATGCCGAAATATCGAGAGCTCAAAAGCAATCACAAACCCGGTAAATATCCCGTTGCTAATAACTAAATTATAAATTCATTTAAAAAGAAAAAAAACCGGCCGTACATTATTTATTTTATTTAAACGTGTTTCGTTATCATAAAGATCTAGCATACCGCATCTCACTTTATTCATTTTAATATTTTTGTGTCGGTATTGTGGGTATGCGAGTATGTCATTGACAAGGCAGTGGCCTTTCGACTGCAAAACAGCGCGTTCAAATTACATTCGTGGAGCTTTGCATCTGTGTGAAATTAGGATATAATCGCGTCATTTTTACATCAAAATATCGGCTGGTGCTTGTGAAAGCTCCGGAGCATATACATGTGTTGTGAATTGTGAAGACATAACAGGAAGATCATCGGCGAGGAAGACGACTCCAGAATATTATCGACGAATTTGGATGGAACCTAAGTGAGATGCACAGGCATACCCAAGTACGTACTGTTTGATATTGTCTCCGGCATCTCGTAGTCCCACATAAATCTTACTGAGTATTTTTTTGCAATTTTCCCAGTGTAGTATTAAGCCACCATCGCCACCAGCTATTTCGGCTCGGTGCGAATGCTACATCTTTATGGTGCCGAAACCCGGGAATTTCTACCTAAATTCGTCTACGTAGTTATAAACTAGCGGTATTTCTGGTCAAAATCGTTGTTTAAACTTAAATACGCAAATTATCGGTCAACTTCACTTCTTTGGTACCTATCTACTGCGTCTTAGTTATTGCATCAGCTTTTTGTATACATAAATTATGCCTCAATTACCCATATTGTAAAACTATAACCCGTTCTCGAGTCGACCACCATCGAACAATTCAAAGTCTCTAATATTTCACACAGAATCGGCAATTAATTGCAAGATCTCATTAAGCAAACACTATCATTTATCAGTGCGTAGTGCTATCGGCTTGCAATAATTCCCTCATACAAAACCTTTACTCGCGTATATATACGTTACTAGTATCTACAAATATAACCAACAAAGTCTAAGTTATTAACGTGAAATAATAAAATCATCACTTCTACAAATTATATCTACAAGGAGGTAGGATATTGACCTTGCATTTTATTGTATTTCGTGCGGCGTGCCTTAGTAGTAACTATTTATTAATCTGTTACAAACTGCATTACGGTCTTATCGCGACTTACCTAGATATTGCCATAGTAACTACCTACTAACAACTTTTGCATATTATGTTGTTTATTTTGTTCGCCTTATCAGTGCGACAGCTTTAAAGTTTATTTAGAATATGAATAGTGAACTTCATTATTTTATGCGTAAATAAGATCGTTATCTAAAGTAGAGAATTTTTCTTGTCAGCTGAATAGGCCATCGGTTCTTGCGTTTTGTGCCTTAATCAATTATAATATTAGGTTACTATGTCTCTTCTAACCAAACGGCCTGTTCGTAGACATTCTAAGAAACTTGTAGATGTTGAGCAATATACCGTGCAGGATTTACCGTCATTGCGTAGGAAACGGACTATTGCTTATAATCGATTAAATAAGGCTTTCGATATTGGCACTTCTGCATTATGTGATACTTCTCAACGCGACTTATTTTTGTCTTATCACCAGGACTTAAAAGGGATTTCCAAGAACTTTGAAGATACACATTTAGCAATATTAGACCTTTTGGATGATCCTGAGAATGAAGATAATGAAATTCAGGAACGTTTTGATGACATGTACTACCAAGTCTTATCAATTCACCGTAATTTATTCAAGAGCGGGTCCGCTCAGCCGCAATGTGGTTCCGTATCAAATATTCGCCTACCAAAAATACTACTACCGAATTTTAGTGGCGATATTAAACAATGGCCCGAATATTATGATACTTTTAACGCGTTGATACACAGCTCTAGTTCTCTTACCGAAACAGAAAAGTTTCATTATTTGATCTCCTCTTTGGGCGGTGATGCGTTGTCTGTAGTGAGGGCGTTTCCTATGACTCATGAACATTATACCGATGCATATCAAGCGCTCATTGCGCGTTATCAGTGTAAACGTACCCTAGCTTTCACATGCTGGAGGGATGTGCTGAATATCAATTTTAACTGCAACGAAGCGCGGGAGTTTCAAAAATCGCTTGATCTTTTCGAGGAAAACTTAAGTATTTTAAAAACAATTAAGTTACCAATCGCGCACTGGGACTTTGTTCTCGTGTATCACATTTTATCGAAACTTGACACAGACATGCGCCGTAGTTTTGAGGAGAAGTACTCTTATGTTGAGTTACCCACTTATGAACAACTTAAGAATTTTCTACGATCTAAATGTGAGGCCTTATTGCGTGACACACATTTTACCGAGATTAACAAATCGAATAAGTCAACGAGTAAATTTGGTACTGGATCGCCTCAGCCTCAACGGGGTAACAAGTCGCACGCACTAGTTGCAGCTACTGATACGCAGCCTAGTACAGGCGACCGTAAAACAGGTACGTTTTCCAGTAATTGCTCTTATTGTAATGAGCCTCATTCTATTTTATCGTGTCCAAATTATCTCGCAAAATCGGTAGACGAACGTATGACTATCGCTCAAGACAAAAACTGGTGCTATAATTGCTTGAAGTCGTCTCATCAACTAAAAAACTGTAACTCAATATTTTCGTGCCGCACATGTAAACGTAAACATCATACCTTACTCCATCGCGATAAATCTAACATAGAATCAAATCACATCGGATCGTCTTTGGTGTCAAGGTCACAAACGAATACCACAGTGTTGTTGGCAACTGCAATCGTACAGGTTCGGGATGCATCAGGCCATATGCAATCTTTTAGGGCAATTTATGACAGCGGAAGTCAGAGCAATTTCATAACTGAATCTGCAGCGAAACGATTAAACTTAAAACTAGTGAAAACAAACGCGAGCGTTAGTGGATTGGGGGAGGCCGTGGCGCCCATTATTGGTGACGTTACCTGCTCCATTGGCATTAACAATTGCATTCTTTTTAACTTGGACATGCATGTCATTTCTAAGATATGTGGCGATCAACCTATTGCACATCTTAATACATCGGAATGGTCACATGTCCAATCATTGCCCTTAGCTGATCCTGGTTTCGATATTCCGGGACCTATCGATCTGCTTTTTGCTGCAGATGTCTTTGCTGACTCTGTACTTCCTCAACAGATCAAGGGTAGAGTAAACCAACCTACCGCACTTAACTCCATTTTTGGTTGGCTCCTTTTAGGCAAGATTATCCTACCATCCACTGCTCTGGTACATACCCTGCCAGAGATCGATCACGATTTGAATACCTTAGTTCAACGCTTCTGGGAACTGGAGGCCTTACCAGAAACGTCGAAATTGACTCCCGAGGAATTACTTTGTGAACAAAAGTTTGTTAGTGATCATTCTCGCGATTTTTCCGGCCGATATATTGTTCAGATACCTTTTAAAAACGAATCAGAACCAATGTTCGAGGGCTCTCGCGATGTGGCCTTGAGGAGGTTCCACGCTATCGAACGCAGACTATCACGTGACCCACACCTTAAATCTCAGTACGTAGATTTTATGTCCGATTATATCGAAAGTGGTCACATGTCCCTAGTTCCCGCAGATGAAGTTGGCAAGGGAAAATACTACATACCCCACCACTGCGTTTTACGTCCAGACGCAGCATCAACACGCTGTCGAGTGGTTTTTGATGCATCGGCGAGAGATTTACACAGTCGATCGTTAAACGATAGTCAACTCATAGGTCCAAAACTACAACCAAATATTCTACAGCTTCTTTTGCGCTTTAGGGAACATAATATTGTCCTTATGGCAGATGCTCGTCAGATGTACCGACAAATTCTTATATCACCGGAACACCGTGATTATCAGCGTATCTTTTGGAGACCTTCGCCAAGCGAAAGTCTTCAAGAGTATCGCTTGAAAACGGTCACATATGGGATGGCATCTAGCCCTTATCTCGCTTGCCGTACTTTGAGACAGCTTGGGGAAGATGAAGGAGATGTATACCCACTTGCAAAACAAATAATTTTGTCGTATTTATACATTGACGACGTTACAACCGGATTTTCGTCCTTGGAAGTCGCACAGGAAGCTAAGGTGCAATGTATCGCTCTTTTCAGTCTAGGTTGCTTTGAGCTAAGAAAGTGGGCTAGTAATAATCCAGAACTTTTGTCTGACCTGCCCCGTAATCATTGTTTGACTGGCTCCATATCGTTTGACAATGACGAGCAACAAACTTTGAAAGTTCTTGGTCTCAAATGGGATCCTGCATCATATGCGTTCTTTTTTGAAATTAAACCGTCTGATCGACCATGTACGAAACGTTCGATCCTTAGCGAAATAGCTAGAATCTTTGACCCTTTAGGGTTTCTATCCCCTGTTACAATTCAGGCTAAATGCTTAATCCAAAAACTTTGGATTCTTGGTGTTGCTTGGGATGAGACTCCCCCCGATGAGATCATCCATACCTGGAACATGTATCGTGAACAATTGCCACTATTGGCTCAGTTTAAAATACCTCGTCAACTGACTTGCTCAACAGCAAAATCCTACGAGGTCCATGGATTCAGTGATAGTTCTGAATCCGCCTTAGGTGCGTTTATTTATTTGCGTGTTACTGATACCATGGGCAAAGTTCAAGTGTTCTTTGTTTGTTCAAAGGCTCGTGTTGTACCCCTTAAGCGAACTTCTCTGCCACGACTCGAACTCTGTGCTGCAGTATTGCTTGCAGACCTTTACAAATTCGTGTGTGATACGTACCTTTCTCGGATTAAAATCGATGCGGTATACCTTTGGTCAGACTCCACGATTGTACTCGCGTGGCTAAGCTCCCATTCGTCGCGCTGGGCCAATTTCGTGGCCTATCGTGTAAGTCATATACAAGAAATAACTCCTACCGAATGTTGGCATCACGTGATTTCTGGTGAAAATGTTTATTTGTCTGTTTATCAACAAAGTCTGTCCATCTCGAGGTGGTGTCTACATTATCAACAGACGGATTCATCGCAGCACTACGTCGCTTTGTATCTCGTCGCGGCCGATTTAACGTCATACACGCCGATTGTGGAACTAATTTTGTTGGCGCCAAAAATTACTTATCTTCTTTTATGCAAAGGGCTTCTAACAGAGAAAAAATAGATTTCAAATTTAACGCACCCTCAGCGCCCCATCACGGAGGTGTATGGGAAATACAAATTAAGGCTGCTAAAACTATTTTAATTCGTCAGATCGGTGAACAAGTTCTCACATTCGAAGAGCTCACGACTTTATTTGTCCAAATAGAAGCCGTACTTAACTCGCGACCCCTTTGCCCTATCAGTTCTGATCCCAACGATCTGTCAGTGTTGACACCAGGCCATTTTCTTACATTGGAGCCACTTACTGCTGTTCCCGATGAAGATCTTTCTAATATCAATGTTAATCGGCTTACCCGGTGGCAGTTGTTGCAAGCGTTACACCAAAATTTTTGGTCCCGGTGGAAACACGAATATCTAAATACTCTCACTCAACGCGCCAAATGGACTGAAGATTCCAAACCGTTGCAAATTGGCTCGATGGTGGTCCTTAAGGACGACAATCGCGCTCCATTGCAATGGCCTCTTGCTAGAGTTGTAAATCTAATACCTGGTGCTGATGGCATTGCGCGAATTGCAATAGTTAAAACGGCTAACAATCAACTTCTAAAAAGACCGTTGGTTAAGTTATGCCCTCTCCCAATAGAGGGCTAACTTAAATCTTTTAATATCATATCAAATAGCTTCATGGTGTATTGTATATTTTTATAACGTATCTCAATTTATTATGTAAAATAGGCAAAGTATCTTGTACCAAATCGAAGTATCACTAAATTATAGCTTTAAGTGTTATTTAGAATCAATCGCTGTCCCCAAAGTGGTTTTAATTATTATTATTTTTTTTTACCAGAAAATACCATAGTTATTTTGGTGGGCGGGATGTTTCGTTATCATAAAGATCTAGCATACCGCATCTCACTTTATTCATTTTAATATTTTTGTGTCGGTATTGTGGGTATGCGAGTATGTCATTGACAAGGCAGTGGCCTTTCGACTGCAAAACAGCGCGTTCAAATTACATTCGTGGAGCTTTGCATCTGTGTGAAATTAGGATATAATCGCGTCATTTTTACATCAAAATATCGGCTGGTGCTTGTGAAAGCTCCGGAGCATATACATGTGTTGTGAATTGTGAAGACATAACAGGAAGATCATCGGCGAGGAAGACGACTCCAGAATATTATCGACGAATTTGGATGGAACCTAAGTGAGATGCACAGGCATACCCAAGTACGTACTGTTTGATATTGTCTCCGGCATCTCGTAGTCCCACATAAATCTTACTGAGTATTTTTTTGCAATTTTCCCAGTGTAGTATTAAGCCACCATCGCCACCAGCTATTTCGGCTCGGTGCGAATGCTACAAAACGTTTTATCGTTCCATTGTAATTAAAACTGCAAGTTATATGCATTTATAGAATTATGTTTTAAAGGCCTTTATTTATAAACCACACTCAATGTGCTTGAAATAAAAAAAAAACTCAAATTTCAATCGACCATCTCGCGTCTTAATACCTCCAGTTTGTTCTTTATTTTTTATGTACCTAGTGTCACTTGCGCTAAAAACACAAATCTAACGATATCTCATACATTAAAATCGGTTAAGCCGTTTAGAAGTTATGGTAGAATTAAGAAATTCACACACATACATACATACATGAGCCCTGTAAACATAACACTCCTTTAGGATTGGATTTAATGCCCTTTCCACAGTAAAATTATGTATTGATTTTGGTAGACTGTATCTCACAAAAATTCATAACACTGATTCATAATAAATTCATATAATAGGTCAATTTGTTAACAAAGTGCAAACAATTTAGGCATAACCTTGTCACTTTAATGCATACTTTCACTTTAGATTTATTGAAGCTAGTTTAAAAACGACCACCACCGAAATGTGTACTATTAATATGACACGAAGCCGAAACCTAACTTGCACGATTAAATAATAAATCAAACGAATTGGATATTAGTATATAGTTCAACGCACACGTATCGGTTCGGTACCGAAACAACGTCGCTTCGCTTCATTCCCGTGAATACTCGCAAGTTTATCCAGAGTTGAGGCGATATCGATACAGTGACATGCATTAGTGTTCCGGTAGTTAAAGCATGGAGTTTCATACACAAAATAGGTACTAAACCTCCAATGATGACTTCCAATGCAGGTTACAGTCTATTGCTGTAGGATAACTCCATCAATGCTCCTGCAGTTTTAAGAAAAAATAATGTTGTAAGTGCTATCACAGGATCAAACAGAACTGACATTTAAAAGGTGGAAAAATCATGTCACGTCTATATATATAATAAGACATTTTTCTTTAGAAATATTATATGTTAGAATATAACATAGAAATGTTATTATGTCATGTGCACTAAATTATAAAACATAAATAAGATTTTTAACAATTTAAAATGAATTTAATTAAAATATTAATTAACAAATGCTACTATGACATTGATCACTATTTGAATTATAAAACTTTTGACATCATTTGCAAATAATATTTTCCGATATAAATACTAATTTGTATGAATGGTTTGATCTAAGCAAATTAATTATTTGTATTCATTAAAGTATTTACCTAATCTATTCCATAATATTGTACCCACAAGGAAGGTATCGAGCAGATAAAACTTTGATTAAGACCATATTGTAACCCAGATTTCAAATATAATTATTGATTCTTGATTATTGAACACACAGCATCGGATTTCACTGAGGGATCTTTACGGTGCCGGGTGGATCAGTGTGCGCCAACCATTAATTGCTATCCTTGGCCGTGTTTATTTGTATTTTTGTTTTATGATATTAAATTTCGTATAAAACGATGAATCAGTTTATGTATCTGAATTGAATAAATTTAATTGAATTATGGTTAACAGATTTTAACGATACAAATAGTTTTCGCGCAACGATTTGTAAACTAATTTATTTTTATTTTGCGAGTGTCGTAGGCATATTTTTTATTTTAGCGTTTATGTACAGTCGCCTGCAATAAGAAGTATATACTTTGTAATTTTCAAAATAATGTAATGTCGCTAAGTTATTAATAATCGAGTTAACATTAACATGAGTAAAAATATTCAAATCATTCTTTGGTTTTAAGATACTGCTGATTACATAGAGAAAAACAGAACTATTTGCCACTATGTTGAAAATTACAATGTGTATACTTCTTATTGCAGGCGACTGTACTTGGCTGTACGTTTGATCAATTTAGGCGATTTGATCTTTGGGTTCCTTACCAACCTACGTACCAACAAATAATGTACCAAAAATTTGTGATTTTTTTATACAGATCGAGATCTTTAGCACTATTCCGACCCACACTTGCCGGTTTTTATTATTTGGTGTTTACTGTTTCAGCCGGATAGTCCACTGCTAAACACAGGCTCCCCCAATATGGGGTGAGGGGGCTTGCCATACCTAAGGTAAATATAACTAAATTATTTTCGTTTTTTTTTCCAGTTTTTGTTGTTATACGTTTAATAATGGTCTATAATTATACAAAGTATGTCATTTGTATGTATTATTCTTTTTACGACAATTTTATTAGGGCTTACCATACTAATACATATTCTGTGAATATTTCAACTGGCTGCCTATTACCTACGGTTAAAAAGATACAGACCTCGGACGAACGGACAGTAGAGGCTTATTAATAGGTCCCCGTTTCCTTAAACGAAACCCTGAAAGTCACATAGCGAATTATAATTAAACTGAAAGTAGTTTTTTTTTTGTATGATGTGAAAATATTTGCATTATGAAGACCACCGTCTATGTATATTTTTAGTAAAAATCTTGTCCTCCAGTATAGGTTTTCTGGAAGAGATCGCTCTAAGCGATAAGATCGCCTATTGTTACACTCAGTTTTATTTTGTATTGTTATCTTTATTTTCCTAATGGTGTCTCAATCAAGTGTTTATCTATCTATACTTTAATTGCTGACACTATCTTTGAGGCAGTGATTTTCAAACAAGATTACGATCTGCATATGCATGTGTAGAACTTATAAAATGACTACCGATTTTCTCTCTGTTTCTCGTGTCATTAAATAGTTTAAAAGTAGAGTGCACGGAGCGCTTTCCATCCAAACTCAGTTTCGTCATATTTTATATACCAAGTGTTCAATATCTATGCTTCTTGTTTGCCAGATTATTTTATCCCTGAATGTCAAAATAACAATTCCCATATAAAACAATTTTGACAATTATTTTTTCAATACTTAATTTTACGGAAATCTGGCAAACCAGAAGCATAGATATTAGGCTCAAAGATACATTCACAGTTTCACCGAGTTTGAGCAATTAGTATTTAAAATATAACGAAACTATATTTGTATGGAAAAAGTCACAAGCACTCTTCTCTTAAAAATAAATTAATAAAGAATTAAATGGAAAATGAAGTACAAAGCCTGTCGGGTATTTGCAAAATGTTCTACCACTGTGCGGTGAATCCCGTGGCGCAATTCGTACCATAATCCTTCTGCATGACATTCGACTGACACCATTATTTCAAAAAACGTACATCAAAGTCAATATTATTTATTAAAAACTTTGCTAGTTATCTTATAGCACGGTTTGAAAATCATAAATTTTGCATCATGTGCGTTTTACGTGACTTGCGGGTATATTTAATCATAAAACCTATCAGTGTGCCAATCGGCGCACGAAAACTGCGAAGGCTTGCTATCATTACAATCCATTACCCATCATTCATTGAAATATTTAAATTATTTCAATACGAATCCACAGTAAAACGCAATACCTACTCGCAACAAAATTCTTTTGTTATTTTTAAATCTATGATGTATGTTATGTATCAAGTTCTCATTTGTATTTTTGTATGTAAAGAAAAACTTAAAAACCGATTTGAAAAATTCTTTCACCACTAAAATGCTATATTTTTGAATGGGGTATATCCCTTACACCACCCCCGTAGTGTGTGTGATGTGTAGGACTTGGACCCCCCCCCCCCCAAAACCCCCCCGTGAGCAGTCCTCCGCCGATGTGGGGTAAGATAGGGTCGCGCTAACATTGACTACCTTGCCCCAGCGGTAGGCCCGAACTTAATCGAGCCTCTGTGCTTGTGGAGGAGCGACCTTGCTCACCAAGGCCGTCTATACGTGTTGGGCCGTACAAGCCAGTGGAGTAAACCTTAACTTTCCACCAGACCATTAGAATCTTACATTATCCCTGAAGAACATATAGGCTATACATTTTGTAAAATGTCCGTTAGAAAGCTGGACGTGCCGCTAGTATAGCATATGCCTGTTTTTAGCGCAGGTATATTATCAGTTATAACTACAAAATCACAAATATACGATAGAAAAATTTAAGTCATGTGCGGGATTCCAACCCTCGTCCATCCACCCCTTGGGCCGGGGTATGCTCTAAAATATTGGTGTGAGCTAAAATAGTGGTGTGAGTGACAGTGACAATAATAGCATCGCATTGCTGAAAAAACGTACAAGAAAGAGGGTAGACCGGTTCGTCTGCTCTTAGTGCCGACCAACCACTCGCAAAGACTTCAGTTTACTCGTGATCATTGCGCTTGAAACAGTGCCGAAATATTGAGTGCTCAAAATCAATCAAAAACACGGTAAATGTCCCGTTTATAATAATAACTATAGTTTAAATGGCCGTAACAGTTTAAAAACTCGTAATACGAGATAAACTCCCACAATACGCAGTCAACACGTCACTCACACCTCCCTGACAGACACACCTGCCTATTAAGGTACTAATTTCATATTTTATTAAAACTTTCGTTAGTAGTACACATATTTAAACAATTTTGAATCCGATTTCACTTACGTTAAATCAGTCTAGTAGCTCGATCTCGACCTCGGATTCAAAATTATTTAAATTTCATATTTGTTTCTAACATTGTAGTTTTTGCATTAACGCCTGCTAAGTGAATAAGTGATGCATATTAGTTGTGAAATTTAGCTCAACTACTAATAGGCATTATGTTACTTTGTTAAGTTTTGTTAGCTTAATTCTCTTAAATATGTCGAGGCTTCACTGCCCGTGTTTTGAAGCGCTCATAGCGTAGCTTGCTTAGCCGTTCTTAAAACCGTTCAACTAAGTTAAGTAAGTCCGCTGCGGTCATGACTTGAATGGTGACTACTATTGGCAATACTCGTTGTTGTCTCGGTTGTTGTCTTAGGATTGACAATCGTTATAGCATGGAGGTAGTGTATTTTGTAAATACACATCTGGCTAGCTACCACCTTCAAGTAGAAAATCTCTTGCCTAGAACCTGACGGTGTGTTCCTGCAAACTGTCTTTGAGGACCAGAAATTCAAGGTCTGAATAATATTTTTAACCACATCATTACTTACCATCAGATGAGATAGTGGTTTAAGGCTTATGAACTATAAATAAATTATATAGTCGTATTAAAGCCACAGTACCTAACAAGTTACCTACTTTAGGGCTACCCGTTTTATTGTTTTTTTTTATTATATAGCATTTACAGAAACCATATGCATAATTTTATTATAATATTCAGGACTTTATAAAATTCATATTCTAAGGTTGTTTATAAAAGGAAATCACCTAACCGTTTATGTTAATATTATAGCATAATTACCTTTCTGAACAACCCTTTTTAATTAGGTAGCTATAATTACTAAGTGACTGAGAAAGTAAACAATCATACACGCTGTAAATGGCCATGTCATCAAAACCTAAATTTATTTTATATAAATATGTCGTTGTCATTGTGTAAGATGTGGTTTATTAAATTTATATAGTCATTAAGTTAAAAACAACTGCTTTGAGAATTACCCAGAAACTGGTTTAATATTTCGACAAAATTACGTCAATAAAAGGGTTTGAAAGCTTGGCAAGGAATAGAAGAGTTTTTTTCTGACCCGTGAAATGTTCAGTAGTTGTTGTGGGTAGAGTATTAGCAGGAATTAAAAAGCGGACTTTTGATAGTGTTCCTTTTTGGGGTTCGAAATTAAATTTAAATAATATTACAGGTGGGATCAATACATGGGCTCAAAACAAAAAAAAATTGTTTCACTTCTCATGTTTGTAAAGTTTGTGTTTATGCCCGGTGTAAGCGGGCTATAATTGCTTATTATGCCCTTGTGGATAAAAGCTTGATTTAAACACGAGTGCACTCGTAAAAATGAATATTTTATTTTAAATTGTTAAAAGAAGTTCAGTTTGTAATGAATTTTATGTAGGAAGCTTGGACTGGGTCTTTCAAAATACGAATTGATATATTAATAAAATTAATTAAAAAAGACCCAGACACACATTTTTCGATCAATGACATTAAAAAACAATCAATCAATATCAGGTTCATATTAATTATCAAAGAGCTTTTCTAAATTATTCATAGAATTTCCTCGCAATTTAATTGAAAATCCAAGTATATAAGCTCGAGCATAAAACCTATTTTAGCCTCGACCTAAATATCAGGCCCTTGCCTATAGCTCGGGCAGTTAAACATCTATGCTAAAACGAGTTGTTTTATGCACTATTTTGCACCCTAGCATGTACCATCGTCAATACATTGTATATTTTTTTATAATGATAAATAAATAAATATGCGGACAAACAAATTTTAAATTTAAGAGCATGTTTGTAGTGGTTTGCAAATAAAAAATTAGAAGTTTGGATTTTTTGTTATGTGTCATATTATCCTCTATAAAATTAAAATATTGAAAACGCTGATAAATTTAGTACGTAGTTTTGAAGCTGTAATCAAAACCATCAAACAGTTTTCTTCAACGAGCTGATGCAATGTGGAGCCCTAAAAAGTGAGACCTAACTAACACCGGGACAGTTTTTTTTTCTCCTGGTTACTCAGTGGTCAGGTCAAAGACGGATGGACAACAAAGGATATCTTTGCATTAAAAATATCTCAAAACATCTTCTATAAAAATGGTGAGAAATCTGAAGTTTTTAGCGAATCCAGTAGCGTTACTTTCACATGTTTAAACATATATTGTATAATTGGGCACTATTTAAAATACTATTTGTTAGTATTAAATGTGTCACAACTCGTCCAAGACTCGATAGAACTGAAGCGTCGAGTAAAAATTCTCAACAAAGTGCCCTAATATATTCTCTTATATTTTAACACTATTATTAAATATTTGCACGTATAAAGTACTATGAATCACTTTTTTTTTACTAACGTTTGTGAAATAGGCTCTAAGTAAAATATTTAATCTGAAGCAGTGATGGCTCAGTGGCATTGGCTATGGACTGCCGCGCAGCAGGTCCATGGTTCGAATCCCGCCCAGAGCTTGAGCTTCACCGCATGGTGGAAGGGCATTTTGCGAATGCCCGCCTGGCTAACGACCACCCTCAAGTAGAAAGTCTGTCGCCAAGCACCGAAAGGTGTGTTCCGGCAGTAGTCCTTGAGAGCCAGTGAAATTACAGGCACAATGAGACTTAACAACTATGTCTCAATGTGACGGGCGCAGTGCAATTCGTGAGTTATCATGAATTGCATCTGTTATAGGCAGAGGTTAGTCCACTTAACATCAGGAGGGTCTCGAGCCTGTTCCGTCACAATAACATAAAAAAAAAAAAAAAAAAATAACAGCAGTTTGTCCGCAAAAATATCTAAGGATGCTTTGTTATCGTCAACGTGTAGGACGCACTCGTTAAAATTTTATGAACCGATATTATTAAAGTATAAGGTATAAGTATAAGTCCCTGAAAGCGTGTAGGAAATACTTTGACTTTGTATATCTATAATTATAAGTATGGGGGCGTCAACAATAGTATTTGACTTGACATCCTTGACGCCCCCAGTCTTTCGTATCATAATCAATTCTTCAATATTACATACAGAGAACGCAAAGACAAAGACTAAAAGTTCATTTAAACTTATACATTTTACTTTCATCCATTTTTAAGAATGGCTTGTCAATATAATAACTCTTTTACAAGTCATTCGGAATGAAATCTATTGGTGGTTAAGTTTAGCAGGTATATAAAAACAATGTAATATATCACCGGATACCCAGACAGTTGTCAATCATTGACAACCGAAAGATCATTGCTTTGTTAATGGGTACACTGAGAAAAACGACTTTGGAGCTTAAATCAAATTTGACCTATTACCGTTGAATTGTAACTACGCAAGATGAATTCACAACTCTTAAGATAATTTTCACCACGCAAAGTGAAATCAATAAAAATGTACCATGTTTTATAATAAACACAACCGTCTAAAAACGCCTTCCGTAAAGTATTTTCAGAATTAAACTTGTTATACGATAATAATTGCAGTATTGACCATAAAATGTACCTTACTTTAACGGTGGTTTATATACGGTAATTATCACTATAACGCACGACTTAACCAGGCTCATCGAAAAGTCAATATTTAAGAAAGACCACAAACGCCTTCTAGTTGGAAGGCGTTTTTATACGTATGCCTTCATATCATATAAATTGGCCGTCATTTGGGCGCTTTTGACTTTAGATTTTGTTCAGTGTACTTTGTTCAAATTCATCTAGAAATTACTTTTGTTTTTCTGTATACACTTATTTTGAGTTACAATATACAGTTTAGAATTAACATTTATATAAGTACTTCGACTTCAAATTGTTTCGTGTGTTATCAATAAGTGAAGTTTGAATTCAAACATGTTTATTATACTTAAAGTTTAATGTTTACGTTACAATTTACAAATTTACGAGACAAAAATTTATAGTCATGTGCGGGATTCAAACCCGCGTCAATCCACCCCTATAGCTGGAGTATGCTCTGACCGCTTGAGCTAACATGGCAATGACTCATTCATTTAAGACGTACGTTCATTATTTATCTCATTTGCACTTGTATTTTATACAATGTTCAATTTATATTGAATAATTAAAATAAAACATAATGTTTACGCATGTGGGAGGGAATACTCGCGAAACGTTTACATTTATTTTTATTCTTCTAACGAAGACTACCTTTTTGGGGAGCACATCCGCAAACACAGTTATGACAATACAATATGTTTATGCGGGGGTGTTTAACACCCACGCATATATGTAATTATGAGGTCCTTATTTTGGACTTAGAATTTATATGAAAGAAATTTGTAGAAAATTCAAGAAAGTTTGTGAAGATCGTTAAGGAACATCAAGTCAATATTGAAAGTAGGCGTTAATCTTAAAATTGGATACAAAGATGGGTTCATCAGCTCATCAAAGTAAAATAAGCTGAATTTATATATCTGAGGCAGTATTTATGAGCGTTCATTAATCCCACTATTTGCTTAGATCGATAAGTAATTCTTGCAATGTAAAGCGGCGCTTGAAATCACGATGTCTTGGCTCGAATTCTGGGTCGGATAATAATTCGGTTTTTCTGACAAAGTAGTTTTAGATAGGTATTATCTTAATACCAATTTAAAACTTTTAGAAATGTGGCTGGCAGATGGCGGTAGAGGATGCGGCTCGTCCCTATTACATGAGCTCAAAACATTATAGAATGGCGGATGATGTTAAGATAACCAAAGCTACTTTCTAACGTAGTAAACGCTAGAAAATAACTTTTCTTACCTTCACACTGTTATACGAGTTCAGAAATTTTATTTCCTAACCGTCACACCAGTGCAAGCACCATTGCGGCATATATAATCGTGATAACATATATAATTCATGCTTCTGAGTAGTGAGTAAGCATTAAATGCACTCTGCATGATTTTCTATTCTACTGTACATTTTAGTTAGACCCCATTGGCGGCTTGTGCTTCACCTCGTGGCGGAAGGGTATTTTGCGAATGCTCTTTTGGCTACCTAGCCAGCTACCACCCTCAAGTAGAAAATCTGACATTAATTCCTTTTTTATGTATTATGTACGTTAGTTTTAACAGTGTGTTAAGAAGCAATCCTTGGGAGGACGTAATTAGAGGCTCATGAGACTCAACTGTTTCCCAGGGTGACAGTGCAGTTCGTCACTGAAACTGAAACGACGAATTGCATCTGTTATAGGCAGAGGTTACCGCTTAACAATAGATGGGTCTCATGCGTGTTCTGTCATAATACCATTTTTTTTAATGAGGTCTCATTAAACCTATTTTTCACAAGTCGTTACCTGAAAACTTTTTATTGTTGTGCTTATTATCTACGTACAGATTTAAGAGCTTTAAGAATTTACAATAAACGACGAAGAACCCGGTTAAAATCTATTTGTAAGAAGTTGGCATCATTAACATGTAAATACGCCCCTGTTTCATTGCTAAAGCGCTAGCCACTGAATATAATCCCATTTAATGGTAAGTGATGAAGTGATGGAAGATGGTAACGAGGCTGGTGAATAGAAACTCTGAAGGACAGTCACCGGAACACACCACTAGGTACATGGCAACAGATTTCTACTTGAGGGTGGAAGCTGACCAGGCAGGTATTTCCAAAAAGCTTTCCCAGTATGCAAGGTATCAAAGTTTGAATAGCGCCCGACGCCCTCCAACATACGATAACGACTGCTATCCTAAGACGACAACCCGGGCGGTTTATGTTACGACCTCGGTGTCCTGCAAAGAACGCAAGCACTCAGTTGTATATGCTTCTAGCGGTCACCCATCTAAATTGTTACCGCTGAGAACATCGCTTAATAAAGTTAATCAGTAGGTACATTACCTAGTCGTAAATAAATGCCTAGGCAAGCTGCACTACGAGCGCTTTAACCTACAATATTTCAGCTTTGTATATTAATATATCGCCCTCGGAGCTGGCTATAGAAATATATTATATCCGTCGGTAAGTTGATGACTACTGTATTTAACCGTATACTATCTAAAACTGGTAATTTACTGACGAAAATAAAATAAATCAAATCTCTTATTCCGCAAACAACAAGTTTGTCTTAATTTACGCTCAATTGCGTAGTAATAATACCTATAACATAATGAAAACGATCAAGTATAAACACCTCACTTACTAAAATTATGTAACATCATATAATGTAAAACATTACTAAACTTGATGAAAACGTACTAGGTGAAGAATTATTTACTCACCTATTATTATGTTAAGAGCCACTGCAGATGCAGTTACAAATAAAGTCTATTAAAATCCCGCAGTGCCTTTCTATGCACGAAAATCTTTAATTCCTCTCACACACGGTATAAATGGATAATACTTAATGTCTTTCTTAAACCTCTTAGTTATTTTCTTTCTTAAGCTAAAACTATCGCAAATTTTATTCCATAATAGAATGATATAGAACAGTTTTGGAAATAATAATTGTAATTATGTACTAAGTACTTGCGACAAGGTAAAGTAATGACGTTAAAAATAAGACCTAAGCTGTAAAAAAGTGAGGTCGCGTGATAAGACTCGTGATTAATGTTCACAATACGCATTAAAAGTAATTTTATTCTTTTTCTGTATGAATTTGTAAAGTTTTTCGCTTGTCTTGTATAATACCAAAAGTTAATGAGCTGAAGAAGCTGAAAAAGTCAAAAAAATACGTGCATATGCACGTATTTTTTTGACTTTAAATAAATTTAATTATCATCAATATTATTTTTTAATGTAATAAAAGTTATCTCACACGATTCCTGTTAAGTTATTCCGAAGGGTAAACTTTTTCCTTAAAAACTTTTTCCAAGCACTGGCCGTCACTAGCCGCAGCGTTGCACAATTAAGATAATAATTTGATTTAGCGTGTTTACATTGACGGATTTCGATTGGCGCGAAACCGCGGGTCGTGGACGCGGCACACTCGGATTCCGTTTGCGGACTGGAGAGGTCTACTTCAGTCGGCCTCCGCCGTGGTGCGGCGCGGGCGTACATGCGCACTTTAGCAACCATCCCTTTGAAACCATTGTGGAATACGTGCCTGTAAACGCTCCTTTCTCGCATTAGTTCAAGATAAACGTTTTTGGGGCAGTCATTGTGCAAAATGTGTAAAATTACATTGCATTTACAGACTTGATGGCTTTTTGGTTTGAGCTCGTTGATCATGCTTGCTTAATTTTTTGATAAATGGCTCTTAGTATTACTTATAAAAACTATTAATTACTATTTTATAGCTCTACATACCCAGCTAAGTATGTACATCAAAGGTTCTTTTTATTCTGTGACCAAAGTAAACTTTTACGTAATTAAGTTTGTTTACTATCATTTCCTTGGCGGTATTTTGCGAATGCTTGCCGGGCTATTGCTACCTCCCTAACCGTGTGTTCCGGCAGCTTTCCTTGAGAGCCAGATCTTATTCTGAGCTAAGTTAAGCATCACTTATCTCAAGAATATAGCCTATCAATAACAAATAAAGCCTAACACGATATAATTGTGGAATATGACATGCATAGCTTTTATATTTAATCACTATTATTTATACCGTAAACTTTTGTCTTAATGTCATTTACTTGTCATCATCTGAGATATTTCTGATAAATGAGCCTGTTTATATGCCTTCACTGGCATCAAATATATTTAAACCTCCTGCGATGTCGTCAGCATGGCATCTGAATTTTGTATTTTTGGCACAAGAACAACCTTATAGCGCAGTTTTAGAAATACGTATTTTTTTGCTGATAGGCTAGCTTTGGACAGCTATTTCATCTGATCTCTAAATATTTTAGAGGTATAAAGAAAAAACATTTTTGTCACTGAAAGGTTTACCTTTCGATCTCAATCTCACCTTTGAGTAAGAGATAATAAATATTTTAACGGGCTAAAGTTAGAATACTGGCACTCAAAATTTAACAATGAAACACTTAAAGCAATGATGGCCGAGCGGTAATAGCTATGGACTGCCGTGCCCCAGGTCCATGATTCGATACCCATCGCCGGTTTGAGCTTCACCGCATGTTGGAAGGGCATTTTGTGAATGCTCGCTTGGCTAGCTACCACCGTCAAGTAGAAAATCTGTCGCCAAGCACCTAACAGTGTGTTCCGGCATCAGTCTTTGAGAGCCAGTAAAATTACAGGCGCATGATAATTAATAACTGTATGTCTCGGGGTGATTGGCGTAGTGAATATCGTGACTTGTGACGAAATACATCTATTATAGGCAGAGGTTAGTCTGCTTAACATTAGGTGGACCTCGTGCTTGTTCCGTCACAATCACAATAAAATGGCTGTTGAAACACACCGGTTATTTTTAATATTCTTATGTTTGTATCTTACGCCTGCTCTGCGGATAACTTTACAAAATTACATATTTACGAGAGAAAAAATTATAGTCATGTGCGGGATTAGAACCTGCGTCCATCCACCCCTATAGCCGGGGTATGTAATTAGTTATGAGTCATATTGTCGTGTTCGCTCAGTCGGTCAGAGCATACCCCGGCTGTAGGGGTGAATGGACGCGGGTTCAAATTCCGCTCGACTATATTTTTTTCTCTCGTAAATTTGTAATGTTGTAACAACCCTAGGTATTTGACGACTGGTATTGGACTGACAATAACGCAAATAATTTTAATTAAACTCATTTCAGTGGACACATGTTGTGGTTTTTATGGTTTTATGTATAGTTGTTCCCTTTCAGTTTTGTTTCATTCGCCCTTCTTCCACCAATAAATTGTCAACTCATTGCCGACTTCTGCTCGATTAAACAAAAAACTGTACAGATTGTATCACTTATTGTTTTACTCTCTAATAAAGTCAGCTTTATTTATGGGTATTGACACAAAAGATTGACGATAATGATATCTAGTAGCCAAACGAAGTAATAAAACTGTTGTCGCGATGAGTTAGTAAAAGCTGCGCGTACTCAGGGGCTGGCATTAGAGTACAGAAAATAAATCTTTTGACGTTGGTGAGTCATAAGGCAGTTTTATTTTTGTAAACTAAAATGTGTATTTAATTGGTAGTGATGTTACTTGAACTTCACCGCAAGGTGGAAGGGTATTTTGCGAATGCCTAACGTTGTGTTCCGGCAGCTGTCCTTCAGAGCCAGTAGTTCTAGGTTAAGCCTGCTAACACCTTAAACGACATCATCACTTTACATCAGGTGAGATTGAGTTCAAAGGCTTACCTATCACCAATTAAAAAAAAACGATTAAATAAAAAAATCTTGAAAAGTATGATTAACTAATATGCATAGAGCAGCGGAGCAAGGCAAGCTTTAACGTGTTAAAGCTTGCCTTATCTTGTTAAAGCTATTATTTCTTGGAAGATGTTTTGGACCGAATTGTGACATGTGACAAAAGTTATATTGGGATATCACTTTTTTAGCGATATGGGCAAATTTTCCCCCGGAAAAATATCAGTAAGCAGTACCTTTAATATTTAAATGCCTTTTGTTTGTGGACACATATTATATCAACATTGTTAGTTTAGTTCACATGTTTGGTAAGATCCTTTGTCCTATATAATCGTATATGTACTCAGTTCTGCATTAATAACTAGTTAAAAAATGGAGACTTCGTCTAACTATAAAGTTTATTTAATAAAAACCTGGTACTTTGACATATATAATGTAGTTACATTGTAATTTAAGTCTTAACGCCAAAGAAAAAACAAGTTTAACGCTAATTGAAAAACTAATCTTGTTTGTAATTCACTTCAGTTTTTTCTGCAGATATCACTCCGTCCCCTTAAGGCTTAGGATCACACCAATAACCTTGAACGTCATCTTGTTATAAATGAGCGGCAATAACGGCTCGTCCCTCGCACCGCGCAAGCGCCCCACAGTTGCTTGAAAGTAAATGTCGCAAGCGCCAAAACTATATCTTTGAATTTAGAGTACCGTTACAGTAAACCCTTTTTTGTCTTGGCGAAACTGTAGCACTCAATTTGATATATTTTTCAATGTTAGTATGAAGTCAATAAGTCAAATTGGTTTAGAGTAGAAGGCAAATATATGTCAAAATTAAGATATTTTTGATATTTTTATTCATCGAACAAAATTAAACAGTATATATATATAATCAGAATATAATAGCGCTAAGACAATCAAAAAATTGTCTTAGCGCTATTGCACAAAATGACATGAAATAAAAATGTCTGCGGGTATATGAATCCTACCTTTAATATTTGAAAAGCAGTTGCAACTTCCATCCAAGACCTTCCAGTAAAAGACAATGCCTACTCCAAGCTAAGAGCGCCCGCCGCGGCAACACTAGACCGCGCCGCGCTTCCTTTGAATGGAGTTTTAAATATTTACAGCGAGCAAGGTAATAAAAAATATTAAATAATAAATTACAGGCATAAGAGACTTTTAACTCGTCCTCGTGCTTATTAAGTCACTAAAAAATGTTTGTTAAGACTACCAGAACTCAACCCTAAGAGGTTGTTAGCATTTTTCCAATAACCCTGATATTTCGTTCAACTTCAACTTCAACTTTCTTTCTTCCTTTCCAGCTCAAATGTGATCCTAACTACATCCACGTGTTTTAGGGATGAGGGATTGCTATTTTCATTAGATCATTAAGTAAAGCCGGGTGAGGGAGGCATTAATCTGTTTACGAGATATCAAGTTATATAAGCAGTATTCCTGAGATTACCAAGTTGCCGCTCGTAAGACTTATCAGGAAAGAAATTGTTATCGAGACATACAACTATTGTCAAATAATTTTTTGCAAATATTTGTTGCTGTTTGCCATTTATAGTTGTAGATTTCTGACACCACTACAAAGTTTCTCACTCTCTACTCTTTTTTACATTGCCCTTTTTCCCAGCTGAAAATTTAGTCTTTGACCATCATCTCACCTGTCGATGATTTGGTTGAGGATGGGAGACAAGTTAACATAATAAAAACGACGCACAATTATATCCCCCAAGAGATGGACAGATATATGTAAACAACCACGGATGGCTAGATATTTATAATCCCATGTTGATGAGTCTATCGCCCTCTACCACCCACTGTTTAAGACTTAGACGAAACGCTACTAAACATCTTATTACCAATTTACTCAATAACTGTCCGTCCCAGGGCCGCAACTACAATTCGACGAAGTTTAGTTTTTCGTGTTTCTAGCGACACTTTAGGCAACGAAAATTGAATTTGCGGTACGAAGTTCGTTGTTTGATATAGTCTATGGTCAGACCGCAACGTTCGACACAAATCTTGCCCGCTGTGGAATCTCCCATACTACTCTGAGAATGCTGTTATGCCTCTAATCAGTTTTAAGGTTTAATCCAGAGCAATTAAATAACATTTTCACATGGCAAGAATCTGAGAGTCCTAGCTATGGATCAACGAGAGGTGTCGCTACTGGTCTAAAAAATACAGGTTAGCTATTTAGAATTTACGTTTATGTCTTTGTTCGCCATAGGTATTTATATCTTCAATAGTATTCGTGTTCTTTCTGCATATTTGGAACTCGAATAAATTATAATTTCTTATTTGTGAAATGTACAAATAAAAAAATATGTTATTCAGAATCTACACAAGCAAATGTTTGCAAGTCTATGCTACGAACAAAGTTAAACAAAAGTAAGCCATTACATGTTTTGCGGATACCTTTCTTTGGGACCCGAATTTAGAAACTTCTACGAATTAGAGGAGGACTCGAATTCGTCTTGAACTTTTGTGATCTAAAGGGATTTTTTATGTCATCCAATTGGCGTTAGTCAAATGAGTGATATTGTTGTCAACTAGATAGAAATTCAAGGAATCAGTCGTTCACTGCTTAGAAGCAAATCGATTTCTCCGTACCAGCAATAAGCATTTGATAACAAGACAACCGACGCTAAACGTGTTTAATAATTCAGTTTAGTTTAATGACAAGACGTTGTCGTAATTAATGCTTCGTCAAACTTGCTCTGTCTCAAAGATAAGTAATATTCGGGACCAACTTAGATCTCTAGTAAAGATAACGTAGTAGGGCGTGCACAGCCTCACAATTTCCTCTTTATACAATCTTGGCATATACCATAACATTATTCGATCACTCTTAATATATTTTCTACCGACTTCAAAAAAAGGAAGTACTCAATTCGTCTGTTTTTCGTTATGTTTGTTACCTTAGAACTTTTGCTGGGGGAACCTATTTTGATAATCCTTTTTGTATTTGTAAGCTGATGCTTGTCGTGTGATCCCATTTTAATTTCATCAAAATCGGTCAAGCCGTTTTTAAGTTACACTCCAATAACTGAAAAGTATTTTCTTATTTTGATGATATAGACAGTGAATGGCAATCGATCCCATAAGTAGCAAGGGTCAGTAAAATGAGTGAAAATTCTTTTTTAACTAAAATGATGCCGACTTTAACACTCAAATGTGTGAAACGATAAAACTTCTAGGTTAGCCTGAACAACATCTTCGACCACATCATCACTTACCATCACGTGAGATATTGGTCAAAGGCTAACCTATCAGGCATAAAAAAAAAAAACTGGTCTAATTCGGTACCATGTGCACAATTTTGTACTGTGCACGATGGTACTTTTGGACCATCATGGTACCGACTTCAACAATTTATTTCACACATTTGAGTGTTGAAGTCTGTGCTATTTTTTGATAATTTTATTTTTATATTTTCGACTGACTAAAATGTATGAATGTGTGAGAGCTTTTTTATTCCACCATAACTTTTAGACGGCTTAACCGATTTTAATGAGTGAGATATCGTTAGATTTATCTTGATATCGCAAGTGACACTAGGTACATAGAAAAAAAATAAACTGGAATATTTAAGACGCCATATTGTGAGAAAAAAATCATTGCTTTTTCTTACAAATCCATCGTGTGGGGTATCAAAATGAAGGGTAATAAAAACGATTCCATAAATATTATAACTTGCATTTTTAATTTAAATAGAAAGATTAAACTTTTTTTATTTTTTAAATTATTTGATATTTAGTAATTAAACAACTTTAAATGGTTTAAATCGCCTATATTTATCATTATTTTTGTTCCGACATTTCAAACATTTTGCAGTGATTGTGATTACGGGGTGATTACTATGTGTAATAATCACGAAAACCTATGTTATATTAGTTGCTGTAAGACAACATTATTTTATATTTGTTTCCTTGTATTGGTTTGGAGATTGTCTACGAAATATTTTAAGTTTTGTCTTCATACGTTTGTAGGTCCTGAATTTCCAACAGTCGCTAACATTGTAATTTTTGCCTGCTAAGCTTACAGAACTACAACGAAAGGAAAAAAAATCCTCTTAAAACGGTTAATCAATTGGAATAGAAGGATACATTTGTCCTCTGACTCACTCACCACGATAGCTCAATTGGGAGAGCATGTCCCGGCTATGGGGATGGATGGTCACGGGTTCGAATACTGCTCGTGGTTCAAATGTTTACTTACGTTGCAATCTTGTGTCCCAACAGTCTCATTAAAGCTATGTTTTCTTTTAAGGCTATAATTATACTAAACAAATATTATATTCATATAGCAAATCAATTGGAATTGAAAATCAATCTACTGTAAAATACAATATTTAAAGTTCATGAAAATATATAAATAAATAGGTCTGATCGTTGACTTCATTTTCCTTCATATGCTACATAAATTATTATCTGAAGCAACATTTTTTTTTCTTTAATAGCTACATAGGATTTTAAAACAGAACAATGGCGTTTCTTCGAAAAGTATTAGGTACTTCTTCACATATCTGACGGCGCGATTGCCGTTACATGTCGCAGAGGGTGCTATTTTGACTTTTCTACATTTGGACGTCTTTCCGATTGGGTGTTTATATTGATGACTTTATTGAGATCTTGGAATTATTTTTCTTTTTTGACTTTAGTCGTGCAAATCGTTATGTGGTGGTGTGTCTTATTTTTGTACTGGCTGGCACACAGACCATTATTCCATCTTGATCTTGATTGATCCCCATACATACATTTTTCTATACAACGATATAGAAAAATGCAATATGATGGTGATTTTTTTTAGTCCACTTTCCAGTACATCGGGTATAAAAAATATCTTTACAAGCACGAGCAGAGGAAGAAATGTTTTGCTGCCATGTAAATATACTACTTGTCACTTGTATAGTTTTTTTTATAAAAAACTTAATAACATTGATTTTTATTTCACGTATAAGATGCTGCATTGTAAGTGTTCAGTATTTTTATATAACAATAAATAAATAAAACATCTGCAGTGTGTACATTACTTGTCAGTATTTATTCTTCAGAAACACAAGGCCTTCTGTAGCACCGCGCACCGCTTTGTACCATTTTCGTAGCGTTCTACGGCGTAGTCTCCAGAGGCTACGTATGGCATACGAAATCAATAGATGAGGCTCTTGGAACACTTAACTGAAGTTTTGCACGGTTTTCCTAAGTAGGTAAGGCTTGAATATAGATGTACGAACTGATTTATAGTACATTATGATATAAGTGCGGTAAGTTGAAAATTACAGGCGAGGCGATATTGCTTAGCCGAGGCAAGCCCGAGCCGTAGGCAAGGGCTACACGAAAGCAGAGGCTGTAATTATCAAAGCTATCGTATGTCATACGACGTTTTTTAACACACTTGTGAGGAACAAATACGAAAATATTTACTTTATCTTTTTGATAGCAATAACAATCTGATTAAGAAGGTTTATAATTAATTCTTCAAAAGTTCTACCCTACTAGTATTAGGTAAAAAACTCTTGGGTTTGTTTTTATATGAAAACAAAAACGAATGAAACAAACTACAATCTCCTTGGTGAGAAGTGTGGAAACGTTGTTTTTTTATATTTAATACACAAGTGCGGCAAAGTAGAAAAAAAGCACGAGTGCTTAATAGAATACATTATGACACTAAAATCGGTGCATTTAAAAGCCCAAATTTAAAGGTCACGAGCGAGTCTGGTGAAAAAATACTTACAATACACTTGATCCTAAAGGTTCAGTTACGTGTTCAGTCAGCGTGGATACGTGGTTATTTTCGCACTGTACTTGATTTTGAGTCAGTTTAACTCAGTTGTAATAAACTGTCAACAATTTACCTGTACAGTAAATAAATTAAATTATTTATCTACATCTACCGAATCCATTTCATCCCCAGAACAGCCCAATGAGCTACGAATGAGAAATCTAATATATGCCATATATATCTCACTATCAAACTAATACGAATCAGATGATAATCTCCTTAGATTTGGCGGTAGAAGGCAATGTTACCTGATGATACTTGATGTGTGTGTTCAATTTATAGGTTGAAAAACAATTATATTTGAATATACTTCCGTTCAAAAATGTATTGAAAATAGACTTATGACACTCGCTGCTTTAGTTCTTGCATAGGAGATCCGGTATAGAAGTCTTGTTAACTATCACATGTAGGTCTTAAGCTGACTGTAGATTCAATACTGTTGTCACGATTGAAACGATAAACACATATTACAATGTAACTTACTATAATAACATCTTGCAGTACGGATCATTTCCTTTTTATTTTCGCTATAGTTTATTTTAGGATTTCGAATATTTATGAACATGTTTCTTATTTTCGTCGTCTCATTCAACGTCGCTGAGATACTCACATCCTCTCTTTTCTGAAGTATACATTTTTAATCCAAATACTTCCCATTATCTAATTAAACGAAGAAATTTCGAAGTGCTCCAGCTTACCTTTTCGATCTTAACCAATCAACTAAGTTAAGCAACGTCCATGACTTTGTTGCGTGATAGCTAGTGGCATCACTACCTACTGTGAGCTTCCGTGCTTTGGTGGGCATGTAAAGCCGTCGGTCCCGGTTGTTGTATTAGGATAGCAGTCGTTATAGAATAGAGTTGGGGCATTTTAAGTATGTTTGTCTGGTTAGGTGCTTTCATCCTTAAGTAGAAAACCTGTCGCCATACATCTAACGGTATGATCTGGCAGCTGTTCTTGAGAGACTGAAAACAGAAAACGCTTACAGTTTTGCCACTTCTCTCACGCTCCTTCTCTTAGATCATCAGACACCCTTATTCTTACAAAAAAGTCTTTATATCTATTTTTTCATAAAGCAATTATTTTACTATCCAGGCTGTACATCTTTGGAATGCCCCTAGCAACTATTAGACGCACTCAAACACTCAACAACTTCAAAACTAGAGTAAAAAAATCATTTTCAGGTTCGAACCTCCCGTACTTCACAACGATGACACTGTGCTCTTCACGCCTAAACACGGTAGTATTTGCACATTACTGATTCTAGGCAGAGTATCTGACACTGTGGTGGTACCCACCAAGATGGTCACTTGCTAAGAAACCCAGCACCTGGTATGTTTTACAGTTAATGCGAAGATAACCATGGTATTCTAGTAATATTAATGTATTTGAAATACAATTTGATTTGAGCGTGTCTATTTGTCTATTCGCGTCAACAAACACGTTTAGTATGTGTATCCAATCTCGATTCTCAGTAAACACACGATTGACTATGTTGAGATGGGTGTATTTTGGTAGACTAGGCATGTTATTAATTATTAAACACTAAGAACACATTCACAACAAGCACTAAGTTAACAATAAAATATATGGTTTATTCCCAGTTTCTAAAACGTTTGTCAGCCGAAAGCCTTGATTAGATGACAAACCAAATACTATTCTATTTTTTTTTAATATATAAAATTAAGCTGTGGCTTTATTTTTGCTCATTGCTTGATTATAGTTGATGTTTCTACAAATTAATAGAACACCAGGATTTATGCGGATTTTAAAATGATTTTCCTTTCAATTATTTTTGATAAGAAGCAGTTTTTTAGCAAGTCTCTCATAGTTTTTTTTTTTTATTAATGTACCAAGTCTATATATGAGGAATAGTTTTACATTTGTTTATTTGATGTCTTAAAACATGTTTTTAGTAAAATAGTGGAAGTTATGTTGATTTGTAGCACAACACACTTATCTTTATAGTAAACGTATCACGTATTTGATACGTTAACTATAAAATTATTGGGTGATAGTTGCGATCTATTCTAATTATTTGCAAGGCATAGTGACGGACAATGTAATGAATATAGTATATTAAAATATCACTAGTATCAAAAAAAGGTAGATCTACAGTTAGTCCAAATGCTCCAGCCCACTATCAGTTGGCAGCGTGCTCAGCATGCTGGAAGCCCATACCGTTGAATTGCAATGCTTATTCGTATTGATCACGTGTGCTTATATAATTTTGAATATTGCGGCAAGGCCTACGCGCCATTTTTGCTTATTTTTAACCCCCGACGCAAATGGATTGTGATGACTACGGGTATATATGTGCCTATCTGTGGCATATATCATCCAAGGTGGCATAGTAGCTCCCAAAAATATGAACCGATTTTGATATAGTTGTTGTTTTCTTTGAAGGGTGATTTGATCGAGAGGGTTCTTAACATAGAATAAAAAAAAACTATTTAACCGTTTCGTTTTGACATAATCGAAAAGTTTGAAGGGTATTCACTGCGTAGTGCAAAGTAGCAAAAGATATCTTACAAGTTGAGACTAAGCGTCCTCGAAATTACTAGAATTCAAACAGTAGGTACGAAGAAATGCTCCCAGCTAATTTTATTAAGAATACTTTCGAAAGGCTATTTTTATAACGTGTTTAGGTGGCTTCCTCTCTGTCATGAAAGACAGATTATCTAATCTCAAGAGAATAGCTTTTGTCTTTACAGATTATTTTTACCGAAGAATGTTGACGAAGGCGCGATAGGCAAGCTGGAGAAAATTAACATTTATTGGGACGCAAATATTGGAAATTCATTGATGACGACACATTCAGTGTTGTGCCAAGAAGAAGAATATGGAACAGAGAAACCAGAAATGATTAAAGATTTATTCGTTTAAGAAAGTCCGCGATTTATTTATTACCTCGCAAATATGTTATAAAACGTCGAATCACATACGTGCGCTTTGACAATAACAGCCTCATCTACGGCTCGGGCTAACAATATCGCCTCGGCTGTTATTTCAACTTACCGCACTTATATCATAATGTACTATTACGGTCTTTTTCTTTATTTCTTTGGACGGCAAACGAGCCAGTGGCTCACCTGGTGCTGTAACGACACCCACGAACATCTGCAATACCTGAGGTCTGGAGTATGCGGTACCTGCATATGAGGTGTGATATATGCTTTAAAACATCTCACATGACAGCTGGTTCCATATAGCAGAAGTGCGAGGCAGAAAATACCGTGAAAATCGCATGACTGTAGACTTCCAGACTTCAAAGTTTAAAACACATTGTCCAACTACACCCGGCATTTTAACTGCCTATAATTCATACCGTTTAAGAACATTATCTTACTGCCGCTGAAAACATACATACACATCACAGCAATATTAACTCTCAACATACTCAATTATAATCATTAAGTACACTTAATAACACAGCTTTACATTGTACTTTACAGCGACGAATATAAATGTTCTTAATCCTACACGCGAGTTTCTGTTTTGGGAATTCTACACGGAAGCTCAGGGATTTCCAGTAAAAGTTGGAATTATCTTCAAGCCCGCACGGAGGTTAATTCTCTACTAGACTGAGCAAAAATGGTCCTAACATCCTAGTTCCTACTTCCACAGACTAACGAGGAATTAGTATTCTTAAAGCAACCTCACGTAACGTAGCCAATGCATTGACCAGTGCCGAGACCCACTTTTATTGTGTCCAGTAATGTAGAGTAAGTGGGGCGTTCATTTGTTCCAAATAAATGAACGAGACCATGTACGTTTGAAAGAGTGAAGAGCTAAAGTAAATTAAAGTTTCACAATGCCACTCGCGCGTTAAGTAGTAGTCGATAACTTCGTTCAAACTTTTGTTGAAACAACTGCTGTCGTATTATCTTGTCCTCTGTGCTCCGTAAAGGTTCAACACTGGATTTTTTTAAAAGATTTAGTGGTGAAACGAACCAGTTCTCGTCTTTTTGTTACGCTGCAATAAGGTGGTACTTATTTATAATAACTACCTTTTTTTATGTTATTGTGACGGAACAAGCTCAAGGCCCACCTGATGTTAAGCGGACTAACCTCTGCCTATAACAGATGCATTTCATCACAAGTCATTAATTGCACTGCGCCCGTCACCTTGAGACATAGTTGTTAAGTCTCATGTGCCTGTAATTTCACTGGCTCTCAAGGACTACTGCCGGAACACACCGTTAGGTGCTTGACGACAGATTTTCTATTTGAGGGTGGTAGCTAGCCAGGCGGGCAATCGCAAAATGCCCTTCCACCATGCGGTGAAGCTCAAGCCGGCGGTGGGGATCGAACCAGGGTACTGCGGGCCGGCAGTCCATAGCTATTACAGCTCGGCCATCATTGCTTCTATGATATACCTGAACTCTTAGACGTTACCGGTGGCATGCAGTTACCTCACGACAGACGAGGTGTATGGAATAAGGTTATGTCGTAATCCCAAATAGTTTTTCTCTACGTAGATAATTTTACGACTATATTATATTTGAGATTGCCAAGGAGGAATACGGCTATAATATATGTTAATGGATTCCTCTCTAGGAGCGTAAGTACGGACTGCAGCGCATCGGGTTCTTCTCAGCGTTCATCCATCAAACCATCAAGCAACTCACTTTCATAAACATCAAGTGGGTAGCTGGAGTTGGTTTGCTACGAGACTGGCAACACTATAATTTAATGACGTTATTCTATAATAACAAATATTTTTTAAATATATTAAGAAAACATAAATTAATATTTTAATAAAACACTTAACAAATATAAAAAATATATCTAGGACAATTCCACCAAATTTTCCTGTTAAGCCGACGTTACAAACCACGCACCCAAACCGGTAGAGTTTTCGACGCGTTTCGATTCTATACTAAGGAGGTCTTGATTCTACGAGCGCACGATCGAGAAATTATATCTTCATAGACTAGCATACACTAGCAACGATCAAAGTCTGTGATCGTTGGTAGTCTTTAGCCATTTAAGAGATTTGACTGTGACATCGAAGCTTACGTCGCAAGACACTGCAGTTGACTCGGCCGTCTTGTACCAGCCGCGGAAGAGGCAACAACTCCTAGCTAGCGATTGAAACTTTTGAAGTTACCATTGACAGTGAAGAACGTGATCAGTGTACATCAGTGATGGAAGGTGACATGAGTTCATGGAGGAGTATACTTTGAAGATGACATGATACGTTATGGCAGACGCGCCATAGGGATAAGATACTATGACCAGAGAGGAATAGAGTCAGATTTTAAAGATATTAGAGGATAAGAATGGCTATAGGAGAAGGACGGAGGCCATTTGGGGGTCATCTTCCATAAACTGTGAATTAAGAATAAACCATCAGTGTTATCTAGTGATTTGTGTCTTCTCATTTGCATGATACCCACATGTGTGCCCACATTGTGATAGCTCTGCCATTAAACTTAATGTCGAGCACCTATTGATCTCCGACATGTATAGTCATAGTTATTTATTTTCATATGTATATGGTTATTAATAAGTATTTATGTCTAGCGGCACGAGACTTGATACGATACGATACAAAATCTCTTTACTGACACCAGATTAACAAAGGAAACAATACATGGAGTAGTTAACTTAAGTAGGTCCAATGGTACTTATCGCTCACAACGATCTCTTCCAGACAACCTTAGGATGGAAAGAAGTAAATCTCAAAAACATAGACGGTGGTGTTTTAACAATAAAATCACAAAATTATAATTTACCAAAAAAATAAATAAATAACTGCATAATAGATAATTCCAAAAGCAAAATGAAAAATGTTCATTGAATGCCCTGACAGAAAACGATATTAACGCTCTTTATGATTAAACTTATAAAAAACGGGAACCGCCCCAGCACCTCGAAAATGGCAATGGCAAATCAGATGACGTATCCTGTCTCAGTAGTGTGCATGTCTACTGCATGCTTGTCTTCATGTCTTTGTCATTCATTAAAACGAATCATATACAATGGAAGTCTATGTGTATTATATGCTTGAGTTACATTTTCTCCACATTATGCTGTCGTGATTTCAGATTGTACCCTATATTCCTTTTTATTAAAATCGATGTTCTATATAAATCATGTTAAATTATTCGGTAATAAAGGCAGTAATGAAAAATACTTACAAATCTCATCTTTGCTTATAATAAAGTACAGGCTTCTCAAAACATGCAAGTGGTTTGAACGGCCCGATATATATTCTGTTTTTTGACTCAGTTGAACTTTTATCCAAAACAGTTATATGCTAATATAGTAATACTAACATTGTTTCTTGGAAGCTGAATTAATGGACAACGGAAGCAGGCAAGTAGGACGAGGCTATTTTGTTAAAAATACAATAAGATTTACATATTGCTCGCGTCTTCATTCGCATGGAAAAACACAAAAACAACATCGTTTTTATACTGGACTATTTAGCGAAATTTCTTATTAATACAATGTGATAGTGTACCTCTGTCTACCATACTGAAAAATCAAGCAGTTTATCTGTGCATCATACTGATTTTATTCGCTCAGTAACGAAATAAAAGCTCTTTTTCTTAGCCTTCTCCTATTTTGTGATGATAACTCTATGTCTTAAATGGATGCTTGCCCATGAGTATGGCATGATCCACCTATCAGGAGGAGCTTCTAAATCACGTCATCCCATCGCCGCGGTGGCCAATACTACCCATGAACACGCCAGGGGGATGCTGCTCTCAAGAACCAGATCAGCAGATCGGCCTTTTCTTCTTCAAACAACAAACAAAACACTCGCATACACAGTATGCTATCTGTAAATCTTTGAATTAAAATTAAACTTACTACGTGCAATAGTGAAGGTTTTATCTGTTCCCTACACACTGAATAGAAAGTGTGAAAGTGAATGTAGTGACCGTGACAGAATGGGGAAACTAAATCGTTTTGTTTGGACTGCTTCAGAATTCGCATATCTGTGTGCAAGATCCAAGCAGAGTCACAGCCATTAAACGTAAGTTGAACTTAGGAAAATAATTTTATACATTTTTCTCTTCATGATCAGCCCAGTGTGACATTTAATACACTATACCAGTTGGCAGCGTGCCCGCAGCATGCTAGCTGCATTGCCCTGTTGCATTACAATACAGATTCTTGATTCATATCTCAATTTTGGTCTAGTCACCTCGACAAGGCGCTCTGATAAGTTTTAAAAAATACGATTGAATTTGTAGTCTCAATAGACCAAATAGGTACTTCTAATAATGGGTTTTGCAAAATGTAGGTTATCAACGTAAATGTTTTAGGACATTGGAATTTGTATTGAAGCGGGTATCCCTTATACTTATAGTAATCTCCTATAGCAGTCTCGGTTTAAGATTCGATTCGAGTTTCAAACGTACTCATAGCTAATCTATAGTTTTCTTCTTTTGCTGGTTCTTGAATCTGTCTTCTTCTCAGAGTTTTCAGTAGAAAGTTTATAATGTTGAGTTTTATACTTGTATTTTTTTTATGCCTGGTAGGTTATCTTTTGACCACTATCTCACCTGATGGTAAGTGATGATGTGGTCGAGGATGTTGTTCAGGCTAACCTAGTAGTACTGGCTCTCAAAGACAGCTGCCGGAACACACCGTTAGGTGCTTGGCGACAGATTTTCTACTTGAGGGTGGTAGCTAGCCAAGCGGGCATTCGCAAAATGCCCTACCACCATGCTAAAAAAGTATTTGTATTAAACAGTACCACGAAGTATTAATTAAGTATTTAGTATTTTTAATTCACATTTGGACAATTTAATAGTAGGTACTATTTAATATTATTGCTTTTATTAAGAAAAAAAACAATGAAGTGAGGCTATACTGTATAGCTGGGCAGTCTGCGCTAGACCATACACTTGGAATAGACGTTTTGATGATGGTGACTTCTTGGTCGAGGACTGTAGGTTAATTCGTTGTTTGTCTTCACATTAAGAGGTTCAACATTAAACATTGATTATTTTAGTATTTTTTAAAACATATTGACGGTTTTCCTAGTATGAGTCTATACAAAAATACTACGTATGAGTTTATACATTGTTTGGTAATATTTCAGCGATTATGAAGAATGTAAATAGGAGCAAAAACGTTTTGAACGTTATCTCACTCAGTTCAATCTTGTGTTCCGTATGTATTCATCTTCCTATCGTTTCGGTTTCGGAACATTCAAGCAAGGTGGATAAAGGTTGTTGACGTTGTGGTCTGGTAAAATTTGAGTCAAATTCACATTGTGGCCATTTTATAATGTGTTACTGAGGTTATTTTTATGCAAATGTACAGGAGATTAAATAAATAAAACCGTTTAATAGCATTTCAATGATAAAAAGTAGATACTTAATCTTGTAGAGTCTAGTTAACCTAGTTATATTTATGTTCCGGCACCTGTTATTGAGACCCAGTAAACGCCAACCTAGAATAGGTTTGTCTGAACAACATCATCGACTACCCACATCATAACCCATCAGGTGAGATAGTGGTCAAATGCTGGCGTACACGGAAGAAAAAAATAAAAAACTTTACTAAACATACCATTAAGGTAATGTTGTCTTAGGTTTTCGCGATTATTACACATAGTAATTAAACAACTTTAAACGGTTTAAATCGCGTATATTTATCATTATTTTTGTCCCGACGTTTCAAACACTTTGCAGTGATCGTGGTCACGAGGTGAGTGATACCATTAAAGTTTAATAAGCACACATTCGACTACATATGATGAACGTTCATAGTATCTTCATATGGTCTTCTCCTCGCATTAACTTCAAAACGACTTTGAATACTAATATAAAGTTACAAACATACTTGGTACAATTATCTAAATGAATTCTAAAAAGTAGTAAGTTACAGCCATCTACATTAAGATATTGACCTCAATTTTAATTAACTACCTTTGAATTAAATCTGACTGTGCCGAAAGATTATTTTAAAGCTATTGTGATAAAACACGCACACACCACCTGGCGTCAAGCAGTAACTTCTGCCAGTTGTTGAGAGACAGAGAAATAAAGTGGTTGGGTCTCATGTGACTGTAATTCACCAGCATTATACTGTTCAGCAGTAGAAATAGGCATGGTGGCAGAACTTTCCCGGATAAACTAGCACAAAGGGTTATACGCTAGAAGAATATACTTGATAAATTAGGTGAACATTTCTGCCCTCTATTAAAAAAAAAATCAAGTCATTTTGTCATTTACATTGATAACTTGCTTAGCGAACTAGATTCGCGATCAAATGGTTTCTGTGTACACTAGAAAGCTCGCGTGGGTATTTGCATGGTGGTAAGGCATTTTGTGAATGCCCGGCTGGCTGTGTGTTAAATGGGGTCTTCCGCAGCGGTCCTTGGAAGACAACTGGACTTTCTAGAATAAGTTTTCTGCCAAATAGACCCACACTAGGTGTTGAAGTGACACAATCGACAACATTTTAAAATTTTACCACTTGTTATTTCTGTTTAGTCCAAAGGTCTGCACGGTGCAAGGTGAAGTGATCCAGGCGTGGCACAGCGGAGAAATGGAGAGACGCGGGTCGAAAAAAATTATTTGCGTTAGAAAGTAAGCGTGGGGATTATGGCAAACCCCTGAATATTAGTGAAGGCTGTGTTCAGCAGTGGACTATCCGGCTGAAACAATAAGATAGATAATGAGAAAAATAGGAATAGATTTTGTACTGGGAATTAATGCCCTAACATCATGCTCAAGCCGGCGGTGAGAATCTACCCATGGAATTGTGGCACAGCAGTTAAAACTAATATGGCTTGGATAGCCAAACGGCTGTTTTAAGAAATACGTATACCTTCTATTTTTTCCCCTGATTTGGTAAACTGGTGCGAAATACGTTTATCTCTTCACAGAAGCAAACAATTATAA
Source organism: Plagodis pulveraria (assembly GCA_963890685.1). NCBI lineage: Eukaryota > Metazoa > Arthropoda > Insecta > Lepidoptera > Geometridae > Plagodis > Plagodis pulveraria. The sequence goes on from OY982961.1 coordinate 13,353,626, forward strand.
TATTATCTTGTTTCAAAAACCTAGTGTGCATTAATGAACTCGAATCGAGTCCGCCACATCACTTTTATATGTCATTAATTAATTAATCTACATATGGAATAAACTGTATGTCTGTCAATATCTATCAAATTAGTATTAACATATGTGGTTTTACCATCTTACTTCATAAATAATGACGACGAATTAAAGGTATTAAAATATTTTTAAGGTTTAACATTTTTGGAACTATTAGGGTTTTTTCAGTATTTTGCTACCATTCCTTTATAGCTATTAAAGATTTACATCCCTTATCCTGGAAAGTAAACATCTCCTATTGCAATTACTGCTAAACCATCAAATATTGCGTGAAAAATCTCGCAAAGCGCGGACACCCTTGTGCACGCGACAATACAAAAGAAAGGGGTGGAAATTGCGGCGCATGCCTTTCCGCTTGATCACTTTGTTTGTAAGTTTGTTTTTCTGCGCGGTCGGTGTTCATAAATTATACGTTATAAGAATATTTATTTTTAAAAATAAGGTTACATATTTAGGTATATAGAAGGCTAGCTTCATCATAACGAGAGTTAAGTGTTTGAAAAAGCACTTCTAGAATGAAGTATAGTATTCTGGTTTATGACCGCGTTCCGTCCCATACGACGGTTCAATAGTACAATTAGAGTAAAAGATTTCGGCTCAGCCAAGCGGTACAGTGTTAAGGCACCTGGTGCGTAAAATCTGGGGATGTGGGTTCTAGTTCCACTCGAAGAGATACATTTTGTACTCTACTAATTTAATATGTCCTAAATGTATCCGTTTAGCACGCTAAAGTGCTTATAATCATATTTTAGGCATGAGTTTACTAGTTTTTACAGTTAATGACGAGAACTGAATACTCTCCTCTATTATGCCCGTTTAACCTAACATACCGTATAAAGTTGCGAGCTCTCAAGTGTACAAGAAACAAAATCGAGTAGGTAGGTAGGTAATCATAATTAATTCCTCCTCTTTGTTTTTCATGTCACCGTAACAAGTTTTTTTGTCATTCTTATTATTAAAACGTGTTATCTAAATCAATTTATTTATATGTAAAGCAATAAATGTCAAACAACTTTTTTATTCCCAGTGTCATAGTACTTACACAACAATGTATGATACTCGTACCGTGCCTATCACGATATACGAGTACACTAAATTTAGGTTTAATATCAAGAAGATTAAGATAAGTACGCAATCTATCGTAAGGTGATTCGCGAACACGTTGTTCCAATGAGACCTAAATAATACCTTATAGTTTGTTTTGTATTTTAAAGTTCATAGTACCTAATACAAAAATGTATATAAACATGACCACAAATCTCTTTAATCACGATATATATATCAAAATACGATACGACCTGGCAATTAAAATAATAAACCATCTGTATGAAACAGTAAACACGAGCTCTTCCTTCCGGAGAAGTAGCAATAACACCGGAAGAACAGCAACCAGTAACACTTAAAAACATGTAAACACAACGTAAGGGAAAATTACAACGTATACACAGCAGGTTGAAATTTATGGCATGATCGTGTGGTTTAATATTGGGGTCCGTGTATCACATACTGTGGGGTGTCTAACTCCTCCATGTCTGTATAACAAGTTGAAACAGTATGAACATTTACATGATATATTTAATACAGTGTTAATATATTTTTTGATAACTTACTACACGCATGACAATACAAGATCTAAAATAGTTATAAGGATTCAGTTGGAGTACTCCCTAAGTGCAGAATTTTAAAGTTTAAAGAAAATTAAAGCCTGAAAAATCAATCCAGTCGTATTTAGACTACGCAAGGCCATTATTTTGTTTAAATAATAATAAGAGAAAAGGTACAAAAAGACGTATAGTTAATTTTAATTTGTAAGAAGTCATACTTGCTGTCGTAATGAGATAGTTATACAACGTTAAAAGGGAGGCCTTATTTGTATCACGTCCCTTAATATATACAACTCATATCAAAATGAAATAAAATCCTCCGAAAGAGTACGACAAAAATTGTTCCATTCACACAATATGTGCATTAAAAAAATGTCAAGGCAACTGTAAGAATATTATTAGATTACCAGACAAGACTGTAATCACGTCGTTAGATTTTGTAGGTACTTTAGAGTATAGTATCTGTTCTTGTGTATATAGTATCCATACTCCTCATACAGCTCTGCCTATACGGATCCTGTAATTTGCATTTTGAGTAAACGTCGTGCAGTTAAAACTTTCACCGCTAAAGCCATAGCGTCTGCTATATTATATAAACTTTGTACCGACGATCATTTCGGTCTTCGTGTGGTACTGAGATGTAATTAATAACTACGTGTACTACGTGCAATAGTTTCTCATTAGCACTAAGTAGAAGAGTTGTGGTAATTAAATTGGAAAACTATTTAATTATGCACCGAGTCGAAGTAATAATGAGACATTTGCTGCTCTCTCCAACCTCAAGATATTATTTTAACTATGTTATTCAAAAGATTGTCTCCTATATTCGTGGACGACTTGTAACCATATCATTATGAAAAATATGCGATTTTTTATATATTTATGTATGAACAATATAGGATGAAACAAGCACGAGGCCCATATAGTGTTTAGAGAAAACCTCTGCCTATAACATATCCATTTCGTCACATGGTACAAATTTGCACTGCGCCTTTCAGCCCTGAGATAAAAACTTGTTAAGCCTCATGTGCCTATAATTTTCTCATACCCTTTCCTAAAAACTGAAACACAGATGCGAACGTATAAATTAAAACAAAATAGGTATGGTGGCAGTAGTTCCCCGGACAAACTAGTTCACAAAGAGTTGTACTGCGACTAAAAATCTGTTTATATCTCATATTATTATGACGTACAAGAAAGAAAATGGTCCCTACAAAGAACTGTCGCACTGATGTTCTTGTTCGGCGTTTTTAAACACAAATATCTCATATTCCTTCAATGGGTTCAATTTGTGTGGTCATCGGCTGCTGAAGCTTTTATTTCTGTTTATGATTTGTGGTTGCACGCCTGGGGATTGCGTCATTACTGGCTATTTAGATGCTTTATTACAGGATTTTATGTTGCATTGATTATATTTGTCGAATTATATAAGGAGTTGGAGCATTATCACACTCGTTTTATATACAAACTCCGAAACACAAAAGCTCAGAGTAGTTAATACCACTAGCGGTCACTCATCTAAATTATGAGCGCAGCAAGCATTCCGTAACATAGCTGATTGGCAAGCTCTGCTACAAGCACATCAAGGTAGGTGACTTAACAAGCAGGTGTGTTCCTTTTCATATACAGGGTTATTGGAATAATGCTAACAACCTCTTAGTGTTGACTTTTGCGCTAGTCGTAACAAACATTTTGAGATAAATATTTTTTTAACAAATAATTAAATATAAATATTTAATAAAAACGATAAGTTTTCTAGTACTGTCTGGCACTTTAAGTTCTGTGTCTCGTAGAAAATGACAATGCGTTCTCCGACCTAAGAGCGCCCGCCGCGGCAACACTGGACCGCGCCGTGCTACTTTTGAATACAATTTTGAAATATTTACATCGAGCAAGGTAGTCAAAATATGAAATAAAAAATTACAGACACAAGATATTTTTAACATAAGGTTGTCCTCGTACTTATTCCGTGAAATATAAAAAACCAAACACTCCAAATGTTATAAAGGACTAACAGAAGTCAACCATCAAAATATTAAGTATTATTTACTTAGTTATATCTCATCAACAGCCGGTACTTCTACCGACGTCAATAATATCTTCAAACCAATTTACTAAGCAATTAATAATTTGAACAAATTTTTAGGATTATATTGCCTTTACTGGATTAATTTGATATTATTTTTACATACATATATTTTATCCCGAATTCTGAAACATTTTGCAGTTATAATAGTTACAAGTATAGACAGTGAATTTTGTAGAAATTTACTCAGCATAATAAAACCGAAAAAAGGAATAACAGAGTAGAGTTCAAGGAGCGCTTTCTATACAAACGTAGTTTCTTTATATTTTGAACTCTAAGTGTTCAAACTCCGTGAAACTTTGTATATATATACTGTATCAGACAGATCGTCCACTGCTGAACACAGCCTCCCCTATTAAGAGGGTATTTGCCATAACCCCCACGCTTGGCAGGCGGCTTGGGGATCGCAGTGTAAAATGGCAGTTCTTTAGAAGGCGCTGCTGCCCACCTTCCAGTATTTTTCCCTTATTCGCATCTTATTACGACACCCACGGGATAATATGGGGAGGTGCAATTCTAACCCGGCACCCCACGGGGTGTACATATATACTTGAGCCTAATATCTATGATTTGATTTTTTAGATTTCCCTAAAATTAAGTATTTTCAAAAATAACTCGTAAAATAGTTTTCTATGGGAATTAATATTTTGACTTTTAGGAATGTAATAAATAATAAATCGCAAAACTGGCAAACCAGAAGCATAGATATTAGACTCAGCAATATGCACACAACATTTCACCGAGTTAGAACACTTGGTATTTAAAATATGGCGAAACTGCGTTTGTATGGAAAACGCTCCCTGAACTCTATTCTTATTTCCGATTACCTCCTCACACTGATGAGTTTTGAAAGGCAACCACTTTTTTAAATACACCTTGTTCATTTCCTGCAATTAGAGTCTTGGTAAATTAATAACCTTTTTGACGTTAACGACGCGACACGTGAAGCTTACGTAAAGTTCTAGCAAATCTGAGAACAAACACAAATACATATATTATACAAAATCTCTTTATCAATATCAAAGAAAATTAAAACATTTAGAATATTTAACATACTGTTTTTAAGATAACAATGGGCGGTCTTATCGCTGTATCGCAACCTCTTCCAGATAACCTATGGAAGCCCACAAACAAGAGAAGAGACAGACAGACGGTGGTTAACAATAAATTTAGATTACATAAATAAACTATGTTGTATATCAGATATAAATAAATAGGTACCCGGCTCCCAGACGAAGACTCCCAGACGAAGGGCAACAATATAGCCCGAAACAGGTCGGAATCTTTCCGGTAAATATAACGCGAGTCCCAGCCGGGTACCTACATATTTATTTATAATGAACAAAACTCGCGATAGTTTTCTAAGTGAAGATATCAGATATAAATACACATTTGATACATGGTAGCATGCTAAATGTAAAATAAACTATGAAACACATAAATAACTACATAAGTAGTAAACAGTTATAACATACAATATATACTAACAATTATAGCGCTATATTATACGAGATAAATAGTGATTATACACCATAGCTTTGAAACTTGTAATAGATATGGCACATCTAATGTTGAGTAAATTTAATAAATGCATAAATCACTTAAATCTAAGAAATTATGTGACAATTAAGTAATTATAGATGTTATCTGATTTATCTGCGATTTCTTGTGGTAACATTTAACAGAAAAAACTTCTCACTCGTTAAATCTATTTATATCGCATTTCCTCCGGCACGCTATATGTTATGTTGAACTGAATAAAAAGTAACCAAAACAAGCTATTTTTATTTAAAATTTCCCTTAAATCCTTTGAACCGTTACAGCGTAGCGGAAGCAGTAAAAAACATAAACCATCATCAAACACTTACTCGCACACACATTTCGTATAATATAAGTGTGATGTGATGACTTATAAACCTAAGAAAATCGTCAAATATATATTCCAATCTAAGCGCTCGTAGCGTATTTTGCTAAGATCGGCTAAGTTAAGCAACGTCTGCTGCGATCATGGTGACAGTTACAGACAGACGCTAGTGACATTACTGCTGAGCGCTTCTGTACTTCGGAGGGCACGTATTTTTGGTGGCAGGGCATTTTACGAAAGCCTGCCTGGCTAGCTTTCACCCTCAAGTAGAAAACCTATTGCCAAACACCAACGGTGTATTCATGGCGTATTTTTTGAGAGCCAGGTTGGCCTGAACAACATTGTCGACGTAGACCACGTACTATCAGGTGAGATAGTGGTTAAAATAAGTAAAAATCAATTAGTCGATAGTGCGTCAAAAAAAAACAACATTTCAAACCTAGCATCTCAGGCATAGCAGGCGTTATTGCAAACATAACAATATAATAATTTCAAACCTATTTCATATAATAAACAACACAATCCTAACAAATAAACGTCAGTGAGTTAATTTTCCGTGCATCGTAAATTATAGTACACGAACTAGGCTGGCTGGTAAGTTTCGCTTTGACGATGCCGTTGTGGCCATAATGCTCATATAATGCGACCAGTTTACTCATAATATGGCCTCTATGACCTCGGCATGACATATACGAGTTACCCTAAGTAATTAACGTTCATATAAATAATTACGATGCCAATGAAATTTTAATTTAAAAGAATTAAACGTTGAGATTGTTTGACAGGTGAGTGTGTAAAAGCTCCACTTTGGAATCTAGTGGGCTAGGGTTCAGACCCCGCTGAGTTGAAGCCGAGGAAAGTTTATGGATTTTTCTGAAAAATAAATGTCCATCCGGTGTCTGGAACTTGTACCCGGTACAATGTAGTAAGGTTGCTCCCTTCTACATGAGACCTTGATATGTCTAGTGAAATGTAGGTGTTTAGACTCATCGACCTACCCCTCCGGAGAATACAGTCGTGTCGGGACGATATGTTAAGATTGTATATAGATAAAGATTTTACCTTTGACCTGAATTCATCCATGGGGTGCCGGGCTAGAATGTTACCCTCCCCCCATCTATACCTGTGGGTGTCGTAAGAGGCGACTAACTAAGACACCGGAAGGTGGGCAGCAGCACTTTTTGAGGAACTGATATCTCGCACTGCGATCACCAAGACGCCTGCCAAGCGTGGGGATTATGGCAGACCCCCTTATATTAGGGGAGGCTGTGTTCAACAGTGGACTATCCGGCTGATACAGTACAGACCTCAATTTGTAGTTATCTGTTGGGCCATGAACTGCCTCACAATAAATCCTACTACCAGGATTAATTGGGAGGGAGATGTCTGACTGGTTGATGTCAGTTAGTGACTGGTCCATTAATATTATTAATTAAACCGCCAGGCAGCAATCAGACAACAAATCAGATAAAACCAGGTTTTCAACTCTAATATGCCAAAACTCCAGTATAAGATATTGGAAATACCAACGAAAAAGAAAACATATAAAATATGTTACTCAATACGCACCAATTTCAGTTTCATATTTGATAAGACTAGTCTTATACAATCGGATAGATAAAACTTTTCATGGATTATTATTATTTTATAACACATTTGTTCGTAAAGGGTCTCTTATTTCACCAATTACAATATCGTAGTGTATCTCATTACGTACTTGTGCGTTATTTTAATGTAAAATGCACGGTATATAAAGATGCTTTGTCTAAAATGAACAGTACTTTTTTAAATCTTAGCAAAGAGGTTTTATGTCGTCAACATTTTATGAATTAAATTAACTTTGGTAGATAATAATAATAACTAAATGCCAGCTGGCATAGAAATAATCATCTAAAAATTGTAAAAATTTTCCTAACTGCATTAACAAGTTATTAAAGATTTATTCGTTTAAGAAAGTCCGAGTTTTATTTATTTCCTCGCAAATATGTTATAAAACGTCGTATGACATACGTTCGCTTTGATAATTACAGCCTCTGCTTTCTTATAGCCCTCGCATACAACTCGGACTAGCAATATGGCCTCGGCTGTAAAATGTTTCAACTTACCGCACTTATATCATAATGTTACTATTATGACATAAATATTGTACAGGCGAAAGTTTGCGAGTGTGTTTGTTTGTTGTATGTTACTTCTTCATATTTTCACATTTGGTACTCGTATGGCTAATAAAGGCTAAAAATTGCGTATGGGAATGGCCCAAATAAAGTACATTCACAAAATGTGTTGCAACAACGATGAGTGATATACCCCATAAATAGACTTGACTCTTTACTGAGTTTTGCAGTTTTGGTGCCATAGTGTACAGCACGCGTTACCACATATGTATACTTTTTTTAACTAGCATCAAGGATAATACAAATAAAATTGATTTTGTGGTCGGCGAAATCATTTTTTTTCAAAATATCCAATTATTCGCGTCAAGGCAATGTTGTTGCGCCGCTCGGTATACTTTTTAAACCACACACGCGGCGGTAAGGTTTACGTTCAGCTGTTTTGAGCATATATTTCTTTACATATTTTATTCGTAGGTTTAACTATATTCGGATAACTATAGACAATATACCATTAAAATGTGATAGTTATTGAATTTAAAATTGAATGTCTGTCATGGACAGTGGCTGCATAGAAATAGGGTATATATTGTATTATCAGCTATGGCAAAGAATTGATAATAGAGCAAAGTGATGATGATACTACAATTTTGTAGAGGACATCAATATCTACAAAAAAATCATATTAATATAGGTCTAACTATTACAGTTAGGTGACAATAATTACTTTAATTTATAATAATTGAAATTTTTATTAAATACCCGTGCGAAGCCAGGCCGGGCCGATAGTCATTAATATAATGGTTTATGTTAAATACTGCAACATTATTGGATAACTCTATTGTCAAATGCCTATAACATTTTTGGATAAATATATTAAAGATATTCACGTATGCCCAAGATTTATGAAATTCACTTTCCAAGTATATTTATAAAATTTGCTTACATTATTTCTTTACCCATGATACCAAACCACCAATTCCTAGAAACAATGCTCATTCTAGAGTTTTGGAACAAATGAAGTTCTCCATTAACATTATAGCTACACAACTTCGTATTAGGACAGTACAAGGAAAGGTTAACTTGTTTTCAGTTTCAGAAATACAGTCAGTACGTAAAATAAGTAAAAAAATATAATAAATAATAAAATATTCAAGATAAGAAGCTCTAATACAATACAAACGCATTTTGAATTAGTTTAATATCGTTTATATTTTAAATAAAATTATTGTTCTGTACTGTATCAGTTGGATTGTCCACTGCGGAACACTGCCTCTCCCAAGAAGGGGTTTGCCATAACGCCCACACTTGGCAGGCGTCTTGGGGATCGCAGCTTAAGATATCAGGTCCTCAGTAGGCGCTGCTGCCCATCTTTCTGTATTTTACCTTTAGTCGCCTCTTACGACACCCATACGTAGCAATGGGAGGGTGAAATTCTAACTCGGCACCCCACGGGGCTAAAGGAAAAATGTTCTACACAAAACAGTATAACTCTTGCTTGGTGATGAGTTAAGTGTTAGTTTTATTCTTAAAATAGAATAAATATGTTGTAGGTACATTTAAAATTTGTAGAATTTACTGAAAAGTTACTACTTGAAGATTGGAAATTCACTTACTTATTTATATAATCCATGATATATTATTTTTCATAATCTCGCATATCTTTTATAAGGATCTTATACAACCCAGTTAAATTTTAGTCCTAATTCAACAATTTTACGTATTCCGTAGCAAAAATTTACATATACATTTTGAAAACCTTTATATAATTATTGTCAAGAATATTATATACATGGCTTATAAAATTTGGACGGAAAATCAATCGAAAACTTGTTATTTTTTTACAAATGTACGCAGATGTTTATTCTGAAACTAGCAAAACAAATGATAATTTGCTGTAGATAATATAAAGTTGCGTAATTCAAAACAACTATTGTAATATCTTACTATATTTAACTATACCAAATTTTAGTAGCTTATCAATGTCACCCAAACGGCTTTAGAGGAAGACTAGCGCTGGTCGAATTACCAGCATATTGCGACAAATAGAAGTGTTTCTTTTATAATATATATCAGATATTGTAATTATTATTTATTTGTTGCCAAATGAAACATTTATTTTTCTTTTTCTTTCAAATATCTTTTACGACGTTCCAAGAACATGTAACTACTTTTAGTTGAAATTCACCTGTCGCTTTGTCTTTACCCCAAAGTTGTAATGGTTTTGATAAGGGTATGACAGTTTGTGATGTATGGATCCATGTACATACCACATCCCTATGTCAACCGAGTTTAAACCCATTCAAACTTATTATAGGGATTAATTAAACAACTGTCATATGCGAATAGACGTTGCAAAGGATATGTTTAGACTACTTTACGAACCAACTGTGACATCATACATACAATGATGACTTATGTAGTTATTTAGAGTAAAGAGTAATAAGGCGATACTTATCAATAGAAAAGTGTTTTTTTTTAATGAGTGGATGAGCAGCTGGTTACCGGCCAGTACTTTAATAAAGCCAACTTCAGTTAAAACTCGGGGTGGTATTAGTAACGACAACGTGCGGTAATGATAATAGCTCCGTTCAAAGTGCGGATAAAATAGAGAATATTAAATATAATATATTGTCTCATTTTATTTTTAATACTATTCTTACTCATGCTGTTTATTCATTTTCAAAATTGTTGCGAACACTGGTAACTTACACGCAATGGCCCCGAGTTTCTTGCCCGTTCTTCTCGCAGTGGCTCTATACAATTTATTTGCTGAACGTGGCAGTACAATGTAGAATATTTCAATACTAAAATTTGTAATTGACCTTCACAAGAGCGTCGTAGACGCCTAAATTGAATAAATGATTTTGACTTTGACTTTGCAATGGTTTAGAAGGAAATCGTCAATGTCGTTTATAGAATGAGAGAGAGAATTATGTTCCATAAAATAACGAGTACCTATTTATTTTAGAATGTAAATTTTTAACTCGACGAGTTTTGATGTTGTTAATATACTTAATAAGTTTAAGGATAACAGAAAAAATATGACGTTTTTAAAAGAGTTTGTAAAAACGTATAAGCAGGCAGATGTAGATTTTAAATTCTAGTCCAAATTTAGTGGCACCCTACCTGATTCTAGTAGGCACCCTAATAAAAAAGATTTGCTTATATTTTCAAAAATACCAATTATACCAACTTAAAAAGTTTTTATTCCATTCAGGAACGCTGGGTGTATGCTTGATCGTATTTTTATTTGAAATGGGTAGTAAAATTGATGATTTGATACAGTCATTAATTGTGTAGTAGCCACGCAAGTAGAAGTATACGCGTACCTACTTGTAATTTACCAAAATGTATACATAATGTACAACAAATTAAAAAAAAAAGCTGAGCTTTGTTGTGTGTTACTCAGGGCTCGCTTTATTTCACAACCTGATTCTCGTGGTGTCATCTAGTATTAAATAGAGTAACTGCGATGTATTTGAGTATTGCGTTTATTTCTGTTGCAGCGATGTTGACTGTTTGGTTTTCGATCAGATGGCGTTAGTAGTACTATAACATTATGACCAAATAATACAAAATTATAACTGTTAATTTTTTTATGGTTAAAACATAAACATTTTTGACAGATAACACATCTGAATATGAAGTTAAATTACTATGTTAAAGCACACATCTCTAGGCGTGATAGTTTTTCAGTAAAGTGTGCCACAAAATGCTCAAGTTGTAGGGTAGTGATAGGGCATCGTTCGCCCTAATAATACGGCAACGTAAATTATTGTTACATACAAAATTATCTCTTATATTAAACACACGAGCTGTGAAATCAATTCTGTTTTTCTCTCAGTGAATTAATTAGTATTACGATCGCCCCTAAAAATTCATATTATTTTTAATTTAACTCCTACCTCATCGACTTAAATCTCCGATCGTATCCAATTGCCATTTCATATAATACCCGTAACTGCGTTATAATGTCCAATCTTGCCCCGAGGATTGAGAGTAAATTTTACGTTGAGTCCATCCCAACTGTCCCCACGATTTTTTATTATTGGTTGAACGAATTTAGTATCTGGGGAGATATAAAAGGAAATGAAGCTAAGCCCTTCGGAAATCTCAGAAATTGGTCTTTTTCTCGAAATGCGTGTGAGGACAATGGTATGGACTCGATTCCAATGAAACAGAGTTACATTTTTTGCTCGTGGGAACAGTTTTTACGATCGACTGCGAGATTTACGCTTTAGTAGCTTTTCAAATACTTGAATATTTTAATAAGCCAATAATACCCTTTACTCGGCCCTTTTACAGGTGAATGATGGTTTCCTTTTCATTTACAGGGACAAATGGTGTTTGATTCGTATTTATTCGTAGATTTTTACTGAAATGTTACATTACATAATCGCATAAAGCAAGTGTGGATTTTATTGTTCTTTATGTGTGTTGCGGAGTGCTTAGGTAACAGAAAACTTTGTAAATGAAAAGTTATGAAAGTAGTATAATATCTAGTGAAATTTGTCTCCGGCGAAGCTTGACGCAGGTCTGAACATGGATATTAACACACGTATAAGTATGGTTGATCGCACCCGCGGGCCCCATTGCAAGTTTACCTGTCTAGTGGAGCTTTTAATTTAGCGACTGGAGAGAATGGAGGTGGAACTCAGAATTATTTAGACGGCATATTTTTCAAAATATAGTGGTTTCTTTTTATACGACTGCCCAAAAACTTAGCGCTATTTTTAGAGTTCATGTATGTATGTTTGTTTGTGAAATTCTTTAATCCACCATAGCTTCTAAACAGTCAAACCGATTTTAATGATATCGTTAGATTCTTCTGAACAGTGCAAGTGGCACTATGTACATAAAAATAAACAAAAAAACAAACTGGCGGATTTTAGACGGCTGATTGTGAGTTTTTCTTTTTCTTCCTTACCTTTCGAGTGTGGTATCAAAACGATGGGCTTTAAAAAACAATTTCATATATATCATTTGCACATTTATGTTTAATGGAAAGTGTTTTTTTTTTACTTCTTAAATTAATTTTTACTTGTTTAAAATAATTATAAAGTGTAATTTTAACAACCTTTCGGGGTCGGTCGTGCCCGTGCCATGGTCATCTTCCTTTATCAATAAAATATGAACTCCGTTGCTGTATGTACCTTATACGTAATAATAATTCCAGGCATTATAATATTATATGGGCTGTTCCATATATTCTTGTTAGATGTCCGAAAAGGCGACGTTGGACAGAAAAGTCCCTAATGGGCAGCATGCTACTACTCACATTATTGCGATTTGGGTGGTCCTGAACATTAGGCTCAACAGGAGGGAACCTGCAGCATTTCTTATCATTGTTGCACCTTGCTTACAACTTAACGAAAGCATTCCCAAGGAGAGTTATATGAAACTTGAACCAAAACTTTTATAGATGTTTGGGATAAGGGCAGAAATATGCTACGTAACGCACATAATATATTATCATTCGCGTCCAGCTCACTGTGCGTGTCATACGCGTGCGCATCGTGTGCATAATGCCGATGGTACGGTCGCCTACCGCCGACGCGAGCCGCGCAATTAACGATTCCGCCAACAACCGTGATATTCGATGTAGTCAATGTCAAATCGTAGTGAATGAATTACTAGCTTTTGTGAGTAATAAAGTGGACACTTTACCGGAACCAGCAATTGTTCAAATATGTTTAAGTGCTTATTCTGCCGAGGAGATTGAGACCGCGAGGTCTATAGTGTACAAGTTGCTGGCACCGACGAAAAAGTTCCTGCGACGTAAAGAAGGGTCGGAACAAAAAAGCTTGCTCGATATTATAAAGTTAATAAAGGAATTCGAGTGTGAATCTCTGCCTGTATTTGTCGTAAAAAACTTGAATAAGGTACCGCCCGTCACTTTCGATTTCGTCGACGTGACGTCATTCTTAAAAGAAATGACTCTGTTGAGAAGTGACGTGGCTTCTATCAAAGCCAAAAATGTTACAAATGACACTACTGCCAAATCAGTAGAGACCGAATTTCTGAAATCCGAATTGGAAGAGATGAAAACTATGTTATTGGAATTGCAGTCGCAAATAAATAGTAATAGAACTACAACAAAGGTGGCGGTGGGGGGCACCGGTGCACACGCGCCGACTTTGTTGCACTCACCTGCGCGCTCTCTCGCATCCGTAGTGAAGCACGGAAACAAGCAAGACGGACGAAGCAGTACATCTTATGTTGTTAGTAAACAACGGAACGCTATGGAAACACCGAGTAGGCCCTTATCGGATCAATCAGCCGATCGACTTCATATCCCGTTCCACGAGGAAGTGGTACAGAATACCGAACAGGAGACTTCGGGGACTATAACTACTGTAGACGGCATTAATAGATTATTACCTAGGGAAGATAACTTCATTTTGGTGGAAAAAAAGAAAAGAAGGAACCATGTGAACATGAAAGGTGCACGGCAATGCTCGAGTAAATTGCAAACAGCCCCGCTTACATCAACTGTTTACGTTTCGCGCCTAAATAAAACTACCACCCCGGAGGACCTACTGTCTTATGTTACAGAAATGGGTGAGGAGTGCGTCAAAGTGGAACAGATTACACAAAAACACGAAACAGAGTTCTTATCATTTAAGCTGACAGTTTATAAAAGCAAATTAGACAAGTTTTTAAACTCCGATTTCTGGCCCACCGGCGTCAGGTTTAGACTTTTCCGTGAATACACGGCGAGAGGAATTAAATTAATTAAATAATATGGATAGTAGGTCACCTATAAATACAATTTCTTACAACTGTAAGTCAATAAAGCGGTCAAAGCAGTGTATACGCGATCTTACCATGAAATATGATATCGTTTGTTTACAGGAAACTTGGCTACTACCCCACGATCTTAATTTCGTGAATGAAATTAACCAAGATATTGGGTGCGTGGCCAAGTCTTCTGTCGACACGTCTGTAGGTATATTAAGAGGCAGACCATATGGTGGATTGGCAATAATGTGGAACAAAACCAAATTTCCATATGTCGAACCTATTGACTGTTCCAGCGATCGTATAGCAGCCGTGCGCATATCTACTTATAATAGATGGATAGTTATTGTAAATATTTATATGCCAACAGATAACGATGATAACCTGACCGAGTTCATAAATTGCTTGGGCTCTATTCATGCGATTGTTGAAGAAAGTGAAGTGCAATGTGCGTTTATTTTGGGTGACTATAATGCACATCCATCAGCTAAGTTTGGTCGGGAACTGTCTAAATTTTGTTTAGATACGGAGTGGGTTTGCGCGGATATAAATATTTAAGATATTAATTCTGACACGTTCACATATCTCAGTGACTCTCATGGAAGCAGATCGTGGCTAGATCATTGTATTACTACCAAAGCAGCATGGGAGACTGTGGTCACCGCGGAGGTCATGTATGACGTCACATGGTCAGATCACTATCCCTTACGTATAGTTTGCAATCTGTCTACGTTAACAGTAGAAAAGGCCATCGTCGGTGGCCGGGACCCGCTGAGGTACGTTAGGTGGGGGGAACGCTCGGCGGAACAAATAAACTCTTACGCAAAACATTGTTTTGATAATTTAGATAGCATCTGTGATATGTTTAACTGCAATTGTTTAGAATTAAATACATGTATACACCGTAACGAATATTGTAAAGATATTGATAGATATTATATGCATATAGTTGACATCCTGCAAAAAGCTTCGATCTTAAGTTCCCGTTCAGGTGTACAGAAAAAGTACAAAAAGATAACTGGATGGAATTATCATGTGAGAGACAGCCATCAGATTGCTAGACTGCATTTTCGAAATTGGGTTAATGCTGGTAAGCCATCACAAGGCACCCTGTTTGAAAATATGCGTAGTAGTCGTGCAAAATTTAAGAATAAATTAAAATGGTGCTAAAAGAATGAGGATAAAATAAAAATGAATATTTTAGCTTTACACAGAAAAGAAAATAACTTTGTGAAATTTTGGAAATCTATAAATAAGTATAATTTTAAACAAAAATTACCTGAATCGGTAGATGGCCTTCAGGAACCGTTAATTATCGCGGAACTATTTGCTAACAAGTTCAAAGTTGATCCGCTGCCGGCACAGTGCGTGCCATGCACTGGTGCGGTCGTGTCCGAGCAGCTTCCACCATTTACCACAAAAGACATATCAACAGCTGTTAAGAATATGAAACGTGGGAAGTCGCCCGGTCATGACGGCCTCAGTGTAGAACATCTGGTCTGTGGCAGTGAGAAGCTATATAATCATTTATGTAGCTTTTTCAATCTTTGTATGAAGTATGGTTACTTACCTGAACCTCTAATAAAAACTGTGGTGGTACCAGTAGTAAAAAATAAAACCGGTAATCTTAGCTCATCTTCCAACTACCGACCGATCTCTTTAGGCACGATTATGGGTAAGTTGCTGGAACGTCTCTCATTCAACCAGATCTGATGAGGAACATAAAGATAGATGACGCGCAGTTTGGTTTCCGGCCGGGACTCTCCACGGACTCAGCGATCATCAGCCTAAAGAACACTGTTAGGTACTACACTGACCGAAACACAGCTGTCTATGCCTGTTTCCTGGACCTTAGTAAAGCATTTGACCTAGTGAATTATAAAATTCTCTGGGACAAATTGAAGACGTCACAGGTTCCAGATCAGATCGTGAGTCTGTTGGAGTTCTGGTATGGAGGTCAAATCAATAACGTTAGATGGGGTGACATGCATTCTAGCGATTATAGGCTAAAATGTGGTGTTCGCCAAGGAGGGTTGACCTCCCCGGACCTGTTCAACCTGTATATCAACGGTTTGATTGAGGAACTCCGAGGAACACGGGTTGGCTGTCACTTGGGAAGCTTATGTATAAACAGCATAAGCTATGCCGATGATATGGTTCTTCTGGCTCCCTCAATCAAAGGCTTAAGGAAACTGCTGTCTGTCTGTGAGCATTATGCCAATGCTCATGGACTGAAATACAACGTGCTTAAGACGGAGGTTATGATGTTCAGGTCAAGTATAGGTCCGGGGAAGATACCTGTAGTTTTTCTGAACGGACAGGAAATAAGATGTGTTACACAGGCAGCAGGTCAAATACCTAGGTCATATTTTAACAGAGCGATTGCAGGATGACTGCGATATAGAACGGGAAAAAAGGGCACTCTCGGTTCGATGCAACATGCTTGCCCGCAAGTTTGTGAAGTGCACCGAAGATGTTAAATTAACTCTGTTCCGAGGCTACTGCCTATCGATGTACACCTGCCAACTTTGGTGCAACTTCACAAGAAAGACTCTCGGCTCCATGAGAGTTCAGTATAACGATGCTTACAGAACTCTCATGAAGCTGCCCAGATATTGTAGTGCGTCGAGCATGTTTGCGAAAGCGGGGGTCCCTGACTTCTTCGCAATCATCCGGTCAAGAATCGCCTCTTTTTGGCATCGTTTGAGAAGTTCCAATAATAGCATACTGAGGGCTGTCGCTGACAATCTTAGTAGTCCCATATTTCGCTACTGGATTTCTGTCCACCTGGACGGTAATAAAAAATGACGAGTAATTTTATTACTATTAAACATCGCATGTAAGCTGACTGGAGTAAGCACCCTATACATACCTACTTCATGTGTTTCTTATTTTAATCATCATTGATATATATATTATTTAAATGTTAATTTTAGTGTTTGTGTAATTTGAATGTATTATGGGAATATTATCCTGAAATAAAACATTATTATTTTTATTATTATTATTATTATTGCTTGCTTTCTTATCATGGTGTGGCCACACCATGTTTTTGTTCCTCTGTTTGTTTTGCGTCATCTTACTCACACTTTTTGCACATGAATTCTTCTTCACGTAATCTATTCATACTTTTCTTGGCATATTATATTTAACCGTAGCCGGAACAAATTTTTTTAGCCCTATACCCAATAAAATGAAAAAAAATCCCGCACACTTTAGGTCTACCGCAATACCTAAAGTTTAGTACCCTATACATAATATTTGCATTATGTTTATATAAATATAAAATAACTCTTGACCTTTCTTTACTCTCACCTACGTTACGCAACGTCCGCCGCGGTTATGAGTTGACCGCTGATGATGGATGGGTGACCGCTGTGAGTACTGAGCACGGAAGTGCTCAGTAGTAACGTCACTACTTTACTACTGAGCACTTCCATGCTTCAGAGTGCACGTTCAACCGTCGGTCTAAGTTGTTATCGTATATAGGAAATGCCAGCCTGGCAAGCTACCACCCTCAAGTGGAAAATCTGTGCCAAGCACCTAACCAGTGTGTTCCGGAAGTTGTCCTTGAGAGTCAGTAATTCTAAGTGCACAATATCTTCGACCACATCATCACTTACCACCAGGTGAGTTAGTGGTCAGAGGCTAGCCTAGCATCTATAAATAAAAAGATATAAAAAAATGCATTGAAATTCACAGAAATTCACTTTGCACACTGAAGCGATGGTATCAACAAATCATGAAGCTAATAAATAGGTACAAGCTGACATTAACTACCCAATATTTAAATAATAATTAATTTTAATAATAATTATTTATATTAAATTTTAATAATTGAGCTTTTTAAAAACAGAAAATCTTTCCATTATCATATGATTAGTAGACAGCAACATAATAATTGAAAATTAAATATATACGACGTATACAGACACAAATGGAATTTTGGAGCCGTTCAAGTATTTTTTTCATTGAGAGAAATATTTGGGGTTTTAGTATGATATTGGTATTGAATAATTGAAATTGTTTTTTTTTTAATATTATATATACAAGGTTATTGGTAAAATGCTAACAACCTCTTAGGGTTGACTCTAACAAACATTTTAAGATGAAAAAAAAATTTGAATACTTTTTTTTTGTGTTTGTTTATGTGTGTGTGTATATGACGGAATAAGCACGAGGACCACCTCAAGTTAAAAGTCTTTTGTGCCTGTATAAATAAAAATATAAAATAGTAAATTACAGGCGCAAGAGATTTTTAACACTAGATGGTTCTCGTGCTTATTCCGTAATATAAACATTAAAAACAAAAAAAAAACATCTCGGACTGTTTGTTAGGACTAGCAAAAGTCAACCCTAAGAGGTTGTTAGTATTTTACCAATAACCCTGTATATTTATCAAAATAATTGTTATTATTATCTGTACATTTTGAAGCGCTCGTAGCGAAGTTTACTTAGCTGTTCTCAACCGATCAGCAAAGTTAAGCAACGTCGCCCGCGGTCATGAGTTGGATGGGTGACCGCTAGTGACATTACTACTGAGCGTTTCCGTGCTTCGGAGGGCACGTTAAGCCGTCGGTCCCGGTTGTCGTCTTAGGATGGCAGTCGTTATAGCATGGTGGTAGGGCATTTTGCGAATGCCCGCCTGGCTAGCTACCACCCTCAAGTAGAAAATCTGTCGCCAAGCACCTAACGGTGTGTTCCGGCAGCTGTCCTTGAGAGCCAGTACTTCTAGGTTAGCCTGAACAACATCTTCGACCACATCATCACTTACCATCAGGTGAGATAGTGGTCAAAGGCTAACCTATCAGGCATAAAAACGAAAAACATAGCCTGCCATCTAATAGGAAGGTCATTAATGCCTTTGCGATAGAACTCTGGTGATCTAGATTCGACAAACTGTGTGAAAGCATTTTGTACTGCATCCTGGGAGGAAAACTTTTTATCAGGTAGAAAGTTGTCCTAATCACGAAAAAAATGGTAGTCCGTTGGAGCAAAGTCTAGCGAATACAGAGGGTGAAGAATGTTTTTTTATTGCAGTTCATAGGAAGGTATAGGAAAGGATTAAATCTATAGAGATTTAAAACGGTTTCTCGAGCTGTATGAGGTCTCGCGTTATCATGGAGCAATAATGATGCAGATCAATTCTTGAGTTGGCGCTGTTTCACTGCTAGTTTTGCTATCATTGTTAAGAGTTCGGCACAGTAGACATCTGCGTTTATTGCTTGACCATATCGGAGAAAGCTATAGTGAATAACACCATGCTACAGCTTTACTTTGAGACACTGGTGCGGCGTTTGACCTCGGGTCAGCCATTGCATTTTTCGCAATCCACTTTTTTTATACTTGATATGTTAGCCGCTATCTGGTGGTGATGTTAGTCGTCGATTTTGCTCAGGCTAACTTAGAATTATTGGCTCTCAAGTACAGCTACCGGAACACACGATTAAGTGCTCTACTTTTCATCACAAGGCATAACTCAATCCAATATTCCTTCATTTCTGTATCGATTCAACAAGGCAACACAAGTTTCAAGAAGACGCGTTTCTTTCTGCAGATCAGTCAAATTATGAGGCACCCATCTTGTATATTATATTATTTTATTGATTTGACGCAAATAAATAAAAAATAATAATCTTTATTTCGGAACATAAATAATATAGGAAACAATAAATAGTGAAATGAGTCAATATTGTTGGAAAGGTAACGTTAAACCATACCGCTAATTTCTGCGTAGTTTGGCTCGGATCGGCTTCCACCATTCTTTCAATTCATTGTTATTCACCTGTGTGACCGGTCTTCCACGTGGTTCGTTATTCAAATCAAAGTTTCCATCACGAAAGCGTTTAAACCAAAATCGCACGGTGCGTTCATTAGCAGTCCCCTCTACAAACGCAACACTGATATTGCGAGCTGTTTCTGCCGCGTTAGTTCCGCGTCGGAACTCATATACAAAAATCACTCGAGTTTTCGAAATATCCATCTTTCTTGTCTAAGCTGAATAATAAAAACAGCTGAAACTCTATAATCAAATATTGCACATTTTTATTAAAGAAGAACCTCATAAAAGTTTCACTCAAAAATCTCAAACCATAAAGGTTCTATGTCAATTCGAAGTACCTATTACAATAAAACGGCAATTTCATACCTTAACCCCTATTATATGGAATTGTGATTTCGGATAAGGCATAGTATTTGTCTCCATAGTCTCCATATGTAGTTTGTTTCCATAGTCCATACAAAAACACGTTTAAGCACTCGCGGCAATTTACGAGAAAAACTGACACTAAGCCTAAAAGTTCTGTTTTAGATATTAAAATAGAAACCAAAATATTATTATAATTTACATCATAATTTAAAAATAGTATGCAAGAAATACATTAACGAAACGATGTCGTGTTCTTTAATAACCGCTTTCTCAAGAGCCACAACTCAAAAGCCGCTGTAGGAAACAGAGGCTCCATATATTTTGCGGCATATTAGAAACTAGCGCCCACCTATGCTGAAATATGGAAGTTAGCTTCGAGAGCTCGCTTGGTTAATTGTAAAATTTGGAGTTTGAAAACTTTAACTAGAACTTTTAGTTTAGTGCTCCGAAGTTTTGACAATAACTGGTCACGCTGGTGGCAAGTTGAGGGCTGGCAGTTTGCTTTTGAGAATTATTTGAAATGTTTAGTTAAATATACTAACGCAGTAACTTAGAACTGTATAAAAATGCTATTTAATCAAATAAAAAACGCCAAAAATACGCAGCTATGGAGTCGGTTTACTTTTTTGTGCCCGTTGCAGTAGAGACCATGGGTTCGTGGGGGTACTGAGGCCAAAAAGTAATTTTGTGAAATTGGGCGCGGTTAAAAGAAAAAACTGGTGACTCTCTAGCTCGTTCCTGGTGCAGAGGATGGCCATTGCCATTCAGCGCGGAAACGCTCCAAGTGTTATGTGCACCCTTGCACCTGGAGCGATCAGGGGTGGGTTGTTTGATTAGACTAGTTATTATTAATTATGTTTATAATCATTTTAACAGTAAACATTACATCAAATCAATTACATATTGTCATTATATATTCGTTTATTCTTGTTCCTACAAATTAAGAAATTACCAAACATTGCGTTGGTCCGGTCTCATACTAAGACGGTTATACATATATATAGATTATTAATAATATTTATCCATAAACGTTATTATTAAAAACATAAACCTACCACGTTTTAGCCACGCCTGAATTCCCATAAGTTAAGATGATGTCGGCAGTAGTTTAAGGTGAAGTGATACTCAAGGAGGGAAATTCTCAACATGTTTTTAAAAAATAGTTTACGCTTTAAAAATATAAATAAAATACACATATAATATTCTAAAGGATATGAAAAATACTCTGCCTGATCCAAAAAAACGATTTCATATATTTTCTTCGATTGAAAAAATCATGAATATAGCGCAAAAAATTCGCTTAGTCAAGTTTTGTGTCTATACAGGGTTATTGGAAAAATGCTAACGACCTCTTAGGGTTGATTGAGATGAAAAATAAAAAATAAATATATTTTTTTAGTTTGTTTATGTGTATTGAACGGAATAAGCACGAGGACCACCTGATATTAAAAGTCTCTTGAGACTGTAAGTAATCTCGTTGTAAAAGAATTGTCTTGTCTACTCCTAGCCAAGAGCGCCCGCAGTGACAACACTAAACTAAATTAAATAAGAAATAAGATGTGGAATAAGCACCACGTCAACAATTACTAATTTCAATAGTAGGGTATTGCTGCACCTAATTGACACATGACTGGGTTGATAGATACCATCCAGGCGCCCGTGCCGAACAAATGTGATAAAATTCGTGCTATACACATATTACAAAAGATAATTCTCAAGGAATGGTTAAGTCAGGCGTGAAGCTGGCCATAAAAAAGAGCTTCACCAGTTGGTGGCAAAAGATCTTACGAATGCCGGGCTCACAAGCACCTAATCGAAGATGGCAAACATGCTTAATCTATACGGGGAACCGGTTCTGTCAGACCGGCGGAATGCACTATTAGATGATTGGCGACAGATTTCCTTTCTTTTGGCAGCTGTCCTTGAGTGCCAGTAATTTTAGGTTAGCCTGAACAATTTTTTCCACCACAGCATCACTTACCATCAGGTGCGGTAGTGGTCAACGACTAAACTATCAGGCATAAAAAAGGTAGGATCTTGGTCAAGGTCTAACCGTCAATAAAAAAAATTGTATGCTAATAACTACATGCTATTGTCACTAGACTATTTCAAAATGTTTTTTTATACTTGAAATGTTAGATTTTGACCACTATCTCACCTGATGGCAGGTGATGATGAGATCGAAGATGTTGTTCCGGCTAAACTAGAATTACTGGCTCTCAAGGACAGCTCCCGGAGCACACCGCTAGGTGCTTGGAGATATAGATTTTCTATTTGAGGGTGGTAGCTAGCCAAGCGGGCATTCGCAAAATGCCCTACCACCATGCTATAACGACTGCCATCCTAAGACGACAACCGGGACCGACGGCTTAACGCGCCCTCCGAAGTACGGAAGTGCTAGTAATGTCACTAGCGGTTACCCATCCAACTCATGACTGCGGCGGACGTTGCTTAACTTTGCTGATTGGTTGAGAACAGCTAAACAAACTTCGCTACGAGCACTTCAAAATTGATTAATATTAATATTAATTCAAATCTTCAATCACGCTCATATTTTTGGATATATAAAATTCAGTTTCCAGAAACGAAGTAATGTTACATAGGCGTTAGAACATACTCGTTTGCGCGATCAATAGGTCGTGCCGTACGTCACGGCGGCAGATTGCGGTGACATCGATCAGAATAGTTTGCTTGCAAATTTGGCAGCAGCTAAACCAAGCGGGATTATGTTGCACAGGGATTCGGGAATAATCTGATTTATGTACCACGACTACAATTATGCTGTTGTTAGCGCATCGGAATTCGGTGTAGGTGCTTCCGGATAGACGGTATGCTTGTTGCTTGATATTGTCAGCAACCGTTTGTGCTTAGTATTTTTGTATTATTTAATCGTAACGTTCTTACTATATTTTATTATATTATTTTACTCCAAAAATGTATTTTAATTTTGCATTACGCAACAGCGTATCTTAATCCCTAATATAATTTTAGTGACGGATATATGGCAATTTTTTTTTCAAAGTATCATGTAAAAATATGCTGGAACTTCTTTGTAGCCTTTCCAAAATGTACACGTATCAATTTATTAAAACGTTGTAACTTGACGCCTAACTTTTGTCATTCATTTTAAAATATAACATATTTTTACTCACTACGAAGAGGAAAAATTGTGCCACTAGAGAGATTATTGCTCAGCAGGCATTAATGCAAAAAATACAGTGTGTAATAAAATATTTTACATTATTCGTTGGTGGAGTGGCTAAAGTGTCATTGTTCTGGGTTCAATCTCTGGGTTGAAAAATTGTGGAATTTCATTAATAATGAAACAAGACTCTGAAAGCAAAATCCTATCCACATTTTTAATGAAGATCAGTGAAATTGACCCTTAACATAAAATAATGCCAAAATTTCTTCTTTACTTTTTGTAACTGTTGCAAATTTTAGTGTCGGAAAATAGATTTTCATTCAGTCTAGCTGAAATTAACTACCCTTGAAGTTAAATAACTATTCACACAAAAAATACCGCAGCTGCAAACATAGCGCTCCGTGAACAAAGCGAAAACCCGTGTAATAAACCCAACCGCTAATCATAGCCTCATAGCCCGCACATTTTATATACATCACAAAATAAGCACAAAGGAGTACGCGTGTATGGGTTACTCTATCGAGAGAGTTCCACTTTATACTAAGTTTTTTGTTAACATATTATTTTGTATCAATAATTTTAGTACTTACGTCTTTACGGTTCCGTATCACATAAGGAAAAATCGAAAGCCTTATAGGATCACTTTGTTGTCCGTCTGTCTGTCCCTTTTTTCTCAAGAACACATGGAAGTATTAAGATGAAATTCGTACATATACTCAGGTCTACTGTCCCTTGGAGCTGTTAAAAATCAAACTTATAAGCCATTGCAATCAAAAATGCAGCCGTTTATGCCGCAAATTTTCGACACTCGCAACGAAATCCAAACCAGGGTACGTTTTTTCGGCGGGTAGGCGTAAAATAAACATCAATCTAAAAGTTACTCATTTTATATTAAACAAAAAAAAAAATTAAAACAGTTTATAACTACCTAAATCTTATCTATAATTAAAATACAATAAACAATACCTGTCAGGGAGTGTTATCCTTACTTAAATCACACTAGAAATCACTTTTCACAGCACTAAGTACTACAAGTTGAAACTACAGGCAAAATGGATGCCATGCAAAAAACTGTGGCTGAGCTTCAGCGCCTCTTTGTTCAGCGAATGGACTCTTATCAAGGTGAGCTCCAAGCCATATCTTCCTCACCAACAGTGGCAGCTTTATCAGCAGATTTCACAGCATTTCGTGCTTTTATTATGACCGCACTTAGCTGCCTACAAGAACAATTACGTATTGTTGTCCAGCAACAGGATGCAATGGAGATGAGATGTCGCCGTAAGATTCTACTCTTTCATGGAGTCCCTGAGGCGAAGGATGAAGATCCTGCATCAGAAGTGGTCAAGGCAATCAGGCAAATGAAAGTCCCAAACATCACAACTAAGGACATCAGTCGCTGCCATCGAATGGGTCGTGCGTCTGCCCCAGACAAACCTAGACCAATTCTGTTTAAGTTGTGTGATCTTGATGTAAAAAACAGGATTTGGCATGCCAAGACCGGCTTGAAGGGTTCAAGTATAACTTTGTCCGAGTTTCTGACCAAGCCGCGTCATGACGCTTTTATGTCGGCCCGCCAGAGATTTGGCGTCCAAAAATGCTGGACAAAGGACGGCTTTATCTTCATATTGGACGCCGAAGGTGCGCGGCACCGGATAAGCAATTTCCAGGAACTTGACAAAATTGCTGTGCCGACGGCGCCTAAAGCTGCATCTACAGTCCCCACCAGCAAAGTTAGAGACTCAGCGGCTCCACCAAGAGGTCGGCGAGCGCCTTCAGCCAGCAAAAAGTAAATCGCACTGTTTTAGTGTTCGTTTTCTTTGTTCTAGCAGCCCAGCATGTATGGTTAACGTTTTCAATAGGTTTACCCTCAATATTTAGTACTGTCTGTCTCTTTTTACAAATAATTAGTAATAGTAATATTATTTACGTAGACGGTAAACACAAATATTTATATTTTTAGTTCGCTGTCATTTGTCATGTCACGCCATTGTCAAATCAGATACGACTGTCAGTTCTGTGACAATTAAGTTCTATTTATTTTTTTTGTCTTTCGTTTTGGCTTCATATCATTTGTCTCTTTGTGTTGCATTAACTAAATTGTGTTCGCGTGACTTTTTATTGACATAAGCGTTGCCATACCGCTTGTTGTTTAATATTTAATTATTACTGTCACTATGTTTTTCTATTCTGTATATGTTTTTAGTTATTAGTTACCCTATATTTTGGTCCCTACTAAGTATTTTTATGATACATACCTGGCAGCTGTATTCTGTTATTTTTAATTATTTTTTTTAGTTTAGTTTTGATATTATTTATTAATTTCTATACGTCATATTACTTATATTATATTTAAATATATATATATTTATTTATTATATATTATTATTATGCTAGGCTTATTTGATGATGATTTATGCAGCGATAGCGAACAATATCTATCACTATCTTCCGATAGTAGCACAGACGATAGTTTTGTCAGCCTACCTTCTCTGGCTGACACCCTCGAATCTCAGTTTTCTGATGTACCTAAAAATTTTAACGTGGTTCATATTAATGCGCAAAGCATCCCGGCTCATTTTCCCGATATGCAGGCATCTCTCCCTAACAAAAATATACATGCTATAGTAGTCTCTGAGACCTGGTTGAAACCTTGTCTAGCTACCATTTCTTACTCCTTGCCAGGTTTTCAGCTAATTCGTAATGACCGCACTGGTAGTAGGGGTGGTGGAGTAGCTATATATCTCCGATCAAATATTCCATTTTCTGTAATCAGCACTTCACCTCAACCTCCACCCGCCAACGCCGGTGAACATCTGTTCTTGGAAGTACTATTATCAAATAGTAAAATCTTACTCGGAGCCTACTATAGCCATTCCTCAAGCGTCAATTACTTCTCTTCCTTTGAGAAGATCCTAGAAGATCTTCTTCCCTTATACGATCATAATATTATCATGGGCGATTTTAATACCTGTCTCCTCAAAAAAGACCATCGCTCTAATTCCCTTGAATCAGTAATTACTTCGAGCAACATGCACATTCTCCCACTACATGCCACTCATCATGCGCCCAATTATAATCCCTCACTACTTGATTTATGTTTAGTATCTTCCCCGCAACATGTTGCTAAGCACGGTCAATGTCCCGCTGATAATTTTTCATATCATGATCTGATTTTCCTATCATATAAAATCCGACCCCCAAAATTAAAGCCCAAAATTATTCTTCAGCGCAATTTTAGTAGTATAAATCAGGAACATTTTTTCAATGATGCCAGCAAAATTGATTGGTCACCGGTAACCAATGCCATAACAGTGGATGAGCAGGTTGCGATCTTCAACACATTAATAACGCAGTTATACGACAAGCATGCTCCTTTACGAGCCATCAAGCTCAAACAACGGCCTGCAGCATGGCTTACAGAAGACATAAAACTGTTAATGCATAAAAAATCCACCGCTAAATATAAGTATAAATGTCGCCCTAACGACACTAATAAAAACAAATACGTAAAAATACGAAATCGCTGCAATATGGTGTGTAGGGATGCTCTACGTCGCCATGTTCATAACTCCGTTGAGAACGATGATCCAGCAAAGATATGGCAATTTCTTAGGTCTATTGGAATTGGTAAATCTCGCCAAGATTGTATTCCTAACGATTTAAACATAGATTCACTTAATCTCCATTTCTCTTCAACATCTCCTATTGATGTGTCTGAAAAATCAAACACGATTAAATATCTTTCGTCCTTACCAATTCCTGACTGCTCTCCTTTTATTCTTAATCGAGTACTTGATTGTGATGTTAAGAAGAGCTTACTTTCTATCACGTCCAATGCTGTAGGCGGCGATGGAATAAGTCGTAATATGCTCGTCCCAATCCTTGATATTGTACTTCCTATACTCTGTTTTATTTTCAATAGCTCAATAACCAAGGGTATATATCCAACCATCTGGAAGGAAGCTCAAATCATTCCTTTACCCAAAAAACCTAACCCTAAATCTTTTTCTGAATACCGTCCCATATCCATTCTCCCATTTTTATCTAAAGTTTTAGAGCGCCTTGTTCACAGCCAAATTAGCAAATATCTTTCCAGTCGTGAGCTCCTTAATCCCTTCCAATCTGGTTTCCGTCCTGGGCATAGTACTGTCAGTACTTTAGTAAAGATTACTGATGACATTCGCTATTCAATGGAAAATGGAAATATGACTGTACTCACATTGTTAGACTTCAGTAATGCTTTCAACACAGTTGATTTTGACATACTTTTAGCAATACTACGCTCTATTAACGTATCTCCAACAGTACTCGATTGGTTTCATAGTTATCTGTTTGGGCGTCAGCAACGAGTACGCTACGAAGATAAATTCTCTTCCTGGTGTGACTCAATTGCAGGTGTCCCACAGGGCGGCGTTCTGTCCCCTCTACTTTTCGCAATATTTATCAACACAATTTCCCAAAATCTTTCTTCTTCCTACCACCTATATGCAGACGATCTTCAAATCTATTCTCAAGCACCTCTCGACAAGATATCTGACGCCATAAATTCCATAAATGACGACTTAACATGCATTACTGAATGGTGCAAAAAATTTGGACTTATAATAAACCCAAGCAAGACCCAAGTGATAATTCTGGGAAGTTCACGGTTCATCTCGAGGGTGGACTGGTCTAATATTCCTTCTGTTTATTTTGATGGAGTTCCTGTTCCCTATAGTGAAACTGTAAAAAATCTTGGCTTGACTATCGACCGTTGCTTGAGTTGGGCTCCTCAGCTCCAAGTGACTAGTCGCAAATTGTACGCCACTGCAGGCGCTTTAAAAAGACTACGCAACTTTCTTCCGGTTACTACTAAAATTGTTCTAGCTCAATCTCTCTTACTCCCAATTCTCGATTACGCTGATGTCTGCTATCCAGATCTCACTGAGGAACAGCTAGATAAGCTTGAGCGTCTTCAAAACTTCTGCATAAGATTTATATTTGGCTTGCGCAAATTTGATCACATATCTCAATTTCGATCTAAGCTCAAGTGGCTCCCTATACGTCTTCGCCGGAATGCTCATATACTCTCTCTCCTCTACAATATTTTGTTCAATCCTTTGACCCTGCGCTATCTTAAGGAACGTTTTGATTTCCTTCACACTACAAATGCTCTCAATTTAAGGTCATCAGAAAACCTCGCCCTCAGTATGCCTCAACATGGCACAAGATTCTACGATCTATCTTTTTCAGTCAAAGCTGTTCGCCTGTGGAATTCATTACCGATTTCTATCAGGCAAGCCCAATCTTTATCCTTGTTTAAAAGCCAAGTCAAAAATTTTTACTTGTCCGAGTAATAACACCCGTTCTGTTCCAAACTGCTTATCACTTGCTTTTCATCATCACAGTTGTAGGATATGTATACGAAATGTATGTACTTACGTGTAAACATAGCATAATTAGGTATATATTGTATTGTATTTGTGTATAGTATTATTGTATGTATATAATTATATATATTATTATTAGTATATAAAGTATGTACGAGTGTATTATTATTATTAATATTCGTATTTAGGTCTTCTTGTTTTTGTATAATATCAGAAAAATATTTTTTTGCTTTAATTTTAAGCTAGCATAGTTTGTTTAACCTCTTTTTTTATATTAGTTTTGTTACACCCCCGTCATATTATTCCTGTATTTCCTCTCCATTCCAAGGTTGCCTGGAAGAGATCGCTGTTAGTGATAAGGCCGCCCATTGTAACACTTGATTGTAAGCCTTCGTATTTTATTATATTGTAATTTAGTGGTGTGTACAATAAAGAATTATCTATCTTTCCGTGAACTCAGTATCTTGAAATTTGGTACGAAGCAACACTTTATAGCACAGATTAAGGAAAAGTTGCAAAATAGCTAAATTTTTAGTTACATAAAAACAATATTTTAAATATTTAATGGATTTAATTTAACAAAAAAAACGCCATAACTTTTACTTATATACCTACAGGTTTGTACGGAACCCTCGCTCGGTGCGCGAGTCCGCCTTGCACTTAGCCGGTTTTTTCAGGATGGTATTGCTTAACATTGAACGCACAACATGGCTTTTTA
This sequence comes from Plagodis pulveraria, assembly GCA_963890685.1. Lineage (NCBI taxonomy): Eukaryota > Metazoa > Arthropoda > Insecta > Lepidoptera > Geometridae > Plagodis > Plagodis pulveraria. The sequence continues at coordinate 13,383,490 of OY982961.1, forward strand.
CCAATTCAAGAAATTAACGGTTGTCGTCAGGGAGACTGCTTTTACTCCAAAGCGAAATTTTTTTGCACAATATGTATCTCATTTGTGTTGTTACAGAAAACCAAGTGAATCGACACATACGTGGGGTAAGGGAAGGAATGTGATGGTTTGATTTTGTTGCTGATAAAAGTATCACATCAACAAAAACCTTTCAACTGAACTTGTGACTTAAGGGTGAACTGGCCGGTCAGTTCTCCATACAAACGTCGTAGGGTGATCACTCCCTTGTAGAGGTGATCACTACCTCTAGGGACAATGGTGATGACTCCATTGTCACTAGAGGATTTAGATACAAAAGGAAGCATGATATCGATTGATCTCTTCATTATCTAGGCTTGTATCGTAACAGTTTTTTTAATAAGTTATTTAACTTCAGAGTTATGAGCCTCGAAACATTTTTATGTAAAGTTTTCGAGACTCATAAATTTCAATATAATTATCTTTTTAAAATTTCGTTACTATACAAGCCTAGATAATGATGAGTTCAATCGATATTATGCTTAATTCTGGACCTAAAATTTTAAATAAGGGATTGATCACCCTACGACGTTTGTATGGAGAAGTAACCGGCCAGTTCAACCTTAAATATATAATGTCCCGGTCCATTAAAACCAAAATATATTTTGAATTAAAAATAGACAATAAATTTAAAGGTACAAAAATAATAGTCATATATGGATAAAATAGATTATATTTAAAAACTATACATCGAAGTTTAGTCTTGAATACAAGGTTTATATAAAACTATGTTTTGTATTATTTTTAAAATATGGATGCTGAAAACTGTACATCGAAAGTTGAATATTTTGAAAATGGTTTTAAATAGTCATTAAATAAGGCATATATATACATATATACATGCACATGCACATTATCATCATTCATCAATATTTGCATGGTGGTAAGGCATTTTGCGAATGCCCGCCTGGCTAACTACCACTCTCAAGTAGAAAATCGGTCGCTAACCTCTTAACGGTGTATTCCGGCAGCTGTCCTTGAGATCCAGTAATTCCAGGCTATCCTGAACAACATTATCACTTACCATCAGTTGAGTTAGTGCTCAAAGAACAGCCTATCATTATTTTATAATAAAAAAACATATTAAAAATATAATAATGCAAATATTAGTACAAACAACACCACGACTTTTATCAAAGATTAAAACAGAAAAGAAAAAGCGGCCGTAATCATAAATTATTATTTGAACGAAGTCGCAGGCAACCGATGGTCTGATAATAAATGAGCATGCGTTACGTAATGCGTTACGTTTTGTTCCGTAAAAGCATTTTTCCTAATAAAGTGTATACCATCGGCTTACGGGCAATGTTTTGTAAAGCCAGCGCGGCTAAATGGCCCATTGCGGGAACGTGGCTTTCAGTATTAGCCTAATAGCGTTCCACTTCTTCAATTCCCGTTTAGGCACTCTTCAATAATTAATTCGGTGGTTACGTTGTCAGCTTTAGGATAAAGAGACTGTAGTCTTGCTCTGGAAAATAAAGCTATGATCTTTCATTTCTTTCCACTTTAATTATCCTTCACCAATCCATTTGTTTTCAATCGTACAAAATAGACTTGTTTATTATGACTAGAAATGAATGATAAAGAAAATAATTGATTTGTATAAAGGAGATGGTTTAAAATTTCATCATTATGGCATGCTAAATCAAATTTACATCATGTAAAAATCCTATTTTAATCACATATAAAGCAGTAATTTGAGTACCTAATTGAATCAGATTGACATTTACGTAATTTTTTTGGATATTATAATAAAATTATTAACGTTTTTAACAGTAACTGCAATATCTATACTTATAATAAAACTGTAACAGGTCCAATTCTGTACATAAGAGATATTTTGCAAAAAAAAATTTGAGAGCACTCTGTAGCTGATACTGATGCCAAAACTGTATTTTTTTTTATTTTTGTCTGTCTGTCTGTCTGTCTGTCTTTCTGTCTGTCTGTCTGTCTGTCTGTATCCCGGCCGCGCATCACTCCAAAACTACTGAATGGAATTCAATGAAACTTAACACGATTTGAGTTCATACTACGAAGAAGGTTATTGTATACTTTTTATCCCGAAATTCAGCACGGTTCCCTCGGGAAAGGGGATGAAAGTCAAAATGTTACTTAGTTGTAATTACTGAACGCGTAGTCCGATTTCAATTATTCTTTTTTGTTAGAATAGTGATGAGTGAGCCCGGAACCCCATGGGCAGCCTGGCACCCCACGGGCAGCCCAGCACCCCATGGGCTACTGAATGGAATTCAATGAAACTTAACACGATTTGAGTTCATACTACGAAGAAGGTTATTGTATACTTTTTATCCCGAAATTCAGCACGGTTCCCTCGGGAAAGGGGATGAAAGTCAAAATGTTACTTAGTTGTAATTTATGAACGCGTAGTCCGATTTCAATTATTCTTTTTTGTTAGAATAGTGATGAGTGAGCCCGGAACCCCATGTGCAGCCCGGCACTCCACGGGCAGCCCAGCACCCCATGGGCTACTGAATGAAATTCAATGAAACTTAACAAGATTTGAGTTCATACCACGAAGAACGTTATTGTATACTTTTTATCCCGAAATTCAGCACGGTTCCCTCGGGAAAGGGGATGAAAGTCAAAATGTACACTTAGTTGTAATTTATTAACGCGTAGTCCGATTTCAATTATTCTTTTTCGTTAGAATAATGATGAGTGAGCCCGGAACCCCATGGGCAGCCTGGCAACCCACGGGCAGCCCAGCACCCCATGGGCTACTGAATGGAATTCAATGAAACTTAACACGATCTGAGTTCATACCACGAAGAACGTTATTGTATACTTTTTATCCCGAAATTTAGCACGGTTCCCTCGGCAAAGGGGATGAAAGTCAAAATGTTACTTAGTTGTACATTATGAACGCGTAAACCAATTTCAATTATTCTTTTTGTGTTAGAATAGTGACAAGCGAGCTCGAAACCCCACGGGCAGCCCGGCACCCCACGGGCCACCCGGCACCCCACGAGCCACCCGGCACCCCAAGGGCAGCCCAGCACCCCATGGGCAGCTCGGCACCCCACGGGCATCTCGGCATCCTTATTTAGATTTGCCAGCTTGCTAAGATAAAACTCTAAAATCTGGAACATTCGCCACAATCAATTTTGTTAACTATCTATCTGTTGCCGGATACATTTTGGAGACTGCGCAATGGAAGTGTACAATCTAATATATTTTTGTTCAACCGCCAAACAAGGAGAACCTCGGCAAAAAGATATCGTTTTATAATCGAAATTGTAAAGAAACGCACAAAGTACCTACTTTGCTTCAACATTTATTGTGCGAACCACGAAGGAACTCTCTGAGTTACTTAACTACTGTCTTCTGGAAAAACAAGCTAGGAGTTATCAAACCCAAAGTAAAAAGCTCCTTTCTGAGCTATGCTTTACTAAGAGTGCTTCACCACAGACCACAACGTTGCTTAATATGAGATAAACAGTGCTCAAATGTGAATAATTAGTTTGCAGGTACGGCAATCGCGTACGAAGTCGCGGGTACAGCTAGTAATTAATATAAATTTGTCGTTACAATATATTTAACAATTGAATAAGAGCGTTCCCGTGAGAATGTTTAGCTAGAATGTTACCCCACATCACTTCCCGTGGGAGGCGACTAAAATACCGGTAGGTGGGCAGCAGTACCTTCTGTTGAACTGAATGATACACTCTTGAGTTGAATCTTACACTGTGCTTCCCAAGACGCCTGCCAAGCGTGGGGATGAAGGCTCCTTAATACGGGAGGCTGTGTTCAGCCGTGGACAATCACAATACGGGATACGAGTGAACATTTTATAAACTTATTGCATATGTCGATTCTGGTATTAATGTGAATAAATGGTTATTTATTATGCGGTCGTACGTTTGAAAAAATAAGTATTTTCATGACAAGGTATATCTTCGGTTAGTGTTGTTTTCTCTGTTAATTAACAAAAGCATTGATATTATTTTTTGACAATAACACGACCTCAGGAGACGTGAAAACGTCAGTAAACAAGATTCTTTGAAATAAGTTTGGCTGACTCATATAAAATAAACAATATAAAACATATTAAAATAATATATTATACATAATTACAGAGAAAGATACATTTTGTACAAAATATACTTTATATATCTATTTTATGTTCACAAAAATATCGTGTATTCGCTACCATATATTACGATGTCTCCTAATAGTAATGCGTCTTTAGAAAATACAAAACGATCTATATACGAACGGAACATTTATAATAAAGACCTCCATTTACTTAATACTAAATAGCACTTTTTTGCTGCAATATTGGCTACTATTACTATTTTGGCATTGCACTACAACGGGGAAATACTGCCAGCATGCTGGGTACGTTGCCAACTGGTAGTAGAGCATTTGGACTGCATGTAGGCCTGCAATGGCCTTCAGCTTGTGTAAATGCTTTCGTTGTAGTAGTTTTAGTGTTGAATTTAGTATGTAGAGTATTGTTATTAAAAATAATGATAACTCAATCAACAAACACAAAAAATATTCAGTAGCAATCCGTATACCGGAACATTTCCAATTATGGCAATATGCTCGCTCACTATTACATGTCACCAAATAATTGTGTCATAACGTGGTTGTTTGGATACCTGCTATACAGGGTTGATGATATATTGTTTATTTTTTGCTTACATAATACGATTTTATATACTCATATTCACTTATTCTTATAGTTAATTGGTATCAAAAATTGCCCAGTGTGATGGTACACACTTTGTAGGGTTATTTCTGTACCAGCTGCACCCCGCGGTTACACCCGCGTGATGATGGTGATAAAAAGTATCCAATGTGTTAATCAAGCGTCTCATATACCTCCATACCAAATTTCATCAAAATTGGTCCATTCGTTTGAGCGTGAAGAAGTAACGAACATACAAACACACAAACGTTCGCCTTTATAATATTAGTTGGATAATGATTAATTTGTTACTACCAAATATGTATTACAAATAAATGATCAATTTATATAGTATTTTTGGTTCACTTTTTTGGCGATAATGGTTTACACATAAAAGATAGATATATGATGTCACTCTCTTTTTTGTAGGACAATTTAAGATATACGTTTCCGTTATACATTTTGTACGTGTGATACTAAAGGTTTTTGCAGCGCACACCAAAATAGGTCGCATATGGAGGATTTTTTCCTACTTACTTGACACTTATCGTTATATATTGGTCAATTCACACAATATCTTTATAAATTATAGATTATGTGTTATTTTGATGTATGGTCTATATCATTGTTTAATTTAATTAAAATCCATTCAGTAGTTTTTCCGTTAATGAGTAACAAACATCCATACATACATCCACACATTCACACTTAAAAACTTTCGCGTTTATTATATAAGTAATGATAAGGATTAAAAGCTATTTTGTTATACGTTTTCGTAGGCGTTAGGTTTTATCTGCATCAAGTCTGGTTCGTTTGAATGAGTGCAATGAAAATTTAATTGTGTCTGGTACAAGTAAAATGGCAATGAAGGAAAATCCTAAACAGGATAATATAACTCGATGTCCTTCTTTACAAAAATACACATTCTTTATTTTCTTCGTTTTTCTTCCTATAAGAACGTTTTTGGATGATTAGCTAGGTAAATACTTTTTTTATAGCTAATAGGCAAGCCTTTGACCACTATCTCACCTGATGGTAAGTGATGAAGGGGTCGAAGATGTTTTCAAACTAACCTAGAATTACTGGCTCTCAAGGACAGCTGCCGGAACACACAACTACGTGCTTGGCGAGAGATTTTCTACTTGAAGGGTGACAGCCATGCGGGCATTCTCTAAATGCCCTACCACCACCCTGTAACGACTGCCATCCTACCGGGACCGGCAGCTTTATGTGCCCTCCGAAGCACTGAAGCGCTCAATAATGTAATGTCACTAGCGGTCACTGATCCAAGTCCTGACCACGGCGGACGTTGCTTAACTAAGCTGATCGGTTAAGAACGGCTAAGCGGTTTCGCTACGAGCGCTTCTAAGCCCGGACTTTCAGAAAACCATCGTTCGACGGCCAAATCGAGACAAAATATAGCCTTACATTTTTACAGTTTATATTAAGGCAATTGTCACATCGCCACGAGCGATACTCATGATACACTCTTCATCCTGCTTTTATTACATTCTTTTGGTGAATAGTTAATATATATTTCCTGATTTCTGACAACTAATAGGACCACAACCACTTTGAAGCAGTGATGGCTTAGTGGCAATGGCTATGGACAGCCGCGCAGCAGGTCAACGGTTCGAATCCCACCGCGAGCTTGAGCTTCACCGCATGGTGGAAGGGCATTTTGCGAATGCCCGCCTGGCTAGCGACCACCCTCAAGTAGAAAATATGTCGCCAAGCACCTAACGGTGTGTTCCGGCAGCTGTCCTTGAGAGCCAGTTAAATTACAGGCACATTAAACTTAACAACTAGAGCTTGTTCCGTCACAATAATGCATGGAATACTACCTGCTCACTCATTTCCAACCAGAGGAAACAACTGTTTAGACCATCTTATGTTGCGCTCTCACTACCAATGCCAAACATTGGTAGTTGAAAATACCGTAACAGACCACTACACTATACTCCTATCCATGAATGTGAAACAAACCATAAGAACAAATCCTAAAAAAGTACTTAAAATAAACTATGACGCCATAAGCTCCTCGATTAAAACTTCTGACTTTTCAAAAATATTATTATCCAATGATTGCAATACTGCCACTGACCTTTTAATTAAAATGTTATCACAAATAATAATCTCAAACTCTTTAACTATAGTGATCCCCAAAAGACAAACTGCTAGAAAACCTTGGATTACAATCGGCATAATAAGATGTATGAGAAACCGGGACCGTATGCATGCAAAACTTAGAAAACAACCAGGTAACATAATATTGAATATAACATATAAAAGGTACAGGAACTTTTGCAAATCCATTCTTAGAAAAGCTAAATCAAATTTTGAAAATGAACAACTTCAGGAGGCTTGTAAAGCAAATAACTTAAAAAAAAACTTGGCAGGTCATTAATGACATTACTCATTATAAATCTCCACCAAAACAGCTACAAGACCTCCTAAGAATTCAAACATCTCCTAAAAATTCCGTTAACGAAGTTAATAACTTTTTTGCAAATGTTGGCGAACGTTTGGCACAAAAAATAACTCCAGACGCAAGCATTTCTCATACTCATAATAGATTGGCTTCAAATACGAGTAGCTCTATTGTAATGCTGGACACTGATGAAATAGAAGTAAAAGCCGTAATTGGCTCGTTAAAACCAGATTGTGCAGTGGGATGGGATGGCATATCTGCTAGGGTTCTTCGTCAGAACAAAGAAACATTGGCACCTATTCTCACGAAAATAATAAACCAAAGTATTCAAAGAGGACGTTTCCCTAAAGCTCTAAAGCATAAGCTAATAATACCTATACACAAAAATGGCGATAAAAATGTAGTAGGAAACTATCGGCCAATTTCTATTCTAACATCACTGTCAAAAATTTTTGAAAAAATTATTAATAAGCGCTTTGTGGATTTTCTGGAGAAAAGTAATTTGCTTTCTGAAAATCAGTATGGTTTCCGAAGACATAAGTCAACAACGAATGCCGTCCTTAAATTAACTAATTTCATAGTAAAAAACCTCGATGATAAAAAGAAAACTGTCGCCATTTTCTTGGATCTGGCGAAGGCTTTTGACAGCGTGTCTCTTCCCATTTTACTGACTAAGTTGGAAAAGCTTGGGATCAGAGGAACCCAGTTACTTACCCCAGGAACTTATAAAAGATTATCTGACTGAAAGGACACAGAGTGTAAAAATAGGAGATTTCGTCAGTGATCCGCTACCGGTAAATTTTGGCGTTCCACAGGGAAGTATCCTCGGTCCCACGCTTTTCCTGGCCTTTATTAACGAGTTGTGTGATTACCCTGTTAAAGATGGTGCAATAATCACTTATGCAGATGACACAGCTATACTTATTCAAGGTGATGATTGGAATGAGGTTTACCAAAAGGCACAAAACACGTTCAATGACATCTCATTATGGCTGCGTAATAACTTCCTAACCCTGAATGTAGACAAAACTAAATATGTAGCTTTTACTATAAAAGCCTCTCCTGAAATAAATGACCACTTAAAATTAATTGGACACAAAGCTGCCGTGTGCACAACTGCACTAACCACTTGCAACTGTCATGCACTAGAACGGGTGAGTTCAATAAAATACTTGGGCGTCACCATTGATCAAAACCTCTCTTTTACACCTCATATACATCAACTCACCCAACGAATTCGTAAACTAATGACAGTTTTTAAAGCTATTCGTGATAGTGCAGATTGGGAGATTATTCGACTACTTTATTACTCCCTGTGTCAATCTATAATTAGCTACTGCATTACCTCCTGGGGTGGCTCTTATAAAACTCACATGTTACCTTTAGAGCGAGCCCAACGAGGCATCCTCAAATGTAGTAGGAAAAGACCTTTTAGATACCCTACATTTGATATATACAAAGAATGCCAAGTTCTCTCAGTAAGGCAACTTTATATTCAACATGTCATTCTTCATCAACATACAGAAACTGTTTTGGATCCTGAAATTGCTAAAAAACGTCATTCACACAATGTGTGTAAACAACCAATAGTAAACACTGGTTTTGCTCGAAAATTTCTTAATTTTACTGGCCCCTACCTCTATAATAACATAAATAAGGATAAAAAAATTTACTCTGTAAACCACTATGAAGTGAAGAAAACATTATTTAACAAATTAAACAACCTTAACTATAATGAAACGGAAAACCTATTATATCACGAAATTTAAATTTGATGCTAATATTATTTTTATTTTTAATTTTAATTGTACAGTGCAGGTATACACAACTTCATAAAACATAAATTAATTTTTCAACCACTAACACACCCTTACCTACACGTACAATAACTCTCTCACACTTAATCACGAGTACACACGCTTTTGTTCTGTTACAGTTAAGTATTAAATTACAGGCAATTATTTTTGTTCCCCGACGAAAGAGACCTGGAACCTATCTTACGGGTCTAGAGCCTAGTTTAGGTTCCAGGTACTCCACAACTTATGTTTTATACATTGTATCTGCCTTTTACAACAAATAAAGAATTTATTATTATATTATTATTATTATTATTTTCCGCTGGCAGGTAAGGCTTTAAAAATCAATAAAATAATTTCAATGGTTAAAAACATGTTGAATTAAAATCAACTTATTTTCAGTTTTTAAAGTAGATGTTGATTGTATGAAGTACGCGGAGTTAGAACTATACCTCAGTTCAGATAGCATAATAGACTTGTCTGATTTTACTAGCGTAAATGGTTAATGTTTACAGGATGTTTCAAAAGGAATGCATATAAGATGTGTTTGTTTCATATCGGATTATCAGTATTACAGTTTTTTCGGATTTCAGTTCAGCCGGATTATAGGTATTTAGAGCCCGATCATGGTATGTTCAGAAAATGTTGATTTTATTTAAAAATATAAGTATAGATAAGTTAAGCGTTAGGTAGATAAGTTGTAGCGCGTAAGGTAAGCGTTTATGTAATAATGACAATATATTTACAAAATTGGCTCAAAAATTTATTTAATTTGATACTCCACACGATAGGTTTGACCTCAGAGAAACATTGTTGCTACACACAAACATTATGAAATAACGTTACGAGTTGAAATCAAGAGAAAAATATTCTTAGAAACTGCGGATCAAGATAATTTTTTTGACCCCAAGTACAAGTGTGCCAAATGAATATCATGTACGTCTATTTGACATTTTTCATCGACATGGGGCTCGTATACCAGCTACTACTAATGTTACTAAAAAAAGCAACGTTCACGTTTTGCGGCATTCAAAGGAGAAATTATGAAAACAAAGTTCCATCCAATTAATTCCAGGTCCTTTCAAATATATCAAATTATAGGCCAAATATTTATGGTTACGATTGAAAGATGTTTAATTTTAACCTGGCAGCAGTACAGTGAAAAATTATTACACCGAAAGTCAGATTGGGTCAAGAGGACCCGTGTAAAATATACTTACATTAATGGAATAATGGTTAATCCAAATATTTTACAATTACAGCGAGTAGGTTTCTTTAACTTCGTCTTGGTGGGTACCACCGCAGTGTTAAATATTCTGCCTCTAAGCAGTAAACAACGCTACTGTGTTTAGGCATTATGGGAACAGTAGCATGTGAAATTATTTATTAGTATCAGGCGGGCCATTTGTGAGTCTCTCGTTACCGAAGCAAATAAACAAAGAAAAACATGTATCGGTCATTATTATATTAATAACTAATATTCAGCAGATACTTACAAAACAAAAACAAATTTTTAGTTATTTATTTTAAGTTAAATTTAATACGGTAGTATGAATTTAAATAAATAATCTGCAATAAACCATTTGTACCAGAACCTTTTTTACTTCTTTACCAAATCTTTAATAAAAATCATGTTTTAATGATATCTTTATTGCAACTTATAATTTCATTTGAATAAACATACATAAAGCAAAACAATATGAAAACCAAAATGTCTATTTTACCTTATTATCGGCTGGCCGCCTCTATCTATCAATATAAGTAGACTCAACTATAAGGAGGTAAGAAGCAAACAACAGGCACTATGGATTCAAACTTTGAATAATTTTGGCAACTTTGCATGATTTTTTTATTTATATTTATTTTTGAGTCATCGTGGCTTGGGTCATATTGACCCATTGTGCGTTCCCGGGTTAACCGCTTCCACCAAACATTTCAAAGTCTTAACAAATTATTAAACGTAGTTTGACAACTTCAAGAGTTTACTAAAATTCTGTAATTGGTTTAAATTTATACTGAACTCCTCCATCACTTACACAACAAAATTAATTTATTGAAAATGAACGGGGTAGGCGGAAAATCTGCCAATTCATAATTTAAATAGATTTATAAATAAACCTCTACACAATGTAGGTACAAGTTTTGATAGATCTTATTTTAGGTTTTGATATAAAATAAAGCTGGATTACGATCCAGCATAGAAAATAAGTGTATGTATATATTTTATATTGTTTTGATTGTGTTCTGTTTTGTGCTTTTAATAAATAAATAAATATAAATAAACATTGCTGACAATTATCGTGCCGACAAGTATCGTCGTATTCGAAACATACGGTTTGAAACAGGTAGGAGTAATAAGCGATTTGATTGATGTCGGGCGAGTGTGAAATTGAACTGGCAAGGGGCGACTGTAAAACCATTGAGATTTAAGTACCCATTACTGATGGAACGTTCCAATTAAAGGGATTCATTTGCGCGTTAGAGCTGATTGCGTCGAATTATGGGGGAGTTAGTGGAAACTAAAGTTGTTCATAGGTATCTGTACTTACAGAGACATATGAACAACTTTGGTTGTCACTTACAGTTCTGGTATTACGTTCACCAGGGGTACAACAAATATGTAAAAATAAATTAAAAATATATTTCCACCATATTCCCACCGTTATGGCATGCTAAATTGAATTTAAGCAGATAGCTTGAAAAACTATCAATAATTTTAAACCGCTAAAAGCACTCAATTAAGTACATATTTAAAAAAAATATTTATTACTTTATCACATAAAAATTGTTTATCATGAACAATTACAAAACATATTTTTATACTAGGGGTTAAGGTATGAAATTGCCGATTTGTTAATCATTCTGTACTGCCTCCTGGGAAGAAAACTTTTTATCAAGTGGAAAATTGTCCAAATCACGAAAAAAATGCTAGTCCGTTGGAGCAAGTTCTGGCGAATATGGAGGTTGATGAATGGTTTTCAATTGCAGTTCCTGTAGAGTTAAAACAGTTTCTCGTGCTGTATGAGGTCTTGCGTTATCATGGAGCAATAATGGTGAAGATCTATTCATGAGATCCAAAGAGCCATAACCCAGGCAACTTTCTGCTTGGTTTGCCTGGGTTATGGCTCTTTGGAAGTTAGGAGATCCTACGACCAAATAGTTATGATGTGTAGGATACTACGTAGCAAGGTGGATGCTCCGGATCTCAATGAGCAGTTGTGTCGTATATGTGTTCCTGATCACTACATGCGGGCCAGAGGCCACAAACTGTTCTCAGACATCTGCTGTTATTGCTTGATCAGGTTGGAGAAAGCTATAGTGAATAACAAGACAACACAAATTTCAACACGCTTTTCTTTCTACAGATCAGTCAAATCACGAGGCACCCATTTTTTATATCTTTTTATTTTATTGATTTGATGCAAATGAGTCAATATTGTTGGTAAGGTAACGTTAAACCATGTCGCTAATTCCTGGTTAGTTTGGCTCGGATCGGCTTCCATCATCTCTTTCAATTCATTGTTATTCACCTCTGTGGGCGGTCTTCCACGTGGTACGTTCTTCAAATCAAAGTTTCCATCACTAAAGCACTTAAACCAAAATCGCACGGTGCGTTCATTAGCTCTATCTAAGCGCAACATTGATATTGCGAGCTGTTTAGCTGCCGCGTTAGTACCGCGTCGGAACTCGTATTCCTTATTTAGTTTTGGGGGCCACACCAAGGACACTTGCCAAAAACAGTTTTATTGTGTGGAAGTATAAATATTTTTGTTCAAAGCAAATGACATAAGTCATTTGCTTTGCAACTTTAGAGAAAGATTAAGATTGTTTCTTGTAAATAGTACGACTTTACATAAACAAAGGCAAGGAAAAATAATTAGTCTCATTTTTATTTTCCTTTTTTAATCAAATGCTCCATGTTTCCAATTTTTCTTTGACCCTAATTTCACCTAATGGTAAATTATAATTTGATCGAGATGGTCAGCAGGCATAACCTACAGTAGGAACAAGCTATCAAGGACAGCTGTCGGAACATACAGTTCGGTGGTTGGCGATGGATTTGACTAGAGCGTGGTAGCTAGCCAAATGGGCATTTTTAAATACCACGTCGTCATTCGGAACATACAAATATATTATACAAAGATTCGGAAATTTTAGGGCGCCCAAAGACACGACGGCTTTACATGCCCCCCTGAGCACGTTAACGCTCAATAGTAAATACCACTAGCCTTCTCCTATCAACGCAGTAGCTACCAAAAACATTGCTACACCTTCTAATATAGTAATTTTTGGATGCCTGCTAAGCGTGTAAGCTTATAACAAAAGGATTCTTATATTTTAAACTCCATTAGCTGTTAAAATTAGTTCACATACTTGATCAATTTGAAATGAGTGACTAGGCAACCGCTATTGTCCTCACGGCTTCGCCCTTTAGGTACATCTAGGATCCCTAAGGAACATTTGAAACTCCTCTCCTTATCAGTGAGCTTGGCTTTAACCAAAGAGATATTTTTATAATTAGGTACCTTGCCTTTGTTACGAGTTCGTTCGTACTGTCTCGCAAACTTGGAAAGCTCGTTATGAATTCTACTTGCGGTGAGGGAGTCGGGTAATGACCTTAGAAAACCATGGAGGTCCTAATCTCTATACATTATCAATGAGCACGTCCTTCTGTTTGGTATCGATAAGCTTCTCTATTGGTTATTGATATAGGAATAATGAACATTCCGAGAAAAAACAACTATCTATAATCAACATAATTTCCTCATAAATATTAGGATTCTATATGTGTTTTGTGTAATAGTACATTTCTCAAAAATTGTATGTATTGTTGCCTGTAATCTCTAAAACGTATCCAGAAAGTGAACTCTACCGGAGACTTATTCACATTTGTCTGTAATAAGCGAGATTTTAAATTTGGAATCTCCTACTGACCAGTAAGTAAGTATGTAAATTCATTAATGGAGAGTTTTTTTTTTCATGTAGTAATTTGAACTCGCACGTATTGTGCATTTGCCAGTGTCATGTTATATACTGAACAGTTAGGTCATCCTCTTTAGATCTGCTTAGAAAAAAAAACGTAGTACCAGACACAGATTAGTTTTTAGCCATTATAACATGGTTATAGGAGGGAGGATCCAAATATATATATCTATCTCTCTTTTTGGGATGACATTTTATGAGATAAATGTATTTTTGGAGCCTTTAACAGCCATTTTATAGTCTGAGGCCAGGATGGCTTTCTTACTGGTTGAGGCTCGTATAATGCTTTTCTCAAAAATTTAAGAAAATTCAAAAACAAATTCGTTTAATTCATATTGAAGGTTACATTCATAATAACTGTTTATTATATAAATTAACTGATATATACTTTGATGGATTTACCGGGGGCATTTATATTTGTTTGTTGTACATCTTTAGTAACGGACTTATGGCTGGCATGCTCAGGAGGAGAACCATCTCTTTCCGAATCAGATTCGCTTGAACTATTTTTTTGGGATTATCTATGTTCACGCGGTAAATTAAAAAACAATTGTCGCATTTGTATTTGAAATCCCTTAAGTCGTTTTTTTATTTACTAAAAAGTTTGCGTTTAGTTTGAACATTGTCCTATTTTTAAATTTCATGATGATTTTATTAAAAAATAATATTATTATTTTTGAAACTTCATGAATTCAATTTTTGAATGGCAAGTTTTAATCCATTAGGATTTATAAACATAAAACCCCACATTATACTTCTACAACAATATTAAGTCCAAAACGCAACGTGCATAATTATTCTACGTCACGTTAAATGTCACAGTCTATACAATGGCTGTTTAAGGCTCCAAAAATATATCTATCTCATAAAATGTCATACCAAAAAGAGATATAGATATATATTTGGAGCCTCCCTCCTATAACCATGTTATAATGGCTGAACTCTAATCTGTGTCTGGTACTATGTTTTTTTCTAAGCAGATCTGAAGAGGATGACCTACTGTCCAGTAAGAAAATTACACACTTAGACAGTAGGAGATTCCAAATTTAAAATCTCGCTTCTTACTGGACTATTGTGAATAAGTCTCCGGTAGAGTTCACTCTCTGGATACTTTTTAGAGATGTTATGGCTAATGTTGCCATAACATCTCTAAAAAGTATCCAGAGCATACAATTTTTGAGAAAAAGTGAATTACACATGTTTTACTTTATTTGTGGACCAATTTGAGTACAATAAAAAGTAAATTGACTTTACAGCGATAAAATAATTCATGTTTAAATTGTTTTACTTGGTTTGTGCTCTCAGAACAGCTATTCTGAGTATGTGTGATATTTTTTCAGGCAACAACTTAAACTAATAATCTGTCAGTAAGTGGGCACTTAAGTAATTTCGCTAGCTAAACTCATTATTTTGAGCATAATTTATTTGTGGAAATAATAATGTTTATGATTTTCCATAAAAATATAATTTAAATATTTACTTTTAAAGTTTAACATAAGTATTGAACAACAATCTGTGTATAGAAAATTAACCAAGTAGGTTCATCTTTTTGCCCATAACAGACGGTCAAAGTACAGTTTTAGTCCCCCAACTCACCAGCAATGACCAATATATATACTAGAGAAGAGACAAGCAAACCGCTTCCTCTTCCCCCTGTTTGTCTGCACTGGAGTGGGTCAGCTCGGACATCTTCCTCCATGACCAACTTCGCAAAAGGACCACTTCACTCCACAACCTCTGGCCTCCGAACATGTCCTCCATCTACTGTCGCAACACGGCAGCTCTAGCGCTCCACCACATGCGCGTAATCTTCACCCAGACTGTTCTCTCGTGATCTCCCCACCACCACGAAGTGGTAAGCTTCATTGAGGATCTTCACTTGGACCTCCCAAGGAGGATCACCAGCCAGCACGCACCGTCTGGTACCCGCGTATCGCCCTCGTTGGAGCAACGCGCTGCGGATGTCACAGCAGGGTTAACGTCACAAAACCTAACCGAACCTTAACTTCGTGTCATAGATAACAATGATCATTACTCAATAAAAAGGAAAAAGCCGCAAATGATTGTAAAAATATATATCTACAGTTAAACGGTTTAATTTTTAAGGCAAAACAGTTGAGTGAACGCATCCAATTTTTTGTTAGGGCTATCACATAATGTGCTCAAACATGTAACCAACAATTTATGTTGGTGCCCTAATATAAAAAAAAAATATCGTCAATGGGTTGTCAATTGCGAGAAATTTTCTCACTCGTTAGTTAGAAACTGTAGAAATAATGGTTTTCTTTGCCGCAAAAATTAAATTCTATCAGGAATATTGCCTGGAATGCGTAGAAACGTATGAAATTTCATTACTTTCGTTGCAGGAATCCCGGTGGTGTGCGTGGCGGATCGTGGTTTTGTTTGAGCATACTGAATTTTTCTTTGTGATGTACATTATGTTCTTTCGTGCGATTGTTTCAAGACGAAAGTTTATTGAAAACAGATTCTATTGTTTATTGAATACAGATTCAATTGTTTCTTTTGTGCTAATGTAACTACTTTTAGATAGGGTCGAGTTGGCAAAAATATTTGAATCCATAGTAACTTACATTTAAAAAAAATTAAAAAAAATTACTTAGGTAGTAATACGACTATGAATCCCTGGCTATGGAATTAAATCATTTTTAAAATTCATCGGGTACCTACTTATGTAATAAGGTAGTTATTTTGGATCAAAAGAATCAATTGAATACGGAGCTTTCATTAAATAGTCCAAAATTTTATTTCATGAAACTCGTAGAATTGGTAAAATGATCCTAACTAGATATCAAAGTAACTAAAATTACTCATTTGCACCACGAATAGCGGGTAGCTAGATATCTGCATAAAATTCCAAAGAATTCTTAAATAAAAGACAAATTCTAATATGTAATCCCAAGATAATAACGGTTTCAATATGTTAAACATGTTTCGTAATTATACGAATACTACATTAATTTCTCTCAAGAATTTCTATCAAGTGGAAAGGTTAAAGTTTCTTCATTTGTGTTGTTAACCCTAAAGACTACGCTCAAACAATAAACAGCAGCCGCGTCTTTTCCATACCAGTGCCGCACAACATACTTACAGTAAACCAACTTCAGCGGTTTATTTTTATATAAAATATAAGTTACAAATTTAAAACCTCTATATAATGTCTAATTGTATTAATATCTATCCCGAATTTGAATAACGAACGCAAAACGAATTCTAGTGTTAATACCCAAACGTAGCGGGATGATTTAATTCCGTGCTTATTGCCTGTGAATTAAAACCTGTGTTTTAGTCTTAAATTATTGTTTTTTATATGATTTATACGCCTAAGGGGAATTTTCTATATACTGTTTCTAAATAACAACGTCTTACCAGAAATGCCTTTATATTTCACTTTGAAAACTATCGCGAGTTTTATCCATATTAACTTATTAGGAACCGACTAGGACCCGCGTTATATTTACCTGAAAGATTCCGACCAGTTTTATGCCTTTATATGTAAAAATAGGCCTATTTCTTCTGTAATAATGCCTGTACAGTCCCTTTTTCCGGAAGGACCCTGCAAATTTATTTCAGAGAAAAGCTAATAAAATGTCGATGATCGAGTGTTAACAGCTTTGCTATCAAGACAGGTGGATTGAGACATGAATTGTTAGTTCTAATGTTATAATTAATAATTACATATATTTTATTTTAGATAATTTCCCACGTCCCGTGGATTTGGTTTAGAATTTCGCCCCAGCCCGTCCCCACACTGAGAAAAATGATTTCCGTACTTCATATTGTCGTACAGAATAATTAATAATGCCTGTAATAATATCATCATTATGATGAAATAGCACGAAGCCTGATAAAATTCAGGTTTGATCTCAAGTAGAAAATCTGTCTCTAAGCTAACCTAATGTCCTTTTATTTTAGGTCACGTTGAAGCCATATCAAGTCTGCCTATTTTAGCTTTAGCCTGTTGGTCAAAAATAGTCAACCAATGAGTAATCATCAGAGATTCATCTCCTTCTTAGTGGTATAGAGTAAATTCTAAATTAACTCATTTTATTAAGATATTACTTCATGACGCACACTAATCGTTGGGAAAGTCATTATCTGTTCAGCCATATTAATGCCAAAGCGTTCAAACTGACAGTTCCTTTTGCACTACCTAGATCGCGCTATCGCTATTTACGCTCTCTCAATACAAAATGCGTCGTATGAAATCCTGCATCGCGCTAACGAAATAATTCGACGGTTCCGAAAGATATTCACCTAACATTATACTAAATATATTGACATCGGCAGCAATCGGCAGCACTGCAGCATAATCATCAGGAAAATACGTATTAAAAGTTATTACTCTATGATAATATACGAAAAATCTCTTTAAAATTGCCATGATCATATCGAAAAGATATCACAACATTCCCGTTAAGTTGTTAGATAATTTACTCTTATTTCGTGAATTTCGCAATAATTTATTATGTGAAAATCCTAACAACGAGCAAAAGAAAAGGAGCCCTGGCCATAACGACCACATCTGTTTCACTCGGGTCAATCCACAACTCCTTTGCCCTTAAGGTGATATCAGACGGTTCACTCGAATGATTGTTCACTCGAGTGAATGCTTCATTTTTTTTTCATTCTATGTTCACACGGCTTAGACGAAATGATACAGAAATGAACATTCATTGTTCTTTCTTTTAAATATGTCATCGAATGAAGTCGTACGTCTTGGAATTAGTTTAATTTGTGATCATTTAATCAAAGAGTTGACAAAAAAGAAGCAAAGAAAACGTCGACGGTGGTGGGTGCGACCATGGATTGCAAGAAGAAATTTATTAGGAGCTTCCAATACATTGTTGAGAGAACTAGCCGTTGAAGATCCTGATTCATATTGTAATCATCTTCGAATGTATGAAAGTAAATTTGAAGAACTTCTACTTCTTGTTGCTCCGTTAATAACGAAAGAAAACACTTTAATGAGAGATAGCATACCTACCCGGATAAAACTTCAAATTGTACTGAGATACCTGGCTACAGGTGATAGTTTTGGAAGTTTAGAGTTTTTGTACAGAGTACCTCGAAATACAATATCCTACTTTTTTCAAGAAGCATGTGAAGCCATTTGGACAGCCCTTGGAAAGTTTATTAAGGTCAGTTATATCAATTTAATAAAATATTAAGTTATTTTCTTGAAACATTTTAATTTAGACAATTAACATTTACATAATACTTTTTAGAGCTTGTGAGAGTATGTTTTCTTGCTCTTGGGTGGATGTTTGGACAATTGTGACTTGATTGGTCTCTTGTGGTGAACTCACGGGTACAGGCACTGGTTGTGGTTGCGTATAAACTTGTTCGGTGACAAGGTAGTTACTATAATTAAACTCCGGTGTTGTATTTTGGTATAGAGGCGATTGGTTGATAGTAAATGGGGATGGAGTGCTGGAGTCCGAGTAAATTACTTCAGGAAATGATTGTGACAGCTGTGTTAACCGTTCCTGAGTCATCACAGATTGAAGTTTTTCCTGACATATCAAAGCCCTGTTCAAGGGCATTTTTTTGAGTTGTACTTTGGCTTGCTCGCTTATAGTTTTTAATTCTTTAATTGCTCTATCAATCGGTATATCAATCTTCCTTTTCTTGTTTGTTGGCTTTCGAGAATATGAAGGAGTCATCAGTTCACTACTTCCATTCCTACTAATCTCAGAATTTTTTTATAATAACACACAGAAAAAAATATAACTTCGTCGACAACGTGATGTCCGTCGGCTACAGGACTCGAAACAAAATGGCCGAATCCGAATAAACGTTCTCTCAGTGTTCAGACCGTTCATTTCTCGTTCATTCGGAGTGGGAATGAAAGATACCGGATGCCAATATCCAACACTGTTGGATCGGTTCACTAATGAATTCATACGGCACTCGTGTTTCATTTTTTGTTCAGACATTTCATTTCGAGTGAAATGTACCGAATGAAAGGTGAAAATGAACAAAAAATGAACCGTCTGATATCACCTTTAGATGTTTAATAACGTTTAGTGAAAATGGATAATGGCTATGTGTGGCAAACATTAGTGTAATAGAAACCAAACGTTATATATCAATTTGTAACCATTACATGTAACTATATATCGCCTTCCATGGATAAAATATTACTATACACCATAGACATACTGCTTTAAAATGACTAAAAAAGGAAATAAATTTACATAGCCTGAAGCAATGATGGCTCAGTGGCATTGGCTATGGACTGCCGCGCAGCAGGTCCATGGTTCGAAAACCGCCGCGGGCTTGCACTTCACCGCATGGTGGAAGGGCATTTTGCGAATGCCCGCCTGGCTAGCGACCACCCATCAAGTAGAAAATCTGTCTTCAAGCACCTAACGGTGTGTTCTGGCAGCAGTTCTTGAGAGCCAGTGAAATTACAGGCACATGAGACTTAACAACTATGTCTCAAGGTGACGGACGCAGTGCAGTTCGTGATTTGTGACGAAATGCATCTGTTACAGGCAGAGGTTAGTCCGCTTAACATCAGGTGGGCTTCCAGCTTGTTCCGTCACAATAACATAAAAAATAAAAATGAAATAGAAACAAAACATCAGTACAGTTTTAACAGTATATAGCTGTCTACAGCTTATTGAGTCAAGTGCGTGAAGTTGAGTTACTGTTTCTACAAACCGCAAGTATGTAGACTTCAATTAACTCCACCCGATTGTGTTCACACGCGCTTTCTTATCTCTACACTAATTACAGAGCACAAACAATCACAAAATCTCTTCGAGCATTTTCCGTTGTTGTAACAAGAGAAACAATATATGCAATTATATATTCCGAGAACGGCGAGGCAATTAACACGAAAATTCTCGTTAGCGTTTCGAAAAGGAACTTTTGATGTTAAGGAAGTGGAGAAAAATTGAAGTGCGGTGCTCGGCCTCATTAACGGGCCTTTAGTACTAGGGTGGTGCTTCCGGGCAGTGCCACCGTAGAATTGCAGGATATTGCATTTTTAAACAGGTGTTAATTTCGAGTCTTTGTGTTTGCTTTTCTTGTAGTAAGCAAGACTTTATAAAAAAGCCAGTTAAAGAGATTCGTAAATTAAAAATTGCGGGAGAAAATTACGTCGCAATGTTGTAAATTAAACTGCTATTGAGTTATGTAGTAGATACCAATTGAAATACTACATGCTTCCATAGACTGGCGGCGCTGAGAGCAGGGCTGACCTGATATAAGTGTCTACTTCGACATTGTTATCGACATCTACTCCCAGAAATGTACGTAACTACGCAAAAGCCATGTTACAATGATTTAACTGTACATTCCTAGATTCCTATTAGATTATAATCGTCACCACGTAGTCTTTGTTATATATTATTATAATTGTCACTGCCCTATCTCCTTGATGCATAATCCAATTTTATTACTGACTACAAAATAAAAATATACGATAGAAAAAAATTAAGTCATTTGCGGCAAAAAAAAATTGTATTGATATTTGTGATATTTGTAATTTTGTAATGTAATCCGCATAGCAGGCGTTATTGCAAACATAACAATATTACAATTAAAATTTATTACTGACTACTTATTGGTTGCCCAAATTTGTTTGAAGTTGTTAGTTACAGATATAGTAAAAAGTAATGAACGAAAATGGGACAATTTATAGTAAATGTTTATGCAAGAGTCGTAAATAGGTTTCAGAAGAACGTCAATGTTCATAATCATCATCATCACATCCACTAGAGCGTCCGCCGATGAACAAGGTCCCTCTCATTGGACGGATTGCTTGCTTCTCACCTTCTGGTATTTTTCCCTTTTATATAATAGTTTTTTAATATATATATTTGGGATTTAATGCCTACTCCGAGCCCAGAGCGCCCACACTGAACCGCGCCGTGGTCCCTTTGAATAGAGTTTTGAATATTTACATCGGGCAAAGTAATAAAACATATGAAATAATACGTTACAGGAACAAGAGACTTTCGGTCAGGTGGTCCTCGTGCTTATTCAATCAAAAAAATATTTAAAAAAAAACACATATAAAAATTCATCTCAAAATGTTTGTTAGGGCTAGCAGAAGTCAACCCTGAAAGGTTGTTAGCATTTTACCAATAACCCTGTATATGTAAATATAGAGTGTAATCATTTCAATAGATATTGTAGGTAAATTGTTTAGTTTCATATTTTTATATTATTTACTATGTTTAAAATGATTGTTTTATTATTATATCCATGATATTCCCTGTTTTATTCACCAGAACAATTTTTTCGAATCCAAAAAAAGAGGAGGTTCTCATTTCAACTGTGTTTTTTTGTGTTATCTCATAACTTTTTACTGGATTTACCGATTTTGATGATTATTTTTATATTCGAAACCTATTGTCATGTGTGGAACCACATTTGAATGAGATCTGAATTGTAATTGTCTGTATTTGAGATATCCATAATAAAGCGTACCTAATTGAATGGCTTCGACTACATTTACGGTCTCCTTTTCACCTATCGATCTAAAATAAACGAAAACACTGTATACGATTGCTTGGAAGAGCATCGTAGTATTTCGAGGTGGTTCCTTTCTAGTTTGATTATATTCTGATGATGTTCTTCAGAGATACACAATGGAACTCTTCAACAAATGTCAGCAAATCTGTCGTGGTTGCATAATTTATTTATTCTTTAGTGCATTTTTGTTAATATTATCTTTTATTTAAAAATTGTAAAACT
The DNA here is from genome assembly GCA_963890685.1 of Plagodis pulveraria. Lineage (NCBI taxonomy): Eukaryota > Metazoa > Arthropoda > Insecta > Lepidoptera > Geometridae > Plagodis > Plagodis pulveraria. The sequence goes on from OY982961.1 coordinate 13,406,141, forward strand.
TTAGATCAAAAAGATAGTACAAAATCTTGAAAGTTATTTCATTATTTTATTTATAGGGCTAGAATGTACGATACTATACTTTTTCAGGCATCTATCTCAAAAATTATATAAAAATTAATTTATGTTTTAGATAGTACTGTAACTTTTTCAAAGAGCAGTCGCATTGACTAAGCGCTCTGATAAATTATGGAAAATACGAGGAGTTCCGGCTCCTATGGACCTAATGTACAGCAAACGACTCAAATATGTAACTTCTACCGGAATTTCCATACTTGCACCGTGGCACTAGCCCTCAGGTTTGTTTCAGAAAGAAATGAAGATAGAACAGTAGATATGGAGGTAAATATATACGTAATACTTAAGCATCAACGTATGTAGGCACCCATACTAATGGCCGCCCTAACTTAACGGAACATTATTCTGTCAGGTATTTAATTTGGTTTGTCATAACATGAAAGACACGAATTGAATTAAATGTGTGTTATTTTCGATAGCAAGGACACTAAAGACTTACTAAATCGTAGTAAATCTGAAAAATAAGTGATTACATAGGTACGTATTTTGCTATTATTCGTCAGATAAATACGACATGCTGACAATACGTTTTCAGAGTAAAGCCCTTTCTTTTCTTGCATGTTTTTTGTAGTATTTTTTGTGGATGCTTGAAGAAAATATCGGGCATGTTATTTTTTCTTTTTGAAGACGTAAAAGGATCAATGGCATGTGCTGACACTAAACTGCGGAGTCTTTCAGCCCTTTGAAGGCTTGCGGTTACTCCAAGAATCTTATTAACTTACGCACTTTTACAACCTTGGGTATGTTGAGGAATTTTCGGTGGCGAACTCGAAAATAAACTTAGAATTTTGCCCACACTCGCTTATAAATAACGCCGAAAAGTTCTATGCCGCTCACTTTGTAGAATATTTAATTTTGTAGCCATTTATGTTTTTATTTCTGGAAAAGTATTAAAATGGGAGCAATATTTAACATGTTATTTTTGTTTTTGTAGTCTTTGAAAACTTACTTAAAGTAACTTATAAGGAAAATTTTAAACTTTTATGACTCTTATATCATATCTTGAGTTTTTATTTTTGCAGATGTGACGAACGGACGTTACCCGGATGGTAAGCGTTACTCCGTCACAATTGCAGTGACACCGTCATTGCTTTGTATGATACTGTACTAAGATCGTCACTCCGAGAGGTTGGTTCTCATATGCTTTAACTGGGTGAACGCAGTCACTTTACTTGCTACATTGCTCTTCACGCCTTAACACAGTAGTGTGGGGGTGCCCGTGGGGGCTAGAATGTCATCCCACCTCCCAATCTTTACCCGAAGGTGTAAAAGGCAGCAGCACTTTCTGAGGAACTGATATCTCCCACTACGATCCCCAAGCCGCCTGCCAAGCGTGGGGATTACATCACCCCCCCCCCCCCCCCATACTGGGGGAAGCTGTGTTCAGCAGTGGACTATCCTGATACAGTACAGTGCAGTGCAGTTTGCCCACCTGGTAAAACTATAGCATTAACAACTAGCCAGATTCAATACCTCGTTTTAAAAAAACTGACACTTCAAAATAATTTTCTGTAGGCAAACATAAATCTAAAAATAATATTTTTTGTTTTAAAACCATGTCAATAGGTATAAAACGGCTATCACAGGTAGTGACACAATGTAGTGTTACAAAAAGCTTTTAAAAATGTTCGTAGCTGTGTTGCCATTGTTTCGGGTGCAGAGTTAAAGTTTATAAAACAATAGAGTGATGGTCAACCGCGCGGGAATCGGGGTGTGAACTGCGGCGAAGCGAACTTGTGCCCATCCGGACTCAGATGTACTCATTCTTACTACTTTTATTTAGTTTTGATATCAGCCGAAAGATATTGAATAAACTAAACTACTTTGATCTGGCCAGTTAAATGTGCTGATGTTCACCTCATTTGCTAGAAATTTTGAAGCGCTCATAGCGAAGTTTGCTTAGCTGTTCTTAACCGATCAGCAAAGTTAAGCAACGTCCGCCGCGATCATGAGTTGGATGGGTGACCGTTAGTGACATTACTACTGAGCGCTTCCGTGCTTCGGAGTGCACGTTAAGCCGTCGGTCCTGGTTGTTGTCTTAGGACGGCAGTTATTATAGCATGGTGGTAGGGCACTTTGCGAATGCCCGCCTCGCTAGCTCCACCACCCTCAATTATAAAATCTGTCGCCAAGCACTGAACTGTGTGTTCTGGGAGCTGTCCTTATGTGCTAGTAATTCTTGGTTAGCCTGAACATCATCGACCACATCATCACTTACCATCAGGTGAAGTAGTGGTCAAAAGCTAACCTATCAGGCATAAAAAAAGAATAAATAAAATAAAATTTGAAAAAAAATCAGACGAATTGAAGTACCTCCTACTGTTTTTTGAAGTCTATAAAAAGGCTTTGACAGGTAGTGACACAATGTAGTGTTACAAAAAGCTTTTAAAAATGTTCGTAGCTGTGTCGCCATTGTTTCGGGTGCAGAGTTAAAGTTTATAAAACAATAGAGTGATGGAGAAAAACATTTAGTTTACAAACTGTCGGTAACCAAGTAATATTTGTTGAAACTTGTTTCGTAGACGTTGAGAAGCGCTAAGAAATATAGACGCTCACGGTCCTATCGTGTCAACACCCTAACAAAAGGTGCCTCAGCTATATGACCGAACGTACTTTGGACACTCCAATGACCTGTTATAATTGAATATAATTGTATATAAAGTAGTAGTAATTACTTTCAAAAATAGATATTCTCTATACTTATGTTTCTGGTATACAAAATATCCGTGGCCTTCTGCAAAATTAGGCAAAAGTAGTGTCGAGTAGTAGTGTCCCAATGAGAAACAAAACAAGAAGAACGCCACGGATGTATATTATTTTGTATACCTATAAGTATTGCATTAGAACTGATAGTAGGTTTGTAACGTAGATTTTCCGTTCCAGGAGACCCGAGTATCTCCTGCACCTGTAACACGATATTAAGACGTCGCAGGGTACTAAAGAATGTTGACGTCAGAAAAACCAGAACAAAACTAAAGGCAAAACTTTCTATATTATAATGTTGTTGTGTTAAAAATATAAATAAAAATACACGTCTCTCGTCTGCATCTCCCTTTTATTTTCATCGTTTTGCTATAATTATTATTTGTTTGCGCTTCCAAAAAGAAGCGCAAACAAATAATAATTGAAATTAAAATGAAATAATTGTAGGCGAGTAATAATTGCGGTATTTTGTTCTATGATTTCTTCTTACAAAACATATCGGGTATATTTAAATCAATAATTGGCAGCTCTTGATTGCTGCTCAGAAATGCCGTATCCAAAGTCCTTCTTGTAATTCGTCGCATGGTGTAGCCCCGGAACAGGTAGAAAACGAAATAGTGCCGCTTGATTTCCCGCGTCATTCTTTAGCCCCGCATTTACCCTAGTGATAATGGTATTAGTCCGTTACAGTTTTAGTCGATTCCCAGTAGTCTAAGTGTTGTGGTAGCATCCGCAACATTAGGCAATCTTCTATACAATACCAACACATTCGGTGAACATTTTAATCAGCTACCTATCACTGATCCAAACATGCAGTTATGAGGATGGACTGGTTGACAGCCAGGGCTTAGTAATAGGGTTCCGTACTCAAAAACTGGACCGTATCCTCAGCTCTTATATCGGCTTAAAGTAAACATTAAACAGACTCTAAATATTGGGATTAGGATACTAGTTTGCAATAACAAATTCACTATAACTATCGAACAAATGCCTAGTCTATATTCTGAACAGTTCAAAACTTAGACAAAAACGTCGAGTGTCTTTGATAGATCTATTTCGGCGCAACCAAGTATTTAACTTAATAACAATTTTAAAAACGCGGAGGACTTTCTTTTGCAAAATAACGAAATATCAGCATATAATTTTAATATTGTTATGTTTGCCATAACACATGCTCTGCGGATTACATTACAAATTTACGACAGAAAAAAATATAGTCATATGCCGTATGTTCCATCCCCATACGATGTTTGAAGAACGAGAGCAAAAATTAGAGTTATGAGTCATAATGTCATGTTAGCTCAGTCTGTCATAGTATACTCCGGCTATAGATGGACGCGGGTTTGAATCCCGCACATGATAATATTTTTTACCCTCGTAAATTTGTAATTTTGTTGTCAGCATATAAGATATTACCAATATTAAAATAAAAAATGATAACATTGGATCTAATTGCACTTATGCACGTAATTTGAATACCATAAAATGGTTTAAATTTTCTATTCAAACAGCTGAAAGCTATGATGGTAATGCTCATAATCGATAGAGGTGCGGTGAAAGGATCCGCCCTGAGGTAGAACTCTCCGTAGATTCATTGAATGCAATAAAATTTTCTGCACAATTGAAACCATTAAAGATCGTCGCCACTGCGCTGCTCCGAATGATAATCACGAGCTTGTGTGAATAGAACAATCACATTGCGGCGAGCCTCATTTTTATTATTTTTACTCCATAGCAATTGTAAGTGCGGCGTACAATAGCATTTATAGTTTCTGAAAGCGTAATCATAAAAACTTCGTAGCAGTGATGGAATGTTGTATGAAAATCCATACCTGGCCCTGGTAGAGTTATTTTGTTTTTTTACCTGCTAACATAGAAAATACAATCTCAAAAAGGTTGTTTATCAAAGAATTATAAAAAAACAGATGTGATTTTTATACGTACTCGATTTTGAATGAAAGGATGTTGGCAACCTTTTTTTGCACTACGAGGAAAAAGCGCGGCAGTTTGTTATGTTTGGTTAAATTTGTTTTTTATTAAATTGATATCTTAACATTACGCTTTTAATTATTTTAAATAATTTTCCATAATGTCATCTGATAGTGAAAGTGACGATTTTATAATGATGACGCCACCAGAAATAAGAAATGCAGCTCAAGAAATCATCAAGAACTTACTGCCTGAGAAGTCTCCAGATAAGTACGAGAAAACGTATAATGATTTTATTTTCCTCGTAGGTGTAGTATAAAGCACTATGTATCACTCGGGAGAAAGTTCTATTTTGCCCTTAAGCCACGGATTACTACTAAAAGGCTAAGTTCTGATTCACGCCAAAATCGCTGATAGCGCTCAGCTCACATTCCCGATCTGAAACACCCATTCTCTGATGGTCGCGAAATTTAATAATGGTTAACAATTTTGTAACTTCACATTGGCCAATAGCAAAGTCCGGGCGGGCCGCAAGTTGAGTATAGCTGTATTAGGGGATATGACAAATACTATGCCTGTTCGGAAAGCACGATTCTACATATTACATTTGATAGAAAAAAACATTATTAAAATTTCGTTTAGTCAACTTGTGCGTCCATAAAGTAAATGTCTTAATATAAATATATAATCTATAAAAATATAATTCGTATCAACATACAATTTATTTGTAATTATTATGTAGCAACTGTGTGATTGAGTGCCTGGAAGATTTTATCCGTTTTTAACCACGTCACTTGTTTTTGTTCAATTTGTATAAAAAATATCTCACGCCCTTTAAATATTGCCTAGTTTTGTATCGCTCACTCACTTTCGCGCCCTCTAACTCACATTTTGAAAGACCATTTTGTCTTAGACCTATAAGCCGAAACATTTCTTAGGACGCTTCAGTGCTGCTTCGACAGCAACCAGCAACATCTTGATCTGTCCTAAAATGTACAGTTACCAATTTTTTTTGTTTATAGTTCATATAATTTTTAATTTTATTTAAAAAAAATTGCTAGTTTGCCTTTATTAAATAAATACTACGAACTATATACAACACTTCAGCTCCTACAATAAAAGCATTTAGACAACCTAAAAGTCATCGCAGACTCACAGGCAGTCCAAATTTGTACAATACCCGTATACGTAGCTTTTAATATAGCATATTATATTATAATATAACATGTTCTTCATTTAATTAATAATAACTATAAAAGGACGGAACAAGCCCGTGGCCCACCTGATGTGGACTGGACTAGCCTTCGCCTATAACAGATGCATTTCGTCAACGACGAATTGCACTGCGCCCGTCAGACTGAGACGTACAGTTGTTAGGTCTTATGTGCCTGTAATTTTACTGGCTCTCAAAGGCTGCTGCCGGAACACACCGTTTAGTACTTGGCGACAAAATTTCTACTTAGGTAGCTAGGGCATTCGCAAAATGCCCTTCCACCGTTCGATGAAACTCAAGCCCGCGGTGGGATTCAAACCATGGGCCTGCTGCACCGCAGTCCATAGCCAATGGCACTGAGCCATCACTGCTTCATATTGAAAGATGTTCATAAATGAAAAAAATGCATCAAGTATATATGATAAAACAATAATAAAAATCATCATCATCGATTTCAGAATACAATATTATTCAGTACGTAACATAACTACAGTAGTAAGTAGCTCGTGTAAAGATAATTCTGGAGGTAATAGGAATTATTATTAATAAAAATTACAATAAAAGTGAGCACACATCCGCTACAAAATCTTAACTCGCAACTGACCACTTTGGCGAAATCGTTTTCTTGAAATTGCGCGAAGTGTCTCATAGACTCGTAGGTTGGGACGCCTCTAGCCACGAGAAAAACCTTATTTTCTCAGAGTTCCTTTGTCATTAGTTGAGTAAATTGTTTTTCCTGTGCGAGAGTGTCTTGCTTAGTTCTAGATTAAGCGGTAAGCTGGGCTAATTCTCTACCCTACTTACTAGCTCTGTAGACTATTATGGGGTTATGGAGCTTCTAGTACTGATTAGAACAATACATTTATTCTTCTATGTTACCTAATTACGTTAAATGCTAACAAAATTGTAATCTTTACAGCCGACTCGTCCTCTGCTGAACACAGCCTCCCCTGTTATGGGGGTATTTTCCACAATCCCCACGCTTCGCTTGGGGATCGCAGAGTAAGATGGCAGTTCTTTAGAAGGTGCTGCTGCCCATATTCCAGCATATTTCCCTTAGTCCCCTCACCCACGGGATGATATGGGGAGGTGCAATTCTAACCCGGCACGCCACGGGGGACAACAAAATTGCAACGCGAGGAAAAAAAATATCACCAGCTGTCATTCGACCCTAGCCATGCTCTGCCAATTGAGCTATCGTGGTTAGTAAGTCATAACTCAATTTTATCCTTTCGTTCCTATTGTTCAACCGTTTTAGGCGACGGAGCGTTATCTGCAACCAGACTGAATAGAACTACAAACAAGACTAATTTTTGAATTAGCTTTAAACGTGTTTACGATGATGCAATCTGGTAATTCTACATTGTAATTTTTGCATTTACGCCAGCTAAGCTAATAAATTAACAAGTTTACAATGAAAAAGAAATCGCTTGTTTACAATTTTTCCTATCATTGTAATTTTGTTAGCGTAAGTAATTTTGTTGCTCAATTTTTACATAATAAATAAGCTTACAAATTACAACGAAAGGTACAATTCAAAGCACGACTATTCAAATTTTCTTTTTATTGTATTTTGTAAGCATATGTAAATTTTTGCTTAATTTTTGCATTTTTAATAATCTTATCGAATTACAACGAAAGGAACAATTTGAACCACGATTATTATTTTTTTTCCTTTCAATGTAATTTTGTAAGCGTATGCAGTAAATGAAAGAAACCATTTGAACCACAACAGTTATTTTTTTTCCTTTCATTGAAATTTTGTAAGCTTATCCGTAATGCAAAAAGCTTGAAATTGGGCAGCAGGAGCTTTCTGAGGAACTGATATCTCACACTGCGATCCCCAAGACGCTTGCCAAGCGTGGGGTTTATGGCATACCCCCCATAATGAGAGAGGTTGTGTTCAGCAGTTGACAACCCGGCTGATACAGTATGTATGACGAAAATAAAAGAGTGAAAATAATATGTTATCAAAAAACGGAACCGAGTTCTAACACTAGAAAGTATGAAATAACTTGTAGAAGCCGGACCATCAAAATGGGAGACGACAAGTCGGCGGCGGGGCTGTGCTTGGAGAAAAGTAAGATACCGGAAACGTTTGTGACTGAACTATTGGAAGAGGAAGAACACAGCGAACGTATTCTGTCCTCTCTGGCAAGGTTCTAAGAACTAAAGCAGAGAATCTAGAGAAATACGCTAAAATCGTAGCAAGTGGTTATCTATCCCACTAGAAAGCGGGTTAGACATTTTGAATAGGTATGTATGTAGTTAGGTGTGAAAAGTGAAAGACAGGTAGACTGACTTTCCATTTTATTCATTATTACAAAGTAAGCAAGGATTGTGAAGCAGATATGGCTCAGTGGCAATCAAATTCCCGCTTGGCCTCTACCACTCTCAAGTGGAAACTCTGTAACTTAATGGTTTATTTTCCAGCAGTTATCTTTAAACACCAGTCCCTTTCTTCTTTTTTGTTTACCGTTTTCGAACTCATCATTACTTGCCAACATATGACATAGTGCTTAATAGGTAGCCTATCTGATATTATGTATATTAAAATAAATTTTTTAGAATAAATTTAAAAAAAAAAAAAAAAAATATAAAAAAAAAAAAAAAAAAAAAAAAATTATAAAAAGCGCTTGGTCGATGCGACGCGTGATCAAAATGCTGGCCCCTATTTGGCTCAAAGAATAAGCATTGCAATTCTTAAAATAAATTATAATTTTATATAGGAATTTAAATATAATTAACTTTTTACATCTTACTCGTAATTTAATCTTGATGATTGTTTTTGTTTACCAAATAAAATAGAGATCCTATTTTATACGCTTTAATTTATTAACTAACAAGTAGGTAGTTATCTAGTTATTCTTAATATAAATATAGTTTTTTGTCGCTAAAATTAATGTAAGTAGGTCCCATTTACAAACAACCGCATTACTTGACTCCATCCGTTCATTTTGCTGAGAAACAAAGGAACTACGAGTGGCACTCGCTAGAAAATAGTCGTAGCCAGGAAATGTGTATTAGATTCGATCGGGCAAATCCCCGGACACGTCACGAACACGATAAATGTCTCATGATCCCATCTACTCATAGAATAAAATGAGTTTCGTTCATTTGTCGGGGGCTCCCTCACGTCCCCGCAGAGGCTATCGGGTGGAACATTTTTCGTAGGGCCGGGCCGGTACGAAGACTTTCCTATCATAAATCAGGGGGTGCGTGATGTCACGTCCGCTGCTCGATGTGTTGGGTGAGACGTGACAAAACACTTCTCTTGCTCTTTGAGTTTACAAACTCACATTCCAGACGTCGACTGAGTGGCTTACTGTTTTAAATATACCTCGTAGATATACCTGAATGAATAATAATATCTAGTAACAGGAGATTAAATTGTCCAATCACATTAGATTAAAGACAACTCTTAAACGTAGCTAATTGCAAAATTATATATCTTTGACGAATGAGTAGAAGAAATATAAATACTCACGTTTTGCTTAATATGTTTGGTCCCATGTAATAGGGTAATTGCGTCTACACATCTACTGGGTACACGATTCCAGACAGCTACCGAAATATTTCTTATTATTGAAATTTTTTACGTAAGACTTCTTTGAAATATGATAAGCTCAGAATCAAAGAATTCAAAGTTTCAAATACATCTTTGAAATTGAATTATTCATAGTGGTACGATACATTATGAAGCTTATTTTCATTTATATATATTAATATTCTGTTTGTTCAGGTTTTATGTTACGGCCTTTGATATTTGGGATGGCTTATATTTTTATTTTATTTTATTTTATTTTATTTTTATAAATTTGGTACAAAAACATTTAACAAATTAAAGAAACTTATATGTAAACTTGGATTTAAAATAACATGTTAAATTTGTTAAACTAAATATTGTACACATCTTTGCAGGTAATTAAAGTACGTAATTTAAAGGTATACAACGTCAGAATGTAGAATGTTTAGAAGTTCAAAGTTTGAAGTGACTTTTTAAATTTAAATAATGTTTGATGAAAAATGTCGAGTTCATTGCATACATCGATGCATACCTCATCATAAAATCGACACATACGGTAAAGCGGGTTGTTATACCCTACATTATTGTTCGATGGCGGAATACTAAAAAGAGGTGATTTACGAGTTGCAATCTTACGAGTTATAATGTTAATATCCATTAGTAATTCATCACCAAACAGTCCATTGACGATCCTGTGCAGTACACACATGTCAGTGATTTTGCGTCTATGTATAAGACTTTGAAATTTGAAATGTACCAGACGATTTTCATACCCAGGAATAACTTTCCTCAACCCTAGTTTGACACATAATTGCCTTAAGAATCGCTTTTGTATTGATTCAACGCTATCCTCATAAACTTTGTAAATAGGTGCCCAAATAGGGGAGCAATATTCGAGTTGTGATCTAACTAATGATATATAGAGTATTATAAGCGAATCCATTTGTTTAAATGGTTTTGCCGTACGCATGATAAAACCTAGCATTCGGCTTGCTTTAGCTGTTATGGTTTCAATATGAAATTTGAAGTTTAATGAAGAATCGAACCAGACACCCAAATCACGCACTGTGTTGACTTTGTCCAGCCTAATACCATCTATAGAATAATTATACATTACTATGTTCTTTTTTTTTGTGAATGTTATATATTGGCATTTCTTTATATTTAGTGACATATTGTTACTTTTACACCAGTTGTTCAATACATTGATATTATGCTGAAGAAGAATACAATCATTAATACTTGATATCTCAGTGTATAATTTTAGATCGTCAGCATAAGCCAGACATTGACAAGTTATCTTTTCCAAAAGATCATTAATGAAAGCTAAAAAAAGTAAGGGACCTAAATTCGATCCCTGGGGAACCCCTGACGTAGGTTCGTAGGGAACTGATTCAAAACCATACAAGGTAACCAGCTGAGTGCGTTTCATTAGGTAGGAATGAAGCCAGCGATGAAGATTACCATGAATACCCATGTGTTGCAACTTAATTAAGAGTATATCATGATTAACGTGGTCAAATGCCTTGGCAAAATCTGTATATACAGAATCTACTTGGGATTTTCTGTTAAACGATCGGCATAAGTAATTTGTGTAAGTCATTAGGTTAGATAGAGTTGACCTACCACTGACAAACCCATGCTGTTTAGAGTTAAGCTGATGCTTAAAGTGGTTGTAAAGGGGATAATAGACCATAGTTTCGAAAACTTTAGCGAATCCGTTTAATATGCTAATGGGCCGGTAATTAGTAACATGAGTTTTGTCACCAGACTTATGAATCGGAGTAATTTTTGCAATTTTCCATAAATCAGGAAAGACCCCTTCGCTAAGTGATTTATTGAAAATCATGGTAAGTGGAACTTTTAGAGCTGAGGCACACATATGAATAAATATTGGAGGGATTCCATCAAACCCGCTGCCCTTATTGACATCAATTTTGCTAATATGCTTATAAACATCGTCTTCAGAAAACCTTAAGGTACTCAAAGTGTAGTTTGAAGACGGAAAATCAGGGGAATATGTTACAGTTGCTGCATTAGAAGTGTTGTAAACTGAAGCAAAGTATGCTGCAAATAGGTTTGATATACCCGTTCCAGAGGTAGCTGTTCCAATTATATATTTAACTGTCTTAGGAAGGTCGTTGGTAATGCGTTTCGATTTAGTGTATCGCCAGAATGCTTTGACGTTATTTTTAAGGTCACATTCAATAAGCGAAATGTAAGATTTAAAACATTGACTCATCAGAAACTTGGTACGAGCCCTAAGTAAATCATAATGATCATAATCACGAGGGTTGTTATAAACTTTAAATCTGCGATGATATTTATTTTGCTCCTTCATTGTCCTGGTCAGTGATTTAGAGAACCAAGGCGGGTGACGACTAGTTCTATGTGATGTAGATGGTGTATGTTTATTAATGATTTCCCAAAGTTTATTATAGAATAGTTGAACAAAATCATTACATGTTAATGAATCTGCGTGATAATGCCAATCTATATCCTGAATTTCAATAATACACTTAGCATGATCAGTCTTTCTGAAGTTTAGTTTAGATACGAGTGTATTTTCTCGAAGAGTTTTAGTTAAATCAATTATGAAGTCAAGTGATGGGTGGAATATGTCTTCCTTACTTATGGAAATCGTGCTACTTACATTAAGTATATTTAAATCTGTTAATATCAATTCAAGGACATTATTACAACAGTTAGGAGTATTATTAAATTGATTCAAATTAGTTTTATCCATAAAATCATTAAGTAAAGGTAATCTATCATTTTTCCTAGTTGAAGTAGTTATACGATAACTATGCCATTGAGTATCAGGTATATTAAAGTCTCCCATAATTATAGTTTTAATATACGGTGAAGATGATGTAATGCGAGAGCATTTATTCAAAAATTGATGGAATATTTCAATTGGAATATATGATGGTATATATACTACACAAAGATTGATAACCTGACCGTTAATTTTTAAACGCACCCATAGATCTTCAATATCGTTCTGGTGATCATTGCAAACTTCATAGTCTATGTGTTTAGATAATGCTATAAGTACTCCACCTCCATGCCCTTTATCATAAAGTTTAAGAAAATGTGAGTCTCTATCGCGCCTTATTACTCGATATCGTTCATCAAATAACTCGGAAGATAATACAGAATCAGTAAGCCACGTTTCACATAAACATATTATGTCATAGTTATTACTTAATACAGAGTTATATATATCAACACATTTGGTTTTCGTGCCTCTAATGTTTTGTAAGTAGACTTTTAAACCCATAATGGATTTTTAATGTTCTAAAAAAACACTGAAACATAATGAAGGAATTGAAGATAATATCTCAATCTATTTTATCCAAAGATCGGGTGGACTTAATATGTATATAGCGAGAGCCTTCGTCTTTACGGACATATATGTGCCCATCGCGGACCCACACAAATTTATATTTATGTTCCTTCGCCTTGAGTCGTGCCGCAGCGTGAAGGGCTTTATTAGCAGGAGACAGGTGTTCAGCAACAAATATCGGCGATCTTTCGCCGCGGAGGCCTACGAGGCCAGTGTTCAGCTTATTTAGTGGGTTAGATTTATTATAGCGAGAAACGGCAGATAAAAACTCATCGCGACGCCTAGGACTCGCTAGTTTAGCAACAATGGTTCGTGGTTTCTTATTATCTTTGTTAAATTTAGCTACTCTGGTAACCTTCATAAGGTCACTATCTTCAAGCTTGAGTGAGACAGTGGCAGCAATCTGATTTACTATGTTAACTAAATTCTCGGACTTAAACTCATTGACGCCATGTATCTCAATGTTGCAATCTCTTAGTTGCTGCTCGAGAAGCTTAATTTTCTCATTTAAGCGGTCTATTTCCTCTTGATTATTCTTAATCTGCTCATCATGTTTTTGATTGTCGAGCACCAATTTTTCTACCTTGGTGCTAAAGTCATCATATTTATCACCGAGGAAAGTGACCGAGTTTTGAAGTTCTTTCAGTCGCCCATCCAAGGGCGAGATAACGTTAGTCATTTGCGTAAATATCATCTGTGGGAGCACCTTCATAAGTGCAGCGACGATGTCGTTTTTAAGAATGCTCGACTGTGGATCGCAAATCTGATTTGATGGCTCGGTCTCATTATCAACTTCGCTTTCTGACTGACATTCTGGAGTCAAGGCCTGCTTAATAGGGGTGTTTGAGTTGTCGCCACCCCGTTTCGACTTAGCGGCACAATCTGGGCATATCCATCCTTCAACGATTCTCGAAGATGGAAGCGCTTTGCTGCTTTGATAATTAACACAAACTTGATGAAAATTATTTTTGCACTTGGAACACTTAATGCATGCTTTACTTCCACGCTTTATTTCCTCGTTACAGCCGCCACAAGTCACCGTCATTCTCGCTAGTATTATCTGCAATCGATCCGAAAGAAATTTTATAGTGCAAAAATATTTTACACCACTGGGATTTGAAGCCTCGTTCAATCCGATCTTCAACGAATACAATCCGTCACACTATCCGACGAGCCAACGGTCTCTTGACAGCACGAGTCGAAAATAAGCAATGATAGCTTTGAGTTTTTGTTTACATATCCAACCAATAGACGAACATCCACTCAATGTTCAAGTCAATTCTCGAAGTCTACCCACATTAACTTTTACTGAACAATTAATTAAGCACATAGGTCACTTTTAATTTTTGTTATTTCACTGTTTATATTGATATTTCTTTAGTACTATTATCATAACTTACGTTCCATCACTCAATCTATGTTTTAAGCACAAACACTTATTAACTTGGTAACTTTAAACCGTAAAATTATTTATTTTTTCGAGTAGCGATCGACGATACGTCATTACGCTAGGGTGACGTTGAACTATGTTCATGGATACTCGTAGGTTTGAATTATTTTTTTTTCTTTATTTCATTTCATGGAGTTTTTGTCAATAATTGACCATGTCACCCCCGTAAGTCTCACATCATATTAATAGCTAATTAATTTTAATTTAACAAGGACTTGTTCCTCCGTAGAGAAACATGTATAATTTTAGTAGCACCCTAGCTTCGTCTGAAGAGGGCGAAGCCAGAAGACTATTACAATTACCAACATTGGCATTAATTAGTAGTGAGCTCCGTCGTATCTCATCGTTACGTACACATTCTATCAGTACATGCTGTACATCTTCTTCAGTACCACATTCTATGCAATTTGGTTCTTTTGCGATCACAAACTGATGACTAACAGTAAATTATTACTTTATTCATTGTGCTTGTTTATAGTTTATATACATAATAATACAAATTTATACATTGAACAGCTACCTATTTAACGCGTTTGTAAGAAAAGTGACATATCAGCCACAAGTTCTGCGCATTCTGTTGAAGTTTTAGTATTTCTGGCAATATGTTAGATTTAAGTATCGTTACTTGCAATTTGGTATTCTTGGACGAAGCGACAGTGTCCTGGCATTCGAGGCAAATTGCCATATCGACCTCCAGAATTGCGCAGTCAAAAGCGCCGCCTGAATTATGTAGAGAACGACGAGGGAAAATTGATATAAAAATTGCTCGTAAAGCATAAAATTAAAACGTGGATCGCGGCGGACGGTGTTGCAACACGCTAAATACCTGTCGTATTTCAGGCGCCATCTGTCGACGACGGCGCTGAGACTGCCGCTTTTAATTTATTAACCAATTTGCTGAACGCTCCGAACCGCGCTCCATTCCCCGTATTTTGTTTCTCGACTTAATAAATTCGAAGTCATAATCCAAGAAGACTGACGTCACGATGATGGCTAATTAACTATTAATTGTAAATTCGTGCAGAATTTTGAATTCAATTAATGTTCAAAAAGAAAATACAGAGAAAGTTGGGCTTAAGCAACCTTGGAACGCGAAGACGCACTTAAGAACTCCGCAAGGAATAAACATTTACTTTGAGGAAGTGGCTCATGAAATTCTTTTATGTTGAGAGCCATAGAGAGCGGGTGATTGTACACCGAGGACTGGGTAACTTTGCCACTTATTCGCGCATCAGTTCGCGCCTCGAAAGGCTCTAAAAGTGTACGTTGAGCATATAGAATCTCGCTCACCTACACAGAGCTAAGCCACAGTCACATAACAGTAACTATAGCTTTACTACTCACGTATGGTCTAGCTTGGCATAGGTTATGTGAATCCATGCTTGGTTCGTAGTATAGGTATATCACATCGGGAAGGAACTGAGATGAAACATTGTCACCGGCACGAGCTTCGCGACATTTTGCGGTTGAAAAGTTTAAGTTTTATGTCTGTCGTAAAGTTTTTATGGCGGCAAGAAAAATATAAATAAGAACATTACAGTACGCTTTCCGAAAGTATAATGTGGTTAAAACAATCAGAAACAACATCTGTCACAGATATTTTTTTGATTAAAGCTAAGCCTGAAAACGACGCTTTATTTATTACTTCTTATGACAAAAATGACACAGAATCTGAACATTGTGATAGCAACAAAAGTAATTTTGAAGAATTTCAATTATTAAATCCTTTATGTTGAGGTTCACAGTTGTCTCAAGAAATTAGTTGTTTGTAATATTAGAACGTTTCGACGAAATATGAGCGTTTAAATCAAAGCACAGTGTTGACATTTGCGATTTAGAAACAAATTAGTTTCTTAAAGTGAACATTGCCATGCGCGTCTTTGCTCCTAATTTATGTTCGAGTTAACGCGTGACTGTTAAATTTATTAAACGTATCTGATATTACAAGCCGTAAAGCTGTTACACTTACGCGGCAAGTTTATACGCTTAGTCAAGATTTACGGCGATCATTGCCATTCATAATGGAGATTATATTACATTTCATAATAGTTTATTACTTACGGTTACAACAAGTAAAATGTGTAACAGGTTAAAAAAAAAGTGTTATAATGCAGTTTAATTTTGGGAGGTTTGTAGAGTAGATCAAAAACAGAATTATATTCTCCTCAAATATCTGCCTTTGTTACCGATATTATAAGCGTTGCCACACATGTCTTACGGTTTCAAACTTTTTTTTTTGACTATATATCTGAAATTGTCAAAGTTACAAGCATTCAATCAATATTACAGCCCGTTCACACTGCTGGACGGTGTGTTTTTTAGGGTTCCGTGGTCCTGACAAGGAACCTTTCAGTCCGTATATTATATATATGTAATATACGGACTGTATATATATAATATATGTCCATCTGTTCGAGGTTTTGCTAAGAGACCGTTAGCACTAGAAAGCTGCAATTTCGTAGGGGTATGTAGACTTATCACGTCGATAAAGTGGTAAAATAAAATTTTGAAAAATATATTTTTTAGAGTAGCTCCCATACATGTGATTAGGAGATAAAAATTATTTTTCGTCTAAATTCCCCTCCCTCTAAAAGCTAAACGACAGGCTTGAAAAATCTGGAAACATTCTTCATTGTAGTGCAATTCATGAACTTTAAAGATAAATTATAGTGGTTCAGATAACTTTATTAGTTTAGCAGCAATAGTCGTTGAACTTAGGTGTAGAATAATTTTGTATCAAATACAAAATCCTTAGAATAAATCCTTAAAAGTGACTAAGATGACGTAGTAGCTTGTTTATAATTGGTAAATACTCGCATTGGAAACAAAATAAAGTAAATTAAAAAAATAAAATAAAAAAAAGACTGGAAAAATAACAAGATTTTTTATTTTATATAAATAGTCTTGTGTTAAAACAATAACAAATTCGAGTAGGAAATTCGAAATAACGTGCGTCAAATAATTTTACTACAGTACGATACAATAAAATAAAACATTTCCCGACCTCCATCTAATTTTTGATTATAGGATAGATTCTTGCTTCGGACTTTTTGTCACGCATTAGTAATTTTCTTGTTCGATCGAATTCGACGATCGAGAAATTTTTTTTCGATCGTGCGCTCGAAGAAAGAAATCTTCCGGTTTGGCTGCGTGGCGTTTGTGACGTCACGTCAGTTTAACAGGAAAATTAGGCGGGATCGTCACTAAATACCTTTATATATTTTAAGTATATTCCTAAAATATTAATTAATTGCTTTTTTAATATATTTTTAATATAATTACTGTCTTTATTAAAAATATCCTAAAGACTTAGGTTAGCCTGGTACTTATTAGTTATATAAAATTTTGTGCCTACTTCGAATTTTCCATTTCGTGGTTCCACGATTTTTTCTTCCTACAGGAGATACTTGTTTGCTTTAATAGTTGTATTAGTAGAGTGAACATAAATAGTTGTATCTCATGGTCCTATTATTAGGACCAACAATATATACATGGGCACAAGAAAACGGCGTAAGAAATCTAATTTTAAGCAAATTCACGCTTCTCAAGTTTATCTTTCAAAATAGAACGGTATTGTTACTGTGTAATTTATGCTCAATTTCAACCAAGGCAGTAAAATTAAACGTATCGTCTTATATTACAAGCCGTAAAGATGTTACATGAACACTCGGCAAGTTTAGATGTACTCGTATAGCGCACATTGTAGATGTAAGCAGTTATACATTTTAATATGCATGTGGATAGTCGACGTTTAGGAAGTATCAGATTTAATGGATAGGTATATTCTTAGGTATATGTAAACCGTAACCTTAACTTTCAAACTTGCTTTGAAATCTATAATTATTTGGATAACCTTGATGATTTGATTGAATGATGGCCGAGTGATAATAGCTATGGGACTGC
Source organism: Plagodis pulveraria (assembly GCA_963890685.1). Taxonomy (NCBI): domain Eukaryota; kingdom Metazoa; phylum Arthropoda; class Insecta; order Lepidoptera; family Geometridae; genus Plagodis; species Plagodis pulveraria. The sequence continues at coordinate 13,424,289 of OY982961.1, forward strand.
CGTGCTGCAGGTCCCTGGTTCGATCCCCACCGCCGGCTAGAGCTTCACCGCATGGTGGAACGGCATTTTGCGATTGCACGCTTGGCTAGCTACCACCCTCAAGTAGAAAATCTGTCGCCAAGCTTGTCCAAGGTTAAATCCGTCACAATTAAATAAATATAAAAACAAAATAATAACATATAATAAATTAATACTTTCACTAGTTTTCAAAAAAAAGTTGGTTATACGAGTACACCAAAGTCTTGACTACAACCAGACCTTGATGGATGTATACGAGTAAATGTCACATTCATCCATCAAAAACGGTTTTGCCGGCTACTTCATACTTCGTATTATCTTGTATACATTTTAATTTAAAAAGTAAGTCTCCATTATATTTTATGTATATATATATTATACATACATAACTAGATAAAATAGAAATAGAAAATGAGCGTAACTAAATAAACGATAAGGATATTTATTATGTTGTAAACCATTAGGTACAGCTATGGTTAAACTCAGTTCATATATAATCCCCCCGTAGGTTACCACCCTGTCGTAATAGGAGGACTCTACTTACCATGCAAAAGTGGGTGTACCTGTACCGTATGTTGTGACGCCTGAAGTGAGAGGAACCTGTACCGTATGTTGGCTCACGTGTTTGGGCCAGATGGGAAGAGGAGTGTTGGTATGGCGTTGGCTGCTCTCTCTACTCCTACAGGCGAAGTAGCAGGTGGCGGGGCTACTCATCTGACCTGCCGCTGGGATAGAGCATCCTTGCACGGGGTCGCTGGCGTCTATTTGTCGTCTTGTTCCGCGGGGTGGTTGCGGGGATGTGTAGTAGCGTGTCGCAGAGAGGGTCTCTTCTAGGGAAGAGTCCGGAAACGGACAGCCCCGGTGGGTTCACGGTCGTATGCGAAGGTGTTCACGCCAATTGCTGACGAGGTGTGGCTTAGCTGTACCAACATCCATCAATAGCTTACGTAACATCCCCGTACATTACAGATGCTAACTTAATTAGAACTTATTAGTTATTTAAATTATAATCTAATTTTGTAGGAGTTCTCATGTTTGTCGTAATATACACAATATTATTTTAATTCCTGTTTCTATATCATTATAGGGTCTATTCAGGCACGAAAATAATATTTTGACTAACCTCGACGTTTCGATCAAGTTGCATTGACCGTGGTCACGAGTAGACTGACATAAGTTAAGTTAACGAAAGTTCAAGGAAAGTATTATTTTGATTTAGTATGTCAGTTTTTAGCTGAGCTAAAAACTGACAGGCGGAAAATTATCACAATAAATGTATGCTTCAGGCGTCACTACAGTTTGATACAAACGTCTAAGTAAGTTAGTGCCACTGTGATGAAATTGCATATTAAAAAGATTAACCTCGGAAGAGTTTCTATTTCGGTTTCTTCTTCACGAGCGTAATCGAAACCGAATCATGAATGTTTAATTTTGAAGTCTACCCCTATGATCTGCAACATGTAACACCGTGTTATTTATTTAATTGGTATATATATGTTTATATACCAACTCCTCCCACACTTTCTTTTGTGGGAGTAGTTGGTGTCGAGTCCAACATATCCCTTCCACCTCCCCCATGGGTAGACCTGAATGTGTAAAGAAATTTTACACAAGCAAAAAATAATAATACATTACAGTAATACGGTACTTACACTGAAAGCACTTCGATTAATTTAGCATAAATTCTCAAACAAAAGCAACGACGGTCATTTAATTTCATTGTCTTCGCAAGTTATCTAAGTTGCCCCTCTAAAATAACTTAGATTGTTATCTACTATCTAGATTCTATACAATGTTAGTATCAGTGTTCTCGTTAGGTAATTTAATATCCGTCTTAAAGCTTAACTTGTTGCATATTCATTGTGCAAATGTTGCCATACTCGAATTTAACTTTGCAAAAGTTATTCAAGGCTAGTTTTTGTCTGAAGATCAAATTCAATGAATAGTATAATTAAGTAGCTACTAACTAAGTAAAAAGCTAACTTAAAACAACCTAAAATGCTGAAAATATAACTTGTTTTGAACTAGCGATGAAGAACTTTTAACAATCAATAAATAGATAGATTCAGGCGTTACTTTGCGGAAATACATATTTAATAATAACAAATATTTTAAAATAATTTATAAAAACATAAAATAATATAAAACACTTAAAAAATACAAAAATATATCTTGTGACAATTCCACCTAATTATGCTGTCAAGCCGACGTGACGTCACAAACGCCACGCAGACAAACCGGAAGAATTTTCGACGCGTATCGCTTCTACACGAGGCATCCTCAGGAGGTCTTGACTCTACGAGCGCACGATCGAAAAAATATTTGTTATTATTAAAATATTGTGTATAAATTGTTGGTTATCCCTAAGAGATAAACATATACATACCGCGGACTTTTTTGTAGACCTTTATAAGGTGTACAATACTGTCGTACATTATTTTTATCAATCACGTAGGGTTCAGCCAGCGTTTGCAATGTCAGTGCAAAAAATGTGTTTATTTACGATAGTACATTAGAAACCTCTAAAAATATCAGTGTTTCTCGACTACATTATGTATGTATTATACATATAAACCTTTCTCTTGAATTTATCTATTAAAAAAAACTGCATCAAAATCCCTTGCGTAGTTTTAAAGATCTTAGCATACCTAGGGACAGAGAGCGGGAAGTGACTTTATTTTATGTTATGTAGTAATGGCAAAAATGACTCTTAATTATGTTGTAAAGCTATTATATAACTAAACTTAAAATAAATAAGCTGGTTGTATACAATTTTTAATTTTATTTAGTTACTAGTTTTTATGTATATATCTATCATCCAAGCTTATTATATTTCACAATTCATAAACCGAAATAGAAACTCTTCCGAGGTTAACCTCGGAAGAGTTTCTATTTCGGTTTCTTCTTCACGAGCGTAATCGAAACCGAATCATGAATGTTTAATTTTGAAGTCTATCCCTATAATCTGCAACATGTAACACCGTGTTGTTTATTTAGTTGGTATATATATATGTATATATATAAATATATATATATACCAACTCCTCGCACACTTTCATTTGTGGGAGTAGTTGGTGTCGAGTCCAACATATCCCTACCACCTCCCCCATGGGTAGACCTGAATGCGGATAGAATTTTTCAACATAAGCAAAAAAAAACAATACATTACAGTAATACGGTACTTATACTGAAAGCACTTCGATTAATTTAGCATAAATTCTCAAACAAAAGCAACGACGGTCATTTAATTTCATTGTCTTCGCAAGTTATCTAAGTTGCCCCTCTAAAATAACTTAGATTGTTATCTACTATCTAGATTCTAAACAATGTTAGTATCAGTGTTCTCGTTAGGTAATTTAATATCCGTCTTAAAGCTTAGCTTGTTGCATATTCATTGTGCAAATGTTGCCATACTCGAATTTAACTTTGCAAAAGTTATTCAAGGCTAGTTTTTATCCGAAGATCAAATGCAATGAATAGTGTAATTAAGTAGCTACTAACTACGTAAAAAGCTAACTTAAAACGACCTAACATGCTGAAAATATAACTTGTTTTGAACTAGCGATGAAGAACTTTTAACAATCTTCACACAAATATATTATTAAAAAAAAAATGTGTTAATAAATAAATAGATTCAGGCGTTACTTTGCGGAAATCCATATTTAATAATAACAAATATTTTTAAAATATTTTATGAAAACATTAATTTAATATTTTAATAAAACACTTAAAAAATACAAAAATATATCTAGTGAAAATTCCATCTAATTTTCCTGTTAAGCCGACGTGACGTCACAAACGCCACGCAGCCAAACCGGAAGAATTTTCGACGCGTATCGCTTCTACACGAAGCATCCTCAGGAGGTCTTGACTCTACGAGCGCACGATCGAGAAAAATATTTGTTATTATTAAAATATTGTGTATAAATTGTGGGTTATCCCTAAGAGATAAACATATACCTACCGGGGACTTTTTTGTAGACCTTTATAAGGTGTACAATACTGTAGTACATTATTTTGATCAATCACGTAAGGTTCAGCCAGCGTTTGCAATGTAAGTGCAAAAAATGTGTTTATTTACGACAGTACATTAGAAACCTCTAAAAATATCAGTGTTTCTCTACTCCATTATGTATGTTTTATAAACATAAACCTTTGTCTTGAATCAATCTATTAAAAAAAACTGCATCAAAATCCCTTGCGTAGTTTGAAAGATCTAAGCATACATAGGGACAGACAGCGGGAAGTAACTTTGTTTTATATTATGTAGTAATGGCAAAAGTTACTCTTAATTATGCTGAAAAGCAATTATATAACTAAACTTAAAATAAAGAGACTGGTTGTATACCATTTTTAATTTAATTTAGTTACTAGATTTTATGTATATATCTATCAGCCAAGCTTATTATATTTCACAATCACTGCCTGTCTTTATTTCTTACTCAGTCCAATAGCGATGTCAGCTCTAGTCATGTCAGTACACTTCCCTGTTTCTACCTTAAAAGTTAAAACAATTTGACTGAAAATTTTTATTAGTACATATTAATTTGTAACGTCAATAAATAACTTAGTTATATTTCCTATAAACGACTCAATATTATAAGCTACCAAAGTAGTCATTAAGTTCGTATATTTCTTATGTAGGCACATCCTATCCTGAGTTAATATAATAATTATAACTGTAATTATTACAGTCAAAAAAATAAACGTTTGTTTCCATGGTGACAAATTACATAATAATTCTTTACCTAAGTCAGTGCATCTGAACAGGGCACACGACATAATTTTACTTGCAAATAAAAATGGCCTAAAAATGAGGTAACATTTGCTATTATCGTAATCTAGTCAATATCTACAAAAATACAATTTATTTACCTTTTTTATATTCTAAATGAAAAGAAGAGTGTTTAATACGGATGAACATCATCAATTCCTACTTGGACTAAAGCCGCCCGTAAATACTCCAAAGAAAAATTCAATTTTAAATTTCAATAATTGTATTAACTCAATTTTTATTTCTCAATTATTTTTAATAGGTAGGTACTACTCGCGTTATTACTTTTGATTCTATTTTTACTTCCCTTACATTTGAAATGAAAAGTAGAGTATTTAACTATGAAATTCATCAATTCCTACTCGGAATACAGCCACCCTCGCTGCGGTCAGGCGTCTAAATACCTCGTATGGGAATTGATTCCTCCGACTCCTGCTTAACTATCTACTATTTAAGACTGATTATGATTAAAATAAGTAATGGGAAATTATAAAATTTTGGTCAATCCATAAGAAGTTCGTAAAGTCGTTTTTTCATAATATGGTATTTTACGTTGCCCTTACACCCATGACTGCTTGGGGCGGTGGGCAAAGCTGTTTTTATTTAAGTTTTCATAACTTACAAAACTAAATAATATGCTTATTGAGTAATTTTCGTGAATATAAATTGCACATTACAAAACTTTAGTGACCTTTCTACCTTTAGGTATAAAAATGTTTTCGATAATATTTTGTTTACATATAAGTTTTTGTTTAGAGTTCAGATAGTGGCTTTGAGCTTACCTACCTTATTAGACCATTTGGCAATATATACCTAACTATTTTTAACAAAATACAACAAATTACATACAAAACTAGCTGTAGTGAACACTATGAACTATAAAGTAGCTGTACAACAATGAAAAAATTTAGAAACCTACAAACCATTACAGACTCACAGGCTGTCTAAATGACCAGCATATTACCAGCGTGTCCAGCATGCTGACAGCATTGCCCCGTTGAATTGCCCTGCTTATTCTTATTATTATTATTACATTATGGATATTATCCTTCTAATTATAACCAATTTAAAATCTTGTCTTTAAAATTATATCAACATTTCTTTCTATAAATGCAAAAAATAATAATATGATGTAACAAATCAAATGAAAATGAGGTAATAATTATAAAAGTTAGTACAAACAATAAACGAATATTAGGCACAATCACTTCCACCACCATTGTTAATTCAATGACACCGACATTCGTTTAGATAGTATTACTATTTTTACATGGTACGAGCGCGGATAAAAACACATCTCCCTATCAAAGGCAATTTTTCGAACCATTGCCGAATATTCTCTAAATCTAGAGCGGCTTAACATCGACAGACGTATTCTCCTAGTGAGTGTCACGCCCGAAGCGGATTGGGCGGATTTCACGATTTTCCGACACAACGCCGCCGCCGCCGCTTCTATTGCTCTAGCCTCCATTTTCCGCCACGAGAATACATGCCGCGCCTCCTCAACATAAAATATAGAATGTTACAAAAATCACTTCAAAAGCGTCGTCAATAGGTAAATACATTACGTAATTTCAGCCTCTGCGAAATTTGGTACACACCGACGGTACGTTAAGAAATTGGATGCTATAGATTTGAGCATAAAAGTAATGTTTTTAAATCCAATCCTTTTACGGCACAGATTAAAAACGTGACTGAATTTCCTTCATGCGCAGAACGCCGTGTAAAATCTTTTTTGGGTAGCTTCTTTACGTAAATTATTACCGAAAATTGTAAGCGCGACGCCTACAAAGTATCACAATGGCTAGGAGAGGTCTTATTAAATACGCGATGGGCCTTCAAAAGCAACTATTAAACAATGAAAGTGGAGTGTTGCGAGAGCGAAACAATGGTACCTACCGAATAAGGGTAATATTTTCCTTAGAGACGAATTTCCTTTAACGAAATGTAGGAAATTAACAGTTAGTGGGCCCATAAAGCGGCCGGCGCGACTTTGTAAGCATTGAGTGCTTTTCGCTATTAGGTTAACTCGTCCATTTACTGTGCTAGGATTTGGCGACTTGTGTGAAGTTTCTTGGGCTGTTCGGCCTTACGTTGTCTCTTTATTTGTCTAGTCCCAAAGGCATCATTACGTGTGGTGTAGACAAAGTATTTGCATCTTTAATTTTAGTCTAATTTCTGGCTTGACCTCATTCACCTCTGACTTCCAAGATTAAATTATAAAACAAGTTGAACACGATGAAATTCAAATTAGGTTCAAAAATAATACAAGCTTTCCAGTTATGCTTATGGAATACTAAAAATAATTGGAGGTCGTTGTATAATGTAAACAACACAAGTTAGAAAACCAGTTTTATTTGATGATTGAAATGTAATTTATAACTCATAATTGTTCTCATAATACTGTACTAGACATAGAGTAATAATTAGAATAGAGACTGTATATGCTTTTGAAGGCGTGTCCATGTTATGTGGAATTAAATTGTATGAAAAAAAATGACTCGATAAGATAGTTATAGGCCACTTAATATATATATATATATATATATATTATGGGATAGGAGGGCAAACTAGCTAGCGGCTCACCTGGCGGTAAGTGATCACCGTCGCCCATGAACATCCGCAACACCAGAGGTCTCGAGGATGCGTTGCCGGCCTTTTAGGAGGGAATATGCTGTCTTCTTGAAGTAATATATCCTTGTTTTGCTTGAAAAAAACCGCTAAGTTTATTGATATAAGCTACGTGTACAATGAAAATTCCGGATCTTTTATTCGACCTTCACTAGTTGTTAATAGACAAAACACATCATTACAAAACATATACTGTGTATGTAATAGAATGTTTACACATGATGAAGACTTTTAAAAATAATTTCACTTTTCATTCATGCAGATTTGGTTGGCTTGCTAGGTTCAGCAAAACTTTAGGACACGATGGCTGCCATAGTGAAAACATCATACCGCTTTCTCTAGTATAATTATTACTCTATTGTAAAACAAGTGCAGACATATACGGTATGTCTGCTCAATTACTCCGTACCGCTATAAAACCGTTAGCACCTATCCTGAGTTCCTTGTTTAACGAGTGTATGCGTAGGGGCGTTTATCCTCCGGCTCTTAAAAAGGTTAAAATTAGCCCTCTATATAAAGGGAAGGGCAAAAAATCCGACCCTAAGTCATACCGCCCTATATCTTTGGTACCCGCTGTAAGTAAAGTTTTTGAAGTCGGCATCAATAAAAGGCTGCTGAATTTCGTGGTCGAACGAAACATACTGTCGGACAGACAGTACGCGTACCGGGCTGGACGTGCCACCACTGATCTTGTGCGGGAAGTGGTGTGGCGCGTGCTGAGCGCGCGTGAGGCGGCCCAGCACGTAGCGCTGCTCTGCTGCGACCTCTCGCGCGCGTTCGACACGGCAGACCACGCCCTAATAGCCAAGAAATTAAACTACCACGGAATCCGCGGGCCAGCCCAGGCCTTACTCACGTCATTCATGGCCAATAGAATGCAAGTTGTGGTGGGAGACAGGGGCCGTACCCTCTCCTCTGAGCTGATGAACGTGATGGGTGTCCCGCAGGGCTCCTGCCTCTCTAACACGTTGTTCAGCTTGCTCCTGAACGACCTGCCAGGTGCAGTCGAGAACGCCGAGATCTACATGTACGCCGATGACGTTGCCGCCGTGATCACAGCTCCGACGAGTGCTGAACTGGAACGAAAACTGAACTCGGTGGCACAAAAACTCGACGAGTGGTTTAGGTCGAACGGGTTAGCCCTAAATAAAGAGAAAACCTGCTTCTTAACGTTCAACCTGAATGGCAAATCGCCCATACAATACTCTGTGGCAATCGGCAATAACGCGCTCCAACAGGTCCGCAGTACGAAACTACTAGGTTTCCATGTGGATGGTGCGCTCACGTGGGAGACGCACATTGACGAGCTGTGCGGGAAGCTGAGTCGCTCGTGCTTCGCGCTGCGGCGGCTCGCCAGCACCGCCACCAGAGACGTAGTGCGCTCCTGCTACTTCGCAACCGTCCACAGTCACGTGACGTATGGCCTAGAGCTGTGGGGACGCGCTGCAGACTATTACAGAGTGTTCGTAATGAAGAAACGAGCCCTGCGTGCAATGTACGGAGTCTCTGATGATGTCTCGTGTGTGGACTTCTTTAGGGAGCTCTGTATACTTCCGCTACCGTGCGAGTTCATATTTAAATTAGCCGTATTCGTACACTGTAATCTGGACTTGTTCCGACAAAGAGGCGTATGTCCTTCATACAGCCTTAGAAGCAACGCCAAAAAGAACCAACTTGTGACACCGGCTCACAGCCTGGCTAGGTCCGAGAGGTCAGTCTACGTCGGAGGGCCCGCCATTTATAATAGAGTACCCCTAAGCGTGAGAGATGCACCTTCTGTCGCGGCCTTTAAAGACAAGTTGAAGTCCTGGCTATTGCACAAATTATTTTATAGCATTAATGACTTCCTAAAATTACCTGACTTTTAATTGTGTTTCAATTAAAGGAATTTAAAGTTTTTATTTATATTATCAGATGTTAATTATAACTATTTGAATGTTTAAAATTATTATTATATTTATATTTAATGTATGACATTATTTTAAATTATCAGTAAAGAGGTCCTGTATCATAATCTAAAAATAAAACTGGACATATTATGCACGTATGTTTATTGCATACTTTCTCATATTGTATACTGTTTGACTTATGACATTGGTGTCATCAATAAATGATTTGTATTTGTATTTGTATTTGTATTTGATATCGATGGTTAGCTGCGAAACCCAGATAAACGATGTTACTTATAAGTTTTGAGATATTTGATTTCAAACGATTGTGCTTGATGTAAGTAGCTAATCCATCAATGACAATTTGTAGTGGTATTGTTGTATATAAAATTTATAGTAATAAATACCCGTTCTAAATGTAATAAACAAGATTCAATTTTGGACAGTTACAGGCAAAAAAATGAGATGGTATATGAAAATATGTGATTTTTTTGTAAAGTTATGAGCAGATACGCGCAGTTAATAAATTTATCTATTTATTTAAACAATTCTATTTTAGCGGAATCATTAATGTTTGAGATGATTTTCTAGAAAACATATGGTTGAAGATGAAGTCAAAGAAGTTATAGTTAGATACTAAATAAGTAAACTAATTGATCACGGTAACAATAAAACCATACAAAGCATTAAGTTTTGACTTTCCTGCCAAGGACGACAGCTTTCCCTTTATAACAGCTCTGATATTATACTTTCCTACAATATGTTATAAATGATTTAGTTTGTACACAACGTCGCAGTTCCCACTAGAAAATAAGTAAAAATCAGTCAAGAAAGGGCAGAAACAGAGGGATATTGTCTTAAGACCTACCGCAAAGCAACAAGCACGTTTGGAAGCGATGGCTCAGATGCGAAGGAGCTTAGCTCAGCATTTTGTGAGTCACAGCGGCGTATTCAGCCCCACTTTTCACGGAATTGGCACTTAAGTAGTACATAATATCTAAAAGCTCCTTGTTGTAGTATAGTAATAGAAGTAGTAGTTTTAAGCAAAAAGTACCAAATAAAGCCAAAAGTGTAATTTACCATGCGATTCTTCTCTATGTATCATCGTCAGCCGTATCCATCGAGTATGCCCACAAAGCCTCCTCGATTTGGGGCGTTTTGCCATAATCCCCACGATTGGCGGGCGTCTCAGGGATCGTAGTTATTGGAAATAATTGCTCAGAAACCACTGATGCACACCTTCCGGAATTTTTCACTTTATTGCCTCTTACTACACCCACGGGTAGGAATGGGAGGGGTGATATTCTAGCCGCGGGACCCACGTGGATATATAATTATATTTTTACTAATTATTAAAACACATTTTTTTTTCACCCAAGCGGGAATCAAATGCGCGTCCTTCGTTTTTGCGCTGGATGCATTTTCAAAGAAACATACTCGTTTGAGCCGAAACTTTGTGCTCCAATTGTATCTATTACTTTAACCGTCATAGGGAACGGTGTGCGGTCACCAACCGGACTACTAGATTTCATCTGATGAAAAGAAGTGCTTTTTCAAACATTGAACTCTCGCAATGATTTTGCTACTTTTTATATTTCTAAATATGATTACAAGCACTATCGCGTGCTAAACGAAAATCATATTTACAAATTATGGGGGCAGACATTTTTTATCCCGTGATAGTGCTTGTATTGAAATCATATTATATTTACAACGTAGAAATATATTTATATTTACAACGTAGTAAAGAGATAGAGACTTACCTTGGAAATATTCAAGGCATATAAATTTTCAGGTCCATGGTTCGAATCCTGCCCAGAGCTTGAGCTTCACCGCATGATGGAAGGGCATTTTGCGAATGCCCGCCTGGTTAGCGACCACCTTCAAGTAGAAAATCTGTCGCCAAGCACGTAACGGTGTGTTCCGGCAGCAGTCCTTGAGAGCCAGTGAAATAACAGGCAAAATGAGACTTAACAGGTATGTCTCAAGGTGATGGGCGCAGTGCAGTTCGTCACTTGATGAAATGCATCTGTTAAAGGCAGAGGATACTGCTTAGCATCAGGTGGGCCTCGCGCTTGTTACATCACAATAACATACAAAAAAAAAAAAAAAAACGAGCTATGTTGTTCTGTCTGACTATTAACTATGCTTAATATACAAAATCCTGACAAATATAACGAAACAGAGTTATACCTTAAAAAAACAATAATACAGGCTTAAGTTGTTTCTCTATAGATATAAACAAACCAGTAAAGCCGTCTTATAATACCCGTGTTTACTCAAAGATTCACTAGAAGACGTAATTGCGGCAAAGGAAGAGATGGTCGTAAACCAAAGAAGAGCAAATACCAAAAACTCGAGGATAAATCCCTTCCCGGCAGCGGATAAGCCCAGACATTTCGATACAATTTGTTAGAAATATTGTATCAACTTGAAGTGAAGATTTATTTTGCTTCAGCGTAAACTTAGATTGGAGCCAGAGGGCGAAATATATTTAGGTTTTACTTATCTCGTTTATAGTGGATTTTCAAACAAGTAAGGTAATCAAATAAAACCCGACACATTTCAACGCACGAGCACGAGCGCACATTTGGTGCAATGTGCGCGTAGCACAACCGAATCTGCTACGCACACATTCGTGCTACAGCCTACGAATAAATATGTAGCTGTAGCGTAGCAAAGCGATCTGTATTTATGATAATTTGATAAACAGTACAGCCCCTCTATTCCTGTCACGGCCTTCTAGTGGTAACAGTGGTAATTTACCTTTTTAATTAAAATAGGTACTGTATTGTATAATTTTTAACATGTGCAAAAATATCTCAATGTATAACATTATTAATGTAAAACTTGCTTAAATTATTAAGAAGTAGATATATATGACTTACCATAAAATAGTGTCATGACTCTATATTAAAGTAATATATCTTATAATGGTACCATTTGCCTACACGCATGTACTTCAAGGTTAATGATCTGCCATAATGCCACGTTATCACACAAAGAAATTAGTACACATTTGGGAAAAACAACAATACCAAAGATGTAACATTTTCGATTATTAGTAAATTTGAATCTAGATGTCAGGATTGGATATCATTGTTTATCTAATAATGATGGGTTTTAAGCACTAATTGTTCGTGAACGTGCTTGAGTGTAAACCAATAGTAGGTAGTAAGCACTATTTTGAATCACTACTTAAAATATACTTTTGACTAACGTCGACGTTTCACGTTCGTGACCACGGTCGATGCTTGATTGAAATATCGAGGTTCGTCAAACAAAACCACAGTGGATGCAACTGATTGAAATGCCCTCAAAGTTTAGTAGACAATATCATTAAAATATGATTTTAAATGGTGAGCAATAATTTTTGATGCAATTTTATATAATCATTCTGAAAAGCCAGAAGATGTCGAATTTCCTAACTACTGCAGCTTCGCCTGGTGGTCTATAAACGTGACAAATGTTAAGTGACCTGCTCTGTAATTAAAGATGTCCAATATCAATGCGCGAGATATGTTAGGCTCAGCACCAACTACTCTCACAAGTGAAAACGTAAATTGAATATTTCAATTTTGTTTTGCGACCATTAATAATACTTACTTTCATTGCTGTGTGCTTATCTAAAAACAACACTAAAAACAAATGCTAAGCAAAAAGCTACAAACCAAGATAGGTATTATCTTGCACGTGACACTTTAATTAATTTCAGTAAGAAAATATGTTATGAATCGTGAAATAAGCTTTATAATTTATTACTAGCTTGGATGTCTCTTGGATAATGTTTGTCGTAATGAATAACATCCGGTCTCGTGGGTACAATGAACTGTTACAGTCTACAATATTCCTTGTAAATTATAAAAATTTAATATGTCCTAGAGTATGAAGAGGTATGAACAGAGATAATGGTTTCAGTACACAAATTAATTGTTGGATAAGGTTGCCGATGTTGTTAATGATAGGTTAGCCTTTGACCACTATCTCACCTACTGTTAAGTGATGATGTGGTCGAAGATGTTGTTCAGGCTAACCTAGAATTACTGGCTCTCAAGGACAGCTGCCAGAACACACTGTTAGATGCTTGGCGACAGATGCAAGGAGAACAAAAGGTTCATCTCTCTAGGTGGGAAAGAGCAGCTTCCACACAGCTAACTACCTGCCTAGCTAAAGAAGGTTTTTTAAGCAAATTAAAACAATCAAGTATGGAGTGTTCAATAAATTTACAAAATTTGTTTTTTTTTTTCAAATTTACACAGTATGTTGTTACAAAGTAGCCAATATAAGTCAAGTATAAATCCTTTAAGTACTTTGTGTTGCTCGTGAGCACCAGGAACCGAGGGCAGCATAAAATTTGGAATTTTACAAAGATCGCCTGGAGCGAGCGAACAATACTGAACTAAATTTAATAATTCATTAAAGTTTTATTGCCCTTATTACAATTGCTGTGTACCAGCAACGTAGATCCATATAACATTAGAACATAATAATGTAATTGCTTAATATTTTAAATAAAAGTTAAAAACCAGCTTGCTCAAGAAAATTCTATATCTCAAGATTCTCAGGGGGTCATTTCGTGAGCCACATAAGGTGAAAGATGAATTACGTGTCAATAAAGTAATGTAAGGGCGCGAACCGGTTATGTGAAACTGGAAAAAGTCGAAAATACCGGAACGGTGTGAACAGTTACAGCATAATTCAGCAATTCTACAGCATCAGGGACGTAAGGCAGAGCACTGACCAGATAAACAGCTCTGGCTGTCTACCGGAGTTGAGTCTATGGTAGATCTATAGACCCTAACCATGAACCTCCTGGAAAATGCAAGGATACGCATGTCTGAAGAACAATGGCAAACTCCCATACATGGCTTTAGTTCATAAAGAATGTTGCGAATAAATACAAAAAAAATATAAATATTATAGCTGTAAATTTTCGATTCCATTGGTAATATATTTTATGTCACAGAAAGCCTACTTTTTAAGATATTATGATTTAAATGTTTGTAGGTTATGTATCTTTTTCGAAAAGTAGTCTTAGATATTTAGTTTCATTTTGTTATTTATGCATAGGATGTAATTCTGCTAGTGTTATTTACCTAGATAAGTTTATGTTCGATACAAAACGAAAACGATTATTGTAACCGTGAACATATAAAAGTGATACTTACATTGCTTCATTAAATTACGTTCACATCGTATTTCAGTTTAAAATTCGTTTATATAATATACCTAGGTTATGTATATCTTATATAATATACCTAAGTTATGTATATCTACCCCGTGGGGTGTCGGGTTAGAATTGCACCTCCCCATATCATCCCGTGGGTGTCGTAAGAGGCGAGTAAGGGAAAAATACTGGAAGGTGGGCAGCAGCGCCTTCTAAAGAACTGCCATCTTACACTGTGATCCCCAAGCCGCCTGCCAAGCGTGGGGATTATGGCAACTACCCCCTTAATAGGGGAGGCTGTGTTCAGCAGTGGACGATCCGGCTGATACAGTACAGAACAGTACATGTATATCTACTCTAAGATAGAACGATTATACATAACCTAGGTCATGTATAATCTAAGCATCTTATCTTAATAGTAGTTATGTAAAAGTAACTAAATATTCTATAAACATTGTTTTTAGATAGAATACTAGTAACATCAGCGTCAAGAGGCAGGCTGCGTCAAGTAAAAAATAAAGTAAAAGACGGAAATCTAATGAAATCGTAAAAAAAAACACATCACGTCACACAAGCGCGGAAGCTTTTGTGCCTAAAGGTAAGAGGTGTTACTACTTACTACTACAATGAAATTTCATTGTGTCGCCAGCTGAATGAAATTTTCTCACTTAACGGGTAGAAATTTTATAGGGATAATTTTCTTTGATTCCATAACAAAATGCA
This sequence comes from Plagodis pulveraria, assembly GCA_963890685.1. NCBI lineage: Eukaryota > Metazoa > Arthropoda > Insecta > Lepidoptera > Geometridae > Plagodis > Plagodis pulveraria. Next base: position 13,439,491 of record OY982961.1, read on the forward strand.
GGTGAGGTGGAGTCTCGCCTAGCGCCAAGGAAAACATATAGTTATGTCATTGCTTTGATTGTAGAAGCCACGGTGGGGTAAGCTTGTGGTTTTTGTTTGAGTCAACTGAGGTTTTATCGCCCATTTAGCAGCTTGTCCATGATTAAGCATGCTCCAGGATAATGATGGAAGTAGACACCTTTCTTGGCGTCATCCAGTATCGCTTCTAGCACGGTGACACGAATGACATGAAACGTTGGGATTTCCCTGCTTTTGAGGAGACCCTCTTTGTAGGATTTGGGTATTTAATTGCAGCATTCCTGGCATCCCTAGCAAAGAGTAGGAAGTCCTTTTTTCAGGTTTTATGAGGTTTGAATTCTGTTCGCATTTCTCAACCCCACCTGATCGAGGTTTCTGTAAGTCTTCCCAAAATCGCATATATAGGTTGGGCTCCACGGACTTGTCTCTTCCTTTTGCAACAAATCAACCCAGCACACCAAGTACAGCACTGCCTGTTGCTACTAAGTGGAAATTCTATTAGGGTCTGCCATAGCGGCTTTTGGTTTGGAAATTCGTAAAGAAATTCGATTGATCATTTCAATGAAGAGCGTGAGGACAGTACTAATGAAGTAAACTATCCGCTTTCCAATGGTTTCCTATTATCTGAACATACCTACATACCGGCCCAAAATTGCCAACGAGGTTGTCAATAAAATTTGAGGCGTGTTCGTTCCCTGCGAGTAGACCCGTGACGTGTCCACGAAATAGAGATATAAGATAGATATAGAAGAGCCTTCAAAACCTCCCAAAAGGTTAGTTCAATGTTGACTATTTTGTAGTGTTTTTTTTAGTGGGTGATGTTTTAGAAATCACATATTAGTATATTATCATAATAATACTGCTTACGCAATGTATATATATATGTATATATAAAATACCAGCGCTGGTTGCAGAGACTTGAAATTTGAAGCATGTATTTGTCTGTATGCGTAGTGGTGTACTAAGAAAGGATATTTTATAATTCAACCCCTAAGGGTGTAAAATAGGTGAATACATTTGTTAGAAAGTCCTTTGTTTTTGAACTTACATTTCTGAAAATTAGTATTCGGATAGATAATAAAAAAAAAGTGACATGTTAATTTTTTTTTGATAGGGTGACTTAATGAGTTGCAATTGAGGATGAAACTTTGTATGGAAAGGTCATTGTGTTGGAAGTAAAAGCGATGGAAATTTATATCCGGGTACACTTTTTAAAATAAAACATGCCACAGTAATATTTTTTGCTAGGGTTGATTTGAAGGAGTGAAAATAGGGTAGAAAGTTTGTCACTGGCGCTTGACCTGTTCATCCATCTGTCACATTGATGTATCTATTGAACTGTTATAGACATACACTTGAAATTAAAACAAATAGTTAATATATAATTTAAAAAAAAATATATATATATAGCTCACTAATAAAACTTTATTATAAGATTTAAAAATAATATTGTATCTTTTATATAATGCTTTATTATCACAAATTTATAAAGCTACAACGCAGAGAACGCTACAAGCTAAGCATCAAAATTCGGATGACACGTGCATCACGCGTCGAGTATGACAGACAACTCGACTCAAGTATAGTGTTGCGATCAATCACGTGGTGCCTCACCACTGAGCTCGGACCGAGGTCACTTAAGTGATAAGCGCAGCCAATTTCAATTCCTGTCTTATTTATTCTATGGGACTCAGAAAAGGGCAATGAATGTCCGTAAAGAGATTGTCAGCCATGTAGTGGCTAATTGGCAAGAATTTGCGATATTGTCATAAGATGCTAAGTGTAACAATTTAACCACTGCGGCTGAGTACTCTATCGATATGTTACAACACTCGACATGGAATACTACGTTTGAACTGGTAGCCGCGTCGCAAATATATAACCATGTTTTCGAAGTGTACCAGCATGGAAAACTATATGGAAAATTTGGTACTGAAGGTCGACCTATAAAACGGTTAAGATTTACGGGGCAAATTTAAAAAGATTAAAAAGGATTAAAAAGTAACCCATTTAGATATTTTACGTGTAAAACGTAAAATATCTAAACGGCTCCTAAAAACCGGTTATGGTTCCTGAAGGATAGTCCACGCGGGCGAAGCCTCGAGTAAAAGCTAATGTAATATAAAGAAGAAATAGAATAGAAGCTCTTGGATACTAAACTGAATTACTTTGTAGGTTTATAAATTGCGTATTAAATTATGGTTGTTTGGAGAGCTTCAGAGCTAAATTGTCCTTCAAAAACTAGATTATACTCTGAAGCCTTCAGCAACTTTTTTAATCTACATTAATTTGGTAACGAGGAAAGTTTATGAGTTTGCTTCTTGAGGCTAATACGTAGTATTATTGATGTGATTAAATGAATAATGTAGGTAGTGATCTTGTTTATCTGAAAAAGGTGTTCTTTGGTAAATAATACTGGCCATGAGAGAAAAAGACGACTAGCGGTTCGAAGCTTACTTCGACAATCGAGTGAATAGTAAACTTTTAATTCATCTTGCAATTGCCCTTCAGCCCTTCTAAATCAGTATCAATTTGTACATTTTTGTAGTCAGATTGTGGGACAGAGATATCCGCTTAAACTTTGTCGTTTTTTTTCTACTCACATTATACATAATTTAACTTTAATATCAGAAGTATTAACTGTAGTTTTGATAGGTTCTTAATATTAATTCATAGACCTATTCTCAAGACTGATGCTCGCATTCTGTCAGAATGCTCGCTGGCGCATCCAATTATGTACCTTCAATTCCGGGCTTTGACTCCCATAAATATGGTTTTAGAAATCAAAATGACGGTTTTGTAGTCTACATTAAAAATAACATTAACTAGAGTATCATGGAGCCGGACTTTTAAATACCCTAATTGTCTGAATGACAAATTTTCAGATAAGTTGGCTGTTGTTGTTTTGTATCGATCTCCATCTTATAAAAAAATGGATGCTTGTTGTTTGAATTTTGGACTCTGTTCGGTTCCAAACCAGGGCCGTGTTTAAAATTTTTGCGCGGGCGACATCGCGATTTTCCTTGGCAAGTCCGGTCGGCAGACGACGTAACTTTGACAGCTAATAGAAATAACACAGAGACAACAATAATATGTATTGTTGATGGACGTATTGTTGAGATTAGTGAACGAGTTTGGTTGCGATACTTATAAGTATTTTGGTTTTGTGATAGAAGTGGTGCCAGCTTTGAGTGTGTTTTATGTATTAGTGGGTTTCACGGAAGACAATAAGAGAGTATTTTGATACGACCGGGGCGCGATTGAGGCAAATATCAACACACTGCGTGCACGAGGTTCTCATTTTCCTCCTCAACCCCCTTCAAACAGCCAGAAACCAGCAGGTCGGGCGCGCTCGACAACCGACAAAAGAAAACGTTGGGACTGGTTCCGTGAGTGACTTTACTAATTTGTGACCTCAGATTGATTATTTCACACTGCGTATCGTGGCAGATTGTACGACTTAGATTTCGTACAGACTCGAATGTCGAAGAATGTCTTGATCTGGTAGAATCGCACGGGTTTCACCCCGCTCGTCGATATCCATCCAGAGATTCATTCACGTCATTGCTTGTACTAATTTTAATGCAAATATTTTGATACTTGATTCAATGATCACCGATCATGCTCCAGTTTTTTTTAATTGCAATTTACATCTAGACAAAATAACTTTTGTCATAGTTCACAACGTGTAGATATCGCAGCAACAGCTAAAGACTTGAAAAATACTGATAAATCTACTGTTCTCCTCTGCATCAATCCTGAGACAGGTTCAAGAAAACTTATTCAAGATTTCTAATATTCTTAGCAAACACACTGGTATTGTTAAACTTCCCAGTTAAAAAAGGTTGCTCAGGCATGGGTATATCTTGGTCTTCTGAGATAAATTCGATATAAAGATAATCTCTTTAAAATATTTAAAAAGAACCCAGACAACCTTACAAATAAATAGATTTGTACTGGTTACCGTACATTCTTAAACGAGAATATTCTTGTAGTTGATGGTTTCATCAACAGTAGTTTTGGGAAGCCGTTCGATATCTACTCAGCATCTCCTAACCTTAACTTTGCTGCATTAATCATAATACATAATCATTGCTATTTAGCCTACCTAGCATAATATACCTAAACATAGCTCTGTACCTATGTTATATATAACATCCCATAATATTATACAGTCTACTATATTTATTGAAGTTAGTTGCGATTACACGGGCACTACCGACACACGTTCGTTTTACTTACAACCCTTCCCAACTAAACAGAACCTTAAAGCGCCCACACTGTATATCTGACAATCCATCCATTATGATCAATATCCAAATATGATCCAAACCTTTTGAAGCGCACGCAGCAAAGTTTGCTTAGCTGTGTTTAACCGATCAGCTAAGTTAAGCTAAGTCCGCCGCGGTTATGAGTTAGATGGATGACCGCTAGTGACATTACTACTAAGCGCTTCCGTGCTTCAAGTTCTGCAAGTTAAGATGTCGGACACGGTTATTGTCTTGGGATAGCAGTCGTTACAGCATTGTGGTAGGGCATTTTGCGAATGCCCGCCTGGCTAGCTACAACCCTCAAGTAGAAAATCTGTCGCTAAGCCTCTAACGGTGTGTTCCGCCAGCTGTCCTTGAGAGCGAGTAATTCTAAGTTAGCCTGAAAAACACCTTCGACCACATCATCACTTACCATCAGGTAAGTGATCATTAGGTAAGTGATGATGTGGGTAAAAGATAGTGGTCCGAGGCTACCACATCAGCAAACAAAAACAACCGGATAAATAATAAATGTAGATGGGATATAGTATGCCACCACAGAAAAAATACGGACGATAACTGCAAAACGGCATTAACACTATATCAGCTCGATGCTATACAATAAGCAAAACATACAATTAAACATATATCCTCTTAAATTATATAAATACAAATTAAAATGTGTTAGCAATCTTTGTCGTACCAGGATACTTCCTTGTTGTTTCTAAATAACAGCACACCACACCTCCTTTCACTTTGGCACCCACAATCTAATACTCACACACAAACAGACACACACACACACACACACACACTGCACACCCCAAAACACACCCACACCTATAATAGTTTTTTAAAACACCCCTACCGCATACACACATAATATACATAATTTTTGTGACATATTATTCATATACGAATTCTAACATTAAAACATAGTGCCTATGCCTTTCTAGTTCGTTCTTCTCGCAGTACTATAACATGCTATTACCTTTTCTTACTGAACAAGGCAGTAACATATTGTAATCTTTAGATGTAAAATTTTGTAAAATTGAATTGATAAGACCGTTGTGGACGCCTAACTAACCTGAACAAAAGAATATGACTTTGCGATGATTCTGGAATAACTCTGGAATAAAACAATACTCTTCCGCTCTATACACATTGACTAACCATGATAGAATATATAGTTAAAACGGTTAATATGTCCGAGGTTCTATTGTGCTGACTCTGTTTTTTCAACTACTCTGGGTCGTTACTCGATGCCCCAATCTATCACCTGGGCCCAACACAGAGTAAGTGTACCATGACTCACTTTCATTCCAACATCACAAACAAAGCTGGGAATTTAGTTGGCGTTACCAAGGCTGCGACATGTCGTGACAGCGACAGCTAAGTAACAAGATAAGCGGCAGACGCGCACGCGACCGCCTGACTCGTCTGTGCGGCCCGCCCTCCCCAAGCCGCCCGTCTGCTCACCCGATCCCCGACTGCTCTAATCTCCTGGACGTAGGCGTTTGCGATGTCGCGTTTAGATCGGCTTTCCGGTGCTTGACATTGTCAAAATAATGCCTCGGAGAAACAGCGGTTGGTATTATTTAGATGACCCATCCTAGTTAAAGAATTAGGTAAGATGTGTTTGAGGTAGAATTAAGTCTATAGAGCTCAATAGTGACATAGGCCACATTTCCTTTATATTTTTACAGATATTAGCTTTTGACCACCTAGCGCTTTTTGGTAAGAGATGATTTGGTGGAGAAAGATTACTCGATTTCAAGCTGCCACCACATCAGTGCTTGGCATTAGATTTTATAAAAGTTGCCAATTATTAGATCATCTGTAAATGGTGATACGAGTTAATTGTTTCTCTATGTACAGTTAGGTGCCTGGTTACAGATATTCTATGAGCATTCACAAAGTGCCCTAGCACCATATTTAAATAAAACACTTGATCATGTACCAATAAATCAACCAAATTCGTATAAATGTATTACAAAACAGGCACAATCTTTGTGGAGTAAAAATACTTACGTAAGTAAGTTGTAAATCAAGTTAGTTAACTTAAACTTGGAACTTTTACGAGCCATTTGTAACAAAATATTGTTAAAACCCCGCCGGTTTAGCCGCATGAAAACTTTATCATATAAAATCAGCTAATATACTAAATCTGGGGTCCTATATATTTTTTTATGAATTTGAATTATTAATGTGTCAGAAACAAATAATCGTGTTTTTAGTGAATTTAGTTTCTTAGTATTTCATTGGAAAATACTTTGATTGGGTGTAAAAATAGCATACAGAATACAGATATAATAATACTGTATGTCAATATGTTATGATATGTTTTGAGTGTAATGTAATTTTTGTAGTAGTAATAGCATAAAAAATAAAAAATAAACATTTTACTAAACATTTTTGTTAGGCCTAACAGAAGTCAACTCTAAGAGGTCGTTAGCATTTTTCCAATAACCCTGCATATAGCCTAGTAAAGAATATAAATTGCAAGAACTGCAATTTTATAAGCTGCAAGAACATTGTAGTTTATAAAAGGTGGTATAGATTATATGACAGAAACGAATCGGAGCACCCATTTTCCAAGCAGTATTTTCTGTCTTACCCGTAGAGTGTTTTTTTACAAGCCGGCTATGCTTGCTAGATCTTGACAGATATTATTCGGAGTTGGAACACTCGCGGAGAAGAGTAGCGGCGGAGACTGAACTGAAGGTAGCGAGAAGACTGAAAGCACCGGAGCAGTCGTTGCTACACTTCTAAAAAGATATTTGTTTGTTAAACGTCGGTCTGAATGATCTAACCCCGATTTCGTGAAATTGAGTTCCGGCGTTTTGTACTTTGACTAAGACTTTATGTAAGACATGATAAATGACTAAACAAAAAAAACTAGGAGCACCCGAGCTGCGATGTTTGACTAGAACATTAATTAATTTTATTTCAATTACCATTTATAATTAAAGCTACGCCAAGGCATGCAACTAGTTAAATGTGTTATGAATTAGTATTATATGAAAGTTATGTTCTATGCACACAATAATTTTATCAAATGATAGGGTTGCGTCATTATTAACGAGTTTAAAGCGAATTGTAAAATTAGTATTGCTTGTAGTACAATGTAAGTTGAACTACAGCTGTCGCTCCATCCCCATGCAATGGTAAAATAACGAGAGGAAAAATTAGAGTTAATAGTCATAATGTTGTCATGCTAGCTCAGTCGGTCAGAGCATATTCCGGCTATAGGGGCGGGTGACGCAGGTTCTAATCATGTGCCAAACTATAATTTTTCCTTATGTAAATTTGTAATTATATAAATTTCAAATATCATCAATTTATTAATAATTTAGTTATAACATAATAATTTAAAAATATATCGAGAAACATCCACAATCTCATAAAGCTCATTGCCAGCCTTGCTCAAGTGTGAAAATGGTGCTCCTATTTCAGAATTGCCTGGATTGCCTCATAACAAACTCGGGTGATTTGAGCTTTCGCAGTGATTTCAGCGATGTGGTACTTAAATGCCAGCTCGGTGTCCATTGTCAATTCTAGGTAAGTTATACACTTGTGTTAGTAGCAAGCGAAATAACTAGGCAACCGAAACATAAAAATATAATGTATCGGAGTGACAAGCGCAATGCAGCGTAGAGCAGAACGAGGATGGTGATACTGTAAATTTAGTGAACAGGCACGTTGCTTACTATCAGTCGTGCGTCTGGTCGTCTCGTCACTTCATAAAATTTTCATTTCCTATAATCGGAAATGAAAATCCGAAAAAATGAAATGATTCTGCATAAGTAAAATCCAATTTTTAAATTTGTAATAAGCAGCCCAATTGGAAATCACATTCAATTCAATCAAGCCGAAGCACGGATCGTCTCGCAAAATAAACTAACCTAAAATCAGGGTGTAGCGAAACACGAACGCGGTGCTTTCAGCTTTTCTCTAGAATCGAGACCGAAAAGGCTACGCCTAAGCAGACCTCCGTAATACATCCTGTAAATGCGATAAAATGCCTTAACATACAATAGAATAAGGTTCATATTAGCTGGAGGCTGATATTTGGAAAAAGCCGCTTTCGTCGCGTACTGTCACATCTCTTTTATCACTTTCCTTTTTGCACTGTGAGGCTTGCGCCATAATTCTTTTAGACGGGGTACAGGCCGATACTGCAGTTACCGTTCAACGTCAATGGGTCTAAAAATACGAGTGCATTGAAAATGTTCATGTTTGTGAACCCTGCTACGAACAGCGGCTGTAGAAGGCTTCTGATGGGAAACTGTTTACAGAACAGTTCGTTTTCTTATTTCATTAGACACTGGCTGACTTTGTTTGCGTGGTTTATACCCGCATAAGTGATTTGGAAAAGAGAATTAGTAGTAGTCGGTAGTCATAAGTCAATAATAATCAGTGCGCGCTGGTAAAAAGCCGCCGTAACGTCATTTATGAAGGTTAAAGTATACATTTAGAGCACAACGGCAACCCTTACGTATCACGCGGAGCCGATATCGTCCATTTATGAATGAAATTCAATTGTTAACATTATGTACGATGTCCGGGGTTTTAGGCACCCGGTGATGCGGGTTCAAATCACGCTCGAGGTGAAAAATGTTGTGCTCTTAATTTGGACATATGATTTTCATAGTAATTAAACAACTTTAAACGATTTAAATCGCGAATGTTTATAATTATTTTTGTCCCGACGTTTCAAACACTTTGCAGTGATCGTGTCACGGGGTGACCAATGATAAATATACGCGATTTAAACCGTTTTAAGTTGTTTAATTACTATGTGTACTAATCGCGAAAACCTAAGAAAACATGATTTTCGCTTAGTACGCCATAGTGTTTTTAATCATATTAAAAAAAAAAACAAAAATACCTGAAATTGAAAGGCAAAGTATTCACCTCAGCTAATAGAATTATTCATACCGCACATCTCATTAAGGGATACAAATGAGAAACTTTGATAAATAAAACCAAATCAATCTAAGAAACAAACAAGATCTACTCAAGAAACATTGAAAACAACAATCAAAGGCCATTTGAATTCTAGAACACACTCAAAGCGACCACAATTATGTGGGGAACAACAAATGCACTATCCTTAAATCTGTATAAATATTCATGAAACGGTTTTATAAGGGGACTCTCTAGCGCTCTTTAGCAACATAAACGAAAGTTGAACGACTTTGTGACTCGTACTCTGAAACTTCTTCATAAAATTATCATGTTTTGCATAATTTGCTTGCTGTATATAATAGTATGTAATAGGTATGTATGCACGTGTCGCCGTGGATCGGCCGATAAAAAAATTAACATAATTTGAATAAAAATATATTTAACATTTCTGTATTATATGATGTCCCCGTGGAGAATGTCATCCCCCAATTTCTTCCCGTGGGTGTCGTAAGAGCGACTTAGAATGAAATACTGTATGGTGGGCAGCAGCTCTTTCTAACGAACTGCTATCTTACACTGCGATTCCGAAGATGGAAAATCCCCTTTAGAGGGAGAAGTACAGCAGTAGACAATCGGGCTTATACAGTACACTTTTCCATGGAATGGTAGGTAGAAATGTTCAAACATTGACGTTTCCGCAGACATATTTTGAAACCGCTTAATAGGGACCCAGGCTGCCATCGCCGGGCACAGTATGAACCGGAACTATGACTGTCACTGAAATTTTTTGTCCAGTAAACCACAATAAATTGTTGGCAATCGTTCCTTTGGCACTGCGTAGATATATGGGAGCAATAGCACCATCGCGTATGTATTCCAAGGTACTGGTCAATTTAATACTTCCTGGATTCTCTATTAGATAACCTGACCGAGCATGATGCTTCATCAGTTGGTCACTGTCTGGAGGTCTACAATCACGCGATTCTAACAGTATTTTCTGCATTACACTGGCATTATGTGGAACCAACTTCTTTGTGAAGTATATCCGAACAGATAAGACTTAGCAGCCTGCAAAAAGAGAGCATTTTCTCTCCTCAAAAGCCAGAAACGCGTCCTTGAAACCACTGGTTTTGCGGATATCCGTAGGCGATGGTGATCACTTACCACCAGGTGAGCCACAAACTAGTTTGCCTTACGATCACATAAAAAAATAAAAAAACTAGCCTTGGTATTGAGTCATCAGTTCATCGAGGTTTCCAAGCGGCGCTTTTACTTACACACTAGTCGAATTAACGAATATAGATATTTACCGACCGATTTCAAGGCATACTTATTTATAATACTAATTTTGACAAAATATCTTCGAACTTTTATGATTTAGCAAAAAAATACATACATAAAAAGCAAGAAATTTAAGTGCGGAATATCAGGGACTTTTATGTGCCAATAACTAAGGTGCACACTAGCGTAGGCTTGCGTAAACAGCTTTTGCACGAACGATATTTTATGACTAGGATGAGTGGGTAATTTTAAGCGTATAGGATTTTCCAGGATGCGTTGGTAGAACATTAAATATTTTTATTTTCCCCGTGGATTGTTGAGGCTTTGGGGGTAGCCATAATTCCCACGGTTGACAGGAAAAATACAAGAAGGTGGGCAGCAGCGCCTTATAAAGAACTGCCATGTTAGACTTCTCCAAGACGCCTGTCAAGTGTGGGAATTATAGCTAGCCCTCAAGCCCCCCCCCCCTCCCTGGTGGGGGAGGCATTTGTTCAATGATGAATATCATGGCTGCAAATAGTAGTATACCATAAAGTTTTTCATCACTCAGTTCTTATAAGTCATTGTGAAAACTTTTTAAGTAACTATGAATATTTAAATATATTACATTTTTTAGTTTTTTTATTTTAATATTGTTATAAAATATTAAGCTTAGATCTTACTTTTCGTGGTAGAACCCCAAGACTTCCTTCGCTACGCTCGCTTAGCTGTATCATGCACAACTTATGAACAGTTTTACCATATATTTTCTTAAGATTCAAGCACTTGAGCACTTGGTGGTTACAAAATTTCACTTTAAAAGTCATCGGATGGAACTACACTTTCAAGTTTTAAGTACTTTAAGTTGACGCTGGTTTGGATAATGGAAATGTGAGATAATTCTGTAGGTTTCATTTTGTGTAAGAAAATTTGAATTCATCTCGTTATTTTAAATAATCATTTTGACTCGGTTCAAGTTTTTGTTAAACACTCTTTAACTGACAAATATTTGATAAAAGACTAGGTAAAGATATGTATGAACTTGATAAACTTTATGTGCATACTTATTCGTTACACCAACACGCCTACGTGCAAATATTAAAACAAATATTAACTAAACACACATACAAATATCTTATATGTTTATTGTTGGTAGATGCCTAATGGTGATGATGTGATTGTACATGTTGTTCAGGCCAACCCTGAGTTATATAACCATGGCTTCATACATACAAAATATCGTCATTGATGTATTCCCCGAAAAAGTAGGCAGATGTTTCTAAACACCCACGTTTTACCAGACTAATGGTCACATGTAATAGAGGGCGAGCCTATTACCATCTGTCGGGTACCAGTTCTGAAACACACAGTTCCAGTTCTTTTTTTTCTCTTGTAATTTTGTAATGTAATTCGCTAAGCAGGCGCTATTGCAGACAACAATATTAAAACGCAGTTCCAGGGTCTGAAATGTTCCTAAACAATTCTATATCAGTAAAATTCAATCCCAGGACCGAATCCAGGATCACGAGACTCCAAAGCGAATACACTCACAGCAACGAAGCAGTCAAACGTAGGTACGATTGAAACATAAAAAATAATTTAATGGTATCAATAAACAAGTAATTTGTTAATGTAAACCCTAAAAACAATTAACAGGATCGCAATCCCTAATTAAATCGCACTTAAATATTTACTCTGGTCGTGTTAAAATCTAGTTTGAAATATGAAAGGCAAAACATGGGTTTATATTTGAGTAGGTGTCGGGAGGTGCACATGAGACCACACTCGGATGACGAGGGTCGAAACTGTTTGCGGGAGAACAAAATTTAATATCTTCCCTGTCTACACAGGGTCACCTACAATTTGCTTATAAGTTCAATGTAAATCTGGAAAGTTTTGAGTTTGGGACGTTGAAGTTTGTTGCGGAAGACAAAACGTGTTGGGACGGGATCAAAAAAGTTGGTGCGCTGCGACCAAGATTTGTTCTAATTTGTTTCTTTGAAAATCTTTTCCTTTTTATTTGACTGCTTTTTGACTGGAAGTAAAATTTTATTAGGCAAAAAGAAACGGAAGCGAATTCTGACACTGGAAAACTGAAAATTATGAAATAAGTTATTGAAGTCGGTATCGTGCTGATTTGAACACTGGCCTCACATTATTATGGTCCAACACTGATGTTCACTGTCAAGAGTTACAATTAATTTTAAATAATCCAGGCTTGCAAATATTTTTTCCGTTAATCGACTATAATTTAAAAATAACTCAAGCAATTTTGATGAAATTTAAATAGTGCCAACTTGAGTTCATAATTGGCGGAGTATTCGCATAAAAACAATAAACAAGACCAATAGTCGAATGAATAACCTTCCCCTGTTTTGAAAAGGTTTTGAAGGCGGGTAATAAATAATAAATTATTATTTATTACCCGCTATCACTATCTCACAGCTTGGATATTTTGTGGCCCCTTTTACCGAAAAACTATCACGCCTGTAGATTTGTGCTTTAACATAGTAATTTAACTTCATATTTAGATGTGTTATATGTCATATTATAAAACCATTCAAAAAATGGACATTACAAATTTTGCATTCATTGGATAGAATGTTATGGTACTACTAATGCGATCTGTTACAAAACCAAAGAGTTAACATCACTGCAACAGAACTAAACTCAATACTCAAATACATCCTAGTTTACTACTTAATACTAGATGGAACCACTAGAATCAGGTTGTAAAATATACGCGAGCAAAAAGCTGAGCGTTGTGAGGGCACAAAGCTCAGCATTTTGCTAGTATATTGTCACGGTTCAGACAAAATTTTAACTGACTGCATATTATATTTAATTATTTCAGTGTTAGGTGCCTTATGGATTCCAACAGCTCAATGTATTTATTCAATAAAAGTATTTCAACTAAACGCAACCTACCTTTTGTATATAAGATTCAAAAAAGGAAGGTACAAAAGGTAAGTTAAACTGATGATTAGCTGCCCTTAGGCACTTGGCTCTCTTGTCACGTTTCCACCAATCTGCTTAGCAGGACACCTTCTTGAGACCCTTTTATTTGGGTCGCAAAGCCCTTAGATACACAAAAACAGATTCTTAGATAAACACCCGGAGTCGTTAGAAAGATATATAACACGGCTTCCTTTTGCTAGTCTTATTTATATTGAGCGCTCCGATCTCTGATCACTTATTTGCGCAAGAAATAGGTCACATCAATTATTTAATATGTAAGTATATTATGTATATTCGGTTTCTTGACGCTTCTTTTGTTTTTCCAGATCTTAATACTTAACTCGCATAGCGGTTACTTAAAGGCATTCAATAAATGAATTAATAACCGGACCGCATCGCGTTTTCCTTTCAATTCCGCGTTTCAGTCATATAAAATAATATTATGAATATAAATATCATCTCATCCCTAACTTGGCAAAATGCTTGTTCACGGCTCGTTATCTAGGGACGGAATCACTTCAAATGAATAAAGTCGTAATCGCCGGTATCTGAATGAGTAATGAGAGTGGTTGAGTTTAACCGAGTTTATAGTTTGAATCTCCTACCCTCACTAATCCCTCGTTCCAATTATGAACTGAATACGAATGTTCTCGCTCATGGATCCAGCGTCCATACGACGGTCATTAAAATTCCGGCCGTCCGTAGATTCCCCTCGGATCCATCACAAATTAATATTTGAGACGTCAGCTGCTACACACCTGCAAATCGCCTAATAAAGCCGCCTTATGAACTCCGCTTTTATAAACTTTGTTTAAGTCTGCCGCGTCTAAAGTGCTTTATCTTGGCGAAATATGGAAAAAAGTCGGCAACGCTCCCATCTTTGTTATATACCTACATCCTAATTTCAGAGAAGCGTCATAAGGCGGAGCAAATTCTTCAAGCGGGATAAGACTGAGATCAGAAAATACCTATTCACTTTCTCATTTGAAGCGTAGATCAATTCTGCTGAAAGGGTTTTATTCTAAAAGTAAAACAATTTGCACCTATAACATCTTTATCAGAAATGTTTTTCTAGTGTCTGCTACTTTATAACAAGGTTTCTAAGAAGTTGAACATATCTGAAAGATATTTATAGGTGCTTCTGAAACCCTATTTAAATAAGACGTCTTAGAGCAACACAGCACATTTATCTAGTTCGTTGATATATTGAGTTTATTTTGTAGACGACAGCACGGTTGTAGAGAGCTACACTTCTACCGCGCGAGCCAGTGAGCCGGAGATCCGGAGACTCAGAGAAGCTATGGTCGAACGATTGAACTTGTCCCTTAAGGCAGTCTCCGATTGGGGCGATGCCAACCTGGTCAAGTTCAATGCCAACAAGACCCAGGCGTGTCTGTTTTCCGCCAAAAGGAGACCATTCCAACTGTCTCCAACATTCCGAGATGTATCCGTGCCGGTCACAGACCACCTAGACCTTCTTGGTGTTACTCTTTCGTCGACTCTAAATTTTGGCTCGTATATCGAGTCAAAGGCTGAGTTAGCCGCTAAAAAACTTGGCATCCTCTCAAAGGTGAGACGGTACTTCACAGCGGAACAAATGCTTACTTTGTACAAAGCTCAAGTAAGGTCCTGTGTTGAGTACTGCTCTCACCTCTGGGATGGCTCTGCCAAATACCAACTCGAGGCACTTGAGTCGATTGAGAGACGCGCCAAGAGGTTAATAGGCAGCGACTTTCTAGGGGAGTCTCGGCTGCAAAGCCTCGAGCACCGCCGTAAAGTCGCTTGTCTATCGGTCTTTTACCGGATACATTTCGGAGAATGTGCACAAGAACTGCACGACTTGGTTCCGCCCTCCCCCTTTTTCCATCGGACGTCCAGACAAACGGAGAGGCGCCATCCGTACATGGTTGATATTCCCAGGACTCGTACGAAGCGCTTCGCTTCCACTTTTTTCGTGCGTACTGCGAAGGAGTGGAACTCCCTACCGTCGTCAGTTTTTCCCGATGGATACAACATGGGTGTCTTCAAATCGAGAGTAAATAGGTTTCTTCTAGGTAAGCGTGCTCCATCTTAGACCACATCAATGCTTAACATCAGGCAGGGTGTGGTCAAACGCGAACCTATTATGAATAAAAAAAAAAAAAAAAAAAAAAGTAGAACAGAATCCTTTTTCAGCTAATGCCTTTTTTTGATGAATCAACCAATTTTATAAATGTGTTTATTAATCCATATTCATGGAATAGAAATAAGTCCTATGACAATAGAATAAGTTCTATGGCACGTTGGTTACCGGTGAGAAGTTGGCAGCCAAAATCTTGATGCATTACTACTTATGTCTAAAATTATTCTTCAAAAAGTATCTGAAGTGTCTAAGAGAAATAACAATGTTATTATTCATATTTTTATATAAGTCTAATGGTTCATCATGATCAGCCGGAAGACGTCCACTACTGAATAAATGCCTTCCCAATATACCGCCACAAAGAACGGCTACTAGTCAGTCTTCTAACCATTGGCTACCCGTGACTTTTACGATGTCTACCCGTGTGGCTATCCGTGACCTAGTGGGGGGCCTACCAACTCTACGCCTTCCAGTTTAATGTGCTAACCACTCGAGAACCTTTCTACCCATTATTTCACACATCGGTTATCAGTTCGTCGAGCGATGTGGCTCTCCAATTGCCCACTTCAACTTGCTAATTCTGAGAGCTGTGTCGGTCTAATGGTTATGTCATGTTAAATAAATATTATTTTGATAAACCAAAACTAAATTAAAATAATTTAGAAACTACACAGAAAGAACAGTAGTACAAAAGTAATTAAATCTAGTAACTAAATTTATCCATATGCTAAAATTTAACTGTAGTCGAGATTTTCCGTCGAGCGTTCAACATAAAAGGGTTGTTGACTTGTTTATTTAAAGTATGTTAAATTATTCAGTACACCGATATATACACCTAACAATTGTAATATTTTTTAGTAGCCCTGTACTTATAGAAATTGATATTTTTATTTCTACTTTTAACATTGGCGCCAAATCATTATTCAATGGCGGCTTTTATGCTTATGACGTCACAAGTGCAAAAACAAATAGTTCTGGAATATAATACGTTTTGCTTGCTTGTTGTAGTGTCATTTCCGCCTTTACTCCCGCTTGAGATCACGTGACTTACAGAAAATTTAAACACATTTTGTTTATTCAAAATGAAGTGAATCCAATGCAGAATAAATAATTTGTTTAAGTCATCGAGTTAACTCTACTACTCTACTAGCTCCACCTACTACGAGTATCATGTTAACATTACATTATTTTTAATTTTAAACTGTTTCATCTACCCCATTGTGTCATCTGAGCTTCAGAACCAGTTGCGATAGAAATACTTTTTGGAATAATGCGTAACAAATTACCTACATACATTTCCATGTTCAACTATTGGATTCGGTGAAATATATATATCGGTGTATTCTATGAATATAAGTTTTCCGTGAAACTAAGAGATAATATTTTATTCAAACAGTAAAATGGGTTATAAGTATGGTACAACTGTAAGTAGGTACTCACATTTTTATAGACAGATTGTATTACTATAATAATATATTTTCTTATTTTTTGTTGGCATAAACTCTACTGCTTATATTTTATTAAAACTTTCGTAAGTAGTTTAAATAATTTTGAATCCGATTTCACTTACGGATCCATGCGTTGTCGTATGAATTGGGATCGTATTCATCGATCGAACTATGTGAATTGGATTCAAAATTCTACTGCTTATAAGCTTGGCAGTATTGTTTAATGATATCATCAGGAATTTCACTATAAATAAGATACTGTTTCAGTCGGATAGGCCACTGCTGAACACAGCCTCCCCCAATATGGGTTTGCCATAATCCCCACGCGGAGCAGGCGGCTTGGGAATCGCAGTGTGAGATATCAGTTCCTCAGAAAGTGCTGCTGCCCTCCTAATGGTGACCCTTAGTCGCCTCTTATGACACCCACGGGTATAGATGGGGAGGTGACATTATAGCCCGGCACCCCACGGGTAATAAATAAAGTAATCTTTGCTTTTTGAGTGCTTTTTTTATTTATTTTATGAGCAGGCGGTTCACGTTGTGATTGTATTACGGCGAAGGCAACCCTACAACATGGCGTTAAGAACTGCGAAATAAAAATAAATATTTTCAATAATACATGTAATATTTAAGTAAAATATCAGCAATATAAAAGCCGCCATCATTATGACAATGAATGCCGTGAACTTATAAACATTATCTAGAATAACTCTGCGAGTAACAAACTAGAGAAGAAAAATGGTAGTTTCTTACAGGGAAAAGCTTTAGACGCCGTCATGCCTACATAAATTATGGTGCTAAGCCTCCTCAGTAAGTAGGAACCCTCTCGGTTCAATTAATGAGCCAGTTTTCTTTTAAGCTTTTTAGGAATCTTGAAGAACTTAATTTGTACGCTTGTATTTTCTTAGTAAACTCACTGTGTAATTCTTACAAATCACTTAAAACTGTAATTGATAACTTGATGAAACATTAACAATTAATTATTTCAGTTACTCTGATATGGTATAAATATAAATATAGTAATAATACCCCCCGTGCAGTGCCGGGTTAGAATTGCACCTCCCCATATCATCCCGTGGGTGTCGTAAGAGGCGACTAAGGGAAAAATACTGGAAGGTGGGCAGCAGCACCTTCTAAAGAACTGCCATCTTACACTGCGATCCCAAAGCCGCCTGCCAAGCTTGGGGATTATGGCAAATACCCCCTTGATAGGGGAGGCTGTGTTCAGCAGTGGACAAGTCGGCTGGTACAGTAACAGTATAGTACAGATATGGTATAAGAGTTTTTAACTCTTTATAGTTCTTTTGTAAGTAACATTTTAGAAAAACTATTAGATTTATCTTTGAATTTCACCGAATTTCGTTAACTTTTCATCTGTGGTAAAATACTCCAGAGGCTATGTAGCATTTTGGCTTAGGTAGCTTTGGCCTAAGAACGCTAACCTAGATGCAGCTTTATATTTTTATCTGGTATTTTCGGTTGGATTCATATGATAATAATTATAACGTTTATTCGTCATTAAAAAGACACACCTAAATACAATCATTAAAGAGTTCAAGATTCCATGAAATGTTTTACTCATTAAATTATACAAAGCTTATTTACAGAGCCCTCACTAAGAAAATTCTAATTAAAAAGATTAAAACTCTTTTTGCGACAACACCGATACACATACTCTGGTACAAAAATTATTAGTCTATGACAACGAGAAGCATTTTAACTCATAAAATTTTAAAAAAGTTTTTGCTGCCTTAGCCTTACCTTTTACGTAACCATTACAATATTATAAACAAATCATGGCATTGTTTCAATTGACGATGCATGTAATCCCCGCAATCCGTGCAAACACTTTGTTGTTATTGTTATTAAAATGGCACCATCGACCCTCTATTATTAATTTAAAACAAATGAAATAACCATTAATAGAAATATACGAACAAATATGCGAAGCGAGACGTCAACACGGGTGTCCCGAACACTCATTAACCTGACCATCGGATGTGCTAATCGATTATCGAAATAATTATTATCTGACTTCATTTATGTGAATATTTCCTTAAATTATTGTATTCAAAAGAAAAATAGATCTATTTTTCTTCACTTCGTCGTCCTCTTTTCCAATTATTATTTTTCCTCGCTTAAAGTGGGGTTTTAGACGGTATGGGCGCCTTTAGCCGAGTCCGTCATACCCCGTATCAAAAAAAAAAAAGGTTTGTAATGTACATAGGTTAGAATATTCTAATCTTTACTATTGTAATATTGCTTAAAATTTTGGCGATGGTTTTCGCGATGCAATAGCACATAATAATTATAAATCGCTTAAAGGAAGTCAAAATAAAATATATAACTCACATAAAAATGATGTTAATAATACAGGCAGATTTAACGTTTTCAAGTTAAATAATTTGCTCATGACTTGTTTTGCTTAATTAAACATGAGTAAGAAATATTTAGCAACGAAAACTTTTTTTTTTCGCGTGGATCAAATAATGTGTACCGCAAGAATGTTCCTGTTTTAGGTTTTATACCTCAACCTTGTAAAATTTCACTTTGTTTCTTCAGTGAAAAGTTTTTTAAGTAAAGCATACCAATACAATTATATTTCTAATTATTATTTTGCAACCATGTGATAAAATACCTGTGAGATGTTGTTGAAATGGTATTGAAATATTTCTCATATTACCTGAAATAAACCTATTGAAATATTTTGTAGTTCTGTTTTGCTCACTCGTATGTGAAAAAGGTCTCTCTTTCTTGCACCTTCAGTCTAAAATTTTTCCAAGACCTCTTCAACATAACCCATTACCATAATCCCGAAACGCAGAAAGAAATACTTATATACCAGCCATATTTTACGTATACTTGTTTTTCAACGAAGTTTTGTTTTGCATGGTGGAATGGCATGTTGCGAATGCCTGCCTGGCTAGCGACCATCCCTCAAGTATAATCTGTCGCCAAGCACCTAACGGTGTGTTCCGGCAGTTGTCCTTGAGAGCCAGTAAGTCTAGCCTGTTAACACCTTCGACCACATCACTTACCAATCAGGCGAGATTGGGGTCAAAGGCTTACATATCAGCAATAAAAAAAAATATGAACATTTCAGCGGAGGGGGTAATGTCAATTTACAAAATGTGTGTATGATTGATTTATATCTTATCATTATGGTAGATTATTATTCAATAAGTGTTCGTAAACTAGCACGATTGTAGGCAAATATTACAATAGTAGGAAATGTAACTTTCTCGTTTCGTTCGTTTTCTTGCCTAATCTTCAAACGCGGCCTTGAATTTGACTACAACTTGGTTTAAACACGAATGTATTTTTTTTCTTTTACATGACTGGGGCTATGCCGACTTATCGAGTACATAGCTAATGCAAATTAAACTTGTGTATCATATAATTTGACATATGACAACTGTACAGACCTTACCTAAACTACGTAAACATGAGTATTTTGTGGCATTGCTTTTGTATAGTTCCCAAGTTGGGATAGAACTTGCCACAGTATAAGTTTCACGATACTCTGGATTGGCTGCGGTTTGCAGTGCTTCTATTTATACAACAACTAGAGCCCTATTGAGACGGCAGCTCATTTGTTGACAGTAGCTATTTACGGCATTGCACTTATAAAGTATTTTTTTTTATGTGGGGTCAAGTGACCTGAAATGGAATATGTAATGTGATAGCATAATACTGCAAGAAAAAGCTATAGGAAATGCTAATAAAATTGAAACACTTCCAAAATTTATATAATAAATATGGAATACAACAAAAAGTGCCGTTTATAAATTTTTCTCGACTCATCCGGGCAAAAATGCTCCCGAAGGGCAAAAATAATTTCGATTTCATTGGGATCAATATGCGCATCCGCCTCAAAATTAAATAGAATAAATTAATAAATAATATCTGCGATATTTGTATTCGAATTAATGTTCACAATTTGTAATTACAACTAATAAAAACAAGATATTTATAATTCATTTTAGGCCAACATTAACAATATATATATACATATAATAATTATACGATAAATGCTACTCGCTAAAAAATGTCATTCCTAAAAAAAAATACAACTGACTTCCACAGAGACGGATATAAGCGACGGATATATTAAAAGTAAAAGAACTACTTTTTGTAAAAACTCAAATTTCGTGCTTTGACTAGGCTTACTAAGTGACATCACAAAATAGCTTCCTCAATCAGCGTTTGACTACTTTTGACATTAAACATGAATACGAATTTTATAGGAGTGTATAAAGCGAATGTAGAAACAGCCTGACCAAATAAGTAATTTCTAATATTCCTCTACATGTCCTGTTTACGACACCAGATTCAAGTCCCGAGACTTAAATGTAGTGAAGCCAGATTCTTTCTGGCTTATGCTTCCCACGTTTTTTTTTAGTCTTGTTTGACTATATTTGCACAATCAAAGAACTAAATTTTATAGTTGGTCGGCTAGTATAGAAACCAAGCTTTTTCTGACTTTTTTAACATCGTTCGAACATAGGTATAATGTCAGTCAGCTTTATCTATAGCGGACGAGAAAAAAGTTTAAAATTGATTTCTTTTTTATTTGCTAAGGAGCAACTAACAAATAATGTTTTTTATGTATTAAAATTATGTATTAAAATAAAATATTTTGACAATATTTGCAATTAAAATTTACAACAAAAAACATCTTAAAATATTTTATCCTATTTATTCTCATAAATAAATCATTAATCAGAGCTATTGTAACAAGTTAAGCAGCATGTCGATTCGCTCCATCAAATTCAAGTATTTTTTTTTTTTTTATTCCTGATAGGTTAGCCTCTGACCACTATTTCACCTGATTGTAAGTGATGATGTGGTCGAAGATGTTGTTCAGGCTAACCTAGAAGTATTGGCTCTCAAGGACAGCTGCCGGAACACACCGTTAGGTGCTTGACGACAGACTTTCTACTTGAGGGTGGTAGCTAGCCAGGCGGGCATTCGCAAAATGCCCTACCACCATGCTATAACGACTGCCATCTTAAGACGACAACCGGGACCGACGGCTTAAAGTGCCCTCCGAAGCACGAAAACGCTCAGTAGTAATGTCACTAGCGGTCACCCATCCAACTCCTGACCGCGCGCGACGTTGCTTAACTTTGCTGATCGGTTGAGAACAGCTAAGTAAACTTCACTACGAGCGCTTCAAAGTGATACAGTTTTTTTAGGTTTATTAGTTATATTACTTATAACTTGCTGAAAATAATATTATAATAATAGTTAAGTGATTATTAGGCACCACCAGGTATGTCTTTGGGGATGTAAATAATAATTGTTTTCTTTTTATATGTATCAACTTTTTATAAACCATTTTATTTACGATACACAAAACAAAGTTAAATCGCACATTATTCAAACATCTAATAAGTCGGCCGAGGCAAAGACCAGGGTCTTTATTGTCTAACAAAATGGCATTGGAGATGAAGTTGATTTTGAGGTAATATTGACAATTACCTTTGATAACGATTCCCGTAGGTCGAATTACAAATTGAAGATCATTTTCATTACCATTAGAATCAGACATTAATGCCCCACGTTTGGTTTTGAATAATCCGAGACAATATACATGTAATCCTTTTAGGAACTACTTACGTAGCGTGAAACAACTTAAAACAATAACATATGAGTAACAATACCTCAACATGTCAAAAGTGTGAAATAACTTGTTGAACCACGAACCCGCCACGGTTGTCCGTTGCTGGACCCCTCCTGGGGTGCTACCCCTCACGACGCACCAGAACACATGGCACGTCGCTACCACCTGGGGACCAAGCCCGAAAAATGGGCGTCAGATGACCCCGCTTCCGACGCCCAAGGTCGCCTTGCAACGGGTCAGATGAGTAGCCCCGTCGCCTGCTACTTCAGCCGCTGAGGATAGGGAGAGCGGCGCACCGTGATACCGGCACTCCTCTCCCGCCGTGGCCCCTCACCGTCAGCTATTGTGTCTCCCATACAACACCACAGCCCACCTCAGATGCGGTGCTGCCCATACAGCACCGCAGTCTACCCGTTGCCGCTCCATTCAGGACTTAGAGGCAAAGCCCAGAGGAGCGGCCACTCTGGGGCCGCCGGCCCCAGAGTGGCTTGGGCAGACAGCCCAAGCCAGCTCGGCCCCTGGTTCCTCTTCGCTTCACCGTGGGTGACGAAGCCATGGCTACTAAGCCCCACCGCCACGACAAGGCGGGAACCCTTCCGGTGTGTTGAAGTCGATGCCTAATCTAATCCAAACCATCTAATACACACTTTTCCTGATTTGTAGTTGAAAAGAGTTTGACGTCTGGGGACCACTTCTTAACTTCTCTTTTTCGTGGCGTAACCAGTTCTGGGTTCGACCACGTCGTTATAAGGCCAGTTCTAAAGAGGACCATTTCTGCTTTTGACCTATTCTTTATTTGACTGAGTTATGTATGGTGTGCATGGGTTTGATGTTTGGGGACCACTTCTTAATTTGTCTTTTTCTTGGTGTGACCAGTTGTCGATTCTAACACTTCGTTATAAACAATTCCAACTATCGATCAAGAGTGTGTATTGATTATGTCATTGTTCTTATTTAGGTATAGATCAGTATCTGTCGATCAGTTGGATACATCTCCAAGCATCTGCTTTGCGATAGATTATCTATTTTATTGGCTTTATATTACTTTTCCCAAATAATGAAGTCCCCGTATATTTTGATTCAAAAATTATTCACTGAAACATACTCCTTATTAATAACACAACTTTAACGGATTAAATGGTGTTTATTTTATATTATTACACGATTGCCCAAAAAAGAGAGTAATGTTTTCAGGGTTCATGTATGTATGTATATTAAAACTGCAAGTTATATATATTTATAGAATCGTTTCCTAAAGCCCTTTATTTTCTGGGCAGTCATGTAAAAATGTAGGCTCTAAAAAAATGAAAAACAAACGCGATTAAATGCTTAAAGTTGTTAAATTTGTATGTGTTACAATCGTGAAAACCTTCAAAACTATTACTCTTTATTTCTAAAACTATATCCATCACATAAAACTCGCGAACTCTCTAGTGAGTTCTTACTTGATTTGACGGCAACGAACGATGCGAAGAGCTTAGATACGTAAAAGCTCAGAACACAGACGTTCAGCGGCACGCTCTGACACTTTCATCGCCTTTTTCCTTTAGAAGCTGTGCAATGATTTACTTTTTGAAGTCGTCACATTTTGCAATCAACATAATAATATTTAATTGATGTCAATTACGTTATAAGTTCTTTAATTGATTTAAACTATTTTGTTGACGACAAATAACATATTACAAATTAAGTGGCAAAACTGTTCTAGTTCTAAGGCCCCCCACCAGGTGGATTGACGAAATAGTGAAAGTCGCGGCTAGCCAGTGGTTACAAGTGGCTAATAGCCATTCTATGTGTTGTTCTGTGGGGGAGGCATTTTTTTTGCAGTGGACGACTGCCGGCTGATGATGATGAAGTAAGAAAAATTACGTTAGGGATCAAATACGTCAGCACGGATTTCAAAAACATCAGATGCTCATCATCAGAGCTTGTACACTGAGAAAAAGTCAAAAGCGCCCTAACGACGGCCAATTTATATGGTATAAGGCGAAAAACCGACCAAACGTAAATACGTACAAAAACGCCTTCCAACTAGAAGGCGTTAAACGAGGTCATCAAAGGCGAATGTTTCTTTTCGTCTTCATTTAAGGTGTATTTTGTGGTCTTTTTTAAATATTGACTTTTCGATGAGGCTGATTACGTCGTACGTTATAGTGATAATCACCGTATATAAACCGCCGTAAAAGTAAGGTATATTTTATGGTCAATACTGCAATTATTATCGTATAACAAGTTCAATTCTGAAAATACTTTACGGAAGGCGTTTTTGACGGTTGTGTTTATTATAAAACATGGTACACTTTTATTGATTGGTGAAAATCATCTTCAGAGTTGTGAATGCATCTTACGTATTTACAATTCAACGGTAAAAGGTCAAATTCGATTTAAGCCTTTAAGTCGTTTTTCTCAGTGTAGAGAAATTGAGAAAAACACTTTTGACTGCACCTGCGAGCACCCGGCAGGCACGGCAGTGTATTACCAGTTAATTTATAATATTTTAATAGGTATGAAATTTGAATGAATTTCATACCTATTAAAATATTATAAATTAACTAAATTAAATTCATTCAAATTTCATTTCAAAGAGAATTCTATTCCTCTCTAGTGTCGGAAAACACCACAAAGTTATCGTAACGCCACCACATATTTGAAGCAATCATTAACTTCATGTACGCACTGTAAAGCGTACAGCTCTGACAGTAAATATCGCCTTTAGCTCATTTCAAAAGCCTCTAACAGAATTCCCAGAGTCAACAGAGCCAGTACAAACAGGCGACAGGCACAAGCCACTGCACCGAACGCTGCCTGCTATCATGTAAATGAACACACAATACATGTAAGCCAATATTCATGAGTCAGTAAAGCTAAAGGGTGGGTTCTAACGCGTAACGTGCTCATACTGTATACTCTCGGCTCTCAGTTTGGTAATACTACCCAAAAGCAAGCGAAACCGAGGTGTATTTCAGTTTTCGTTATTCTACACATTTAAATACTTTGTAAAATAGTGCTTTCAAAAACAGTTTCATCATCTTTTTTACGGAGATATGACTTAAGTAGGTAGGTTAGGTCATAAAAAAGTCTTCTTCTTAAAGAAAATTTATTAATCGAAGTTCATTTCATCAAAATTTTCGAACCAAAGGCAAAAACCATTAGGACATAAAAAATAACAACATTTCAACATTCACAAACATTTGAAAGAAATTCAATATCCATGATGAATAAATAATATTTATACTGTATAAGTTTTACATCACTGTGCTGAAATGCAGTTCACTTGTTTAAGTTAATATTATAGACATTATAACATATTAATATTAAATATAATATACATTATATATTAAATATGTAATGTATATATTATACCACAGTGTAAAACCTATAAAACTATGCGCCCCACGTTTTCCGTGGGGTGCAAGCAAAAGATAAGTAGTTAAAAGTGAATGTAGTCATTCAAAAGACGTATAAACAGAGAGACAGGAAAGCACTATAAAATATATTCACGTCACAAACATGTTTTTTCAACTACAAACTACTCATTAAATACAGTAAACAAATCTCAAAAAACCTCCATCAAAACCAAACACAGATATATCTCAACTGAATAGCTAATAACAAAACGCTTGTACTCGTATTCTCGAATAGTGAACCCACTCACCTCTAAACAAATAAATAAATCAAGTCGACACCAGCCCGCTCAAAGCAATAGAAAGCTTTTGTACGCCAGTTCTAGCAGAGCAAAAGTATCCACGACATTATTTTGAAATAAAGCTATTTGTTTTTCGTACTGAGCTCACATAATACTCTTCCAGACAATTATAGGCCATTAGAGCTCATAATGGATCTATTGGGTTATATCGAGGTTTGTATCTTAATTACTGATGTGCTGAAACAAAAGTCAACGTGTACTGGACCCAAAACAAAGAACGTATGTGTATTTATTTTTATACTGAGTATAAAACACAATGGTTTAAGATTTTTTATGCTACCGCCTCTGACAAACTAAGAATAATTGCTCTGAGGATATCGCACAGTTCATCACAGATATGGCAAAACATTTTTCAATACATTACGAATGCAGTTGAGACCAGTCGAAACAGACAAATGTATAAAATGTATATCTTATGTGTCTCAGTATAAAACTATTCCTACATTATTAATCTTTTATCGGTAAAAATATTAAGTAGGTAACATTTTATTGAAGTCTGGTCCTTTACGTGTAATGGATCTCTAAGGGATGGAATAAGTATAGCAATAACATCACAATATTACATTATTTATTGCTTTTTAAAGTTAGATGTAGTCATATTCCTAGGCTCTTTAATAATCTAACTGATGTTTTTTTATTGCGGATAGGCTAGCCTTTGACCACTATCTCACCTGATGGTAAGTGATTATGCGGTAGAAGATGTTTTTCCGGCTAACCTACAATTAACTCTCAAGGACATTTGCTGCAACATACTGGGCTTGGCGACAGATTTTCCACTTGTGGCTGGTAGCTAGCCAGGTTGGCATTCTAAAAGTGAAAATACAAAAATTGTAAAAAAAAGTGTAAATTCTACCCTCAATGCTGTAATGATTGCCATCTTAAGACAACAACCGGGACCGACGGCTTAACGTGCCCTCCGAAGCACGAAAGCGCTCAGTAGTAATGTCACTAGCGGTAACCCATCCAACTCATGACCGCAGCAGACGTTGCTTAACTGAGCTGATCGATTAAGTGCGGCTAAGCAAACTTCGCTACGAGCGCTTCAAAAGGTACAAAGGTGCCTAATCATACCACATATTTTCAATAGAGAGCCTGATCGATGCGACTCGTAATTAAAACGATGAGATTCATTTGATGCAACGAATAAGTATTGTATTGCATTCGGGGCAAAGTGGCCAATAGGCTGGAAATGCTATGGACGTGGGCTGTTTATATGCTTGTAGTGGCCGTTAGGTTACTCATATGATTTCGTTGTATTATCTGTAATTTTATTTTAAACAACAACAAAACAACAGTAAAAGCGCTCGTAGCGAAGTTTGCTTAGCCGTTCTTAACATATCAGCTAAGTTAAGCAACGTCCGCAGCGGTCATAAGTTAGATGGGTGACTGCTAGTGGCATTACTACTAAGCGCATATTGCGAATGCCCGCCTAGCTAGCTATACCACCTTCAACTAGAAAATCTGTCGCCAAGCACCTAACAGCGTTTTCCAGCAGCTGTCCTTGAGAGCCAGTAATTCTAGGTTAACCTAAACAATATCTTTGGCCACGTCATCACTTATTCTTATTATATTTGGGGGTGATATGTCCTGCACTGACGCCCCGTTTGGGGTTATATTGTGTATTTCCCCCGCCAGCTTCTACCCAAGCCATCCCAACTCCACGTCATCACTTACCATCAGGTGAGATAGTGGTCAAAGGCTACTCTAATAGCAATAAAAAAAACGATATTGGTATACCTTGATACATTTTTGTCAGAAAGAACGATAACTTTAAAATTAAACAATATAAAAATTTAACTTTGTGACAAACTATATTATGATAGAGTTATGAAAATCACTTATTCAAAATAAATTCAATTTAAACATCTTGAAATGATAAATAGGTCTGCGAAATATTATGCCTGCGCATTTTATGGGACCGTAAATCATTTTTCACTAAAATACTATGCTAATCTCGCCAACGTTATTAAATTTTGTTTACTAAATGTAAACTCTAAAGAGCAAGATTATTTACGCACGAATGGCAATCGAGAGATGGGGATAAATAACGGATGGGTTCACAAAAGGAGTGCCAAACACAATGCCGTTTTAGTCTAGTGGAGCGCCCTGACAGTGGTAGGCAATAGCCTTTGTAGACAGTTTATGTGCTGGCCAGTATTGCAGTATAACGGGCAGTAAGAGCCTGTACAAGACGTCCAAATTAATTTAGACATTGTATTGTCAAGCCTGTAGTTAATTTGTAACTGCGCTTCTTTGTTAATGCAATATGTTATTTTTACGGATACACACATACATTTACTGAAAAGATTTGGGATTAGAGAATGATCCTTATGAAAAATATTTGAAAAACACAACTTTCTAAAAGTTTCACTTTCAAATCGTATGGAATACTGACAAGGAATAATATCAAAACGATTATGGATATAGGAATAGTTCTACCTTAAAATATGAACTGGTATTTTATAGCTTCTGATAATGATGGCGTTTTTTGGGCTTGTTGTTATTATCAAAGTGCTTACCAGTTTCTGATGGCGGCTCCACCAGCTCAATGATGAGTTATTTATATTATACGGTATATATTATCGGAGTAAAAAAATACTTAGGTACCTTATTGATTTTTCTTCAGAATCCATTTGAAAGTTACAGAAAATGATTGCAATAACATACAGCAAACAAACTCATCAGTGTCAGACAACTAGAATAGTTAACTCAGTGGTAATAACAAAAATGTTTAGTCTTAAAATTAAATGCAGTAAAGGCATCTTTCCGCCAAAATATCGTATTTATTAATAGGACATATGGTGCCGGGTTAGAATGTCACCTCCCCATTTCTTCCCGTGGGTGTCATAAGAGGCGACCAAGGGATCCAAATGAGCAGAATGCCACTTCTCACGTGGATGTGAGTAGGGTGTTGTGTGCATTACACGCACAACAGACTGTATACCATCTTAGTGCCCTGCCAGGGCTTCATACAATATGTTCCTGTGTTCCTGTCTGTGTTGTTAGCGTAAACATATTATTCGTAATATGTGTGTTTCGTCCAGTGTGTGACAGAAAACCTTTAGAATGACCCTGAAACTGTGCCCGGTGAATGGTGATAGGTTCGCCCCCTACTACGTGGGACCAAAATCCAATGTGTGATAATATGTATGTATGCACCGACGTGTCGTCAAGAATGCCACGTTATCTAACAACTGTAGTGTCTTCTCTATCTCTGTGTCTTCTGTAGCCATAGGCTTAGGATGTACAAGACCAACAGTGATGGATGAACGGTGTTACAAAAAATGAAATGTAAATGTGTGAGTGACATAGTGTTGTCAAGACGCATGCGTAATACTATCGACAGTTTTAGTGGTTGAATCATAGGACACATTCGTTTGAAATTATGCCCTATATAGTTCATTGAGACTATTGTAATGACCGTAAACAACACTGAAATCACAGAAATGCAAAATATGCAATTTCCTTAACTTAGACCACTTATTTTTCCAGTTATTATGATTTAAAAACCAAACTACTTAACTGATTACGATGAAATTTCAATGGGGTGAATCTTAAAGTATATCCTTTCAAACAAAATACGGTGTTTGAAACCAAATATCATAACATGAATACAACCTTATTGAGAACCTACTCCTATTTTTGATCTGTTAAAAATAAAACTCATTCAAAGTTGAAGACAAATGCATTTATTGTAGGTCGAAAATGGCACATGTGGTAAGCAAAGGTCGAATTTGTCCCTTATGTAAACATAGCTCTTTGGGCTGTAGAAATGACGATGTGTACATTATTTCGATTATCTTTGCTAACTGGCCTACTAAACATATAATTCTATAAAGACTGCTTTTAAGTGTTCAAGCCGTATTATCATTATTTTTGTTTTAGCTTTTAAACTTCTTAAGAGCTAATTTTTTTCCGTAACTTAGAACATTAGTTAGTAAGTTTTTTCCTTGGAGACAGTACTTGATTTGAAGGAGCAGGTAATGGCTAACGGTGGTGATATATCTCTATATACGTAAGGACAAGGCCAACTTATTTTCAAAAAAAAAAAAAAAATTTGTGTCAGGATAGCCAAACGCTAGAGAAGGGTTGTTAGATTGAATCTAGATATCCTACAGTCTTTACATAAAAAAAAATGTTTGACCATGTATTTTACTACAAATTAAACTGTTACTTGTGTCATCATTTCCTAAAGCTATTGACTACCATTTCCACAGCTTCATGCATTCAGGGACATTAAAAGTTGGTATTGAGTCTTTCATTAGTATACATCGATGTTTTCTTTGTATGAAGCATTTTGATTCAAAGTTTACTAAAAAACTGTAGTTTTTATTTAGAGTCCATCAATAATCCGAACCCTATTATCACATACTATATACGCGTGCATACAGTTATTTCAAATTCTGTTAAATAGTCTTTTGTATGAAGATACTAATATTTTATGACAGAAGTCAGAGATATTTCCAATTATTTATTGAGTGTTAGGGGAACTTTTTACAGAAAACATCATAATACATTTTGAATGATATATCTTGTGATAATATTTACTCCCTTATTCGTAAATACTCAATAAGCTACTAACTGATCTGTCAACTTCTCGCTAATTTTAATGTATATATATTATTTTTTTTAAACTAATTTATGATTAAACTAACTACCGGTAATTTTTGAGGTTCGAATATGTACCCGAGAAGTCACTTCGAACGTACAGGTCAGGCAATGTAATTTGATAATCAGTATGAAGAGAAACCTATTATCTAATATTTCCATAGTTTTTATAACTCATTTTAAAACAAAATGACGAAATAATGATTATCAAAAAAGCAGTACAAATAAACATAAATTACCTGTGAAACGTGTATATATTCGGGCTACTGCGTCTTGTAACCTCACATTCACTCACTGAACAAGACACCATGCATGCAGAAAACATATGTTATTATAATAATCGTAAGATATTTGAGTAAATACATAAAATTCGATCCAACTTGGAAGCGGCCGGGACGCTATGGCCTCTTACTCGCGTAAAAAATGACATACCGTCTTCTTGTTTCACTATCTCCTTTTCTCTCGCGACGGTTTGTAGCAGCTTAGGACCTTTCACTCCCGCACTTCATTGGTCTTTTGAGCGTAGCGAAAAAATCTTATGTCTATAGTTTCGGCCATAGGCTTATTGAGCATAGCGAAAAAATCCTGTCTATGGTTTCAGTTGAAAATAATCCTATCAATCATAATAATGGAGAATAACACCCTAAAATTTTTATACAAAAATTTAATAATAAACCAACTACTAGTTATTGTGCTAAAAGCTTTCTTACTCTATACAAATTGTACGACGGAAACTGAATTATATACGAGTAGAATTCCAAAGGGCGTATTTTGATATTTGCAGACACAATCCCGAACACTATCGTTTTGAGATTTGTATCACTGGTTGTATTGATATACTTGTGACATTATCGGTGGTACCTCTGGGTGTCGTAAGAGGGGACTAAAGGTAAATCTCTGAAGATGAGCAGCAGCGCCTTCTCAGGAACTGATATCTAAAACTGCAATACCCAAGACACCTGTCAAGCGTGAGGATTACGGCAAAAACCATTTGTGGGGGAGGCGGTATTAAGTAGTGGACAATCCGGCTGATACAGTGACCTTTTCAAAACATTTGACGTGGCTGATAATATTATTAGTAAGCTAAATTAAGAACTTATATCTATGTTTATTCTGGTTAAAGTCCTTTAAAAATAAAATCAAAAGAGGGTTAAAAATAAAAATCTAATTTATTCAGTACGTTTCGAGTTCCGGAAACAAGACTTCGCAGTGGATCGAGTGTTGTTAACATCAGAGGCATGGCGATGTGATTAATCGGGCCCGACCTTGCTATCGCCGTGTGATCTGTGTACGCCCTCATCTCAAGAGTTCACTTATATACTCGAATGACATCAAAGAGTTTCGAATCGAGTCGAGTCATGTTGAGAATGCGTAGGAGCGCTAGGAGCCATCACAAATTAGTGCTTTTAATTAAAGTTAATACTTCATATCAAGTTGCTGTTATCTGTATATATTACATATATAGCGTAGTTATTCAATACCACAGAATATATTGTACACGTCTAAAATCCGCAAGATTGTTTTTTTTTTTTTTTTTGTGTCACCTGTGCTATCATCGATCGCATCGAATCGAATAATTATACATTAAAATTCGTTGATCCGTTTAGAAGTTATTGTGGAATCAAGAAACTCACAAACATACACACATGAATCCTGAAAACATAACGCTCCTTTTTTTCGGCAGTCGTGTAAAAACTGTGACATTACATTGTTTTTACCGATTCTTTCTGAAAGATTTTTGATAATGGAAGATTGTACTTACGACAGCGGAACACAATCTATCGTTACTTCTATTCAAATACTACTTGGAGTAAGTGGCTGTCGGACGCTTAAAAAGTCAAACCTACATTTTCTAACTGTATATACAGAGAATATATGAATATTTATTACGATAGTAACAACGAGTGATTATTTATCTATCTAGCGAAACTATTTTTAATATTCGGGCGGTATTTTCGTATAACAACTACCTATCAAAAAAACATCAAGCGATTCTTTTTCATCTCATCTTAAAGGTCACTGAAAAAGAAACATTAGAGAATGAAAAATAAGTCCTTACTTTGCTGACAACTTTCAATCAATTATCACTTCACCCTCTCCGCTCGGTCTAGTTGATGGCCTTCCTTATTCTCGTGTCTACTATTAATCTTTTTGTTGGATTGGACACCAGGGCTAGATAATATTGCGACTGAGGGAAAACTGCCTCGTATAGTGCGTTATAAAACAGTAAAATGGAGTTATCTTGGACAGAAGCAAGAAACTGTTCGTCACAAACTGTTATCATGCTTACTGAATTTTTTAGAAAATAATGTAGATTGAGAAGAAGAAAATCTGTGGTCAATCACCTAACAGTGTAATCTGGCAGCAGTTCTCGAAGTAAAATAACAGGCACATGAGACTTAATTAACAAAATAGCACGAACTACTACAAACTACGAGTATATAAAATACCACAGCCGCTATAATAAAAGCATTTAGACAACCTATAAGTAATTGCAGACTCACAGGCAGTCCAGCTCACTACGAGTTGGCAGCGTGCTCAGCTTGCTGGCAGCATTGCCACGTTAAATTGCAATACTTATTCGTTGAGCCAAATAGTTGCCAACATTTTGACAACTGTATGTCTCAAGGTGACTTGCTACGTCACAATCCCGAAAAAAAAACTACTTGTAGGTATTATTATTTAATATTTTTGTTATCATGTGAACCGATTTATAACAATATTTTTTAGGGTTCCGTACCCAAAGGGTAAAAACGGGACTCTATTACTCAGACTTCGCTGTCTGTCCGCCCGTCTGTCACCAGGCTGTATCTCAAGAACAGTGATAGCTAGACAGTTGACATTTTTACAGATGATGTATTTTTATTGCCGCTATAACAACAAATACTAAAAATAAAATAAATATTTAAGGGGGGCTCCCATATCACAAACTTGATTTTTTTACCGTTTCTTGATCGATACTAGTAACGGTGAAAGGTTTAACTATTTACAGAATGTATAGTTTTATGTTCTCTTTAAATATAATTAATAAAAATAAATAAATTATGAAGGGGGCTCCCATACAATAAAAGAGGTTACCTACCCAGCTCAACCGGACACTGCGAAAAGTGTCTGTAACTTGCAAGATTAGGTTATAGATAATGCTACGGAAGCCTTCATGCGCGAGTCCCACTCGCACTTGGCCGGTTTTTTATTTATTTAATACGGTGTATGTCCACACGGCCGTGTGGTGCCAAGTTAGAATGTTACCTTCCCCTTTCTTCCCGTGGGTGTCGTAAGAGGCGACTAAGGGAAAAATACTGGAAGGTGGGAGCATCTTCTGAAGAACTGACAACTCTACTGCGATTCCCGAGACGCATGCCAAGCGTGGGGACTATGGCAAAACTTCCCAGGGGGAGACCTTGTTAAATAGTGGACGCTCCGGTTGATGTGATGATGTCCACACGGTGGTATTCAACAACATTGCTGTTTAATGTCAAATATCTAAAAAAGTTATGTTATGTTTTTTTTCATGGGATAGTAGGGCAAACGAGCAGGCGGCTCACTTGGTGGTGAGTGATCAAGTATTTGTGTAAAACTTTTAAAACATATAAACAAACTCGGCTATTCGATCTTTATTAGCGAGAGAGCTTTCAAATGTTCGGAATAGTGTGTGGGGACTCCGATCGTTATCAGGTTTGTAAACCAATTCGTGTGATTCATTTTTGAATTGACAAGTGCAGTGCTCGGGTTTATAACACAAATTTCACATGCTTCGATAATATTGAGCTACTTGCAATGACAGAAATAACTATTATAATGGCAAGATTATTCCTAAACTATTATCTCACTATATTGATATCGAGCATCCATGTTAAGGTGCACATTGTTGAGATTACCTCTCCACTCTGCTCCGGTAAATACTGGGACTAGTAAGGAGTGAAGGGAGCTGGAGAGTCTACAAAACACCTAGGTACGGGAACTGTTCATGGACTGCCAACTGTCAAAAGTCGTGGACTAAGGCGCACAAGCTACGGTGGTTAAGCTACGTCTTGCAGAAGAACAAGCCACTGCTTGTTCGTCACCAATCTCGCCATCGCTTCACTAAGCGAGCATATCTTGGCTGAACTTGACACCGGTGGCGTCCAGTTGGATGCCCTAGGTACCGTTGGTCGGATTTTGGTTGGAGTTTGAAAAGGACCTATAAGAACTTAACCAGCCTGATTGGAGAGCAGTGGTATTTTTTTCCAAGCATGACCCACTTCGGTTTCACCGTGCTGTCTCAGTAAGTAAGTATTTTACAAAATTACGAGTTGATAACTTATAAAAAATATTTTGTAGAACAACGTAAGTTGAACTATAGGAGTCGCTCCATCTCCGCACGATGGTCAAGCACGAGAGGACAAATTAGAGTTATGAGTCATATGTCATGTAAGTTTAGCGGTCAGAGCCGGCTTTGGGTGGATGGCGTGGGTTCAAATCCCGCACGTGATTATAAATACTTATTGCTCTCTTAATTTTGTTATGAAAAAACTCCTTGATTTGATTTTTATGACATGAGACAGCAGCTGTGGATATAGAAATAGTATGTATTATCCGCTGTAGCAGTTTACGCCGAATCCGATGGTATAAGAGTTGAATTAAATATATTCCTTTACTACCTGAAATCGTCGTCGGCGTTTGCCTGATGTCAAATTGCATAAAAGTCAATACTATGGCAAATTTAAAATACGGCCACATTATTAGACACGTCTATTGGGATCAAACAATATGGTGTCATGTTCATCGTAACAAAGGTCTATCATATTTTGTAGGCTAGAGAGATTAAATGTATCTTCCTATTAGTTATTCCTTACGTTGGTGAAATTGGCCCTTACTGATACTGGAACTGTCGCAGTAGTGACCTTCACTATCATTCGAATATCCTGTCAATCTCGTCACTTGTTAACATCTAACCTCTAATTCATAATGCCGAGTTGACATTTGGTAAAACAAAGTATTATGTGCGAAGTTGCTACAGATTTTTTTCAAGTTACCTAATCAGTGTCTCGTCCATTCTGTAGGTAAAGTATTTGTATAACTTACCCGAGCCATGTGCAGCTGTTTCCCTCCACTTTACGTTAGCTAATGTGTCAGCGAGCTAAATTCGAATTAGCGTTTGCTAATCGACTTCGGAGACGCGAACTCCATAATACGTGCTAAGCGTTTTACCTAAAACTGATATTAATAGATTTAGTGGTAATATTCGGGGAATAGCCTTCGTTAGTCACTAGTTAAGGAATTCATTGACTAAGTATTATTTAAAGAACAGCAATGCATGCTTGCGGCAATGCTTTTTAAATAATAATTAATTTTTAAACAATATATAGTAAATTAAAAAAATACGGCATCACAGAATTGGTGGTGGGTCATGGAATATCAAACTACTAGCCTAAGTAAATTCTTTCGCACTATTTTGATATTCTTAATTCAATTTGGAACCTCAATGGATACTCTTTCACCAAGCAGTACAATCTCAGACCAAGCAGTTGCAAAGTTATTTGAGTATTGATTAAGGATTTAAGGTTTGTGGTGATTATTTTTTTGTCTTATGGAGGATTACAAGGACATTAACTTGTAATCGGTATAAAGAAGCAACTCTTCTACCTCCAGTTGTCCCAGGTTTACAACATTCAACACTATAATTCACACTTATATTCCAGATAAATATCGAAGCACGTTTACTTAAACTTTTCTGGGAGTAGATAGCGCCTAGAGTGTCTGGGCCGCTACTACAATTCAACGAAGTTTTGTTTTTCGTATTTCACACTTTATACAACGAAAATTTAATTTGCGGTACGAAGTTCGTTGTTTCATATAGTCTATGGTTGAACCGCATCGTTTATCAGTCAGAAAATATTTATTATTAATAAAGAGTATAAATATATGTATCTGGCACATAGCCGAAAAAATCTTAAGTCTATGATCTGGCATCAATATAATATACATGGCAATTGTTTTTTCTCCATATCAATCCGTACACAGTGTAGATCTTGTTAGGGCAATTATGGTATTATTCATGCTTTATATACTTTTCATCTTGATCCAAGAATGCATATTTGTACCTACACGACCTTGAAGTTTGACACCATAAAAGCAAACGATTAAGTTATTATTTCATATTTGGGAAATGTACAAACAATACGAATCAAATGTTTTTTTATTCAGAATTAATACAGACAAATGCTTGCTAGTCTGTGCTACGACTAAAGTAAACATAAGAATCAAGTAAAACACCCACGCGACATTGGCGAAATTGTGGAAATACCGCAGAACCCACTAAATAAAATAAGAAGAAGAAGAAGAAGAAGTAAAACATAAGTACATACCTAAGCCAAACCGTATTTTGCTTGTTTCTTTCGGACCTGAAGTTCGATACATCGACGAATTAGAGTATCCTTGTACTATCCCTGACTTCTGATTGAAATTACTTTCATTACTTGAAAATTTTCTTTGAAGTCTCTAACACAATTAAGTATTATTAAAATACTCCTGTGATACCTATTCTATATACAAATTACCCCCGTCACATACTAAATTGAAATTTTCATAGCGGAGCTTGCCTAGTGATTACTAGATAACCGATCAAGTATGTTGGCTGCGGTCATCCGTCGCAATGCTTGGGTTCTTGTTACTTAATAGCAGTCGTTATTGCATGGTGCAAGGGCATATTGCGAAGTACTGCCTGGAAAACTACTACAAAGGAACAACAAAATCCGACACCAAGCACCACACAGTGCGTTTCAGTTACTGTCCTTAAGAGCCAGTAATTTTAGCTGTAGATTGTTAAATTCTCCTTCAATAATCACTAACCATCAGGTAAGATTCTGGCCATAGGTATTCAATACTTATAATAAAACTGTAACAGGTCCAATTCTGTACATTGAAGATATTTAAAAAATATATATTTGCGAACACTCTGTAGCTAGATATTGATGCTAGAACTGTATTTTTTATATTTTTTTCTGTCTGTCTGTCTGTACCCGACCGCGCATCACGCCAAAACTACTTAATGAATTGCAATCAAACTTAGCACAATTTGAGATCTTACTACAAAGAAGGTTATTGTATACTTTTTATCCCGAAATTTAGCACGGTTTCCTCGGGAAAGTGGGTGAAAGTCAAAATTTACACTTAGTTGTAATTTATTAACGCGTAGTCCAATTTCAACCATTCTTTTTTTGTTACTATAGTGACGAGTGACCCTACGGTCAACCCGGCACCCCACGAGCAGCCCGGCTCCTCACAGGCAGCCCGGCACCCCGCGGGCAGCCCGGCACCCCGCGGGCAGCTCGGCATTCCACGGGCAGCCCGGCACTGCATGAGCAGACCCTTACCCCACGGGTACCCCGGCACCCCACGGTCAATCTGGCACCCCACCGGCAGCCCAACATCTCACGGGCAGCCTGGCACCCTTATTTAGTTTTGCATGCTTGCTAAGATAAAATCTAAAATCTGAACACTCGCCTCAATCAGTTTTTTTAACTATCTGTCTTTAGCCGGACACATTTCGTAGACTGCGCAATGGAAGTGCACAATATCTCTATCTTTATATATCTTCGTTATACCGCCAAAAAAGGAGAACCTCTGCGAAAAGACGCCGTTTTAAAATCGAAATTCCAAAGAAACTCACAAATTACTTTGCTTCAACATTTATGGTGCGAACCGCGAAGGAACTTTGTGCGGGTACGGCAATCGCGAACGAAGTCGCAGGTACAGCTAGTATACTAATATTTACAGACTAAAAATTATAACAACAACCATAAATAACAGAAAATCGAAATTATCATTAATATAAATAGATATAATACCATTTTTATCATTTAGAAAGTAAGACACCTATAGTAACCAGAAGTTGAACGTAACATTCTTAGGGTCGCGCTGACTAAAGGCACGGCACGACACGATATTTTTTCCGGATCGAGTTTTGATTTTATTAAAATGAGTTTAGAATTCATATAACTTTATTTCGATACAATGAAAACCTGGCTTCCTGTGTTCCAGCATGCCACGCACGTCGTGTCAGGACACGAGAAGTATTGTATATATTTTCTTCAACTTAGCGATCCGTATTTGTTTCTCTTCATCTTCAGCCAGAACTGATTTTAATACTAAATCCCTATCTCCATCAACTTTGGGAATACGCTATATTTGCCTCGGTATCAAGGCATTCCTTCAGGCTGCCGAAGCATGCCCTGCAATGCCAAGCCGTCAGTGATCGCCGGCCCCTTATGTCCAAGGCTGACGTCAGTCTTAATTTGTACCAGTCGCTGTATCTGACCCAGTTTTCGAAACGCAATTTATTGATGAGCACCTAACAACATCTAGGCTAAGTTTCTTTCTACAAAGCTTGACAGTCTAAGTAAATGAAAATGGATAAGCTTTGCCAATAATGAAAAACTTTCAGTTTGTTCTTTATTGAGGTTTCTATAAATGTTAAACAAAATACAAACTTGTTGACTGGTCCGTCGGCGTAATATTTCTTTAACTGAAAAGTATTTGTTTTGTATTTCAAACTTGTATCCATTTTTAGAATAGTGAACGTAAGTTATGGATTTATTTTTATATTAGAAACTCGTTCAGACCTATAATAGAGAAATATCTCGTTTTTGTAAACATTTTGAAGCGTGATAGTAGGGCATTGTCTTTTCGCTTGCATGGCTAGCTACATTTTCAAGTAGAAATATAGTCGCTAAGAACTTTTTTTTATTTGTGACCAAAACAAGCTCGATGCCCACCTGATATTAAGCGGACTAACCTCTGCCTTTAACAGATGCATTTCGTCATCTTGAGAAATAGTTGTAAAGTCTCATTTGCCTGTAATTCAAGCTCTCAAAGACTGCTGGCAGAACACACCGTTACTTGAACGGTGTTTTCTGACAGCAGTGGTTTGCAGTAATATCAGGTGAGATTTGTTCTGGAAAACTTCTTATTAATTTCGCCAAAACTTCCCACTAATGAAAACCGACGTCAGGAAGGATTGGCTTAATAGTAAATTTATATTCAATGTTCCGAGCGAAGACAACAACTCTTCAGCATTTTTCATGAAGAGAAAGGCGTTGATATTATTCTGCCTTGCTAAAGCATGGTTACAGGTGGAAATGAAGGAATTTTACAATTGCGATAAGTACGAGCAATCGATGCTAAGCGGCACTGCGGAGGAGCACTGGCGCTCTTTCAGCCACATAGTATTGACGACACAGTGTAACTTGGTAATGCAGACGATTGACTATTTTGAGACACACATGGGAGAAAGACATAGTTACACTATCTTAGTACATTACTGTTTTATGTTAAATGATCCAAAAGTATTTAAAAAAATATTAAAAATTATTATTTTAAAAAATGCCTTATAACACTGCATTATACCTAAAATATTCGCCGGTTTTTATGTACAGCTATCAAAAACTATATAATGCTAAGCGACAGATTTGTAACTTGATGGTGGTACCCCTCCACGCTCTCAGAACGAATTTCCCTAAACCATACAATCGCTAAAATGTTCACTAGCACTTGATTTTTATTTTTCATTTAATTGAGAGTTGTTATACACATAACATTATTTGGTCGACAAATAAAACAACAGTTCTCTTTATTAAAATATTTAACAGTGAGTGCATGTAGTACAGCATATTTGGGATTCAAGGCTCACGCTAATTTTACTGGATTATCCTAGGTCGTATTGTGCATATTCGTCTGGTTTAGTTTACGAGACGATCATACACAAACAAACCAGACAAACGCACTAGATGAACAAACATCTCAAGTACAAAACCTATTCAAAAGGATTTAGTGGTTCGAAGATTATTTTATTATCAATAAGTCTCAAGTGCTTGTAATTTGGTCAAAGACTAGGCCTAGAATTACTGGCTCTCAAAAACTGTTGCCGTAACGTAGCTGGAGCTTTGCGACAAGTTTTATACATGAGGGTGGTAGTTAGCCAGGCGATCATTTGCAAAATGTCCTTCAACCATGCGGAACGCTTAAGCTGGCAGTGGGGATTGAACCATGGATCTGCAGCATGACAGTCTACAGCTATTACTGCTCGAATATCACTCCTATTACTCCTTTGAAAACCTATAGTTTCCACGTTTTCATAGGAAGCCTAGTAAACCAGTTCCCATCCTCGTTTTAGCCCGTTTAACATCTTCAACCACATCATAACTTACTGTATCAGCCGGATAGTCAACTGCTAAACACAACCTCCCCCATAAAGGGGGGTTCTGCCATAATCCCCACGCTTGGCAGGCGGCTTCGAGATCTCAGTGTGAAATATCAGTTCCGCAGAAAGCGTTGCTGCCCACCTTCTAGTGTCATCATAACTTACCAACTTCTTATTATAGTGGTCAAAACCTATTTATATAAAAAAACTTAATATTTTGTTCATATGCAAAATACAGATGCAGTAATGGCAAAATGCCAGTAAGTCATAAAACGGCGTCATAAATGACTTATTATAGACGGAAATGGCGCAATAACTTTTGGAAAACACGTTTGACTAATAACTACAGCCATTTTATTGCTACAAATTCCTTTGTGTTAATAAAAAGTAACATTTGTTTATTTCATAACTAACCAGGGTTTTATGTACTTAAAATTCGCTTCTTCAGCGCAAGGTTTGTTTTTATTAACATTTAGTACCTAATTATGGTCTTTTTCATGGCGGCTTACTTTATTTTAGAAATAAAGGCTGAACAGAAAAAATATATCAGATAAAGTGTCGACCATGTACAGCAAAATTTGCATAAAAGTAAAGCTTTTTCTCACGGATATGTGAGTAAGGTGTTGTTTGCATTAGACGCACAACAGTGCTGCATACATCCTAGTGCCCTGCCAGGGTTTCATACACTATGTTCTTGTGTTCGTGTCTTATATATGTTGTTAGCGTAAATATATGCTTATTCGTAATATTTGCTTGTGTTTCATCCAGTGTGTTTGAGAAAACATTGTATATGACTCTGAAACTGTGCCCGGTGAATGGCAATATGCTCGCCCCCTAATATATGGGACCAAAACCCAATTGGCGAAACGTGGGTGCCTACCCCTTTAGGGAATACAAAAGTGATTATATGTATGTATGTAAAGCAAAAGCTTTTGTACTCTACTTTCGTATAATTCCAAAAAATGCAGTAAGCCCTGAAACGTGCATCATTATACAGACCTCAGCGTAAAAGAGCAACACGACAATTCGCCCACTCGAGTAAACCCCACGGTTTTAGCATTATCACCATTTGTTATGCAACTAATGATGTTATGAGCACTTTACTGCTAGTTCAGCGTTATTGTTTAAATAGAGACATTATCTGGTTGCAAATGCAGCATTTACAACGTTAAACATTGGCTGATAAGTGGTTTGTTAATTTGGGTTGCTGATGACGAATGCTCTAAAAAAGAGAAATAGGATTTTTATATATTTATACTGGCTTCCATCCGCAGCTCCGCAATCAATTACCCATCAATGCATGCTAGGAGGGCATTTTGCGAATGCCCACCTGGCTAGCGACCACCCTCAAGTAGAAAATCTGTCGCCAAGCACCTAACGGTGTGTTTCGGCGGCAGTTCTTGAAAGCCAGTGAAATTACAGGCACATGAGACTTAATAACTATGTCTCAAGGTTACGGGCGCAGTGCAATTCGTGCCTTGTGACGAAAAGCATCTGTTATAGGCAGAGGTTAGTCCGCTTAACATCAGGTGGGCCTCGAGCTTGTTCCGGAATAATAACATAAAAAAAGATAACTCTGACTATAGTTTCAACCACATCCGGTGGTCTTTTTCAAGGAGAGCTCGGGACAGTCATATATCTTATTGACGTGAGTTATCGTGTATTATTTACTAAAATGAGTGAAAATCAGGTATATTTATTTTAAAAATAATCTTTTAAATAATATTGGACCTAGGAATAGACATGCCAAGTGAAACGAAACCTTTACATCCGTTTCAGAGATGAGTGGCAACAAATTCACAAAGCTCTTGCATTCGCATTTAAAATCTTATTGTGATTATATTTTCGGAGTAAAAATAAACATTAGTGATTTGTTCGGAAAGAAAACAACACCGGTATAAAAAAAGTCTAATTAAATCTTTTATATAAATAAAACTCTAACAATGTTTTACATTTCATATCCTCGGGCCTTATTTAGCAACTGTATTATAATTGCTTTAACAAGTAGGTATTCCCTTTGAAGATAAATAACTTTAGATCCAATTCTTTAAAAAATAAATAACAATTTTCTTACTCTGTGTTAAATTAAAAATCATTCCCGAATTTCTCCTTATTAATAATATATGTGTGACAACCTTGATTAAAAACTCAAACATTTCAGTAGTAGAATGTGACTTCCCATTCCTTTGGTGCTAAGTGTAAGGAAAATATAAAGAAAAGGTCGCAAATATAAATATTCAAAACACTTGACACTCAGACATCATTAATGACAAAAAGCTTTTCAATTTGATTCTACGAACGTTTCGAGCGACCGACTCTACAACATTAATGGTAACAAACATTTCCCTTCCAAAATAACATTTATTTATGCAAATGAGGTAGATAATGCCGGGTGTTACAGCTTCATTCTAAGTATAATCAGTTTACCGTTCCCTTAAAGAGTACCCTCCTTAATTGCAGGCATAGGATTTAATGGGGGCACGAAAACGCGATTACTTTCCAAAT
The DNA here is from genome assembly GCA_963890685.1 of Plagodis pulveraria. Taxonomy (NCBI): domain Eukaryota; kingdom Metazoa; phylum Arthropoda; class Insecta; order Lepidoptera; family Geometridae; genus Plagodis; species Plagodis pulveraria. The sequence continues at coordinate 13,483,083 of OY982961.1, forward strand.
CTAATATTTTTATTTTATCCCCTAAAAGTCGGTCCTTTTCATACGCAAGACGATACTCTGGCTGGTGCCTCAATGTTTAAACAGCTGCGTGAATAAGCTATTCAGTAGATTAATTCACAATGATTAGGAGAAATTCAAACATTAAAAAAAAACGCTGAGTTCATCGTAATTTGTAGAATTGAAAATGTCAATACAGCTACGAATAAGGATGTTATAATAGCTTTCTGAAATTGAGTGAGTACCATTGACAGGTTATCGGCTAAAACATAGTTCTATTTACAGCTTTTTCTTAATAGCTAGCATCTGACCACTTCTAATGGGTGTGATTGTTTAGGCTAAATTAGAATTACTTTCAAGGACAGTTGCCAGAGCAAACCAGCGATAGATTTTAAACTTGAGGTAGCTAGCCAGGCGGCATTCGCAAAATGCCGTAGCACCATGATATAACGACTGCCGTTCTAAGAAAACAACTTGGATCGACAGCTTGAAGTGCCCTCATAAGCACGAAAGCGCTCTATTGCAAATACCACTAGTGGTCACCCATCCCAGTCATGACCGCAGTGAACGTTGCTTAACTTAATTTTTGGGTTAAAATGACTTGAAAAAATAGCTAGGAGCGCTTAAAAAAATCTTACGGTAACCCGTACTGTAGTTATTTACCTATTTCTTAAGTACATATGCATAGCTGTTTTCGTAACCAACGATTGATCGATGAAAGAGACGCCCACGAAAGGTACGAAATACCACAGCATATGTAATAGTTGGCAATCACCGAATGAGTTTGAGCAATTTATGAAACGTTATAAGGTGTAAAGAGGGGTTTTTAATAAAGGCTTGTTCCGGCAGCGACAAAGGCTCGTTGGCCTTTGTTCTCGTGCCGCGGTCTCGTCTATTCGGTAAAGTACCTTTTATCATTGCCGCATTTTCATATAGACATTGTATTGATACCGCTACTTTACGGTGCGTGGTTGCTTTCATGAGCTTATGTAAATTTACCTAAAATTTATTTTTGTAGGAGAATAGTAAAATGAAAGTAGCTTATGCTTTTTTATCACATCTATTCGAAATGAGCTAGTTTATTCCTCGTAAATAGGGACTAAAATAGCTTTATAATCCCTGAGGGACAAAAAGTGATCTGAATTCGGAATGTTAATAATTTAGGTAAAAGTTACAATTACCAAAGAGATCAATCACGAACATTGTGTAAACAAGTTGCAGGCTGTTCTTTTTAGGTTTTTTTTTGTTTTTATAAAATATTTTTTATAATTATTTTTATTATAAAAATAATAATATAATTTCTCAAAAACTTCATCCTGAAACGACGTTTTCGGAATCTATTTCTAATTCTCAAGCTGTAAATAAATCGACAACTGTTACGGATGGTAGTGGTAAAATTGTTATGATGCTCTTCCATAATTGTTCAAATATAAACATTAGCCTCTATTTCTTATGCTATGTCTTATCTTTACTCATTATATCTCTATAAATAAACGTACTATTCTTATTCATAAGTTGTACTTACTTATTTTCTCATAGATGGTGATAAAAAGTAGTGTCCAACTCGACAGCCAACAACTATTTTAAGCTCGAGTAACTTTGGATCCCTCGCTCCACTCAGGATTCTACTTTCCTTCGCAACACTCGTGATTCTAGAGTAGTATAAGGATTCTACTTTAGAATCGCGAGTGAAACGAAGTTTCGCTCTGGATTTATAGAACCACTCTCGGAAATGGTTTTTTGTTCCATTGGTTAACAATCTACTATTTCGCTTGCATAGATATGAAATTTTCCAAAACATTTGAGAGTTGGTATGGTAAGGAGATATGCTACTGAATTTTATTATTGCAATTTGTGTTTCTCTTTTCACTATCTTCCTCAGTAAAAAATTTGGTGCATCCAATTATGCCAATTTTGTAGCGCTCATTGCGTAGTTTGCTTAGTCGTTCTTAACCAGTCAGCTAAGTTAAGCAACTTCGCCGCGGTTAAGACTTGGATGGATGACCGCTAGTGCAATTACTACTGAGCGCTTCCGTGCTTCGAAGGACACGTTAGCCGTTGTTCCCGGTTTTTGTCTTTTGCGTATGCCCGCCTGGCTAGCTACCACACTCAAGTAACCACCCTTCAAAGTGGCTTAGACGATTTTACTAGTACAGAAGTCACCTAAGCTTTACGGCAATCAGGCGGTGAAAAAGTCATTAAATTCAAGAAGCAGCATGAGTTTGTACGTAGACATGAACATTTTTACTGATACTGGAGTTTAAGTTGTACTGGAATTTTATAACTCCGGTATTTCTAATTCGATTTGGATAAAACAGCCTCCAGCAACTGCAAAAGAGTTTCCAGAATATATCACAAAAATAATCATTTCAAGTTATTGCATAGTTTCCGAGATAGCGTGGTCAGATATCTAGATTTTCAAAGCCATTTATCTCAGTGGGCGGTCATTTAGGCCATGTTGCCCCAGAATATGAATAGTTTGTCATCACTAATCCTATCGATTGGCACGAGTTTCATCTCGTGTTATGGAAACATAATACTTTTTTTGGTGGGCGAAAGTAGTTTTTTTATTTATTTATGTATTTAATTAGAATGGACCTACGCTAATTACACTAGTGAAAATATAATCAATAATTAAATTAACATTAACACAACATGCGAAATCAATACATTATAATGTTACCTAAAATAAAATTAAAGATAAGTACAGTTACAATGTCAAACAAACATAAGTCATAATATTAAAAGTGCCACAATTAATTATCATTTAAAAATACCTGTTTTACTAATCAAATATAAAATATCATGTATATATAAAAAGTAAGTAAAAAATTTATAATAATAGTACATGTCCAAAATAAAATTTACCATATACTTTCACAGAAAAACAAACATTCCGACATATGTCTTTCTTTTAAGATCAGGCGCATCCATCTTTCCGCAAAGGATTTTGCACATTATCGCCAATTGGTCTCACGACCAGAGCATTGAGGGTGCCTGACCTCCAGAGAATTGAACCCTTAGGATCCAAGCAGAAATCTCGTTGGGTACATGAATGGGTAATGCCCATACATGCGCTTGGTGGATTGGTGGATGGCAGTCGTTATGGCATGGTGGTAGGGCATTTTGCGATTGCATGGCTAGCGACCACACTCAAGTAGAAAATCTGTCGCCAAACACCTTACGGTGTTTTCCGGCAGCAGTCCTTGAGAGCCAGTGATATTACAGGCACATGAGACTTACTATCTGCGTCTCAAAGTGACGGGCGCAGTGCAATTCATGACTTGTGATGAAATGCATCTGTTATAGGCAGAGGTTAGTCCACTTAACATCAGGTGGCCTCGAGCTTGTTCCGTCACAATAACATAAAAAAAAAATTGCTTAACTTTTCTGATCGGTTCAGAACAGCTAAGTAAACTTCGCTACGAGCGCTTCAAAAAGGTCTGTTAGTGGTCTCAGGCTTAGCGACTGAAACTTGCAAAACAAAGTTTTATGAAATAGGTATATTAGCCCTAATTTTTCGTCATGAAACTGCAAATTCCAGTAGATTTTCATAGTAAACATCCCATTTCTGTATATCATTCTATTACATAATAAACACAAATATTATATATATTTGTGTGTATATTATGGAACAGTAATTATGATCTGGATATTTGTTTACTTTGTAGCAAGTACATGCCACTTTTCTTCCACGTGTCGACAGTATAATGAATAATATTTTCACCATTTGCTCATTATATATATGCGCAATGATAAGGAATTCCAGGTAGAAATTAATAAGGTAACATAAGGCATTTATATTCGTTTAGGGAAGCAGAGGCAATCTATATGATAATGGAGCCTCGGTAGTGACCATGTTATTGTCACGCGCAATTGAATGCGTACGGGGGATATAAGTTGTGATGCAATTAAAAAGATTTATCACTTTGTTCAGCAGTGAATTGTAGTGCCGTACTCGAAATAGTTTGGACTGCTAGCTATTATTTTTCTTTGATAGAGGCTAGGCTAGTTTTGTGGTACGGATAAAGTGCTTGGATGTAAAGTATCTAAAGGGATTATTTTAATGTAAATTATTCTGAAGTCCATTAACGTAACACACATTTAATACCACCTGCTTACAAATATCATATATGTGTCATACCAACGTTATCTAAAGTACTTAAGGCATTATAGCCCTCTGGGCGATAACTGGAACTCATTAAAAGCCGCTTTTCAATAATGTGAGTTTAGATTTCGAAGAAATGTTTTTTTTTAAAACGATAGATTAGTCTATAACCACTATCTCATATGATGGCAAGTGACGATTTGATCGATTATTTTGTTCAGGCTAACTTAGAAATACTGACTCTCAAGGACAGCTGCCGGAACATATCGGTACGTGCTTGGCGACCGATTTTATACTTGAGGGTGGTAGCTATCCAGGCAGGCATTCGCAAAATGCCCTACTACCATGCTGTGACGACTGCAATACAACAATATAAGACAACAACCGGGAGGGACGGTTTAACGTGCCCTCCGAAGCACGGAAGCGCTCAATACAAATGTCACTAGCGGATACTCATTCACTTCATGACCGCAGTATACTTTTACGCAGCAGTAAAGCACTAAATCAAGAAACTCCTAGATACCAAACTTATCCAAGATCCTGTACGATCGTATATTGTAAATTTATTTAGTTGTATGTGTGTGTAGGTAAGTAGCAGATGCAGTTTCTGCCAACTGGCTTTTCCAGAGATATTTTTCTCCGAAACTTACGGCTTATTCTAAATTTATATACATATATATAAATTCCTCTTCGTGCATGTACGTATTGTGTATGCGATATATGATTTTCCCGTAGTCTCAGTTTTTCAATCATCATAGGAGCCTTTAAGAAGCGAGCATTATCCTCCTCAAAGGCCGGCAAACTCATTCTCGAGATTTCTGGTGTTGCGGATGTCCGTAGGCGACGGTGATCACTTACCACCAGGTGAGCCGCCTGCTAGTTTGCCCGCATAAAAAAAAGTGATACGTACATTTCTTAAGAATATACAAAACCAATATTGAAGGAACGAATTTTGATGATTTAAAATAAATTTCATTCGGTTTATTTTCTCCGTTTTATCACCATGGCACAGTGAAATAGAAGTGTTTAGTAAGATACTTGTATCGGTAGTTCTGTTTTAGTGTTGCAAAAGTAGCATATATAACTAAATACCTGACTACATAGATACTATTATAGTTTGAAAAGAACCTGTAACTACTTACATACTACGTACATGTACTTAGGCTATAGGCTTTTAGGTTTATAAAAAAGTATACTTATTATTTTTTATCATTCATTAAAATTTTACTTCTATCAATAAAATTAACAAAGCAGGTAACTTTTATAATATTGGCAAATAATAACATTATGTAAGCGGATATTGTGTGTTAATAATTTATTAATCAAATAAACCAAGTGCAGATACAGAACGTGACTTAATTATACCGATATACATATGGAAATTTTGTAAATTAATAAAGTTGGCATCATTATTGTTTACTCACTTAACGCTGGAAATGATAGGTAAACATTTATATTACTAGCATTGCATTAGTTTAATTAAAATTTGTAACAAACGGAACCGACTTCTAACAATGAAAACTAAGAAATATGTTGTCAAAGTTGGTACCGTGCTAATTTAATATACTCAGAGCTTGCATTTTGAAGGCCCACTTTCACAATTTTTGTCATAATTTTCCGGGTAGCAAGTTGGTTCCTTTTTTAAAGTTTCCTAATTTTAAATAATTCACTCTTCTGTGAAGTATACTGCTTACAATGTCGATTATCACTCGTCCACAATAGTTGCAATAACCGTTAAGTCAGCTAAGTAGTTATAGGCATATTGGCAAATACTTTATTTAGTTATTTGAGTGTAAATTAAAAAACAAATCAATCGATTTCATAAACTTTGAATCAAACCAAATTCTAAATATACTCTACCGAACAAAATAAAATGTTAAGACTATATTATACAGTAAAAAGTAGAAGACATTGCCTAAACATCCACAGTTCAACAAGAATATATTGATACAGGGCAAGCTTACTGTCTTCTGCCGAGCACAGTTCCAAATTCCGGTCAGCAATAGAGCATGTTTTCTTCAAACTACATATAATTGACTAGACAATTCGTAACCTCAAAATTCCAAAGAAATGGACTGAAGTAGTAGTCTAAAACTCAACACAGGTAACTGAATCTCGCCTGATATTTTCTCTTATAACTTACTGGCTAGGCTTTTGTCCACTATCCTACCTACTGGAATGTGCTCATGTAGTGAAAGATGGTAACAGGCTAGACTAAGAACAGGAAAGCCTTCCAGATGCCAGCACACCGTCAAAAGCTTAGGGTCAGTGTTTCTACCTGAAGTTAGTCATTCGAGCAAGCATAACGATGTAACCAGGAATAAATATCTACAAATAGCATGCATATGCTATGTCAAGTTTTACCAGAAAATTATTACATAAGTACCTACATAATGTTTTAGGTATGTTAATTTTTAAAAGAACACTAACAAAATCTGTGTACTTTCTAAATTAACATGATATTGTAAATACACAATTTAACAAAAAATCTTGTACAAACCAATGCTATATAAACTGTTATAAAAACTAACGTGGTATTCACTCATTTTAGTAAATAAGACGGGATAACTCACGTAAATAAGTCAGATAGCTCAGACTATAGTTTCAACCACATCCGGTGGTCTTTTTCAAGGAGAGCTCGGGACGCCCGCGGAGTCGGAGCTATCTGACTTATTTACGTGAGTTATCCCGTATTATTTACTAAAATGCTATATAAACTATTCCATGATAATCAATATTAAGCTCCGAAATGACGTGTTGAGGAAAATATGTGATCTAAAACATCATCACCAGTAGCTACTCCTTCTGGAATTAATATTTCTGAAACAAAATATAGCAATAAATTGAAAAATCAGAATAATATTAAAATTTACTATGAAAACAATTTGTTTTTATAATATCTTTACTAAGTACTGTATCATATCCGGATCGAACCCTTTCATAAACAAAATCCTAGATCTCGTTAATCTAAATACATAAACAAAAGCTTTGGAAGTAATTAAGGTTGGGTTAAGATTAGATTTTATAAATTTATCTTTTCTTTTATGCCTTTTAGTTAGTCTTTGACCTCTATCTCACCTGATGGTAAGTGGTAATGTGGTCGAAGACGTGGTTCAGGCTAACCTAGTATTACTGGTTCTCAAGGACAGCTGCCGGAACACACCGTTAAGTGCTTGTGTGACAGATTTTCCACTTGAGGGTGGAAGCTAGCCAAGCGGGCATTCGCATAATACACATACCACCATGCTATATCGACTTCCATCTTAAAACAACAACCAGGACTGATGGCTTAACGTGCCCTCCGAAGCACGGAAGCGCTCAGTTGTAAAGTCACTAGCGGTCACCCATACAACTCATGACCACGGCAGACGTTGCTTAACTTTGCTGATCGGTTAAGAACAGCTAAGCAAATTTTACTACGAGCGCATCAACTAATATACCTATCAACTAATCTACCTAACTCATACCAAAATGTAATCTATTCATTCCCAAATCCATAATCGAAAATGAGCTTTTTACACAACAAAAGAACCGCAAGGCTTTGAAGCATAGTTTACACCTTATTCTAGTTGGATCACAGAATACAAATTAGAGTACAGATTTACATCGTTTGATGCCTTTTGACTTATAAGAAACGAATAATTTCTTCTTTCAAAGTCGGTCGCAAATGAGGTAAAATAATTCTGATTATGAAATTTATTTTGTTGGATTTTTAGGGTTATTCCCAAATACACCTAAAAGGTTTACTAGTAAGACTATGGGGAATTTTCTTACCAGTAAACTTACTGCTAAGACTGAAGATATTCTTCCCAATAAACAATAGAAAATATTATGTCAAGAATGTAATACATCTTTACTTATACGATATGAAACATGTTTAGTAAAAAAGTAACTGATGATTATTTACCTTTTGATTTGGTACCTATCAGTACGCAGAATCTTCAAATAAGTATAAAAAGTAAAAAACCCGACAACAAATTGTTTATTTTCGTTAGGCGTTTTATCCTTCCATTGAAATTAAAAATGCAAGTGATTTTAATTTTTGGAATAGTTTCGTAAAGCCTTTCATTTTGATAGGTTTGGAAGAGTTTTTTTTTACAAGTATGTGTCTAAAATCCACCAGAATGTTTTTTTTATTACTTTTTTATGTAGGTACCTAGTGTCACCTGCGCAATCAAGACGAATCTAATGATTTATCATGCATTAAATTCAGTAACGCCGTTTAAAAGCTATGGTGGAACAAAAAAACTCACAAATATGCATGTGGGAAGGATGAATGTGAGGATGAATGATAGATTAATGAGTGACAAGGCACGCAAGGTGAAAGAAAGGGATGATGGAATAAAAGAAAGAGACAGAAAATACGACGGCCATTAATTACGAGGTAAAAAAATAGAGAAGAGCTCCACTGAAATAAATGTAATAGTAAGAAGATAGTGTTTTCCTGCCCCTGGCGCCAACCCCACATACATACATGAACCCTGAATACATAGCACTCTTTTTTTTGGGCAATCATGTCAAAAGTAGTGGATTTATTGGAAACTGCAGGCATTGCAACTTCAGATTTCAGAATCCAGAACTTGCAAACGTGAAATCAACACAATATGAACATCGGCAGCTATCACATCTAACTACTAAATAGAAATATTTATTAGTAAGACGTATTTTGATCACGATCGTGATTGATCACGTTTGATCTTTGACAGTTGTCACATGGTCCTAATGATGGGTAATTTTAAGCTCAATGTAGGGTTATAATTATATATGTATTAAATCGGAATTCATACATTAAACTTTAACCTCTCTTTGACAACTGTCACATGTAACACATATAACAGACTGTTACTAAATCTGCTTTTGTATAGTTTTGATTAGGTTAGGTTAGCATCGCAAATTCAAATTCATCAGTAACTGTGAGAGAGACTCACGAAAAGAAATATGACATGCATAGTCTTACAATTAGTAAGTCTATTGTGAAACTAAATAGCTAGAAAATAGTGATTCTTTGTTATTTTATCAGTTAGTAGGTATACTGGGAAAAAAAATCGCAGTAGTCGTAATGGTCGATTTCTTCAAATGATGTTATCAATAATAAATAATACATTTCGAAAAGATATCACGTAATAAATCATTATTTGCAAATACTAGAAAGATTATAAGCGCGTTTGGAAAGCTGTGTGCCGCGAGAATTGGGTGCGTCATAATTCACTTTCACTGCGAATCCCTTTTTGTCGCTTATCATAAAATAATTTCAATGTATCTTTGTTTACCAATGTCATTTTCCAGACGGGCAGTCCCAATGACAACAAATGGCGTGATATCGAGAATTCTAGAAAGGCGTCCAATAGTCGGCACGCCTTTCTTTCCATTCTTGGCCAAAGTATAGACGTGCTTGACTAGATGACGAGTGACTGGATCATTCAAATTGAACTCGTTGGAGTTGTTCCCTGGCAGCTTCCTGGGGTTAGTGGCTGAGTCACGAAGACTGTTTTTAGATAACGCACCCACGAAATATCTACAGAAAAAAAACATGTAAAATTAATCTGAAAATGTAAATAACAAATTTCCAGATGATATTTTGCTTAGTATACTGATATTGTTTGAAAATCGTGCATAATATATATAGAAATTCAGCAGAAGAGCGACGTTATTCCGAAATTAAGTCTAGTTGGTGTACTTTCCAACGACAAAAAATATATTTTGTCAAGAAAAATCCAAAGGCTTACAACCGTTTATTGGGCGTTCAATGGAGGAGGTATGATCTTTATCTACAGTAGACGTCTTCCTGTTTATTATGATGAGAAGCTATCTTGATTATTATTTACCCATTATCATCCACCACTATTGCTATGTCTTCAGTTTTCATTATAGTCAACGCTCTTGCACATGTATTATCCTTTTGTATCATTGGATAAGTACGCTTAATGATTAAATCTGTTATTGGCTGATTCCACCATCTGAAAAATTAAAACATATCAATATTTCTAAATCTATCTTCTATCAATTAATGTAATGATGTCTTTAGAGTGAATAGATTTTTGAAGCAGTGATGGCTCAGTAGCAATCACTAGTGTCTGCCGCACAAAAGATTCATGATTTTACTCCCGTCGAAGGTGCGAGCTTGACTTGATGGTGGTGGGTCATGTTGCGTATTGCCGCTAGGCTAGCTTCCAACCATTAAGTAAAATCTGTAAAAAAAACAACTAACGGCGTGTTTCAGCATTTAATTACATCAACACTTACTATTTAAACACAATCTCACCTGTCAGAAATAAAAAAAAAGTTATGTATGAACAAATACTCGTCTGAGTCAATCGGTTGCGAGGTTTCAGATAATGCTTTGTAAAGGTGTAAGATAGTAATGCACTTAAAAAATGTATTTCAACTTCAAACTCTTGAACAATCTTAAATGTTATCATCGAAACCGAAATTGTTGTCTTGTCGTGATTAACACAAATGTCATGCTGGTTAGTAACATGACTGTCGTTTAAGATGTTTATACTTAATATATTTTTGAAAGACTGCCTTTCTTATTTCATTTATGCTCTTTAAATTCATCTTATACGTTTGAGCAGCCTTTAAAAATACTGTCTATGAATTTTTTTTAAATGTTTATACTATTCGTGGTTTTATAATTAATCTTATGATTTATTACTGCATGGTGTGCTGAGGTGGGTCCATAAAAAGGTGCGCCTCCATCCACTGGTCGGAGACAAACTTGCTCATATAGTTTCGGATTCCATCCGGGAGTACAACCACGATGCGTTTTTCTGGTCCGAGGTTCAATCGCTTAGCAGCCTTAATTGCGCCCACCATTGCTGTTCCACTGCTGCCTCCTAAGGTCAAACAAGAAAACACACCGTCTTATTAATTTATCAAATAAACTGATTGATATTACAATATAACCCGTAATGAATATTTTGAATTTTAAAGTAAATCATCATTTATCACCATACTTTTACAAAAATTTATCAATGAAGCTGGAGAACGTCATAATATTTTGGTGCTCACCAAGCACTAGTAAGCAGAGTTGCATTTGAATCCACTAAATTCCAGAATCTCTTCATGTTTTTGAATGTATACTGGAAAATACCTTACAACTATTTTTATCTTACGAAAATCTCAAATGTCGCACGATTCTCATCAATGCAGTGTACCCCAAGTTGTGCAGCCCAAGTTTTTTTTGAAGTTATGAACTGGTTGATTATATTATTATTATGCTAGTACAGTGATTGAACCTGTACGCGTGGTCACCTGGTGTTAAGCGGCAACCTCTGCCTATAACAGATGCTGTTCATGCTATTTCAGTTCATTTCTCACTTTACTTATTGTTACAATATTGAGGCATTTCATAAACAATATATGAATTTAGTTTATTGAAGCAGTGATGGCTCAGTGGCATTGGCTATGGACTGCCGCGCAGCAGGTCCATAGTTCGAATCCCACCGCGGGCTTGAACTTCACGGCATGGTGGAAGGGCATTTTGCGAATACCCGCCTGGCTAGCGACCACCCTCAAGTAGAAAATCTGTCGCCAAGTGTTCCGGCAGCAGTCCTTGACAGCCAGTGAAATTACAGGCACATTAGCTTAACAACTATGTCTCAAGGTGACGGGCGCAGTGCAGTTCGTGAGTTGTGACGAATGCATCTGTTATAGGCAGAGGTTAGTCCGCTTAACATCAGGTGAGTGTCGAGTATATTTCGTAATATTAAAAAAAATTGTAAAGCAAAAGAAAGTAAGTGTCTAGGTTTGGAAGTACTTTATTGGAAATATATCAGGGATTAAATATAATGACCACCATTAAATGCTTTGATAGCCTTAGTTCTTTTACCAAAAAATTGTAATCGAACGCCAAATGTAGTAAATGATCACCAAATCTTAGCGAGGGGTAAAATATCAAATTTGCAAATAATTCATCCATGATAATAAAAATGGGGGATTTAAATAAATTTAATAAAACACGCCATCTCTTATTAGTTATAACAGTAACACGAAACTTTGTAATATTGATTACTTTTTTAATTAATATAATTATGCAAAGAATTGAGTATAGTTGCGAGTATTGGACTTTGAAAACAGTGGCTAGTCTAGGGCAAAGTCATATTTAGGTGCGACGACAAGCGAAGCGAGGAGGAGCGTTAGGTTACTTGTGACCACAACAACGCGCGAGCCGAGCGAGAGAAGCGAGCGTTCCCGGCAGCGGCCGGCGATGCGCCAGAAGAATTATAACGAGATGTAAAAACTTTGGTTATAATTTTACATTGAAATGCAGTTTTAATTTTGGTGATCATTTGCTACTTTTGGGATAACAATGATTTATTTGGAGTCATTTTGCTTAAATAGGATAGCGAGATTTTCAAACTTTGGTTATAAGTTTACATTAAAATGCGTTATCATTAAAAAATCATTTACTATTTTTGTCTGTTATATGTTACTTTATCTGGTGGAAAGTTAAACATAAGCCAATATATAATGATTTAAAAAGTTATGCAGCTTCTCGAACACTGTCAAAGCAATCCAGAAAAGGGTGTGTGTACGTGTTTGTTTCGTGCTATTATAAAAAATAATTACTTTTAAAATACAACTTACCACAAAGCAAACCTTCCTTTCTTGCTAACTCACGAGCCATCAAAAAAGACTCCTCGTCATCGGCAAACTCCACATAGTCAATTACAGATTTATCCAAAGCTGATGGAACCCATGTTCCTCCTATTCCTTCAACCTGAAAATTGGGCATCATTCAAAATCAAATCTTAATTATTTATTCCATATATGAACCTGTATACATTGTAAGTTTCTTATGTGACAAGTGGTTGGAAGTTCTTTCAATCTATTAGCATCAACTTATATAGTTTTGCTTAGATTCTGATATATTTTTAAAGAGATGGATAGTATTCTCACCAAAAAACTGTGTTTCGTCCCATCGCTAGTAATCATAGTAGAGCCTTCAGGTTCGCAGACTACAACCTTGCAATCAGGGCACATTTCTTTGATCCTGGTCCCTACGCCAGTCATTGTGCCGCCAGTGCCGGTACCCATCACCACCATATCAATATTACCACCCATTGCAGTCAGAATCTCTAGACCAGTGCTGTCATAGTGAGTTTTTGGATTGATTTCATTATCAAACTGGAAATAAATCATAGCTATTAATTTATGTTGCTGCTTACTTAGTAGATATCCACCAAGATAATTCATGATAAACTCTGAAGGTAACTGCTGAGCCCTATAAGATCAGATAGGCAATTGTTCATATTTGAGGTCTTGTTCAACTTCTGTCTGTTCAACAAGTTTAACAATGAAAGTCTTCTGATTCCGTCAGCTGATCGAGACGATTATATTATGTGATGCAAAGAGTTTGGAATAGTTAAATATTGATTGTAACCATAAATATAATATATACTTCATGAATAGTTTTTGTTCGATCACTGACGGTTAATATTTATATAATTGTAAACCAACACATATTTCATAGGATTTTAACATCTCACCACAATAACATCAGCCTTTGTTGTTTTTGCTATAGATAATACCCAAAATAATGTATAGGTTCTTTTTAATGTTATTGTGACGGAACAAGCTCCAGGCCCACCTGATGCTAAGCGGACTAACCTCTGCCAATAACACATGCATTTCATCACAAGTCACGAATTGTACAGCGCCCGTCACCTTGAGACATAGTTGTTAAGTCTCATGTGCCTGTAATTTCACTCGCTCTCAAGGACTGCTGCCGGAACACACCGTTAGGTGCTTGGCGACAGATTTTCTACCTGAGGGTGGTCGCTAGCCAGGTGGGCATTCGCAAAATATCCTTCCACCATGCGGTGAAGCTCAAGCCCGCGGTGGGATTCGAACCATGGACCTGCTGCGTGGCAGTCCATAGCCAATGAGCTATCACTGCTTCAAGCTGCACTGGTTCTTTGAATATCTGAACTGGATAATGTTAATATTTATGTTTTACTTTTACCTGATTAAGCATAAAATGATTCGGAAAATCATCTGTAATTTTATGAGCAATAGCTATTTCATCTTCACCTTCATTAACTTGTATTACTTCAGCTCCGAAAAGGTTTATGATGTTCACCTTTTCATCTGATGCCTTATTCCCAGCCACTATGATACATTTATTATCTTAAACAAATAAAAGCGTCTTTGAAGTATCGAACAAATCTGCAATTATTAACAACTATCAGACACAATTCAACGAAACAGACGCAACCAAAATAAATTTAATCTACTTTAAGCCAAGAAAACGCTCATGCGCAATATCATGCTTTGCATGGGTTATTACATCAATATAATTTTTGTCTACAACAGTATAGTAGTCAAAGTCAATATAAGAAAGATATTGACAAAAAGCTATTATATATGAGCGAATTCTTAACTGACTATGTAATTTTTATTGCTACTGATACCTTACATGAGATTATTAATTTTTATTTTTAATATTTTAATGAAAATTTTATCATAATAACATTGAAAATGTTATTATTATTCCGTCTAGTAATGTTATTATTATTGTAGATGACAGCCATCTCACCACATTTATACACCAAAACAGGCTAAACAAGTTACCGCGGTAAGAGATGGGGGGTGGGTGCCATTCAAGCCCGGCAACCCATGGGCCTCCCAAGTGACACTGGCTATACATTACAAAGCATGGCAGTCGTGCTTTTAAAATTTAACAAATGTTTATCGAAGCACTGTTTACCTGAAAGAGCACAATTTAATCCAAGGCTGATTCCCGTGTTCCCTGAAGTAGGCTCTACCAGTGTAGTATTTGCTTGCACCTTTCCATTTTTCTGAGCGTCTTGCATCATTGCGTGAGCTATCCTGTCTTTGATAGAACCTCCGGGGTTGAAAAATTCACATTTTGCGTCTACAAATTGAAACATCAGTATCAGTGATAGTGGTAGGAAACTCTAAAGGAAACGATGTTAATTATTTTTTTCTCGTTGAGTTAGCCTTTCTCTACAGTCCACATGATGGTAAGTAGAATGGGAACTTTCTCTCGAGAACAGCTGGTTAGGTGGTAGTTGAGGTTTGGTGTTTGGCAACAGATTTCCTTTATTTTTTGTGATTGTGACAGAACAAGCACGAGGTCCACCTGATTTTAAGCGGTAACCTCTGCCCATCACAGATGTATTGTACAAACAGCAATGCGCCGTCGCCATGAAACATACAGTTGTTAAGTCTCAAATAATTCAAGTCTTATGATTTGGGGACTTAAATTATCATGCAAATGGGTATTATTTAGGGGCAGCCAGAAAATTTGGAAGTTTGACATGTGCATAAACTCAAACTCAGAGTAGAGATCTAGAGCAATTTATTGTAAATCAGCTCTATACAGACGCAACTGCAATGTACTTTATCAGCCAGATTGTCCACTGCTGAACACAGCCTCCCCCATCATGGGGGGGGTTTTGCCATAATCCCCACGCTTGGCAGGCGTCTTGGGGATCGCAGTGTCAAATATCAGTCCCTCAGAAATATGCCCACCTTCTGGTGTGTTACCCATAGTCGCCTCTTACGATACCCACGGGTAGAGATGGGGAGGTGACATTCTAGCCCGGCACCCCACGGGCAAACGGGTAACTGCAATGAAATGGTCATTAATAAAATTCCAAAATCTTTCAGAAAGCTCCCCCTAAAATCTTTTAAAGTCAAGGTATTACAGAGTTATTTCACTCCAAAACCTAGCCATTCAGCAAATAAATGCCTGAAGCATATACTAATTGACTAAATTATATTCAACCTTATAATTTTATTCATAAGGTTGAATACAATTTTAATATAACTAACATCTATAGTTCTAATACAACTATATTAAAACATTTGGTATGATTTTGAAATTCATATAAAATATGTATACTTTTCATTATGATGCCTAAATATAACAAAAAAATTAAGTTAGCATATAATTAATTAAGTAACTTACTTATTCAAACACAGTACGTTAATGGTGAATTATCCGGATATGTGTAGTTATGATTATATTGTTAAAACCATGTTTCGTGCAATAAATATATTTCATTTAATTACAAATAAGCACTTACAAATTTCGCAAGAGACGCCATGGTCTTTCGGTACTTTGTTAAGTTTGACAAGCGGAGTGTTTCCAATAAAGTCAAGAATGCTATTAGGTGTTCTGATGTTTTTCCTGCAAAGTAAATTAGAATTATCACTACGCAACCAAAAATATACCTCCGATCTCCAAGCCTCCTGCAAGCGTTGTATAACATTATGGTGAACCATTAATGAAGATGGCTGTGTTCAGCAGTGGACTCTCCGACAGTCAAATGTACAGTTTACACTAATGCAATTCTCTACATCTATAAGAAATCAAAATCCTGACTGACAGACAACGCACAGCCTAAATCCTTGGTCGCAGAGACATGAAATTTGGAAGGTGTATTTTGTCTAAGAAAGGATAAAGAAAGTATGTTTCGAAATTCAACCCTTAAGGGGGTAAAAATGGGTGAAAAAGTTTGTATGAAAGTACTTTGTATTTTAACTACTACTAAAAATGACGTCTTCTGAATTTTTTTGACAGTGATGAATGAAAATGGTCAAATATTTGACCGACAGGCAGACGGACAGCAAAGTATTCATAAAGGGGTTCCGTTTTTTTTCTTTTGTGGTACGAAAGCCTAACAATATAAATATTATTAGATCTTTTTATAAATAAGAAAATTTTCTAAAACAGTTAGATATTAAACTTTTAATTCTTTATTATTACATATTTGTTTTAGCATGGAGAGAATTCTACGCGCAGAGCATCGGAATTTGGGTGAAACGTCCGTCGCGCGTGGAGCGTGACAGGCAACTCGAATATAGTGTTGTGATCCATCACGTGGTGCCTCACCAATGAGCACCTCACACTCACCAATCGGACCGAGGATTTTTAAGCGATGAGCGCAGCCACTTTAAATCCCTGTCCTATTTATTATATGCCACTCAGAAAAGGGCAATGCATGTCCGTATAGAGATTGTCAGCCATGTACTGGGCAATTGGCAAGAATTTTTGATATTGTCTCATGATGCTAAGTGTAACGGAGACAATTTCACTACTACGGCTGAGTACTCTATCGGTATGTTACAACAATCGACATGGGGCATGAACTGGTATACATGACGTTTGAACTGGTAGCCGGCGGGGCAAGTATATACCTATGTTTTCGAAGTATACCAGAATGGAAAGCTTAATGGATAATTTGGTACTGAAGGTCGACCTATTAAAATGATTACGATTGGCCCCGTAAGCCTATTTAAAAATATCAAAAAGGAACGCGGGCGAAGCCGCGGGTAAAAGCTAGTCTATATCTATATATATAGGAATCAAAGGCCTGACTCACTAACTGACGACAACGCACAGGCTAAACCGCTGGTCGTAGATACTTGAAATATGGAGGGTGTATTCGTATTGATGCTTAGGGGTTTAATAAGAAATAATTTTTTTAAATCAACCCAAAAAGGTGTAAAGTCAGATGAACACGTTTCTATGAAAGTCCTTTATTTTTAAACTTACAGTTCTGAAAATGTGTGATCGGAGATATAGATCAATATAAATGAAAAAAATAATAAAACAATCTATTTTTTTGACATGGTTGATTTAAGGGACTGAAATGAGGTTTGTACGAAAAATTCATTGATTTTGAAGTGAAAGTGATTTAAAATGGTATCTGGATAGAGTAATAAAACAAAAACATGCCACAATAATAATTATCATTTGATAAGGTTGATTAGAAGGAGACAAAACGGGGAGGACAGTTTGTCACTTGAACCTAAACCAAACAGGCCGAGCGCCAGCGCTCGGCCTGTTTGTCCATCTGTTATATTAATGTATCTTTTGGTCTCTGTTATATACATGGCTACATTACTAAATCTTGATACGGTGTTTAGGCGAGATCACGAAGAGGATGGTACAAATACGCTTTCTCTGATCATCAAAAAAAGTACATACAGCATTTACGGGTTGCCATATGGCTGTGTTCTGCAGTGTAAGATCCGGCTGATATAGTACATTTATTAATTAATACCAAACACTGTAAAAATTTTCAAGTATATCCTCAAATGTAATATGTAATTGCGAGTCTCTCAGTAGCTAGAGCAAAAAAAAGGTTTGGCCACGAACAAACGACAGGTTGCTTTTGTAAAAGAAGGATCATCTACAAAATCAAAACCTAAGCCTTACTCCATATAAGGCGCAGCTGCCGATTGGACTCTTTTGATGGATACGTATGAAAAACACTACAAAATTCCTGAGTGGTGTATCGTCATCCAAACCAGATATATTTCTATACACAAAAAATCTAAAACACTTATAAAACTTACTGTGCCGTGGGAAACAAACATACCTAAAGACCACAATAAAAACTAACAAATATTATGACTAAACAAGTATTAACCAAAAACGGTTATGTGGTTAATTTATATGCTGTAGAAGTCTGAGCAAGGGGTATACCAGCGAAATCCCTATATACCTAACCTACTAAAAGACCTTGGCCTGTCAAGAACAACCGTAACTTCCATCCTAGAACGTGTATCCAAGGCAGCATTCGTTTGATCTTACCAAATTTGGTTGGGTAGGGGAGGAGGCGCGAGCGGTGAAAGGGAGCATTGATGCATCATAAAGGGGCCCCTTAACCTTACTCACTGGGTTACAAGTCCCAGGCACCATGACTTGAGCCTCTTCCTCTGCAACGCTATGGACCCGGCTACCGCACGGTGAATCCATGGAATGCTAAGTAAAATCATCTCGTCGTACTCTACTATTTGGCCAGATTTGCATTACATTATTTATTTTTACCTCCCAAGTCTTTAGATGAGATAGGTCTTTTAAACCGACTTCAAATAAGGTTATCAATTCGACTGTATTTTCTTGTTTGTTATTCAGAACTTTCAACTGGATGAACCAATATAGATGATTCTTTTTTTTGATAGCTGGTGATTCCCATGTGGTTTCGTTTAAGTTTCATCAAAATCAGTCAAGCCGTTTTTGAGTTACACTCCAATAACTGTTTTCCTATCTTCATGATATAGTCATTGTCAGTGAATGACAATCGATCCCGTAAGTAGCAAATGTCAGTAAAAACGGTGTTTTTTTTAAATTCAATATGGAACCAACTTCGACACTCAAAAGTGTGAAATATCTTGTCGATGTAGGTACCATGCTCATAAAATTTTGATAATAGGTACTTTTGAACTATCGTGGTACCATCAATTGACACGTTATTTCACAATTTGAGTGTTGAAGTTGGTTCCATTTTGAGGTAAAAAAAATTATTATTATCGGTATATGCTAAGCCAGTTTTCATTTAAGGCAAGATTACTTTGTTTATTGTTGTTAACTGTTCTATTTGTCCAAGAATGGGCGATAAGATATGCTTATTAGCTTCATACAGCATAACGCTTTGCACGGTCTAATTGCTTATTTCAATTCTTTACAGACCTACTTCATTGTCTTCTGCACTGCGTACTAGATTTAGATTATGGTAACAGATAAGAAGTTAAATAACCATTTAACAAGAAAAATGTAAGACGACTCAAAAAAAATTTCGCATTTCAGCAGCGCTGCATTAACCAAAGCTATTTGACTGTTATGGACATCCTGAACGTTATGTTTTTAATGTTGCGTCCTGGCGCACGTCGTGCCGCCTAGCAGGCAGCCCAGGAAGCAGCCCGACGCGCGTCTGTGTGCCAAGCAATCTATTGAAATGCACCGCAGCACGCCAGTCGCTAATCGGTGCAATACTGCGCGGCGTGCGTTTACACACACGCTGCGCAGCCTGGCTGGGCGGCCCGCCAAGCAGCTCGGCGCGCCTCAGCGGGCCTCTTCACACGCTCATGTACGTGCCCGTTGAAAGCCACCTTGAACGCGTGTGTCTGCACGCACCTTAAGAGTTTAGACCATTTACATTTTATTTGCTGTTTTATGATATATAAAGAGTGAGTGAGTCTACAATGATTTATTCTTTGTCTAAATGCTTTATTGTAGCTTTATTTACGCCGGTAAAAAAAAAAATAATGAGAAATTAGGTAAAATTAAAAGGCATCTACGAATGTTCATTTCAATTGTCTGTATGCATATAACTTTCATTATTTTTTCTCTCTTTTGTGATCTAATCAAAGACAACATTGAAATGATAATGAAGATAATACCATTGTATACGTTCAGAATATTATAACCAACGATATAAACCAGCTATATCAACGTGACTTCTACTTATATTTAATAACTTATTTAATAAAGGTTGACTCACCGACACTCATCACAGCAACGTCGACAGCTGAAATAAGTTATTGTTTTAATTTGGAAAATTATAATTAGATTCTTGCATTATATGCGAATATACTTACAAAGCGTATGATGAGTTTGCAATTTCTTTTTTTTTATTGATGATAGTTAAGCCTTTGACCACAACTCACCTGATGGTAAGTGACGATGTGGTCGAAGGTGCTGACAGGCATAACCTCGAGTTACTGGCTCTCAAGGACAGCTGCCGGAACACACCGTTAGGTGCTTGGCGAAAGGTTTTCTACTTGATGGTAGTCGCTAGCCAGGCCATCCGCAAAGTACCCTTCACTATGCGGTGAAGCTCAAGCCCACGGTGGGATTCGAAACCTGGACCTGCTGCGCAGCAGTCCATAGTCAACGCCACGGAGCCATCACTGCTTCAAAATATATACTTTGGTTCTGTTTGACCTTGCATTAGGCCATATATGACTGTACGTGGCGCACTCTTCACGGACTACAGCAAAAACGGTTAATCGTATGAAAAAAAATTCAAACAAAAATTGTTAAAAAATTGTATACTCTACAACTTTTATAATGGTGATAAATTTAATTTAAGCAATAGAAAGCCAGATATTCAAGAAAAACGATTTTTACAACCTTTGACCTTCAATATCTTAAGACGCGGACACGATAGCACTTGTGACTTTTGAGACAACATTTAGAACGACAAAACAAAGGTTTATACCAACTTACAGCTTATTATCTTTCATTTCGAGGTTGACCCCTTTTTTTACCTAATATGACTGGGCTACAGATGACAATCTGCGCTATCAAGACGAATCTAATGATATATTATACATTAAAATCTGTTGAGCCGTTTAGAAGTTATGGTGAAATAAAGAAACTTACATACATACATGAACCCTGAAAATATAACACTCCTTTTTTATGTCGATTTACTTACTGGAAAATTTTCAATACAGCGGGGAAATGGGGTTGAATACAGAATAAAACGTATTTAAGATTATGAATAGATTCAGGCGTTACTTTGCTGTTGCGTTTCTGCGTAGATTTCTCGATCGTGCGCTCGTAGAGGCAATACCTCCTGAGGATGCTTTGTGTAGAAACGAAACGCGTCGAAAATTCTTTCCGTTTGGCTGCGTGGTGTTTGTGACGTCACGTCGGCTTATAGGAAAATTAGGTGGAATTGTCACTAGACATATTTTATCCCTTTTTTCATAATTTGTTAGAAAATCCGCCCTAATAATGCTAAATTCTGTAAAAATTTCACCTTTTTCCTGTTACAGGTTAATGATACAGGCATTTAGAAGTAGAATAAACGGACGGAAATCATAGGGTAAGCATCAACAGGATAGTGTTTTCTCGTAACAAACCCCTAAAAGGAGACAATTTATAGAGAGCCTGAATTTGCAGATTTATAAAATAGTAGGAACAGCAATTGATACTCACCAACTTTCTTTCTGTGATGATATTTTGCGAGCTACTGAGTTGTTACTCTTTGACAATAGTTTAAAAACCGGCATTTTCGTATACAATAATGTTTACAGCTTATGTGATGCAAACGTTTCTAGTTCAACCTTATGAATGAACGTTGAAAACTGATTCCGAATGCCATATAGGTTAAGGTGACTTCCAATGTGCAGTACAATCTCATCTATGAATTTCAGAGACGTACTCAATTTTTAATACAAGAACTAAGAAAGAGAACAATATTCATGATGAGTGTTTTTTTAGAAATAAACAACTTTGCAATTTTAAAAATGCAAAGCTGAATAATTTTGAAGGTTTCCAATATATAAAAAGATAAACTTTTGTGCACCACAAAATTTGAGGTGCCGTCACTTAAAAGTAATTGAGAAGAGAACAAATGTTTGTTTTATACAGTTGATAAATTGTTTTATATCTAATATAATATCGATGAATGTGACTATAAATCATCTTTGATCGCCTTTTTGCTTTTTGAAGAAATACGATATGATGGCGTAAATGAAAATGAAGGCTCTAGCGCACAATCTAAAACTGTTCAATTGAAGATCAGGACGTTAATTATTATTTTACATAAAAGCTCCACAAAAATTGCTACACGACAGTCGGCTAGTTAAAACACCTCTCCCTATCTTTCATTCTATCCCCTTTCACTCACTCATCATGCGTTCAGAAACTATCTTTAATACGTTTTTCCTACATACCTACATTTAAAGCGGTCGTATCGTATCCTATATTTACCCAAATTAAAACTATATTTAATACAAGATCGTTTATAGCGCTTCCTTCTTTATATATAAATAAAACAAAGTGTGTGTCATATATTATATTTTTTTCTATTCGTTTCAAAGGCCTGTCGTTGCCATTATGTGTGGAATATATAAACGTTCAAATGTCCAAAGCGACTTTTCTGAATACCGCGCTTCCTGAATATCCAATTTTCTATGACTCTGGCGCATAACATTCACGTGAGAGAATCGCCGATCTTGTTGTTTAGGGGAAAGCTGAGCACGATATTATTAAACAAATGTTATTAAAAAATTTATGAACGATAATTCTGTTGATAAATAGGTACTTATTGTTTTTTTGATAATTTCAATTGATTTTGTAGTCAAAATTTCAATTATTAAATGTCATAGATTATAATTAAGTAGATAATGTTAATGTTAATTTTAATTTATCCTCATATTGACCTTTTTTTATATATATACCTGTAATTTAATTTGAAATCTAATTTGATTTTATTTTATTATGTAATTTAATTATTTGATCCATTATATGCTAATGTATGCAAAATAAATATTGCACGCCCATAAAAGGCAGATAACATTGAATCCCTTATAAGTTATAACATTATTATACATTTAATTCGGGAAATAAATATACTTTGACTTTGTGAGATGACCATATTCTCAAGTCGCTCTCGCAGAATGTCCAATGTGGTATGAGTTGTTATAGCACTTAGCGCCATTCTGTTGAAACCACCTTGTGTTAGTCCATATCATGCAATTCAGGTTAAAATAAGTTAGTAATCATCGACCTAAAGCGCTCGCCATTGATGGCGATGGCCAAAATCCACACCAAGCGGTGCCTTTTTCGAAATGTATGGGATGTTCTTGGATCTCATGTGGATTGGAATCGTCCCATATTCGTCAATTTTAATTGTTGACGTACCAATTCATATAGTAATAGGTCTCGACGCTGATGATGATTTGTTTTATGACAAAGAAGGTCAGTTTTCAACTGCTCCAGAGACATACGTCTATGATGTTTATCTTTAGCTCCTTGGCCAGTTCAATTTTGCACGGGTGCAGGTCCGAGATACGACGCAAAATTCGCTATGTGGTGGACTGCAAAGGCAGAGTTCTTGTGAGCGACGTGAAATCGACTGCCTCAGCTTCTCCTGCACACTCTCATGAACAGCGATGACGTTTTAAAATATGAACTTGTGTTGGTAATTGTTTACAGAACCAGCGGACACAAATTTATTAACTACACTGCGAATAGTTTTATCGGTAACACGATTATGGGAACTACAAAATGGGTGGAGCGTTTCCCAACAGAACACTCATTTTCAATAAAACAATTTTGTCACTTACACGTATTTTTGAACGCTATACCAGTCCATGGTAACATTTTGGCAAAACAGTTTCAATAAGTGACAGCCAAACTGATACATATAGCTTCAACAACAAGGCCGCTATCAACTGTCAAAGTTCGGAAGTCCCAATTGGTAGACCCGTTACTTCAAATGTAACGCAGTTATGAACCTGTTTATTTGTCAAAACTAGTTATACATTATTTTTTACAGGCTTTTACAATATGGAACCCTAAAAATGTTACCCGTCCCGCACTTACCCAGCTTTTTTAAAAGGTGTTTGGTCTCTGCAAAGCAAGTTGTAATACTTGACGTAATAATGCATACACCTCAGGGAATTTCGGTGTTAAGATCTAAGGGATTTAGATACATTTATGTAAGAGAGTCTAGGACTAGTCTTAGATAAGCGTTGGCTAAACCAACCTTTACATATTGTATTCAGAGATGTAGCCAGAGGCCTATTTACCTCGGTCTTAGCTGAGATCTCTATATTTATGGCAGTTTTAATAGTGGAACATATACTAATTTTTGTTCATCTGTGCAGCAGGACATACAAAGGAAATAGCAATATTTAAAATTTAATTGAGGTGAGTGAAATAAAATATCTGATAACACCGTGATGGTATGATAAGAAATTTCTACAACGCTTTCCATATCAGTATTTTTGATCGTAATGATTAATTTTTTGGTATGCAATTATTTGTCTTAATTTGCTTTAAATGATGTTCTTCGATTATATATATATATATATTGAAAACATAAAGGTGCAGGTTATATTTCAGAGGAAAAACTACGATTGGCGGTGCCATCACGCAGAACCAATATCGTCTCTTTATAAATGAAATTCAATTGTTATCATTATCTATGATGCGCATGGATAAAAACAGACTAAAGTGCTCGGTTTCCACTACTTGGCTTAGCGTAGTAAGTGCTAAGTTTAAGCGGTATTCCAAACATCTCTGAATTCTATTATGAGGCTAAGCACTTTATTTTGACAAGTGAAAGCATTAGTTATCGCTTAGACTTGTCTTATTAATATTTTTTGAAAAATATATTTCGTTTATGTAATCAGTAAATACTCTAGCTTTCATTTGAATAAGGTAGAGAAAATAAAAAAAAAACGTGAAAAGTAACGATTTTAAATGGTTTGATTAAATCACGTAAATATTTTTCATTATTTTAATTACTGTGGAATAGTTGTACAAACAACATAATTGCAAAGAATATCACACCTCTACTCGGAATACAGAATTTTATAATTAGCTTTACAAAATTAAGTCTATTTTTCTAAGTTAATTATAAATACTCGTTATGCCTGCATCCTCCGAAAAGGTAGGCAGAGGATATCTCGGCAGTCACGTTTTGCCATGTAAATAGAACCAATACATTTTGGTCCTATTTAATGGAAAACGAGCCTTTTGCTAATTACTGGGCACGGTTATATGCTCCGAAATGCTATTCTGAATTGCTTACTTAATCATAAAAATCCAATAACTATCTTTAGAACAATGATAGCAATGGCTATGAACTGCCGCGCGAAAATTCCCGGTTTACAAGTTCGCTATACTGCTGCGGGGTTGAGATTCACCACTTGGTGTTAGGGCATTAGTTATTATTATCAGCTGGTTATAATAAATTGCCTGACGAAATAAAACTGTTAGAGGGTCATGATTATAGGGCTAGGACATTGTTAACTAGAAAACTATTTTTATAGTATTAATGGTTATGTGGAATTTTAGTGAGATATATATGTATTAATTTGATTAAATTGTTAATATTATTAGTGTATTTTTAGCATCGGCCTTTAACATCAGCACGTCTGCTTGCAGGCAGAATACAGGCACCACGTATTGTATACTAGAACTCAATATGTACATTATTGTATTCTTGCAAATAAATTATTTGATTTGTTTGTCTGTTAAGTATTTGTCCGATACTTCCTAGAACGAAGGACCATAATAACCCTTGTTTATCTACGAACTAGAGAAAGATAATAAAAATAAAACAAATTACGAATCTACTGCTAACGAAAACAATACGAGAATAGTTAATAAAATTCCGAAAGGCTATAACATCAGGGCTTTTAAAGCTGGGTCCAGCGAATGAATACTTTCTAAGAATAGTTGGGGAGCATTGGGGACATACACTTTAACGCCGAAATTAATTTCATCTTTAGTTATTTGCAAGCTTTAAATATTTTTACCAGTATCAAGAAAATACTTTTGAAAATGATGTGAAATATTGAAAGTATTATACATTCAGTCAAAAAAGTACCGGGAATGGATAATTAGTTTATGCTTCCAAATTATTATTATTTTGTTGTTGTTGGATTGGCACAACTGTTTTCCATTTAGGTTCGGGTATTGAGTTGCATCTGTTATATATTAAATGCAGTGCTGTTTTTGTTGTGTCAATATACACTAGATACACAATATACATATGACACAAAAAAACAGCAGTAAAGCAAATTTCATAATGGACAAAACATCGAACAAATAATTTGTCTTAAATTTTGCATCGCCAATGGAATTTCGTATTTGGAGTGACTGGAAATTTTACAAAAGGCTTTCGGTGAATCGACTTTATGATGGAAGATCTCCATCATGAAGTCGCTTTGGTGGGCCATCAACGTCTGCAAGTGATGTTAACATCGCAAAAGTGGATGTAATAGTGACGGAAAATCCTCATCCAAGTTTGATAGAGATAGCCGCGAAACTTTCTGTGTCTCCCGAGTCGAGCCGTACCATATTATATTTAACATTATTATTAATCACTTGGATACAAAACGTGTCGCCGCTCGGCTAGTTCCAAAAGATCTGAATTTTTTCCAATCGCATAAATGTCGCTGAGGACATGCTAGAACGAGTCAATTCCGACCCAACATTCATAAAACTCATTGCCACTAACTACGAGACGTGGGTTTACGAGTTTGGTATGCAAAGTATTCCGAACCTTGTTGCATAACTGAACCGAAACCGAAAAAAAACACGCCAAATTCAATCAAAAGCATGTTGTCTGTTTTCTTTGGCTATCGCGGTGTTGTGCACTTGGAATACTTGCAGGAAGGTCAAACGGTAAATAAAAATAGTTTTTGAGCGCTATGCGGCGTTAAGAGAAATTCGACGAAAGAGGCCAAATTTGTGAAAAGATAATTCTTAGATTTTGCACCACGATGATTCGCCTTCGCACAAGACCATCATTGTGAACACATTTTTCACAAAAAACTCAACAAGTACCATCGAGCAACCACAAGTAAACTGGAATAAGTGATAACATTTACAATACTTCGTTGTCATTATATACATTTAAACAAATCGATAAATAATAGCAACAATAAAGTTGTTTTTTTATATTAATCAGCTAAGTGGAATAATAGAGTAAAATGTAGAGTAGGCTTTGACATTTAATATCATAAAATACTTTTAACACACAACAAGTGGCTTAATCGAAAACGCAAAGGTTAATTATCTCCCTCCACAACTCTTTGCCTAAATGGACACTTTACTCGAACGGACCAAAATGCTTATCCGAAAACGCTTTTCGAGCTATTACTATACATAACATTTATTTTACCTTCCTTTTATAGGTGGACGTTAATGCTGTAATTGTATGTAATAATAGTAAACGTGCGTGTAGACGGTAGACAGATACATGAGTTTGTATTAAGTGCTTACTCTGAAGAAATTATGGAACGCTATGAAATCAAAGACGATTACAGATGGTTGTAAGCATTAGTATTTATCGTGTAGTATTTATCTGAAGTATTTATCTTAGGTTAAAGAGTACGTGACGATGCAGTAAAATTTTAAACTATGCCCTCGCATAGTGTACTCGGTTTATTTAGTTAGTTGGCCCACTCACTGGAAGCAATACCCTCGTATTGCTTCCAGTGAGTGGGCCAGCTAAGGAAGTCATACTGACACTTGATTACATTAGACATATCTACATCATAAAATTGGATGCAGTAAACCTACCTAATATTTTCACGACATTGTTTGGGTCCGCGCGAAAATTGCTTATATCACTCCCTTGGTGACTATTTATACAATTGAGATAAAATATTATGTACGGAGATCTAGAAATAGGAATCTATAAATATTTATAACCAATTTTTGTTAACATCTGTTCAGTCGCCTTGGAGGGATGATGTTTTGTAGCGCTCGTAGCGAAGTTTACTAGGCTGTTCTTAACCGATCAGCAAAGTTAAGCAACGTCGCCCGCGGTCATGAGTTGGATGGGTGACCGCTAGTGACATTACTAATGAGCGCTTCCGTCCTTCGGAAGTCAAGTTAAGCCGTCGGTCCCGGTTGTCGTCTTAGGATGGCAGTCGTCATAGCATGGTGGTAGGGCATTTTGCGAATGCCCACCTGGCAAGCTCTCAAGTAGAAAACACTCAAGTAGAAAATCTGTCGCCAAGCACCTGACGGTGTATTCCAGCAGCTGTCCTTGAGAGCCAGTAATTTAAGGTTAGCCTAAACAACATCTTCGACTTCATCTTCACCTACCATCAGGTGTGATGATGGTAGGTGAAGATGAAGTCGATGACAATTGCTGGAACACACTTAGTGTGTTCCAGCAATTGTTCTTTAGAGTTAATTTCCAATCAAAATAATATTTGTGTACCACATTCAACCACTATTACCTACTATCAGGTGAGATTGTGATCAACGGCATATCAATCGTCTTTAAAAAAATGTCATAAACATAACATTGCTTTTTTGCATTCACGCCTTCTTTGCGAAAAAGTTTACAAAATTACAACAAAAGCTCCGTCCCCTTAAAACGATGAAGTGATTGGAGCGAAGGGATAAATTAAAGCTATGACTCACGCACTACGATAGCTCAGTGCTCAAATACGCTTTGGCAGACCATGTCCCGGCTATAGGGATGGATGGTCGCTAGTTAAAATCCCGCTCGTAGTTCAAATCTTTCCTTTCGATGTAATTTTTTAAAATCGTAAACATAAATGATATGTTTAGTACCACCACATACGTGTACTGATTCCACTTAAAATAATGAAAGTTCTACGAAGCTGTTAGGTTTTATTAACAATTTACCCGGTTTTTAGTTTCCTTACAGAACATATTTTGCAGTTTTTACTGCCAGACCTAAGATAACCTGAATAAGTACTAAAGGTTCCCCAGGTACACGAAATGGTTAGGAATTCCAGCAGTGCCGATATTTCTTTCAATTTCATTTACTAAGTTAAGACGTCAAGGTACGATTTTTTTATTTATACAATTTCTTTTCACTACAATTTTTATTTGATCCAACTTAACCTCAAGCCGGAACAACAGAATATAACAGTTAACAATCTTAGTCAAAATTTAACAAATAAATTTCTAAAGAAAAGTATTTCAATTACTAAGGTAGGTATAAAATGGCTAAGGTATTGCATGTTTTATACTATGTGGCAACCTTATTTTTCAAGCAAATTTTTAACCTTTATGAATACAATCTTACTACAGTTTCGCAAAGTTTAAAATCTGATAAATTTCTATATTTAGCGGAACTATTGCGGGCTGGCGACAGTGCCTCAGGCATACAATGCCAGGGCCTTCCATTGTCAGGGATAAACAAGATTTTATTAGAACTCCTAGCCATAACGGCCGCAATCCCCATTTCCATCTATTCATAAAGCTTTATCTATTCAGATAACCTTTTTTAGAAGCTTTTAGTTTGACTTAGACCCAGTTTTTCAATCAGATAAAAATATATATTAATAAAAATGTTTCTCGACCAAAATTAAAAATAGAAGAACTTTTCTTGTTACCAACCAACATTCGTTATTTTTATTTTGGCTACTTTTACATCTATTCTTATAAAAAGAATGATGAATGATACACCGCGTCTTAGGATATTTAGACAAATAATATGACGTGACTATGAAAAAGCTATCATCAAAAAAAATTATAAGGTTCGTGAACAACGTGAAAAATAATGTGAATAATGTTTACTTAACTGTACACTCGTAGTACTCAAGAAGGCATACTCCCTGTTGATAAAAGTAAAATGGCGCCATAAAAGATACCTAACACATGGAATTTCCAAAACGGTAGGCAGAGGTGCAAATACCTACGTTTTGGTGTATATTTAAATGACATAAATCGACGAGTCTATTGCCATATACCAGGTTCAGTTTCAGACTCCGGATTACAAAATCACGGCGCCCATACTTCTCTCCTAGTCAGCAACAAACCATAAACTGAGCAAAATAAGTTTGAATTACTAATAAGTTATGCTTCTTAGAAAATTCTCTCTTGCGATACAAAATTCGAAATTTAACGTTTCTACGAAAGGTTGTTTCTAGCTAGCAGTTCATCAATTCAGCTGAACCACTTCATAAATAATTAGTAGCAAATTCAGAGAAAACTTAATGAGCTTAAACTAATTAGCATCAAAATTATTTCTTTTTCAGTGTTTGAGATGTTTGACATTATATACATTGAAGTATAAAACTACCTTAACATATTTACATAAAAAGATAAATCAAAAACTGGTTAATTAGAAGCATTGAAATTAGGCTTAGGGATATACATGCAAAATTTTGGCAATTTTGAACACTAAACTTGGTATTTAAAATATGACAAACTACGTTTGCATGGAAAGCGCTAAATGCACTCTCGCCCTAAAGACATCTAGATTATGTGCTAGAGACACCGACTCAGACAATTTAGACGACGACTTGCTATTGCTACTTTCTATCGGAATATCTCTTGTGTGACAGTACCGTATTTTTATCTGTCTGGTTTTCAGGAGATGGACGGCGGATGGTAACATTTACTAGCCGAACTGTCCCACAGGTAAGAACAATACTCCATACAGGGTACTTGTGCTTGGTATAAAGAACAGAACTTATTCTGAAGTGAAGTAACACGGTCAGTAAAATCACAGTTGCGTTGTGAAACGTTTAGGGTGGTTCTCGATACGTCAGCATGTGGTTACTTTGTCGTTTAGTTGTCAACACCTTATACAACCAGCAGTACTATACAAGAGCAGAATGGGTCCTAATTCATGGCTACTGATTAGACAGTTTTATTAAGATGAGAGTCCCCCGTGGCCATCACTTAGAGAACTTTGAACACCGAATCATGACAATTTTTTCGGCGGCAATCAAAAAAATTATCATTTATCTGTAGTCAACAAAACCCTAGTAGCTTTTTTGAAGCATTACCATACCAGTGTATTTCGAATAGGAAAATATGGAACAGTGAAAAGCCAGAAACTGCACGCAATAATTCACCTTCTTCATTCAATCATTCATTGAACAATCATCTATAGTTTTTGCTTTTCATATAGTTACTTATATCAAATCATTTATCAATTTCGAAACTGACATAAAAAACAATTAAAATATGTACTAAGTAACAAATGGCAAAACTCTAACTTGCAACATTTGAAACATCAAAAACTACTTGCCTTGACTCGTTTGCACCACTTATATGCGGACATTTTTCGATATAATTCTCTTACAAATAAATGTCTACGTTAATAAGACGACGGTAGGTACGAGTAATTTCACCGTTACGAGTTTACGACTTAATTTTAACTCGTAATCAGTTTAGCGACGTCACAGTGTAAAATAAACAGATGAATAGGTTAGATAAAACAAACATTCTGGAATTATAAACAGTTTTGAGATATAGGCAAAACTACTAAAATTATTAATATTCTCAAGCATATTGCTCTGTTGTCTACCAAGCCTGAAAAATAATAAAAACAATTAAAAAATTAATACATAGTTAACTGTTTATTGTGACACTACATACAACACTAAGACTAATGCACAAAAAAATAACTATCATACAAGAGTCTCCATTGGCAGCCATCACTACTAGCGATCTTTTCCAGACAATATATAAGACAGGAAATATTTAATATATTTTTAAATATAAGCAATGATGGCCGAGCGGTAATAACTATAGCTAAAAAACCAGGGACCTGCGGCACGGCAGCCTATATATAGACTACCGATCGGTCGATCCCCACCGCCGCGCCGGCTAGAGCTTCACCGCATTGTGGAAGGGCATTTTTCGATTGTCCGCCTGACTAGCTACCACACTGAAGTAGAAAATCTGTCGCCAAGCACCTAAAGTTGTATTCCGGCAGCAGTCCTTGAGAGCGAGTGAAATAACAGGCACATGAGACTAAATACGTACAACTACGTCTCAAAGTGACGGGCGCAGTGCAATTCGTGACTTGTGATGTAATGCATCTGCGTTATAGCCAGAGATTGGTCTGCTAAACATAAGTTGGGCCTCGAACTCGTTCCTTCATAATAACATTAAAAAAAAACACAAGACTGCGTCTAGCATATTCGACAAGACAAACGTCAAAACTGTTTTTTTATACTTTTGATCAAAGCTAGCTATATGCTCATATAATATGACCTTTTTTTTTTTTTTTTTTTTGAGGGGGGGAAATGCCTTCGCACTGCCCTTCCACCACGGGGGTGGTGAAAGGGGCTGTGTGGGACTTGGACCCACTAAAACCCCCCCGTGAGCAGTCCTCCGCCGATATGGGGCAAGATAGGGTCACGTTAGCATGCACCATCTTGCCCCGGCGGTAGACCCGAACTAATCGAGCCTCTGTGCTTGTGAAGGGGCGACCTTACTCACCAAGGCCACCCCCAGAACGTGTGAGGCCGTACAGGCTGGTGGAGTACCCCCGACTCAACACCAGCGACCCCACTACGGAGAAGGGAGGAGGCGGGCGAACTGCCGCCTCCTCGTCCCCGTTCGTCTGCGCCGGAGCGCGTCAGCTCGGACATCGTTCTCCCTGACCCGCTCAGCAGCCTCCTTCTGCGCCATCACCTCTTCGCAGAAGGAGACCACCGCCTGCCACGATCTCTCCCTGACGAGCATGGCGTTTACCACGCTCGGCAAACAGAGGTCCCCTCCAATGAAAACAGAAAGCGTGTGCCGCTGCGGGCCCCATGCGGCACACACTTCCAGCGTATGGAGCGCCGTATCCTCCGCCGCTCCACACTTGTGGCAGGCTGGGGTCGCCTCCCGCCTCGCGATCTGGTGCAGGTACTTTCCGAAACATCCGTGTCCGGAAAGCACCTGCACCAGTCGGAAAGTCAACGACCCAAACGGCCGCTTCACCCACCTCCGCAAAACCGGGCGGATGGCTTCCACCGTCCACGACCCAGGGACCGGTGGAGCTAGGTCCTCTGCCCAACGCTGTAACAGGGTGGCCCTCGCCTGCAACCGCATGCGCGTGACCACCTCCCACGCTGGGGGCTCCCCTCGGGATCGCCTCGCCGCCACAAAGTGGTACCATATAATATGACCTAGCTCAATAATATGTAACTATTAGTGAGTGTTAATTCACTAAATTAGATAAATGCATGTTTTCTGAAATTCAAAACCAAAATTAAAACTGTAATTGTTTAAATTAATTCTGACTCTCAGTTAACTTTACTGCATTGTTAACTGTGGATTCGCGCCTCGTAGATTGCCGCCGAAAACAAATGACTGACGCATAAATCCTGGAATCCTGAGTTACAGAGCTTTTATTTTTACTGTTGGCATTTTATATTCATAGTTTTACTATACTATATCTATTGTTCTTCTATTTATCTATACCTTGAAGCGATAGTAGCGGAATTCGCCTAGTTAATCGTAACTAATCATATACAACTAGGGTAACAAATGTTGGCTGGGGTCATTACATGAATGGGTAACCGCTAGTGGGCTAGTAGCTATCGTGTCGGTCCTGATTGCTGTCTTAGGATGGCAATCAAAAAATGGCAAGGATATCCTGCGACCGCATCATTACTTATATTACATTGGATATAGACTGCCGCGCAGCAGGTCCATGGTCCCGCCGTGGACTTGAGCTTCACCGCATGGTGAAAGGGCATTTTGTGAATGCTCGCCTGGCTAGCTACCACCATCAAGTAGAAAATCTGCCACCGAGCACTTAACGGTGTGCTCCGGCAGCTGTCCTTGAGAACCAGTAATTCTAAGTTAGCCTGCACTACATTTTCGACCACATCATTACTTTCCATCAGGTGAGATTGCGGTCAAAAGCTTACCTTAGACATACAGCGATCGATATTAAGGTCAAGGTTGAGGTAATGTAAATTGCTAATATGAATCTAAATATTATTTATTGTGAATGAATGAGAATGACTGTCAAATGTTAAATAAAATTTAAAGACAACTTAAGTTAAATCAGAGAAAGTCGTGAGTAAAAGCGCGCTCTACATTTGTAGTTTAAAGTGCACGTACAGAAATAAATGATACGCTGTAGTTGATATTAAAAAAGTCTTCCTAATGCTATTCCTAGGTGATACTTGGATATATTTATACAAATGTAAAAATATGCAAGTATCCCCTATGACACTAAACTTACTTCCTTTCTTAAACGTCTCTTCATTATGACAGATCAACAGAGAATTATAAGATGTATATATTTTTTTGGAGTGGAGGTAAATTTCTGTTCTGTTCTGTTCTGTAGTAAGAAACAAATAATGTTTCCTTCTCTGATAAAATCATATGTTACTTTGAGTATCAACATCTTGTTGCGACGATGATTTTTTAAGTTACGAATATTACATACAAAACCGCAACATTGCACTTGGAACGATTCATTATAAAATTGAGTAACCCACCATGAAAAGCATCTCCAACACATAAAAGCAATATTTATTGACCGACTCAAAAGAGGTGTTGGCGGCTATTTTAGTATTTTTATGTTGGTTTACGCGAAACTAACTTATTTATTAATAATATTATTTTTAAACACTAGATAGAATTAGAGAGAGTCACGTGCTGAGGCCCGCGCTCGCCACTGTGCACAATCGTGACTCCCAGACGAAGAACTTCAAATAAGTTCGAAACTGGTCGGAGCAATATTCGGTAAATATTACGCGAGTCATAGCCGGTTACTAAATAATAACTAGATAAAATAATAAAATTGTAAAGAAAATATTGTTTACATATGATAGCGGCCATTATAAACGCAAGAATCAATTAAAAGAAACAACAATAAAACATACCAGAATCTGGCTTCTTCAAAGTTGAACTAATATGTATAAAGGTTTAGGAACATAGATTCAAAGTTTAAAATTAAAAGCAGTGGTCAGGATTCACGAACGTAAAAATATACGTAACGAAATATAAATCTATCTTGAAACAATAGCTGAGCAGTTCAGTCGAGTATAACAATTCATCTGCAGGAGTTCAAAGCCAAAATAGAAAAATGTCGGCATATCACGACGTCACAAGTTTGAAATAGCTTTTAAATATAATTTCCAAGCACTATCATGTATACATGCTTCATGAATATCACAATTCACGCCACAAATTAATATAAAGCAAATGACTTTGAACCAAACGGGACGGTGGAAATCCATTTTGATCTCTGAAAAAGGATTATGTTTACTTTTAAATGGACCTTTTGGCTCGCTTTAAATAGACACCAAAAGTATGAATGTGTCTTAGATTTTATCGCTTTTACCCGTAAGCTTTTCATAATTATTTTGTATCCAGATGCTTCTTTAGGAATTTTTTCAACTTAATAAGTTAGGATATTTATGGACATAGACATTATTTTTAGTTAAGGTCACGATTTTACGTTTTAGGTATCGTAAATCGTGATCTTGAAGAGAAAAATCGACGTTCGTCGTTGTTACAAAAAATGCTAAAAACCGTTTTCAAAAATAAGAATATATTACAAAATTTCATGAATATCACACGAAAGCAATTTTATGTTCACTTATGTGAATTTACTCTATGGCTTTTAATACACAGTAATATATTTATTTTATATTTGGAATCATATGGTTTATATATTGATCATTTGTGCTTAAACTTTCAAAACTATTACAAAAATTACAAATTTACGAGAGAAAAACACTTTGAACTTGTAACAGCAAGTTTCAGTTTAAAGCTATATGCAAAATTTGTCTTGTTTGTAGTACAACGTAAGTTGAACTATAGGTGTCGCTCCATCACAATACGATAGTTAAATAACGAACAAGAGGAAAAAATCAAGCTATGAGTCATTGTCATGTTTGCTCAGTCGGTCAGAGCATGCCCCGGCTTTAGGGGTGGATGACGCGAGTTCGAATCCCGCATACGACTTTAATTTTTCCTCATGTAGATTTTTAATTTTATAATGTAATCCGCAAAGCAAGCGTTATTGCCATAATAATAATATGTAAATTTCAAAACTATGTTACTTTTATTTCGCCACCCAATTTTTTTTAATAGGTACATGTTCTTTTATAGATTTACACATTTTAAGTAGGTAACACTAAATCTTTTCGTAATTCTTGCCGTTTTAAAATGAGACACATAATGTTAAAAAGAATTCTTTAGTGAGCCAATCCTCTTGCTGGGAGTTGCATTACGAAGCTTCAGAGCTTATATTGAGACAGGTTAAATTACTTACGACTAAAGTGAATTTGTAATTAGAGTAATATAGAGACGGATTATGAGTGAAGGTATGAGATCTGAGTAATACGATTTGTCAACGTAATATGACCTCGTTTGAATTTTCTATAGAGGAGACTAGAGACCCGCCCCGGCTTCGGGTGTAATGCTGATACTAGATATACTACAGAATGTCTTTATGTACAACTTTCGTAGCTTTTATGTCATTAGACAATACAAACACGTTTTCTTTAGATGTTTACTCTTGAAAGAGCGACATATAATTGGTCATGTGAAAAACAAACAACACACAACGGAAAATCTAATGCTGGTAAGGCTATATTGCTCTTTATATTATTCATTAATATAAATGCATTATGTGTTTCAGGTACTTAATTGAATAAGGATTATTGCTGTATTGCCTAAAATCGCTTCGTAAGTAAGCCATGTTTTCTTGTAAAAAGTAAAGGATATAAAATGGTTATTGTGATTTATCCCTAATAGATAGACATATACCATTTCAGACTTTATTGTAGAAATTTTTAAGGTGTACAATACCGTACTATATTATTTTCGTAGGGTATCTATCTAGAAGGGTTAAGCCAGCGTTTGCAACGTGATCGCAAAAAAAATGTGTTTATTTACGACATTGCATTAGAAATCTCTTAAATAATCAGTGCTTTTCTGCTGTATTATGCATGTACTATACATTTAAACCTTCCTCTTCAATCAATCTATCTACTTAAAAAAACAGCAACAAAATTGGCTGCGTAGTTTTAAACATCCAAGCATATTTAGGGACAGATAGCGAGAAGTGACTTTGTTTTATACTATGTGACAATGACAAAATGCGAATGTTTGTGTGTATGTTTAAATTATTGTGAAACAGCTTGTTCACATGTACATTGGAAAATATTTTTAGTTATGTATGATCAATAA
The DNA here is from genome assembly GCA_963890685.1 of Plagodis pulveraria. Taxonomy (NCBI): domain Eukaryota; kingdom Metazoa; phylum Arthropoda; class Insecta; order Lepidoptera; family Geometridae; genus Plagodis; species Plagodis pulveraria. Next base: position 13,520,354 of record OY982961.1, read on the forward strand.
TAACTTGAGTCCTGAAATGACTTAAAAGTGTATCTTGGTGTAGTTTAAAAATAAGCGCTGTAAAATTAAATTCCGCGTTACTAAAGTTGTGGGCAGTATGGATTGTTGATGTCATTTTTCACAAACAAATTTCATAGATATTTCCAATATAGTTCAGCCGAACAAATAATTAATGTAATGTACTACGTATGCCGTACAACTTCCGGATTAAGAGTATTAAGTTTATGCTCTCCTATGTGATGACTACAGAAAAAAATACACCAAAGGAGCAGCGTGACACCTCTCCCATAGATTTATGTAGATCTCTGTTGCACATTAGGATTTTTATAGTTCTAACGCACTTATGAAACAAAAAGTGACGGGTTTATATAACCTTCCATCAACAAGAGTATTCTTAAGTAGAGATGGATCAATCAGGAGGCCGGTCACAATACCGAAACCAACCGGTTTTATATAATATGTTCTTGTGTCTACCTTTGATTAGAGAAAACACATGGCATCGACCAAATTCACACACACTAATACTAAAAACAAACTCCCACTAACCTGTTACCATTATCCATCTTTACGGTGCCTATTACTATTTTCTATTTTCCCATTTCCACGCAAAGATTACAAAACTACAAATTGACGAGAGTTAAATAAGATGTGCGGGATTTTTGTCTCTCGTAAATTTGTAATTATGTATTGTATTCCGCCGAGCAGGCGTTATTGCAAACATAACAATATTCACATCTTTGAAGAACTGTAATTCTTACTTGAATATGTGTATGAAATACTCGAGTGACAAAAAGTTTTGTGTGTGTGCCAGTCACAAGCACATGGCTATAGTTTCAACCTCGTTTTGTCATTTAACATCACTCGAAACACTGAAATGCAATCTGAAATTCATACATTCTGCAGTACAGAGAAACTTTAGCTCCAAACTAACATTACAGTGTAAAATAAACTCAGCGCAATTGGAATGTCTCGAGGTGCCTAGAGGACGTGTATAAAAGCGCTTGTATGCAGTGCCAAAGGTCTTTCGTTGAGCTTTTTCAAACGACATTACCTGGAAGATTTGTCCCGTGAAACATTGAACAAATTGTATGTGAAAACAGCTGCCGCTGAAATTGTCCAATAACGGTTCCTTTTTAGGGTTCAGTACCCAAAGGGCAGAATTGATTAATGGGACTCAGCTGTATGTCAGTATACATGTATGTCTTTTTGTATGTGACGGGTCTATTTCTCATAAAGGGAATGAGTAACAAAACAGAAAATTTACATAGTTTATTCGATTAGAAAATAAATTAAATTTTAGGAGTTACTTACATGAAAAGCTAGGTGAAGAAATCTTTTTCATATTCGAGTAGGTGGGGTATTATAATCGTCTGGAGTTCAATGAGTTAGAGTACATATATTTTTGAATTTTGTTTTAAAAGATGGCCATTAAAGCTACGTCTATTAAAAATAATTATTGTAAGAAGATATATAAAATTTAACCCCGTGGGGTGCCGGTTCAGAATGACACCTCCCCATTTATTCCCGTGGGTGTCATAAGAGGCGAATAAGGGAAAGCGCGCCAAATGAGCACCATGCCACTTCTTACGTGAAAGTAAGTAAGGTGTTGTGGGCAATATACGAACAAAAGGTCTGTATACCTTCTTAGTACCCAGCCAGAGTTTCATACAATATGTTCTTGTGTTCCTGTCTTATATGTTGTTAGCGTAAACATATTATTCTTAATATATTCTTGTGTTTCGTCCAGTGTGTTGGAGAAAATACTTTGTATGACCCTGAAACTGTGCCCGTTAAGTGGCAATAAGCTAACGTACGTGTTTACATACCTCTGTCTACCCCTGAGAGGAATACAGGCGTGATTATATGTATGTACGAATATATAAAATTTAATCACATGTCCCGAAAAATTGCGATGGACAGTTCGTTTAGTGAATATATTTTCTTAAGTTCATACTTTGAACTTATGTTACTACATAGAGAGTCTGACTGCATAATATTGAACTTTTCAGGCATTAAAGTATCTAAATATATGGTATATTGTATATTTTACTCCATTTAAAAGCCACAACTACAATACTAGTTAACACGAACTGTCAAACGCATTCTGTCGGCTGCCGGACTGTATTTAGGAAATTAGAATGACAGTATGATATTCCTTAATATCGATTTAACCAATAGATACTAAAACGCTGACTTATAATGCAGTTTTTAGGCTGTGACCATCCTGTTTTTCTTACACATCATGGATGCGAAAACTATACAGCATAGGTTCGAATCCCGCCGCGGGCTTGAGTTTCACCGCGTGGAAGGGCATTTTGGGAATGCCCGCCTGGCTAGCGACCACCCTTAAGTAGAAAATCTGTCACCAAGCACCTAACAGTGTGTTCCGGCAGCAGTCCTTGAGAGCCATTTAATTACAGACACATGAGACCTAACAACTTTACGTCTCAGTGACGGGCACATTGCAATTCGTAACATAGAAATGCCGCTGCTATAGGCAGAGGTTAGTCCACTGAACATTAGGTGGGGCTCGGGCTAGTTCCGTCACAATAACATAAAATAATAATAACCTGACTCGTACTTGACTGGTTTTATATTTTGTCGTAGATATATCAATGTCGAGTTTCGTTACACGTACAACGCGTGGTAACAAAAGACTACCTTTTCGTCATTGTAAAGTATCCTGATCGTCTCATGCATATTAATGTATCTTTATTACACCCTATAAATCTCCCTCACGCTCGTGATAATCTCAACAGCAGGTTTCTTTGCGCGTCACACAAGAAAAGCGCAAACAGAGTTGGAATATTCATGTGTGTTAATATTCATGGCCGCGGCACCTGATGCACTTGGAAGAGGAGGATTGCGGCGAGCTGTGCTTACCATAGATACTGCACGGCTTTTTCTTTGTGTTCAACTTTATCATACACAATAATTATCTTGATCTTGATTATTCTGCTAATAAATCGTACTTAAAATTTAAATCAATGCAGCAGGTTTCAAACGTTTTTAAAATAGGTACTTATGCTCGTGACCTAAGGTACAATTGAGGTTGAGTGCCAGAGTGGCCCATTATTTGCAGACACAATTGATTTTCATTGTTTTTTTTTTTCAATGGCGGTATGCCTTTATTGACCAAATACTACAAACTATATACAACACTACAGCTATTGCTATATACTATATACTACAAACTATATACAACACTACAATAAAAGCATTTGGACTCATAGGGAGTCCAAATGCTCTAGCCCACTATCAGTTGGCAGCGTGCCCAGCATGCTGGCAGCATTGCCCCGTTGAATTGCAATGCTTATTCTTTGAGCCAAATAGGTGCCAGAATTTAGATCACGCGTCGCATCGACCAAGCGCTCTGATAGATTTTGGAAAATACGATGAGCTCCCGGTCCCCACGGACCCAACGTCTCTACACCAAACGGCTCAAATATGTAACCCATACCGAGGTTAGCATATTTGCGCCGCTTGAGTTGCTCCGCCGAAGTAGCCGCAGCGCCAGCCCTCACGTTGGTTTCAGAAAGATGTGACGGCGCTAAAGTGTCTACGCATGTAGCGTCCCACACTAAGGGCCGTCCTAACTTCCATGGAACCAGAGTCATGCCGTCAGGTCTTTTACCATCGTCACGCATCAGACCGTTCGGTTCGAGAACAGCTGGAACATTGGCGCTGGTAAAAGCCCGGCGAATGATATCGTTAAGGCTGGCGTGGCGGGAAATTCGACCAGCACTTCGAGAGCAGGAGAGGCCATGGTGACCGAGTTGGTCAACTGCAGTACCACACTGGCAGTGATGTGGAACACAACACCTTGCACCCAAGCGTAAGCTAATAGCGAGACGAAAAGCGGAAGGATCTATAAGGCTACCAGTTTTGTAAGAAGGAATGGCTTGTAACCAAAGACCTGATTCCCACACAGAAACAGCGAGAATACGAGCACGATCTGCGATGCTAGGACACGTATTTAAAAGATCTTTCCGTGCTAGCTCGCATAGGGGCCGATCCCACTGTTTCTGAGATGACAACATTTTTGGGAACTCAGTATTTGGACAAGCCAGTCCCCATGTGGTTTTGGCCTCAGCCAGATATGCTACATCAAAAGAGCCTAAAGATGGTGCAAGAATTTTTTCTACTAATTTGTGTGTACTGTGTACAGAAGACAAAAAAGCTGGTAATGCCACACTAGAAATTTTCCGTATCCCTATGCCCCCCAACCTCACAGGGAGGGAAGCTTGCACCCAAGCCCTATCATCCATCTCAACATTCAAAACCGAAATTACCGTATCTTTTAATAAATTGTCTAAGCTTAAAAGAAGCTCACTGTGTTTCCACAGCTGACAACACCTCAAAAAGTATGTAAATTTAGGAACGAAAAGGCAAAATCTAACAATAGTAAAAGCCATATGGGCGTTAATTTTGAATAATCTGCTAGAAGCATTTCTAAACTTTTGAATTTGTTCTTCGACAAATGGTGACAAAGATTCGTCAAGAATCGGTGAACCCAAAAGACGGAGCGAACTTTTTTCTACTAATTTTATACCAGGCGCAAGTAAGTTGAATTTTTCAATAATCGAAATTTTATCCGGACAAGTATCACAAACAAAAAGTTCACATTTGGAAAAATTTAGTTCAAGGCCAATAAGACGAAAATCATCTATAAGTACTCGCAAGTCATTCAATACCGTGTTCGCATCGCCTCCTAAGGTTCCGTCATCCAAATACCAAACGTTAAGTTTTGATTGGAGACGTTGAATTATTGAGTGGATGGCAAGGCTAAAGATGGCTGGTCCCAGAGGATCACCCTGTTGACATCCTACGGAAGATAATATAACATTGTTTTGGTATGTTAATTTTGATGGTTTGCCGTAACATTGCCAAAGAAAAGGGTATAATTCCGGAATTTTATCTTTCACTTCAGTCAAAAGGGTGCCTCTATCTAATGAGTTGAATGCATTTTTAACATCCACCTTCAAAAGCAAATCTCCACAATTTTGATCAAGAAATGTGCGAAGTGAATGTACAGCAGCCTCACAACCACCCTGCGAACCAAAACCGAGTTGTAGTGGTTGAAAAAGATTACTTAAAAAAGCAACCTTTTTCTTACAACCACATTTGGCTGTGAGGCGACGATAAGTGGTGCCTACTGCTATAGGCCTAATACCACCATCTTTTTTATTGAGGGCACATAAATTCGCACCGTACAGAATTTCGGTAATTTCATTGTTGACCTGACCCGACAACATCAAATTAACCAAAGCCGTCACATCTCTTAGAAGTGTGTCGCCTACCTCACCAGAACTATAAGATAAAATATCTTTTAAGTGCTGAGGCGTCAGGCCATCTAGACCACCGGCTGAGCCACTTAGAAAAGATGCCACGGCTGCAGAAACATCCTGTGGGGTCACCTCAACAATGTCATTATTTTGTTCAGGAGAGTCGGGAACGTGGAGACCTGCAGTTGCAGGCGGATGCTTTTCTATTAGGGAATAGAACGTGTCAGATGTGAAAGGGGCGATTGTATCACTCGAAAACAAGATGCGTGCCGCGTTTTTGATGTCACCATCATTAATTTTGTTTTCTACTATTTTAATAGTAGCTGAATCGACATTATTTGTTTTTGTATTCCGCCGCAGTGGCGGAATTATTAAAGTTGAGCCAAAAGATTGCTCTTCCCGTGCCCTGTATTTCACGCAGTTTTCCTTTACTCTAGTTGTAAGGGATTTTTTGTTAGAAGGATCAAAATTTACGTGAAATACGTGGTACGGGAATGCTAGAAGATGCTCCCAGGCTTGCGTAGTATTAGTAGCCAAAACGTTTTTAATCGAACAAGATAACGATTGGGCAACAGAAATTCGCGCACCCCGAGGTATGCGTTTTATAATAGGAATATTATTTTTGTACGAGCTTAAAACCTCCCAAAACGGTTTGGCAGGGGTAGCAGGGCTCGCAACACTGCTACTACTCATTGTTTGACTATTTATTGGCGCCGAAAGGGGAATTTCCAAATTTTTATGACACCTTTTTTGGTGAATTTTGAGGCCTTTTTGACCTTTAAAATATCGAGCCTGGGGGCACTGCGGACACAACATCTGGCTGTCTTGCGATACAAAAGTCCCAACTACTGCATTCATTGTTTGGGTACAAAGCATTGTTTACAAAATTTATCAAAGCTTATCTTAGAATCTCTAGGGTGACGTCTCGACCCGGATGAAGTCTCGCGTCAACAACGTCGTCGAAGTCCGTAGTGCGCAGGTGTCGCAGGCAGCGTTGCCATGGAAACAAAAAATAACCGATTAGAAATTAATAAGCTAATGAAACTAACTACAGAGGCCCACAGGAGCCCTACAAACAATACCTCGCAAAATTCCAATTGGAAGAATGCGGTTGATGGGCAGATAATGCCCATCTACTATCTGAAAATAAAATTAATTATTTTTTGTAAACAAATCTGAAATTTACTGACCTGTCAGTTCTTTTGATCATAGACAATCAAATTTTAAGAGAATTAAATTAAATTTTTTTCATTGTGAAAGATTAGCCACTGTGGCGCTTAACGCCTCAATTGTGATTTTCAGATACATTTTATGGCTAGCTTTATACATTTGGGTGTCGTAAAAGGCAATTAAGAGAATAATGCGTATACCAGTACTCTCGTCGATGCGAGTTGGGTGATACCGAACATTGGGCGCACAACACAGCTCCTTATCATCTTTACCGACTTGATTATTCCTATAAAGAGTTGTAACGTGCCTACCTGAAGAACTCAGCAGCGGCAGAAGGTAGGTCGTATGTATCCGTGGGAGGACATAAAACGCCACCGCTGAAGCCCAAGCTTATTACAATTAGGTTGATTTAATGGAAAGTGGCCCGTGGGGTGCGGAGCTAGAATGTTACCTCCCCATCTCTACCAATGGTTGTCGTAAAAGGCGACTAAGGGTAAAACACCAGAAGGTAGGCAGCAGCGCTTTATGAGAAATTGGTAACTCACACTGCAATCCCCAAGTAGTCTGCCAAGCTTGGGGATTATGGCATACTCCCCCATAATGGGGAAGGCTGTGTTCAGCAGAGAACAAGTCGGCTGATACAGTACAGTACAGATGTTAAGCGAAATAATAAGCGGTAATATTTAAAGAGTTCTTATGTTACTTGCGTTTTATGAGAGAAGACCTTTTTAACCAGCACCACGTTAGTGCCATTGTTAAAAAACGTTATCGGCGGTTCTGAGTTAAGAAATACTCAGCGTAAATAAGCTTAATCACTCTAGTGAATTTTAATTGTGAAAATGTTTGGGTAGTAAGGTGACCTACTACCCATACATTTTAAAGAACATATTGAATAGCAGTTATCATGCCTCAAGAGCAACCAATACATGATAAAAACATACATCTTTGTAGTAAAAAATATTAACTAAATATTGAAATATTTAATTTTTATCTACTACTTATTAAGATACTTACTTATAAAGATTATTTAAATATTTGATTTTTATCTACAACTTTGAATTAATTCACATATTCACCATGTGTGAACTGAGTGACCACAATTAATTTTCGGCTACTTTAGTTAAATATAAATTTAACTAAAGTAGCCAAAAACGGTGGTCTTGTTTTACTTTTATAAATTTACATGTAACTTTTACTAACGTTAGCAGTTGAAATATATAGTTTTTGTGGCATAATTAATAAACTATATGTGTTTTTAAGTGGTCTCTCAGTGACACCAGGAAGAATTTTGTAATTTTAAATTTCCACGTTGTGGTTTGTTATCTTCTAAACACTTTAAAATATGTTTTACTAAAAATCTGTATACAATATGTGACTATAAGTAAACAGTTAACGCAGATTTGGAATTTTGAGTGAACTGAGAGACCATATAGTTTAGGAATCATAACTTCATTATTCATTCATTACAAATTACAAAACGCATTTTACAAATTATTTTATGACTTTTACTAAATCTTGAAGTTACTAACTTAACAAAAATAAACAAAAAAAATGTGGTCACTCAGTCCACACGCACATGTTCTATATTATGTAAGATGGACATGGTTTACATATTTAACTTGCATGGTAGAATGGCGTTATTGGAGAGGACTTTGATGCGCCTTGTATTTTATTTTTAAGCATTTAGATTGAAAGTATGTTTTTGCAAATATAAGTGCATTTTACAAGCATGGCGAGGTTTAATTTTAATGCATAAATTATATGACTAAGTATTACAATGTTACACGTTAGGAGAACTATATTGAGAAAATAGTTTCAAAGAGTAAAAATGTAACTACCGTACATTACTTTATAAGATTTTTGTAAGTCTCATTGATTTCATTTGTACCATATTTAAATATGTATTATTTTGTACAAAATAAAAAAAAAACAATTAAAAACTTGAAGGAAAAAACCTATCGAGGCATATTGAGACAGGATCAGTGTGAGACTAGTGAGGTTATCTCACGTAACGCCGCGAACGCGTATGCATTTCCATTTTGTCATAAAAATCGCGTTTAGTCTCTCGTGGCGTGTCACGAGTAAAACTCACTAGGCCTGCAGATATGTCTGATTGGGAATCTAACGAACACAATATTAATACAAAATTACAAATTTACGAAAGCATGTGCGGGATCCGAACCCGTTTGTAGTACAACTTAAGTTGAACTATAGGTTTCGCTCCCTCCCAATACGATGGTTAAATAAAGAACGAGAAGAAAAATTGGAGTTATGAGTCATTGTCATGTTAGCCCAAGCGGTCAGAGCATACCCCGGCTATATGGGTGGATGGACGTGGGTTCGAATCCCGCACATGACTATATTTTTTTCTCTCGTTCATTTGTAATTTTGTAATTTAATCCGCCGAGCAGGCGTTATTGCAAACATAACTATATGAGTAATTAATTGGGTCCGTGAGGACCGGGAGCTCGTCGTATTTTCCTAAACTTATCTGAGCGCTGGGTCGATGCGACGCGTGATCAAAACACTGGCACCTATTTGGCTCAAAGAATAAGCATTGCAATTCAACGGGGCAATGCTGCCAGCATGCTGGGCACGCTACCACCTGGTAGTGGGCTTGAGCATTTGGACTGCCTATGAGTCTGCAATGACTTATAGGGATCTAAATGCTTTTATTGTAGTAGCTGTAGTGTTGTATATAGTTCGTAGTAGTTTACTATATTAAAAATACACAATTTTAGTATGTCAGGGTCACCAATGTATAGAATAATTATGTGAAAAACGATGAGCTGAGAACCCCTTACTGTGTGTATGTAATTGCAGCCAGTATTTCTAATGATTTCGAATTTAACACACAAACGAAAATATATGTCACATTCACACAATAATTCTCTAACTTATCACAATATTTTTTAGATTTAACATGCTGGGCATGCTTCCAACTGATAGTGGGCATTTGAACTGCCTGTAGGCCAGCAACGGCCTTTGGGTTAACTTAATGATTTCCTAGTATAGCTGTAGTTTTGTAGTGTGTTTTTGGTAATTAATAATTAAATATTTAGAATCGTAATAATATTTATAAGGACGAGTCCAATGGTCAGGATATGATTCAACATGTGGAAATACATACTGCCACGAATGCTCATATGTTTATTATTTACACACAATGAAGATATTATTTTATTCTTCAACGTTTTTTTATCAGCCTTTTTCCATTAGAAGATTTCATTAGATGGTGCTGACTTCTGGGGGCCAACTCCTACCTTTTACGAAACCATCATAAAGAAGGAGCGTTTGGTTTCATGCTTGAAATAATCATTCGCAGTCACAAACTATCACCGACCCACAATCGCATCAAGAAATATTGATTTGATCCTACTTAAAGAACGAATGAAATATGTATCACGGATGTGCAAGGGAGATACAAGATGTTTATAATATAGCGTTATCCCGCTCGCACTGTTCCGAACTACGATGTTATGGAAAGGTTTTACCATAGTTTCTCGACATTTTATTGTCTGCTGCACAACAACTGTCTGTAGCTTGTTATAGTTTCACTCATCCAATAATTTAGCTGCATTTATTTTAAAGTTTAATAGAATTTTATCGTAAAATAGTCAAAATCAAGTTCAAATCCGCTGCTAAAAAGTTAGTTTTTTAAGATGGATAAACATGACGGATTTGTCGTTGGAACAGTAATACTTTATACTCCATGTAACGTCAGAATTTACGAATAAAGTGAACAATTTGTTTAGACGTCATTAAAATGCTGATCGAGTCCATTACCGATTGTAAGCTTGCTTAATAGATGTGGCGGCATAAAGTTTTGCAGTAAGATTAATTAGTAAGTAATAATAATTACCATATAAGGTCAGAGTTGGCCCGGTGAACTACGAATATACGCCTACTACATTTACCATTTACTGTGTCACTGCAGTAAAAATGATCATTTTTCAAAAAGCCATCTGTAAAATAACTAGTTATGTCTTCAAGCAGAAACAGGCAAAATATTCTGTATGTCGCCTCTGCAATAAATCCAGCTTTATGGCCAGTTAAACGCCTGTTATTCCGCCGACACAAGTAAAGCTCTTATAAAAGACAAATAAAAGGTAAGCAAAATATTCCCTCGCTTCCCGACGTAATTCAATGTACCTACCTTTTATGATGATTATAATACTTACTTATGTCAATTTGGATAATGTGTACGTAAAGAAACTGAATAAACGATGTGAATGGAGCTCGTGATGTTGATGGCAGTGTCTTTAATGATGTAAATATCAAATGTTTGTGTTTTCTTCTTCGTACGTAAGTACTTACTATATCTATACCCAAAATAACATTGTGTTAAGGTAGCTGTCCTTGTGAGCCTATAACGCAAGGTTAGCCTTGTTTACTATCCTTCATTGAAAATGAAGGTGAGACAGTGGTCGAAGGGCAATTTATCTGTTATTTATAGAAGGAGAATGAATTGAAAATAGTTTTGAAATCTTTTTGAACGACTCTGTAACAATCATTATGTACTTATTCATTAAAATATTCCTTTGTATTTACTAGACCGTTAGCGTCTAGCCAAAGTCGAACCTTTGTTCATGTTGAGCCAGCATAGGTCTAAAATATGACGCTTAGCTATGAGTGTCAAACATAATCAAAGTAACTAAACATCAGTGGCGAAGCGTGGATATTTTCTTAAGGAAAGCCCGTCTAACATGACTTACAAAAAAAATAAGTAATAATATGTGATGAGGCTTTAAAACACTTCGCGTTAAGTTATATAAATCCCACCTTTATCATACAAAAATAACCGATATAATAAAAACAGTATCCTTGAAGTATGATAAAAACAGCTTTGGAAAAGCTTTTTAGGTGTCAATCGAAATACGATCTTTAACACTTGTTTCAATATTTAAAAATGTAAGTAAACGTAGTATTATGTAATTCAGAAACACATAACTAATTATTTAATATTAGTCGCAAAGCAAATATAATAATGTATCCCAACACGAGACCTACCAATCCCGATAAAAAGCACTGAATATTTTATTTATATTCTAAAGCAATAATCTATTTCACAGTTCTCTAGTTTTTAAAACTAGAACAAAGTATGTAATACATTCTATAGTTTTATATAAAGGAGCTTCTTAAGTGCCCAATAATATGTTATACTGTGTTCATTTATGATCTCATAATTATCAATTATACTTTCCACTTCTAATACTCATAAAGTCCTTATTTGTGCCTAAAGTAAGCGGTACGCGGATTAAAACGACTTTTTATGCTCTAATGCATTAAAGCCTGCGTTTTAAGCACAAGTGCATAATAATGATTATTTTATTTCAAATTGTTCAAAGAGGTTCAGTTTGTAAAATATTTTATGTGGGAGTTTACATGTTTTTTTCGTAATATAGAACTGAAGTTGCACTGCCGTAATACAGTATACTGTATCATCCGGATCGTCAACTGCTGCACACAGCCTCCTCCATAATGGGGGGGGGGTTTGCCATAATCCCCACGATTGGCAGGCAGATTGGGGATTGCAGTGTGAGATATCAGTTCCTCAGCACTGCTGCCCACCTTCTGGTGTGTTACCCTTAGCCGCCTCTTACGACACCTACGGGTAGAGATGGGGAGGGGTGACATTCTAGCCCAGCACCCCACGGCACGTAAGGCCGTAATACCACCTTAAAAATGTATCAAATTGATGCGTATATTACTTTTGGGACAACGGAGAGAGTTGAAAGATCTGCATATAAATTCAGCTAGCCTTGAATGGGCCTACCCATGTAGTTAGTTTTGTCCCAGTTGTAGTTGTGGAGAGTGCGCTCGTAGAGTCAAGACCTCCTGAGGATGCTTCGTCTAGAACCGAAACGCGTCGAAAATTCTTCCGGTTTGGCTGCGTGGCGTTTGTGACGTCATGTCGGCTTAGCAGGAAAATTAGGCGGAATTGTCACTAGATATATTATTATATTTCTTAAGTATTTTATTAAAATATTAAATTCATGATTTCTTAAAATATTTTAAAAATACTTGTTATTATTATAGTTGTTACCTCATAACTTTTGAAAGGCTGAACCGACTTAAATTATTCGTTTTTTATTTGATAGCTGGTGCTAGATATGGTCCCATTTAATTTTTTTCAAAATCGCGCAAGCCGTTTTTGCGTTACACTCCAGTAACTGAAAAGTGTTTTCCTATCCTGATGATATAGTCATTGACAGTGAATGACAATCGATCCCGTAAGTAGTAAGGGTTACTAAAAAAGGATATCATTTGATTAAAAATGGAACCGACGCAACACTTAAAAGTGCGAATAACTTGTAAAAGTTGAGATATAGGGTTAGAAAAAAAAATTTTGGCTATACATTTCTAAAACTCTTAATTAGGTTATATTCGGGTTAGGTTTTGCTTCGTTTGATAGCTTGTCTATTGTGCTATTGTTCACTGCTGAACACAACCTCGCTTGGCAGAGTCTTGGGGAATCCAGAGTAAGACAGTTTCTCCAAATGCGGTGCTGCCAACATACGAACCTTATTTCTTAGTACCCTTAGTCGCCTCTTATGATTTCCGTGGGAAGAGATGGAGGGTGATATTCTAGCTCGGCACCCCAAGGGCTAAAGTGGTTGTCATTAACATAATCAACAAAACTGGAATTTTTTGTTGATTTGAAAGAAATTTTCGAAATATATATTTTATTTACGACGGCTTGTAACACCAAATTAAAACACATAATAGAAATTATCAAAAAAATTTTCCTTTTAAAAGATTTTGTACTTCTTTAGCTCAACTGCAAGTAACTTGATGTCTAACCCGACGGAAACTTTGTTTAATGGTTTGACTTAGAGTGAGTGAGAAAAAAAGCTTAGAGTGACACAACCATTAGAAAAAAATATATAGGTATTTGAAGTTAGTCAGAATCATCATCCATACCGTCCATCTCAAAGATGAAACAGAAATGATCAGCAATATTGTCAAAAAACTCAAAAAGGATATTACCATTTTGCCTTCACTCCACGGTGTAAAATATTATACACTTTTTGAAGATGCGGTGCCTGTGAAAGCCAACTCCTATTTCAGAATACAGAACGGAAAATACCGGCACGTGCATACTATTTCAATTTCCATGAAATTACCTGTATTGGTAGAGGTATTTTACTGAGTTACCAATGAATGGAAATTATTGTAAACGAGTTGAAACTGTTTCACACCCTTTTTTATTAAAATTGATACCTACTCTTTCTATTCCATTGCGCGTTGAAAGAGTACAATGTCAAGTAAAAGCTACAAAGAAATGCACAAAGAAACAAGGGACACCTTTCGAATATAAGTCAATATAAATAATGAACAATATTTTCACTGTGAATATCTGGCTCCCAGTCGACGAAGCAAAAAGAAGCTATTAATATTTCAATTCCTGTCAATAAATATACTTTGTTCCCGTCGATTGTGAGGTCCTGACAGCCTATGTCGGAACATAAAAATTATTTCCCTGCATTTTTCCATTTAGAGTAAGCTTTTGGTATATTTTTAGCCTGCACGTTGCGTGAGTGCAAAATCCCAGCTAAAGAACAAAACAAAAATATGTTTCTTAATTTTGTTCATTTTAACAAGGTAAGCAGGGGTGAGAACATTTTACCTATGTGTGTTTAGAAAAAGGGTTGTTCTCTTTTTGAGGTTTTAAGAAATAACTGCATAAGAATGAAACGGAATAATTAAATGTATTTTTATATTGTGAGTACAAAATAAAGTTAATATAGGTATGTGAAAGGTACCTCTGGCCGCACAGAGGAACTATTAAAATGACGCCATTGGCTTTAAGCCAAATCGATTTGTAACTGCCGCAGAAAAAGCAATAAAAATTGAACGTGCATACATGATAACGCCGGGAAAATAGCTGCATTCGTCATAGTGTAGTGCTTCCGTGATAACAATGAAGAATATTATTTGATGCCTACTCTATTGTTAGATAGCGCCCGGATTTCGAACTCTACTCGCATTGAATTTGGATGAACTTCTGAATTTGTTTTTGTGCTGCGCGAATAAAAAATGACAAGGTAAACAAACGGGTTTGCTATCATAGCACTTGCTTATCTCTCTCTGAAATGTCCCAGCATTGTGAATGTGAGAGGCTGAGGCAGATCTGTAGACTTTTATACAGATAACAGAACATATATAGGAACAAAACAATGATCTCAAACCTTTTCTTCATACATTTTTGAAACGAAAAGTATAATGTATCAAAGTACGCGATCAAAACACAGAAACACTCCAACAACATATTTATTTCATAAATAAGTGTGGGGTAATGTAATCCCATCTTATAATAATCAGCAACAGGCGTTCATATCTGCCAATATTATTACATATCAAAATTGGTGGTCTTTTATAAGCCAAATGTAATAGACTGCTGACACAACAGGCCTTAGGTTTACTTCGATAATACAGAAAAATATTATTTTTCACGGCGCAAACAAGATTAAGTCTGAGCGGTAAATTGTTAGGAAGGTGAGGCACTTTGAAGATATTTTGCTCCTGTGGATTCGCTAGCGTATCTTAAGTTCTGCATTAAGCTGCGTATCCACTTGAGAGGTGTGACGGAATGAGTATTGTGCGAGGGAAAAATACACCAATAGGATCGTTTCATTTTCCTAGCCCTCACTGAGTGCAGCGACCTTATTGGTGGGATTTTCCCTCGCACATCTATGACACACACAATATACGATTAATGTGGTAGTAATATAGTGGATACCAGGTATGTTATGGTTAAGGATCCTTGCGTGATCTTTAGCATCTGATTATCTCTATCTTGAGTTCGTATTTAATCTAAATAAGTGTGTAGGTATACCCCGTGAGGTGCCGGGTTAGAATGTCAACCTGCCCATTTCTTCCCGTAGGTGTCGTAAGAGGTGAAAAATGAAAAAATAAGGTAGGAAGTAATATCTTCTGAGGAACTGACAACGTCTACTGTGATTCCTAAGAAACTTGCCAAGCGTGGGGATTATGGCAAATCGCCTCAACGAGACCTTGTTCAACAGTGGACGTTCCGGTTGAAGTGGAGTAGGTATATTTAGTATAGGATATTTAGTTGGCGCATTAACTAAGTTATTCCAGTTATTGTTATTTTATCAAACTGTTCTATTGCGTCAACCTGGATCTATGTCATGGAATCTAAACAACTTACCTTCACTCATCAAATTCATTGTATTATCATAAAATTATGTGTTGTTCTAATATAATAAAATATATTGTCATCCACCCACCAAATGTACAAAAATAGACTAGTCTGATGATAACAAAACCCTCAAAATCTCGCATTACTACTCATTGATTGTTTTGGACTCATTGCGCCGTGCCTATCCCAGTGCGGCTCTGACCTTGAATTTCTCGCCCATATCTTCCTCTGGGAATCGTAAGAGGCAACGAAGGGAAAAACCCAGGTGGGCAGCAGCGTCTGTAGAAGTACCATACAGAAACCTCCAACACGCCTGCCAAACGTGAGGATTATGATCAAACCCCTCTATGATAGAAAAGGCATTTATCTGTTGAGCCGTGGACGTTGTGGGTGTTGATTTTGGTGTAAGACTTGCCTTAACCCCAGTCACCACTATTTCTGATTTCATTAGTTTAACGCTGTCCTAAAATTGTTTATAATTTTTAATTTAAGCCTGTAATATATTCATGTTAGGCTATTGAAAGGTATGCTGTTGGTACCCTCACATTCAAAACTACCCTCTCCCTCAGAGGTTAGATAAGGGCACAGATTACAAAAATTATGGTAATAATACAATGTGTTATAGGGAAATATTGGGCTTTCATTTAAGTATTGTTATATAAGGTGGGTTACACGAAATACAGTAACAATAGCATGTAGTTAAGCAAAAAACAATACTAAGCTTGTTGTTTAGGTTGTATTTTATCCTTTCAAGAGGATGTAACGCATTGAATACGAGAACAGATGACCTTACAAAGCCTATGCTGCCCATCTTCTTGTTTTTATATACATATATAATATATAATAAAAATAACATATGGAGTGTCTAATTAAAAGAATCCTGCTTTTTCCAATAGTTTTAGTTCCTGTTCTATTAAAGATATTTATCATACAAGCGTTAAATTTGGTATAATTAACTTAAACGTCAAAATATTAAAAAACAGACAAGCGCAAATCAAACTAGTGCTAAAGATCCCGAACTGCATAAAAAATAACCAATTTTTAGGGTTCCGTACATCAAAAGTAAAAAACGAAACCTTTATAGGATCACTTATGATCCATCTATCTGTCAAGACCCTTTTTCTCAAGAACTCGTGGATGTATCAAGCTTACAAAAAAGCCGCAAATTTTGGACACTTTCAAGAGAAACAGGCAATACATCTGGCTATGTAGAAGAATTTGTGACTGAGAATATTTGATATAGAGTAACCACATTGTGATATTATGATTGGAAGATATTGGCACAAGCCCACAAGTGTAGATACACAATATTTTCCTAATTAGTATTGGAATGGCTTGAGGAGGAGGACAGACGTCATTTGGGGTAACTTCCTCACAGCCTGCGGAGCAAGAATGAACCAAGTATTGTAATGATTTTGTCTCCTCTCTTTTGTTCGATACCCACATGTTCGCGCACACTATGAGAGCTTGGGCTTTAAACACATGACGAAATTCTATTTCCCAACATATATAATACTAGCAGCCCGCCCCGGCTTCGCACGGGTATTAATTTTTTTTTATTAGTTATTATAAAGTCACACAAACTCTTCTATTTGAGTCAGATTACTAAGAAAAGAAACTAATAAAGAATGTTTCAATATAATTATTTTAATGAACTTTTATTTATATTTTTTTGTTCTTATGTTTTTGTTTATCGCGTAAAATCATTAACCTCTTTTTGCGCAGTTGGATAAAAACTATTCTATGTCCTTCCCCGTATCTCAAACTATTTCCATAACAAATTTCATCCTAATCGGTCTAGTAGTTTCAGAGCCTATTCAATGCAAACAAACAAAAAATCAAATCTTTCCTCTTTAGTATATTAGTTTAGAAATATACATTGTGTTTTGGTGCGGAACTCTCAGTGTGCAAGTCTTATTAAGGTATTATTTAATAATATTTTATGTACAAAATAAAGTAACGAAAACTACTTCAAACGTTTCAGTAGTCGTGAAATTGATTCTGAAATGTTTTCCTAACTTTTTACAAACTTTTTGTCCATACCAAATCGTTAGGTGTAAAACTGATGGCAGGTAGGGAAGGTCGGCCTCGGCCGTGATGAATAGGCTAAGACGCGGCGCGATTGCCAACTAACCTTTAAATAACCGCCCTTACCGAACTAATAATGTAAATGAATCGCTGCCATAACAGGAACGTACTTCATTACTTTCGCGCTTGATTAAATGTAGCAAAAATATAGGCTTTTATGAAAGCGTGAAGGTTTTTGGGGAAAACATGAAATGGAGAATGTAGTTACTACTGCTGCGTAGTTACTCGTAACACTCCAAATTTATCAAAGTCTTTTTTATTTATTAGTAAATAGGCTTAGGATTTTCAATCAAAACGGTGCCTATGCTGTAAATTTAAATTATCTTACAGCATTCAGATATTTAGCCATATTACTCTGGGATGCAATTAATTTTATGATTGGATCCCATTTCCTGTATGTACCGGAATTTGATATTTACGTGTGTTGCATATGAACAAGCTTTCAACGAGCCCAACCACTGCATTATGTTTCCGGAAAATCTGTAAACGAGTTTCTTGTCAAGAATGTTCTTTAAGTATTTTTGTTGTATCAAATATATGGAAAAAAATGAGGAACTGACTTTGAAAGTATGATATTAATTGTTGAATTCGTTACGTACTCATTCTAAATACTCTGAGCTAAAATTTGGTGGTCCTACTTCCACTAGTTATTTTAATCGTTTTCAGAGTTGGTTTGCTTTTTCTTCTTTTTTTCTTCTTTCCGTTAGTTCTTATTTATTTTTTCTCTGTTTGCGATTATTTAGTCATTCGTCCGTCAGTAATCGTTGAAAACATACGATTAAAGGCATAGGCATATTGGGCAAATAGTTTTTTCTGTTAATTGACTGTAAATAAAACAACTCACTCGATCGAGTTCATGCAATTTAAATGGGACCAACTTGATTGTATAGTCCTTCAACAAACAAAAACGAATCATTACAATTGGAACTAAGTCTCATGTGCCTTTAATTTCATAATTACTAAATGTCTCAAGGAATGCTGCTGGAACTCACTATTAGGTGCTTAGCGTCATTTTTTCTACTCGTAGGTGGTAGTTAGTAAGGCGAGCATTCACAAAATGGCCCTTCCGCTATGCGGTTCAATTCAAGCCCGCTGTGGATATCGAACCATGGATCTGCGGCACGGGAGTCCACAGCTATCACTGCTTCATACATTTTATAAAAATTGTTAACGTTGCTCCGTTATAAAAGAAAGCTTAAGTTTATTCGTAATATATGGTACGGCGTAGCAACTTTCTTGCTCTACACAAACCTCCAGCCTGGCTGGAAAAATGCAGAACCACTGTTTAACATTTGAAAATCCTCGCAATCCCCGTATAAAATGTAAATCCACCTTTAACCCTATTTAAAATACAACGGCACGCGATTGCAGCTACAATCAGCGACGAAGATCGCAGTAAACATTAGAAAGCAAAACAACCTCTTCCTATTGTAAATGCAGCGAAGACAAAGGATTGTTAGTTAACATTTTAATCCGGCGTGTTAGGGGCCCTAATGGCCCACCACATAGTGATATATTACGGCTCGGTGGCGGATGCAACGCATTCTATACCCTGAGGATGATATACGCTGAGGTATACCGAGCCTTAAACTGCCGGTTTTAGTCTGGGAATGTTATTCTCGGCACAGAGTAATCCCTCAGCTAGGAAAAAATTGCTAAATCTTCTTTTTTAAGCATAAAGACATTGCAGGAAAATATTGAAATTACTTAATTAAATTTTCTTGTTGTTTGTACATCAATTTGTGCATGGGAATCCAAGACAGTTTTGAAGCGCTCGTAGCGAAGTTTGTCTAGCTATTCTTAACCGATCAGCAAAGGTAAGCAACGTCCGCTGCGATCATGACTTGGATGGGTGACCGCTAGTGACATTACAACTGAGTGCTTCCGTGCTTCGGAGGGCACTTAAAACCGTCGCTCCTTGTTGTCGTCTTAGGATACTTACAATCAGGTGAGATAGTGGTCAAAAGCTAACCTATCATGAATAAAAAAAGAAAAAATATTTGTATGTAGACTTAGACTTGATACACTTTTTAAGACAATTAGAACCTCCCTGAAATGCTATCATATACTGACTCACCAAAATCTGAAACAAGTATCACAAATCAAAGCACAATAAATATTATATAACCAGTCATCGGTTAACAGTGAGTAAAAGCAGGAACATTTCAGCATAAAACAAACTAGGGATCGTGCAGGTGGCGGGCTCGGTAATGGCTCCTACGACTTGATGAATAGGCCACTACGTGTTCCGAGTGCAAAATGCCTCATTCTATAGCCGTCGCCTCTAAAATATTGCCCAAATCGCCTTTAACATCAACTAATTCAATGTGTAGATTGATTTACCCTCCTCCACCGTTCAACGTTTACAAATGGTTTAATTTCAAATCGAAAGGTTAGCATTCTTACCATTCAAAGGCCCGGATATTACCAAATCTCAACCATTATTAGATAAAGACAATGACGGAGTTGAGAATCGGTTTATGTTTAAAATAGGTCAGGTTCAAAAAGCATGAATTATGAGAAATTCATCCAGTTGCCTCATTTGAATAGGAAATGTCTTGGATGAAATAAATGAGTTCGTTATTCCAAAAGTAATCTTATTTCGAATTCTATTTGATAAATATCCCACTAAACACTTACTTAATGGATATCAAAATTATTCAAGCATACATAATTAAAAGAAAAAACGAAAAACAAGAAGCAAATAATTTGTAAGCCGAATGCTTTATCTAGATTTAAAAGGAACAATCCGTCCTGCGCAAATTCACACGAACTCAAGATTTATTGAGAGGGCTTTGATTTATGGTTCAATCCACACATGGGTCCAAAGGTTCAAAGACAAAAAAGAAAAAGTTTATTTTTGGACAAAAACAAAGAGATCTCGCTCATTGAGATCGGAGGGTACGTTTTTCCGCCGACACTCAACGTCGAGCTTCGCTATTTTGTTTGCCTCATTCTAATGCGCATTGTTAATTTATTAAAGTCGTATCGTTATATTGGAGCTATATTTTATAATACAGTAATGAGAGGCTACTTAATTAATGTAGAGTGGATTATAATGAACGTGTATTTTATTAATGAATTTAAGACACCTCTGCAAAATTTAAAAGCATTCATCGTAATTTTATATATCTGTGTAGATATTGCATTAGATCCTAAGATCACGTGGGCATTATTTTTTGCTGGAAAGGAATAGTTTTTTTTAAATACCTACTGTCGTAACTGCTACCTAGCTTGAATACTTCATCTTTTTAGACGACTGCCCAAAAAGTTATGTTTTCAGTGTTCATGTATTTATGTATATTTGTGAGTTTCTTTATTCCACCATATCTTCTAATATATCATCTTCAAACAATATCTCAAATATTAAAATCGGTTAAGCCGTTAAAATTTTTAATATTTGAGATATTGTTTGATTTCTCTTAATAGCGCAAATGACAAACTAGACTGGATACATTAAAAAAAACTGACGGATTATAGGCGCCATATTGTGAGTAAAAATGTTTGTTCTTCCAAACCCATCGAGTTGTGTACCTAAATGAAGGGCTTTAAAAAATTATTCCATATATAGATTTAACTTACAGTTTTATTTTCAATAGAACGATTACTCATTTAACGAAAATAAATAATTTGCAGTCGGGTTTTTAATTCATCAAATTCATTTATACATGTTTTTAGTTCAGTGGTATGAACGAGCATTTAGTCTAAGCTGTAATGTTCAGGATTATCCTGACAATTATTTTCCAACATCAGCCCGCAGTGAGTTCAGTCCGAAGTATACGACAGATTTTAATAGACTGGATCCCAGGCTATACTAGACAATTTTTTTGCCAACGTGTCGCATCTTTCTCGGTGTCGGAACGCGATCAAACTTATGCATATTTCGTGTAAAAAACGCATAGTAAACATAAGAACCCACCTTACAATACGTGGGCATTTAAGCACCAACAAACTTTTATTTGGTATCCAACCCTACATTTAGGAATGTGAAGAAAATGGTGACGATGATGTAATTGTCGGCAAATCTATTGTCATTTATTGAAAACTCACACTTTTATTTAAGGGAATGCGACGGAAGCATCTTGTGGCTCAGTAACTTCTGTCTATAACAGATGCATTTCGACATAAGTGACAAACTGCACTGCGCCCGTCACCCTGAGATACAGTTGTCAAGTCTCATGTGTCTCTAATTTTACTGGCTCTCAAGGACTGCTGCGGAAATACATTGTTTTAGGTGCTTGGCGACAGATTTTGGTAGCTAGCGAGTAGCTAGCATTTAGCGAGGATTCGCTAAATGCCCTTCCATCATGCGGTAGAACTCAAGCATATGGTAGTCCACAGCTTTTACCGCCCTGTTATTACCGCTTTATAAAAAACTTATACCACCAATTTTCAAAACATTATCCGTAGAAAATACAACGTACAAATAGTAGGTGTACCTATATATTCTTGACTTGAACTAGAAGTAGCGGCAAAGCACTTTATCCTCTCGCCTGTACAACGGGCATCCGTTTTAGGCATTATGAATCACTGTCATTTGCCATAACCGTGAGAACTTCGTGAAGCATGACTCCTTTTCAAAAGACGTAAAAAGTAGTTCGCTTTTAGTTAAACCTATTTCAGAACCGCGGGTTTACTCAAACTTTTGCTAAGTTCTACAAAACTTGGGGAGAATCCGATCAAATCAATTCAACTTGGAAAGAAATGGACAGGCCGGGAGCCAGAACTTTAGCTACCTTTACCTCATAATAACTTTCTTGCAAGGTAAGAAATTTAATTGATTTTGTTATTACATAGTTATTTTATGATTTCAATATTCCTATCTGAAACTTTGACGTATGCTGTGGCAAGTTCTGATGACTTTGAATAATTATAAAATAACTTTTTCCCTTTACAAGCTCGGAGAGGTTTTGTTTATCAATCGAAATTCGCGTGCTATGGTTCTTTTTCAGCTAGTACGATAGAAAGGGTTTTTTATAACATAGTTCCAAATAAAATATACCTTACTTTAAGAAAAACGATTGTAATAAATTTGTGTTTGATGTTTAATTTAAATAAGTACCAAATACTTATTTAAGGGACTGATTCAAATAAATTAGGAGCTTGTAACGGAAAATGAAACAAAATATGCATTTAAATAAAGTTCAAACTCGCTAAACATGGCGGCTAAGACCTTGTGTTTTGTAGAAATTAATACTTATTACAGTAACTCGATTCCCAGATTTTAAAATATTTAACACGGTTTGTTAAGGATAATATGGCACATTTAAGCAAAAGTTATATTTGAAAAATCTTCTCAGTTATGGTGAAGTTCCAAAAAAATGTTATAAGGCAGATTTTCAGTTATTTTTTTTATATTAATCATGCCACTATAACAAAACCTTCAATACGGATTTATTGCTAAGACGTCCATACATAACATATATTGTTCATGGATCAATATAATGATAATTTGAAGAGGAGTTAATCTTGTAAGTGACTTAAACCCAGTGAATCTTCGCTAAGCAGTTTTTCTTGCAGTCGATAAGGTAAAAATATATGCGTTTGGCAATTTGAAAAACAATTTTGCGTCTCACACATTTGAACCTTCCCTACGCTCAGGATATTACTTTAGATCCTAGAATTCGCTTCCTCAGCCTTAAATACAATTACTTTCACCATATAACAAATTTGTAGCCTTGCATAATAAATAACAATTATCATTACTTATATAATGTTTCATAAAACTACAATAAAATAAACTGAATTTTAATTTTTAAGTTTTTGCACTTCTATAAAAATACTGTCTGGAAATAAATTTAAAAAAGAGTTGACTGCTTGGCTGCTATATGTTTTTAAGGAATTCAAAGGATATAAATGTATAAATAAAATTGATATATATATATCGTATTTATTTAAAGATTAATATAAAGTAATATATAAGACTAATTTAAATTGCAATGTAACTGCATGAAATATTTGCACGTCTGCTTGCAGACAGATGGTTAGATTAGATATTGTTAGATATTGCAATGTAGTCGTTTTGGTTCCTAGTCGATAAACATTTTAGGTAAAACGTTGCGTGGTCATATTGCAAGTTAGTCATTATCCCCCCGAAGGGTTCCCGCCTTGTCGTGGCGGTGGGGCTTAGTAGCCGTGGCTTCGTCACCCACGGTGAAGCGAAGAGGAACCAGGGGCCGTGCTGGCTTGGGCAGTGGGCCGGCCCCAGAGGGGCCGCTCCACTGGGCTTTGCCTCTTAGTCCAGACTGGAGCGGCAACGGGTAGGCTGCGGTGCTGTATGGGCAGCACCGCATCTGAGGCGGGCTGTGGTGTTGTATGGGCGACACCACAGCTGACGGTGAGGGGCCACGGCGGGAGAGGACTGCCGGTATCACGGTGCGCCGCTCTCCCTACCTTCCGTGGCCACGGCGGGGCCGCCACCGTTGGATGGCGGACGCGGAGGGGCCGCAGGGGAGGAGGAGTGTTGGTATAGCGAGGCGCCGCTCTCCCTATCCTCTGCGGCCGAAGTAGCAGGCGACGGGGCTACTCATCTGACCCGTCGCAGGGGGACCTTGGGCGTCGGAAGCGGGGTCGTGTGACGCCCATTTGCGGGCTTGGTCCCCGGGTGGTAGCGACGTGCCATGTGTTCTGGTGCGTCGTGAGGGGTAGCACCCCAGGAGGGGTCCGGCAACGGACAACCGTGGCGGGTTCGTGGTTGAGTGCTAAAGCGACCCTGCGATCCCGCCGAGAAGCGGTAGAGATGGAACACCGTGTGTTATTTAGTCGGTTCACTTGCTGCTGTGGGAGTAGTTGGTGTCGAGCCCGACATATCCCGGCCACCTTCCCCGGGGTGGACGGGAATGCGTAAATGCATTTTTCACACGTTAAAAAAAAAAATAAAAAAAAAAAGTTAGTCATTATTCTTCCTAGTCAATAAACGTTTTAGGTAAAACGTTGCGTGGTCATATTGCAAGTGAGTCATTATGCTTCTTAGTCAATAAACGTTTAAGGCAAATTTTTACATAGACGTTTTGATTTCTAGGCAGCATGATCATAAATGGTACAACTGTGTGTAATAATATTTTTAAAATATTCTTTACTCGTATTCTTGCAAATAAACTATTTGATTTAATTTGTAATATTATTTACCGTATCAACCGTATTGTCCACTGCTGACCACAGCCTCTCCCATTTAGGGGGGGTTTGCCATAATCCCCACGCTTAACAGGCGTCTTGGGGATCGCAGTTTGAGATCATTTCCTCAGGAGGAGCCACCCTCCGATATTTTACCTTTAGTCGCCTCTTACGACACCCACAGGTAGAAATGGGGGGGTGACATTTTAATCCGGCACCCCACGGGGACGAAGTTAGTAAGGAGTAAATTTCAATAACTCATTTTGATTCATTCAAAATATAAGGGGACTTCATTATGTGGTAAAAGTAATATAAAGTAACGTACAATTGTTAAAAAAATTATATAAATACCAAGCAATGACGGCCAAGCGGTAATATACTTCCGAAGGATGTATATTTACATTTTAAATAAATATAAAAAAAATAAAAGAATCTTTGTCTTCGTTACAGGTCCTCAATCCTTAAAAACTGTTCTGATTACTGACCTGTGCATAAGGTACCGTGATAGATTCTTCAATGTATCTAAAGGGATAATAAAACTCTGAGCGAGGAAGCGGATCCACATTTCTTGGTTGGAACCACAGAGGGAAGGAAAGAAACCATAAAACAATATAAATGGGACGTGAGCTTCTCTGCCAGGCTAACTTTGCTCTGACTAAACTGTAAATTTGTTCAGGACTTGTGTAACAGACAAATTTTCCGTCAGGCTAGCATTTTAATCTACTCTCTTTTTGTTTTACGCTGAACAAACTTGTGAGATTTCAATATAGATAGGCACTTTCAATCAGTAAATTTTATAAGAAACTACTTTTTTGAAATACAAAAGTAATTTCGTCAGAAATCGCATAGTAACACTGTTATACCTTCATTAAACACCGAAATATGTGCTAACGTATATTTGGCTAGGTGGCCGTAACGAAGTAAAGTTTATCTTATGCAATTTATATAGTGTGACTAAAAATAATGAGGGTAGTACAATGTAGTAGTTCCCTCAGGAGCAACCTACTCGTACATGGATACAACAATCACCATTACATAACGGAATTTATACTTGAAATGCTTTGGAAATGTAAGAAAACACGGATGTAACATTGTTGACATTAGTGTTCACTGTTCAGTATGAATGTTATGTATATACTTTTAAGTTTTTTTAAGCGTAGTGGTAGATATATGTAAAATACATTGAATACTTATATGGCAATTATAGGATGAGAAAAAATTGTTATGTACATTACAATTTATTCACATATAATTATATATTCAATCGTTATGACATCAAACACCTGATTAATATTAATGCCACTGCCTTCGACACATACCCTAAAACTAAAGCTCAGTGATTTTTATTATCGAATTCGGGCTTCTAACTAAATTGTGACGGAACAAGCACGAGGCCCACCTGATGTTAAGCAGATTAACCTTTGCCTACAACAGATGCATTTTGTCATTTGACGAATTGCACTGCGGCCGTCACACAGTTGTAAAGTCTCATGTGCCTGTAATTTTTCTGACTCTCAATGACTGCTGCCGGAACAAACTGTTAGTTGCTTAGCGACAGATTTTCTATTTGAGAGTAAGCACTCGCAAAATGCCCTTCCACCATGCAGAGAAGCTCAAGTCAGCGGTGAGGATCGAACTAGGGACCTGCGGCACGGCAGTCCATAGCTATTACCGCTTGGCCATCATTGCTTCCATAAAATAATGAAAGGAAACCGAGAGCCTTGGTTAAAGTAGTCCATTTCATTTCATTTTCATTTATTGACCTTATAACATTGTTCGTTATATTAGGTAAGTCAAATTTACAAATTATTAGTAAAATATAAGGTAAGAATAATGATTACAATTATAAGGTTATCTAAATTGCCGTAAGACTAAAAAATGAAAATCTAAAATAATTTTAGTGTAATAATAAACTTATGCAAAACTTAACGCAAACCTAAACAAATATCAAATCTTAGTAAGTATAAAAAGTTTAATAAATTTTGCATTACTTGGTCCTCGTTTAATTTCACGCTTGAAGTGGCTGATTTATTCGAATGTCCCAAAAAGCTAAACTTCACAAAGTTTTGATCACTGATCACAGGGTGATTTATCTGCCTTGGGTGATATATGCACGGTTTGTAACCACATAGTGAATTTAACTCAGCGGGAAATGTCAAATGAAATTGTGGCAGACGACGAGCGAAGAGCATAATTTGAACAATCCCGCTCTCATCCGTGGTTCTAATTATATATTGTATTTGAATGAATATTACAGTATTTGAGGATTATTACCTATCCTCCAGTTGGATAGCTTAAAACGTTAGAGGAAAGTACACCTTATGAGCAGCATGCTGAGATTCATATCTTGAGTGGGGTGTTGCGGCACATTGGGTGCACAACGGGGCTTCTTATACCAGTTTTAGGTCCATACAGTCCTCAAATTATAATCAGACCTGATTTTAAAATCGATGTTCCTTCACATTGTGGTAGGGCATTTTGTGAATGTCCACCTGGATAGCTACTGAGTAGAAAATCTGTCGCCAAACACTTAACAGCAGCTGTCCTTGAGAGCTAGTAATTCTAGGTTAGCCTGCACAACATCATCTCTCAGCTGCCACGATTTTGAACGTCCACCCCGTGCCTACCTATGCGTTCAATATCAGTTCGTTTGGGTAACTTGAGAACTTTTTACAGTTTTTTACACACACTACGGTTGAAAACTTTTACATTCAGACTGCGGAATGTCGGACGAGAAAGTATAGCATGGTTTTCTGAACGCTACCCATCCGAGACTGGCATTCCGGCAATTTCTTTTGAGATGTACCAAAGTTGACCTAATTAATGGGATAGTCTTTACAAAGTAGCGATGTTCAAATTGTATGTCACCCATATTACTGTAACGGAAACTTTGCGTTGTTTTTTGAAATTAAAGTCATTTCAGAATAGCAAGAAAAATATAACTTTAACTATTTTATCACTTCGAAAATTTCGAAACACGAGTTCAAAAGTCCAATACTGCAGCCGGGAAAAAAATCCCGCCTGTGGGGTGCCGGGCTAGAATGTCACCCTCCCATCTCTACCTATGAGTGTCGCAAGAGGACACTAAGGGTACCACACCAGAAGGTGGGCAGCAGCAATTTCTGAGGAACTGGTACTCACACTGCGATCCCCAAGCCGCCTGCTAAGCGTTGGAATTATAGTAAAACCCCCAATTGTTGGAGGCTGTGTTCAGTAGCGGAATATCCGATTGATACAGTACAGTACAACCGGAAATCGTTTACATTCTTTACCGCGATAACAAAAATAAATTAAACTTTATCTTCTGCGGTAGGTAGCTGTTTTTCTGTGGTTGGGTGATATACGCTCGGCTGTAGGTGACGGTGAACCTCGAAACTACCGATTCAACGAAAAAAATTGACACCATCATGACTTATTTGCAAATAGTTCACTGAATCCGTATCTATTACAACTCTACAATGTTTTATGACCTCTTTACATTACGTATATCGGCAATAATAGTAAAATGGTAAAAGAAGTACTGTTTAACGGAGCACGTGAAAGAGGTTGTTTTGTTCTTTTCTTTATTTATAGGAAGGCCTACAGCTTTCGTTTACAGTATAGAATCTTAAAAATAAGCATAGCATTAAGCCAATTGAAGGTTTTCTTTTTTATATTTTTATGTATGCAATAACGTATGCTCTGCGGATTACATTACAAAATTACAAATTTACGAGAGGAAAATTTAAGTCAAGTGCGAGATTCGAAACTGCGTCCATCCACCCCTTTAGCCGGGGTATGCTCTAACCAAATGAGTTAACATGACAATGAGTCACTACTCGAATTGTTCCTATCGTTCTTTAACCATCGTATTGGGATGGAGCGACATCTATAGTGCACCTTGAGTTGTACTACAAACAAGACTAAACTTATTAGTGATGACGCAATATATATTTAAATATTATAATGTTCGCAATAACGCAACGTAAGCATTCTTAATCGATGTAAATTAAATATATTACGAACAAAAAAAAAAACAAGAAGATCTAACACAATATTCTTTGCTTAGGTACTTCAAAACATTCTTTGATTACTTCATACAAATACTGGCTAGAAAAAGATAAGTATAACAAATTTATACCTGGTAGGTTAGGCTTTGTCCACTATCTTACCTGATGTAAGGGATGATGTGGTCAAAGATGCTATTCAGGCTAACCTAAAATTACTGGCTCTCAAGGATAGCTGCCGGAACACACCGCTAGGGGCATGATGACAGATTTCCTACTTCAGGGTTGGTAGCTATCCAGGCGGGCATTCGCAAAATGCCTTACCACCATGTGAATGATAGGTAAATTATTAAATACATTATTTAATGTATTTGTTGTAGTATCTAGTAATATAGTCGTCGTGATCATCAAACCGGCAGACTTCCACTTTTGAACACATTCCGCCCCCAAAGGAACTCCATAGGAAGCCACTTATAGTTTTTTTTTGTTTAAATTTGCTACCTCGTATCTTAAGATGATGTGAGTCCACCTTAAGATCAACAATTTATTTACCGATTATCGTAGGCTTACCGATACTACGTCTACTATGTGATGTGGTACTCACTCGAAAACATTTCTTCCCAATATGTTATCGGCTCTTCGAACAATGTGGCTTTCCCATTTCCATTTCAACTTGCAAATTCTGAAAGATATGTTAGTTCCTTGGCGAATTTCCTCGGTCCGGACTTTAACGCAAAAAAAACTTAAACTTGGAGCACAATTTTTTTCAATTTATGCTCATAGAAAAAGGAACATTACCTAATACCACGAAAAATTAAACATTCAATCAATGTTCAGAGACATTTTGAGTCCGGTCTAGTATTTGATATAATAATCACTTTTCGAAAGGTAAGGTCCGTGCGAAGTTACGGGTCGAAACAGATTTTAATAAAAAACTCAACACCTACCACAAAAAAGCCCAGACACAACTGAGATTTTCTCATTTCCCGTATTTCATCGAAACTTTGCAAAGAGGAAAAAATAAAGAGCGCTCTATCGAACATCGTCCACACCGCGTGAAGTTTCTAAGTCTTTGTATTGCCGTCGACATCGAACCTCATAAATCTATTCCGTAATTAATCATTGCCGGTCTGATGGTGCACGCCGACACCTCTCGAGACAATGTTTTTAGCGGTGGCTTTTCGTGCGATCACTTTTTAGACTTTAGAAATAAGTTTCTTTTCGAATTGTGCCGCAAGTAGCGACTTGGCCCGCTTCTAAATTTAGAGAATTGAAAATTGTATTTATGTCTGTACGTCGTCATTACATCTGCCGGAACGTCCACTGTTGAACAAGGTCTCCCCATTGGAGAAATTTGCCACAATCTCTACGCTTGGCAGGCGTCCGTAACTTTGCAGTGTAAGATACTGTTTCTTCAGAATGCGCTGCCATCTTCTGGTTACCTGTAATGCCTCTTTCGATTACCACAGGAAGATAAGGGGTGTAGTTCTAACCCGGCACGGAAGGTAATGCTACTGTTTCTTACAAAAAAAGTAAAAACTTTTAGGCTGTTGCAACCAGTGTATTTTTATTGGAAGCAAATGTGAGAATGTTCTGAAACTGACAAAGTCAGTTACTCCTTTACACTCATGTTTGAAATCAACCTAATTATTCTGGTCGAGGCATCCTCAAATATATGATGTCTATGAAAATGTGACTGTAAATCTTGATAATAATCGATTTTGTGAAATTCCTCAGGGAGGTAAAGATAAATGAAATTTGTTACAAAAGTTCCACTGGATGGCTCTCGGTTACGATATTAAATTTATGCCATCAAGTGGCATTCAAAGAATGGGCATTTAACTTAAATCTTCAATAGTGGAATTCAATAACGCTTAGGAGCGTTCAGAAACCACCTTCTTAATTTAAAATTGGCTATTTTCAACCACAATTTTGTATTACTTACAACGCAATTTTCTTCTTCGGAAAAATAGTAACATTAAAGCAGAAAATTTTCTTTCCCAAAATATAAGTCTTCAATATCACTGAAACGGCAACTCTTATATCCATGGTTTTTTTAATAACTGCCTAAATCTTCTAAATTAGGTATCAGTAAGCAGATTCGTAATAAAAGTAGAGCAATTACGACGGTTTTAAAGGTCTCACGAATTAATACTTCCCCATTATAAATGATTTAATTATGCCATAATTCAAATAATGGAATTCTTGGGGGTTGTTAAGTTAGTCGGTTGTATCCTCAGGGATAAGCTGTGACAAACAATGGGGCAATAGCCTTCATAAGGTGCCAGACAAACAGAGCGAGCGCGGTGCGCTTATGCTGTGCTTTGGGCGCGCCATAAGCGTGCTTTGTGTGTGCCAGTAGCAAAGCCAGCAGGAAAATTATTTTTAAACAAAAAGTGGGTGAATATAGCGCCCATTACACGCCGCTAACACTCGCTAATTTAAGAAACCTTATATGCAGTCACGAGTTGGAGGAGTACGCTAGTTGCATTTATGATAAAATGATCACGTGCCCTTGAGGGCACTTTAAGCCATCGGTCTTGGTTGTTGTTTTATGGCTAATGCCTAAAACCTGGGATGCTAACCGTTAGGCGTGAGGTACTGTACTGTATCAGCCGGATTGTTCACTGCTTAACACAGCCTCCTCCATCAAGGGGTGTTTCCCACGCCTGGCAGGTGTCTTTGAGATCGCAGTATAAGATAGCCCGGCACCCCACGGGCAAGCATATGTAGGCACTAGGCTATGTTGGAGGCATTCGGGGGTTTGAAACTCTAACACGGAGGGCACGAGAAGCCGTCTGTCCTGGTTTTTGTCTTAGGACGGCAGTCGTTATAGTATGGTTTTAGGGCATTTTGCAGATTCGCGCCTGGCCAGCTACATCAAGTGGAAAATCTGTCGTCAAGCACCTAACGGCGTTTAGGCAGCTGTCCTTGAGAGCCAATTCCCAACTAACTTAAGCTTGTCTACCGTTTTCAAGCATACTGTCACTTTCAATCACACCGATTGTGATCAAAAGCTAGTCTTCTAGTGGCGATAAAGGTTAAAACTGGCCAAGTGCGTGTCAGACCTTGCTCTACAGGGTTATGCATTGCAACAACCCGTAAAGGAAAAACTTGTTATGGTTTTGATTACAGCTTTAAAACTCAATTTCATATCGGTGTTTTAAATACTTGTTGGTTGAATAGGGGATATGATACATAATATACCGAGATTTCGAGTTCCTAAGACAAGTTTACGTTTATTTTAGTGTTTTTTTTTTTTTAATAGATTCCGTAACAAAAATGGTCTGAATATACTACATTGACTGTCCCCATTTATTTATTTTTTAACATAAAAGCCTATAAAAATATATTTGTAGTCTTTTTTTCGGCTACCTTGTCTAGTATTAGAGCCCTCCTAAATTATTTAAATAAATGTTAGTTCAGTATTACACTTTGGGTCTACGATTCTCACTAAATATCAAAATTTCAGATTTGTAACTTATTCTGTTTACGATCAAGAGACCCGTGACACACAGAAAGACAGTGGAGTCTTGTTACTATGGCTCCCTTTTGTTCTTTGGGTACGGAACTCATAAAGGCGCTGCACAAGTTGCGTAATTATGGCACGCCTGACTCACACCGCCAATATAGGTACTGTTATATACCCATATATGAGACAGATATAGAACTAGTAATATTATAATATAGAGCGTGAAGGAAAACATCACAAACATCACGCGTGTGCCTCTGTTAGGGGGTGGCCACAATTTTATGACCTCAGATTTTCAACATGCCTCCTTTTATGCTTCGTAAACATTTTATCCGTCCTCGATACTTACTGATGGATTTCAGGCCTTTGTTGCTTTGTCTAAACATATCCTTATATCTAAGAGTATGATAATATTTTCTTTGCACCGTTCCTGACTTAAAAAAATATCGTATATGCTTATTACATTAGTAACAAGAAGTGTTATTTTATATAAGGGTTTACTAATATAAGATTTATTTGATAAAGCTATTCTAATACCTATCAAAGATAAAGTATATTAGAACAATGTATACTTGATACAGTTTACATTGTCGAGTAAATATTTTGTGTAGAAAGGGTTAGGTTAGACTAAGTACCTACAATTTGAGTGCATAGTAATGGGTTCTTCTTTATATAGCTCCTGTGACAGCCAATATCTTTATTGAGTGTTTCGAGATCAGTCAACAGTCCCTAAAAAACGAGACACTGGTAGCGGTATGTGGATAATGTGTTTGCTATAAGCAGATATGAAGTAGATCCGCTATTATTTCATTTAAATAGCATCTACACAAAAATTGTTTCACTTTGGAACGGGCACAAAATAGAGCTTTGCCTTTCCTATATGTGTTGGTGAAGCGTAACTTTATTAGTCAATTATCACGCTGAAGGCCTGTTTCAGAATGTTCGAGTACTTTCCTGTTATACTACCCAGAACATATTTAATAAATTTAACACTATATTTGCGTTTCACAGTCATCGATTTAGCCTATCCTGGAACTTACTAAAACATTCTGAAACAGGCCCACAGTGTTCTGCCGCAAGCCGACACACACGGATCTACCTATATCTACAGATTCACGTATACAGCATGTGTTTTTAGATTTTTTTGTCATTAAAGACGGTAATAGGCTAATTGGTTAAAATCTCTAAGTCTTGGGTTCAAACCCTGGGTCAGACCACTTATTGGGTATATCTGACGAATAAATGTTCACTAGCAGTTCGGAGTCTGGAACTGTGACTGGTTGATGGCAATAGATTCGCAACCCCTGTTTCGTGAAAGCAAACCTTCCTTGGTAAAATAATTTCACTTTTCCATATCCTTATTTGATGGAACAAAAACAAACTGAGCCTATGACGTCAAACACGCTTCTCTCTGCTTTTTACTCTGTATGTGTAAGTAGATGAGGTTCTGAACGATATGATAGGAGACAAACACATAGATGAAACGGAGAGATAACGTAACGTCCCTAAATTATTCATTTTTTAGGATATCAAATTGTAAGATAATGACTTTCCGCCGGAAAGTCTGTGTACATAAACGTTCGACTACATTCGAGAAGTAATATTTTCATTCAATTTATTATTTTATACTGTGCCGTGTTCACATGACGTCGAGTTATGAAACTAACTTCCGGGAAATCAGAAGCGTAACATATGATATGGAAATAGGTTTGGAAATAAACATGCTGCGCCGAATACGACTGAATAAACTGGAAAGCTTTTTAGACCAAATCGTCGGGGCAAATTGATTCAAACTGCGACTCGATGGTTTAGAAGCGTTGTGCTGACGTTAGTGTAATTTATTTAAGGGTATGCTTCAGCAACAGGGGCCTCGCGTAAATATTTCATGCTGAATCAGGCACAGTAAGATTTCAGTCGCAATGTTCACTTACAAGTTTATTTAAATAGCTGTAGACGTTTTTATCACATAACTTACGCGGATTGTTTTCTTGTAATAAGAATTTCTTATATCAACACAAAAATTTACTTTCCGGGTGAAGTAATGTGAACAATCAAATTTGCGGCAATGAAAGAGAGGTATTTGTGAAAGATTTCAACCTGCAGAGTAGACAATGAACAGAGAGAACATGCACTCTTTATTTCCTCAAAGTCATAAGAAGTCATATTAATTTATCAAAATTAAAAATTGTTTTGTGATTAAAAAAAAACGTAGATTGGACAAATACCGCCAAAGTCAAAGTCAAAGTCAAAATCATTTATTCAATTTAGGCGTCTACGACGCTCTTATGAAGGTCAATTACAAATTTTAGTATTGAAATATTCTACATTGTACTGCCACGTTCAGCAAATAAATTGTATAGAGCCACTGCGAGAAGAACGGGCAAGAAACTCGGGGCCATTCTTTTAAACATCTTTTAACAATGTGTTACATACATACTATATAATAGAGTTATTACAATATTTGTTTAAATTATGTAGGTGACAGGCAATAGCTTGGCGGAGGCGGAATTGTCCAGGCATTTTTGTCGTTTATGTAATCAGAAACTGTGTAGTAGGATTTTTTAATCAATATGTTTTTCACATACAACTTGAATTTCCCTTCTGTGAGCGTTGTAATATGTTTAGGAACTTTATTATAAAACCGCACACAATTACCTAAGAAGGACCTTTTATTTGTCTTTGCTAATCTAAAACCTGGCACCGCTATTTTATCTTTATTCCTAGTATTGTAATCGTGATTGTCACTGTTTAATTTAAATTTACTCAAATTTTTACGAACATACATAATATTTTCAAAAATATACAGACTTGGTAAAGTTAAAATATCAATTTCTTTAAAAAGATCCCTCACAGATTCCCTAGGACCCATTTTATATATGGCTCGAATAAAAAATCGCCAAAGTTATTGCATCAAAAAATCTTCAAAGATGTTGTGGTTATCATGAAATGGTAATGCTTGATTTTTAAAGCTATCAGAAATTGTGCGTTTCTGATTGGTTCGGAAGCATCATTCTGTTTTGCCCCTGCAATGGGGTTAATTTCCGACTTGAGGTTTTACTTTTGTTATCTTTATGGTGTTGTGGCAATAAACTGGCGAATTGCTTGTTTGCGGACTGTGATGGGCAATTACAAGAGCTATTTCTAAAGCAGTCTCAATCCAATCAAATATTGCCAATGTGTAAATAGAAAGCAATACATAATTAAATTCGTAAAAAGAACAGATCTAGTGCTAAAAGCAATCTTTTATTGCCATAGAAATAGGAAAATACTTTGCATTTCCAAAAGGCTTGAAGCGCTTGTAGAGAAGTATTCTTAGCTGTTCTGAACCGATCAGCAAAGTTAAGCAACATCCGCCGCGGTCATGACTTGGATGGGTGACCGCTAGTGACATTACTACTGAGCGCTTCCGTGCTTCGGAGGGCACGTCAAGCCGTCGGTCCCGGTCGTTGTCTTAGGATGGCAGTCGTTATAGCATGGTGGTAGGGCATTTTACGAATGCCCGCCTGGCTAGCTCTCAGTCCTCAAGTAGAAAATCTGTTGCTAAACACCTAACGGTGTGTTTCGGCAACTGTCCTTCAGAGCCAGTAATTGTAGGTTAGCCTGAACAACATCTTCAACCACATCATCACTTATCATTAGGTCAGATAGTAGTCAAAGGCTAACTTATCAGGCATAAAAAGAAAAGGCTAAATATGAAGACTTCTTGTATCACCTAGTGTTGGCTTGGCAAAAATACGAATCTGAATTCACTTAGTATGCGTCAATGCTCTTATAAAATAATACTAGTCAAAAAATAAAAATGGTTTCATCGATTTGGTGTTCCGTTTTGATCGTATATCAATCTAACAGCCGAAGGAAATAGTCTTCTGCTATTTGGGTAGATGTCGCCAACGTCAAAGAGACGTGCGTTCAAACGGATGGAGAAAATTCGACTGTCAAGCACCCGCTTCCATAGCATAATTGGTAATTCACCAGGACGGTATTCCGGGGGTTGCGGGTTCAAGTCCCGCTGGAAGTTATCTTTTTCAATCCGAAATAATTTCAACACTGTAAGGTGCTTGGCGACAGATTTTCTACTTGAGTTGTTGGTGCTAGCTAGCCAGGCGGGCATTCACAAAATGCCCTTCCACCATGCGATGAAGCTCAAGCCCGCGGCGGGATTCAAACCATGGACCTGCTGCGTGGCAGTCCATAGCCAATGCCGCTGAGCCATCACTGCTTCTTGTGGTAGTTCTTATGTTTATTAATAGAGACTCAAAAGTCAAAGTCAAAATATTTTATTCAAATTAGGCGTCTATGACGTTATTATGAAGGTCAATTACAAATTTTAGTATTGAAATATTCTACAATGTACTGCCACGTTCAGCAAATAAATTGTATAGTGCCACTGCGAGAAGAAAGGGCAAGAAACTCGGGGCCATTCAATTAATACATACAACATAACTAGTACGAAAAGAATATTGTCAAGTTTTTACTCGTTATGTAAAATCTTCGCTGCGAAACTAAAGCAAAGCTTCAAACAGAACTAGCAACATGCTAGTTATCGGGTAACTAGGTTGTTTCCGGAAAGTTTATAATAACTGTACGTCCGCTAAAATACCTTTAACTGAGAGAGACCTCAATTTTCCTTTGAGTAAGTATATGAAATAATTTAAACTTCAAAACATGTACGCGAGCTGGAACATTAGGATTTCTAGTGAAAAAAACCGAGCCTCAAAAAATATTACGAATTTTTTTCGAGTCTTAAATCTTTTAACGCAATTGTAACGATACAAGCCTAGGTAATTATAAATTCTAACTATAACCTCAAATAAGAATCCTCCTTACAATCACCCTTCGCTGTTTGTAAGGAGAAGTGACCGGACTTACCTAGAACATTAATTTATGATGTCATTTCCCAATATAGTATGATTAAAAGTCAACTCGTTTAAATACTTTGCAGATACAGTGAAGTTGGAGATTAATTAAATAAAGGCAAAACATTTAAAAAATAAAGTGTCCAAGCTTCGAAGACTCCAGTATGTCTTTTGACTGGTTAAGTCCAATAAGCATTATAATAGCAATAACTAGCAACCAACAATGCCGACTTTCAATACAGGTGGTGGTATTTTTACAATGCCGCTTTCTTTGCTTTTATGTAAAATCCAAAAACGTGTTTTGAGTTCTTGGCTATTTGCAGTTGATAGTCTAGGAATCCGTAGACATCCTTATTCACAAACGAATAGTTAATTCCTCGTCCTGTCATTGTGTTACTATGGGTGGTTAAAATAAGATATCCAAATCGCTGCGTATTATATCTATATTGGCACATTGTTGGTCTAAAAACTCTGGACATAACCAGCGTTACAATATATATCTAACATTACGCGTTGATGGAGTTGAATTTTAAACTTTGTACATCGGAAACCGTTCCGTGCATGATTCACATTTTTAATGTTTGCATTCCTATCTAAAATATTGAACGCGTTTTCAAAATATTTGTTCGAAAATTTGTATGGTTTTTCCGTGAACTAATTCCTATATAATGAAAAAAGCCAAATATATTCATGTTTCCAGACAGGCCAGATGTAAGGCATTGCGATGTTGATACACGATAGGGATTACAATATAACATGCGAAGCGTTATGATTTTATTAATTTCATAACACATGCCACTAAGGAGTAGAATTCATTCTAAGCGTGTACTGCCTAAGATAATGGCCCTTGGTCCCGGTTAGTCGACCCATTGACGATTTACCATAGTACCACGGGCAATTTTATTTACTGGTAGAACTATGGCATTTTGAAATCCAGTTATTAGTTAAAAATTCTGGCTATAAAGAGAAAATCCAAATCGGTATATTTATATGGGTATCTTTAACGCAACAATAAATATGTATCTTCTAGGCAGGTGTGTTTCTTCATGACTGAATCGTCTTTCATCAGGTGAAATGAGGATTGAACTCAAACCGAAATGTATGTACTTGTATATGTGTAAAAAGAACAAACCCTTTGCATGTTTTGTTAGAATTTCACCCTTGCTCTCATTTCTTCCTGTGGCTATTGTAAGAGGCGACTAAAGGAAAAATACCAGAAGGTGGCGCCTTCTGAAGAACTGACTACTTCTACTGCAATCCCCAAGACGCCTGCCAAGCGTGGAAATTACGGCAAATTGCCCCCATGGGTGAGACCTTGTTCAGCGATGGACGTGTCCGGCTGATGTGATGAAGAAGCACAAATATCCATAATAATATAGTGATGAAGCCGATAAACTGGCAATTTTCTTTATATAATCACCGAGGAAATCTGGTAACTGATTAATTTAGATACAATATAATGCTAGCTCAAATGAAGTTTTACATGTATTGTCATTGTCACGCCTAAAATGTAAAGCTTTGGTACGACTAGATGTCTCGCTGACGTTAGCACTTTTTGGGAATCCACGTTGGTATAGCATACCCACTATTTTCCGGGATAAAAGTGCGTGAATATAGTAAAGAGCACTATTGTACGTCTAAAGTGCAGCAACACTCAACTTCACATTGATGAGATCTATAGCAGTCTTGAATTTAGGTGCATAAAAAATCATCACTGAAAGTTACTTAATAAAAATTCTAACACTGTAATATTTGCATTAAAGCCTGCTAAACAAATAAGCTTACAAAATTACAACGAAAGGAAATTTAGAACCACGTGCAGGATTATATTGTCCTTAGAGCCGGGACATGGGTTATCGTGATGAGTCTTAGATAATTTTTTACAATGGTATCTCCCGAAACAGCCATGCCACATGATAATATGCGTAATCGGAAGGTATAGGTCCCATACGTTCTTATATAGGACCTACTATCCGAGTATGGGCCGGATCGCTTCAAGAAGTCGTCGGGCGCTGGCACCTCTGAATGGGCCTTTCACGACATATGAGGGCTAGAGCTGACGCCCGACCGTCATTACGCCAATGCGCCAACTCCCGCAGTGTTGGTCGTTGGTCCCGTATTCTCATTTGCGCTCTGCGCTGGGAGACTGAGGAAGTTTGTACTTTGTACTAACCTAACCTATATATTGATAACATAGTGACAGATAAAATATATTTTATTATATATTTTTAATATATTTGCATGGTGGAAAGGCATTTTGCGAATGCCCGCCTGGCTAGCGACCACCCTCAAGTAGAAAATCTGTCGCCAAGCACCTAACGGTGTGTTCCGGCAGCAGTCCTTGAGAGCCAGTGAAATAACAGGCAAAATGAGACTTAACAGGTATGTCTCAAGGTGTTGGGCGCAGTGCAGTTCGTCACTTGTGATGAAATGCATCTGTTATAGGCAGAGGATACCGCTTAACATCAGGTGGGCCTCGCGCTTGTTCCTTCACAATCACATAAAAAAGATAAAAAAAAAAATAAAAAAAAATGGCTATTAAAAATATACAAACAACAGTTCGTTTTAAGTGTGATCTGATATCTTTATTAGTATTAGTATGCGCAATGAACGATAAAATAAGTTTCGAACAAAGGAGGCGTACTCCAAAATATAAATGCTTTTATTACAAATTTTCTAATAACAGTCGAAAATATTGATATAATTGGCTAAAAAGAACAATAATTGCAAACGATGTGTGCACCAGTCCGTTTCTATGAGTTATTAGAACTGCAATAACTGTTTAGCAAATAAGGTTACATAATGGATGATCGTCGTTATTTCACCCGTTGTTTTGGACAAAGCTAAATGTTCGTTTCAATTTTAGCATTTCATATGATGTTACGGCAAAACTATGTCGACGCTGGAAAGCGAAAATGCTGTATCGCTAAAAAAGGACAAGGGCAAAAAAACTGAATGATTATGGAAAAAAAAGGTCAAATCTATCTAACAACGTATTTTTTCCATACTTGTTTTTATTACATGCAAGGTAACAATGCAGTTTGCCTTGTTCTTATACTAAAAACCAAAGTGTATAAGTGCAGGTTATGTGTTTAAAGTATAGGGTATAAAAATAAACAAAGAATCATCAAAGTAGATAATTTTAGGTGTAAATACAGATAAAGTAGGCCCATGGGGTGCCGGGTGAGAATCTCGCTGTTCTTAAGAGCCAGTAATTCTAGGTTAGCCTGAACAACATCTTTGACCAAAACATCACTTACCATCAGGTGAGATAGTGACCAAATCTAACTTATCGAGCATTAAAAAAAGTATTTTATACTATAAAATATAGCTGTTTAATTAATTATCTATGTCTACAATACTTAGGTAGGTACACAGTTCGATAATGATCACCCGCGTGTCACAGTCTTTCAATCACAATATCAATTTGTCTTAATTTATCACGGAGCACTCCCAATACAAGCAAAAAGCTAATTACTTAATTGAAATGGACAATCTCAGTGACAAACAAGCATTGCTTTGCGCCATAGACGTGATTATGCAAACAGCTGCAATAGTGTGTACATACGACATTAGTTTCGACACTTGCTCTGATTACAATTCAAACTAAGTAACTGTCGACACTATACATAGGATGTGGTCGTTATAAGACTAGGTAATATAGGCATATGTAGAATCTAGGGTACAGGAATAAACAGATGACTAGAGTTTTCTGGTCAAGTTTAAGGCCTATATATATATATATATATATCTATACTATTCAACAAATAATTATTAAAATAAATTCAAAATCGCGGAGTAATTACGACATACGTACAAAAAAAATGTTGGAAGTCCTCCTCCTTTTTGAAAGTTGGTTCATAAACCACGTCTGTTGTATGGCGTTGTCGACATTCTTGTATGTTTTACTTTTTGTATTGTTATTATTTGTCCGGTAATTAACAGCCATAATAGGTTGAAATGTTTACAGAATTGTTAGTAAATTCTATAAAAAAAGAATTTATAATGGTTCAGAGCGGACGGATGGACAGACGAGGCTTAGTGATATTTTTGTTGTATTGAACTCAAACTTTTTTTTTTTTATGTCTGATAGGTTTTCCTTTGACCACTATCTCACCTGATGTTAAGTGATTATGTGGTCGAAGATGTTGTTCAGACTAACCTAGAAGTACTGGCTCTCAAGGACAGCTGCCGGAACACACCGTTACGTGCTTGGCAACAGATTTTCTACTTGAGGGTGGTAGCTAGCCAGGCGGGCATTCGCAAAATGCCCTACCACCATGCATGCTTACTATACCTATACGAGTACATTAGTATACTTTAAATATACATATATTATAGAGTATTGGTTTTTATTGTTTGTTGCTTTACAGTTTGTACTTTAGTTTCACCAAGTTCGACGTTCGTTTTCAAGTATTTACGATTGTATTAATTTGTATTACCGTTTTTATGATAGAGCATAAAGCAAAATATGTTGAAATAAAAACGTTTGCTTTTTACCCCTGTTTTATCGGTTCCGATGTCGTTATTAAGATATACACAATAACAACACGTATACTGAAAAAATCTATATAATGTAAAATAATTCACAGAATTTCTAATTACAGTCCTTAGATGTAGAAATCTCTGTTTCACACTGCAATATCGCTAGACACTAAATCGCATCAACCCTTTTTTTGTTTATGTAATGCTTAAGACTGTCATTCCAGATTCCAAACTAGTTTTACTAGCTTCAGATAGACTCCGTAACAAAATAGATCTAAACATGAAAACTTTGATAGCACCTTTTTTTATGCCAAAAATATGTTGAGTCACATGGTAAAATGTATTTGTACTACTCGACTTACTATCATCTAAGACTCAACCCTATATACTAGTCACAACATTGTATATTTTGCATGAACGTCTACTTGGTGAATAAGCTTACAAAATTACCA
This sequence comes from Plagodis pulveraria, assembly GCA_963890685.1. Lineage (NCBI taxonomy): Eukaryota > Metazoa > Arthropoda > Insecta > Lepidoptera > Geometridae > Plagodis > Plagodis pulveraria. The sequence continues at coordinate 13,562,427 of OY982961.1, forward strand.
CGAAAGATTATTTTACCTTTCATTGTAATTTTGCACATAATATATTATTAGACTGCAAAAAAAGTTGGTACCCTAATTCAATTTCCCCGTGTGGTATCGGTAATGTTATCCTTCATTTCTTCCCATGTGGTTGTAAAAGGCCACTAAGGAAAAAAAATACCGGCAGGTGGGAAGCAGTGCCTTCTGAAGAACTGACAATTTCTACTGCAATCCCGGAGACGCCTGCCAAGAGTGGGTTCTAAGGCAAATTGAGATCTTGTTCAACGGCTGACATTCCATGTTAAATTAAATTTCTGTTTAATATTTAATCGAAATATATAAATTACAGCTTTATAACTCATTCCGTTTACGAGTTTGAAGATAAACGGTCAGACAGAAAGACATACGATAGCGTGACATTAAAATAAATAGGACTAATTATTACACTTGCGTATAAACCCTTATAACAGTGGTTGTAAAAATATGATTTTATAATAATATATTAAAGTTATAACCTTACAAGAGCGGGTGGATCAGCTAAGTAAAAAAAAACCTTTTTTGCAAAATGACAATAAATATATTTAACAAATTGTTGGAGTACATAATTTTATGCCCAAGGCGGGAATCGAACCCGCGTCCTCCGATATCGCGTCGGATACCTACTCGGCCACCTGGACACGTCATTGCTAGCCGAAATTTCGTGCTCCAATTGTATTACTTTAACCGTCATAGGGGACGGTGCGCGGTACTCCAATAACTTGTTAAATATATTTTCGCTTAACTTGTTATATATATATGTACGCGATAGTGCTTGTAATCATATTTAGAAACAATAAATATTTTAAACAATTATGTTTTCATCAGACACACACTATTCTTTCGATTTTTTTTGCTACAATAATGTTTGAATTGAAAATCATATCAAGTTTTTCAGATATAGAGAAATTTGCCAAAGGAATAGTCACGAAATGAAATTGGACGAAATTAAAAGCATTGCCGCAGGGGCGAGTCTCAAATTGTTTATGGTAATGTATCAGCGGCGATACGTAGGAAATATTCAGATTTGATTAGCGTCCGTCCCATCCGGATGTGTTATTAATAACGTCATAGCTCAAAAGTGCTCTCAAAACGGTTTGATTTTATTATGAATTGACACATTCACGGCGCTTGTTGGAAATGGTCAAAGTATAAACTATGATTCTACAATTGACTATATATATGACTCTACAATTGAAAATGCCCCCACATTGTTCCCAGTATTACAACAAGTCGTTCACAGTGCAGGCTGCACGACTGTGGAATGGTTTGCCACTTGACATTAGACGTGCCAAATCTATTACAATATTCAAAAATATGGTAATAAATCACTATTTATCTAGTATATAGCACTGTATTTATTTGTATATATGTCATGTTAATAAATATGTATTGTATTATTAATTTTGTAGCTTTTTATTATGTATACTATATATTAGTTTATTATATATTTATTATACTTGTATGTATTAAGTTTGTGTTTTATTTCTCTAATATAATATGAAATTATTAGTATATATTTTATTACACAGTTTCTTCAAGTAAACTATATTATTTATTGTGCACCACCGTCGATCTCCTCTCTTGTTTCTGTCCATCCAAAGGTTGTCTGGAAGAAATCGCTACACAGCGATAAGACCGCCCATTGTACTACCTTAGAAAATTATGTTAGTTACTTTAAAGTGTAAATAAGCTTGGTATACAATAAAGAGTATTTGTATTGTATTGTATAATCAAATACAAAAATAGACATTTTTATTAAATTAGTAACTAGCGGCCCGCCCCGTGCGAAACCGGGGTGGGCCGCTAGTTTCTTATAAATGCTTGCAGTAACCTATGCCGTAACTGCAATATCCTTTCAATTCCTTGAGAATGAGCATCTTTACTGCTCGAACACCGGTCGGAGATTACGACCAAACACCGTGAGTGCTAGCTGGTATAATAGTAAATAATTATGTCAACTCACGTTAGTTTTTATGAAAATATCCTTTCAAGATCATAAATCCATACGTACAGATTATTAATAGGGATGACTTTTGTAAAGTTAATCATTATTTATCGTGTAATATGTTAAAATAAAAGTTCAATTCTAATTTTTGGATATTAGGGGTCTGAAATTCAATGGTTGAATTTTTTTTCATGTTATTTTGCCGGAACAAGCTCGAGGCCGACTTGAAATTAAGCGGACTAACCTCTGCCTATAACAGATGCATTTCATAACAAGCCACGAGTTGCACTGCACCTGTCACCTTGAGACGTTAGACCTTTAGACCTTAAGTCGCATGTGCCTGTAATTTCACTGGGTCTCAAGGACTGTTTTTTTTTATTTATTCTTGATAGGTTAGCCTTTGACCACTATCTCACCTGACGGTAAGTGATGATGTCATCGAAGATGTTGTTCAGGCTAACCTAGAATTAACTGCTGCCGGAACACACCGTTAGGTGCATGGCGTCAGACTTTCTACTTGAGGGTTGTCGCTAACCAGGTGGGCATTCACAAAATGCCCTTCCACCATGCGGTGAAGCTCAAGCCCACGTCGGGATTCGAAACATGGACCTGCTGCGCGGCAGTCCATTGCCAATACCACTACTGCCATCACTGCTCAAACTAAAAACCTTTATAAATATTTACTAAAAATCTTCACCACTATTTACTGCCACAGTTTTACGTTTTTGAAAGTTTTTTTGTTATGTTATTGTAACGGAATAAGCCCGAGCCCCACCTGATGTTAAGTGGACTAACCTCTGCCTATAACAGACGCATTTCGTCAACGATGAATTGCACTGCGCCCGTCACACTGAGAGGTACAGTTGTTAGGTCTCATGTGCCTGTAATTTTACTGGCTCTCAAGGACTGCTGCCGGAACACACTGTTAGGTGCTTGGCGACAGATTTTCTACTTGAGGGTGGTCGCTAGCCAGGCGGGCATTTGCCACTATTCGCAAAATGTCCTTCCACCATGTGGTGAAGCTGAAACTCCGGGCGGGATTCGAACCATGAACCTGCTGCGCGGCAGTCCATATTCAATGCCACTGAGCATATTCAATCACTGCTTCAAAATGTTAACAAAAAAAAGTGAGTGGCAAGTTATGTAGCGTGACGCGACGTGAAAAATCTTGCATCAACATTTTATGTGGCACCCTTAATCACCACGCCACCCGCTTTTTTCTGGTTATCTGGTTGATCGTTCGACTGATAAAATGTTTGAATAAAGACATTATTTCAAACACGTAACAAAGCGCTCTTGCTTTAAACTGTTCATAAACAGAAAAAGAAACAAGTGGCACGTAGACTTTTGAGTAGTATAATGAAATCTAGTTGCAAAGCTTCTTAAAAAGTATTTTTTAATACATAATCCTTTTTATGGGTTTGTGATAGAACAAGCCCGAAGCCCACGTGATGTTAAGTGGTAACCTCTGCCTGTAATCGATGCATTTCGTCAAAAAAGTGCTAAATTGCACTTACCCTGTCACCCTATGATATACAGTTGTTAAGTTTCACGTGCCTGTAATTTTACTGGCTATCAAGGACTGCAAACGGAACACACTGTTAGGTGCATGGCGACATATTTTATATTTGAGGGTGGTAGCTAGTCAGGCGAGCATTCGCAAAATGCACTACCACCATGCTATAATGACTGCCATCCTAAGATAACAACCGGGACCGACGGCTTAACGTCCCCTTCGAGGTGAAGCTCAAGCCAGCGGTGGGGATCCCACCATATCAATCAATCAATATTTTATTTGCTAGAATACAGTAATACATTTATGTGGTCTTAAATTAATAATATTATTTGTTCAGTGCATGCATGACGTGTTAATATGAAAAAAAAAAAAAGGAATTTTACAATGATATACTTATAACTTAAATAATCCTGAATATCGTAATAACAATTACTTAATAACCAATGAGTCAAAACCTTCTTAAATCTATTGCCATCTAATAATTTAATGTCATTTGGAAATGCATTATAAAAATCATATTATACATTTTCTTATAAATATCCTTACTACAAGGGGGTTGATAGTTAGTAGGTTTTTGAACCGTTGTCTTCTTTGCCTCGTTATGACTTCACAGTGTTTTAAAAAAAAATCTGGATGAGATTTTGCGAAAAGGCACACTTCTCTAATGTAAATAAGTAAATATCATAGACTATCGACACGGCAGTTCATAGCTAATACCGCTGGCTATTATTACTGGCTGCGCGATTGCCGTAACCATAGAGAAAAATAATGCTTTTTTTTAATATTGTTATGTTTGCAATAACGCCTGCTATGCGGATTACATTGCAAAATTACAAATATAGGATAGAAAAAATTTAAGTCATGTGCGGGAACGCCGAACCCCCGTCCATCCACCCCTTTAGCCGGGGTATGCTCTTACCAATTAGGCTAACATGATATGACGTCATAACTCAAATCTTTCCTATCGTTCTTTAACCATCGTATTGGGATGGAGCGACATCTATAGTACCACTTACGTTGTACTACAAACAAGACCAATTTTGCAATTGGTTTTATACTTGTAAATGATGACGGAACCTTATAATTTCAATATTGTTAGGTTTGCAATAACGCCTGCTATGCGGATTACATTGCCAAATTACAAATATAGGATAGAAAAAATGTAAGTCATGTGCGAGAACGCCGAACCCCCGTCCATCCACCCCTTTAGCCGGGGTATGCTCTTACCAATTAGGCTAACATGATATGACGTCAGAACTCAAATCTTTCCTATCGTTCTTTAACCATCGTATTGGGATGGAGCGACATCTATAGTAACACTTACGTTGTACTACAAACAAGACCAATTTTGCAATTGGTTTTATACTTGTAAATGATGACGAAACCTTATAATTTTAATATTGTTAGGTTTGCAATAACGCCTGCTATGCGGATTACATTACAAAATTACAAATATACCATAGATAATAGTCATCATTTACAAGTACAAAACCAATTGCAAAATTGATCTTGTTTGTAGTAAAACTTAAGTGGTACTATAGATGTCGCTCCATCCCAATACGATGGTGAAAGAAGAAAAGATTTGAGTTATGACGTCATGTTAGCTCAATAGTTTAGAGCATACCCCGGCTAAAGGGGTGGATGGACGCTGGTTTGAATCCCGCACATGACTTAATTTTTTTATATGGTATATTTGTAATTTTGTAAAATATAATGCGATTATTTTATGTAGGTAGCCGTAACCATCACATTTTGATTACGATGTACTTACTGTACACTGATTACTTTTATATTACTTTGAGTTTACCTTGTTTAACATAGATTTGATTGATTTTCGTAATGGCCTGCAACGCACTGCTGCAACTAGACTGCTGGTGGTTCGTTCCATACAAACGTAGTATCTTCTTTATATATTTTAAATACTAAGTGTTCAAACTCAGTGAAACTTTGCGTATATGTCCTTGAGCCTAATAATATAATATATATGCTTCTCGTTAGCCAGACATCTGTTAAATTAACTATTTTCAAGAATACTTCGAAAATCGTTTTGTATGGGAATTGGTATTTTGACATTAAGGGATAAAATAAATCATATATCGAAATACTAGGAAACCAGAAGCATAGATATTAGGCTCAGCAATATGCATACAAAATCTCACTGAGTTTGAACACTTGGTGTTTAAAATAGGACGAAACTACGTTGGACAAACACACATGTAATAATCGCGGGATAGGTATCGTGTCATCAGAGCAACTGTAAAACTATATCCCGTTTTTAAAAATTGTAAAACCTTTAATGAACTATAATTTATTTATATTTTTTTCACCTAATAAAACTCTATAGGCCATACACCAGATTAACACTCAGCTCAAATAATAGCTACATAACGTGTATCAAAATTTACAATAAAATTCCTAATCACTTCAAAGACCTGACATTTAATCGATTCAGAACACAATTGACGCGGTGGCTTGCTGAGAAATGTTTCTATATATTAAATTATTTTTTTGATTATAAATTATAAAGATTAAAATAAGTAGCTTTCAAATGACTTGTTTTTACATGTAATTTTAGATTTTATTAACATTTATTGGTATATAATCTGTATTGAATTTTCTTGACATTTTAACTTGACATTATTTAATTTAAAGTTGTATTCATACGTCTGTAAAGACGAGTTTTAGCCGAACTACATCCTTATTAGTATTATTAATTTCTAAATTGTACCTGAAACTTATGAACGAATAAATGAATGAATATTTTCAAAATATTTTAAGAAATCATTAAATTAATAAATTAATAAAACACTTGAAAAATATATCAAGCGACAATTCCGCCTAATTTTCCTATTAAGCCGATATGACGTCACAAACGCCACGCAAGTAAACCGGAAGGATTTTCGACGCGTTTCGCGTCTACACGAAGCATCCTCAATAGGTCTCAACTCTACGAGCGCACGATCGAGAAATTGAGAATTGTCACTAGATATATTTTTTATATATATAAGTGTTTCATTAAAATATGAATTTTATGTTTTCGTAAATAAAAAATTGTTATTATTAAATATGGATTTCCGCAAAGTAACGCCTGAATCTATGCATTATTTTTTCACCTGCTTCTTGTAGATATATCACAAAATAAATTTCACAAGGCAATAAAGAGGAAAGTAAAGATAATGCTATCAGTAAAACCAGCGTGATATAATCGAGGCTAAAGGGAGCTTCCAAGGCGATGGTAATCGGTTTGTATAATTGCTAGGTGTAAGTCGCACTAAGCATGCATACTCGTAGCTTGCAGCTATCGGTGGTTAACTAATGGCGCGAAAATACACACTTCTCTACCGGAAATTAAACCCAAAGCCTTACTACGCCAGTTAGTAGTTGGGTGTGTTGGAACTTAGAAGTTAAAGTACCTATAGAAATATATCAGTTCGTGTTAACTGATCATGAAAGATTGTCTTATTATTCGCAAATATGCATGGTGGAAGGGCATTTTGCGATTTTGCCTGTTATCGACCACCCTCAAGTAGAAAATCTGTCGCCAAGCACCTAATGGTGTGTTCTGGCAGCAGTCCTTGAGAGCTAGTGAAATTACAGGCACATAAGTCTTAATAACTATGTCTCAAGGTGACGGGCGCAGCGCAATTCGACACTTTTGACGAAACGCATTTGTTGTAGATAGAGGTCAGTCCGCTTAGCATCAGGTGGGCCTCGGGCATGTTCCGTCACAATAATATAAAAAAAATATATTTAATACGTACCCAAAGGTCAAAGGTAATAATAGACCTATGCCCTAAATTTAAATTTATCACTAGATCGTGATAGATAGACCTCCGTCTTAATTGATACGCGTCTGTTAACACCGCTATCATTAACGACCACACCTAAACAAAGCAGTTAGCGTTAGCTTAGGCAAGCCTTGCTCAATTTATAGCCTAAATTACTTGACGCATCTCAATCCCCGCCTCACATGAAATATAACGTCCATTACTTTTATCATACGTTGCCACGTTGAGTTAAGAACATAAAACCTATATATTTATAGGTAATTGACAGCCAACGCACGTCTCAGCACATTTATCAGCATCGAAATTGATACGTCAATAGTATTGGCTCACGTACGCATCAACGCTTAAGAGAATAAAAAGCCCCAAATATATTTACTTCATTTCGTGGGTCTGGGCAACAAATGCCCGATATAAAATCACTAAAATATCTAAAAATACTTTGTTTTATCATAAGACTTGATCTGTGTGTGCCAATTCGCAATCTTGATTAAAAAATAAATTTGTATTTATTTTTATGGTATTGTGAAGGAACACGCACGGCCCACCTAATGTTAAGGGGAAACTTCTGAGATATGTCTCAGTTGTTAAGTCTCAAGTGCCTATAATTTCATTATTACTTATTAATATTATTAATGCTTGTTTCTCATGCACTGCATGCTGGACTGTTCAGTACTTGGCGACAGATTTGTATGGTATTAACTAGCAACGCGAGCATTCGTAAAATGACTTTTCACCATGGTGAAGCTCAAGCTGGCGGTGCGGATCGAACCATGGAGCTGCGGCACGGCAGTCCATAGCTATTACCGCTCCACTATCATTGCTTCAAAATCTAAATGAAGAGTAATCAATTTAATATTAAATCCATTTCGTGACCTCAGTTTGCGACAGACCGCTTGCCATTGCAAAAGCCCCGGAAAACAGAAATTAAATCCACAAAGCGTCACAAACAATTAAACTTAGACATTTGATTGATTCATCCATTTTCCAACAACATCGTTTAATTGACTGAAATAATTTCTAAACTTGGGGTTAAATCTAAGGCCAACTTGACGATTTATAAAAGCAAAATCCAGCCTTTTTATAGCAACACAATAGATGGCGTTGAAACGTCCAAAGCTAGCGAGCATTTTGCGGAACGGATAAGGATCTCGGTATAGAAAAACTAAGTAAATACGAAGCTCGTGAGTACGAGAACGGAGTGCTTAAGATTTAAGCAAAGTACCCTATTTGAGTCATCCACACTGTCTACCGCAATTACACACGAGTTCACGTTATTATATCGGGTCTGGAACCAAACAATATACTTGCAAGACAGTGATGAAGAGAAAACGTAAACATATAGCTCTGAAATGTTAGCCCTTCTCAACAATTCCTTAATATTAATCTGATTAAAAAATCTATTAATGTCAATGCAACAAGATTTAACACATATTTATATACTATATGACGTCTCTTTACATTTAATGTTATTGATGTATTGGAAATGTCTAAACATAGGACAAGACTTGAGTCTTCGCAATTATTAGACACTAGCTTTCCGGCCGCGGCTCCGCCCTCACCTATGTCGGTTATCGCGCTAAACCATTAGCCTCTTTTTGAGTAGTTGGATAAAAACTATCATATGTCCTTTCCCAAGTCTTTCTATTTCCACACTAAATTTCATCTAAATCGGTCTAGTAGTTTTTAAGTTTATTCGTTGCATACTCAAATACAAAATATATTTCCTCTTATATTTATAATATTAGTGTAGATGTAGATGGGTAGTAATTAAAAAACTTTTAATGGTTTAAATCGCGTATATTTATAAAAAAATATTGTCTCCCTGTGACCAGAATCACTGCAGTGTTTGAAACGTCGAGTCAAAAAAAATTATAAATATATGCAATTTTAACCGTCTGAAGCTGTTATTTAACTGCTTAGACTTTTTAAGTAAAAATACAAATAGTTATTATACTACACGGACAAAAAATCTATGCTAGACTAACCTACCCCCTTTTCTGAGATACCAGTGTGTACGTAAAAAAAAAATCTTAGCGTTCACTTTAGTTCTAATGATAGTAGAGCATTTTTTCAACATTCACACACGATTATTGTAGTGGTCTGGTCTCTATGGAGGAACAGGTGAATCTTAGGTACTGACAATAATTATACTTAGTCTTAAGTGTGCAATGCATAAATTGGCCGCATATCTGGCCATCGCCTGACCCTTAATGGCCGCGAGGTGGGACAGATTGTTATCGTAGAATTGGGGCCTTCTGGCGGGCTACTTTGTCAATATAAGAAAATTGTGTAGCTCGTTTGCAAGGTGCTTGCTAATGGAAGAAAAGATCCAAGTTGATGGTAGAAACGTCATAAAAATGTAGCTAAAATTTAATATATAGATTTTATTTCATTTTTGTCAACCTCTTAGGGTTGACAAAAAGTTAGTCCTAAAAAACATTTTGAGATGTGTATTTTTTTGTTTATATTTGTGTTTTAATGCCTACTCCGAGGTAACAGCGCCCGCCGCGGCAACACCGGACCGCGCCGTGGTCCCTTTGAATAGAGTTTTGACTATTTACATCGAGCAAAGTAATAAAAATATGAAATGATACATTACAGGCACATGTGAATTTTGACATAAGGTGGTCCTCGTGCTTATTCCGTTAAAAACATATGAAAAACACAAAAGAAAATTAAAATGTTTGTTTTTCAAAACAAAAAAAATCATCTCAAAATGTTTCTTAGGACTAACAGAAATCAACTCTAAGAGGTTGTTAGCATTTTAACAATAACCCTGTATATATTATAGGGCGATGATATGATGATTATATATTTATTTAATCAAAGTATCTACCCACGTTGTTGTCAATATATTTCTGCTATCTAATAGGAAGATCATAATAATGAACCATTCCAATCAAACTCTGTAGACCTTGATACCACGAACAGTGTGAAGCCATTTTGTCCTACTGAAGTAAAAAAAAGTCTTACAAAATCACAAATATACGATAGGAAAAATTTAAGTCATGTGCGGGATTCGAACCCGCGTCCATCCACCTCTTGAGCCGGGGTATGCTCAAACCAATTGAGCTAACATGACATGACGTCATTACTCGAATCTTTCCTATCGTTATTTAACCATCGTATTGGGATGGAGCGACATCTATAGTACCACTTGCGTTGTACTACAAACAAGACCAATTTTGCAATTGGTTTTATACTTGTAAATGATGACACAACCGTATAATTTTAATATTGTTAGGTTTGCTATAACTCCTGCTATGCGGATTACATTACAAAATCACAAATATACGATATGAAAAATTTAAGTCATGTGCGGGATTCGAACCCGCGTCCATCCACCCTTTGAGCCGGGGTATGCTCTAACCAATTGAGCTAACATGACATGACGTCATAACTCGAATTTTTCCTATCTTATATTTGTGATTTTGTAATGTAATCCGCATAGCAGGCGTTATTGCAAACTTTACAATATTAAAATTATACGGTTGTGTCATCATTTACAAGTATAAAACCAATTGCAAAATTGGTCTTGTTTGTATTACAACGCAAGTGGTACTATAGATGTCGCTCCATCCCAATACGATGGTTAAAGAACGATAGGAAAGATTCGAGTTATGCCGTCATGTCATGTTAGCTCAATTGGTTAGAGCATACCCCGGCTCAAGGGGTGGATGGACGAGGGTTCGAATCCCGCACATGACATAAAAAATAAATCCTATCGTATATTTGTGATTTTGTATTGTAATCCGCATAGCAGGCGTTATTGCAAACCTAACAATATTTATATTAATAATAATATATTATTATATTATGAGGCACCCATTTTTAACCGACTTATAAAAAAAGGAGGACGTTTCAATTCGAATGTATATGTTTTGGGTTTTACCTTATTATTGTTCACAGGGTGTACCGATTTTGATGTTTTTTTTTACGATAGCTGACATAGTGCTTGACATTTGGTCCCATTTAAATTTGAGTGAGATCTGACGAGTTTGAGTTAAAACAATTTTTCTTTTGTTAAAATTTTAATGATATACTAGCTTTCCGGCCGCGGCTCCGCCCACGTGTATACTATTACCATTAACTTCTTTTTGCGCAGGTGGATAAAAACTATACTATGTCCTTCCCCGTGTCTGAAACTATTTCCGTACCAAATTTCATCCTAGTCCAATAATTTCAGAGCCTATTCAATGCAAACAAACAAACAATCAAATCTTTCCTCCATATTATATTAGTTTAGATTAAGATTTTTAGTTCTGCCGATTTGCTGCAAATGATTGAAAATTGTAGGTATGCTAAACCATGCCGCAAATTCTTTGTTTGTTTGACATGGATCAGATTCTACCATCACCTTTAATTTATCGTTTTTATTTACCTTAGGTGCTGGTCTTCCTTGTGGTTCATTCTTCAAGTCAAAGTTTCGATTACAAATGCGGTAAGCCAATAACGAATTGTGCGTTCGTTAGTCTTATCTTCTCCAACACAGTATTGACATCACGGGCAGCTTCTGCTGCGTTAGTCCCAAGTTGATTCTCGTATTCTAATATGACTCTGATTTTCGTTTTATCAATTTTCACATCAAAAGCTGAATTTCAGAAGAAGTATGAGCATTTTTTTTATATTAATAATTTTATAAGTTTCGTGTGACAAAAGTTTTACCTAGAAACCTACCATTAAGTTGGTTTATTTATAATTTAAAGTTGCCAGTAACGTTAAAACGGCAACTTCATATTTAAACCCCTATTATAAAGGTACCAAAGTTTGTTCTTGGCATCAGGTGACAGCTAGCTTCAAAATTAAAGCCAAAACTTATACAAATAAGTGTTATTTTGTTGTCCTTCGTGTCGCCAGAGAAAACATGTTGGTGACTGGGGGTATCGACCCCGTCTTTTTACCATTATTGTACCGACAATAAGGGTAAAGAGACGATGTCGAGTGAAAGTAGCTTTGATACCCTTTAATTGCCGAGAAACTATTCTGACCACGGTGTTTATTATTGTTCCATTCATATTTTTTATGCCAGTATATGATGAGTCATATGACGACCCATTTCTTCTTGCAATGAAGATATTAAATTTTCATTAAAGTTTAAACAAAGTATTTGTTTTAATTAATTTACACATCGATATTTAATAGAGATTAAACTAAAATAATAAGTTGTTCATTAGATAATTAAACTTTAATGTTGGTGCACTATACTGAAGAATAGTACTAACATTTGTAAAATATGCAACTTCATCTGTCTCCGACAAAAACTAAATCCAAACTGCAGTTAAAACTACGTTTCGAAGCTTTATATCTTTTAAGAATATGAGCAGTCTGGGTAGTCGCCTACTTCAAAACTAGTAAAGATAAGAAATGGATCTGGCTTTAGAAGAATCTAGATAGATATAATTTACAGGTTCATAATTCAGCGTGCTGTTGGATATAGGCGCCCTATTTGCACTAAGAACTCTATTTGCGTCGAAGCTGCTTACTTGGCGCATTTATTCCATAATCGGCATTTACGATTTTCAAAAAGAAAATGAGACAGTCTCAATCTGAGTCTGGGGCTGTACTATTTAACTGATATATTTACTATTTTACTACACTAATTTTAGTGGAGATTAGGCAAGTATTATATTAGGTGTAGATCCTAATAAAAGAAAAAATATGGACTAAATTCAAATGATTAATTACTTAATTAAAATTGAAAACTTGTGGCTATTTCGTGGGCTCGATAAAGCAGCCTTATTAAATTTGTGTTTTAGTTGGCCAATAATGAACCAGTTAAGAAATGGTGTGGAAGCGTGCAAATACTAATATAGCTCAAGGCGTATTTCCACAGTAAATAATTGTAAGTTCGCAAAACCCGAACGATAAAACTTCCTTATTGTATAAGAATAAAGTTTAAATTTAGGATCTAGAAGATCTTGTCTTTCATCATCAAAAACAATTCTAGATCCGTCAATTAAGTAGCCCAAAAATATAATTCAAAGTTAAGCCAAATTCGACAATTATTCATTGAAAAATGTTAACAAGCTACGAATAAATATTTCGTAGTTGTCAAATAAATAAAATTAAATACCAATACCACGATTTTATGCAATGTTTCTGGAACGTTTGTTAAAGCCTTTATCAGTTAAGAAACTGAATACTGAACTCTCATTGGCCACATATCACATCATATAATATCATTAACCAATCAGCGTATAGTATTTAATGTGTCCACTAATTAAGGCTTTGACAAACGTTTCAGAAACTGGGTAGTAACTCAGAAACTGGTACCACTCTAATTGCGACCCTATTTTTCATAAAACCAGGGCTACCACAAGGTCTTTTACCATCGTCACGCATTAGATAATTCGGTTCTAGAATTACTTACTCATAAAATATAGATATACATACAGAACTTTGAACATTAAATTAAATTCTTTAAACTGCGTAGAGATGTTGGATCTGCATCTTGTACCTAAAATTAAAATCTTACGTGCCGGTTAATTTTACTAATTCAAAAAAATACTAGGACGTTCTCAATTCGACTGCATTCTTTTATTTCTTTTTGTGTTACCTCACAATTCTTTACAGGGTTTACTGACTGTACTATACTGATATACACCGTGTCCCAAAATTCAACGATAAGCCGGCATCGGAGCATGGACCTACTCATGACTCTTCGGAAAAAAAAAAAAATTATAACTGTTTTTTTTTATTAATTACAGACTTTTATAAATTTCATCGATATTCGATACCCATTATGCTATTTTCAACTACCATGACCACAATTTTTGACATATTTTTGATATTTTTTGTGCATTAGCAACCTAAGAAGGACGGCTATCTACCACAATCCTTTAAAATTACAGAAAGTCTGTAGTTATTTTACAAAAATCAGTAAAAAAAAAATTTTTTCTTATAATTTTCATAGATTTTAACATTTTATGCACTTTCTATAGTCTGGGTTAAAAAAAAAAGTATGGACACTACCATGGCAAGTTTTATTGAGAGTTGGCGCAACTTTATAAAAGTCTCTGTAATTAAAAAAAAAAAGAGTTATAATTTTTTTTTTATTTTTTCCCGAGTAGTCATGAGTAGGTCCATGCACCGATGCCGGCTTATCGTTGAATTTTGGGACACGGTGTATACTATATACTACTGAATACGGTACTTTTGGACAAAGAAATTGACACGATTAGTGTGGTATGTCTACAGCCCTACACGGCACATAACAGCGAAAGTGACAGTGACAGTGAAGCTAGTGACATATCGGACAATTTGACAAGTGCATCTGAGCCGGGACTGACAGCGTCATCGTTACGTGCTGAGGCCCGCGCTCGCCGCTTCGCGCAACCGTGACTCCCAGACGAAGGGCTACAATATAGCCCGTAACTGGTCGGAATCTTTCCGGTAAATATAACGCGAGTCCCAGCCGGGTACCTATTTATTTATATACTACTGATATATTTTTTCACATTCGAATGCTGATGCTTGTCATGTGGTTCTTCTTAACTCATGCGCATCACACGTTAACTGAGGATGCTTAAAGGTCAATTTTGAGTGAGACCTGACGTATAGTATTTAAGTTATCCCTAATAATGCGTATTTTAGGTTTGAAGTCAATTTTTTTGTTAAAATTTTAATATTTATTATGCTTAGGGAAAAGGCATCCATCCGATGCATACCTACATTATAATATTTACGGGTCAAGACATGCGATTGTGGTGGTGTATGTTCTGTCATGCAAACCGTTTTTTTTAAATAATTATGTATAAATTAAATAAAAATTTAAAAAACACGAAATACAAATTATTAATTTCCGTTAAGCGTTTTATTTTTCCGTTGAAATTAAAACTGCAAGTTATGTATATTTATGGAATCGCTACGGAAAAAATATATTTTGTTTCTTACCATATGGCATCTAACATCCGACTGTTTGTATTTTTTTACTTTTTTATGTATCTATTGTCACTTGCGCTATCAAGACGTATCTAATTGGTATATAAATAATTAAAATTGGTTAAACCGTTTATAAGTTATGATGGATAAAAAAACTCACAAACATACATACAAACACAATAACCATGGAAAAAATAACACTTCTTTTTTGGGCAGTCGTGTGTGAGGAGGACCATTCAATTTCACTGTTAAGTTTTTTGGTATGAAAATTACGTGATTATTACGCCATTTATGAATAGATTTTCATGAATAGCTGTTATTTAATATACCTCCAAGAAGATCCAATTTCAATTTCATCAATAAGTTTTTAGGTATCACTCAAATAAATCAAAAATTATTTGCCATTACGACAGTAGCTTGATGACATGGTAATTGCAAGTCAATCTTGTCCATGGTAACCAGTATAGTGTATAATGGGTGAGAGAACGACTATTTTATAAATAGTATAGGTATCACTAAAAGAAGGGTTAAACATTTTGTGGGTGTTCTACTCCCTCTGCGCACGATTCAAACATTGATAACAGGAATCATATACTCAGTTCCGAACACGATAAATGGTAATATATTAGTCCTGATTGCGAGCCAAAGTTGTTGTGGAATAATTATCACAAAATGATTCGTTTCACTTGTACCGATTCAAACTTTTGGGTAGCAAAACCAATCTACAGCAGTAGCCTATAGTTGAAGAGATTGTTCCAAACAGTGGGGCTTTGGTGAATCAGTTATTCTAGGAACTAGCGAATTCCTGTTTCAATAATATCTAGCGTAGCGTTCTAGTACTTGCAATTTCTGTTATAATTAACGATTGTTTATTGGCTTATGCATTAGAAGTTCGTCATCTTCTTACCCTATCACACTTATGTTAGATCGGTATGGTGACGGGTGCAGTGAAATCCGTCACATGTAAGGAAATGAATCAGGTATATACAGAGGTGAGTCTGCTCAACATCAGATGGCCCTCGTGCTTGCTCCATGACAATCCCATAAAAAAATACATATCCATTTTTTCACTGTTTCGTTAAATTTCCTAGTAGTCTAAGGCAAGCCTTTAACTCAAATTGTTTATTCTGAGGCCTTTAAGTCCTTCACGGTGCTCAAGTATATTTGCCTATATAAGAATCAATATTTAAATCAATTATGAACTACTTCACTAGCTCGTTATTTAATGTCAGTAGGTATTAACAACAAAAACCACTTTGCTCACTTGTTGAACAAATTACTACATAGCTTCTTTTATTTTCATAATATTTTTTCTCAATAAAAGTTCTTCAAGAAATAAACATTCCTTAATTTTATAATGGAGTAAGGCAATAAAAGAAACCAACAACAAACTTCGATGTGGACTGCTGACATACCGCGACTAAGCGCTGTTGTTTTAAATTTAGCGAAATATATTTCTTTTGCGAAGAAAAACAAAAGCGACTTTATCCCGGAGAAGAAATTTATGAGATGCGCCTCGGATTAAAAATGTTTGCCATGCCCTCAGGCCCCGACCGGGCTTCATTAGACCGTGTTTCTGAAATATTCTGATTAATATTTACCTTCCTCTTCTTGCGGATTGTAGTTCATTAACCTTTCTGTCTTGTAACTGAGACGTCCCGGAATTTGGTCACGGTGAATATTTTTGAATGCGAAATCAATTAGCTGTGTAGCACTTCACAACCTGACGCTGGAATGTAAATTGGGTCAGAATTTATTAGAAGTTTCAATCTATAGGAGGTTAAATAACATCTCTATTATAATAGTTATGAAATGGACAAGAAAATAATAGAAATAGGTGTACCTAGGAGGCTACCTTGTGGAAATCCAGCAAAAATGTGGTATATATTGCCTGAATCAAACAAAATATTATATAGGTAACTACAAACCCACTTCCGAAGTAAGCTCAGTGAATTAGGAAAACAATATTTTTTTTCCGTCCGCTTAACATTAGCTGGGCCTCGAGCTTGTTCCGTCACATTAATAAAAAAAAACACCGTTTGGAGTTACGGTCTCCTTTTATAATAGTGTTCGAAAAAGTAATAAATATCTATAAAATGTCAGTTGAAAATGTCTAATACATTTAACTGACTTCGTTGGTTTTGTTTTGAGTCTTTTCCATTGTCATATTGGGTGGATTTAGTTCCAATTCTACTAATTAGGGTATACTGGAAAGCCACAATACGGAAGCATTTCAAAACATCAGCTATCAGTTTCATATTACTTTCACTTCTTTTCTCTCTAATTTATAACAGCAATGCCTATACCATCATCCATAAAATATAATTAGTTCAATATAACTTCTTTCAACCTTTATTCTACGCAAAGTGGAGTTGGGTGACTAAGTACATATATTTATTAATACAAGATTTAATATTAATGCAAGATAAGAGTTTATTCTGCGAAGAATCACCTTAGTTCATTATTAAACAAACATTGAGGACAACGAATCAATCATGTACAATGATAAGAGACGGAAAAAACTTATAAAATTGCCACGAAATGTTGTTACGATTAAATAATCGATCATTGCTGTCATCTGCAATAAAGCCCTCGGCCAGTTACTGTGCAATTTCAATATCTTCATTGTATTTTAGCAAAATTCACTTTAATATTTGTATTATTAATTATTCAGAGTTCTGGCGGGAAAATCGGAATGTCACATGTACTTGAAAATCGGAATGTCACAATAACCTTTGCTAATCTGTGTAATTAATTTATTTACATCAAACACTTACAGTCAATGACCAAACCATTTATGAGCTAGAGTTAAGAATAAAAACAAGAGTCAGGTATGTGTCGTATACAATTTTCTAATATAACATTAAATTTAGTATGGAATAAATCGATATTAGTCTGACGGCTTATGAGCTCATTGAGTAAGTTGAATGCGTGATGCGTGGGCGCGTGTCGCGAAGTGTGAGCGGGGTGACAATCGGCACGAGCAGGTGCGCAATGCGGCCGTGTATCTGTGCTCTCACACGTGACTCGTGCCCAGATATATAGAGTCCACATTGAGACAACGCGGTAGGGTTATCTATTCCATTATTTAAGAGCTGGTAGTAATGAAAAACGAGTGTACACTTTCGCGTCAACTCAAGCGTATGCAATCCTACCATACCGCTAACTAATAAGGAGGGTTACCAACTAGGATAGTACCCATAGATCTTCCTATAAATAAACCTTGCAAATGTTTCCTTTGTAGACGTTCAAGCAACAGCGTATAATATTTCGTATGGGTCCCAAATCAACGCATTAAATTCTAGTTTGCTGCGCACTAGAGCATAATAGATAGACAATATAGTACTCTTATCATTGAATATAGCCGATTGTCTCATCACATTTCCTAATGATTTATATGCTCGCTTACACAACTCCGTAATGTGGGTATTAAATGTGAGTTGAGTATCGAGCGGGAGTCCCAGGTCTCGCATCTCCCTGACGCGCTCTAGCGGGGACTGATACATTTTGTGATGTGTTGCAAAACTCGTGTTGTTAGTAATAATGTTGAATTTTTTACCTAGAAACATTTGTCACTACTTGAATGACCTCGAGTGTGATTGTGGTCATCGAAATCGAAGCAAGAGCGAAAAAAAACAAAATATTTTCGTTTTGTTTCTTGGTGCTATTCCCAATACGGACTTCTAGTAGTAGTAGTAGGGTACTCTTAACACAAGAGTAAGTTGGTCACTTGAAACTATTATCATTAGAAGGTTGGCAACACTTTGAGGCGCCGCCACAAAACAGGGACATATTTGCCAGTACACGCTGACGGGGCGGGGTCTGACAAGCGGTTTCGTCGGTAAAATCTGTGCCCTAAAACTAAAACAAATTAAGTTTTCATTTGATTTTTGATGGTGTTTTATACAAGGAAATATTAACCATATTAAGTGATACGAATATAGATTAACTATTTATTTATTTATTTATTCTATTAGTACAGCACAAAATAGAATATAATATATTTAGAACTTCTACAAAATTATATCATCAACTGATATTGCTTTTTTATCTCAAATTATTTTTCTAATTACTTTGTAAGAGAAAGAGTCTTTGATGAATCTGTAGCTAATTTATATTTTATAAAATTAAAATCTTAACCTCTTTTGTTTCCGTACGCCTAACATACCCGAAAAGCAATAAATAAAAAGCTAGTGAATAGATAATACATGAGCTAGCAGCGAAAGAGGTTGATTTAAAAGGAATTAGCCATTGAGACACAAAATCTACAGAATTTAATTAATCCTATATCAAAAACGAAAACTGCACAATCATGATGAGAAAAAAAAATTGTATGGTATATGCAGAGACTTGCTTTTCACCTTGCCAACCAACATGAAATAAAGTTTTCTTCTTCCTGGAATAGAGATGAATTGACTGGAGATGTATGGTTAAAACTATTCATGGAGCGTCATCAATCTCTGTCTCTGCAAACACCTCAAGCTATAAGGTTGGCTAGGGCAACAAGCTTTAATAAAGCTAATGTAAAACTACTTTTGAAAACTGCAGGTGTTTAATATATGAACATAAGTTTGACGCTGTTAATATTTACTCTATATGACTTATAGAGGAACCTTGGTCACAGTAGCTATTATAGCTTTAAGCGCCATTAGAAACCATCATCCGATTTTAAGATCATTTCCAAGACCATTGCTTTCATGATGAGCCAATTGGCTGTATTGGAACAGGTACCTAATATTTGAGGTCATGCGTTGTCACTGCATCGCAGAAGGTGACTACCGCCTGCCACTCTCTCGCTTTTTTACACGCTCGGCAGAAAGAGATCCCTATGATATGACATGAGGACTAAAAGCATGTGACGCTGCGGGGTCTGTGTGGCACACACCTCCAGCGTATGGAGCGCCGTCTCCTCCAGCGCCTTACACACGTGGCAAGCCGGGGTCTCTCCTCATCTGGCGATCTGGTACAGATTATCTCTGAAATATCCATGTCAGGGAATCACCTGCACCAATCGGAAGGGTAGTGACTCGAACGGTCGCCTCATTCAGCTCCGAACAATAGGGACCGGTGGATTCCTCCGTTCAACGCCACAACAGGGCAGCTCTTGCTGCCACCATATGCGTGTTACCTCCTCTCACGCTAGGGGCTCACCTCGGAACCTCCTTGCCACAAAGTGGTGCATGCTGATAAAACCCTACGACAGACTTTGGTAATAGTTTAAACTTTAAAGCAATAATCTATTAAGAAAAACATTGTTGGATCTTTAAAATTGCCTCAATTATTTTGTTACTTATACATGATTTTCAAAACTAACAAAAATATTTTTATTGTGCCTGAAATCAACATTTGAATATACGTATGAATTCATCTTAGATCTCAGACGCTGTTTCAAATTTCCTTCGGTACTAGGAGAATTGGAACACTGCGAGTGCGTGTATATTTAACAAAATATTTCGTAGATATAAATGTAATATATGTAACTATACATAGTATTTTTGTGTTAGAATTACAAAAGTGATTTGAAATAGTTATCTAAAAACACAGATATCATAAAATAGTATGTCAAAAATGGCTCAGTGGCATTGGCTATGGACTGCCACACAGCAGGTCTATGGTTCGAATCTCGCCGCGGGGTTTAGATTCTCCGCTTGCTAGAAGGGCATTATGCGAATGCCCGCCTGGCTAGCGACCACCCTCAAGTAGAAAATCTGTCACCAAGCACCTAACGGTGTGTTGTCCTTGAGAGCAGTGAAATGACAGGCACATGAGACTTAAAAACTATTTCTCAAGGTGAAGGGCGCAGCGCAATTCGTGACTTGTGACGAAATGCATCTGTTATAGGCAGAAGTTAGTCCGCTTAACATCAGGTGGGCATTAAGCTTATTTCGTCACTATAACATAAAAAAAACACTTCTGTCTCACCATTTCCAATAGATCCATGGTGTTATTCACAAAAAGAAGTTTTAGTTGTACATTCCCAATATGTGGTGCGTTTTCTAACAGGAAGTTTTAGTACGTAATCTACTACACAGAAGATGAGACTCGGGCTGTGCCATAACGTCGCAACTTTTTCATGACTAGGGCCATAAGCCCTAACTAACCAAAACTTATGTACCAATAACCGTTTCTTAAGGCAAATGTTCAAACAGTAATAGTGCAAAAGTATATTTGAAAAATAGTCTTTTGGATGAACTGACTATCAAAACATTATGCATAACATAATATAAGGCAACGTAATAGCAAAAAGCATTTTACCAACTCTATGTTACGAGTAGCTTAGACTCTAGAAGTCTGGAAATCGGGAATATATCATTTTAATAATGAAAACACTCGGTTTAAAAATCGAACGAACATGAAGAACTACAAATACATATTAAACAGGGTTTATTTGACTTATTGCCACTTCAAAATGCTTATCACCACCACCTCCGTGGCTTTTATTAGGTTTAAAATTAGTACTAGTAAGTACTAGTTAGCAGTACTCATACATTTTTGTACAGAATGATTTAGTATACAGAACCTTAATTTCGTCAACAGTTTCTTTTACAACTTTTCTAACCTAATTTGTTGATGGATAAACTTGATATAATATTGAAGCTACTAGTCTAAGCATCGTCATCTGCAAGCAATACTTGATTGGGTGACCACTAGTGGCTTACTACTGAGCGCATCCGTGCTTCGGCAAGTTTAAACCGTCTGTCCCTGTGGTCTTAGGAGGGCAGTCGATATAGAATGTCAATTTGCTCGTCTGGCCAGCTACTGAAAATCTATCACCAAGCACCTAAAGGTGTGTTCCGGCAGCTGTCACTGAGAGCCAGTTCCTATTCAAGGTTATGCCTACTTTACTTACCATTGACTACATCATCACTTACCATCAGGTAAGATAATGTTGAAAGGCCCGGAAATCAGCAAAATATAGAGAAAATATGAATACTCGATTGAACTAAATATAACTACTAATCCGGTTCATACGCTCAGAACACAAAATAATATTTGAATTCCATTACACCCATTTTTATATCATTTAAACAAACACCTAAGTATACTTAAAATGCACAACGTAATATTCCAGCACCCTCAATCACCCAAGGGCAACCGTTCACTGATTTACAGCCACCCAGTTCGCTGTAATGAGCCCTTTTGGTTTTATACTGCTTGGCCGAGTAATAATTTACCTAATTTCGATTGAACAATCGTTCTAACCTAATTTACGCTGGAACTACCGAAGTGCTGAATCGGACTCGGTTTTATGGCTGGCCAAGAAAGTTTCAACAGCCCGTTCAGCGGATATAGATATTACGATGTTAGGCTTTAGTGCTCAATTTATTTAATCTATATATCTGTTACTCTGCCGGATCATTTTAATAAGTTTCTTTTACCAATAAATGATTGATTGATATAGAGCTTTAATAGCTGTTAATAAGTGTTTTAAACAGATGAATGGTGTACATAACCTGTCTATTTGCGCAATGTTTAAGTCCAAATGTAATTTTGACAAATTTCGACGTTTTGTTCGAGTTACATCGACCGCGGTCACGAGGGAATTTGTAGACCTACGTATTCTGATATGTCGAGGTTATATAAAATAACATACTTAATTTAAATAGTGCATCTAGACTCGTTTTGTAAGTAAAATATGAATATGTACTATACAGTTGTGGACAATCCGGCTGATACAGTACAGTATAATAAAAATAACTATAACATCAGATACATTATGCCATCGTCCTTACACAATAAACATATTCCTTGTAGTTGTTAGTTTTCTGTTTAGTAACGATTTAAAACAAGAAAACAATGCACACAGTACCCAGTTTTTGGCAGCTGAATACTAAACAGTGGCTCATTCCATTCCAATGTATTTCTCAAGAGAAAACTTTAGTGTCTTACTAGAGCGACATTTTGACGACTTTGCCAGGCCAAAGAACACACTTATGCTACGCTTTTACGGCCACAAGTATACTTAATACTGTCAAAATTGCGATCGCTATTCTTTTCCTTGTGTTCCATGCTTAGTACTAAGAGAAAAAATGTTTAAAAGATCAGCAATTTACTGCAGCTAATACCTATTTTCATACAGAAAACCTATTATAATATCTCATTTCTTTTATTGAAACCATCAACCATTAGTATCAGAACTTAACTACCCCCAGGTGGTCCCATTAGAAGTTATCACGGTTGTTGTGATAGTTACCTAGCGGTTATTAATTTTAATAGTAGTTTAGTTTAAGTTTTGTCTCCTCGCTGGGGGCTAATACAAGTTTTGGTTTAATTTTCCGGAGTACAAAAGTTGTCTTATGATATTAATTGTTTACCTGTTTAAGCAAACTTGATGATCGTTGCTTGTGCCAAAACTTATAACAGTTAATAACTATAGTTTTAATTGCCTATAAACGTAAGCAGCCTGCAATGAAAAGACTAAAAATATGTACAGAATTGTGCCTTAAACAAGGACAGCTTCTCAAATTCACCGGTCCTATCTTCAAATATTTTTTTACTTGAATGTGGCAGCTACCAGTTGGTATTCGTAAAATTTCCTATCACCATGCTATATATAATGACTGCCATATAAAGACAACTGAGACTGACGCGACGGTTTAATGTGCCCTCCGCAGTATGGAAGGGTAAGCGCCTTTTAAAATTGTACGGATCAACTCGTGAGACACAGAAAGTTCGGTGGTTACCTCTTACAGGCTAAAATTTCAGTCACTAATTCCTGCAATGTTAACTTCACTTGCAGACGTTAATGGTCTACCAGAGTGAGGCAAATCTTCCATCACATCTCGACCGTATTTGAACTCTTTGTACCAATGATGGGCGGGCGGTAATAGCTATGGACTGCTGTGCAGCAGGTCCCTGGTTCGATCTCCAACGCCCGCGCCGAGCTTCACCGCATGGTAGAAAGGCATTTTGCGAGTGCTCGCCTGGCTAGCTACCACCCTCAAGTAGAAAATCTGTCGTCAAGCACCTAACAGTGTGTTCCGGCAGCTGCAGTCCTTGAGAGCCAGTAAATTTACATGCGTACGAGACTCAACAACTGTATGTCTCAGTGTGACGGGTGCAGTGAAGTTCGTCTCTGGTTACGAAATGGATCTGTTATAGGCAGAGGTTACCGCTTAACATCAGGTGCGCCTCGTGCTTGTTTCGTCACAATAACAAAAAAAAACATGTTTTCTTGATAAAGTTGACTCACCATAAGCCTTTTGTAACATTTTCATTTTCTGAACAAGAAAAGAAATTCCAGTGGCGATGCAAGTTTAAGACTTGTTAGATGTTTTTGTCCATTATGAAATTCGTGATACACACTAGATATGATATAACTAAAAATATAATTGTGTAACAGACGGAACTCAAATCCCGCACCAAAATGGAAAACAGTTGTGCTAATATAACAACATCAACAACTATAAATTGAATTAGGAACTATAAACAAATCATCGATTCCCCATATTTTTTTTTGACTGAATGTATGTTACCCACAAATTTAAGCTGTGTTTTAGTGTACACTAAAAAATTAAGGCAAAATTAGGATGATTTTCTCTTAGTGGGAGTTAAAATTAACTAAACATTTATGATATTAGCTGTGGACACGAAATCTAATCAACCCATGCGCATCGTAGATAATTATACCAATAGAAACAACAATAATAATGTACGATGTCGTCCACTGCGGATGCTAAGAGGTCATCTCAAGCAGCAACTCTGCCTGTTATTTATTTACATTTGGAAATTGAATAAGTTAAATATTGTATATCCATAATGTTCCTACTACATGTACTATTTAACTATGAACTGATTGTTGGTCGAAACAAACTAAAAACTGTCTAAAAATTAATTTATTTTCCAGTCAAACAAGTCAAATCAATTAAACAAAATGTAAGTTAAGTAAATGATTTTTTTTTTTAAATGGGCGATATGCCTTTATTAAACAAATACTACAAACTACATACAACAGTACAGCTACTACAATACTACAGCTACTACAGTAAAAGCATTTGGACTCATAGGGAGTCCAAATGCTCTAGCCCACTATCAGTTGGCAGCGTGCCCAGCATGCTGTTAATACAGTAAATGATTGTTCACATTAGTCTATGGTTTGATATTATATGTTGTCGATTATCGTTCTTTACAAATTTTCAACTTTGAGACAAATAATATCTTCATTTGAGTGACAAATACTGTATTAATGAAACAATTATTTATATATAAAAATAATTATTAGTGTCTACATAAATATAATTCGATCATGTATGTCGTCATATTTCTCCATTTGCAGAACAATCGCAATAAGCAGTAACGAATTATAAGAAATAATATCTGAATATTTTTTTATTATTTATTAAGATTAGAAGAAATTCTTCCGGTTGACGAATGTTACATCAATAAAATAACCATGCACATAGTTATTTCAAAAAAATATATTTTATAATTCAATTGATTGTTTACAGTGTAAGTGTTGTAACATTACAGTGATGCTTTTAGGAAACATTACTGAACCCATAAATTTATTTTCAGAGAAAATAGAAATCAATCTATCAGTTTTTACTTGTGAAGTACAATCTTAAGCACCATCAATAATCACAAGCTTTGTGAATTCAACTTTTGTAAACTGTGCACTATATAAAGCGGCATCTAGTTATTCAATCATAATTAAATAACTTAGTCCATTAGTCATTAAACAAATGCTGCTGAACCTCCGAAACACGCAAATGTTTGTAGCACAATTACATACTTAGATTACTGCATCATTACTCTAGAACTATAAGCACTCTTGTATGATTGTTTCAAGACAATACAGAGTCTAGTTCAAGATAATCTGGCGGTATTATTTTAAATCCATAAGTATTCACTCACCAAAAGTTCATAATTCAAAAATAATTATAATACAATATCGCCAACTACACGAAATGTCGTGTAGGTTCACTACAAACAAAATTTTAGTTAAAATAAAACTGTTAATGAGCTATAAATATGACAAATGTTAATTTGTGACGCGTTCTTCGTTAAATGGTTGGAGCAAATAAGCTGTGTTAACAATGTTCAATGTTCATGATTAGTAAATTCATAATTGAAGGAGTAAAGGTTCATTATTCATTTTTAAACAATATACTGTTTTATCCTTATTCGTAGGTTTTATCCAAGCAACAATAGTGAAAATAAAAAACTATACGTAGTTGATGTACCTGTTGACGCCTTGCATGTGTGTTATAATGCGTTTGGTACTACCACTCACACACATGCATACCGACTGACCTGAACGGCGCTACGAGCTCTCGGGCAACTTACTTCTCGCGGGACATCAGACAAGCGACACGCAACGACCGTTATTTTTATGTACCATGAAATTATCGTGTAACCTTTATGAAACTGTTCATACAATACAGCAAGTATCGTTTACAACCAGAAGATCCACCACCTTTAGCCGCAGTACCCTGTCCCAACATACCTATGATGGAGTACCTAATGAACTATTAGTTAAAGTAGCAAATTTATAGTAAAACCATTTTTTTATTGTGATAGAGTGTATTTGCCCTTTATGTATATCTGATTTCTATTTAATTTTACCCTTTATAACATCTTCGACCAAATAATACGTATCACATGCTTGCCTATAGTCATAAAAAAACTTCGTAGATCTTACAAAAAAGTAACAAAAGATCACTTGCATCGGTGACTTTTATAAGAATCATGGTAACACATGGAATGAAATAACCCTGTTTTTATAATAAAAATATATATATCAAGTATAGGAGCTTATTAATAATAATCACTTTACTACCTTCGCACTTATGAAACTTAGGTATATAATATATATATATATATATATGTATATATATATATTGCCATAAACCCAGTGCCGCGTGGCAAATGCTCCTGTTAACGGGCCCGGGTTTGATTCCAGAAAGCTTTTGCAGGTTTTGGCGACTCGTGTATGCTAATTTTACAAGTAATTAAATATATGGAGAAGATCCTCCGCGGTTTGTGTCACACGCGAAATATTCAGCGAACGAGATGATGCTGGGAAGTCGGACGTCGTTAAAGTGGTTTTGTTTCTGATGTGATAGGTGGCAGCACTTGTGGCTGCTGGGATACCGCCTGAAGACAGTGCTTCAAATTTATTCTACTTTCCGTCTGAATGCACACTTTATGGCAAGCGCCTGCTTCCATAACGTAATTGGTAGGTAATGTGACCAGAAGAATAATATTCTAGACTTACAATTTCAAGCCCCGACGGAACTTATATTTTTCTGTCAAAATTAAAATGTTTTCATTTCTTAATTAACGGTGTTATAATAATATTCAACGGTAGGTTCATTAAAAGTTACATCATACTCGCAAATTAAATTGTAATTACCATCCACGTTCACCACGTACCAGCAAATAAACACAGGCCATAAAATACACGTTACATAACCTTTTAGTTGCTCACCGTAATACAGAAAACATAACATTAATATAATTTGAATGGCTGGAAAATAGTTTAACATTTTCATATTAAAAATTTTAACAATTATACGCCAATTTTTCCGCTATTACAGCAACATAGGCAACGTTACGTATGAACGTAATATATATGTAATCAATTAAATGATAATGACTTGAATTTGACTACTGAAATTACGACGATAAACTATGGTCACTTCACACTAAACGTTGTAGGGTTGATACAAGCCGTTTAAAAGGCAAATTAATTTGCTGTAGTCGAACTTTCTACTTCAGCGGAGCAACTCAAGCAACTTGGTGTAGAGATTGGGTCCGTGAGGATCGGCAACTCATCGAATTTTCCAAAACTTATAAGAGCGCTTGGTCGATGCTACGCGTGATCAAAATGCTGGCACCTATTTGGCTCAACGAATAAGTATTTCAATTCAACAGACCAGTGCTGTTAGCTGGCTCGGCACGCTTCCAACTGGTGGTGGGCTGGAGCATTCGGACTACCTGTGAGTATAGAGTGGCTTGTTGGTTGTCTAAACGTTTTAGTTGAGCTATGTTGTATTTAGTTCGTAGTATTTTGTAAATAAAGACAATACCAGAAAAAAATACTGTGGCTTACGTAGAATAAACCGTATAAATAGGCGTGAAAGATCAGTATAATTTGCTGTTTAATTTTCTACTTTTATCCCCATATTGTGGGTCGGTAGATTAAGTATTTTCTACCTATACAAGGACACAAAAATATGTTATCTCATCACACTAATAAGTGTGAAAGTATGTGAGTGCACTATTTTATATATACAAATAATATATTTGTTACTCTTTCATGCTGAAACAGCTCAATCAATTTGGATGAAACTTGACTTATAGATAGTTTACGTCTTAAAGTAACACACTGGACACTTTTTATTTTATGAACAAGATCACTTTTGACCATTATCTACGCGGGTGAAACCATGCAGGGCAACAAGTATATTATATAATACGTTTAAGAGTATTATTTCGCTAAAACATAGGTTATTTGATACGGTTTTGTATCCCTCCACTTTCCCTGACACTACGGCTGCGAATCCACCAGAAATGTGAGAAGATTAGCGGTGTAAGAGGAAAAACACCCAACTAATTGAATCGCTTTCTTTTACTTTTATTTGTTTTAGTTTTTTGGTAAGTGTTGATGTGGTCGAAGACGTTGTTCAGACTAACCTAGAATTACTGGCTCAAAAGGACAGCTTCTGGAACCCTCCGCTAGGTGCTTGGCAACAGATTTTCTATTTGAGAATGGTAGCTAGCCAGGCGGGCATTTTCAAAATGCCCTTCCACGATGCTGTAACGACCGCCATCCTAAAACTACATCTGGGATTGACGGATTAACGTGGCCTTCGAAGCACGGAAGCGCTTAATAGTAATGTCACTAACAGTCACCTATCTAAGTCAAAACCGCAGCGGACGTTTCTTAACATAGCTGATTGGTTAAGAACGGCTAAGCTAGCTACACTAAAAGCGTTTCAAAATGTTCTTGCCTCGCTGAGCGTAGCAATCCTATTGGAACTTTTTTCTCCTCGCAAACCTCTTTTGGAAATATTTAATTAGTATTATCCCCACTACCATCGAGTGATCGTCGTAAGGATGGTAAGAAGCCTTGTTATGCCCACAATGTGCAGCGACACCCTAATTAGATCTACGTGAAAGGTGGTATGCTACTGATTAGGTGCAATTTCTCCCGCAGTCGCCTTTTACGACATCCAATAAGAGGATATAAAACACTTCTTATATCCTTAATAACTGTACCTTAATGGATTATTTTCGTATTCGCAACAACACATCGTTTGCTAAATGTAGAAAGTTTTAAAAGAATTATCGGAATACTCCTGTATCCAAACTAAACCTAGCGTAACAAACTTTTCAGAACACAAAACCTACGCACTCGAAACAAACGAAATGGCGTGCCCTCATTGAAATAAATTTCTTCCATCAGCACCTACAAAGCTCCGTAAAAGGCGCCGCTCTGACCATTCCTCGTTAAAGGCAACACCTAAAAATTTCTCGTATTTAGTTTATCTAGGGGTCGTTAACCCTCGCGTGCTGAGGAAGTGTTAACAGCCGTGCAGATTAGCTATTAGTTAGTAGGTACAGCTGGGCGGGCCTGCGCTATCTACTATCTTGTACTATTGCACTTGTCAGCCGCTTGGTTTACTTCCCATTGCGATGTAGGTACCTTTATTGCCACGTTGCGTTTGCACCACTCAAGTAGTTTGCAAAATAAGTGGCTAGCGGTTGACTGATTTATAGGGCTTTTATAAGGTACTTAGTGTCCTCAAATATAAAATGAACTGGATTTAAACCAAACAACTTACAGTTTATAAGAAGTTAAATGTTTAAATACATTTTTTAACATACTTTGTCTGTACTGTGTTATTTCTCGGGTAAAAAATGGGAATGATGATAATTTTATAGAAATGTAAAAATGTTACTTTGGTATAATGACAAATATTTTAAGAAAACATTTAAACGACTCTTCGAGAGCAGGAACGAAGAGCATTCTCGACCTCCTAATGATACTTCTTGTAGAAGCATACGCGTCGAAATTTTATTCTGGTTTAGCTACGTGCTGTTTATGTTATGAAGTCAAGTCGTTAGCAGAAAAAATCAATTTTGGTCATGAGTCGTATAGGTGACCCATAGTGACATTACTACTGAGCGCTTCCGTGCTTCGGCGGGCACGATAACCCGTTCATTTTGCTATTACCTTCCGAATTTGTGTGAATAATTATATCTATTTAGTCCCACCAGGAACTCGCTTGTAACTAACAAGTGGTCATTTATAAAATCGTCTAATTTTTATAAAGAAACTATCATTGTCTTCGTTTTATTACAATATACAGCACTTGTCTGTATTTGTAAAATAAAAGTGTTACGTTCAAGCACAATAGATTTTAATTATATTTTTTCTGAGGCGCTTTTTACAATGAGGAAATGAGATTTTGAGTTTCTGACCGATACTAACAACATCAATTAACCTTATCGAAAAATTCGTAATAGGCTGAAGCATAAACACATTAAACGAAAATTAATTAGTCATTTTTCAATTAAAAATAATATTTGGAGATTAAGACAACTGAGCCAACGGATAAGACAGAAAAAGCAAGTAAGACTTTTTTTTATATTAACCTTCCCCTATGCTGAAGTCAATTTGCTGAACAATCCTTTTTTTTCTCGAAGTTTTCTTCCCAAGTATTTATTTTGAAATTTGAACTTTCTCATTTTGTGTTAGGTCCATAGATAGATTACTTTATCCTTGTTTTATTTTAACCTAAAAAATATTATCGATAAATTCTATCCTTCAGATAAAAACAGACTTCATTAAAAAAATATTAGGTTCACCAAAAAGCGCCCGTGACAAAAAAATATGGTAAGGTTTCCTTTGCGTTATAAAACATTTAAAAGAATTACTCAATCTTCAAATTCAAGAGGTTATAAGCACCTATTTTGAAAAGACTGCTACTTTATGAGTCACGTATATCTCCACGCTTTCATCCCTTTTATGAAACACAAAGCTATTGACAGCCCACTCGCCTTTTTAATACGGAAGCATGACGAAAAGCGTTTACAGAGAGCTTAACTTCCCAAAATTTGAATAAGTCATTATTCAAATGAACACTTTCAAAGCTTTTAGAGAACTTAATAGGGTGTTCTTATGTCAAGGCCGTAGAAAAAATTTCAAGCTTTTATCCCCTCATTACGTGTGGTAAAATACCGTATACCTTACTAAAATAATTCTAGTAAAAGTGACACAATATATTCCATAGGTACAGAAAATAGTTAAGACAGCATCTACTTACATTCAAATTTACTCAATAAAAGCAACATTGTGTGTATCTTATTTATATTTATTTAAATCTGCAATACGCATTCATTTTTAGCACACTTATTGAACACGCATATCTACGAGTACAATAAAAAATCGAATGAAGTTTAAGATTATAATTAACCATTTATAATTACTTTTTATAATTACTTCTAGGTTAGCCTGTACAACATCTTCGACCACATCATCACTTACCATCAGGTGAGATAGTGGTCAAAGGCTAAGCAATCAGGCATAAAAAAAAAACATACTTTTTCCTTGCTTATTTCGTACATTGTAAGTAACACTCTCACATAGTAGGTTGGTCAAATATTGTGATCAAACACCAGATATGATATACTTACAAGAATGGTAAATTAGAATTCTCTATATATAGAGATAGAAAGAACCACCAATGACATAAAATAATTATTTTTTTTACAAAAAATTGCACTGACTTCTACACTCCAATGTGTGAAATAACTTCTTGAACTCGGTACCAAGATGGTTCAAAAGTATCTATTAAAACAAAATTGTGCGCCTGGTACCGATTTCAACAAGTTGTTTACACATTTGAGTGTTGAAGTCGGTGCCATTTTTGGTTAAAAAAAAAACACCATTTTTAGTGACCCTTATGAGATCGATTGTCATTCACTGTCCATGACTATATCATCAAGATAGGAAAATACTTTTCAGTTATTGTAGTGTAACTCAAAAACGGCTTCACCGATTTTAGTGAAATTGGGACCACACGGCAAGCATCTTTCAAATAAAAAAAGAATCATCAAAATTGATTAACCCAGTCAATAGTTCATGGTAACAAACATAAAAAAAATAGAGACGAATTGAGTACCTCCTCCTTTTTTTGAAGTCGGTGGAAAACTAAACATAGTTGTCACAAGTACCTAAATGTTAAAAAAGCCTTGCCTCGCCACGTGTGAAGTCTTCCGACACTGAGTATAATCCCCCCCCCCCCCCCCACGTTGCTACCTATGGGTCTCGTAAGAGGTGACTAAAGGTAAAATACCGAAACGTGCATATATCTTAAACTGTGATCCCCAAGACGCCTGTTAAGCGTGGGGATTTTGGCAAGCCCCGCCTTAATGGGG
Organism: Plagodis pulveraria; assembly: GCA_963890685.1. NCBI lineage: Eukaryota > Metazoa > Arthropoda > Insecta > Lepidoptera > Geometridae > Plagodis > Plagodis pulveraria. The sequence continues at coordinate 13,594,963 of OY982961.1, forward strand.
GAAGCAGTGCTTGGACAATCTGGCTAATACAGTTCAGACTGAAAATAATAAGCTTATAAATAATATCTGTTGCTTCCTCGATTCTGAGTAACACAAACGGATTACTCTAAACTTTACTCATAACATAGGGTATGGCGACAAATGGATGTCTTAAACACTAGTTTCAGAAATATGTTCAATTTCCACAAATTTCAATTTATATTCTCAGCTACAACCATACCCTCATGTGGGGTAATATCGAGTTAGGGGTAGTTTGAAACTGGCTAAATTTTCGTTTTAGTTTGCAGCGAAATATTACATTTGTAAAGCTGTTGGTAAAGCTGGCATCGTCAACATTGTTTAATGACTGTATAATGAAATATATTTGATAGTTCGAAATAATCATCGTTAGTAGCCGTGTAATATTGTATCACGTGTTTTATATCTAAATGTAGTTGATTAAGTGCATTATTGGATTACTTATACTGGTCACAACACTGCAATAATTAATATACGTACCATAATTTTGTATGACTTTAAAACGCATACTCTTCCTACCCTATTGCCACGCGTGTGGCGTTGGTAGAATTTGTTCTCTAACTTGTTATTCTAAGGACTTTTTCACGACACTCAAGTAAAGTTTCGAGTAGGCTAATGTTCATAATAATTTCACAATGATTGAGTAGTACAAACCCACAGTTAAAGTGACCACTAACTTACTTCTTGGTTCATCTGTCTATCATTTATACGAATTGCAAAAAAGGTTTGAACTCCATATTGAGTAAAAACTTCTTGATAAAAAATATTTTTGACGTGTGAGTGGGTGACGTTGTTGACAGATTTTGAACGGATATTAGAGTTTACGTCGAAAATCCTTCAAGTAACCATCAAATTCTTAATCAAAAGTCAGTTTTCTTGTCTGTTTTGTTGTGAAACTGAAAAACCATAATTTTAACTTTTATTAAAATTCTGATATACCTCGCCCTGTTCACTTTAAATCTCTCCTATCACTTGTTTTCACTCCTTTTATTTATGTTTTAAGTAATTTTATAAATCTAATAAGATTAAGTTCTAACATACTTTCCCTTAACTTTTATATTTCATATATTTTCTACTACTTAATATTTAATACATATATTTAGACCGTTAATTTTTTTTTCTTATACCATACACTAGCCACACAGACAAAACATTGTCAGTATATCGTCAAAAAACAATAAGAGTCATTTATGAAGAAGAACTTTTACTAGCCGAGTAACTTTAAAAAGGAAGTAAATAATTGACAAATTGCTTGAAGGTCACGAAGGAGGCTCTAACTGCACAAAAAACGACACAAAAACGAAAAAAAATTCTATAACAGAAACAAGGACGATACAAAAACAGTATATTTTAGAAAGGATTGACTCAAGTTACACTGTTAACTTCGGTTGTACAGCCGCCAGCTCCAGACATCAATCACCCTTGAGCATGCTCTTGTCGGTAGTAAGCCTGCAACTTTTTAGTTGATATTTCATGAGCCGCGTTGTGCGCCGGTGCAGCAATACCCTAATTACGTTGATAAGAGTTTCCATTAGCCACCTTTCAAAGATATAATAGATACAATCTAAAACAGAACAGTCCTCACATTCTCAAATCGATAATTCTGTTTATATCATACTTAATGAAGTTTTTCATTGCAGTTTGGTAAGCTTGTCAGTCTGATCACTATCTACTGCTATTGGGGCTTTTGCCTTCCATTGCCCAAGGAGCTAACTAGTCCAAATTTTTCTCTAGTTAGGTATGTATTCAGGGCTGCCATTACATCCAATACAGGCCAACCACTTACCTGGAAACTATGGAGCAGCTTTGCAGGGTTCCGTTCATGTATGTACGGTATCGGTTGTTGCACAATATTAAACACCCGGGTGCAGGCACTCTCAATGACTTCCAAAATAACTGTTACCAGCAGAATTCACTACAACTAGCACCGAACTACGTCTGAGGAGCACTGGATGTCATGCACTTATTATTTGCAACCATCGTGATTTTTGTCACAAAACTACCCTCTTCCTCGTTCGAATCTTAGCTTGTGACTGACTGAATATTAAATATAATAACAACGCCTGAACACTTACCTACTAGAGGTACTATTTAAAAATAGTCGGACGCTAGAAAAAAAAGGTGCTACCATTCTGATCTAGAAAATACGTCGCCAAGGACCTAACGGCGTGTTCTGGCTGCTTCCTAAGAGCTAGTTCGTATTTTAAGTTTATCTTGTTTTATGGTGCGACCACAGCAGCGTCTCATACCAACAGATGGTTAAAGGCTTGCCTATATAAAAGCCAAAAAACTTAATTTATAGTAGTTAAAATACATCATTCTACAATTGACTTCTTCAGCGGGTGAATTTTCTGAAACCTATAATTGGAACACACAAACGAGCTATGCAGGGCCGGACAGGTAAAAATATGTTCTGTTAACTTCAACGATTTCCAAGAAAGCACGAAGCGTATCGGAAAGACAATTTTAAAAACATAGTTTCACAAATACATACAAAAGTCTCGAAAATTCAATCCACGTTCTGAGAACGTTCCAGGAGGTAGAGACACTAAAATGTGTCGTCTATCTGGCTTAATGAGGTGAAATACTTACGTTTCTTGGAACGCCAGACGGTTCTTTTCCGAGGGAATAAATAATGAGAAACTGAGCGGAAAAGCACCTGAAGGCAAACAGTCAGTCTTGCAATCTCACTAGAGAAATAAATTAAAGAGACCCACCCATCTAGTTGTGCTTTAGCGTCACTTAATTTACGCTCAGTAGTCGTTATTCTGCTCATTTTGTAAACGATGCACGTTGAATTGTTAAACCGGTTTGCTCGGCAAAATTAACAAACAAGAGCTTAATTTAATCATTGACGATACCAGTACTTTTTAGTAAATAGTAGTGTACAACCAACACTAAGCACATATTACATTTGTATTGTGTACAAGCCCAGTTTCGTACTCCACAATTTTCAACTTATAAAATCATTTCTTTCATAAATAACCATTTTTAGTCTTTTCAAAACTCTAGATTAAAAACATTGTAAAAATTTCAGCCTACCAAGAACATTTCTAAAACCTCAGTCCTTCCACAACTTTGCAGAAATCAATGTTACTGCTATATATATAATTATTGGCGATAGTTTTCATAAAACTCTGCATAGACTATTTTGTAAGATTTTCCGACAGATATAATTTGATAATTACGATAAATTAAAAATAGTCATCGGTTATATTATTCTGGGTTCTAAAAGGCCGGCACGTTTGCTTAGCCGTTCTTACCGATCGCAACGTCCGCGGCACTCATGACTTGGATGGGTGACTACTACATTACTACTGAGCGCTTCCGTGCTTCGGAGGACACGTTAAGCCGTCGGTCCCGGTTGTTGTCTTACGGTGGCAGTCGTTACAACATGTCGCTAAGGAATTTTGCGAATGCCCACCTGGCTAGCTACCACCCTCAAGTAGAAAATCTATCGCCAAGCACATACAACGGTGTGTTCCGGCAGCTGTCCCTGAGAACCAGTAATTCTAGGTTAGCCTGAACAACATCTTCGACCACATCATCACTTACCATCAGGTGAGATAGTGGTCAAAGGCTTAGCCTATGAGCTATAGATAAAAAAACCTATTTAAGATGTATATGTATATGAAAAAAATTACAAATTAAAAAAAAATCACGTCAAATATAACATACTAGCTTTCCAGCTGCGGCTCAGCCCGCGCGTGTATCGTTTATCGCATTAACCAATTTTGCGCAGTTGGATAAAAACTATTTTATGTCTTTCCCCAAGTCTTATACTATTACCATTCCAAATTTCATCTAAATTGGTCCAGTAGTTTTTAAGTTTATTCGTTGCATACAAAAATCCAAAAATACAAGTCTTACCTTTTTATTATAGTAGCATAGACAAAATATATTATTATTGAAACATTTATTTTGAAGACCATTTTTACACTAGTCTGAAATTTTAATGTTAATACTGAAATATAGTTGAACCTTATAAAAATAAAGCATTTTTATTAGATCTGTTCATTTGTGAGCCACCATATTTGCTTAATGACGACTACGAAAGAAATCGGAACCTTCACGCTAATGGGCAGAGCTGATAAATCGAGCTGGGCGGGGACAGTGATCGCTCGTAAAACTTTTAACGACTGCCTGAATTACTACTATTACATAGCGTTCCGTTCGCTCAATCTGTTAAATCATTTAGCTGGTAGAAGTGCTGCATCGCGGAATCATGAAGTATTTTAGTCAACGACTGAAGTTTCCGGATTGTCGAAGCCGACTTTTTTAGTACAGATAGGCTGATGAAACGAGCAGGGGCTTCCAGATTGTACTCTTGCGCATAGCTAGAACAGTAAATAAACAACATAGCAAATGATATATGAGATACTGCATTAGTTCTCAAACTTTATATGGTTTAAATTTTTTAGACTGCTGTTTTTTGATTTTGGAGCTGTGACTGTAATGAATTAGGCAACTTTCAAGTTTGTATATATATGTTAATATATACTTGACGATACACGTTCGGTATGGGGAACGTGTTGTATGAATAAGAAATATTGCACAGCATTTAAAAGTTAAGCATTCAAGCAATTGTACAAATGTTTTCTATTATTTTATCTGAGACTTTAATACAGCTACCAGAACACACAAGGTTAAGCATAGCATAACAATTTTAGATGAAATATTTAAACTAAAAGCACAGCCTGGACACTCGACTCATTCTCTATACAAAAACCGCGTTCTAACTACCTATTACACAGAAACTACACTAATGTTGTTTTTGTACACGCGTAAATGTGTGCGTGAACTCTAAGGTTTATATAATATATAGTCAAATTCAATGTCATAGTAATTAGTATAAATAATGATTAAATTTAATAAAAAGTCACATATTTTATGCAGTCATTGTTTTATTGACGATTGAATTTTGGGGTCAAATTGACCCCTCGCGAGCAGTAGTAAAAGTTTATCAACGCGAGTAACTAAGGCTTAAAAGTAGTAGTGTGGAAACACTACTGTGTTTAGGCATGAAAGGCACTGTAATATGTGAAATTATTGGGAGAACGAGACTTAAAAATCTATCGGAGTGGCAAACGCAGTGCAGTGTCATGCAGTGCGATGATGCTGACACAGTAACTGTAATGGACAAATGTGACGCTTAACATGATGAGAGTGACTTGTTCGTCTTCTCATTTCCTTAATGCTATTGTCAATTAAACCGCACGTGTCCCTCTGATGTTAAGCGGTAACTTCTGTGTAAAACACACAACCGCCGCAAGTGACGAACTGCACTGCGCCCATCACCCTGAGGCGTATACTTGATAAGTCATGTGACTGTGATTTTACAATTATCAATTTGCCCTCAAGGACTGCTACTGACTGCGCTTTGCGACAGATTTTCTAATTGGTAGCTAGTTATTCGTTACCCTTCCACTATGCGGTGAATATCAAACGAACGGTGGGGCTCATACCGTGTACCTGTGGCACGGCAGATCATAGCTATCGCTTGGCTATCATTGCTTCAAATATTAAAAAAAACATGTCGTTCTATCATGGTCCGAATTCATAGTTGTATCTTATAAAAGTTATCTTTGGTAGCAAAGAAGGAATCATGTCGGTTCATATTTGAGTTGATTTGCCCCTAATTTTGTTATAACTTTGCCTCCAATTTGAACACTCATATAACCTATCATGTACCAAATTTCTAAAAATCGGTTTATTTTATTTTTTTCTAGGTAAAATTAATTCATAATTTCCTTATGATTGAACTTTTCCACCTTAGTATCATTTCCATAAATCTATTTCGTGCCACCAAAAATACAAATCCAATCGTTCAATTAAAATCGATTGATAACTTACGAAAAAATCAGACATGAATAAAAATACTTACGCGCCTCATATTATTTATTTATTTTAAACCGTTAAAATATATATTGAAACAACCTTAACAATAACCTTAAATATTTTATTAAAATGTGTCATTGTCAATTATTGTATTTTTTTTATTATATACAATTATTATTTGATTGAGCGGCGGTATGCCTTTATTAACAAAATACTACAAACTATATACAATACTATAGCTAATACAATGAAAACGTTTAGACAACTTACGAGCCATTCCCGACTTACAGGTAGTCCAAATGCTCCAGCCCACTACCAGTTGGACGCGTGCCCAGCATGCAGGTAGCATTGCCTCGTTGGATGGCAATGTATATTCGTTGTGTCAAATAGTTTCAGGCATTTTGATAGCACGTTGCATCAATGTAATTGAAAAAGACATAATTTCAATAATAATTATGCATGCACGTATTTTATTTGTATAATAATTAAATAGCCAATAATTTTCTTTAAATATATTTCGATAATTGCTTTGAAACAAAAACTATGCAGGAATAAGCTATAGATATGTAACTGGTTTATATATTTCATTTTGGTTGTTTTAGTATCTGACTGGTAGTTATTTTGTCGAAACTAGTTAAAAAGTTGGAAACTGCCCAAAATTTACAAAAATTGGGCAACAAAAATCAAAACGAAAAAATATCATCACATAAATATTAACAGTATTCTGTAGATTTAGAATATTAAAGCATTTTGCGAGCATCTATAATTTAGACATATTTTCTTTTATTGTGTACAGTCTATGGAATACGTTTTTAATACTCCTAATATTTTATTGGTTGCCCCCAAATTTTTCCCATTCGTCGCCTCTTAAGACCCACGGGAAGAATTGGGTACAATTCTTGTCCAACACCCTACGGAGATGGTAATTAAATTTAATAATTTTAATTACGCAGATAAGTGTTCTATAACATTATACTTTAAGTTACTTACCTTTTCTACACGTCAAATAGCAAAAATATCACACGCGTTATGAAGTTTCATAATTTTACCAAGAAATCAAATAGCTATCTTCAAGTCAGTGTTATAAATATCATCTTAAAAAATATAATGTCAATATTTTCGTATCATATGACATTGCAAACATTCATTGTTACTTTTTCTTTACCTAATAACAATGCATTGTTATTTAAAGTCCATTAAAAAGAATTGTCAACAACAGTAACGTAATAATCTAATTTCTCGAATGAGCAAACAAAGGCCATGGTTTGTAAAAAATATTTAAAATAAAATGCCATGTTCCCAAGTTATTTGCCGTCGAGCGAGGAATGTGTTGCGGAAGGCGGAGCTTGAACATTTGGGCAATTTGTTTGTTTGTATCCGGGAACTAAGAGATTGTCTCAAATGTTTCACTAGATTTCTTGTTTCACATCTCGATTACTGCAAATGACCGAGTGGTGGTAGTTTCTACTGCTGCCGAAATTGAAGAAATGTATTACTGTTTAGTTTGGTTCCGTAGAAAACTAGAAAAAAATAAGCTTTAGCTTCTGCTAAATTGCTTCATTTATCATGCAAGATAAATAAATTTTGTTATACTAATTTTCTTATTGAATAGTTTTACCAATTTATATGCAGATCTAACATGTTTTTCAACTAAGTCCAAAAGAATTGGAAGAGTAATTTCTTAATCTCACGCATAATTTTTTTATTACGTTCTTATGCTACTTGTTTCTCAAAGATGTGGACTGATTTAGATGTTTTTTTGGGAAATTAACTCCTTAGATAATAATGTACCAATGTCAGAACAAAGCTTTCCAGGAATATTTATAACATCCTACGTCACATTATTCTGTGTGGTGTGCGGTATTTGTTACCACGTACAAAATGACTTATATAAAATTAGTCTCATTAATTTAATGAAATTTGTAATAATATTAACATGGCACGCCTTATTATGGCAGAATACATTGAACCTGTATTTATAATAATTACAGCATCTTTTGTATAATGTTTGTAACTAGGAAGTTGATAAAGGAAACCACAAGTACTCCGTTGCGTAGCTATATTTAGAAATGCCAACCGATAGCAGATTATTTGTTACCCTCCTTACCTAATTAATACTTAGCTCTTAACTACCCTACCCTAGTACACTACATTTTGTACATGTATTTAATGCAATAAATAATTTGATTTGATTTGACTTAATAGATTGTGATGAAATTTGAAATGTAGATTGGCACATGTAGTGTCGTGTATGGATGGGACTTTATGTCTAAATTTTCTTAGTAATTTGGAAGCGCAATATACGTAATCAAATTCCAAGTGTAGTAATGCGCTAGTGGAAACTAAAGTCCGTGCTGAGAGTCTGCGTTTGGTCAGTTTGTATTCACACTACCGTACTATATTATTATATTACCGTACTTACTACTAGCTATTATAGTAGCTTATTACTATGTCTATGTTAATGGCTTCTGCGGTTTAATGTTACCACAATTCTAATGGACGAACAATGTAATGGTGGTTGTCCATTTTAGATACCAAAAATATTTTGGTTCAATACTGTACTGTACTGTATCAGCCGGATTGTCCGCTGTTGAACACCGCCTCCCCCTTTATGCCTCCATAAATATAATCCTCACTTTGCTATAATCTCCACGCTTGCCAGGCGTCTTAGGGATCGCAGTGTGAGATATCAGTTCCTGAGAAAGCGCTGCTGCCCACCTTCTAGTGTGTTACCCTTAGTCGCCTTTTACGACATCAACGGGTAGAGATGGGTGACATGGTGACATGATAGGTGATATTCAAGCCCAACAACCCACGAGTTCAATAGTTAATTGTTAATATTTTAAGTAGTGTGTTTTAAAAGTTTTATCTGGTGTTACTCACGTATATAATTGAACTATTTCTAGTGAAGCACAATACTGAAGAAAAATCAGCAAAAAGCAAGAGGCTGAAAGATGGATGCAATAAACCACACTAAAGTCTGTTTTTTCTTACCTGTCTTATTATGTAAACAAACATGGCGGTTGATCATCCAATGACAAGATTAGTGATGGGGTCCCATCGAATGAACGACGAGCCGTACTGAACAATACTATGAAACTGAGTGATTTGATTAAAACGTAACATAAATAGTTTCGTTTGCTCTTTATTCATTTTGCACATTTTCTTTTTAATATCGTATCTTGGAAATAATCATCAATATTTTGTAATAGAATTATTTATTTACTTTTATTCGATATTGATGCGACGACGAGCGTAGTGAGGAGGAGCGTTATGCTGTTTTCAGACGACGGCGACGCCGTGTGTACGCCGCAAGCTCCATGGTATGAGCACGGTTCGGTTCGAAAGTTCATTAAAGGTTCAAAAAATCATGAATACAAAGTTTGAGCAATCAATTTACACATATCGCTTGCCAGCTTCTTAATTACTATTACTGAATTTAGAACGCTTTCTTAAGTGCCGAAATCGCTAGGAACTGCAGCTGCGTATATTCCTTTGTTTGTTGATTTATTGCCTAGCACGCACTAACCTTGACTGACGGCAAAAACAAAAGAACACATTTCATGAATCTTTAGTAAGTCTATTGACCATTACGCTAATTGGCAGTTCGTATCTGATGCCAGTTGTGGCGATGATTAAAATAGCTGTCTATAATATTTTCTTACTTATTTCAATGTTGGTAGTAAGTGACGCTATTGAGGTAAATACAGTTCGTGCAACAGTATGTGACAAAATACTGTCGAAATAAGTCTTAAACCAGTAGCAAATTTTGAACTGGAGAGACAAGATAGTGAGTAAGTACATGTTAAAGATAAAATCTAAGCTTTATATGGTACTTACTTTTGTGAACACTCCAGGAAAATGACAATTACACGAAAACTCAGTCCTTGAAAAGTAGCAAAAAGTCGTCAGTCCAGATAATAACACCGTCAAATTCACAAAGCACACACAAGTCCACAATATAGCCAGGTCGTCAGTGATTAATCCGGTAAAACTCAATCACACGATTAAATCAGAATCCTTGAAGAGTAGCAGCTAGTCGTCGGTCCAGATAATAACAGGGTCCAATCACAAAGCACACACTAGTCCACAGGAAAGCCAGGTCGTCGAGAATCAATGTTAGGAGAGCACCCGAAACGTACAACATCAAGCGAAGCAACGGAACGAATGTCGTATCTTGACGTTAAGTCATTCAGTGTTGCCAGCTGTATAATAAACAAAATCATCCCATTCAATTAAAAAAATAAAATTAGCAAAAGGCATCCCTTGGTTTTTGCCTTATTCCATTCCGCCAAAATTGAATCAGACTTAAATGGATTATACAAATTAAATTATCTATTAAAAAAAAATATGTCATTTAATAAATATTTCTTGTGGTCAAAGGCAATCAGCAATAAAAAAAAGTCGTGTATTTTGAAAACAGGAACAGTATCCGTATTATGAGTTCCGTATCAACACAGAATTTACCATAAAATCGTTATGTTTTTCATACAGTGCGAGAGCCTTACCCGCACTTGGCAAGTTTTTATTATTGGTAGATATTGGACTAAAATCAAATCAAGTTTGACGCTTGTTTATTAACGTTTTTACTATAGAGCAAAAATAAAAATCGGTAAATAAAACAGGTTTCTTGTATGAATATCCCCTTTATTTTAAACATATTGTTACTATGTATTATTATTTGTTAGGCAATATACTATTTTAACCCATATTCCGTGAACATTTAAACGGGCTACCTATTACCGTTCCAAAGATACAGTCCTTTAAAGGTCAGACGGACATTCGCGGCTATATAATAAAGTCCACTTTCTATAACTGAACCCTAAAAATTAAACTAAATTATACTTATCTACTTGTTTTAACCATACAACCTGTTAGTATATTGAGATGAACAAAATATGTTCAGTTGTTCACTTCAATTATTCATTATTTTGATACCCATGTTCCCATCACTAAAATTCATAGATAAGATAGATTACTTAATGTCAAAACACTGTCATTACTGTCAACAGTTTTTGTGATAATTACGTTAATTGATTTATATTTCCACTAAATAAAATAAGAAGAAGAAGAAGATTTATATTTTGTAAATATCTATAAATTTCAATGATATTTGTATGTTTTTCGAAGCGTGATGTTTCTTTTATTAGGTCTACTCAGTTGTGAATGGCCAAATATAAGTGATTATGACGGCAACTTGTGATATTGTAGCAGAGGTATGTTTGTTTACATTTTAAGACAAGTAAGAAAAAACAGACTGTAAGTTTCTTTATTTTAACACTAAATCACTATCCTGATGGTTATCCAGAACCATTGTATGATCCCTGTAAGTTAATTGTTATTATTTTTAGTGTGTTTTGAAAATGTTATCCGGTGTTATCCACGCCTATAAATTGAACCATTTCAACTGAATTACAAAATTGAAGCAAAATCAGCAAAAACAATAGGCTCAAAGATCTTTCTCATTCCTATTCATTACCTCTATTTACGCCCGTAGCACACCTCCACCGCGAAATACGAGTAGCGAAACCGCTGGATGAGTTCCGCTGCGATCAAGTGTAGTTTGAGTAGAGGAACTGGCGTCGCGAACGTCACGCGAGTTGGTTGCCTTGCGACAATCGGAGTGAAATGTCGTTGTTATCAGCGTCCTACATGCAGTTTCGCTTTTTATTTTTGTCGACTTTTACAAACACGTGCGAAATCAACGCGGCACCGCAACTAAATGGCGGCCAAAGCGCGTAAGTGTGGCTTGCGTCGGAGTAGATCGACGAATGCGCGTGGAGGAAAGAGATAGAATTATAGGCAACCTATGCGTTAGAGCAAGCAGTTTGGCTAGAGTTCCGCTTCTCGTACAACGGACAAGACATTGCGAAATTACTGCGGTTCCGCTTTTATAGTTTCGCAGCGGAGATGTGCTACGGGCATTACACACTATAGCGTTAATTTTTGTATAGCTGATAGGGTAGCTTTTAGTAAGCGATGATGCGGACAAAAATTATGTTCAGGCTAACCTTCAATTACTGGCTTTCAATTACGACTGCTTAAAGGTGGTAGCTAGTCAGGCGGACATTCGCGGAATTCCCTACAACTATGCTATAACTAATGCCGTAGTAAATGACACTGGCGGTCACCCATCCAAGTCATGACTTAAATACGACGTCCAATATTGACGTCAACAATTTAAAACAGACGTGTGGGTATTAACACGTAACTTTTATAAAATAAGCCAGTGAAGTAAACACAATCACTAAAAAACTAAGGGCTCAAAAGGGCGATCACCGAGCGATTGAATCCTAATTCCCCGGGGCCCTCTAATTAGTGTTCCGAAACAATCCGGAAAAGTTTGTTAATAAAACTGGCCTCAACTATTAATTGCCATTTCCAATGTTCCTGTGGGGTCACAGTTGGTAATTTTCTGCTTATAATCGATTAAGTGGTAACTTGTTACAACTTCCAAATAATTGTTAATAGAGTGGTGATTCTGTTTGTTTTTCGATAATGTTGTTAATTTTCCGTGTCAACAACGTGTAAATTTACTTATAATAGGTAAACACCTAGTAATCGATTCTCGATCTTAACGTCTGTACCAGACTTTTTTAGGTTCCGTTCTAGACAATTTTGACCCTATTACTAATCTTTGGGTGTCCGTGCGTCCGTCCGACCGACCTTTAGAGTTTTTTTGGAATGTTATTGATATAGATAGTTGGTTGAAATTTTCACAAAATATGTGTTAATATAGCGAAGTGAAAACATATATGGGAGCCCCATACAAAAAACGTATTTTATATTGCTTTAAAATAAAACCGGTAATACTGATTTTGCCTGTCAAACTTAGTATGATTTATGGACTCCCGCTAAGGGTCTTGAACAATATTTAAAAACATAACGAGTTTATGGTACATTCTGTGTTTGTTCTTAACATTCGGTGTGTGAGTCCAACTCACACTTAGACTTTTTTTACTGCTGAAAAAAGCAACCGTTGACTACAATCTCACCTGAAGATAAGTCGGTCTATACTTCTACAGTTCCGCAATCTCAGTTCAAAGTCACACGCCACAAACTCTCTTCTCCTCATAAGCTATTCTGCTTGAAATAAAGCTTTTCTGCTTGAAATAAAAGAGCAAAGTTATTTCTCATACAAATTCGATAGTTCTTTCCATATCTTCGGACTTTGCGACGAATGTTTGCGTCTAAGTGGTCAACTTAAAAATAACTCGGGCAGAACACGCGCTCTTTAGCAGACGCCGTGGTCTAGCAGCTATTGTGTGTGCATACATCCAAGGGATTTGCGTTCTTTAGTAGGAAGTCTGGATACTTTACAGATCACAGAACGCAAACCACTGAACTTGGAACTCGTACACGCTGTAGACTTGGAGCATTAGACATTACATAATTTTATTTGTAACTACTGCTTATAACAGCGAATTTACCTAAGATCTTTATTAGGCTAAAAAAAAAACAAAATGAAGAAAATAAAGTAACAAATAGCTCCAAATTACAGTTTCTTTGAAAATTAAATTTAGAATCCCCTTTTGATGCCACAAATCTCAACCGCCAAGGAAAACGATCGAATTAATATACTACACACCGAAATCTTTGGAATGTCTAATTATTACAGAGGCACGAAACATTCCTTGTAAAATAACATTAATTAACGTTAACATAACACTCGCGTTCCTACTTTGTAAAAGGGCATAAGTTAATCAAGGCATGTTTTTAGCACTCTCGTAAACTCACGACGTCTGAATTAAGCTTTCATTTGGTAAGATTCCAACGTTTACGTAACAATGGTATCTTCTAAATGAGTTAGAAAGAGTTATTCCGGTAGGTGATTCGCTCGCTCTAGCGTTATGAGCCGTGAAGCTCGGGAACTCGCAAACTCAGTTTGCGTGGCAGATGGAGCGTTCCACTCATTCTCCGCTTTAGTATAACTGCATGTAAGCTAGAGGGAAATTGCAAGTATTTTTTTTAGCCAGCGATATCTGTTTGGCAGCGTAAACAGGCTAAATAAGCAGTTTGCTGCCGTTGACTACGAAAATTAAAGAAACTACGGTATTGTTGGATTCCTTATCGGAAATCTGCGAAAATTTGAATCAATCAAAATATTAAATAATACTTGTCATGCAGATGCAATGAAAATGTATACCAATTCATTGAAAAAACGATTAAACAAGGTCAAAGTTTGTTTTCCGTTAGGTTTAAATTTTCTGCCAATACTAAATTTATTTTATTGCAAAAAAATTGGGAAAAAGAACAATACTGTATGAGCCGGATCGTCCACTGTTGAACACAGCCTCCCCTATTAAAAGGGTATTTGTTGCCCCATTATTTGTCCCACGCTTGGCAGGCGTCTTAGAGATCGCAGTGTAAGGTGGCAGTTCTTTAGAAGGCACTGCTGCCCACCTTCCAGTATTTTTCCCTTAGTCGCCCCTTACGACACCCAAGGGAAGGTATAAGAAGGTACAATTCTAACCCAACAATCGAAGAAAAAAAACAATAGCTTGTTGAAAAAAAAGAATAGTTTTTTCATATACAATTTGATTGTGGCGTACATATGAGTGATGTAAATTATTTACCGTGTCTCAAGAACCACAGGATTCACCAACAAAATCACCTAAAAATAAAGATTTTACCATTACCCCCCACTATTGTCCCTAATGCCTTGTTTGTAGGTCGAGTGCTGAAGTGTCGCTTTGAATCTTGATAACCCTGTGTATACAAACAAGTGTTTTGTTTTAACTTTGTCTTGGCTAATACTATCAGAAGTGTTCTGGTAGTATTAACAAAGACAAATTCGACGTTAAAATTATTTAACATAACTTACAAATTACAACAAAAGGAAAAATCTAACTACGAGCGGGATTCGAACTCACGAACATCCATCCCCATAGCCGGGACATGCTCTGCCAACTGAGTTATCGTATAGAGTCAGGCATACTTCAAATGTATGCCTTCGTATCTATTATTTAGGGGGATGGATAGACATCTGCAACCAGACTGAATTGAACTACAAATAAGATTGTTAATTATTACATTAGCTTTAAACTCATTTACGATGACGTAAACCGATAATTCTAACATTGTAAGTAGTGCATTAACGCTTGCTTAGCAAATAAGCTAACAAATTTACAAAGAAAAGGAGACAAAGAAAGAAGACAGAAGACTACGAGGATACGGGTTTCAAACCCGTGACGTAAAGGATTTATTCAATTAAGGCATCTATCTATACGGTACTCTTATTAAGAGTAGAGTTCACGGAGTGCTTTCCATACAAACGTAGTATTGTCATATTTTCTATAATCAGTTATTCCTCTGTGAACTATATAACTCTGTGAAACTTTACATGTATAAAGGATATACATGCAAAGTTATATATTGAGCCTAATATCTATCTACCCTTCTGGTTTGCCAGATATCCGTAAAATTAAGTATTTTCAAAAATAAATCAAAAAAACGTTGTATTTAAAATATGACGAAACTACATCTGTATGGAAAACGCTCCGTGCAAACCTCTACTCATAAGGTCAATAAAAAAATATTACATTAAAATATTCTACTGCCACGTTTATCAAGAAAATATTACAAAGCCACTGATTATAATCTAATTAACTCTCATTCACTGATTAATCACTTAATGTAATTAGTAGGCTTTCATAACATAATGTTGAAAAAGCTTTAATTTTCCTTTTGTAAGCTTTGTTATCTTTAGGAACTTTATTATAAAACGAACACAATTATTCCCTAACATGGACTTCTACTTGTCTTTGCTAATCTAACCTGGCACTTATTTTGTCTCTTTTCCGTTTTTAAATCGTGATTGTGAATGCTTAGTTTAAATGTATTCAAGTTTTTACGACTATTGTGTAAATGAAGTATGAATTGTACGCATTTATAAGTTAAAGATTATCCCTATCGCAGCTGCAGCTGAGCGAGCATTATAGTATTTCAAACTTTCGCACCTGGAACTACGCATTTTTGGAACGCACGCTTGGCAATTACCTACTTTTCGTATAGACAGTATGTAACCAAGCAAGGGTGTGTTCCGGCAGCTGTTTTTGAAAGCCACATTGTTAAGGTGAAATATATACACCATCTAATTAATAGATTCAGACGTTACTTTGCAGATATCCATATTTAATAATAACAAATATTTTGAAAATATTATAAGTGAACATTAAACAAATATTTTTAGAAAATGACTTAATAATATAGATCATGTAATATATATATATATATAGTGACGATTTCGCCTAATTTTCCTACTAAGATTACGTCATAAATGCCACGTAACCCAACCGGAAGTATTTTAGTCGCGTTTCACTTCTATATACGAAGCATTATCAGGAGATCTTTACCAACTCCTTTTTTAAAATACTCGACGATACATACGACACATTACATATCGAAAATTGAGTAGTCATCAAAGGCTTTGAAAAAAAACTATATTTTGTGAGTTCAAATCATTCAATGTCGCTACTCATTCGATATATATATATATAGCACGTAGGGTTCTGGGTTAGAATGTCACCCCCGTATTTCTACCCGTGGGTGTCATAAGAGGTGACTAAGGGAAATATACCAGAAGGTGGAAAGCAGCGCCTTCTGATGTTGGGTCGGTTATATCGTCTTGTTCGAGTTCTATACAGAGTGGGCAGTTAATATGCCGAATATGCCGCACGCCGTTACTCGAGTCAACTTGACTAGCTGGACTCTTTACCAATCTAAATGCCGTCCATTAACTGAAAAGCAGTGGTGAAAATACCAAAAAAATACAATTAAAAAAACAGTGCATTATTACAAAAAATAAGCCCCTATTTTAAATGACTCTCATAAAGGACGTTTGTATATGTTCGTGTATATGTTTCTTAGTATTTCTTGTACGCTTACTTAACACTGGCATATTGCAAGGGCCAAACTGTTGTTTTCATTACGCATATTCTGATCCTTTATTTATATTTTGATGATAAAAAGTACCGGGACGGTCATGTTTCCCTGGTGATGGTAAGCATTACTAATACTGCATACCGTTCTGCGTAACACTGCACTGTGTTCATCACTCCGAGATATTATTTTGACCAACAACATAATTTTTTTATTTTTAATATGTTTTCATCAGTAGCACACAGACAAATATAACGAGACAACGTACGTAAATAAGTCAGATATATCCGACTAATAGCTTCGACCTCTTCCGGTGGCCTTATTGAAGCTGGTGAGCTCGGGATGCCTCGTTTGTGTCTCGCTTCACACATAACTACAGCCGGATACAATGTCTAAACATGAAATACCACGTTCAATATATTACAAAAGATTCAATAATACTCGGAATGTTACCTTATTATTAAATTTAGAAAACAATGAGAAACACCTATACCACCGCGAGCACGGAACGTTAAGCGCGAAAGTTTCGCGAAAATCGGCGGGCACCCTTTTCTTTATCCGTTTGCTTCTCATTTTAATTCAATTTACTGGATGAAGGAGAAAAAGTAATCTCCAGGGTTGGGTCGGGACACGCTACAGAGAGATTGGAAGTCATCGGCGCAGTATTGGGACGAACTCATATACTTTTATGGAGGCGAAAGTTTTTTATTCGCGGCAGAAAAAAGATTCGCGCGCCTCGCAACCCTATCACGTGAGCAGCATACGTGAGCAACTATGAATACCAGGATATGAGGAATGAAAACATTAGTAGTCGGTTCATTTTTATCTCAAATAAAATCCATTGGGACTGGTCGGGCCTTTGCAAGTTGATGTTATGATACCTACACGATTGAGACCGCATGGAAATGAGTTAGTAACGTATTCATGGTGAAATGTTGCTGGAGTTTATGTTAATATTTTCATATTTCCCAAGCTATATATCTTTTATTCTAGCCCCAGCTTTTACAAAAGCTTAGTAATAAAGCAAAAACATAAATTTATTTATCAATCCTTTTTTCTCATTAAGAAACGAGGAAGGAAAAAAAGAATGGAGGGTCGATTGTCGCAAAAAGATATTTACCTATAGCTTTTAAGGTTCATAAAGATAATGTAATTGATCGATGAAAGCACGTTTCCGTTAAATTAATTTACATCGTGTTTTTTCGACGTTTTCCGGGATGTATTCAAATAGGTACATTTCTTCCTTGTTTGCTGAGAAACAATCCAAGCTTGCTTGACCTAATTAAAATGAATAAATTCTCTGTGATCCTGTAACGCTACAGCTTTCGCAGCTTTTAGGCCGTCGACATATTTGACTTAATATGGAGATGTCGCTGAGTCGCTAATTAATAATTCATATATGCTGTGACACGCTAAAAGATTACAAATGAGCTATTTTCTGAGATAAGTCTACTGTGTTAGCGATCTGATCAGATTCGAAATGGGAAACGTGTGCTTGTGCTTTGAACCTATTAATTCTTATGCACCTAGTTCCAGTAAATACTTTTGTAATATATATATATATATATATATATATATATATATATATATACACAGAATAACACCCGTAATGATAATATACTATATGTTTCAAGTAAAATTTAACCAGGCAATTAATTGATAATATTATGAAGTACTTGAAAAATTTAGTAAAGACACCATTAAAATAATTTATTGATAAAATATCTGGGCACTTTTTTGGTCAAATCAGTATATTGTGTGCGCTATACCACATATATTGTAAATACTGCTACATTCTCTAGCTGCCTCCAAATAATATTTCAGCTTTTTAAAGAGCCATACCAACACAAGTCATTCCTCGGAGCGTTAAGTTATTTTCTCGGTTCTCTCCCTTACATTTTCTTATATTTCCGACTGTGGGGGAAATTTATTTGATCTTAGAAAGTGAGAGTAATAGCAAACCGGACCGGAACACCGAATATGAGACATGAGGCTCGTAATATATCACCGCGGCAAAACTTTAATCTAAACCCTTTCGATGTTCCTTTGCTGGAACGTTATAAGAGATTTATGTGCAATTAAAAGAAGCAAAATGAGATAGATGGCTGGAATACAATACGAGTATACTCGTAATAATTGAATTCAGAAACAACAGGCAAGGTTTCCAAGCTGTCGGTATTAAGGAAAACACATGCAACTTTTTTGTAACATTTTATTTCTATGTTTACGTTTTTAACTTTATTATAAATGGAACAATTTGTGAGTGTGTACATTTGTTACTCCTCCACGCTGAAATGGCTGAACCGTTTGGATGAAACTTAGAACATTGACACCTTAGGTTTTGAATTATCACACTAGTATATTTTAATCACCATCGTCATCGCTTTTCCGTAATTTCCGCAATTTCAAACTTAACAAAACGGCACGTCACGGATGTATTCCCCGGAAGAGGAATATAGAGATATCTAACCATAAATTAAGACCCAAAATTTATATGCCAATGGCAAGCCTATATATGCAATTTAAATATATCATCTGTACATCCCCGTAATGGTATGGTGGTATAGTATAAAGACTCGTGTTTTGCCCAGATGTTTTAAAGCCCCATTTGATAAAGGGTGTTCTTGCCGTCTGCGTGACGCGTTTCTATATACTCAGGACGCGCTATACTCGATTGTTTTTTGTTTTAAAGAAAATCCCAAATTACTGGTTCGACCCAGGAATCAAACCATTTACCTCACAATTTATATACTGCCTATGAGTCTGCAATGACTTGTAGATGTCTAAATACTTTCATTGTAGTAGCTGTAGTGTTGTATATAGTTCGTAGTAATTTGTTAATAAAGGCATACCGCCGGTAAAAAAAACTAATATTTCACAATAAAAAGAAAAAAAATATATTCACAACACTTTTGTCACTGGAGCAACAATAAATTTAAATAATTATTATTTAATACTTAAAACTGCCTCGTTGGTGTGTGTTAATACACCGTTTTGTAATCTAGAGGTTCTAGGTTCGATATCTAAGTCGGACAAGTTCATTGATTTTATGATAAGATCTCAGCAGCTGTTCGGACTTTGAAACTGTGCCTGGTAGATAGCAACAGACTCATATTACATGGGACCAAAAATCTGTCTAGTGAGACAAACTACAAATCCTACTTTTCGGAAAATCTGACCTGATGATATTTTTCATATCATATACTTAGAAATTGCAGTACGACAAAAATTAAAATTATAGACCAGATACCTAAGTTAAACGTACTTATATTTTTCCACGTGGATATATTCTCAGCACGCAGAGGTTCAGATATATTAAGCCGATCGGCGTGCATGTTTACGCATATGATACAGAAATCTTAACGACGTGGGTTTATCAGGATTTGCAATCTTCACGTTTATGGATGTGTGCGTGCCCGACGAACATTTCATGAAATACAGATCCAACGTAACAAGCAATGAACTTTATTTCGTATATGTTACGAGTGACGGATTCATAAAAATGATTTATCTACGTCTTGACCTCCAATTTGACATTCATGCTAGGTTGTACACAGAGACTCTATAGACTGTAACTTGGATCAAAAATATATCGGATACTTATCTGATATTACATTGGCTTATCTACAAATCTGTAATCTATGACACAAACCAATAGGTATGGTTTAAATGGAAAAATCTCGTACTTTTACCAAGCAAGTAATTTTTTTGTCAAGGCATCGGCAGCGCAGCTAGTGATGAAGATGTTTATAGGCGGCGGTTACCGTTTACCATCAGGCGAGCAGTCTGCTTGTTTGTCACTCTAGTAATATCAAAAACATAAAATTGTATTTGTAACAACATTTTAAGCAGTTGCGTGATAAAACTAATCGTTTTAATTAACTCGTAAGAATGTTTATTCCTAAATCAATAAATTACTGCCATCCTGATAAATCCAATCACAAATATACTGCTACAAATTTACAATCAGTAATATTCTAAAGCAAACTAACATAATGGTACAGATTTTTAAGAAAGCACATTAATTTTGTGTGTAAAACAATGCGAAAACTGAATAAGTGCTCCGCACCACCTGAAAACAGAGATACATTGAATAAAAATATTAAACAAAACATACGTTTAGACTTTACTATTTATATAACGACCATAAAGATTTTATAGCGGATTTTTTCGGCAGCTTCCTCAGTCGAACAATATTTTTATTGGCAATAGGTAAATTCGTGGAAGTACCCATGATAATTATAACGCACCAATTCTTCTACTAAGAATTGAAGACGACGACTTATTTTCTTTTCGATCTTTATTATTGGTCGCAGTAAACGTTATTTACGTCATGCTATTTTTTTCATTTTCCCTGTTCAAGATTCCTAAGCAGAAATGAATATTCATTGTGAACTAGGTATAATCGTAAGAAACAGAAATTGTTAGATATTTTTTTATAAAACACCGCCTATATTTTAAATAAAAAACCTAACGCTTGAAAACTTTGTTTCAGACAGTTCCCAAACTGTATAAAGGTATGAGTGATTTCTTACGTAAGAAAACTGCTAGTGAAAATATATCTAACCGACTGACCTGCCTGTGACTTGGTCTACATCGATTTTATTAAAAGAAAGTCTACTTTCTTTTAATGTACAAGTTTTTTATTACTAAAACAGTTAATCAAATTTAGACTTTTTACTTGCTGTTTCGACAAACTCTTAAGTTCTTTTACTCATTGTTTTACACAAAAGAAGATGAACACCTCTTATTTTTTTGAAGTCGGTAAATAAAACAATTAGTCTGCATTATTTTTTTTTTCTTTTTTATGTTTGTAACCTCAGAACTTTGCACTGGGTGAACCGATTTTGATGATTCTTTTTAGTAGGTCTTTTTTTCCGTAGTACCTACAAGGAACCTTTATAGTTTCGTCATGTCCGTCTGTCTGTCCGTCTGTCCGAGTTTTTGCTAAGAGACTATTTGTACTAGAAAGCTGCAATTTTGTACAGGTATGTAAACTTACTACGCCGACAAAGGGGTAAAATAAAATTTTGAAAAATATTTTTTTTTAGGGTAGCTCCCATACAAGTGTTGTGGTTATGAATTTTATTTTCGTCGCCTATCCCATCGAATGGGGTGTCATTGAATAGGTATTTTGAAATAATTTAGGAGTTGCTAATACTATTTTTCGATTTAATGCTCCATTTACGAAATATTCAACTTTAAAGTGCAAATTTTTGTTCCAGTAGGGCGTCCCCCCCCTCTAAAACCTAAACTACTGGCTTGAAAAAACTAAAAAAAATCATGATGATAGTGCAGTTTATAAACTTTCAAGGAAAATTATAGCGGTTAAGATAACTTTATTACTTTAGCAGTAATAGTCGTTGAACTCGGGTATTAGATAATTTTGCACCAAATACAAAATCCTTAGAATAAATCCTTTAAAGTTACTAAGATGAAGTACTGGAAGGACTAGAATCGGTATGTATAGTTATGTACTATAGGAAGGGGTAGAGGGTGGAGAGGGGAGGGTTGTAGCATCCCCCCAGAGGGGTGGGGGATTACGAAAACTATTTTTTTTAAATAATAATAATTTAAAAAAAAATGCGTATCTACATACATTAGAAGGACTTTAGGTATGGTATATATGTATATATGTTCCGCATTGATGGGAGGGGGTTACAGAAACCTATAGTTTTTTTTAATACTGATGAAATTTCTGTAAATTTGCTTCTTCTTCATGAAAATCACAAGCACGAAAACGTGGGTACGCAGCTTTAGTCTTCTCGCAACCTTATCGCAGCGTACTCGCTACACCTTCGCAGTAGACTTGCGTCGCTCCCTCTTCGAGTCTCTGGCTTGTGAAAAACACTCTATGGGTAGGGCAGACAAGACTGCTTGGAAGATGGTTGCTCCAAAACAGCAAGTGACCCAGTCGATATTAATAACATTTACTCGAATCACTTCCAATCAGTATTTGAACCCTCGACTGTTACCGACGACGGTTATAATTCAGATAATAAATTTTATATTTCTGAAGATAACCACACGTCAGATTAAATTATCAGTGATGTTTGTTGTACTATAACCAAATGTATATCAAATCGGAACTACGTAGGCTCGATCCAACTAAGGGCGCTGGAGTTAATAATGTTTCAGCATAAGTTCTTAACTACACCGCTGACACCATTTGTTTTCCAGTCCACCATATATTCAACCTAAGGATTATTTAAAGTTGTAGCAAACTATCGCCCAATCTCAATTTTGCCCACCTTATCGAAGCTTTACTGAAATATTTAAAACGTAGACAATAACAAACAAACAAACAGTGTGTTTACTGATTTTCAAAAGGGGTTTATAGAATGGATCACAGGATTTCCCTAGCCAAAGAGCTTATAACGCTATTCGAGGTAATTTATGGCGCTGGTTCAAATCATATATCACGAAACTTTTCCAGAAAGTTGGCTTTGAATCAGATGTGGTTCCAATTAGTTCTGGGAAGGTCCAAGGGTCAATTTAGGCCCGTTACTTTTTAGGGTCAGATGATAATAAAAAATATTTTAAGTTTTTAAAATTGCTATTACATGCCGATGACCTGAAAATGTATCATTCTATAAATTCTTATCAAGACCACTTAAGATTCCAAAAGGATCTGGGCAGATTATTATTGTATTTTTTAAAAAATAATTTTACTACTAAGACAAAAACAAATAATTTTATTCAAATACAAACTAATTTTATTCCTCCTTTTTGTGATACATTTATGATGTAATAGATTGTAGTCTATGACTCTAAATCTAGGCTGGTGGCCTGTATCTCAAGAGCCAGGTCCTTCCTGGCTTTAGAGAATATGTCACACATCTATATTTTTTCTTTTATATATACTATTTAGTAACAATTCAAAATTTAACCAATACATTGAAACATATAGGTTTGTTTGTTTCCTATATGTAGGTATATGTATACCTACATATAGGAAAAATATTTAACGAAATTGTTTTTATTCGAAAGGAATATCATTTTGTATATTTTTAATAATTAATATATACGTGTAGTCAATATTCTGTAGTGTAGTATTGGTGTACGAGTTTAAGTGAATGTTTGTGAGGAATTTGAAAGGTGTATGTGTCGGTGCGTGTTTCTGTATGTTTGAGTATACGTGCATGTGATTTGTAATGTGTAATTTTACATATGTGTTATGGGATTCTAACTTTGATGAAGTTCAAGTGATAAAGGATAGATAATAATATTAGGTAGTAAATTAATCGTTAATGTAAATAATCAAAATAGCACGTGGTTTAAAAATATTTAATTTTGTCATAAGGTCCTCTAGTAAGTTCACAACGAATTAACGTATTTATTGCATAATATTAAACCATTATGAAGAGCTGCTAAACAAATATAAATTATTGCAATTAAACTCTAGGAGGCAACAATTAGATATTATGCTTCTGTATGACCTATATCATAAGTCATAACAGATATGACTGTACAGAGTTGATCGATTAGCTTCGACATAAGGTACTTTTTAGACTTCATCTCATAACCCCGTCTCATAATTATTATTATAAATAAGAATATTTTTTCATTGGGAATTATTATATTGTGACTCTGTTTGTTGGTTCTTGAATATATATATATATATATATACGCCATAGGGTTCGATTTTGAAAAGACGCAACAAGTCTTCGGCGATTTAAATATATATATATGCACAGTCCCTTCAGTATCGTTATATAGTTTACACTATAGATATATACATATACAGTGTAAACTCAAGGGACTGTGCATTTTATGGCGTTTGACAGGTGTTGTTAAATGGAGAGAAGAAAAAAGTTTGTGAGCTACTAAGAAACGTATAGATAATCCATGATTTCTACTTAATAGTCACGGTCAACAACATTCTACACGTGCAAGCAATCACAATTTATAAACAAAAGAACAAATTGCATAGAAATTTATAGATAGAGAGATAAAAAGATAAAGAACAACAGAATTATTCTATATTATGATAACGGGCTACTACGGAACCCTACATTACGCGTGGCCTGACACGCGCTTGACAGTTTATTTTATTTTTAAGTTGATGCTTGCCGTGTAGTCTCATTTAAATTGCGTCAAAATCGGTCGAGCCATTATTAAGTTACACTCCAATAACTGAAAAGTAATTTCCTCTCTGATCTTGATGATAATAGTCATTGACAGTGAATAAGAATCAATCCCATAAGTAGTAGCAAGGGTCACTAAAAAGGGTAATTATTTTTTTAACCTAAATTTAAACTGCCTTCAACACTCCAATATGTGAAATAACTTGTCGAAATCGGTACCATGCGCACAATATTGTGATAACAGGTACTTTTGAACCATCATGATACTTCAACAACTTATTTTACATATTTGAGTGTTGTAGGCGGATTCAACTTATGGTAAAAAAGAAAAATATAATTCGTAAGCGTTTGTGACTGATCATTCACTCAGTCTCTCAGTGCATACAGTAGTTTGCTATTATATAATAAAATAGTAGGTACAGATTTACAAGTAAATTTTACTTTACAGCTTGCATTCGGAAGTTTTAAGACAAACAGCCACGACATACAAGCGACAACACATAACAAAAAACTTAAGCGTTTGGTCTTCTCCTCTGACATCTTAGGGTTAAAACAATAAGAGAACCATTAAAATTTGCAGCGTTACCTTCAACTTAATGTAAGAAATACAATTTGTTTCATCATTATAATCATAAACAAGTATACATTAATTAAAAATTAAAAACCCGTTTGCAAATTATTTATTTTTGTTAAGCGATTTATCGTTCCATTGAAATTAAAACTGTTAATTAAATATGTTTATGGAATTGTTTATCCCTTCATTTTGGTACACCAC
The DNA here is from genome assembly GCA_963890685.1 of Plagodis pulveraria. Lineage (NCBI taxonomy): Eukaryota > Metazoa > Arthropoda > Insecta > Lepidoptera > Geometridae > Plagodis > Plagodis pulveraria. The sequence continues at coordinate 13,620,562 of OY982961.1, forward strand.
TCGATGGGTTTGAGAGCTTTTCTTATTCTTTTTTTACAATATGGCGTCTAAGAGTAAATATTATTTATTCGTCTGTCTAAACTCCGCAAGTTTTTTTTCAGTTAAGCCGTTTAGAATTTATGGTGGAATAAAGAAAGTCACAAACATACATATATACACTCCTATTTTGTGCAGTCGTATAAAAATCAAAAGAAAAACGATGGAATATTGTCTGTTTTCAGAATGTGATGACAATGACTTTGCAGATACCAGGTGACGATAAAGACTGAAAGCACTTCCTGTACATAAGTAAAAAATGGCGTTAAACGAAAGAACCAGTACTGACCAGCAAGAATGTAGCATATGTAAGCTCCAGCATCTTAAAAGCCTTCATAACCAGGGGTTGCTGAGCTTGCATGATAGACAAATGAACTATTTTCCTGATATTCATACCCCCAACACGAGGGGGGCACGTGTGCCATCCACAATAAAATATAGCATCAGAGAGAAGTGACGCCTGTAAACAGATTCAAGTATTAATCATACTGTGTCGTAATTACCGTGTATTTGAATAAACTAATTTAATAATTTATATTTTCAAGTTTTTAATCTCCTAAAGCCAAGTATCAGCGTTGAGATGCAGGCTACGCACATCAAAGTAAAACGCGTAGTGCAGAACTGAAACAAAACACACTGGACGCAGACACAAGTTGCAGAGCGTACTCTGTCTTGTGACGCAGCTAATTGACACAGATTTACACAAACGTAAAGATCGATAAAGTACGAAGTAGTAAAGGTAAAGGTATCTAAACACACACACGTAAGTAATGGACCTGACTTTCAAGAGTAAGTTATCTGACCCAATAACTTCGTCACCAAATCTAGTTTGAAATGTTGGCTCTTCGATTGGAAGTCTTATGATCTGTAACTTAGAAACCAACTGGTATAATATTAATTTAGAGGTTTTTTGAGACTTAATGACATTGAACATTTTTGTTTACTATCATGAAATTATGTGAATGCAGAAGTAAAACTATATTGACCTGTATATTTGCTTTACCAAAATAAATTACTTCTAATGACTTGCATAATTTTACTATCGACGTGTAGTTCTAATGCCAATAGAATCCAACACTATCCTTGAATATTTTCAAAAAAGTAGGGATCCGTATGAATACTTCGATAATATAACCCAACAAGTGAAAAAAATACGATGCGGACATTGTTGACAATAGAGCAAAGCGATGTACTAAAAATTTTTAGAAGACAATATCTACAAAAAAATTGCAATACCATATGTCTAACTACTGCAGTTATGTCACAATATAACTACTTTTTATCTGTTTATATATATATATATATTGTTAAATACCCGTGCAAAGCCGGGGCGGGCCGCTCGTTGGTTTATAAAAGTCCAAAATATTGATACATTTTAGGCCTATTTATAATTATCATATATTATTTTATCTTATGATATATTTGCGTTAGATAGATTATGGAAAGCAACGTTTTATAGTCAGGCGTTAACACTAAACGGATTATAAAAGTAATATGAACATAACAGCAAACGGATGCAAAGATACCAATAAAATATGTTTGTAGAACAGATAAAAATAAGTTACGACATACGACCATCAACATAAATCACAACTTTTGTGGGCTCTCGTTACAATTTCTTATCGTAAAGAAATTCCGCCTCTTTGGAATATTTTCCTCATTTTTGGAGATAGGTGCCAAGTGTGAACTTCATAAGATTATTATGCGTTAAAATCCAAAAAAGTCTCGTTGCCAAATTGAGTCAACATTATTAAGATGTTTAGGATTATAGTAGTAAATTTCTAAGACAAACCTGGAAATGGCAAATGAATAGGTACCTGATAATTTCTTTTATAATATTTTTGTAATTACTTCCAGATTACCTATATCGATATTCCAAATTTAGATATTTTTTGGTCAACTTTTGTTTTTTGCCGTTTGGATTTTTTTCAAACTTCATTCAAAAGTTATGGACGGGTAAAGCTGTTGTCAAAGAAAGGTTTTGCTTTTAAATAGTGTAAATCAAAAACGTAGGTGTGACTTATTTTAGGAACATCAAAAGTAATAAATAAATGTTTGTATAATCTGTAGATAAGTATATACCAACGATACCAGAAAAACAAACTCATAAAGTTATATAACAAATTATGTTTCGAGAAAGCCGACTTTGTTTATATATTTTATATAATACTGGTTTATCCTGTCCGATAAGCACGATTACTGTCTTTGTCACCATCCTTTCACATCGGCCGCTGTCAAATTCTAAGGAAAGTAATCAATCCTCCATATTGAAACATGTCACACTCACAACATGAATTACCGACTTCAATTCTGAAAATGAGCTGATAGCTGCCTTTGATGCTAAAGTTATTTTGAAAAAGTGTTTTAAATGATGTATTGCCGTCTACTTAGCCGCATTTGATTTTACACGAATATTTTGTCTTACCTGGTAAGTTATTTCTCCAGCATTGCACAGGAATAAGCCGAGTAAAAAGAAAAGGGATATGACAAAGAATATTATCTTCATATTGGCAACAAAATTCAGCTGATCTGAAAGCTAAATATTTTAATTAAAATATAACATGACATTAAAATATATCACTAGGTATCTCAAAGCAAAGGGTTTGACAAAAAGAGGTGTTCAAACCCATACATGTTTTAAACAAATGACATATTTTGTTGAAACTATAAATTATAATTAATATATATGTGGAATAATTGCTTTTGAATTATAAAAAAATTTAATTAATGTGCTCTATAATGTATATACCACTTGCCGTACAGTACCTAAGTAAAGTACTTAATGATACATAAATCTAAAGTTGTATTTCAATAATGGTAACTAATATAACAAGAGTATAAAAACAACATAATAACCCGTGCACCACAGGCTCGGGACAAGTATATTAACATATTAAATACTGAACATTTATTTGTTTTCGTATACAATTTGATTTTATCTTCTACAAATATTTAAAATAATCAGTCTCAGTACTGTGAGTTCATCAGTGTTTGAATTGTAACTAATAATAAAATTAATATTAATTCAAATTATTGTTCTCGTATTTGTTAGTGCTGGCTGAATGTGCGGTTGGATCAGGAAAATGTAATATAATTTTAAAATAATACATACTGCTATTTGTAGTAGGAGTGATACAGCTGTACCGGAACTTAGGAACACTTGTAGAGCCACCACCAATCCAAAAGCCTTATCAATTTCTTTACACAACCTGAGAATATCAGCAAAATTGTAATGTTTTGCTCCAAATTTAAACAATTATCTTCATAGCTTACATTATTCCCTGAATAGAATTTATAATGTACATTATCAGCCGGATTGTCCACTGCTGAACACAGCCTCCTCCATTAAGGGGGAGCTTGCCATAGTCCTCACGCGCAAGCGTGAGGGATCTCTTGGGGATCGGTTCACCTTAGAAGGTGCTGCAGCCCACCTTCCAGCATGTTACCTTCAGACGCCACTTACGACGCCCACAGGTGGCAATGGGTGGGTGACATTCTTACCCGCCACCCCACGGGGAGAATCACATCCTTTTAATTATAAAAATCGACTCTAACCTACAAGTTTTAATGAAGATAACATTAAATAACTTTTAAATAACTAAATTCAGTTATTTAACAGACAAACTCAAATCAGTCCAAGGAACTTCTTAAGCCAGCCCATACCTCCAGAGTTTAACTTCAAACCATTAACTTACGCTTTCGACTTCAGAACAAAATTATCGTATAATTCAATCGCTTACCTTAGAACTTCGTTATGCATAATAATTCCTTCAATCAATTTCTTACTAAATTTTTCCGCTGCTTCATCCATCTTTCCTAACTTATTTAATCTATCACACTCTTCTCTTATTTTGTCAAAGTAATTTCTTAGTGTAATAAGCTTGTATTTGTACATTATTAAGTACACCATGGTGAAGGAATCGACAGATATAATCATGGTCATCATCATTACGCAAAGGATTACAGTAGTCACGATTCGGAATACAGTAGCTAGAGTAGAATCGTCTTCATAAGATGGGTAATAGGTGACTATAGTAACGAAATGCGAACCTGAAATATTAGTACCACTTATATCTGTGTTTATAACAATACAAGACAGGATTATTTCATATTTGCAGTATAAAAACTAGTTGACAGTTCATAACGCTTGTTACCTTCATTCAATTTTCTTAATCCCTCAAATAGAAAGCACACGAATGATCCGTACACAACTGCAAAATAAGCTATTACGTTTATTTTCATAATCCTATACTTTTCCGCCATAAGAGCGTCATCTTCATACGATTTACATATATCTATCATCTTCTTATTCAGGTTCTTTATTTGTTGTTTGTTTGCAATTATAGAGAATATTTTGATCATCACTATTGTGTGGCTTACTGCAAATGAAACTGAGTCTCTTTTCTCATCTTCAGGAAATTCTCCTATCACGGCGGCCATAATTTCTAATATCGTCATGAAAATGTACAAGAAAAGGAGCATAAAGCTACATGCTTTATAGAATATTTTTTGATCATCCCCTATTATGTTATCCTCGAACCAGAAATTTCCTGAACCTATCAAAAATATCTTGCTGCAGTGAGTCTTTAAAATTAAATAATTTTTCATTTTAATAATTTGCTGAGATCACTTTTTAGAAGCAATTTTGTATAGCAGTGTATGTTACCTGAAAGTTGAAATATTATCGAGAAATATTTATATATATAAACTTAATTAATTTATAATATTGGTAACCGCAAAACCACAGACAAGGAGAGTTGTAATAAATACTTCATTCTCATATGAAATTGGAGTTGCTAATTACTATTGCGTGCCAACGTGAAATATTCAATAGTTGGTATTTTAAAATAGTTATAATTATAGTATTGTTGTTTGAATAAACCGCAAACCTAATTTATATTATTGACCATTCCGTAACCTTACCAATGGGAATGATAAGCATACAACAACAAAATAACAATGAAAATCAGTAAGGCAAAACAGCTAAGATAGTAAAAAAGTATATCCTTACCTACTTTATCTTCTGATAGATAGATGCTAACAAATGAGTCTTGCTTAGAATGTTAAGCAAGTTAAATAGGCTCCCAACGCCCACACCTCGTTAGTAATAAGACGCGATTATGTGGAAAAGTTATAATAATTCTAACAGCACTAGGGATGTGATCCAGTACCTAGTAAGAAATAATAAAAATACTTATCCAAGTTGTATGAAATATTTAAAATAGTAATTAGTATCACATATATTTCGAGACTAATTTGGAACATAACATTAATATTAAAAAAGATTTTAAGAAAACACGAAATTAATATTAACACTTAAAAATATAAAGAATAGCTTTATATTTTTAATAATAAAAATAGTTGTAAATTTAGTGGCAATTCCGCCTAATTTTCATGTTAACGCCACAAACGCAATTCAAACGCAAACGTCGAATTTTCGAGGCGTTTCGACTCTACACGAAGCATCCTCAGGAGGTCTTGTCACTTCGAGCGCACGATCGGTCTATCTTGCGCTTGGAACACTTGAAATATAACTAGTCTTGCTGGTAAAACCCTAATCGGAACCTATAATTCTTCAATTTTTATTTTACGACAAATACGAGACAAATATTAACATGTTCGCGATTATTCGACTCATAAGCAAGTATTAATGCTACGAAATTACAAGACGAAAAAATATAGTCATGTCCGAGATTTAAACCCGCGCCATCCACCCCTATAGCCAGGGCATGCTCTGACCGCTAAGCCAACATGACTAATTACTCATAACTCTTGTTTGTAATTTTTCCTCTCGTAATTTTGTAATGTTATTCGCAGAGCAGGCGTTATTGCAATAATAAAAAATTTAAAAGTATGAATGTTCTTACTACATCAATATAAAGGTAAACTAAAAAGTAAAATCTTGTACATTAGTAATATCGTTGTACCGTTAAATAAAACAATGGAATAGGAGGTACTTCAAAACTATTAAAATCTATGACAATTTTACATTGAATATCAATGAATTCCATCGAATTAACTGTTATGTGTTAAATGTTACGTACTCGTGTTTACGATTTGGCTTTTTACGATATATTATGGAGCTTTCAAGCATTTTATTGCGAAATAGCAATAATAGATTAGCACCGGATATATACTCGTATATTTTTAGGTGTTCGTTAAAATACCAGCTGCCTAAAAATGAATTTAAATTCAGCTCTCATTTAGAAGTTACCAAAACAAATTACGACTCCCCAGATTCCATCGTCTACGAAGGGTCTTGTCCCTAGATAACTAATAATGCAAGCGGTCACATTAAAACTTTTTGTAATTTACTAACACTTCATACTTACTGCTAATAATGACATGCCTACAAACTTTACACGGAGATATAATAAGTGGACTATTAGGAAATTATACTTCGTTCAATAAATAGTTACCTTTTATAAAGTTAAATTACTTTTGCGTAGGCAAAAGTTTTGTATCGACATCTAATAAAATTTTATTAGCTTTATCCGACGACATTATTTACTTAGACAAAGTTGCGAAAATTTGTCAATTTCAAAGCCTATCTCAATATTTGATCCTCCTCGATTCGATATTAGGAAATTTTAATGAGTACCTACGTTATTTATTAACGTTCTCATCAACAGTTCGAGATTAAATTCAATACTGAGGTACAAATTATTGAAATCGGTCATGAGCAGAAGTGATAAAAGCCACCTCATTAAATATGAGACTCGACCGGAATGTTCCTATTAAATTGTTAAACATGCAATATTATATAGTATTTGTTTTTCTGGCCACTTTTGTGGTCTAGCTCTGAATGAGTTCATAAACTCTAAATTTATAGATGATCTAGCTTTTATATATGGAAATTGGATGGAAACTCATTTGCTTATCGCTATAGCTATATCATAGACTAGCGGTCCGCTCCGACTTTCCAGGGGTATTACAGTAGATTAAAAAAAATTAAAATATTCTATAGCCTATGTTCATCATTCATTTTCTAATTGGTCTTGTAGTTTTTAAGGTTATTCGTTATATACAAAAATAGAAATCTTTACTCTTTATAATATTATTATATATATTACGTAATATAGTAATAATTATATTGTTTATTAAATTATATAGTGACCTAAAAATATTATGTATTCGATATATGTGTGTTGTGCCGCGTTATAAAAAAAATCTTTCTAAGTTTATTAAAATGTTTACGGTAGAGATAATACCAATAATAAACACTATTCACTATATCTGTAAAATATGTATACGATATTTTGTTTTATGATACCGCGATGCGACAAGCATAAGGCCCACCTAGCGGTATGCAGCAACCCCTGCCTACAACGGGTTCAACAGCTCGTCACAAGTGGAAAACCACCCATCACCCCGAGACACAAAGTTGTTAAGTCTCATGTCCCCGTAATTACACCGGTACCCATACTATTTAAATGGGAACACGTGAACTTGGCAAACTCGCACTAAGAGTTCTTCTGCTGATAACTATCAATTGGATTGTAAGTACTAGGAGAAACTAATATACCTACAGGTGTACATCTACATTTTTTTTTGTCCAGTGCGTGAATCGTATGTGTGTCCTCCGATTTCGCGCCAGGCGCCTACTCCACGCTCTGGTATTTCAAGCATTTGTTTTTAAAAATAAGTTTTTTTTTTTTAAATCATCAATGTTCTTGGAACTCAACTTGTACCTTCCAGCTTTTAAGTTTATGCAAATTTTACTTGTAAGATAAACGATAGTAAAGTACCAGTTCCGTTTACAATTACATCTTTAGATAATATTAAATAAGCATTTTATTTCATAGATTACTAAGCAGGTAGAGTTTGAACAATATTAAATTATTATTGCATAAATATGGCTTAATCTCTACGTTGTCATATAAAAACTTTTTCACATTGCGTGGGTTGAATTTTTACAAGTTTGTCATAATATCGACTTCACAAATGGATTTAGTATTGACTATTGACTGATATTTTTTTTGTAATATTCTACGGGAGTATATAGTATACCGTTATGTAAAGATTTGCGAGAATTCATTTAACTTAAGGTATAATATGAGGGTTTGGGATTTGTCTTTAATATGTGGCACGTAATTTTCCGTTGTTACAAACATCATAAGAATTGATACATTGGATAATGACATAACAAAATGGGTATAAATTTGTAGGTGTTATATTAAACATCATAATCTAATGGAACCCTTAAACAAAATACTACGCCATTTAATAAACGGCCAGTTCATCAAGTTCATCATAACTTTATTTTTTTATTTTTTATGCCTGATAGGTTAGCCTTTGACCACTATCTCACCTGATGGTAAGTGATGATGTGGTCGAAGATGTTGTTCAGGCTAACCTAGAAGTACTGGCTGCAGAAGAAGGACAGCTGCTGGAACACACCGTTAGGTGCTTGGCGACAGATTTTCTACTTGAGGGTGGTAGCTAGCCAGGCGGGCATTCGCAAAATACCCTACCACCATGCTATAACGACTGCCATCCTAAGACGACAACCGGGACCGACGGCTTAACGTGCCCTCCGAAGCACGGAAACGCTCAGTAGTAATGTCACTAGCGGTCACCCATCCAACTTATGATCGCGCGCGACGTTGCTTAACTTTGCTGATCGGTTGAGACCAGCTAAGTAAACTTCGCTACGAGCGCTTTTTTTACAACTTAGGGGCCACGGTGGCATCGAGAATACCTCATGACTCTACCCCAACAGATTAAACGCTGAAATGGTCGAATTATAATATAAGTAACATATATTATTATCCCCAAGACTACTGCCTCATCAATTTGCCAGCCGTAGTCTTAAGATTAAACAACTACGATACACAATTTTTGCAGGGTTCACCCTGAAGTGAAAAATTATCGCCAATGCATTGGTCTATTAATGACCATAAAGCAAGTTATAATAATGACCTAGGCTACTAATATCCTTGACCTTGTTATCACTTACAAATAGATGAAATAATGATCAAACGTAAGCCTATAAACAATAAAACAACATGTGAAAAAGTCTGAAACTTAGTTTCTTGTTTGTACAACGGCCTGGAAACTGGCAGCTCTATTAAAAACCCTTCAATCACAGCAAACATGTAATATCAAAATTCAAACTGGGCAATCAGAACCGTAAAAAAGGAAAGTTTAATAACTACTCTGCTACGAGAGGCGTAAGTTTACCCAGTTCAACAATGTAGGTAGGCACGAGTACCAAATGTAGTGTGGAGGTTTATCTTATTTCACGCAAAAGCTGTGTCTTCTCTCCTGGCCGGCTTCCAAGCCTGCGCATTGCTCGAGGGTTGTACCGACCCTGGTATTTCAAGTTCTGTCTGATATTACCTCAAAATAATAAGTTAGTATTCGGAAATTTAACGCTTACTACGTGTGATGTGTTCACTTAAAATCCAGCATCGATTGTTTTAGGTATATACTCGTAATGATGGCTGTTTTATTTTTTCATCAATGATCTGAAAGTATATCAAAAGTAGCGCAAATAACGGTAATTAAATTTGAAACTAACTTGGCACCTTTAATTTCCCGAACTACTTTTACAAATTAATAATTTGTTTACCTAATAATGCAGATTACACGAGTAATATGTGCAATGAGTAGTATACTACGTAGCAACATGCAGTGAGTAGTATACTACGTAGATGTCTAGTTTTATGATTGGAACAAGATGAGAAGCTGAATCATACAATCCACAACCAAAACAGTTGAATGTAAATTACAGGTGGCCATCTATTAATCAGATGTAAAACTTTTCAGAAGAAGAACCTATACGAGGTGATCTATCCTTTAGGAAAGCCCATATTCGAACCTGGTAGCAAGCGGTGACCCTACCTGGAAGATTGCTCTGAAGGACTCAATGCCAGAACCTATAAAATCATTTGATATGTCTAGGGAGAATGCTAACATTTCATCATGCATTTCAATGACTTCACTCTTGGCCCTCTATATGGTTTGAAAAATGTGGCAGGTCTCAGATTTAAGGTATCTTGTTACACTAAACGATTCATTACCTGTGCCAATACCAAGATTAGCATAGTTGCACGGTTTGAGTTAGTCTGCAGAATTAGCCAGAAGTGCCAGCCTTAATAATCGACTTAACTGAAAAAAGCACTAATATAGGGCTATTAAAGTTTCATGGCCATTATATAGTGATCCCTAAATCATTTCTCATATGTTTTTTTTTTATTGTTATGAAACAAGCTCGAGGCCCACCTGATGTTAAGTGGACTAACATCTGCCTATAACAGTTGCATCATCACAAGTCACGAATTGCACTGCGCCCGTCACATTGAGACATAGTTGTTAAGTCTCATTGTGCCTGTAACTTCACTGGCTCTCAAGGACTACTGCCGGAACACACCTTTCGGTGCTTGGCGACAGACTTTCTATTTGAGGGTGGTAGCTAGCCAGGCGGGCAATCGCAAAATGCCCTATGTTTTTTTAACACAACAAAGAAATAAATCTAAAATAAACTGTCTCTAGTTACTACCTTCTTACGTGATGAAATAAATATCTTCTTTAGGTATCGTAAAAATACCATGACACTAATTTTGTACATATAATATATTATATTTTAAAGTTCAGCTTATGTGTGTGTAAGTATGCGTATTTTCTCTTTACGGCTGAATAGATTTGCTTGACATTTGTTGCAAAGTTTAGATCAACATTAAAAAATGCACTATTATAACACAGGATATTTTTTAATATTATAATAGTTTTCTAGGGACCTATTTAACATTAATTGAAGCAAGCCAAGTTACATAGGTACAGAAATAATATGAATCCATAGGTTCCCGAATTAGCGTCATCTGTCTTTCAGGAACCATCATCATAATGTCTTACAGAAATACGTAAAACATTCATCAATTTAAATAAAGTTATAAACGATGACGCACAGAACGAAAAACGCTTTGCTACGTTCCAAAAATAACAAAAGTTGTTTTAAAATAACGAATAAAATATTGCCGTCAACAAGAATAAATGGAGTCAAATAAAACTGTACCATCCCTAGATGTACGAAAAATAATCACGTACCATTTCTTCATTTAGAAGCAAAGCTTAAAGCGATTCAATATATTACTTGGAAAGCCACTTTTAAAAGTTACCAACGTATAAAATGACATATAATATTTTTGGTAAGCGATATTTAACCGAATACCGCAGCTAAATAAAGTCTTATAAGAAAGCTAAATGTTTTCTTATAAGATATATATATTTTTATAGCTGATAGGCCAGCCTTAGGTAATTGTGTGCGGTTATATAATAAAGTTCCCAAACATATTACAACGCTCACAGAAGGGAAATTCAAGTTGCACGTGAAAAACATATTGATTAAAAAATCCTACTACACAGTTTCTGATTACATAAACGACAAAAATGCCTGGACAATTCCACCTCTGCCAAGCTATTGCCTGTCACCTACATAATTTAAACAAATATTGTAATAACTCTATTATATAGTAAGTATGCAACACATTGTTAAAAGATGTTTAAAAGAATGGCCCCGAGTTTCTTGCCCCTTCTTCTCGCAGTGGCTCTATACAATTTATTTGCTAAACGTGGCAGTACAATGTAGAATATTTCAATACTAAAATTTGTAATTGAGCTTCATAAAAGCGTCGTAGACGCCTAAATTGAATAAATGATTTGACTTTGACTTTGAGCCTTTGACCACTATCTCATATATTGTAAGTGATGGCCAAAGATGTTAGTCACCCATCCAACTCATGACCACGGTGGACGTTGCTTAACTTGGCTGATCGGTTAGGAACGTCTAAGCAAACCTCATTTCGAGCGCTTTAAAAAATAAACATTGAAATTATGTTTGGTGGATACTAAAGTCAGTCACACAGCATCTTCCATATGATAATACGCAAAAACCCTATTATAGCTCTTAATTTAAATCGGTTTATTTTACCAGGATATCCTATGACCACATAATATGACGATAATATATTTGTTCCAATAATTTCAGTAACTACAGTGCCTTTCTCGCCTACTCAATCACACGTTTGAGACAAAATACGAGTACATGCGGTGGTACCCACCGCTGAAGAGACGTATCAACTACGTCAGTCGGTATAACACTTTTAAATTCGTGAAGTGTGAATATGTAGTTGTGTGTGTGTGTGTGCGTGTGTGTGTGTGTGTGTGTGTTTGTTACCCCTCACCTCCAAAAATAAACACTACAAATATATTTCTTAGATCTTGGACTAGGACCATGGATACTTTTGATCACGATTTACTGCGAGTAGTTATTAGATTCTGAGTGACCGTAATATTATATAATAAAATACCACGATTTCAAAGCCGCAGGTGGAGGCTAGTTCATAAATAGTTGATCAATTACCGTAAACGTATTATTAACAAAGTGTTCAATATCAAGCTGTTATAGACTTCGGGCTACAAACTGAATAGACTATTTCAGGCCTCGAGGCACTATCAGTTATTTATTGCTCACCACTTTATTGCCTCAATGCGGATTTTGGGATGCACTGCACACCCTGCCTGTGTGGAGCAGTTTCTATCCAATTATAGCTTTGTTCTTGCAGTTTGAGACAGTAGGCAGTTTAACTGCTTGCCATCGAGCTAATCTTTATTTTTCTACTACGATCTTACATAACTGTTCATAACTTTGATGTTTTTTTTATTTGATTATTGTTACATATTTTTAAAGACTAATATGATAATCAAAAAAGCTTTATGTTATATAGCCAGAGAATATCAGCATAACATGAATTACTATCAGTAGATTAACTTTGTTCTCTAGAATAAAATCTGGGTTGATATAAACTAATATAATAAAGAGGAAAGATTTGATTGTTTGTTTGATTGCATTGAATAGGCTCTGAAACTACTGGACCGATTTGGATGAAATTTGGTATGGGAATAGTTTGAGACCCGGGGAAGGACATAGGATAGACTTTCTACTTGAGAGTGGTTGCTAGCAAGGGAGGGCAGAGAAATGACTTAAATAAATTATACTAGACCCCAATCTAAGCCCGACGTTGAAGGATGAGGTGATAATTGGGGCTGAGGACCTTCGCACTGTCATTACACTGCAGGTTTGAAATATAGTTGAACATCTATATTTTTATGTTTATGTTGTTCTTTCAATATGTTTTTACATATATCTGACTGGAATTTAATTTGCTGGTAGCTGGAAAGTTACCGAAATACACCCTTGTAGGTGCTTGGCGACAGATTTTCTACTTAAAGGTGACAGCTAGCCAGGTTCAAAAATTCACAAAATACTCTACCACCATGCAGTTTCAGTTCAAACAATTATGAGTAGAAAAAGGCTTTTGATGTTCATGGAAAATTTTAAAGATAATAATTTAAACTTTCCTATAATATTCTAAACAAATAATAAGAGTAACTTACAAACTTATAATTACATACCTAAATGTACCGTACGTATAGTAGATTTTTATACAAGGGTCGAAAGGAATCAATTCCCATATGAGGTATTTAGACGCCCGAGCGTAGCGAGGGTGGCTTTAGTCCGAGTAGGAATTGATGACTTTCAGCCGTGTTAACCACTCTACTTTTAATTTCGAATATAATGAAAGTAAAAAAAATTACTTGTTCTAAATTATTCATTAATAATAATAATATGAATAGCACCTATTTAAAATTAAGTAATTGATGTGCAAAAAATTTTTGTGAAATTTAAAGTTATATTTTGCTTGCAAAATTTGAGGATGGTTATCGTCCAAATAGGAATTTATGACTTTTACCTTGTTAAACACTATACTTTTTACTAAAAATATGAGTAATATAAAAATTGATTCTTTATAATATTTATTGATTATACAAAATATCGTATACATATTTTACAGGTATAACCTTTAAAACGTTTAAAATAGGTCAACTAGACAACTGTAGTATAGTAGTTAAGTTGAGTAGTGTTTATTATTGGTGTTTTCTCTATAGTTAACATTTCAAATCAGGTAGGGTTTGAACAATGAGGAAATAAAAAAGTTAAGACAACAAAATCAACGACTAACATTGGAATTACAAAAAAAAGATGAAAACACAGAGGTGTCCGAATCAATTGTACTGTTAGAGGAGCAAACGGCTAGTCGGGAAAAGTCACCTAAATTGAAGAAGAAGAAGAAGAAAGGCAACAAGAGTTTTACGTCTTCTCCATTGAAATCAACGGAGGACGAACAAAACAGAAAAGCCAGCACAAACTTAAATCAGGAATCCACAACCACTACGTCCTTTGCGAAAAATCACGAAAACAAAATAAAGAGTAGAAAAAGTCTCGATGCAGCTTCAAAAAAGGGAATTCAAAATAATAAAGAAGAACAACAACAACGTATCTCCTCGGACAAAGAAATGTCTTATGTAAGTAAAAGTGGCGCATGTCTATCGGAGTCAAATGAAAATGATTGTAAGGGTTTAAATTTTAGTGACTCTCACTTGAAAAATAAAGAGGTAGAAAAAAGGAAAATTATTATATTAGCTGACCAACGTGGATTTATCTTGAGGGAAACATTACAGCGCCTTGTAGGATCAGAATATATTGTAAAGTCGTTTTGGAAACAAAACGCTACGTTGGGCGATATTCCAAATTCAGACAAAAATGAACTGTTGTCATTAACAAAACATGACTATATTATTATATTAGGTGGTATGAATGACTACAACCCATGTTATTTTAAATTCATATTAAGTAGTTTTTTTAATTATTACAGATTTACAAATGTGATCGTGACTGAAATTCCATTCAATAAGTTTCTTAATGAAAAGAGACTAAATTATGAATTAAGATTCATATCTTCAGAATACAGTCATGTCACTTATATCGATATGGATTATAGCAGGTATATTCCAAACAAATACATCATCTGTAACTCTATCTGTAAATCTGTAATGAAGGTAATGTTGAATATATCTTACAAACTAAAATTACAACAGCTTAAAATTAGGCAAAAGGTAAATTACGCTATTGCAGTTAAAATGAATAAAGGTACGCAAACTGAATTAGACTTTAAAAATTATGCAGTCGCTAGCGGGAGCGACTTTAAAAATAACCGAAAATCACAGCAGTTTTTTTGTTCGTAAAAATATAAATGTATTACACCAAAACATTGACGGGTTAATTAATAAATCAGACCTACTGACTATTCAATTGGAAGAACTAAAACAAGAAAACAAAATAGTAGATGTCATATGTATAACTGAACATAATATGAAGGAAAGCGATATTCCATTAATTAATATTCCCAATTTTACTATAGTTGCTAGTTATCATAGGAAAAAACGCAATGGTGGGTCGTGCATATTAATAAATAATGCTCACAGTTACAGACAAATAACTGAAGTTAGTTTATTTGCTCGAGACAATATTATTGAATGTAGTGCTGTAGAAATTATTTAACATAAATTAATAATAATTTGCATCTATAGACCACCTATAAAACATAAGATAGCATTTGACATATTTTTTGAAAATTTTGAATTTTAACAAACTTTTGTTTTAAAAACAAGAAACTAGTAGTATGTGGTGATTTTAATATTGACATATTAAAAAACAAAAAAAACACCCGTACATTTAAAGACATAATCAGAAGTTGTAACCTTAAAATATCAGTAAATGAGCCGACTCGACTTGCGCGTAAAACCTGTATCGACAACTTCTTACATAACTTGCGTGGTTCTTCATGTGAAGTCGTTGAACTAGCTTTGTCTGATCATACAGCTCAGTATTTTAGGTGTCCTGTTAAGAATTTCTATTCAATAAAGTATTGGTATAGATTTCAACGTAATTGCAATAGAGAAAATTGTATAAAATTTAAAAATTATTTGAGTAGCTTGAGTTTTAGTGACGTGCGGTCAGGTGTTGACCCAAATGATGCGTTTAATAACTTTTATGAAA
The DNA here is from genome assembly GCA_963890685.1 of Plagodis pulveraria. Lineage (NCBI taxonomy): Eukaryota > Metazoa > Arthropoda > Insecta > Lepidoptera > Geometridae > Plagodis > Plagodis pulveraria. Next base: position 13,636,499 of record OY982961.1, read on the forward strand.
CTTTTAAGTTGTTATATGATCTTTGTTTTCCCCTGACGAAAATTAAAAATATAGTTTATAAGAAATCTAAATGGATAACAAAAGGTATAAAACTGTGTACCAAACGAAAAAGACAAATGTTATGGACGTATAGACGATGTCCTAACTTAGCAAATTACACATCTTTTAAGTCGTACACTAAACGATTAAAGCATATTGTTAAATTGACTCAAAGATCACGTAATAACCATGCTATTGAAACTGCTTCCAACAAATCAAAGGCCACTTGGAATATAATAAATGGATCCAAGAATAAGCTTCCTAGATGTGATATTGACCAAATTAAAGATAACAATAAACTTTTGACAAATCCATATGATATAGTACAAGTTTTTAATAACTTTTTTAGTAATCTAGTACAGCCGAGCAAAATTGACAATAAGAATGCAAATACACTCAAAATTACACGACCAAATTCTATGTATATGAGCCTTTCAACTCCAGAAAATATCTTTCATATTATACAATCTCTTAAAAACACTAACAGTACTGGATATGATGAAATTAATACGAAAGTCATAAAATTCGTTGCTGATATTATTTCACCCGTACTTAGCCATATTATAAATTTATGTATAGAAAGTGGCGTATTCCCAGACAAATTGAAGTTAACGATTGTTAAGCCAATTTTCAAAAAACAGGACCCACAAGTAATGAATAATTATAGACCAATTGCTCTAGTCTCAATATTTTCAAAGATATTTGAAAAATTTATTCATAACAATTTATACAATTATTTTGATAAATACTGTATACTTTTGGACGAGCAGGTCGGTTTTAGAAAAAAACAAATCCATAAATTTAGCAATTTATAATCTATTGATAAAAATAATTACCGGCTGTAATCAGAGATTACCTGTGTGTTGTATGTTTATGGATTTAACTAAAGCATTCGACTACGTTGATCATAATATACTAGTCAATAAGCTTGAAGCCTATGGGGTACGTGGAAATGTTTTACGTCTTTTTAAATCTTACCTCGAAAATAGGTACCAAGTAACCCAAATTACTAAATTGTGTCCACTTACTAAAACTGAAAAGACATATACATCTGAAAAAAATCTAGTCAAATATGGTGTGCCACAGGGAAGCGTTCTTGGACCATTACTATTCATAATATACGTAAATGACATGCCCAGCATCATAAACCATCCCATGGTGCTCTTTGCAGATGACAGTACCGTTGTTTTCGTTGGAAACAAAGAAAAATCTCTAGAGCCGGAGATAAATACTACCTTAAATAATTTAATTAATTGGCTGACATGCAACAATCTATTAATAAACCTTGACAAAACTAGTATTATGGTCTTTAATAACTACAAGCAATTGACATTTAACATTAATCATTCCAATAAATCCATAAATGACATTTCAGAAACAAAATTTTTAGGACTCCATATAGACTCATGCCTCAGCTGGAAATCACATGCTGAAGTAGTTTGCGCTAAATTAAGCAGTTATTCTTACGCGCTGTACATGCTTTCAAAAGTTGTATGCCAATCAGCAGTACTCACATCTTACCACGCATATGTAACTTCTACCCTACGCTACGGGATTATATTTTGGGGCAACTGTACGAATAGGGAAACAATATTTAAGGCACAAAAGAAGTGTTTGAGGTCCGTGTGTCATTTACTAACAACAGACTCTTGTAAACCTCATTTTAAACAACTCAAGATAATAACACTTCCATGTCTATACATATATGAGGTAAGCTTGTTTACATATGTAAATAGGAATTTGTTTGAGGCTTTTAAAAGCGATCGCTATAAAAACAAAGTCGCCGAGCTCCCACATACGTCTGCATTGTTTGGTAAAAGCTTATTTGGTATGGCTCCAAAGTTATTCAACCACATACCAAAATCGATATTAGATTCTGATTGCGTTACTACCTTTAAGAAAAGACTTCATACTTTTCTAGTTAATAAAAGTTATTACACAGTTAACGAATATTTGGATGACCGTTATAATTAGTGTTCATGTTTTTAATCTTGTTAGAACTGATAAAAGTGAAGTTCAAATTGACATAATATATTTTTTAATCTATGCTTATTGCTGTGATAAAATATCTATCATTGACACTGTGAATTGACATTTATATGTAATGAAATGACTAATGTAACTTAATATAGTAATTTAATTTATCTGGATCATATTTTAATGTATAATAAATAATGTATGTTAATATTGTAATAATAATCTGATATAACTTCAATTTTACTAACTTTTGCATACCATAAAGGTGGAATATGGAGAACTTTGTATAATAAAGAACTTGTTTACTACCCATGTTCATGCAATAAATATATTTGAATTTGAAAAAAAAAAAAAAAAACAATATTAAATTATTTTTGATAAAATATGGCCTTATTATTACGTTGCCATCTAAAAACATTTTCACATTGCGTCGGTTACTTTTTTTCAAGTTTTGTCATAATTTCACAAATGGGTTTAGTATTGACTATTGACTCATATTTTTTTTTTATAATCTATGGGAGTATATAGATAGATAGATAAACTCTTTATTGAACACCTTTAACTAAACTAAAATTAAAAATATTTGACTTAAAAATAGCGATTAATTGGCGGCCTTATCGCTCTATAGTTAATATCTATATAATATATATAGTTAATCTCTATTTTATTAGTATACCGTTATGTAAAGATTTGCGAGAATTGATTAAACTTAAGGTATAATATCAGGGTTTGGGATTTGTCTTTAATATGCGGCACGTAATTTTCCGTTGTTACAAACATCATAAGAATTGATACATTGGATAATGACATAACAAAATGGGTATAAATTTGTAGGTGTTATATTAAACATCATAAACTAATGGAACCCTTAAACTAAATACTACGCCATTTAATAAACGGCCAGTTCATCAAGTTCATCAAGACTTAGGGGCCTCGGTGGCATCGAGAATACCTCATGAGTCTATCCCAACAGATTGAACGCTGAAATGGTCGAATTATAATATAACATATATTATTATCCCCAAAACTACTGCCTCATCAATTTGCCAGCCGTAGTCTTAAGATAAAACAACTACGATACACAATTTTTTGCAGGGTTCACCCTGAAGTGAAAAATTATCGCAAACGCATTGGTCTATTAATGACCATAAAGCAAGTTTCTAATGATGACTTAGGCTACAAATATCCTTGACCATGTCATCACTTACAAATAGATGAAATAATGATCAAACGTATCAATAATAAAACAACATGTGAAAGAGTCTGAAACTTAGTTTCTTGTTTGTACAACGGCCTGGAAACTGGCAGCTCTATTAAAACCCTTCAATCACAGCAAACATGTAGTATCAAAATTCAAACTGTGCAATCAGAACCGTAAAAAAGGAAAGTTTTATAACTACTCTGCTACGAGAGGCGTAAGTATACCCAGTTCAACAATATAGGTAGGCACGAGTACCAAATGTAGTGTGGAGGTTTATCTTATTTCACGCAAAAGTCGTGTCTTCTCTCCTGGCCGGCTTCCAAGCCTGCGCATTGCTCGAGGGTCGTACCGACCCTGGTATTTCAAGTTCTCTGACATTACCTCGAAATAATAAGTTAGTATTCGGAAATTTAATGCTTACTACGTGTGATGTGTTCACTTGAAATCCAGCATCAATTGTTTTGGGTATATACTCGTAATGATGGCTGTTTTATTTTTTCATCAATGATCTGAAAGTATATGAAAAGTAGCGCAAATAACGGTAATTAAATTTGAAACTAACTTGGCACCTTTAATTTCCCGAACTACTTTTACAAATTAATAATTTGTTTACCCAATAATGCAGATTTCACGAGTAATATAACTTTATGCAGTGAGTAGTATACTACGTAGATGTCTAGATTTATGATTGGAACAAGATGGGAAGCTGAATGATACAATCCACAACCAAAACAGTTGAATATAAATTAGAGGTAACCCTCTGTTAATCAAATGTAGAACCTTTCAGAACTATACGAGGTGATCTATTTTTCAGAAAAGCCCATATTCCTACCTGGTAGCAAGCGGTGACCCTACCTGGAAGATTGCTCTGAAGGACTAAATACCAGAACCTATAAAAGACATTTGATATGTCTAGGGAGAATGCTAACATTTCAGTATGCATATCAATGGCTTCAGTCCAGTTGTGCCCTCTATATGGTATAAAAAATTATAACACAATTCAGATTTAAGGTATCTCCTTACTCTAAATGGTTGATTACCTGAGCCACTGCCAAGATAGCATAGTTGCACGGTTTGAGTTGCTCTGCAGAAGTAGCCGTGTTGCCAGCCTTAATAATTGACAAACTGAAAAAGCACTAATACAGTGCTATTAAAGTTTCATAGCCATTATGTAGTGATCCCTAAATCATTTCTCATATGTTTTATTAACACAACAAAGAAATATAGTCTATATTATTTGATTAACAAAAGGCAAGGTTCGTTTTTTACGTTATGAAATAAATATCTTCTTTTGGTATCGTAAACCACGACACTACTTTTGTACATATAATATATTATATTTTAAATGTCAGCTCATTTGTGTGCAAGTATGCGTATTTTCTCTTTACGGCTGAATAGATTACCTTGACATTTGTTGCAAAGTTTAGATCAACATTAAAAAATACACTAGTATAACACAGGATATTTTTAAATATTATAATAGTTTTCGAAGGACCTATTCAACCTTAATTGAAGCAAGCCAAGTTACATAGGTACAGAATTAATATGTACTCATAGGTTTCCGAACTAGCGTCATCTCTCTTTCAGGGAACATTATCATAATGTCTTACAGAAATACGTAATCATCAATTTAAATAAAGTTATATACGATGACGCACAGAACGAAAAAACGCTTTGCTACATTCTAAAAATAACAAAATTTGTTTTAAAATAACGAATAAAATATAGCCGTCAACACGAATAAATGGAGTCAAATAAAACTGTACCATCCCTAGATGTACGAAAAATAATCACGTACCATTTCTTCATTTAGAAGCAAAGCTTAAAGCGATTCAATATATTACTTGGAAAGCCACTTTTAAAAGTTACCAACGTATAAAATGACATATAATATTTTTGGTAAGCGATATTTAACCGAATACCGCAGCTATAGGTACTGTTTTCTTATAAGATATATATATTTTTATAGCTGATACGCCAGCCTTTGACCACTATCTCATATATTGTAAGCGATGATGTGGTCGAGGATGTTAGTCACCCATCCAACTCATGACCACGGTGGACGTTGCTTAACTTGGCTGATCGGTTAGGAGCGTCTAAGCAAACCTCATTTCGAGCGCTTTAAAAAATAGACATTGAAATTATATTTGGTGGATACTAAAGTCAGTCACACAGCATCTTCTATATGATTTGCGCAAAAACCCTATTATAGCTCTTAATTTAAATCGATTTATTTTACCAGGATATCCTATGACCACATAATATGACGATAATGACGCTCATGGAGCGAGTTTTTACTCCTATAGTTGGATTAACAGCACTGCACTCGTCATTTTGAGACATTATTGCATTTGTATAGTTGGTCCAATAATTTCACTAACTACAGTGCCCTTCTCGCCTAATCAATCAAACGTTTTGAGACAAATACGAGTACATGCGGTGGTACCCACCGCTAGCTGAAGAGACGTATCAACTGCGTCAGTCGGTATAACACTTTTAAATTCGTGCAGTAAGTGTGAGTGTGTTTGAGGGTGTGTGTGTGTGTTTGTTACCCCTTACATTTTTTTTTTATTTATGCTTGATAGATTAGCCTTTGACCACTATCTCACCTGATGGTAAGTGATGATGTGGTCGAAGATGTTCTTCAGGCTAACCTAGAAGTACTGACTCTCAAGGACAGCTGGCGGAACACACCGTTAGGTGCTTGGCGACAGATTTTCTACTTGAGGGTGGTAGCTAGCCAGGCGGACATTCGCAAAATGCCCTACCGCCATGCTATAACGACTGCCATCCATAGACAACAACCGGGACCGACGGCTTAACGTGCCCTCCGAAGCACGGAAGCGCTCAGTAGTAATGTCACTAGCGGTCACCCATCCAACTCATGACCGCGCGCGACGTTGCTTAACTTGGCTCTCCTCCAAAAATAAACACTATACATATATTTATTAGCTCTTGGACTAGGACCATGAATACTTTTTATCACGATTTACTGAATAGATATTATTTCCTGAGTAACAGTAATATTATATAATAAAATACCACGATTTCAAAGCCGCAGGTGGAGGCTAGTTCATAAATAGTTGATCAATTACCGTAAACGTAATATTAACAAAGTGTTCAATATCAAGCTGTTATGGACTTCGGGCTACAAACTGAATAGACTATTTCAGGCCTCGAGGCACTATCAGTTATTTATTGCTCACCACTTTATTGCCTCAATGCGGATTTTGGGATGCACTGCACTTCCAGCCTGTGTGGAGCAGTTTCTATCCAATTATAGCTTTGTTCTTGCAGTTTGAGACAGTAGGCAGTTTAACTGCTTGCCATCGAGCTACTCATTTATTTTTCTACTACGATCTTACATCTGTTCAAAACTTTGATGTTTTTTTTTATTTCATTATTGTTACACATTTTAAGCGTCACATATGATAATCAAAAATGCGTTATGTTATATAGCGACAGAATATCAGCATAACATGAATTACTATCAGTAGATTAATTTTCTTCCTTTCTATCTCAAAAAGAAAATATAGGTTTATCTGTTCAAACCGTGCGTGAGTGAGCCTACGCAAATGATACAGAATTAAAAAACTCCTCAAATATATTTAGAGCTTCCAGTGTGACTGGCATATAGGCTGGACCTTGAATTTTGACTGACGTGCGTATTGATCCTGACTTTAACCTAAACATTGTTCACCTAAATATACAAATCCACAACTTATTATATTATAAGCTCTTATGGGATGCCGTTTTATTTCGTGGCCACTTTCAGATTAAATACACTTGCAAGGGCCAAAATTCGTGATTAAATAGTTAAAATTTACGTTTAAGTTCATAGAATTGATTTTTGGTGCGCGACTTTATAAGTCGGAGCTAGCAAAGAAGTTTAGAATTAAATAATAAACGTAACGAGTTATTCTAATATACTGAGCACATTGAAGAATTTAAAGTAATTTCGTGTGTAACATACAAATTATTATCATTTTTACCAGCGAGAAAAAAATAGTTTATCGTCTTTTTGGCCAGACTATGGTCTATGAACCTTAAGGGTTATTCTCTTCGACTGTCTAAGATTCTTCTAGTATATTACTTGTCATTATTATTAATTAGTTCAGTTATAGATTCTTTTATCTTCCTCTTAATAAATAGTTTCCTGTCTTTTTGCTTTATGTTAATTGAGGCCGGGGGTACCAGAGTGACCTGTCTTTTGCAGACACAATAAATTGTCATTATGTCTCAAAAATAAAGGTAGCTGTGACACTCAACTCCTCAATTTTGTTCTCTATAAAAGTTGCGTACATACTCGAATAACTATTCACCTAATAAAACAAGAAATATAAAAAAAATAAGATTTCAGGTATGAAACAAGGCAACATTGAACTATTAAGTAATTTAGTTACTTATATTACATGTAAGATAAAAAAACAAGACGTACAAATATATTTTCCTGCTCTTTCCTAATTTTTTAATTATAATCTTTTATAATCAAGTTTGAAGCCGGAACGGAGACATTTCACTCGCCCGGTCAGTGATTAAATTTGGTAGGCCAAATCAATCTCAAAAACAATAAATAATGTTTTGTCACATGATGCAGTTAAGGTCCTTGGGAGCCAGTTTCCCTTCAAGATTAAGCCTTTTAATATCATCGATCACATCATCTCTCTTACCATCAGGTGAGAAGTCAAAGGCTAGTCTATCGGCAATAAAAATCTTATTGTGAAACATTATTCCCTAAGTTATAACCCACTACACAGTATATTAAGCAGAGAAATGACTTAAATAAATTATACTAGACCCCAATCTAAGCCCGACGTTGAAGGATGAGGTGATAATTGGGGCTGAGGACCTTCGCACTGCCATTACACTGCAGGTTTGAAATATAGCTGAACATCTATATTTTTATGTTTATGTTATTCTCTCAATGTGTTTTATCATGTATATATCTGACCGGAATTTCATTTGCTGGTAAGTGATGATGTGGTTGAAGGTGGCAAACCTATAATGGGAACTGGCTTTCAAGGATAGCTACCGAAATACACTCTTGAAGGTGCTTGGCGAAAGATTTTCTACTTAAGGATGACAGCTAGCCAGGTGAAATATTCACAAAATACTCTACCAACATGCAGTTTCAGTTCACACAATTATGAGTAGAAAAAGGCTTTCCATGAAAAATATTAGAGATAATTTAAACTTTCCTATAATATTCTAAACAGATAATAAGAGTAACCTACAAAATTATAATTACATACCTAAATGTACCGTACGTATAGTAGTTGGTTATACAAGGGTCGAAAGGAATCAATTCACATACGACCTATTTAAAATTAAGTAATTGAGATGCTAGAAATTTTTGTGAATTTCCGAGTAGAAACTATTTAAAATTAATGCAGTTATGGTCCAAATAGGAGTTGATAACTTGCATCCGTGTTAAACACTCTACTTTTTTTTTGGTTTTGTTAGATTTTTTATAATTCCCTTATAATTTTACTTACTACCCTGCCAATTTATATATATAGTCTTTTTTAAGTTTTAAACATGGAATTTAACGCTTCTCCACCGGGAGCCATCCCACTTAAAAGGTTTTTGTAAGTTTTTTTAATTTACTCATATTGTTGCAGCCAGCGAGACTTAATACCAAATTGCAATTAAACCCTGCAAATCAATTATAGGTTTTGCTCACTAACCTGACAACGTTACGGGTCCCGGTCGCAGCTTGTTTCGCCAATCTGAAGTAGCAAAACACTCAAAGGCACAATCACAGTGATTTAAAATGTTTTTGGATCAAAATATTAACCATAGGTAAAGTATATTACTACGGCGAGATAATCATGCGCGCGCGCGAGAACCATTCAACTTGTCACTGGCGCTGATGCCGTTGCACACCTCGCGGGGGGTTGTTTTTACCTGCCCCCGCACTCTCTTCGAGCGCCACGGATAGGTCCCTCCGTGCCGGGTCCGTAAGCAGCGCCGCAAATTAAAATGCAGAGTAAAATATACAATTTGGCTCAAACACAGCCCCCAGCTTGAAAGGTTCTCTTTCAACAAAGAAAAGAGAAAAGAAAAATTGATCGTAGTTCTAGTATCTCTGGTATAAGGGTAAACGACTCTGGATTAAAGTTTTAATGGGAATTTAAACTATTAAACTATAAAATAATGATATAATTATGATTAAATATTTATACATATTATGAATATAGATGTATATGTATAGGTATGTATAATGACTTAATTTATTATTGCGAAGGCAGCGGACAGAGTTTCACTACAGGTCGCATAAAAGTCCCAGTTTTAGTTTTCACTAATACGACCCTAGTTCTACGATCACCTCCTGGATATGTTTCTTGTATTATACCTAAAGGCCAGTGTAGAGGAACCGTATTAGGTTTCATAAGCACAACTACGGTGCCCTTGTTAATAGGTTCCTGATCAGTTAACCACTTTTCTCTAGTCTGCAAAGTATGCAGATACTCGGCATTCCATCTGCGCCAGTACGACTGAACTAGTTGATCTAGTAGCAGATATCGCGAAAGTAAGTGCTTACGAGTTTCTACTATCTGAGCAGCCGGGAGCGACCCAAGGGGAGTTGTATGGAGAAAATGAGCAGGAGTTAGTGCTACTGGTTCAGCGGGATCCGAACTGAGAGCAATTCCCAACGGGCGAGAGTTGAGCACTGCTTCTATTTGGCACAGGACTGTAGAAAACTCTTCGTAGCATAATACTTGTGTGCCCATAACCCGAATTAAATGGGATTTAAATGATTTTACGACAGATTCCCAGCTACCACCAAAATGCGGGGCGTTAGGTGGTATCATTTCCCATTCAATACGGTTGTTGGCCATGGCTTCACTCCATTTCTTAGTATACCCTTCAGATTTCAGGAAGGTATATAATTCGTTAAGATAAGAACGAGCGCCAAGGAAATTACTTCCATGATCAGACATAAGTTTTTTGACAGGTCCACGACGTGAGAGGAACCTTTTGAGGGAGTTCAGAAATGAATCCGTTGTCGTGTCCGAAGAAATTTCGAGATTAACACTTCGAGTGCTCATACAAATGTAAACGCAAACATAGGCCTTTTGTGTCCGTACGCCGCGACCACGCGATGGCGTTATATTAAAAGGTCCACAATAATCGACTCCGGTATATGTCCACGGTTTAGTAATCTGTAAACGACATTCTGGCAAGTTTGCCATAACCGGTGCCGTATAAGGTTTTGGTCTAGTACGGAAACAAATATTGCATGCATGCACGCGTGAACGAATCAGATTACGGCCGGAGAGAATCCAAAATTTATGCCTTAAAATCGAAAGCAGTAAATGTGGACCTGTATGGCAATGCTTTCGATGCGTGTCATCAACAATAAGGTTGACCACGTGATCCTTTTGTGGTAACAATATCGGGTGTTTGTGGTCGAATGTAAGATTTGCTAATTCGAGTCTTCCACCTACTCGCAACACGTTATTTATTAATATTGGTCGTAATTTTTGTAAAAACTTTGCACATGGTTTATTTGCGCGGACAGATTTGATCGCATCAGAAAAATAAACCGACTGGACAGCCTGAATAACACTCGATTCGGCATTACATAAGTCATCTGCATTTATCTCTCCGTGGCATTTCAATCTTCTCACAAATCTTAAGACGTAAACTGTCACTCGGAGTAGTTTTTGCCACGAAGACATTCTTTGAGCGAGTTGATAAAGAACCGGATGTTCTATGCTAGAAGCGACTAAAACAACTTCCGGTTTAGCTTCAGGTATCTCTGCACTTGTTGCTTAGAAAGATGAAATAGGCCAATTCTCTCGTTTTTGGCTTAGCCATGAAGTGCCTTTTAGCCATAAAGGGTGTTCGATCAACTGTGCAGGGGTTAAGCCGCGCGATAAACAATCACTGGGGTTCTCCTTTCCGGATATATGGAAGAAATAGTCAGGATTCAAATTTTCTTGAATTTGCGCTACACGGTTGGCCACAAATGTTTTCCAGCGATGTGGGCTGGAGTGAATCCAGTGCAGGGTCACTGTTGAATCCGTGAATGCTACAACTTGACTTATTTTGTATCTGGACTCATACGTGCGTAGTACTATTTTTACCAATCTGGACAGAAGAAGTGCTCCACATAACTCGAGTCTAGCTAAAGTGGTAGATTTTAAGGGTGCTACCCGTGATTTGGCGCAAAGCAAATTAACTTCAACTTGACTCTCAGATTGAATGTGCAGATAAACTGCTGCTCCATACGCCTTTTCACTAGCATCCGAAAAGGCCACTATCGTCACCTCAGCCCCATCAGTTACACCAACATGCCTTGGAATCCTCATTTGGGCCAATAAAGGCAAATTCTTCTGAAAACTATTCCATTTATCTATGATTGGTTGGGGTGGAACAGCGTCCCAATCTAATTTCAAACACCATAATTCCTGGATAATTAGTTTGGCATAAAGGATTACTGGAGCCGCAAAACCTAGGATATCCCATAACTTTGCCACGGTTGACAAAATACTACGCTTGGTGCAACTTTCTCTGCAGGGATACATGTCAAATGAAAAGTGGTCAGATTTCGGGTCCCATTTTACGCCAAGAATTTTTTGTCCAACAGAGTCTTCCTCGAATCTCACCACTTGAGGGTGCAAGTGAGTTGCTGGAAGTCGCGAAATTAAATCTAGAGAATTACTGGACCATTTCATCAGATCAAAACCTCCAGATTTGAAAAGATCAATCAACTGTAACGCAACTTCTGCTGCCTTTGCATCGGATAATTCGCTGGAGACTATGTCATCCATGTATAGGTCTCTTAGAACAACTTCGGCAGCCGCCGGAAACCTTTTACCTTCGTCCGCACACATCTGATGTACTGTACGGAGTGCCAAGAATGGGCTCACGGATAATCCAAAGCATAGCCGTTGGAATTCAAAAAGTTTTAATTCTTCGCTGGGGTCAAATCTATACACTATTCTTAAATATTTTCTGTGGCATTCAGCCATTTTAATTTGCAAGTACATTTGTCTCACGTCCGCACAAAATGCTATCGGAAACAGCCTAAAATTGAGAAGGATTTGAAATATGTCGCGTTGCAAATTTGGCCCTGGATGCAGGATATCATTGAGCGATAAGTTTTTGTCCGTACGGGCACTTGCATCCATCACTACGCGTAACTTGGTTGTTAGTTTATCATCGCGTACAACCGCGTGATGGGGTATGACATATCCAGTTGCATTCTCTTTTGTATTAAATACGGGTGCAATATAATTCTTTTGCAAATAGTCCTTTATAACCTCGTCATATGCATTTCGAAGCTGGTGAGACTTAATCATTTTTTTCTCCAACCCCACGAAACGTTTTTTTGCAACAAGAAGAGAATCTCCCATGTTCGCTGGATTTAATTTGAACGGAAGAGATACGGTATATATCCCAGCCTCGTCTCTTGTGGTGGTATTCTTGTAATGTTGTCACACTCTTGCTCAGCTTTACTAAGACGTGCAGAAGCGCAGGAAGGAACTTCTTCTAACTCCCAAAATTTCCTTACTACGTCATCTAACTGGCAACTTGTGGAGACATGAAATGCCTGTACTGCATGTTGCTGCCCTGGTTCTGTTACTGGAGCATCCCCCATCAAGACAAATCCTAGAGTCGTTTGCATTGCATCGGGTCGCCCAGGGGGACCATAAATGCGTTTTGGCAACATCAATTTCATAAACATCTGAGCCCCTAGCAGCATGTCTATTGTGCCTGAGCGATCAAATGTATCGTCGGCTAATGGAGCGCCCTTTAGATAACTCAACATCGATCTGTCAATAGTTGTGGTGGGGAGCTGTTGCGTTATATTCTTAACTACTAATGGACGTACGCGGTATGGCCGACTTCGATCGAATCGGGAGAAAAATTCCAATTCTGCCTCGCCTATTATTGGATTAGAGCCACCGCCAAAGCCGTTCACTATCATTGGAGTACTGAGAGACTGCGGGGCTACTCCTAACATTTCACAACACTCCTTTGTGATAAAATGATTTTGTGATCCACTATCCATTAAACATCGAATTAAATGAGCCTTCCCAGAGGAATCTATCACCCTTACTCTTGCGGTGGCTAACAATACTGTGGTTGAAGCTGTATTTACCTTGACTTTATCCAAATCGCTACCTTGCATTGAACACAACGTCACTCCTGCTTCACCGGAATACTCTTCTTCGTGAACTTCGTCAGTCTGATCGCCTTCGCAGATTTCCTCCGTATATTCTTCCGAAGTGTATTCAACCTCTAAGTTCTCATCACCACTGGCTGCTGGCAATGATGTTACAGTTCGTGGCTTAAAGAAATGCAAGAGCTTATGATGGGTTTTTGCTTGGCAAATGTCGCAGCTTCCCTTTATATTGCATGCGTTAGTTTTATGCTGAAAACTCAGACACAACACGCAACCTCCTATGCTCTTTACCGTGTTAAAACGTTCCATTGCTGACAGATTTAAGAAATCAGCACATCGAGAAAGGTTTACGTGATCACCTTTACACATTGGGCAACCGGTGCTTGACGTCACTAACGCTCTAGTAGCTCTATTAGCTGCTGGCTTGTTCATTGGAACTGGCACTCGATATGACGCCGTGAAATTCCTATTGCTGCTAGCAGTGTAAGACCCCGTTCTTTCGATAATCTTTGCCTGTTCCCTCACAAATTTTGCAAAACTATCGTATGAAGGTATTTTTTCGTGACGTACAGAATTTTCGTACAAACGAGCCGTTTCATTGTCTACCCGCTTCAGTGCTAAGTGTAGAAAAACAAAGTCTAACTTGGCTGGAATGTCAAGTTTCTGAAAAGCCGCCACAGAAACGGAGAATTTATCAATAAAAGAATTCAATCCCTCTACCGATGAGCCTTGTAGCCTTTTCAAATTTAGTATTTCGTCTAAATACGCAGTACCCATAGAGCGCACGTCTTCAAATTTATTAATCAGAGTATCATAAATAAGCAAATAATTATCCCCAGTTGGAGTAATCCCGGCAACGCATTCTAACGCCCTGCCCGACAATTGGCCGCACAGATAGTAAACCTTTTCTGAATCTGACAGCTGCGTATTCTCGTGAATAATGCTGTTATAACATTCAATAAACATGCGCCAAGATTTGGGATCTCCACTGAATTTAGGAAGTTCTATTGCAGGTAATTTCATCTTATGGTGTGGTTTTTCCGAAGGACCATTATTATTCGTAGTGTTACTATTTTTACTAGAAAGAGCATTGACCCTCACTTGCACAATAGCAAACATTTTCTCAAATTTATCTAAATCTGTCATATCTGGTTCTAGTTCAGGATTTAATTCCATTTTCAGTAATGTTAATTCGTCAAACTCCGAATTAAAATCGCTTCTCAGTGAAATTAAATTACCACTATTATCCAGTAAATAACGCACGTCATTTTGATTGGTCGGGTCTAGATTAACAGCTTTGTCATACAACCCGTGTATCCTTCCATAATATGACTTAAGCCTAGCTACTAACAGTTTTATTTTTAGGTTTTTACGATTTTCTTCCACCTTAGACATCTTGAAGATTAATCAAATAATTTAGGTAAATTAATGATTTAATATTTTTCAAATATAATAAAATATAGCTTTATATATTAATTGCGTATGAAATGTTCGATGAACTTATGATAATTACGTGAAATAAGTTATAAAGTATACAGTGAAAGATACCACAACAACACAGATTGTAATAATAATACAGACAGATTACCCGTAAGTATCAAGTAATCATTAATTAAATCCTTCCCGTTCTCGAAGTTAACTTACTGTTTTATAATTATACGACACCGTGATCGCTACGCCGATAAGCGAGCTAGCAACCGAGCGACGCGCGAAGAGCCGGCCCGCTTTAATATTATCTACCGGGCCGTGCGGCGTGCGGCGCGGCGGAGGCGCTGCGATGCGCGGTAGGCGATTCACTCTTCAAGATGTAAACAACACGAAGCTTGCCTTGACTAGGTGTCTAGTAGTTATTTAGGTAAGTAACGAATCATAAACGCTATACAATTTAAGATCGAGATCCGTTAATTAATACGAGTAAATTAGGTACATATGCAAATAGTAGATATGCAATTGTAACTAAGATTTTTATTTTTAATTGTACGGGCACCTGTATGCAACCTGTAAGTGTTAGTAAGTGTAAGTACCTACGCAACAAATATTATTTATAATACTTATATACTGTAATATACTACAAAGGTACTTACTTTAATGAATGAATATACTACTTACTTTAAATAATGTCTAAGATAAACTAAATGTGTACGTGTAACTTACGAAAACTGTAAGAACAGCTTGGAAATAAGTAAACTAGGTAATTAAAATATCTAGGTAAGAACCTGGTAAGTATTTACATAGAAAACACCTAAAACATGAGAACTGTAAACACAGCTTCCGAATAAGGTAGGATAGCTAGATATCAGCGAAGTGATATACAGTTAAGTAGTTAAATTCCTTCGAAACTAGTGGAAAGTAGGTAAGTACCGAAAAGCCTAAATAGAACTAAACCTAAAAAGGAAAGTCTAAGGATTAGGTATAGGTACCTATAACTAGGTCGGCGGAAACCGATAATCCGGTTCGTAGTGACCAAAAATTATGTTGCAGCCAGCGAGACTTAATACCAAATTGCAATTAAACCCTGCAAATCAATTATAGGTTTTGCTCACTAACCTGACAACGTTACGGGTCCCGGTCGCAGCTTGTTTCGCCAATCTGAAGTAGCAAAACACTCAAAGGCACAATCACAGTGATTTAAAATGTTTTTGGATCAAAATATTAACCATAGGTAAAGTATATTACTACGGCGAGATAATCATGCGCGCGCGCGAGAACCATTCAACTTGTCACTGGCGCTGATGCCGTTGCACACCTCGCGGGGGGTTGTTTTTACCTGCCCCCGCACTCTCTTCGAGCGCCACGGATAGGTCCCTCCGTGCCGGGTCCGTAAGCAGCGCCGCAAATTAAAATGCAGAGTAAAATATACAATTTGGCTCAAACACATATTAACATAGTTTTTGACTAAAATGTTCATATAAGATACACTAACTTGAGAGAGTCACGTTAATTCTGTTATAAACTAGTTCTTTTAGCCTTTACATAAATACAAATGTAGTCGTAATTAGTTTTTATAATTAAATTATTGAAGCAAATTATTTTAGAACGAAAAAGTATAGACGTCTAATTTTGTTTACCATCATGGTTGCCATGGTTACAGTTACGGCTGAGTACTTTGGAACGAAAAAACATAAAAATGTAATCTTGTTTACAACAATGGTTGCCATGGTTACAAGTTATTCCGGCCTAAGAGAGGGAAGCCTTAACTATGAGTTTTTCCCACCCTTAGGTGGGAAGCTGCGTCATCCACCCTCTACTCAGATCAAATATACACTACTTTCCGTCTCAGTTTGAGATTGTAGCTCTAATTTTTGCCATAGACCACTATCTCAAAGTGATGATCTTCTAAGATGTTGTTCATGCTTACCTAGAATAAGTATGAAGTCCTAATAGATCATTCCTGTATATTCTTGGTATCATGTATATCAACTGTGTATAAGATTTTGTGACTACTTAACCAACTATCCTAATAGTAACATTCCGTACACCGTACTATTCCACCCTGTTTATACTATTTCGTATACCCTTCCGTACCATTAAGGAAAATAAAAAACTGCCTTCACCTTAATGACACTTTGCCTTGTGTCCCTATGTCACTGGTTTACGAGCTGAGGCCATGGGCTGAGGCTTCTAAAGGGAAGGAATTACAAACTTGAAATTTTGTTATTATGAGTAGAACGAAATATTGCATTAGTAATAATTAAATGACTTTTTTGATATTAAATGATATTTCTAGGTATAAGAACGGTTTAGGTATAAGTAGGTACAATAGAAGAAGGGGTAGCTGAAATTTTTAGCATGCACGTAAAAATCTCATTGAGTACAATTTCTTTTATGTATTTTTTATCTACAGTAATATTATAAAAGGAAAGATTGGTATTTTTGTATGTAACGAATAAACCTAAAAACTACTAGACAGATTTAAAAAAAAAATACCTTTAGACTTACATTATTCTTGATGAACATAGGCTATAGAATATTTTCATAGAAGCAGAAATTATTGTTAAATACCCGTGTAAACCCGGGGAGGGTCGCTTGTCTATATAATAATAAAGAAATGTTTATTTATCAATTGAAACATTTTAATTACTGGGTCTGTCTCAATCACTGAACTAGTTGGGAATCTTTTTTTGGGATTGTGACGGCATATGCTCAAAGCTGTAACCTCTACCTATAACAAATGCTTTTTATTACAAGAGAGACCGAGACATATAGTTGTTAAGTATAATAATAATAATATAATAAGCCATTTATTCCATAATTCATAATTACATTTTAAATGGTGTTAGCTATACATCTATCTTATTATCTATATTAGTGCTATTATATGTATTATTGATTATCTTTATTCATTTATTAAACTATGGATCCCTTCAGTTGTTAAGTATAATGTGCCTATAATTGCACGTTAATGGCTTCCAAATACTACTACCGGAACATACTGTTAGGTGCTTGGTTAGCTTGGCAGATAGAGAGATTTTAGTAAATAATACGGGATAACTCACGTGAATAAGTGTTATAAGTGCTAAGGGAGAGTCAACTCGGGCGTCCCGAGCTCTCCTTGAAAAAGACCACCGAATGTGGTTGAAACTATAGTCGGAACTATCTGACTTATTCACGTGAGTTAACATTTATTATTTACTTTAATGAGTGAAAACCACGTTAGTTTTTATAATAAAAGATGGAGAAATTACTGAGAGGGCGGGTGTAAGCCAGGCAAGCATTCTGAAATGCTCTTCTACCATGCTCAAGCCGGCGGATCAAACCATGGACTGCCGACCATAGCCGTAGATATGGACTGCCAAGCCACAGGGCTTGGCAGTCCATATCTACGGCTATCATTGAATTTCGGTATATTATGTACCATATCCTCTATTTCACTAACAAATACTGTACCTAACTGTATAAATACTGTATTGTGTTGATTTATTATTTAGTTTTAAAGTTGTGATAAAAAAAAAACATATATTTCTTCCATAGGTTATTTTTTTTTGCGGAACAAGCTCGAGTCCCACCTGATGTTAAGCAGACAAACTCATGTCTAGAACAGATGAATTTCATCACAAGTGACGAATCGCACTGCGCCCGTCAGCTTGAGACATAGTTGTTAAGTCTCATGTGCCTGTAATTTCACTGGCTCTCAAGAACTGCTGCCGGAACACACTGTTAGGTGCTTGGCGACAGATTTTATACTTGAGAGTGGTAGCTAGCCAGGCGGGCAATTGCAAAAACGTTCCACCATGCGGTGAACCTCAAGCCGGCGGTGGGGATCAAACAAGGGTACTGCGGCACGGCAGTCCATAGTTATTACCACTTGGCCATCATTGCTCCAAAGTGTTTGCTTGCAGTGTTTATCGATGATACATAATAGAGCGAGGTATGAGGCGAATTTGGCCGACTTTTAAACATTTAGAACTAGTATTCACATACTTTTAAAAACTGGTCTTGTTTTGCTTTTAAATAGTCCACAGTTAATGTTTGACGTAAGCCCAGTTTAGAACCGCGCGTTTGTAACTTTTTTCTAAATATGCCAACGATGCTGAATAATTCAATTTGTGGCTCGTTTGTTTGTGAAAAGGTGAATCGAGAAGTTTCAAATATCCTTTAATTTAAGCTTGCTTACGAATTCACAGTTTCAATATAAGTTCTGTTTGTATTAATAATAAATGTACTATTTTATTAATTGTGTAGTTTTGTAAAAAAATATTTATTGGGGTGTTTTCAACCACAATTACCTAACATAGTTAAACTGACAAAGATTATTTATTTAAACGTTTTGTGTTTCTGTAAAGAAAGCTTCTCAGATGTATTTCTTGCATGTGATTGGTTGTGAAGAAAATGTTCCTCTCATTGAAAACTTGCTCCAGGTCTATTCAGCGTTGCGTTATGATTCAATTATCAAAGTTGTGTTCAAATATCACATATAAATATCAACTATAAATATTTTTGTATGTTAGGTTGGTCAAATGATCCGATGTAAATCTATACACCTGTATTGATTAACATTGGATGGGAACTGTTTGAAATAAATGTACCTAAAATATACTATATAGTAGGTACCTACTCTATGTTGTACTTAAGTAAAACAAAAACTGTATAATATTCACACATACAAATCATCATACGTATGTTGGGTGTTCACATACAAGCGTGCCCAATACCACTTACCGAAAATTTCTTAGTCTTTTTTTGTTGTTGCCGATAGACTAGCCATTGATTACAATCTCACCTGATGTTAAGTGATAATGTGTAAGTAGAATAGGAACTGGTTCTCAAGGACAGCTATAGAGGGACAGATCGTTAGGTGCTTGGTGACAGATTTTCTACTTGAGAGTGGTAACTAGCCAGGCGAGTACTCTGATAATGCCCTACTACCATGCAATGCTTTGGAGTTTTCAAGTCAAGGCCTCCACGGTACACAGACGATTAACAATCTTAATAATCCTAAGACAACATGGAAGCGTTCAGTAGTAAATACCACTAGCGGTCACCCATCCAAGGAATGACCGCAGCGGAAGTTGCTTAACATAGTTGATCGGTTAAGAACGACTATAGTCAAACTCATTATCTTTACCCCCCGGGCATCAGACCTAGGACTTTAGGACTCAAAAGCGCCCTACGCCTTTAGACCAACGAGGCTAAAACAAAACATATATCTACCACCTTATCAAACATAATATATAGTAACGTGTGTATGTTCTAATTATACACTGCCTTTGCACTCGTTCATGTCATTTTATTGTATTGTCAGCAGCAAAACCGCATCTGATCATCGACTACCGTGACTGTCAACATTTATTGCCACATTTGGTTATTTAGCTGAGTGCGACTGCGGTCCCTCACTCTAGTCCCGTGTGTACGCACCGGAAAATTCAATGCTTATAAAATGTACTAAATTGTGGAATATTTTAATTTCACTTGTGCAAGCTCATGAATGCAGTTATTGCGTCATAATAAAACTGGACGTATTTGCAAATGACTGCCTCATTGTGCTGTTTTTGCTATGGGTTATTGTTTGTGGATTGGATCTTCTCTTTTCTAGGTTTTCGTAACAATTTTATTTTTATGCTGAGTAGTTGTCAGCCACTCGCAAACAGGACCACACTTTACTTTGGTCAGCGAATCCAACGGAATTCACTGGCGTTCGGCGGTACTATATACTACCGACCCCATCCTCTACCTAGGGGACCCTTTCCATGATGTGACAGCTTGGAGATTTTTTTTGAGAGCGTATCTAGATGTCGTCCAGTAGACCCCGGCCGCCCTAAGAACTCCTGCATAAACTCTAGGCACATAATAAAAGTTACGAAAACTTTGTCCGCTCACTGAGCTGTTTTAAACCGGTTCTGCACCCGAGCGGGAGCTGCTGTGTCCGCTGCAACTCCCGCACGTCTTGTCAAGTACTAGTTACGCAAACATAGCTGTGCGTAACGTGTAAGCTTTCATTCTGTACCGTTCTTTATTCAAGTGCTTCAGTAACGTAGTTTTACTTTTAGAGGCCCAAGACCCCACTATGGTATCACCAATGCAGTAAGTATCTAAGCATTGTAGGTATCTCTTGAATACCTTTCTGTCCTTAGCCCAGGTGAATATTAGTTCCGCCCTTTTTATTCTGTGGTTCCGCTCCGATCTGTGAGCTAACAGTTCAGCATGCACAAATTTGTTTTGAATTTTAGATTGGCCTAGTATAGTTTGTACATTTACCAGTCAAAAAATGTTACCCAACTTCAATTTTTGTCCAAGCCATGGTCGAACCAGTGTAATGATATTACTCATTAAGTCGCAGTTTAAATCATGGTTTTCATGTTTTTTTTGTTTCACTACAGAAAAATCTATACGTGGTGGATTAAGTAGAACATTGGGGGAGACCACTAGTATTTTTGAAGCACTAATGGCGGAGCTTCGAACTACACAGTCGTTCTTAATCGATCAAATAGTTAAAGCAAAGTCCACTGCGGTGCAGCAACGCCATTGACGCCATGTTATACAGGGTTGCTCTATACTTTGGATGGAACATTTCCCATGTGAGCTTCAGTTAATTTCGAACTATTTAGTCATGATCGGAAATTTATATTTAGGGGCTTTTCTCGGCCATTTGAACGTAGGGTTCTCTCTTTGTGCTCTAATAAGCTTTGGATAAAGTGGAACCTTAAACCTACTATGTCTTCTATACTTATGTAATATACCGATATTGTTGTCGATTTTGTGGTTTCTTGTAGTTTCTATATTGATAGGTGATCGCTACTGGCTTTACTTGCGGTATATATATATATATATAACGCTACTGGCTTTACGTACTGGCTTTAGAGCTTTGGAGGGCATCTTGAAATCTAGTAATTCTAGGTTAGCCTGAACATCGTCTTCGACCACAAAATAACTTACTACTTACCAACAGGTGAAATAGTGGTGAAAGGCTAGCGTATCTGCTATAATGAAGTCTTCATTGCTTGATACTATGTGCCTACACTCGTACACATTTATAATCTGAGTACCATTGTTAGCCATTAAAACTCAGAATCACACACATTTTGGAAAATAAAGTGATTTTAAATAAACCATACATCCATTTTTCTCCCCGAATATCCACAATGAACGATCACAAGCTTATTCACATATATATTATTACAGTAATAAAAATGTGAATTAGCTTGTCCCTTTTGTTTGGGTTTTGCTTATTTTGTTGCTATATTTTATACACATAACTAAATACAATTTTTTGGGGTTATTGGAATAATACTAACAACCTCTTAAAGTTGACTCTGCTAGTCCTAACAAAGATTTTGAGATGAATGTATAAATGGTAGTTATGAGACTAAAAACTTAAAACAATAAGTTTTTTTCCTACGAATAATACTTTATTTATTCGTAGGTTTTTCTAATATTTTTTGACACTTAACATCTGTATCTCAAAGAAAAAGACAAAGCCTACTCTGAGCTAAGAGCGCCCGCCGCGGCAACACTGGACCGCGTCGCGCTCTCTTTGAATAGAGTTTTGAATATTGACATCAAGCAGAGTATAAAAAAAAAAAATTATCAGGCACAAGATACTTTGAACATCAGGTGGTCCTCGTGCTTACTCCGTCGAAAACAGATAAACAATCAAAATAAAAGAAAAATAAAAAAATCCATTTATCTAAAAATCATTGTTACGACTAGCAGAAGGCAGGCCCTAATAAGTTGTTATCAATTTTTCAATAATCCTGTATGGTTAAGATATTTTGGTTGCAAGCGCAATTTAGAGTCAACTTTATAGTTTAATTCTATACAGAAAGTTTCAAAGACCGTTTTTAGAAAATATTATCAAGATTAACATATAACTTTCGTAATGCTGCCAATGTAAATAAGTACATTAACTAAAACGTATTCAAGTACCTAAAGCTATTTAGCACTTGTTAGGGCCTTAAACTCATAGCAAAGTGATAAAATTTTTAATTATTTTAAAATTATATACCTTCACTCTATTCTCTCTTACTCTCAAGCTCTTTCATACTTCACATATCTCTGATTTTGCGTCATACGATGCTCAGGAGAATTAATTACAACGTTTTATGCCACATTCAGTAAAGACAGACTTAAATTTCAGACTTAGATTTTAAATCGTTATTTTTTATAATAGTCACTGCGAGAAGAACAGTTAATATTTTATTCGTTTTACTAAGTAAAATAAAAATATTTTGGGTTTTATATCTATACTATACACCAATATTATAAAGAGGAATGATTTGTATTTTTATATTTTTGTATGTAACGAATAAACAACTGGACCGAATTGAAAAATTCTTTCACCATTAGAATTCTACACTAACCTAATGAACATAGGTTAGCTATCAATATCTACAAAAAAGTCCGCATTATCATGTGTCTAACTATTACAGCCACAATAACTTTTTTTGATTTGTTTCAATTTATATATGTTTTTAAATACCCGTGCTAAGCCAAGGCTGGACGCTAGTAACTACTAAAAATATTAACCCTTACTGGCTTGTATATCATGCAAGCAGGACTATTTGTAAAAGAGCATCCCAGTCTATTTGAAAAATTAGGAGATACTAAGTATCCTCGACTAATTAGTAGAGATCCCACCAGGCTACGTACGCCCATATGTAATACTGTCTTATGTAGTCGGAATTGTAATGTTATGTGCATTAAAATATTTAACAAAATTCCCGTGGCGATCAGAGAGCTCTCATATAAATATTTTAAACTGAAATTACACCTGTGGCTGACTGAAAACTGTTTCTATACAATCAAAGAATTGATGAATTTTAAAAAGTGACATCTAATTTTATTATAATATAGGTACCTAATATATGCACTTGAATTGAATTATAATTTTTGGTTTAATTTGTATATATAATATTAAATTATTATATTATTATTTGACTAATAGTGACTAAGATAGTGTAATATTATGGTCCTGACATCTTTTACTTTTATAATTCCTTGACATTCATATTATTTAATTTAATTCAATTGCATTTGATTCATTGACATATTTTTTTCTGTTTGCAAGTGTAATAATATTCATATTGTATATTTAATTTTTGTATGCCAATTATTGGTGAAACATGCTGAACCTAACTAATCATATAACAACCTTATTGTACCATGTTTCCTCATTGTAACAAATTTCATTTCATTTCGTTTAGTAATGAATAAAGAAGCCTTTCCACCAAAACTATGCGTCAAAAAAGAATTATTCTATTATTAACTAAACATCTCGTGCTAAGTTTCTTATTGGTTGAATTCCCTCCCAACGCAGCGCTGTAGGCTTACTCAGCACAGCTTTAGTGGATAGTTACACACTTCATTGAGAATTTTTACTATTTTATTATGGATGATAAGGAGGTCGATGCACAGCTGTGGGGATAGGTCACCTCCTTATGTTATGACAATGATAGTGGTAGTTTTTATTAATATGTGTAATTACTTGTAAGTTCTTTAAGTTATTTCACGCGGGAGTTTATTTGAAATTGGATTCAGATAGTTTAATTTACTTGGTAATTTTTCCGTTGATTGTACTGATGTTCGTCGATTGATAACACAATAAACTAAAACAAAAATAAGTCTTTAGTTAGAAGTAATGTCTGTTTGAATGCTATTTACAAGTTAGGTCATAACTTGGGCAACCTTACCAAAATCCGTAAATTCCATGTTATCTTGCAATTGAGACATTGTACTAAAGTCGAAGTAGTGATAGCTCAGTGGCATTGGCTATGGACTGCCGCGCAGCAGGTCCATGGTTCGAATCCCGCCCAGAGCTTGAGCTTCACCGCATGGTGGAAGGGCATTTTGCGAATGCCCGCTTGGCTAGCGACCACCCTCAAGTAGAAAATCTGTTGCCAAGCACCTAACGGTGTGTTCCGGCAACAGTCCTTGAGAGCCAGTGAAATAACAGGCAAAAATGAGACTTAACAGGTATGTCTCAAGGTGATGGGCGCAGTGCAGTTCGCCACTTGTGATGAAATGCATCTGTTATAGGCAGAGGATACCGCTTAACATCAGGTGGGCCTCGCGCTTGTTCCATCACAAAAACATTTAAAAAAATTAGTAATTTGGCATACCTAGATATGAGGTGTCTTTGCATTGACTTTTTTAAAACTTTATATTTTAAGGGCTAAAGTTTTTGAATATGTTTGTATCGTTACTTCTAAACGCTCGAACGGCTGTACCAATTTTGATGCAATTTGGCATGGAGGAAGATGAGACGCTGGATTAACATATAGATACATTTCATAGCCTTGATCATCATTCATCACAACGCGGGTGAAAACGCGGGATGTAACTAGTAATTATATAATTCTACATTCCTGAATAATTACATACCTAACTGACATGCGACAAAAGCATACTTATTCAAGTATAAAATAAAAAAATCTATCTGAATTCACCTGAAATACAGGTAGGTATATCCAACAATCAACTTTAGTATCCTTACAATTCGTCCTGAAACTGGGCAATAAAGAGTATTAGCTAGACCGTTTCGGCAATATCCGCTTTAATCCGCTTTTATCTACTTTTGATCTCGTGATAAAAGTTTTATAGCGTTTTTTCTTGTTTGTATTCTGCACTCGAGCGGTCCATTGTACAAAGGTCGGTACCTAGTTGGCCCTTGTTTAATTAGGGCGGCACTAAGCCCAGCATTATTAAGTACCTTACGCCTCTGTTGCCCTCGTTTGACCTCATGATACACTAGTTTGACGGCTAAAATGTTCTACGTGATTTAAGGTTTGCTTCGTGCAAAATATG
The DNA here is from genome assembly GCA_963890685.1 of Plagodis pulveraria. Lineage (NCBI taxonomy): Eukaryota > Metazoa > Arthropoda > Insecta > Lepidoptera > Geometridae > Plagodis > Plagodis pulveraria. Next base: position 13,662,094 of record OY982961.1, read on the forward strand.
GGCCTGAATTAAGAGTGTTTTTCGTAAATTGGCTACTTGACTACGTTATGCTGTTAGAATTGATGATGGATATTTTTGCCATGTATTAAAAGTATTGGTAAATGTATCCGTTAAATCAGAACGAGATTTATTCAATATTATTTTAGCTATTGCCCGTGGGGTGCCGGGAGCTACCTGTGGGTGTCGTAAGAAAAGACTAAAGGTAAAATACCGGAAGGTGGACAGCAGCGCCTTCTGAGGAACTGATCTTGAGCTGCGATCCCCAAAACGCCTGCCAAGCGTGGGGATTATGGCAAATCCGCCCTCTACGCGGCTAAAAACTTTACTGCCCTATGTTTCATCCCAATTCATTCAGCTGTTTTGAAGGTGAGGTGTACATGGACACTCACACAAATGACAGCATTTTTGCATCTATAACATTAGGTAGGTGGCATGTTACAATAATTATTATGTTAATTTATTACATTAATAAAGTTGATAACATTTACTTTTACTTTTATTACCATCATATAGTTTACGTTTGAACCTACTCGCGGCCCACTACTGCACTCTAAGAGAGGTCATGAATAGAATAACATTAATCGACGTAAAACAAATATTACGTCTTTTTGAAGCAGTAATGGCTCAGTGGCATTGCTAAAGATTGCCGCGCAGCAGGTCCATGGTTCGAATCTTGCCGCGGGCGTGAGCTTCAGCACATAGTGGAAGGGCATTTTGCAATTGCCCGCCTGGCTAACAAGCTCTCAAGTAGGAAATCTGTCGCCAAGCACCTAATGGTGTGTTCCGGCAGTTATCCTTGAGAGCCAGTAATTCTAGATTAAACCTGTAACTGATAACACCTTCGACCACATCTACACTTACTATCAGGAGAGATTGTGGTCAAAATCTTACCAATCAACAATAAAAAAATAAAAATTTCAAGTAATATGACCCCGATTTTATATCAATGCGCACTATCAAATCCATTATAACAACTTACTACCACGGTAGTGATAAAAGCAATCTGGTTTGATTGTTTCATTTGATTGATCAATGTAATTCTATTCATGACCTTTCTAGAGTGCAGTACTGCGCCGCGAGCGGGTAGGAGTCTAAACTATATGAAGATTATAATAAATTCACATGTAGGCATGATGATTGCAGAATTAGTATTATGATTGATGAGATTGTGTCTGAAAATCAACATGAGGTATTATGTAAACGCGAATGAGGCCCTTCAAAAACGTATGACTATGAAGTCCATTTACTCTTGAAGCGCTCGTAGCGAAGTTTGTCTGTTCTTAACCGATCAGCAACGTCCGCCGCAGTCATGATATGGATGGGTAACCGCTAGTGACATTACTACTGAGAGTGCACGAGCTTCAGAGGACACATTAAGCTGTCGGTCCCAGTTGTTGTCTTAGGATGGCAGTCGTTACAGCATGGTAGTAGGGCATTTTGCGAATGCCCGCCTGGCTAGCTACTACCCGCAAGTAGAAAATTTGTCGCCAACACCTAACAGTGAGTTTCGACAGCTGTCCTTAAGAGCTAGTAATTCTAGGTTAAGCCTGTTAACACCTTTGACTACATCATCACTTACTATCTGGTGAGATAGTTGTCAAAGGCTAACCTATCAGGCATCAAAAACCTCTTTAAGTACTCAAACGCGGTATTGGTTAAAAATAGAAAACTACTTTAGTGTCCAGTCAGCAACGAAACTACAGGTTTGTTTTCTTCAAAAGAAAGCTCTAATACATACAATACTTTTGCAGTAAATGAACTAATCAAAGACAAACGGCTGAGATAAGTCTAACGTACTCGTGCTCGAGTCAAATTGAATTACAAATGGCTGCAGGTAGGTGGGAAATTATGCAAATAGGCAACGGGCTCTTGCTGAAGATAAGAGGAACAACCTAACTCCAGATTCACGACTGTAAGAGATGGAACTTCATTACAATATTGTAAGTGGTGGCTTTAGAAGAATTAATTTCTTGGATTTGGCGGTTTGTTTGACAGTGATTTTATATGCCTACAATTAGCATCTTACTCACATGTAATATTAAAATATAAAGAAGTTTTATCAGCCCTTTGGTAGTTTTTTTACAGGCAAGTCCAACGTACATTTCATACATATTTATACTACTTAAATATATAAATTACTACGAACTATATACAACACTACAGCTACTACAATAAAAGCATTTAGATCCCTATAAGTCATGGGCAGTCCAAATTCTCTAGCCCACTACCAGTTCGCAGCGTGTCCAGCATGCTGGCAGCATTGCCCCGTTCAATTGCAATGCTTATTCTTTGAGCCGAATAGGTGCCAGCATTTTGATCACGCGTCGCATCGGCCAAGCGCTCTGATAAGTTTTAAAAAAAATACGATGAGCTCCCGGTCCCCACGGACCCAACGTCTCTACACCAAACCGCTCTAAATATATTAAATTCGAATTTTGTCTATGTAAATATTGATTAAAATTTAATAATCATTATATTTTATACTTAAAACAGTTCAATACAATTTGCAGTTATCGCGTTTGCATTTGTCTTAAGAACAAAGACTCTAAAAGCTGCATTGGCATATATTCTTTTAATGAGTAAAAGGGATTTTCAAAAAAGTTCTTAAGTTTTAGATTGAACGAACTATATTTTAAGGTGGTCAAGATTTTTGTTAATTTATTATACATCAGTATTTTTGAATAACGACCTTTTTTCTGTACTAGCTATTATACCGCGTATATCATAGAAGCGTATTTTATTAACATCCTAATTCGCAGAAGCACGTCTGAATGGATTCCCAGTCGTGGTAAGCATCAGTGCAGATCAGCGGCAACAGTATTCAGCAGGCGGTGGCACACAGCTGCGACTGTCCTGAGGCATTGTATGTTAAGAGGTGTTAGGGCACGCTACTTAATATTATATATATGTTATACAAGCCGTGTGCCAACGGTTTAGGCTCAGGTGATAAACTTTCCTCCTCATTTTCACTACTTCTAATCAATCCTAACAAAAAAAAAGTGACTTGTTTGTGTTTTAAAAAGTCTAGATACCAATTTTCATCACTATTACTTCAAATACAATGAACCTTCCCATACAAAGTTTCATCCCCATTTTCATCCCGTTATGTCATCCATGTCAAAAAAAAATTGAATACGACATTTTTATTTTGAACGATCTATCCGAATATAAATTTTCAGAACTGTAAGTTAAAAAACAAAGGACTTTCATACAAACATTTATACCCAAATTTACCCCCTTAGGGATTGAATTTCAAAAAAATATTTTTAATACACCGCTACGCATGAAGACACACAATACACCCTCCAAATTTCAAGCCTGCGACCAGCGGCTTAGGCTGAGCGTTGTCTGTCAGTCAGTGAGTCAGAACTTTTATTCTTAAACAAATATAAAAAAAATATTGATGGAATACTCTTCTTAATTATCATCTACTAACTTATGTTATATATATAACGTTACTAACACTAATGGATCTTTTGTGATCTGTATTTGGGTGTAATAAATTATTACCTTTATTATACTAGGTGCAGTTTCAATGGGCCGCGACGTCCCATTAGAAAAAGTAATTATTTCAACCGTTGAACTAGTGGGAGATTTTTTCACATTAGTTGAACTGAGTAAAATCTTTTTTTAGAGTTCAACGAACGTCTCTACGCTTAATTTACCGCAGCTAGGTTAAACTTTACCTAGACGTGTACACCTGTTCACCTAGAGACTAATTTATTTGGTAACCTAGCCAATAAATAAATAAAATAAAACTTTACTACGTGCGAGTGAACTAATCGTAACTTTATTCATTGTATGTGTCAGCCGAACCACTTATTTATTTATCTTACGAAGACCAGTATCAATATATCTTTTTTGAAAAAGTACTTAGAAAACATGATGCCAATTAAAAGTCCTCACGGCTAGATAATACAGTAGTTATAAATAATGTGAACATGAAAGACAACAACTTAGTAATGGTTAATTATAACATATTATTATTCAAAAATCTCTCTGCTTACTAGTCGTCTAGCCGACGCTATGCCTGTACAGAATAGGTCAATATCGTAACGCTTACAAAATTCATTAAAGTTATTACTTGGTCCCAATATATACGAACTCCTTCTATAGTTAGTGTTAACCTTTGGTACTTTTAAAGGGGGATTAAACTTTAACACTTTGGAGTGCCCCTGCATATTAATTTTACTTACTGTACTGTACTGTAACAGCCGACTCGACCACTGCTGAATACAGCCTCCCTATTAAGGGGGTATTTGCCATAATCCCCACGCTTGGCAGGCGGCTTGGGGATCACAGTGTATGGTGGCAGTTCTTTAGAAGGTGCTGCTGCCCACCTTCTAGTATTTTTCCCTTAGTCGCCTCTTACGACACCCACGGGATGATAGGGAGGTGCAATTCTAACCCGGCACCCCACGGGGGTTAATTAATAGTTTTAATTAATAGTTCTGAACTATTTAGGTTTGTAATTCGAATTTTAAGAAAGTACGTTAAGGCAACTTGATACTGACGTTGCACAGGTCCGCAATATATCTTCTCTTATATTGCCGTAGCACCACTTGAAAAAATATAATGGTATAGAACTAGACTTTAGAGTGGAGTTTTAACTTACAATCTGAAGCACATGATTCAATTTCTTGGTTTGAGACAAATTAATTTCAAGTTATATAAAAGATAAGTGTAGCGATTCGAGTAGGTACTCATTACACTGCCTCTAACAAAGAATGAGAAAAAACCGCATGTACATGAATCAATAAAATCGTGGACATTGATATTCGCCAATTAGTACAAAAGCTCACAACACGAAACTTCGTATCTAATAGGAATATTCCTCTTACGCTGCTGCGGCTGTATTCTTACATTAATATGATTTTGTTTTATTTCTTTACGCAATTCGTCTATACTTCTTCATGCCCCTACATTTGTCCATATTCATAATCGTCAATTGTTTATGAAATGAAACAGAAAAGCTGTCGCGAAGCACCTAACAACGTGTTCCAGCAGCTGTCTTTGAGAGCCAGATCTTTTTTAAGTTGAGCCTCTTTAGGTAAAGCGTGTTTTTGCTATTCTCGGCCACATCCTAACATGCAAAATGTTAGGATATAGGTCCACAGCTAAATGTTTGAAAGCTGTACATTATGAAGGAAAAATAGATCTTAGCGTCATTGACGATGTTTTCAACTATGTCAATCTATATTATGTTAACATTATGTATAAATGCTTGCCAACGTAGGACATATCATCACTATTTTACATTTAGTAATTTTTTACGACAACCATAGGCATAGCGAGGGGGGACTTGACTTATTTGCATAATTTATATTTATCTTTTGTTTGTAACTGTTTCAGTAATATATTACAGTTCATGGCGTATGAATCAAGTAGTTTTCTATATCTCTGTATTGCTTGGTCGTAAATTTTAACAACACTGAATCAGGCGCATGTCACTACGCATGTATATAAGTACGTCTAGTAAAATGTTGTTCCATAGTAGGCGCACAACACAGCTCTTTATTATCCTAAGGTCACAAGAGACAGTTTTTGTTGTCAAATGTGTTTCAGGGAAAGTGTTGACCCGTTGCTGAACCCAGACCATGGAGTTTCTTTCTCGACAACCCGGGCAGATGACCGCCCATGAAACCATAGCCATAGTATAATGTACACACATAATATGTATATTTATGGCACGAAGTGTATTACATTTTGGGATAGGAGTAAAAGTATAAACATCATCTTTACTAATATTTTATTGAAGAACATAAAATTGACCTTTTATTAACTCCTTGCGAACTCGTTTCTGAGAACGGTATTTATCAATAAATCTACCGCAGATACAGAATTTTCACAAGGGTTTCATATTTCAGATCTCTTTCTAAGAAAACTACATTAACATATATATGAACTAAAATTGTGATTGTTGTTTAACTTATTTGATGACTAAGTAATAAGTAGCGTGAAAACGTGGGCGAATGAGTAATGAGAAATTAACAACGAAAGTTCCGCAGCTAAAACTAAATTAGTTAGATGTGTATAAAAAGTACAACATGTTGACAATTTTACAAAAGAAAATAATGTAAACTCACTTTATTCCAATTAAAACATAGTGGAACATATTGAAAATTCAATAACACACTCGCAGATCCACTCGGCGCTTCGCCGGCCAATTATGTAGGCTGGGTGGCGGGAGACGAGAGAGGCCCGCTAAGTTGCCCAACTTTGAACTGGACTCATCGAAAATATTGCAAACATGCAAAACAACTAAACTCGCTAGGACGACACATTAATTCGCTACTGTACATGTGTAAATGTACAATGTGTAAATTAGCCTTTAGGACAAATGAGGAGTAGGCGAACAAAACGTCACTTTTAAATTTTTTTACGTTTTGATTTTTTTGAAAATCATTCAAAAAAATCGAAACGTAAAAAAAAAAAAGTGTTGGAAACCCTGATACTTACCTATTAATTGATGCAATGAAAACTCGACAAATCGCAATTTTTATTGAACAAAACAGACTTTAAAAAACTGCTATCCCTTCAAAACGATACTTAAAAAATAACAAAATGTAAAAAAAATGTTTAAAATTTTATATTGCAAATAACACAAAACCTATAAATAATACAGAAAAGATAAAAGATGCGTAATTTATATTGATTTTTTGTCTATTTGATGCTAAAAATATACAGCTTGATGTCTTAAGGCTAAAAGGCCACGCAGTTTTTTATAGTTTCTGTAAAATCTTGAAAGTGGAAATGTGACGTTTTGTTCGCCTACTCCTCAAATATTATAATACATATTACTTATCTACCAATACCATAGTGAATATCAAGAACAGGTTAAACTCAATATCTACACTAATATTATAAGGAGGAAAGATTTGTACTTTTGTATGCAACAAATGAACTTAAAAACTACTGGACCGATTTGGATGAAAACTGGTATGGAAATAGTTTGAGACCGTGAAAGGACAGGATAGTTTTTATCCAACTGCGCAAAAAGAGGTTACTGGTTTTGCGAGAACAGACATACGCGCGTGTGGAGCCGCGGTTGGAAAGCTAGACCACCAGTAGTAGTATAGTAACATATAAGTTGATGGGTATTATTATAGGTTTATTATAAATGAATAGCTATAGTAGGAATTGATCTTCGTACCTGTGACCGCATCAATCGGAAATGCGGGGCACTCCCATTATAATTATACCTGCCACAAACTGCCACAGAATTGATTAATATATTAACAATTTTACCTGGAAAAACAGGCTGGAACACCAAGATAACAGAATGTTTATCATACAAGATGATGAAGATGTTTAAATCAGACAATACTTTTGAGACCTGTTAGTACAACTATAATAAAAACTAGAACAAGTTTAAATGAATCAAAAAATAAAGAAGCCGACTGCGAATTTTTTATTTTCGTTAAGCGTTTTATATAAATATTGTGTTGTATGTCCTTACGGCAAGGTCAGCCTTTAATGTTGTTAAAATTCATGATCTTCCTTTTATATCTGACACTATTTTATTTAGCAAAAAAAAATCCTTATGATGAAGCCTTTCAATCGGTATGATAAAGCTACAGCTGATTATTTTTCTCGTGTAACGGGGTTGATTCCCGAATCAACCAGGTCATTATTTAAATATCTATGAATGCAGTTTTTTTTTTAAAATTTATATAATGTTTGTTACAGTAAAATGTTACATCTACAATATTCAAGGTACTTTCTCTCCATGTGGCATATCCATGGGACGCCCTATATTTATATAATTGTTTCTTAAAGCCTTTCATTTTGATACCCCACTCAATGAGTTTGGGCGATTTTTTTTTCTTAAAATATGACGTCTAAAACCCGCCAGTTTGTTTTTTGTTACTTTTTATGTACCTAGTGTCAATACAAATCTAATGATATACTATACATTAAAATCAGTGGAGCCGTTTAGAAGTTATGGTGGAATCAAGAAACTCACAAACATACATACAAACATGGAACCTGAAAACAAAACACCCCTTTTGGGCAGTCGTGTAAAAATAACTTTAAGGATAGGAGCATCGCTTTCCAAATATATCGTTCCGTTCCTAGCGTTGCCATACCTATATAAGATCACATGTATCACAAACAAAAACATGCTAAATAAGATCTCCATGTAGCTTCATACGTTGCAATAATTAATTGAGAATATATTTTTAAAATTCCAATGATTTAACATCGCATGCAAGTCCTTAACCCTAATATATATGCTGCTGGTTCAATATTTTTCAGATATATCATATATTTAATCTGAAAATGATACGATAAGATTTATAATAGAAATATTACAACGATTTCTCCGTTATCATTTTCAAAAAGTAATTTTACGCAAATCTGACCACTCATAACTGGAACAGATCGAAACAAACGCATAGTAAATTTGTTTTAGATGTACAAGTTGTAAAGTGAGTAGCATTTTATACCTTCAAACCTAATTTGATTAAATACATTGGTCTTGAGTCTTTATACAAAAAAATTGGTTAAACTTGCTGAAGCGTACAGTGTACCGAAATGCGTTATACTACCCATTGGTGTTATTATTTTACTACCGTATTTGCCATCAACAAAAAAACATCAAGTCTATTCAGCCGGTGGGGTACCGGGCCGCCCGTGGTATGCCGGACTAGAATGCAACCCCCCATCTCTGCCCGTGGGTGTCGTAAGAGGCGACTAAGGGTAACACAACAGTAGGTGGGCAACAGCGCTTTATGAGGAACTAATATCTGGCACTGCGATCCCTAAGACACCTACCAAGCGTGGGGATTGTGGCTTACCCCCCAATAATGGGGTATTAACCAGTTTGACTGCACTCATTTCCCAACGTCGGTCGTCTATAGTCTGGTCTTTAAGGTACGCCTATATTAAGGCCAGCTGTATCTTTCTAATGGCGTATACGATTCGGTGCGCATATACGAGTATACCTCAATCTCCTAAAGTTAGGAGATACTCGTATAATACATATGCGCACTCGACGAAAAATATTGTATTGTCATGTTGAAGTCCTTCACATTAAAACCACAAATATTGGCAAGTTTCACGATGTTTAATGAATTTAATCGTGTAAGAAATTCAATTACTTATACGCCATTAGAATGATACAGCTGGCCCTAATAAAAGCGTCCTAAAAGACCAGAATATTTACTATATAAAAAGCCCAACTTTTCCCGCACACCATACATCTTGTACGATATCAAGTTATCAGATACAAACGTCGAAAACGGTGCGTTTATCTTTCAGCAAATAATGTAGGCTATTTGTCTTCTATACGATGCCTCATCATTTTGCCGATTCTCACGCTTCCGCTATCAGTTTACGGTAGAAGAGGATCTTATTTTTATGTTGGTATTCCGTAGCCTAAATTCCTAGTTTAGTATGGTATGTAAGCAGTGTGGTATTTTTTAAATTCATACGTAGGTATGAAAGGTAGAGAGCAACACCATCTGATAAATCGAGACCATTAACAGCGATTCCCAAGACGCATGTTTAGCATGCGGACCATGGCAAAATTCCCCTACATGATACGAGTAAACACCAATTTCTAAGCAGTCCCCGACAGCTCCTTTATTTCTGGGCCCAGTAGCAGATCAGATAACGGTGGTCCAAGGGTTGTGAAGAAACTCCGAAAGATATCAACGTACGACAACGCAGACTCGCTCAGGGAAGACCATAAGATTTTCGAGCTGGAGGAAGAACTTACATCATGATATTATCGTAAGTTCGAAAGTGCAACAGTATAACGTTATTCTTGACTCCGGTAATTTGTTATTTTAATGGGTGAGTCATCCTAAACCTAGGGTGATGTTGGCTTTCTCGTCCAGAAATCAGTCGTTAATAACGTTGAAAAATTCGAAAATGTGTCTAACGGGGTAGGTACCGTTATTTATACTGAAGAGTCACCAAACAGTAATCAGTTTATGTAAAGGCTGAATCACACAGGTTACACGATAAACACGACATGCTCAAACGATGAAGTATATGTATATGTATGAGGTGATGTCTGAAGCAATACATTTCTCAGAAACATACTTCAATGTTGATATGGGGTTTTCGCAGCAAAGTTACGCACATAAAATGGCAATGACTTTAGAGTAGGGTCATTTGCTTATGGCCAGCTGAATCAGAGGGGCCAGCGCAGAAACATTCACATGGAAATAAAGGTGCTATTCGCGACAACTTTCTTCTTATTTTATGAAATTTCTATCTAAGACGTGAACGTGGGTAGCCACGGTGGTTCAATAAAAAATGAAAGCATGTTTACCATGACAACCATTTAGTGAATATACCAGTAGGTGGCTATTACCTCGTTGTGAGGCATATTCAGTAATATGGGCAGCATATATATGGTACTCATTAAAGCAGCAGTTGTAAATTGTAGTTTTTATAAGAAAATTACATTATGCATATTTTACTTTAAAAACTAACGTGGTTTTCGCTCATATTCGAATAATACGGGATAAACCAAGTGATTAAGTCAGCACCGAATGTAGTTTCATATATTTACTATAAGTAGTGTTGCCTACCTGGGGAGTAGATATTGAGTTCAGTACAAAAATAATTATTAAATATGGTTTCCTCAGAAATTGAAATTGTAAAAATTTTAAGTTATCAAAAAGTGCAACTCTCCAGGTGGGGTTGTGAAGCTTCTACTCACTTAACTACCTATCTAAACAAGGAGGCTCTCAAAACCCAAATTAAAACAATCAAATAAGGAGTTTTCAATAAACTCACAAAAATTGGTTTTATTTTTACAATGTACACAGAATATTGTTATAAAGTAGGTACTATACTATATAAGTCAAGAACACATTCCTTGTTGTCGCTCGTTAGCACCAGGAACAGAGAGTAACTTAAAATTTGGAACTTTTCAAAATATGCCTGGAGCGAGCGAGCGAATAGCACTGAATTATATTTTATAATTTATTAAAGTTTAATTGCCTAAATTACAATTTCTGTGTGCCAGCAACGTAGATCCACATAAAATTAGTCCATTGGAAAGTAATTGCTTAATATTTTAAATAAGCAATGTAAAAAACCAACTTGCTCTGGAAAATTATATATCTCAGTGGGTAATTTAGTGAGTCACATAAGGTTAAAGATGAATTCCGTTTCAATAAAGTAATATATGGGTGCCACCCGGCTATGTGAAACCGGGAAAAGTAATAAATACCGGATCAAGGTCAAGATGTACAACACATTGGAGTGAAGATTTACAGCATTGGTAGGCAGACCTACTGCATCAAGGATGCAAGGCAGAACGCTGACCACATAAACCGCTCTGGTGTGGAGTTATGGTAGGTGGTATATCTTTAGACCCCAAACCATGAACCCCCTGGAAAAAGCAAGGGTGCGCGTGTCACTATTTGCAATACTTATTGTTAAAATTGACTTTGCCTGAAGGGCATACATAAAGGGTAGCGAAAAGACACATCGATTGCAAAAAGAGGGACCGGTCGATTTGGCATAGGTTACTCGGCCACGTGGCGCAGTTTCGCGCGCGGTCCGCTTCATTTGACACAAAAATACGGAATTTCGCTCAAAACATAGGGCTAATATCTATACATTTAACAGTTGCTAGAGAAGGCTTTTACTAAGTCGATGTTAGTGATGGCGCGGTCTCACATGCCACGCGGTCCATCAATCGCAGAGCCTCACAAAGTAAATTTACGCGACGAAGTACTGAAATTTAGCCCAGTGTTATAGCCTACAACTTCAAATGACAAAATAGAACACCATAACAAAATATCATCACTAAACTTACCTTTTGGGAGGTTTGAAGGCTGTCCTAGTGGACACGTCACGAGTCCACTGGCAGAGCAAGAAGTCGCCTCCTCAAATCTTCGTGGTGATTTCAGCCTGGAATGAACAAGCGCTTTAGGCATCAGGAGTACGCAGGTTCGATTCCCGCCCGGGGGAATACAAATTTTGAGTTCCAATAATTTGTAAAATGTGATTTTTGCTTAGCACGCGACAGTGTTTGTAATCATATTTAGAAAAAAAAAGCACTTGACTTTCGTGGTTACATCAAAAACTCGATGAATGTTCTCAAGTAGCGTTTTGCTTACCTGTAAGTATAATTAGAAACACTTGGCAGGCGGATGTTCAGATGCAGCACTGTCCTGACGGTGCAGTCCTGAAAAGATGAAAGGAATTTGTTTATGAAATGGCAAACCAATAGCCGGTAGGGCAAACACCACTGGAATGATTGAATTACCTCGCAGCAGGCAGTGCTGTTCTTAGTGTGCTGGGCTATTTAGTAGTAAAATAAAGAGACAGGGCCTTGGATCTCTATTTATAATCTTCGCAAGAATTCTAGAAACATCGATCAGGAGAGGATGAAAAATGGCATGAGAATTCACGCTTTCACACGAAAAAAGGACTCATTACTCTGTGCTAGGGATGCCAGGATTGCTGAAATAAAATACCCAAGTCCTACATAGAGGGTCTCTTCAAAAAGCAGAGAAATCCTTACTTCGTGTCACCGTGCAAGGAGCAATACTGGATGCACTACCAAAACAAGCAGGGGTCCACTTCCATCATTGTCCTGGAACGAGCCTAACCATGGACAAGGTGATAAAAATGCATGCTCGGTTGACTCAAACATAAACCCTGTCTCTTTATCCACCGACGCTCCTACAATCAAAGCAATGACTAATATCAAGTTTCCCTTCGTGCTAGTTGAGACTCCACTGCACCAGTATTTTGGTAATATCAACAAAACAATAAAAAAACATCTTTATACAGTTTCTACCCGTTAAGTGAGAAAATTTTATTCAGCTGGCAACACAATGACATTACTTATCATATTTATTAGGTCACAGATTAGGCAGCGGGTGATTAAAGTTCAGGCTTCTGCAAAACAGATTAAAAAGATTGCAGGGAGCGTTCACAAACCTAGATTCTCAAAAAAACCGTGACAGTAGTACCATCTGACTTAATCACGTGAGTAGTTACTCTTTATTATTTGCTACAAAATGCATATTTATTACCAAGTTCTGCAGAAATTTTAATTGTAATCAAAATAAGTCGTAAAAATTTAATTTAATCAATTTTGAACATAAAAATAGCTAAACGGGCTGTTACGTGTGGGCGTCTATAAAACGGTTAGAAATCTAATGTAATAATACATAATATAGGTAATGTAATAGGTACTTATAGTAGTTGGTAAAGTTATTTCTCACGCTTCGAGCCGTTTTGGGCCTCTCTCGCTTAGCTCATTTTTGTCAACAGGTACCTAACGCTCCTTTTTTTATGTTTTTGTGACGGAACTCGAGGCCCACCTTATGTTAAGCGGACTAACCTCTGCCTATAACAGATGCCTTTCGTCACAAGTCACGAATTGCACTGCGCCCGTCCACCTTAAGACATAGTTGTTAAGCTAATGTGCCTGTAATTTCACTGGCTCTCAAGGACTGCTGCCGGAACACACCGTTAGGTGCTTGGCAACAGATTTTCTACTTGAGGGTGGTCGCTAGCCAGGCGGGCATTCGCGAAATGCCCTTCCACCATGGGGTGAAGCTCAAGCCCGCGGCGGGATTCAAACCATGGACCTGCGGCGCGGCAGTCCATAGCCAATGCCACTGAGCCATCACTGCTTCCTGCCTAACCTATTGTGACCTATTGTGACTTTGCTCTGACTAGATATTCCATGTATAATCCTTAAACTGCGAAACTATTTACTCAACTGTCCTGTCTAAATTTTTAATGTCCAATATTATTACGTTCATTAATAAAGCGTTTTTGTTCTGACATTGTAGGATGAAACAACCGACCAATTTACTTTTTAGGTACTACTGTTCATGTTTATTATACCGTAACACTAATTTACTAACAGCCGAAAAATAAAATAACTGCCACTTTTTCGATTGTTCATAATAACCTCTTTTAAGTTAATTTATCGTTATAAAAAATATTAACCTCTATATATAAAGTTTCACTCTCTGGCCATTTCAAGTAAAAATTAATCCCGCACAGTGGCAGATTTCAGAATAATATGTTTTACACGAAAACTGTATTGCCAATGCTGTGCTTGGAAAGGATATGGTAAGTTTAACGAATGTACCTTGCCTTATTCCATCGATTTAACCACTGTCGTAGTAGAAACTTGGATCTGACCATTGAACCAGGAGGAAATTCAGCCACTTAGATAAATAACAATGATTTGAAGGTGATGGTGGAAGCCAATCTGTGTCATACTACCGAAGAATTATCGGCATGCATCGGTGCCATTCTTATCCCGGGATCTTATAGGTCACCATTATTGTTCCATGATAACGTTATTGCTAAATGTGAAGCTCTTGAAACCGTTTAAATACTACAAGAACTGCAATTAGAAACCATCCGTCGTCTACCATACTACACTTTATCGGCAATTAGGTCAATGTTTTCCACGGAAAAAACTTCTCAGTAAGCAGAACAAAATTCCTTCCTCCAGTTAAATGATATTCCTATTAGATTGTAGAAATGTATAGACAACGAGGGTAGATACATTAGTTTAATTTTTATACAAATTAAAAAAAAATTACTTTAATATCGAATTCAAGCTTGACAGGCCAGGATCAGGCCTAGGATTGCCCAAATCAAAAACCTCGAAAGTTTTTAACTTAATATACAAGACCGCTCAGTACGAAATAGTTAGTGGACCAGAAAAACAACGTGTGCAAATTTACGGTGTGGTGAGATCTCAGATCTTTCGTTGAAATTAATCTAAGAAACTCATTGAAGAAACCATTAAGTTGAAGAGTATTTCGAAAACTGTGTCATGACTTGCGTTTCTATTTCAATACAAAACGGTATAAAGTCGTAATCAAACGTTACCAAGGCTGCAAAGTGGTCTCAAAGTATCGTAGCGTTTATTTATTGAGGCGTTTCTTGAACAGTGGGCATCGTCTGGTGATAATAACGCAAACATAAATGTAATAAGAGATGTAAAAGTTGTTCTAAATGAACATTTTATAGTTTTGCACTTTTCAGATTGTCCGAGCACTAGTTGTGCAATAAACATAATGCTCATCTAGGTAACAGCCAACCGAATAAATCTAATAAGAGCAACAACACACAACCTTTATTCGAAGGACAGATGCTCACTATCTTTCTCGACAATTTCACCTCGGCCAGACGTTGGACGAATGCTGGTGAGGGCTTGACTTGCCCTTGGAGGTGCTTCACAGTACCCGATAAGGTCGCAGAAGGCGCATCGCCTCTTGCGGGTGCTGAAATTTGCAAACCGTCGCTGCCGGTGAGAGGAGCTGGCGACTGGCTCAAGGGCTCCATTACGATATGAATCTTAACTTGGCCCCTCGTCATAACTATTTGAATAAATCGTAACTAATGGCTCCGATACTTGCTTATTGTACCCTTAAGGGTAATATTGAATGTGCCCACATTATGTAACATTTATTAGATTTATGGTCAGTGGTCACAAAATTCAAGTGTCAGTGACGCTCTTACTATAAATATAATATATTTAGAAACAACGCCATACATTATAAATTAAAAAATTATGGTATATCAAATTGTCTACCGGATAAGTAAGATACCTCATTGTAACGTTGAGTTTCTTTTTATTCCACCGCGCATCCAGACAAAACAGAGGGTTGCAACTAGCACTCAATCAAAATACCAAGGCAATATAATACTCACTTAAACTTTTGACGAGTTTTTGCCACGTATATCGCTTCAAATATAATAGATAGGTTCTCCCAAAGCCACGTGAATGATGGATCACGATTGGATCTCCCGCGGTGATCGATCAGCAACCGATGACTCGTCAGCCGTAAATTAATTAATTTACACCCCATTGATATTATTTTACCTAAGTTCAATGGTATCAAAACGATATTCTTGATTGGATGCAAATCATTGAGCTTATGTTACTTGCTTCCCCAATGAAATATGTTTACAAGATTCACCAATAAGTGTGCAAAAAGATACGAACAGTTATATATAGTAGGGGGATATCTATCTCAACACAGCTGCACTTCAAATATTGCAATTGAGTCCAGAGCCAATTAAATCTTATTCAATACTTTATGGTAACAAGTTGGCTTTGCGATGCCATTAGTTGTGCATATACCTATATCATATCAACCATATTTTTATGATATCTTTGATGGACCCTCACCGACATACTCGTAGTTCAATCATAGTACCTACTGTAATAAAAATTACTCGTCTTTGTGTTTTAGATTTTAGTACCTCTTTGCAGTATGTATACAGGGTTATTGAAAAAATGCTAACAATCTCTTAGGGTAGACTTCTGCTATTCCTAACAAACATATTGAGTTTTTTTTTGACGGAATAAGCACGAGGATCACCTGATATTAAAAGTCTCTGGTGCCTGTAATTTATTATTTCATATTTTTTATTACTTACCTCGATCTTCATGTAAATATTCAAAACTGTATTCAAAGGGAGCGCGGCGCGGTCCAGTGTTGTCGCGGCTGGCGCTCTTGGCTCAGAGTAAGCATTGTCGTTTACTACGAGACACAGAACTTAAAAGTGTCAGACAGTACCATTATTCCGTCAAATACATATAAACAAACAAAATTATAAGGGTTTTTTATTTCATCTCAAAATTTTTGTTAGGAATAGCAAAAGTCAACCCTAAGAGGTTGTTAGCATTTTTTCAATAACCCTGTATATGCAGTTATGAACCCGAGTTTCTTGCCCGTTCTCTTGGAGTGGCGCTATACCTTTTTTTGCTGAACGTGGCAGTACAATGTAGAATATTTCAATATTAAAATTTGTAATAAGTCAATTTTGACTTTCATAAGAGCGTCGTAGACGCCTAAATTGGATAAATGATTTTGACTGTGATTATGTAGTCCTTAAAGAATGTATTTTAGTAAAGGCGCATAAGAGATCACAGACGCCATAATTCACTTTGACATAAATGGCGCCCTATACACATGATAGATACTTCTTTTTCGATTATTAGAAATATCGATTTTTTGTTGCCATTAATTTTAAATCTTTTCTCTGTATTCCTATTGATAAAATGAAACAGTAACCAAGAATTCATATTTTCTTCTGCTGTCCGAAACTAACAAACTCGTTCGTTATCTATATCATTTTCTACATCTCAAAATGCCCCACCAACTTTAATTCTCTTCTGCTACATGTTTTCTTTTCATTTGTATATGATTTAAGTAAGTTTATAAAAACCAATAATGTTTGTCAATTTTGGGAATGTCTTTGTTTATGTGTATCTCCCACAGCCCGTAACCCGCGCCCCTGTACTTCGTGGGCGAGGCTTATTTAAGCGGTCTGCTTAGTAATGCGACATCGTTACAGTGTAAATGTGCTGATCTAATAAAATATAATATAAAAGAACTTTCTATATAAATGATAATTTTAGCAAAATAAATGAATTGAACATCAACAGTGAATAAAATTCTGAGTAAGTACCAAATTATCTTCAAAGTTCGATTAAATCGCACAAAAACTAGGTTATAGAAAAAGTTCTAAAGTAACAAAAAAAAATACAGACGAATTGAGAACCTCCTCATTTTTTACCTTCAAAAAAGGAGGATGTACTCAATTTGTCAAATTTTTTTTTAATAGGTTTATAAAAAACATTATGGTAACAGTAGTAGGGCCGTAATGGAAAATATTTAAAATTCTGTATTCCTAACCATCCTATATTGCTTTCATACGTAGCGTAGGCTTAGCGGCACGGTTATGCCGCTAAGCCTACACTAACGAACAAAATGTTAGTATTGGAGGGAAAAATATTTGCTTGATATAGATTAACGGAAACCGTAGACAAACATTCGATACATAACTTAGTAGGTTGTATCAAATTAGGCCTCGATCGGGGGGTCGTTTGAAAACAAGGTGAACCACTCGGACAGATACCCAGTCATCTGCCTAGGAGAGCCTTTGTTCAAGGTTTAGCCTTTTGCATGGTGGCAGGGCATTTTGCGGATGCCCGCCTGGCTAGCTACCAGCATCAAGTAGAAAATCTGTCGCCAAGCACCTAACAGTGTGTTCCGGCAGCTGTCCTTGAGAGCCAGTAATTCTACGTTAGCCTGAACAACATCTTCGACGACATCATCACTTACCATCAGTTGATATAGTGGTTAAAAACATTTTAGTTAATTAATCCAAAGGATCCGGAACTAGCAAATAACTGTGTTCGGGTGCCAATGGCTTCTCCCATCTATATTGTTTAATATTTTATGCTTACAAATTAATTTTAACAAATATTTATGTATATATGTTTAAGTATGATAATATAGGGACCCAGTTTTTTTTTTCTTTTCATATAACTATTTATCCATATCTTCATGGTCAGACGAACAAACGGCCGCGGCACGAAAACTAACTATTGGGCTCGCATTTGGTGAGAATCGCACATGGATATAGGGTTCGATTCCCGCTCTGGACAAGAATTTTGCTATCTAATAATGTGGAAATGTTATTAGAGGGGTCTTAATGTCCCGTACAGATTCCTCAAAAGATTTTTTAAGGTACCGAAACTTACGGGTTTTTTAACGATATCTTCTAATGAGTAAATGGTATGTTCTTATAAACTTAATATATTTAAGGACTTGACGGAACGCGGGTTCAAATCCCGCACATGACTTAATTGTTTTCTATCGTATATTTGTAATTTTGTAATGTAATCCGCATAGTAAGCGTTATTGCAAACATAACAGTATTAAAATTATAAGGCTGCGTCATCATTTACAGGTATAAAACCAATTGTGAAATTGGTCTTGTTTGTATTAAAACGTAAGTAGTACTATAGATGTCGCTCCATCCCAATACGATGGTTAAAGAACGATAGGAAAGATTTGAGTTATGACGTCATGTCATATTAGCTCAATTGGTTAGAGCATACCCCAGCTAAAGGGGTGGATGGACGTAGGTTCGAATCCCGCACATGACTTAATTTTCCTATCGTATATTTGTAATTTTGTAATGTAATCCGCATAGCAGGTGTTAATGCAAACATAGCAATACTTAAGTCCTCTTTGAGAAACATATTAATGAGATGTGAGGAGGTCCAATATACGAGCTGTAATGTGCCGCATTAAAGCATTCAATTTATGTTTCGAATTAATTTGAGAGCATTGATTGCACTCGCGTCTGAAATTTGATTTGTTGGAAATAGTAAATAGGGATTATTTACTGTCTCATTTAGTTGACTAAACTAAATATTGCAATTACTCAGCTTGATATGACGACAGCAGGGATTAATGCTCAATGTGTTAATCCCGACGGTGTTGCCACATCGACGATGGCGAGCGCTGGTCCACATAATCTATGTTTCAATGACTAATCAAAACTCTTTTTTTTAACAATATGATTTTTACTATATTTACATGAATAAACATTTTCTTTGAACAATACAATAATTTTTAATCGTAGTCTTGCGTAAGTGTATAGTCAAGTCATGTAGAATTCGTGTCAATTTATCACACTTAGGGCCTGTTTCAGAATGTTCGAGTAAGTTCCGGTTATACTAACCAGAAAATATTTAATACATAAAATACTATATTTGCGTTTCACAGTCATCGATTTGGCCTACCCATCGGTTAAAGCTTGAAACGCGCTGCATGTTACCTGTCAAATGACAGGTAACATGCAGCGCGTTTCAAGTTATTAATAAAAATTAAGTTAAATTAAGTTATCATTCAGTTATTTTATTTTCCTGGGTAGTATAACCGGAACTTCCTCAAACATTCTGAAACAGGCTCTTAAGAACACCAAAACTAATATTTCTTACTATTTGTCATGTTACTTTTAAATCACACCTATTCTAAAACCAAAATTGCCTTTATAGGACAGCGGAAACAAAATTCAATGCATTATTTTGAAAAGACGAGCAACAAATCTAAATTTTATTTTTACTATTATTAGATCTCGTAATAAATATACGTAAAATTAGTCTCAGTAAAGACCCAGCCATCTAGAAATGGTGGCAATAGATCCCACTTCAGAACACAAAAAGTATTTTTTTAAATAATATTTTATCTCAAAAAATGGCGCCTAAAAATCGCCTGTTTGTTTCTAATTTACTTTTATGAGCCTAGTGTCACTTGCGCTATTAAAACAAATCTAACGATATCTCATACATTCAAATTGGTTAAGCCGTTAAAAAGTTATGGTGGAATAAAGAAACTCATAAACATTACATACATACACACGTAAACCCTCAAAACATAACACTCTTTTTTGAGCACTCGTGTAATGAAACCGTAGAATGACAGAACTTTCTCCCCTTGTAATCAAATAACTATTCGGTAACAAGGCCCTCATCTCATTAAAAATTGTAAATTTATCCTTAGTGAAACATGAAAATATGACAAAACCATACCCACACTCGATTACGTTAACAAACACCATCTTGTCAAGGTTTTAATTGAATTTTTATCCATAATTTCCTGTCATAATATGAAAGATTGATTTAATACATTTTATTACTTTTATCGTGATATGGAGACCTACATGAGAATAGGCGAAAAAATTAAAATTTTAGCAAATCTTCTCTTAGAATATGGTTTGTTACGTAGTAGTTAAAAATATAAAACTTAAAGCGCTATATTGGTAGCTTACAAGATCAGAGCTCACTTACTTTTAAATAAATTGCCATCATCAATAACTGTTCAAGGGTTAACAGTTCTCAACGATTCAAAACTGAAACTTTTTCCAAATAAAATCTCACAAATTGACAAGACATAGATAGCAATTACCTATACATGCAAATCTACCATGTAAATCATCCAAAGTCTAGGTTTGCAGGCTATTAACCTTTGCCCTGCTATCATGCCCTTCAAGTCAAACGTCTGCGGGCATGCACTGGGTATGTACCTATATGATACCTTGTATGTTACTGTTCAGTTACGAATTTTACGATATCTGGAACTCCGTGACGATGTTCAATGTGAATAACGTTCATTTGAATAGCAGTCGAGTCGCTACCGTTTACGAGGGCAGGCCCCGTAATATATTTTCATTATGTTCCATTTATTCGTGGGTTGCCGATATTGACTCTTTATATGCTTACCTTCAAATGTTAACAACGTATTCCGATGGGTTCGCATCCGAATGTGTTGCTATTTCATTATATTTACATAATGTTTGAGTTCCCCGTATTGCGAACACGGGAGTTTTATTGTAATTCTTCTGAGAGTTTTAAATATTTAATTATACTGTCGTGTTGGTTTAAGACTTAATAGGTGTTTTGATCGAAATACGGTGTAGGCACACTTATGCAGCTATTGGATTTTGGTTTTAGGATTGGAACTATAGAGACAGACAGTGTATTGTCTATCTAACCGTTACGGACTATATGTATAGATACTTAGTTACTAGTTAACCCAAGTATTATTCAGCATTTTACTGAAGATTTATTTACCGTCGATAAGATTAAAGTGGGAAGAAAATCTGAATCGTAGGCGCGTCGTCTACTGTATAATTCAGTCTCGAAGCAATACCACGGGAAACCCACTAGAAATCCTAGCTGGATTTCTAGTGGGTTTCCCGTGGTATTGCTTGAGATTTTTATTTCTTTTTAGATGTGTGATTGCCACACTGACAGCTTCTGTATACTTTGTATGCTATGAATAGCCGCACAGCTTTACATTTAGTCCCCCGATCATTACTTGGTCAAGAATTGAAATTCTAAAATATTTTAATTCAATCTTCTTAACAGATGTCATAAAAAGTGACTTAGGAAAAATACATCTCATGAGCAGCATGCCTCCGCTCGCGTCGATGTGAGTAGTGATTGTAGGTAACTCTATATTTTACTAGAGTAAACCATTTTCGCACAGGTGATTAGTTACATGTTAATGAAGCTTCGATCAATAAATTTGGCCTAATATGCCATAAACCATAGAGATAAATTATAACATAAATAACCATACCATAAACGTATTTTTAATACTCTGTATGCTGTTGGAGTATATTAATATAATTCAGTAGCCACAAACTTCTGAATTCTAATTTTATATTACTCAGGCTATGAAAGTAAAAAGAAAAAAAATCACTTTATATAATTTTCCAATCTTTTGTCAGTAGATTACAATAAAAAATAATAAAGTCATTTAGCTATTTTTCAACTACTCTTATATTTTATTGAAAGCACAAGCAAGTACCTTGTTTTTCTAATAAGTTTATAAATACAAAATAACTAAGTCCATACACAATATGGATTTTTAATACTAATGTTATACTCGTACTCACGCTCTCAAATATGTACCAAAATATAGGTCTCTAACTTTTTTGACTTTCATAAACATGTAACTAATTAACTGTGGATATATTCACTCTAATCTACGAATAATATTTCGTGTTTATTTGTCGACTATGTATAATAATATGTATTACTGTACTGTTGGTGCACATCATATACTGTTACTGATCTATTGGAACATAACAGGCCTCCTTAACACATTATCACCTGATTACCCGAAATGTACTTACGAGAGCACGCCCAAGGAAACTTGACACATAGATAGATAGATAACACTTTATTGTAATTTTAAAATTATTAATATTAGTTACAAAAAATATTAAAATATCTTAAAAATAGTACAATCGGCAGCCTTATTGCTAGGCAGCAATCTCCTCCAGACAACCGTAACTTGGCGTCAAAAAGACCGCTGGACTAAAAACCGAAGCCAAATCTTTTTACAAATATGTCCTTGTGTTGCCCCATGTATGTTTGCGAAAGTTTATTTTTATTAGTTCTCGTTGACTGCTATGTACAATTAGAGAAGACGTATCCCAGATAGGCGGGATAAGCGACGAAAATAGAAAAACAAAATCCTAAACCCATAAGTAAGTAGTTAATTCAATACTATTATTTTGAAGCGCTCGAAGCGAAGTTTACTTAGCTGTTCTTAACCGATCTGCAAAGTTAAGCAACGTCGCCCGTGGTCATGAGTTGGATAGGTGACCGCTAGTGACATTACTACTGAGCGCTTCCGTGGTTCGGAGGGCACGTTAAGCCGTCGGTCCCGGTTGTTATCTTAGGATGACAGTCGTTATAGCATGTTGGTAGGGCAATTTGCGAATGCCCGCCTGGCTAGCTACCACCCTCAAGTAGAAAATCTGTCGCCAAACACCTAACGGTGTGTTCCGGCAGCTGTCCTTGAGAGCCAGTAATTCTAGGTTAGTCTGAACAACATCTTCGACCACATCATCACTTACCATCAGGTGAGATGGTGGACAAAGACTAACCGGTAAGGCATAAAAAAATATATATTAATTCGCAAATAATCAGTCCCGACGACTGAACCACAACATAAAAATAAATCCGCTCTACCTGATAATACTAAGTAACCAATGTCTATACGAACGTATTTATTAGACAGCTAGCTTGAAGCCAGGACGTTTCGCCAACCTTCCTAATGAAGCCATCAGCCAGGTGGTAGCTACCGATGACAGCCATTAGAGAAATTCGCCGAATTTTCGGCCTCACCCCTTCACCCTACGTGACTTGATGCCAAAACAGCGCGTGAGTAGCATAAAGGCTAACGGCAAGGACTTTTACACTTACCAAAAAGGGTCTGCGTTGTTAAAAAAATGGTCATTTCATACATAACTTTGGAAGTCATTGTGTCAAATGTAGCTGGATTTGCAGGAAAAATATTTAGATTACTTACAATGGTTAGTAACATTAAGTTCATGACGTTTTTGAACTTCGCCATCAAGGTTGTTTGGCTTCATTATGCTTCTTCTTCGAAAGCAATTTTGTGATTACACATACAAATTAACTTAATGTGTTAACTAAAAGATTTTAAAATACTATGGTATTAATTTGTTCAAAATAGTAACTGCTAAATATTTTAAAGAAAACTATTTTGAAATAAAAACGAAAATTATTATAGAGTTTTTTTTTAATGTTATTGTGAAGGAACAAGCCCGAGGTCCACTTGATGTTAAGCGGTCTAACCCCTGCCTATAACATATGCATTTCATCACAAGTCACGAATTGCACTGCGCCCGTCTCTTCGAGACATAGTTGTTAAGTCTCATGTGCCTGTAATTTCACTGGCTCTCAAGAAATGCGGCCGGAACACATCGTTAGGTGTTTGGCGACAGTTTTTCTACTTGAGAGTGGTAATTAGCCAGACGGGCAATCGCAAAATGCCCTTCCACCATGCGCTGAAGTTCACCCCGGAGGTGGGGATCGAACCAGGGACCTGCGGCACGGAAGTCCATAGCTATTACCGCTTGGCCATCATTGCTCCAAAGTTTAGATAACCTACAATGGTAAGTAACATTAAGTTCATTAGGTTTGGAACTTCGCTATCAAGGTTATTTGCTTTCATTGTGCATCTCCTTCGAAAGCAATTTTGTGCTTAGGGATGTAAAAATTACCGTGATGTTAGTTGCTAGTTAACGTTAAGACTTAAAAATACTATGGTCGTAATTTCTTTAAAATAAAGAATTTTTTAAAGAAATCTATTTTGAAATAAAAACGAAAACTATTTTAGCGGTGGGAAACTTTTACAGCTGATTTAGAGGTTAGCTTTTGTTCATAATTTAACGTGCTTATAAATGTATGTTGTTAACAGAGTAACCGAGAAGGCTCTTCAAAACTGCTGCCAGAGCACACTCATTGCTTTGCGATTTTTTTTACACTTGAGCTTCAAGCCATCCAGACTAGCATTTGCCGAAAAGCTCAGCCAAAACACGGTGAAGCTCAAGCCCGCGACAGTATTTGAACTACCCCCCTTGTTCTGCATTTCCTCATCCAAGGGTAATTCATTGCCACTGGATCATTACTGTCTAGACACCCCTCGACACACTAATATTTTTAGAAAAATGATAATAATCCTATCGTAAGCATTTTGTTTTGACGCGCTCGTAGCGAAGTTTGGTAAGCCGTTAAGAAACCGATCAGCTAAGTAAAGCAACGTCCGCCGCGGTCATGACTTGGATGGGTGACCGCTAGTGACATTACTACTGAGCGCTTCCGTGCTTCGGAGGGCAGGTCGGTCCCGGCTGTTATCTCAGAATGGCAATCTTTACAGCATGGTGGTAGGGCAATTTGTAACTGGCTAGCTACCACTCTCAAGTAGAAAATCTGTCACCACGCACCTAACGGTGTGTTCCAGCAGCTGTCTTTGAGAGCCAGAATTTCTAAGTTAGCCTGAAGAACATCTTCGACCACATCATAACTTACGGATCAGGTGAGATAGTGGTTAAAGACTAGCCTATCAACTCTAAAAAAACTATATGCAAATGTATCAACAAAGTTTTATATGGAATTTAGGCCGCAAGTCAGTCGTCTTCTTCTAAATACTTTTGTTCAACGTTAAGTCAGGCCGCCACAATACACATTATCACTTAAATAATGTTCAATCCACTCTATCAGTAATAAATATAAACTTAAACATCTCTAGACAATAATTTGCTTGACTAATTAATACTTCTTTGATGTAATAAAATACTAAACTAAATTGCAAACCAGTTCCTAACTACGAGCACCTGAAAATGTGTAACAACAACAAAACAGTATTGCTCCACTCTAAGTGGAAACTCAAACAATAACAATGTTGAACCCTCAAAATAGGAGTTGGTCAAACATTTCATTACAAAATTTTAACTGAGAATAATCAAATAATCCGTTTTATAGATTAACGGTTTTTATTACAAAATTACTAATTTACAAGAGGAAAAATTATAGTCATGTGCGGGATTCAAACCCGTAAGCTCCGTTTCCTATCGTAAAGTGGTATCCTCTGCCTATAACAGATGCATTTCATCACAAGTGGCGAACTGCACTGCGCCCATCACCTTGAGACAAATTTGTTAAGTCTCATTTTGCCTGTAATTTCACTGGCTCTCAAGGACTACTGCCGGAATACACCGTTAGGTGCTTAATAATCAAGCCCGCGGCGGGATTCGAACCATGGACCTGCTGCACGGCAGTCCATAGCCAAAGCCACTGAGCCATCACTGCTTCAAAACTAAAACTAAACTTTTCAGCTTTAAGGTTAACCTTTCATAAAATTCTTACTCTCAGGTTTTTATAAGTGATGTGGTCAAGGATTTTTACAGGCTTATTATTTATTAAAGTATCTAATGGCTTTCAATATCGGCTGTCGATTTAATAAGTCGGCTTAATATTTTAGAAAAACAATTAAAATATATAAAAAGTATATCTAGTGACAATTCCGTCCAATTTTCCTGCTTAGCCAACGTCACGTCTCAAACGCCAAAGCACAGGAATTTTTGACGCGCTTCGCTTCTACACGAAGCATCGTCAGAAAGTCTTGACCCTTCGTGCGCACGATCGAGTATGAGTTTTGCCTCGAGCTGTGGTTATGGATTTCCAGAAAAACTTTACATATGACTGGAAAACTTCAGAAAGTCTTCTGTTTATCATATCCTTTCGTTCTTCTTTCTTTGTGCTTACGACTACCTAAAGTCCTAAACTATCTTTTCTGATCTCTTATAATCCTTTCTTACTTCACGTATATTATTATGCGTTGCCATTTGTACTTTTTGGTTAGCTTTTGTGACTAACCAATCTAGCCATGCTTTTTTCTTTTCATCCACAGCCTTGTACATCTTGATCCAATCACACATTCTTTCGCATTTTTCTTAAGAGTCAATATGGGTTTGTTTCCAAATAACGCCTGAATCTATTCATTATAAAGAGTTGAGTAGAGTCTACAATTCTATATCATACCCTTTTCTACCCCTAACTTGTTATTCAGAACACGTAAGTAAATCAACTTGATTAGAAATGCGTTGACCTGTAATTCCCTCGGTTGCGTTCTGTTTATGATACCGACAGATGGTGCTGGTTTGTAATGATTTCCTCATTAATTCCTACTGTTCGGGTGACTAAAGTTGAAATTGATTACGGAATGGCACCTAACGGGTTGCGGCCAGGTTTGTTTGCTAAATACATTTCGATTATAGCATTTGTGATACAATTTTAGACTAGCTTTTGAATATTTGAGGTTTCAAATAGAAAAACAAAGTTTGAGGGACATTAGTAGCTACCTACTTCTATACTAATAGTACATCTATACTAATATTGTAATGTGGAAAATTTTGTATTTTTGTATGTAACGAATGAACATAAAAACTACTGGACCGATTTGAACAATTCTTTCACCATTAGGATCCTTCATTACCCTGATTATATGTTCATATGGCTAAAGAATATTATCAAAATATACTTATGTTTTTTTTTTAATTTTTGTTTAATAACCGTGCGAAGCCGGTGCGGGCTGCTAGTCTATTATATTTTACTTATGTAGATGGATTGTAAAATTATGACTTGATGTAGTATCTGATTCATCATTACCTATCTACATTAAGGTATTGAACAAATTACGGCTGGAGTTTTTTCATCTCCCCTTTTTTATAGGTAGGGTATAGACCTTTTGTCTATGGTTTGGATGTTCGGCGGTAAACTGGAACTGCGCTCTGCAAAATCTTGTGAGCAGTAGCATAGAGTATATTACAGTAGTGACACTACAGAATCTGGTGACGATAAAGATAACACAGATATCAAACGAAGTACAGAAGTGAGTAATAATATGGAGATATAAAAATAAACATTAATATGTTAACCCCAAAAGGTTAAGCATAAGTTCTAAGCATCCACGTTTCTTAGATCCGGTGTAATAGGGACAAATATATTGCCATTTACCGGGCAGAGAAGACTCTAGAGATAAATATTGGAAAAATACGCGACTGCCATATAAGCATTTCGTTATTGTCTCAGTGTGCAACCAAGAATATATTATTTGGACAGAGGAGCGCGTTTTATGTAACAATCTCATGAAAAGATAATAGCGCGCTCATATCCGTATATCTTCGGCTAGACATTTGTATTTTAGTTCCTAATTTATAACGCTCCTTTGCAAATAGACGGCGCCGTCTCTCCCGGCATCCGGGCCCAAAGCACAAAACATTGGACAAACAGTAAGGACTATGTTTGTTTTAAAAAACTTCTTGAAAATCATTACTGCATTGTACTTTAGTATCTGTTAATAGGTTGGCTTATTCTTTTGTTATTTATTTTTTGCGTTGGTTGTTTCTTCATGTTGACAGGGGCAATATTTTCAGACGCACTACCCGTACTTGCTCTTTATGTCGCTCTACATAAGAAAAAAAAGTCAAGACAAGTTCTAAGTAATTTATGAAATTTTTGAAAGCTTTCCTATTAAAATATGGTAGTCTCGCATTCATCAAAAAGGATAAAGCGCCACTGCAAAAAAAAGAAGCAAGAAACTCGGGATGTTCTATAATGTCCTTAATTATTCTACAATAATAACAAATATGTTGAAAATATTTTAAGAAAACATAAAATTTATATTTTAGAAAAATACTTATGTAATATAAAATTTATACCTAGTGACAATTCCGCCTCATTTTCCAGCTAAGCCGACGTGAAACGCAACGCAGCTAAACTGGAAGAATTTTCGACACGTTTTGGTTCTACATGAATCATCCTCAGGAGGTCTTGGCTCTTCGAGCTCATGATCGAGAATTTAATAGAAAAAGAGAAGAAAAGAGTAACTTGATTGTCGGCTCGAAGAGCGCATTTCGTACAAACTGCTATTCCATTGCATGACTTCATAAATTATTTTATTAACATTGTTAACAATGTTCAACAAAGTTAATAAAAAAAATTCAAAATCTGTAATGCCTTTACTGATTATATAGCATCTTAAAACATAGGCCAGCATACCTAATAAATTCAAACGGTCGCTCTTATGGGAAATACCACCGTTCTTTTATTGGAATCTTATTGAAAATTAATTATAGGTACGTGCTGATATTTTCTCTAAATGGAACCTTAATACCTTATTCATTGAATTTTCACAAATGGATTTGTGATTCGTTATTGTAAATTGAATAAGTTAATTATAAGAAGTAATAAATTTGGTAAACATGATTCAAAGTTAGAAAAGTGTAATATTATATAAAAGTGTAAAAAGTAGTAAGGCATTGTTTGAGCAATTAATTTTTATCGTAAATATTTTCCGTGTTTTGTAAATTAAATCGACTTTTTAAATTTATATATATTGCCTTGTTTCCTGCAACTGTGGTTTACCAACTTGTGGTAGGGTCTTTGCCCCTTACAATCTATACATGCCAGTACTTTCAGTATCTACAGCTTTATAATGTTATCTTATTGGAGCATTTCGATTGTATGCCAAAGCGCTACGGTTTAAATTAAGTTGGAGTAGATATACTTACCAAACTATCTCCTCTGATTGTTCGTCGAAGTTAACCACACAACTTCTCACTAATGAATGAAGACTTCGCAAACTAATTTGCCGCCATACCGCAACGACTTCACCGCTTCTGACTATTAATATTGTCTGTAGAAAGGTAAAAAAACTGTTGAACTTTGCCTTTGTTGAATTGCCGTGCTGTCCAAGTTATAATTAAATAATACGTACGACTTTTCCTGCACTTGTTTGGACTGTAGGGGGTTCTTTATTATCTTTTAGTGCATTTTTTACTGTCACAAATAAGGACACCTACATTATCTATAATGTGTTCATTGTTCATCAATAATTCCTAACTAATAGAACATAACATACTCGAACATTTTTATATCCATTTTAATATTTTATATTTTTGCAATTATGCATACAGCGCGGATTACATTACAAAATTACAAAGAGACGAATTTAGTTGTAATACACATAGCTTAATTTTGTAATGTAATCTGATTAATAAAATAAAATTAAATTGCAATAACATGTGTGCAAAAATAGTATAAAACGAATTGCAAAAATTAGTCTCGTTTGTAGTACAACGTAAGTTGAACTATAGGTGTCGCTCAGATGCTTAAGAATGAGAGGACAAATCAGAGTTATGAGTCATATGTCATGTTGGCTTAGCGGTCAAAGCATATCCTGGCTAAAGGGGTCGATGGCGCGGGTTCGGAACGCAAACATGACATTCATTTTTCCTCTCGTAGTAATTTTGTAATATTTATTAACCACATTCTCTAACAGGTGATATAGTAGCTAAATGAATTCATCACCATCACTAGCACCAACCGGAAGATGTCTACTGCATTTTCAATCGTTTTTCGACACTTTAGTGTACCATAATATTTTAAATTTTTGTTTGTAAGTATATCTGTCCTCTACCCTTATACAGGGTTATTGGTAAATGGCTTACAACCTCTAAGGGTTTTCTGGTAGTTCTAACAAACATTTTTTATTTTTTTGTATTTTAATGCTACTCCGAGCCCTAAGAGCGCCCGTCGTGGCAGCACTGGACCGCGCTGAGCTCCCTTTGAATAGAATAGAATATTTACATCGAGCAAAGTAATAAAAAATATGAAATAATACATTACAGGCACAAGAGACTTTTGACATCAGGTGATCCTCGTGCTTATTCCGTCAAAAATACATAAAAAACTTAGAAATTAAAAAATGCATGTCATAATGTTTGTTAGGATTAGCAGAAGTCAACCCTTAAAGGTTGTTAGTCATTTACCAATAACCCTGTATACTACTTTCATCGTGCGCGGAATCTTTTAAAAAATCAGTATGGCGGTGCACGGCTGGTCGATATACAACAAATGATCTATTCCCTTGGATAACTTAAACCTTCTTATGAAAAAACTGTGTATTGTTTTAATTTAAATTTTAAATACCCATCCTGATTTCATTCAAATAATATGGTCACTCTAACTAGCGAATCCTTAAGGAATATTGAAAATTAGCTTTTTTTATCGCCAATAATAGGTAGCGATGAATTGTATTATATAATTCAGAAGTTATTACGACTAAATGTCAGTGTAATTGACTTATGATTTTGTTGTGATTTCAGGTAGGTACAATAAATTGTTGTATGCAGGGCGTCAGGATTGAGGAACCAATTTATATGAGTTATTTTACCAAATTTACTCAGGTTTACTACTCTATTCCTATATTACAAATTGGAACACACTCTCTCTCTCTCTCTCTCTACTAAGCTATAATTTAATAAAGTTGAAATAGATTGGAAATCCAACCTCTTATATATACAATGATGGCTCAGTGGCATTGGCTATGGACTCCTGAGCAGCAGGTCAATGGTTCGAATCCCGCCGCGGGCTTGAGCTTCACCGCATGGCGGGCATTTTATGGCCCGCCCGGCTAGCGACCACTCTCAAGTAGAAAATCTGTCGCCAAGCACCTAACAGTGTGTTCCGGCAGCTGTCCTTGAGAGCCAGAAAAAATACAGGCACATGAGACCTAACAACTGTACGTCTCAGTGTGACTGGCAAAGTGCAATTCGTCGACGAAATGCATCTGTTATAGGCAGGGGTTAGTCCACTTGGGGGACCCCCCACAGTGCTTACGTCCTCGTCGTGTCCCCTGGAAACGACCCAGTTCTGACCACCGTAACGGAGTGGCAGACTGGGCTCGGCTAAAGTGCACTGTACGTCGTAGAACTCATTGCGGCTTATCTACGACACTGGCGGAGGCAAACATGCCTAAACCAGCGCGGGACGCCTCCGGGCGTTTCTTAAAAGGCCCTTCTCAGGGCCAACCAAAGGGCCCTTCGCAGGGCCATGCCAATGAGGCTGCATCGGTGTCTGATGCGAGCCGCGCACCATCCGTGGTTAGCGTGTTTGCTCGGCCGGACGAGTTTTCGGACTCCGACGTCGAGTCAATCATGTTTGAGTCAGATGCTTCTGCAGCGACAGCGGAAGGTCGCCAGCAAGCAAAGAAGCGGGCCTTCTTGAAAGGCGAGTCTTGCTCCTCGGACTCCAGTAGGAGCAAGCCCAAGAAGCCGAAGGCTAAAAAGCCTACCAAAGTAGTTGCGGACACCCACGACGTGGGTTTCGCCGATGCTCAACGCCAGCTGAACCTGGCTCGGCGGGCGCAGCTCCAACAAGACCTGGAGGAAAAGGTCGCTGCCAAGGAGCAGCAGGCGCACACCGCGCGGGCAAAGTCCGGATATGGCGCATCTATAGTGCTCTACTCGGACCACTCCGTGACCGAGCTGGAGCGCATGGCGCAGGAGGACGAGGGAAACTTTAAGGGTCCGTACCGTCTTTTCAGAAGTCCCTGAAGTGCAGGGTCGCAAGTATGCGCGGCATAATCCGCGAACGCACCGCTACGGACGAAACGCGGCAACTGCAGGCAAAGGTCAACCGCCTGCAGTCGGAGGTCAGCCAGCTGCACCAAAAGCTGGCTGAAGCCACGGCCCGGCCAATCCAGG
The DNA here is from genome assembly GCA_963890685.1 of Plagodis pulveraria. Classification (NCBI taxonomy): domain Eukaryota; kingdom Metazoa; phylum Arthropoda; class Insecta; order Lepidoptera; family Geometridae; genus Plagodis; species Plagodis pulveraria. The sequence goes on from OY982961.1 coordinate 13,694,284, forward strand.
CCGACCCGATCCCAGCGGCTGACGGCCCCACCTCCTCCAACCTTGAGGATATAATTCGCAAGGTCGTCATGGAGGAAAGGGCCTTCACGAGAGCCTGCTTCGCCGGCATCGAGGACAGGCTCTTGCCGGAGAGTCGCATCCGTCCGCTACTTGCGGCGGACAAGAGGCAGAACAAGCCGGGGCCGTCCTCCCAAAAGGAGGACACATTTCTACCCTCCTCCACCCCATCCAACCAACCTTGGACGGAGGTGGTTAGGAGGGGGAAGGGCAAGGCCAAGACGAAGGCGGCCGCTCCCCCTGTCATCCCCACAACCACCGTTCCCTGCCCGTCCCAGATGACCGGCAAGAGGAAAGGGAAGGGGAAAGGAAAGAAGTCGGCCTCGAAGCCCTCCTCCGCTGCTCCGGCAGCCAAAAGGGCCCCCGCCAGTGTGGGGAAACCTAAGCCCCTGGTTCCCCCTAAAACCGCAGCCGTTGTGGTGACGCTCACCGTGGAGGCTGCGGACCGGGCCGAAACTTATGAGTCCGTCCTGAAGCGAGCCCGTGCCAGCGCCGACCCGACCCAACTGGGGATCGGAGCAGTCACACGCCGTCGGACTAGCGCCTCCACGCAAAGAGAACGGCTCCGGGGCCAGACGGCGTCCCCGCACGGGTGGTTGCCATCGCCGCACTCCAAATGGAGGAGAGGTTTCGGGACCTATTCAGCGCGTGTTTCACGTCTGGTAGGTTCCCGAAACCATGGAAGGAGGGGCAGTTGTGCCTCCTCAGAAAGGAGGGACGCCCGGCGGACTCTCCCTCGGCATACCGGCACATCGTATTGCTCGATGAGATCGGTAAAATGTACGAGGGGATCGTCGCAAACCGGCTCAACGAGCACCTGCGTAGGGTCGGGCCGGATCTGTCGGACGCCCAATTCGGCTTTCGAAGAGGGCGTTCGACTGTGGACGCACTGGCCCGACTCAAGGGCCAGGTGCAGGAGGCTACGGAGGCAGGGGACGGGGTTTTGGCTGTGTCATTTGACATAGCCAACGCCTTCAACTCCGTCCCCCACTCGACAATCATGGAGGCGCTCCGCTACCATGGAGTGCCTGAGTACCTGCTTAGTCTCCTGGCCGACTACTTGGGGGACCGAGCTGTCCTCCTTGTGGATCGCACGGGACAGCTCCGCCGGTACGATGCGGGTTCCGGTGTTCCACAGGGGTCTGTCCTGGGACCACTCCTGTGGAACATCGGATTCAACTGGCTCCTGCGGGGTAGTCTCCTCCGTGGCACGAGTGTCATCTGCTATGCGAATGACGCGGGCATTCGCAAAATACCCTACCACCAGGTAGGGTATTTTGCGAATGCCCGCCTGGATAAGCTACCACCCTCAAGTAGAAAACATGTCGCCAAGCACCGAACGGTGTGTTCCACCAGCTGTCCTTGAGAACCAGTAATTCTGGGTACAACACTAAACAACAAGCTTGAACAACATCTTCGACCACATCATCACTTACCATCAGATCAGATAATGGTCAAGAGCTAACCTATCAGGTATACATAAATAATAAAGGTAAGTATTCACTTATAAGGTAAGTATTCACGCTAATGCTTAAAGGAGGTAGTGTAAGTACCTTTGGAGTGTATTCACTTAAATTAGAGCCAGCTTTGTAAGCCGTTTACGTCGTGGAGTGGTTCACGATACTCTACGTAACTTGAACCGCCTTCGAATAGTTGTCACAACCAATTATTCTGGAAAGTCTTACATTTAAAATTCTGATACACGATTACTTATATTGAGTCTAGCAAACTTTCTAGAATACCTGCAATTTTACACTCCATTCCACACGACCTTTAGTACCTATAAATTAAGTAAAAGTATAGACAATTCTTTAAAAAAATATATATTTACGAGGGTAGTTTGATGACCACCCCGTGGGGTGTCGGGTTAGAATAGCACCCCTTTACCATATCTTCGTGTGGGTAGTGACGAAAGGAAAAATATCGGATAGTGTGGAGCAGCGATGAAGAGCTGACATCTAACTTGAGCCAGCTGCGCGTGGGGATGATGGCAAACTTGAAAATCTGTCGCCAAGCACCTAACGGTGTGTTCCGGCAGCAGTCCTTGAGAGCCAGTGAAATAACAGGCAAAATGAGACTTAACAACTATGTCTCAAGGTGATGGGCGCAGTGCAGTTCGTCACTTGTGATGAAATGCATCTGTTATAGGCAGAGGATACCGCTTAACATCAGGTGGGCCTCGTGCTTGTTCCTTCAAAATAACATTTAAAAAAAACCTTTTCTCCCATAATGAAGGAGGCATTTGTTCAATGGTGGATGTCAGAGCTGTTGATGGTGATAATATTGATGACTATCTGATCACACTTGTAGCTTTGCGTGATTTGTGGTGGCGCACAATCACACAGTGGCGATTTTGTCTCAACTCCAAGCCGTTCAGTATTCTTTGTATGTAAGGATGAATAAATGCATCTCAAAATTGAGATTCATCTTAAGATGTAGTTTCTGACAGATGTTCCATACACTAACCGTCAAAACTGTATCTTAATATTGATCTCAACTTAAAGATGCAGTTATTAATACCAGCCTTAGACTCTAACTGTTTGAGTGTAAAAATTACAATATCTATTTACGTTAACAATCAACAAGAAAAATAATATTTAAGTTAATACTTCATTCTAGATTTATACAGGGTCATTGGTTAAATGCTAACAACCTCTTAAGCTTAACTTCTGCTAGTCCTAAAAAAAACTAAATTGTTTCTTAGGACTAGCAGAAGTCAACCCTAAGAGTTTGTTAGCATTTTACCAATAACTTTATAGTAATGTTTACCATAATTATAATAACAAACTCTAAGAAATGTATCTTTCACATGTTAATCGTACGTCAAACAAAAAATATGGTAGCAGACTGTTTAATAAAAAAACATGTCTAAAATGACACCACAAATTACTACCATGTATGTTGTATGGTGGTAGAGCATATTGCGAATGCTCGCCTGGCTATCTACCATCCTCAAATAGAAAATCTGTCGCGCAACACCTAAGGCTGCGTTCCGGCAGCTCTCCTTATCAGCCAGTAATTGTAGGTTAGCTTGAACAACATCTTCGACCACATTATCACTTACCATCAGGCGATATAGAGGTCAAATGCTAGCCTATCAGCTATAAAATAATACTCTCACTTGCACACCATAGACATTAATAGTCTGTTAAATGACCTAGGATTCTATTATGAAAAATACTTAACTTCTCTTGAGTATCTCAGTTAGAGTTCTGGAACTCTACGTCATCTCCATCTCCGAAGGTGAGTAATTGGTCGGTTATAAGAGGGACGCTTGCTCGTATAGGTTTTTTTTATAGTTTAGTATTATTTTTACTTGTTTTTCTTTGAATATTTGTATACTGATGAGCACAAAATGTTGAATTTGATAAATAAAACTGCCTTATAAGTACTAGGGGTAACATTTTACAAATTATTGGACCACATTTTTTTTTGTTCCGGTCGTAAAATAAATTTTGTACTCCAATAATCCCGTGAAAAATAGATAACTAAATAAAAAATTAATAAAAAGATGACAGACAAGACATTTTTCTATTAAGGTATGGAACTGTAAAAAATATACATGCTCTGCGATTTTAGATTTATTTCTTTACTAAACATGATTATAAAATAATTATTTCACAAAATGGCGTCACAGCCTAATATTGCGTCAGAGCGAAAAATTTAAAAATATGTATGTACATATTACGGTTTTCAGTTAAGAATTTATTATGATCTGGAAATTGGAGGAAATAGTAGGAAGTTATTAAATTCACCAGTAAGTAAAATATTCTATTTACTTACCTATTATAGCATCTTCCTCGTATACTTACTAGACTTTCAAAATATATAAAATTACTTGCCCACAACATCGAAGTTACAAACCACATTAAAAATATATAAAATTAGACTTTCAAAATATATAAAATTACTTGCCCACAACATCGAAGTTACAAGCAACATTAAACATATTACGATGCTAAACGTTTTCATGTGTGGATACTAACAGTACCAAATTTTATTCTTAGAATACGGTATATCTTGGTCCATCTTAATTTTTCTGGCTCCTTACTTGACCTTAGAGCTTATTTCAGCTGCAGGTAATAGTTACAAACTAATAAGCTAAAATAAAGTACTACCTAAACCCAATCATTAATATGGTACAAAACTGTTTAATTTTAAAGGTAAATATGGAATTTACATGTTTTTTTTTTTTTATGTCTGTTAGGTTTGCCTTTGACCACTATCTCACCTGATGGTAAGTGATGATGTGATCGATGATGTTGTTCAGGCTAACCTAGAAGTACTGGCTCTCAAGGACAGCTGCCGGAACACACCGTTAGGTGCTTGGCGACAGATTTTCTACTTGAGGGTGGTAGCTAGCCAGGCGGGCATTTGCAAAATGCCCTACCACCATGCTATGACGATTGCCATCCTAAGACAACAACCGGGACCGACGGCTTAACGTGCCCTCCGAAGCACGGAAACGCTCAGTAGTAATGTCACTAGCGGTCACCCATCCAACTCATGACCGCGCGCGACGTTGCTTAACTTTGCTGATCGGTTGAGAACAGCTTAGTAAACTTCGCTACGAGCGCTTCAAAGCGCTCGTAGCGAAAAGTTAATGATGTTTGTAGCTTTTATTTAATGATGTTACAGAATAGAGATGTAATAAGCACATCGATGATGACAAAATATTCTAAAACTAACACAAACTTGAACTTACAAATATTCTAAGAGTCTTTAAGATATTTATATGTGAAACAAAATTGTGTACATTAAAACAAACTTAACGCGTTAATACACGTTTATTTTACGTCAGAAGAAGCTTGTTTTGTGCATGAAAATAAATGTTAAAATTTTTATTTGGTTGTATAATTTAATAGGATTATCTAAGTTATATGACGCTGTTGAATTCACACGTACATCGTTATTTGATGAATAGTGTATTTTTTTTGTTTGAGAAAATATGCTATGTTAATTTCTAATTGTGCTAAATATGTTTTATCAATATCGAATGTAGGTTCGTAAATCATCTGAGTAGAAATTATTTATGTTTGCTTATTTCTACTCAGATCATAGAATGTATAATAAATAATAATTGTACGTGTAATTCAAAACCTTTAATCGCCTCTTTATTCTAGCCAGGTTTGGCAAGAGATGAAGACACAGAAAATAAATTAAAGTTTTTAGGATTTGTAAAATTTAGGCACTTTGTTCTCTGAAACTCATCTTGATTTCGCCATTTTGAATTTTTGTTAGCTCTCATGAGAACGCTTTCCCGATTTGCTTTGTTTTTTTTTTTCAAACACCCCATATTTATTTCATAAAGTTTAAAAAATACCATACCAGTCTTACATGACCTTCCGCTTTTCTGCTTTAATTTTGTCCGTACTCAGAAGAGAGTGAGGGACTCTATTCGTTCTCCAAAAACTTTTTTTTGGAAAATATTAATTTACATGCTGACTTAACATTTGTGCCTATGTAAAGTTAGATAAAAATGTAAACTTAGACAAAGTCATACAAAAGGTAAAGTCATTATTAGAAATATTGAATATAAATAAGGGTGCGTTTATTTTTACTATTACAATAGAAGCAACAATGTATGTATAGGTAAATTAGAAGACAGAAATAGGCCGTGCAGCTTAACCATATTCGGTAATTTGTTTTTATTTGTAAATTGATACTATATAAACATTTTTTTTGCTCTTGATAGGTTAGCCTTTGACCACTATCTCACCTGATGGTAAGTGAAGATGTGGCCGAAGATGTTGTTCAGGCTAACCTAAAATTACTGGCTGTCAAAGATAGCTGCCGGAACACACTGTTAAGTGCTTGGCGACCGATTTTTTACTTAAGGGTCGTAGCTAGCCAGGCAGGCATTAGCAAAATACCTACCACCAAGCTATAACGACAGCCATCCTAAGACGACAACCGGGACCGACGGCTTAACGTGCCCTCAGAAGCACGGAAGCGCTCAGTAGTAAAGTCACTAGCGGTCACCCATCCAACTTGTGTCCACGGGCGACGTTGCTTAACTTTGCTGATCAGTTAAGAACAGCTAAGCAAACTTCACTACGAGTGCTTCACAATGTAATTTAAGAAAAATAAAGAGGCGACGATTACAAAATCAAACTACTGCCACTGTTGATATGGTACCTACCTACATATCAGAGCGCGCTGCTGGGTGCGGTAAAATCCAAACTGTGACTAAAATGCCCAAAAATTAGAAATTACAATCTTTTCATATAGACCTGATGAAAATAATGTATTAAGCTAACAATAAAGGTGTTAAATAAGGTCATAATAATTGTAAAACTATGCCATGACATTTAAAAGTTCGAAAATGATTCCAAACTCGCCAGCCCCGGCCTTGAATCACCGAACTCAAAGAAGCCCGATTCTTTACAAATAGTGACGGAGCCAGGGCCACATAACTTCACTCTAATGAATGAGGCATCTCTCGCGATGTGACCTCTTTGCGACTAATGAAATTGCGATTCCAGGAATTCACAGAATGGTAGAATACGAGGCGAGATGATGCGAAATGTACCTAGCGAAGTGTGAAAATGTAATTTTGATCATTACTCCCGCTTTATTTGTGACTGTAGTGGAAGGTTATTGTTATTTGTTTCCGCTACACGCCACAAGCGCCTTAATGCCCTTCTTAAGCGTCTTCATTATAAAAATATAAACGGTCTCAAGCCATACGCATATTTTTTTACTAGAGAATTCTTCTCAATGTGTTTTGTAGGGTAATGTTAGTTCGTCCAAGTTTTTACGATATAAATATTATCATCATAGGGTTGATTTTTTTTTTACACTGTACCATCTTCTAATACTAAAAAGTGCAAAGTTTCGTTTTTATATTCCTCCTCGTAGCCATGTGACACCATTTTTGAACAGACATTACACCTTGAAGATGAAGTCTCGTCGAAAACGTCACATGGCGTGCCTTCTTTTCGGGGTTATTATTAACTATAAAGTTCCTCTTTATCCATTTAATAAGCTCAAATTTTTGTGCGATGATAGCCAGCGCTCAACTTGACATGGATCTCTTCAACTGTCTATACCACGTCACCGCACAACGAGTTTCAAAGGTGGATTCCGTTATGCGGCGACAAAATGCTGGAAGAATCTCCCACCACCAGTAAAAAAACTATACAAAAATTTAGGCTTAAGTTAAAAAAATATCTAATAGATGACCAGGTACAACACGGTAACATTAAAATAGATTTTTCATTTATTTAATTGCCATTATTAAAATAATTTCAGCATTAACACTTTGGATTTATTATTTTTACAGATTTTCCACAAACAAGAAGTTGTAACCTGTTCTATTGTAATTTTCTTAATAGTTATCTGCTAATCCCATAAACTTGTCTTGTCCTACAAATAATTTTATGTAAATTTTAATTAATTTAAAGTAAAATATTTTCTATTTCTACACCTCGTATCGATACTATCAGAACGATTCAAGCTATAGTTAACAAATTTATACTTGAATAATGATATTGTTATATCCTAATGTATACTAATATTTATATTTTATTAATCATTATATATTTATTTATATAATATATATATATATATTGATTTATTTATATTCTTTCTATGTATTCCATATTATATATATATATTAATTATATAAATAATCTTCATGTAGGAAATTTACTAAGAAGGTGCTATTGTTAGTAATGTAATATTTAGTATACATTTATTTTTGTTTGTTTGTATATTATTTAAGAAAAATACAATGTACACTTTTTGTGAACGTTACCCGCAAGGCTTTGCCTGAAAATCAGCGTCGGGTGTCATCTGTCACATGTGCTGAGGCAAGGCCTTTTTGACAACAGCATATGCACTTTGTTTTTATTTTTATGTACGTTTTATTTGTATTAATGTTGTGTCAATTAAATGGCTTTTCTTTCTTTCTTTCTTTCAAAAGTATGAAATTACTTTTGGAATTCAGACCGTGGAAATAGGATCTCTGAGTTATTTGAATAAAACAAGTTATTTAAACTTTTCAGTGTTAGAATAACATACATTTATTTAAAAAAAACTACGTGGTAATGTGCATGATTCACTAATTCACGTTTATTGTCATACCTACTTCCCATGGGGTGCCGGGTTAGGATATCATCCTCTCATTTCTACCTGTGGGTGTCGTAAGAAGCAACTAAAGGTAAATTACCGGAAGGTGGGCAGCAGCGCTTTCTGAGGAACTGATATACCCAAGACACCTATCAAGCATGGGGATTATGAGAAACCCCTCCAAAATGAGGGAGATTGTGATCAGCAGTGGACAGTACGGCTGATACTGTATACAGTACAGTCATAGCTACTAATGCGCATTTAAACGTTCGCGGCGTCTCGCGAGCACTCATGTTTTTTTTTATGCTTGATAGCTTAGCCTTTGACCACTATCTCACCTGATGGTAAGTGATGATGTGGTCGAAGATGTCGTACAGGCTAACCTAGATGTACTGGCTCTCAAGGACAGCTGTCGGAACACACCGTTAGGTGCTTGGCGACAGATTTTCTACTTGAGGGTGGTAGCTAGCCAGGCGGGCATTCGCATAATGCCCTACCACCATGCTATAACGACTGCCATCCTAAGACAACAACCGGGACCGACGGCTTAACGTGCCCTCCGAAGCATGGAAGCGCTCAGTAGTAATGTCACTAGCGGTCACCCATCCAACTCATGACCGCGGGCGACGTTGCTTAACTTTGCTGATCGGTTAAGAACAGCTAAGTAAACTTCGCAACGCGCTTCAGATGCCTAAAGAATACTGTCTTGAATACCTTTCATGTTATATTATCTTGTTTTACAGTTTCAATAAATTTAGTACATGAAGTATACTGCAACGAATGTATGTACCTTCATGCCGGTCAGTCTCTTGGCTTAAGAATATTTATAAGGACTGTTCCTTATCCTCATCGATGTAGTAAAAAGCGACTCCGGTAAAAAATGCGCTTAATGAGCAGCATGACTTCAATCACGTCGACATGTGTGGCGTATTGTTACAAGAGGTTTCCTTACCATTACGCCCTTATTACTCGAAATGTTGCGGGTCTTAAAACCAAAGCCAAAACTATTAACGGTTACGTCCTTGTGTCGGCCTGAGTGTTGTCGGTACATTATACATTTTTAAATAATATGTAGTTATAAATTGTCTTTAGTGTTGATAGAGAAGAAATCTTGCACCGACGCCACATTAGTGGAATAAGGGCAGGACGATAATGCATAAAATATATTATGTACGAGCTTAAAACAAAGGTATAAAAAAACCACCAATAGATTTAGACGTTCGAAATTTATCTTCGATAAGTTTCATAAGCTTTAATTTTATAATTATGTACTAATTCCAAACTTCCTTGGGACCTTAAGCTTAAGATAAAAATAAAACCAAAAAAATAATATGGTAAAGCGGTAAGATTGTCATATGAGTCACTGTAACAGATGTTAGTTGGCAGGATGGCATTCTGGGTTGGTCCAAATATAAAAAAACCTTCCTTAGGAATGCTTTTGATAGTAGTAATAGTATATATATTTTATATAATAGGTAGTTATTTCGCTACTTTCAAGTATAACATAGGATAGTAAGGAACCCTGTCGTGTGCCCCATATGCAGCAACTCCCCACTCGCGTAAAGGTGTGTGATGGCGTGCTAATTACTCGCATTTGTTGCCTAAATAGCCACACGACCTTCTAACGGAAAATATACTGAAAAATCCTTTATAACTGAACGGTTTTTATTAGACCCTATTAGGAGTAAAAATGGTAGTACCTATTTTAAAATTAATGTATCTTTTGACGTCTTGCTTAGAATGCAGAGCATTTTAATGAGACAAAGTTGTAATGCATAAAATCAAAGCTCTGTTTTCAAAGGAGATGATATACGTACACTAATGGCCAACGATCCTGCAATATCACAGTTTCCTCTTTCCATACATTCAAATCTGAAATCCGGCACTACCGAAACTTTTACAAGGTTTTACTCTCGACAAAAGAGGCGAACCACTCTGAATTTCAATGAAAAAATAAGGATTAGAGCTTAAATTTGCATGCGGCACGTCCATGGTAAATTATCGGGTGTTTGGCGGGAGGCCAGCGATGGTTACCGGCCGTATTACGGCTTGTGTAACGCAGCCGTGATCGGATTTAAACTTGGAATATCCAAATATTCAATATCGGCGAAATTTCATATCCTCTTCGGTAGATAACATCGTAGAGTTTCTTTTTTTTTACAAAACTTGTCAATGTATTTGAACGTTTTGGAATATCGAACAATAGTAGGCTAAATGCGTCGATCTTAAGTAAACTGATATACAGGGGATTTCCATGGACTAATTACGCAATATTTAGGGGCAAGAAAACTTGCTGAGGATTTTTCCAGACATTGACTTTTAAAAACTTATTATTTGTGTATCGTAGCGTGTGTCGTAGCATCGATTTAAATGAATAAAAATTAACATAGATTACGCTCTAATATCACGACAATATTTGGAGAAAATGAAATATAATGCACACAGCTACACTTCCACTGTACATATGATACGTTTTGATGAATGCCAATTATAGTACCACCAACTTAACTGTGCAGATCTCGAGGGCGCTACTGGTCAAGGAAATCAACTACAAACTGTCACAATTTCAGGGTATTTTGTAGTTCTTTTTTCTGCCACCTGAACAGATAAGTTGGTGGGACTGTACAGGAAGACAATCATGCATTAGACGCACACTAATATACTCAATCAGGAGACTTCGCCGGATTTGATATGGCCATGTTCGGTGTAAGGGTGCTGTTTCTCTCGTATCTCATAAATTAAATTTGCAGATTTTGCAGAACTAAAAGTATGGTTCGGCGAACAAAGTTTGAAGCGAATCACTTTAATTTTGTCCGACTACAGATTACTTAGGACTGGATTATCGGGTATTTTCTGGTGCTTTACAGAGAGTGAGAGGGTGGCGATCTTCCGTAGGGCTAAGGCAGTCATGTTATCAAATCCGCCCCTGGGCTTCTACTCTAATTCGTCGAAGTATCGTACTTCGGGTCCGAAAGATAGGTATCCGCAAAACACGTATTGACTTACTTTTGTTTAATTCGTTCGTAGCATAGCCTTGCAAGCATTTGCCTTTGTAGATTCGGTTTTTTTTTTTAAATCAGATTTGAATGGTTTTAACATTTTCTAAATATGAAATTATATTTTATTCGTTTGCTTTTAAGTAGTCAAAGTCGAGTTCTAAATATGCAGACAGAGCACAAATAATAATGAGAATATAAATTCCTATGGAGAACAAAGACATTCACGTAAGTTCTAAATATCTAACCTGTATTTTCTAGAGCAGTGGCGACACCTCTCGCTGAGCTCCATAACTAGCATTCTCAGACTCTTACCATGGGAAAATGTTCTTTAATTTATCTCTTTTAAGACTTAAAACTTGGGACAGACTGTCCAGTTAGGTAGGTCCAACTTTGACAAAGAGGTCGCCCGAAAAATCCAACTCGAATGGGCAGTGTTCGGGAAGTTACGTGACATCTTCTCGTCGAAGATCCCGCAGAGCCTGAAGACCAAAGTCTTCAACTAGTGTGTGTTGCCAGTGATGACTTATGGCACAGAGACGTGGTCCCTAACTGTGGCCCTTATTCAACTCAGACAAGCTCAGAGTCGCTCAACGAGTGTTTCTTTGCGCGATAAAATCCGGAACGTGGATATTCGGCAAAGATCCAAAGTCACCGACATAGCTCTCAGAATATGCAAGATGAAGTGGCAATGGGTGGGCCACATTGCTCGACGAACTGATAACCGATGGGGAAGAAAGGTTCTCGAGTGGTTACCATACTACTTCCGGTGTAGTAGAGTACCGTAGAGTTGGTAAGACTTAAAACTGAATGAGCCATACCTGATAGCGTTTGCAGAGTAGTAAGGGAGATTCAATAGCGGGCAAGATTTGTGATGAACGATGCTGTCCGACCATAAACTATATCAAACAACGAACTTCGTAACGCAAATAAAATGTTCGTTGCTTAAAGTGTCGCTTGAATACGAAAAACTAAACTTCGTTGAATTGTAGTAGCAGCCCTGGTGATAGAACCGCTTCGCTGTGAGGGTTAAAAATTATCTACTATAGCCAATATAAAAAGGCATGTCATCATCGATGCGCGTGCAGAAGTAGCTTTGTGTATTTTTTGTTATTATTGGGTTTTTACACAATTGTTATCGTTATTTCAAGACGCACATTACTTTTGAAACATCTATATTATGTATGCAATATTTAAAGAGTAACGGCATGTAACTATGTGATATTCATAAAAAGAAAGTTCCATATAAATACGCTATGTTTTATAATTCACATATCTACTACAGTGAAATTAATAAATACGCCCGATATGTGCTTTGCTGCACTGCACTATTTTTTGATCAAGTTCAGTCTGGCTTGATCATAAAATGCACAATTGGAGCGTCACATATATAGTTTTGTTGATTTAATTACTCATAACAATTTAGCAGCGAAAATGAACGTTTTATAATTGTTTACGCTTAATAAAATAATTGTAAATAAAAAAAGGTGCAAGGTGCTTGTGAATTTATCGAAGGTTTTAATCGAAATACCGCTTTCTTTAATTATTACACCACTGGCCAAAAATAGGTTATGTTTTGAGGGTTCAAATATGTATGTGTGTTTCTTTATTCCACCACAGCTTCTAAACGGCTTAACCGATTGTAATGCATTATATATTGTTAGATTTGTCTTGATAGCGTTAGTATAAGTATAAAAAAATTATAAATGAACTGTCGGATTTTAGATGCCCTATTTTTTTGTCCAAACCATTCGAGTGGGTATCAAGATGAAGCGCTTTAAAAAACGATTCGATAAATATACAATTATATATATTTAACTTGCAGTTTTAATTTCAATAAAACGCTTAACGTAATAAGTAATTTGCAGTTGAATATTTTGCTTTTTTCTTAATTACTTAATTATAACTTGTGCCTTTCGTATTACTAAACGCATTTAACTTAACCAAGTTCATTGTGATCGGTGGATGTCAAAGATCTCCTTTGCGATTGGCTGCAATTAGTGACAGTGAAAGTTCTTGGCTGTTTCATTCCTAATCGTCGAAAATTGGGCTATTAGAAGTTAATCTCGGCTTAACTTGAACTTAACTTTAAAAATAACTTGAACTTAAATTTTAAAATCCAAACACTATAAAGTAAGAAATACCTTGCAGAAATCGGATATGATAATGTGAGGTCAGTATCTTAACACGTTATTTTATACTTTTTAGTGTTGAAAGTCGGATACGTTTATTTTAAAAATATTTTTAAATAATGAGCTGACGACTTCTCCAGGCCTCGTGAGTTCGAGGTCAATAAAGTATTTCCTTACAAAAAAGTAAGCAGGTATCCCTAATTACACCGCGTCTGGCTCACCGAAAACATTATAAAATTCCGCTGAAACTTTTTATGGGTACTAAAATCCACCAGGAAAATTTAAATTAACAAATAGAAGTATTATTGTAATTGCGCTATTAGGGACAACGCGAATTAAACAATTCATACAAATGACAGTGAAGGGATCTTACATAATATAGATAGGTAATATCTTTTTTACTTTTAAAATTAGCAAAAGTACTTCTTTACGAAAGAAAGAACGAATCACCTCCTAGCTTATAAATAGACATGCTTGGTGATTGGTTTAAATACATAATAAAGCAACGATTGGTGCGACGGTGTGCTGCAATGTCTGTTATGACAGCTGATCTTCGAGTATCCAAAGTAACTTAGATACTCGAAGCAGTCCAACACGGATTCGTTAAGTATACGAGTCTTTTTGGTCACGTTTTAGGAAAAGTTAGATGTGAAAATTCAGTATCGTTAAGGTTCCAAAATAAAATTTTAGAACCACTACTTTTCAGATATTTTTTACACGACTGCCCAAAATAAAGGAGCGTTATGTTTTCAGGGTTCATATATGTGTTATATTATATTATTATTATTATATTTCATTTTTGTGAGTTTCTTTATTCTACCATAACTTCTAAACGGCTTGACCGATGACCGAGTGGGGTATCAAAATGAAGGGCTCTTAGAAACGATTCCATACACATATACAACTTGCAGTTTTAATATAAATGGAACGATGAAACGCTTAACGAAAATACATAATTTACAGTCGGGTTTTTTACTTTTCCTGATTCCTGAAACGCAAATGATTCAAATTCAAATTATTTATTTGCCATAATTTAGGTCTTAACTAAAATAATATGTAACTCTACATTCTACATTTAAACCTTAAAGGCGTGCAAATTACTGGGTTCATCTAAATTAATTTAACAAATTATTATTACAATGTTATTATATTTACTTACAAAAATATATTATTCATGTCATTCATTTATTTATCTGTAAGAAATTCATCAATAGTATAATAAACCGTATCAATAAGATACTCCTTTAATTGCAATTTAAATATGTCAATATTCTTTGCCTCTTTTACAGTTTGCGGTATTTTATTATATATATTGTGATCCTTTTGCCAAGCATCGTCGTACCCGTCGTTTTGAAGCGCTCGTAGCGAAGTTTACTTAGCTGTTCTCTACCGATCAGCAAAGTTAAGCAACGTCGCGCGCGGTCATGTGTTGGATGGGTGACCGCTAGTGACATTACTACTGAGCGTTTCCGTGCTTCGCACTTTAAGTCGTCGGTCCTGGTTGTTGTCTTAGGATGGCAGTCGTTATAGCATGGTGGTAGGGTATTTTCGGGGTTCCACAGGGGTCAGTGTTGGGACCGCTCCTGTGGAACATTGGCTACGACTGGGTGCTCCGCGGCACGTTTCCCGCAAGTATGCGGGTTGCGTGCTACGCGGATGACACGCTAGTCGTAGTCAAGGGGAGGGACCTCGGGGAGACGGTGCGGCGGGCCACGGTGGCCCTAATGTTCCATGGGCCTCGGGGGGGACCCCCTCCAGGAACGAGGATAGACCTGGACGGGGTCCTGGTCCGGGTTGGGACCCAGATGAGGTACCTGGGTCTCATCCTGGACGGGCGGTGGACTTTTGGGGCCCACTTCACTCAACTGGCCCCAAAAGTCGTAAGCGCCGCAGCCGCCCTTGGGAGGCTACTGCCCAACGTGGGCGGCCCGAGCGCCACATGCCGTCGCCTGTACTCCGGAGTGATCCGGAGTATGGCCTTGTACGGGGCACCTGTCTGGGTGGACGCCCTCGGTCGCGCCAATAAGGCCCTGCTGCGACGTCCGCAGCGGGTCATCGCGACGAGGGCGATACGCGGGTACCGGACGGTGTCCTGGACGGCGGGATGCGTGTTGGCCGGTGATCCCCCCTGGGAGCTCCAAGCGGAGATCCTCGCCGAAGTGTACCACTTCGTGGCGGCGAGGAGATCCCGCGGAGAGCCTCCAGCGTGGGAGGAGGTCACGCGCATTCGACGGCAGGCGCGGGCCGCCCTGTTGCGGCGGTGGACGGAGGACCTGGCTCCACCGGTCCCTGGACAGAGGACGGTGGATGCCATTCGCCCGGTCCTTCGGAGGTGGGTAGGGCGGCGATTCGGGTCGCTCACCTTCCGATTGGTGCAGGTGCTTTCCGGGCATGGATGCTTCGGCAAGTACCTGCATCACATCGCAAGACGCGAGGCGACCCCCGCCTGTCACGAGTGTGAAGCGCCAGAAGACACGGCGCTCCACACGCTGGAGGAGTGCGCCGCGTGGAGTCCCATGCGGCGCGCCCTCACAGCGGTCATAGGCGCAGATCTGTCGCTGCCAAGCGTGGTTAACGCTATGCTCGGCAGCGACGGATCGTGGCAGGCGGTGGTCTCTTTCTGCGAAGAGGTGATAGCGCAGAAGGAGACCGCGGAGCGGGCGAGGGAGGACGACGTCCTCGCAGACCCGCTCCGGCGTAGACGAACTGGGGGAAGGAGAAGGCGATTCGGGCGCCTTCTCGCTCTTACCTAGTACTGTGCGGATCATCGGTGGAGAGTCGGGGGATTCTCCACTGGCTTGCACGATCCCACACGTCTGAGGGATGGCCCAAATGAGCTGGGTCATCCCTCCATTGACCGGGGCCCGTCACCGGTGACGGGCCAACCGCCGGGGCGAGATGGTGATTGCTAACGCTACCCCATCTCGCCCCGACTAGGCGGCAGACTGCTCATCCCGGGTTTTTAGTGGGTAACCTCACTTACTACCCCCCCGTGGGGGTAGTAAGGCCCCTCAGGCGAGGACTCCCACATAACCACTCTGCTCCCCCCGGAGCCGGGTGGTATCCATAAAGGATTTTCCCGGGTCAAAAAAAAAAAAAAAAAAAAAAATGGTGGTAGGGTATTTTGCGAATGCCCGCCTGGCTAGCTACCACCCTCAAGTAGAAAATCTGTCGCCAAGCACCTAACAGTGTGTTCCGGCAGCTGTCCTTGAGAGCCAGTACTTCTAGGTTAGCCTGAACAACATCTTCGACCACATTATCACTTACCATCAGGTGAGATAGTGGTCAAAGGCTAACCTATCAGGCATAAAAAAACACACTTTTACTAATTAATGCCTTTTTATGTCTCTGAGCGCATAGTATATTATCAAATCGTTTTGTTGCCAACGTTTTATAGTCACTAAGATTATTTCTCATGAGAATAGCTGCTTCATAAATATACATAGACGGAAGATGAGAAGTTTTAATTTTTGAAAATACGGCCTACAGGGCTCGGTTGGTTCTAGCAGACGTATAGCACGAATGCATTTTTTCTGAACCTTAAATGCTGATTCTTTTTCAGTGGCATTTCCCCAAACTAGAACTCCATATCTTAGACTGCAACCTACATATGCATGGTAGGCGCTTAAAGCGCTTTATCGTTCGCTACCTTTCGTAATATACAATGCATATGAAAATTGGTGTAACTTTGTACATATATGCTTGATATGTGAAGTCAGAGTCTATGTATATGTATAGAAACTTGGTCATATGTATTTTGTCATTATATTTATTATTGTAATTAATATTGAGAATGTCAAAATTAGAATTAATATATTTAAAAGTCATTATATGTGTTTTATCCAAGTAAATTTTAAGATTATTATTTCGAAGCCATTCTATTATTAACTCTAATGAGTGATTAATGTCATATTCATGTTCACCGTTTTTATTGGCAGTAAATATCGCAGTGCTGTCATCAGCAAACATAATCATTGGATGATCGATAGACCAGGGAAAATCATTATGTAAACTATGAATAAGGGTCCTAATAT
Source organism: Plagodis pulveraria (assembly GCA_963890685.1). Taxonomy (NCBI): domain Eukaryota; kingdom Metazoa; phylum Arthropoda; class Insecta; order Lepidoptera; family Geometridae; genus Plagodis; species Plagodis pulveraria. Next base: position 13,711,576 of record OY982961.1, read on the forward strand.
ACATGGGATAAAATAACGTAAATTACTGTTAATCCATTGTCAGATGCAGGTTAGGTTGGCTGCTACTCTAAATGACTGTTTATCAAAACTAATGTCTAATCTCCGATTAAAGCCAAATAATTCAACTTTGGGTTTCCCAAAAGCTTAATTTTAATGTTAACGGTTTTTAAAGTGCATTTTGCTAATTAACAAATTCAACAAATCAAAATAATAATAATAATCAAAATATAAATAAAATATAATTCTTAAATATGGCCTAAAATATGATTTTAGGTGTACCTGCCTTTATTTTTATTTTATTGTGACGGAACAAGCTCGAGTCCCACCTGATGTAAGCGTACTAACCTCTGCCGTCACAAGTCACGAATTGCACTGCGCCCGTCACCTTGAGACATAGTTGTTAAGTCTCATGTGCCTGTAATTTCACCGGCTCTCAAGGACTGCTGCCAGAGTACACCGTTAGGTGCTTGGTGACAGATTTTCTACTTGAGGGTGGTCGTTAGCCAGGTGGGCATTCGCAGAATGCCATTCCATCATGCGGTGAAGCTCAAGCCTGCGGCGGGGTTCGAACCATGGACCTGCTGCGCGGCAGTCCATCTCCAATGCAACTGAGCCATCACTGCTTCAAACTATGCCTACAATGTTTTCTCTCTAATTATTGATAATATAGTACAAGAAAATAATTATATCACTCTATAACGCACACTACTAATACTAGGTAAATGTACTACTGACGTCAACGTGATTATTGTTACACTACTATACATAGGTGCTCAATAAGGTACTATAAAATCCTGACGCCTTTATTAACTAAACCCCAGTACCTATACCACCACGACGGGTTAAGGACGGCACCTTTCTGGACCTAATCCTCTTAGAGAAAACATACCTTTCAGTTAAAAAAAGCGTCAACACATGGCTTAGTGCTCTGTTGTGAGTCTGATGTGCAGCAATAACTTACTCACGTTGACGCTAACAGCGGTGTTCTTTTGTATTGCCGCGCAAGTCGTCCATCCACCACCACCATCGCACCGCGGAACCATTAGCTGCTGTCCTTGAGAATCAATTTCCATTCTTCTCGTAGATTAAGCCTTATTATAAGCCACACTTACCACCCTCGACCGCATCATCTGTTACCATTATCTGAGGTTGTGGTCAAAGGCTAGACAGTAAAAAGTTTGCAAAATTATATCTACAAACATATCTTTAGATATGCTACGTTTCTACGCAGAAAACAGCAGAAAGTAATATACTCGAGAAAAGCGAACGTATATTAGTCCAGCAACAACTAACATGGAGCAGCCGGCCACTTTGCACGTCCTTACATTTAAGGAGCGTAAAATTTATCTAGTTGAAATAATCGCGGCCAAACCGCCAAGGCGGCCATTACGTCTGGCCACACGCCAGACAACGGCTTTTCCGACGGACAAGTTCTCCCACTGCGTACAATATGTATGTATTTATTAAAACAATAGAACGTCTGAAAATCTTGATGATATATCTCAAATGTTGTAGCACATGAATAAAGAACCGTACTTTTAGTATGATAATAGTCGTCTTTTAATGTCATTCAAAATGACGCGATTGTAATCTGTAAGAGGTACGTTTGGCAAACGTAGAGAAACAATGTTTTTGCACATGGTTCGTTAACGTAACTTTTTTTTTTTATTATTATTACCGGCGGTATGCCTTTATTAACCAAATACTACAAACTATATACAACACTACATCTACTACAATACTACAGCTACTACAATAAAAGCATTTGGACTCATAGGCAGTCCAAATGCTCTAGCCCAATATCAGTTGACAGCGTACCCAGCATGTTGGCAGCATTGCCCCGTTGAATTGCAATGCTTATTATTTGAGCCAAATAGGTGCCAGCATTTTATCACGCGTCGCATCCACCAAGCGCTCTGATAAATTTTGGAAAATAAAATTAATTAACGTAACTAGTTTGTAAATTACTTTTGCCAGGAACGAAATATTTTAGAAGTATGCTGTTACAATGATTTTGATATAAAGATTTATTTTCTCGGTAGCGGAAATGAAAACACGTCCGGCACGTTTAACAATAAGATGTGGGTTCGATATCCAAATGAGTTAGTTAATAAGGGTGTCAGGATATTAAAGCACCATATTGAGCACCTAATGTGTAGCAACACTATATGCACATCGACGTCAGAAGTATATTTACCTTGTAGTAGTGCGTTTTTTCTAATTTAATTCTTTTTTTAATGTTATAGTGTTTAAACCTTATGTTTAAGCGGATTAACCTCTGCCTATAACAGATGTGTTTTATTATGTGACGAATTGCACTGCGCCCGGCACACTGAGACATATACAGTTGTTAAGTCTCATGTGCCTGTATTTTTTCTCGCTCTTAAGGGTTGCTGCCGGAATGCACTGTTAGGTGCTTGGTAACAGATTTTCTACTTGAGGGTGGTAGCTAGCCGAGCGAGCATTTGCAAAATGCCCTTCCACCATGCGGTGAAGATTAAGCTGGCTGCAGGTCCCAGGTTCGATCCCCAGATCGAACCTGGGACCTGCAGCATGGCAGTCGATAGCTATTAATATTCAAAAAGTTGATACAACTCTGTTCATCTATTACCTTATCAGTTATTAGAGAAATCATTGTAGGCAGGTACGCCTACCAAGTATTTTTGAAGGTATATTAAGAGTATTTTATACTATATGTTTTTACATTTTTAAGATTTTAATATGATTTGTCGATTTTGGCCAATTAGCAAGATGCTTTTTAAAAAACCGTTAACATTCAATAATTACTTGTTTCATGAAGAAAATGTATCTAGCGTCCAACTGTTAAACAAAGGCTCCCCCATTTTCTTCCTTAAAATTCTATCCTTCATAATCATTACCATCAACAGCCAGAAGAGGTCCAACATTGAACAAAAACCTCCCTGATCTAGGAAGGTATCCACTATGGGTAGGTGTGCTAGCTCTCAAGAAGTAAATCTGTCACCAAGCACGTAACAGTGCATACCGGTCCGTGACATACGGTCGGGAGGATGGTGAGACAGACAGCGGTGTCTGTTAAAAAAGCTCCGTTAGCCATTTAGGTACAGAGCCCTCTATAAAGGTATCAAAACTATGGGACATTATAATAAAATTCAGGCGTTACTTTGTGGAAATCTATATTTAACAATAACAAATATTTATGAAAACATATTCTATATTTTAGACAAATACTTAATAAATATATACTGACAATTCCGCCTAATTTTCCTGTTCAACCGATGTGACGTCATAAACGCCACGTAGCTAAACCGGAAGAGTTTACGACGGACGTCTTGACTCTTCGAGCATTCTCGATCGTGCGATCGAAGAGTTAAAGTTCTCCGGTTTAGCTACGTGGCAACTTTGACGTCACATCGACTTAACAGGAAAATTGGGCGGAAAAAACTATTTCTAATTCAAATATTTATTTGTTAAAAGTAGGTACAAATAGTTATTAAGATAAAATAAATTTAGTTATCTACAGTCAAACAGTCTGAAATTGGTCCAGTAGTTTTTAAGTTCTTTTTGTTACATACAAAAATACAAATCTTTTCTCTTTTTAATATTATTAGTAGGTATAGAGTATAGATTATGAGAAATTAAAAAGGTGATTAAGTCAGATAAATCCGAATATAGTTTCAACCACGTCCTGTAGTCTTTTTCAAGGAGAGCTCGAGATGCCCTCGTATATAGCAAAGCGGACGTCTCGAGTTCTTCTCTGATCTTATTCAACAATCAATATCTTACTAAGTAATATTTTTCAATTTAATATTCGTTATATTTATGTTTTATTATTGTACAATATTGAAAAAAAAATAGGTTTATTTCATGTTTTAAAAATTAGCAAACAATGTTCTGCCGTGTTACGCGTGTATAATGTATCTTCTAAACGATCACTTTTGCAAAAACTGGTGTACAAATATTAAAACCAGATTACATACATCAATATTCATTTTGTTAATCTATATATACAATGCATTAAATAAAAAACTTGTATTAAATAATATTATAAAATATATTAAAGAATTTGGTCAAGTAAATGTAATAATTATCTTAAAACCTACAACGCATTTCTGTACGCATAGAAGCGACACGAACCTTTCTTTAACTACATATATGCACTTGTTATTATGCACAACTAGATATTTTTATATATTTTTTAAGTGTTTTTCTAAAATATTAATTAATGGTTTGCTTAAAATATTTTAAAAGTATTTGTTTGTATGAGATATGATATATTCTTATCACAGTAGACTATTTTCGCTCGTTCCTATATGTAGCCAAGTGTTTCCTTAATCACCGACGAACTTCCTTACGGCTTAATTTCTGACTTGACTGCATCCAATGTAGTATGATGAAGCGCTACCAATATACCGTACAGCTTCCCAATATTCGCAGTTGGATCTCTGCCAGGCACATTACTTATTCGGACTAATCGTAGACTAACTGCGACTTAACTACTCGTCAGCTAAAACGCTGTGTAAATTAGCTGAATTTTGTTGATTATTATTTGTTTCGGTAGCATTTTATTGCTCTAAAATAGATTCTATAACACTTCTCTCTCTCGATTTTTAATAACACAGTTTTTCTTTAAAATTGAGAAAAACTGTGTTATTTTTGTACCCGACGGCAATATTTAGCTTAGGCTACTACTACCTTGCCTACTCCTTGGGGGTAATATAAACGCCTATTTTTTATGCCATTTTGGTGGAACAAGCTCGAGGCCCACTTGATGTTAAGCGGACTAACCTCTGGCTTTAACAGATGCATTTCATCACATGAGACGAATTGCACTGCGCCGCGCCGGTGACCTTGAGACATAGCTGTTAAGTCTCATGTGCCTTTCATTTGCCTATGGCAGTCTCTTGTTAGATCGAAGTGGCGTTAATAACCAACTACTGTTAATCTACTGTTTTAGAATAGGAATCTTTACGATTGTTATGTTTGCAATAACGCCTGCTATGAGGATTATATTACAAAATTACAATATACGATAGGAAAAATTAAAGTCATGTGCGGGACTCGAATCCGCGTCCATCCACCCCTTTAGCCGGGGTATGCTCTAACCAATTGACAGCCAATCGACAGCTGACATGACGTCATAACTCAAATCTTTCTTATCGTTCTTTAACCATCGTATTAAGATGGAGCGACATCTATAGTACAACTTTCGTTGTACTACAAACAAGACCAATTTTGCAATTGGTTTTATACTTGTAAATGAAGACGCAGCCTTATAATTTTAATATTCCCGCACATGACTTAAATTTTTCCTATCGTATATTTGTAATTTTGTAAGGAAACTTTACATTCTAATTCTAAATATTTTTTTATCGATACATAAAGGGTATTGCTTACTCCGCCAAACCTAATTGGAGAATGGTTGTGCACTATCTAGTTCGGATGTTACGATTGGAATATTTTGTTCCTGTGTATTCGTTTCGCTCCTGGAATTGATTTCATGCACCAGTGGAACGATAGTAGGTATCCTCTGTTCACTACAAACAACGTTTTAGAGATACCAGTGCATTTCGCCGATACAACAGACTTTCAATTGTATTTAAGTATATAAAAGTTGTGAAACATTGACACTAAAGATAAATAAGAAGCCATATTTAATTTATAACAATAATTCTCGATCGTGCGCTCGAAGAGTCAAGCCCTTCTTCTAACTACCTACCTACTATACCTACGTTATATTTTTTTCAGTATGTTGCTCCAAAGATAATTGATTTTTCGTATGCTAGTAGCTATTACTATAAGCAAGTTATATGATTTTTTCTTAGTTGTACTTAAAAAAAACCTGTTGGAGCTGTCAATAAATAAATTGACATTTATTTATATTATCTTTCACGTATAAGATATCAATAAAATTATAGGATATACTCCCTCTCAAACTACGTAGCTGTGATTTTGTTTTGATTCTTTAGCTGCTATGGATTAGAAGATACACGAGTTTGAAAAAAATGTTTCAAAATCACATTTTTGACAGTATCTCTGTTCAAGATAGAGGGCTGAAAGTTGGGGTGATTACTAGTTATGAGTGGACAAACAATTGACATTCGCCAATTCAACTATTCCTCACAAGGGCCACAAGTCCTTCCTTAGCCTGCTAAGCAATTTTCACATATGCAAACTTTTGTAACTACTGCAGAAACCAAACGAAAATTCCATATCAACCCAACAATTATTCCAGTTTCCGAGCCAAAGTCTCCATTACGCTAACCGAATTGTAACATCTGTTCCAGAATCGCCTTTTTTTAGGGTTCTTTTCCACAAATGGTAAATCGGACCCTTACAATTATATGTCACATACTTTTTTATTGGTCAACACTTATGAACTCGTAGGCCAACACACATAAAAACATACGCGAAGTAAAGTAAGAAGCAAGATATCATAACACAAGGAAAGAAAATTTAGTAACTTGAGGTTTTTATTCTCCACTGGAATTGAAGATAATGATAAAAGATGATGGTAATAGATCAGACGGTACAATAGTGCTTAGAAGACATTCTGTTCTGGGACGCTACTTTTGTGGACATTGGCGGCACAGGTCAGTAGTTCCATCTATAGCGTCGGGGCCGAGGCCGAACAGCAATTATTTACATATCTGCGCATAGCACGATTTGTGGCACTGGCTTTTAAAACCACGTGTATTAGTCGGATGACTAGAGACTTAGGTTTTCGGACCCAAAAAGTCCATCTCACCAGGTCCTCGTCTTGGAAGATCTACGGTGCGTACTTTGCTCAAAATATGCGCCTTACAATACAACGCGTCGAAACTGCATTTTCTCTGAAAATCCTTCCGCAAGATGATGAGTTGGTGTGTTTACTTAATAGTTACTTTGCTACTAAATCAATATTTATTTTATACGTAGGCACTAATCACTAGAACGCAAAAATCATATCCACAATATCTTGTGTATTTATTCTTATATTGTTGTAATAAAATAATTAGTCTATCACTATCCAACAACTTGAACATTTTGTGGCACAATTTACTAAATACCTATCACGCCTAAAGATTTGTGCTTTAACATATTAATTAAACTTCATATCTAGATCTGTCAAAAAAATATATAATTTTATAACCATTAAAAAAATTAACAATAGCAATTTTGTATTTATTGGATAGAATGTTATTGTACTACTAACGCCATCTGTTAGAAATCTTAAGAGTTAACATCGCTGCAAAACAACTAGATGACACCACTAGTATCATACTGTAAAATAAATGCGAGCCCTCACATGGCTCAGATTTTAACAAGTTAAGGTTTAAATATGAATTGAGTAAATTTTACTTTCAATAGTCGAACATGAACAATTGGAAAGTCTTGTCTATTGACCACTTAGTATCCGCAGTGGACGATATAGTCCATTTCTATTGTTATTTATATTGTTATAATTATCAACAATGCCCGTGCGCAGAATGAAATGATAAGTTATAGATATCTTCTATAGGTTTTACTGTACATATATTTGGGCTTCGAACGAATAGTTTTCTTCAACTAGAATTTTGTTTTCAACGCTCTTGACACGGCCGTAAAGAAAAATCAGAGTGCAAAGGAACTTTGTGTTCTATTTTCAACTTAGGTATATGTACCAATTTTTTTTTACTATGGCAAAGGTGCTTACATTTGCAACTGCTTAATTTTTTCGTGAGAGAACTTACTATTAATAAAACATAACTCAAACCGTATTGTCATATTATGTGTACGGAACTGTAGATGCTCGATCAATACGAGTCCTTCTCGCCGGATTTTTATTTTAAATATCATGAGAATGCGCCGTGTAAAAGGATAAAATGTTTACGTAAGGCAGTAATTTTGCTGTGCATGTCCGCTCGTAACTGTATTGGCTGTTAGCCAGCAGTGCATTGCAACTGGGAAAGTATCTGGACACTGTTACTTATGTCTGCAGGATAGTTTCTGACACTAATTAGAGCGAACGATGTCTGAATCACCTCTCAACTTCAAGTTATGAGCGCATAAATATATCACTTTCAATAAATTGGTTTTACTGCCTCGTTGGCGGTGTGGATAAAGTCGATTTGGAATCTTGTAATTCTAGGTTCTTGTAATTCTTCAGTCAGACAATTTATATTATATCACTGAATCGACCGAACTTGATACACATAATTACTATAAGACTAAAACAGCTGCCATGGCTATGAACTGCAGGTCCATGGTTCGAATCCCGCCGCGGGCTTGAACTTCACCGCATGGTGGAAGGGCATTTTGTGAATGCCCGCCTGGCTAGCGACCCTCAAGTAGAAAATCTGTCGCCAAGCACATAACGGTGTGTTCCGGCAGCTGTCCTTGAGAGCCAGTAATTCTAGGTTAACCACATCATCACTTACCATCAGTTGAGATTGAGGTCAAAGGCTTACCTATAAGCAATAAATAAAAACTTTTATTACCCCGTTTAGGACAATATGGTATGTATTAGTATATATCGGTTATGTCCACCTGTACCTTTGTAGACGAATCAACTACCCGCGATTTTTATTTGAAAATATATTTTAGAAATAAATTAATATAGAAGAATAAAAAGCCTAATCTCTCACGTATGTAATACCGATTTATTATGGATGAAGTCGACTCTGCACGGCTTGCTCCGCATTACAGGATATACCTCTCTTCTAAAATAAATTAATTACTTCGGATTAATTAAGCTTTGGGGCCCGAACAATTATCTTTGAAAGCAATATAATATTTTGTTGACCTTCTCAAATGCTGTCCACATAAATCAAGATTTACGGAGGCGTGAAATAAAACTTTCTCCTGATTTATTGGACTAGACAATCTAATGGCCGAAAATGATAGTTTAAGAGTTACTGAACCCCATTAATTTATATTGTACCAGCTGAAGAAAATTCTAGAAATTTAACCTTTAATTTCGAGTAATATTCGAGTACATACTCAACAAATTTCTTTATTTAGTTTCTGATTTCATATATACGAGTATTCATCATATAACAGAGATATAAAGCTACAATATTTAAATATTTATACAAGTTGAACTTTGACAAGAATTTTTATTGTTTATTTATAGCTGATATGCAATCCTTTGACCACTACCTCCCCTGATGGTAAGTGATGATATGGTCGAAGATGTTGTTCAGGCTGACCTAGAATTATTGGCTCTCAAGGACAGCTTCCGGAACACACCGTTAGGTGCTTGGACAGATTTTCGACTTGAAAACCTGGTACCTGGTAGCTAGCCAGGTGCGCATTTGCAAAATGCCTTACCACCATTCTGTAACGACTGCCATCCTAAGATAACAACCGGGACTGACGGTTTAACGCGCCCTCATAAGCAAAGAAGCGCTCCGTAGTAATGTCACTAGCGGTCACCCTTGCCAGTCATGACCGCGGCGGACGTTGCTTAACTTAGCTGATCGGTTAAAAACGGCTAAGAAAACTTTGCTACGAGCGCTTCAAAATGCAGAAACTTTATAGTTAGGTGGATTTATATTTTTGAGATCATGGTAATAGTGCTAGCTTTCTACGCTAGTACTAATATTACTAGCTTAGGAAGTTAGTACTATTAGTATGATCCATCCATAGTATGCCCATGATCTCTAATCTCTAATCTTTTTGTTTTGCGCTAAAGATCCCAAAAATTAGACAATGTTTTTCAAAAAAATAGTTATATTTAATATACTGTGTTGGCATAGTCTACTACGTCCTCCTGACGTCACGCGACACCAAATTTATATTATTGATGGAATATATTTTTCATTTGTCAGAAATAAATGTCTTTTTTTATTTATTTTTTTACTACCCATGTTCGAGTAAAGATTGTTCGAAGTATTGGGCGATCACTATTGCGCAAAAGCACTACACTCCAATGCACCACGGAATAGAAATGTACGTGTGTGTTCATAATTTTATTTGCGCTTTGTTCCATTACGCTAAATATTTATTTTTTCTAAGCATTTAGTTATGTAAAGCCGACTCTAATGTATACGCTAGATAAACCAAAACAAATAAAGATATAATATAAGTATAAATACACTACAGACAATATAAACTACAAGAAACATATATACTTTGCGTGGTAGGGTAATTTGCGAATGTCCGCCTGGATAGCTTCCACCCTCAAGTAGAAAATCTATCGCCGCTTAGCGGCTAACGATGTGTTCCAGCAGCTGTTCTTCAGAGCCTGTAATTCTAGGTTAGCCTAAACACCATCTTTTGGCATCATAACTTACCATCAGGTGAAATAGTGGTTGAAATATTGTTATATAAACAATAAAATATACTCACACTTACATAACAAGAAATCGTACCAAAGTCGTCGGGTCGCGTCGTAAACACTGAATGCTGTAACTAGGGTTGCCATACGGTCGAAATCTTCAGTACATGTCCAAAAATTTAGGTATTTTCCCAGAATGCGGCGGAAATTCTACTGTGTCCGGAATATTAACACAAATAGAGAAAGATAAAATTATAAAATGAGATAGGTAAGTGTTTTATTAAAATAATGTAAAATGGATTGATTATCTATGACTTTATTAAACCATCTGGTTTAAAACTCAATAATGTGACTCTAAGAGTTATAGAGATAGAACTTAGATAGAGAGAGAACTTAGCACTATAGATATGTCACAAGTGATGAAACGAACTGCACTGCACCCATCACCCTGAGACACAGTTTTCAAGGCATCGTGCGTGTAATTCCATAATTACTTACTGGCTCTCAAGGACTGCTGCCGGAAGACTGTTAGGTGCTTTGCGACAGATTTTCTTCTTAAGGTAACCTGGCGCACTCCGCACTTTAGGTACAAAGCTACAAGTACATCAGCGTATTCGTCTAGACGGGCTTACTCAAAAGTGGGTTGCCGCGCGCCGTCCGGAACGCACGTCTTCTCAATTCAACGCGCCGTATGTCGTGTTCGTATTTGTTTCGGTTTCCGTACCTAGTAGCACAGAATAACAAGGCTAGTATCTATTAGGTAGGTTGAAATGATGGTAAGACCGTACTGCATTGCATTTGGTTGCATAAATTACAACAAAGATCTAAACCTCACGTTTTTCACACAAAGGGCATCGAAAGGTAAGGAAATGTAAGCCTGCCTACAATAAGTTTCCAATGTTAACTTTTATTACTAATGTCAGTTTCCCATATACCTAGGTAGTGCCAGTTGTGTTTTTATGGGGACAATAGGTTTAAAGCACTCGAAGCGAAGTTTGTTAAGCCGTTCTTAGCTGATCAGCTTAGTTAAAAAACGTCGCCGCGGTCATAACTTGGTTGGGTGACCGCTAGTGCCATTACTACTGAGCGCTTCCGTGCTTCGAATCGTGGTGGTAGGGCATTTTGCAAATGCCCGCCAGTCTAGCTACCACCCTTAAATAGAAAATCTGTCACCAAGCACCTACTGGTGTGTTCCGGCAGCTGTCCTTAAAAGCCTTTAATTATTCTAGATAAGCCTGAACAACATCATCACTTACCATCAGGTGAGTTCGTGGTCTAAGGATAGCCTATCAACTATAAATAAAACGATAAGGACAACTCTTTGAACATTAAACGTTTGTTGTTTAGTATTCAAAGGCTAACTAGTCTAACAGCTATAAATAAAAAAAATGTTATTCCAGATCAAATAAGCTTGTACCGATACAGATCGAACAAACATTACATATATGCCTTTTAGTTAAACGTGTACATATTTACATAGTAAAATAGTATTCTGCTAATAGGTGTATAATGCTAGGTAACTTACCTTTTGTTTCAAAAAAAATTATTTGCTTGAATAGTCATATGTAGTATATGTACATACATAGGTAGCTGTTATAGCATTTGAGCTGAATATCACAACCCTAACCCACGTACCGCGTCAAAGAGATTAGAACTACGCAATAAAAAGTAAGGAACCTTGTAGGTGAATATAAAAGTTAGGTTAGGTACTCAACGGTGTGCAATCTGAATTACTCTTTAGTGCGTCGTAGCAGAGTTGCTAATATTTAAACGTCTTTGCGGAGAGAACTTTCTGATCCTTTTTATTCTGTGCTTGAGCTAGCTAGCTAGGTTAGCATACGCAAAGTGCCCTTCTATCATGTGATGAAGCACAAGTTGGCAACGCTCGACTGGCTATCTACCACCCTCAAGTAGAAAATCTGTCACCAAGCACCTAAAGTGTGTTCCGGCAGCAGTCCTCGAGAGCCAGTAAATTACAGGGCGATAGGAGCAGTGCAGCTTAACACTTGTGACAAAATGCATCTGTTATAGGCAGAATTACCACTTAAAATCAGGTGGGCCGCCTCATGCGTGTTCCACCACAATCTCATAAAAAACAAGCAAACGCTTACTTTGAAATCTTATTAGCTCAGTCAACGTGGTTCGCTTACAAATTACTACAGTTATTTTTCTCTTTAACTAAGACTTTCCTTTTGTTTATCTCACAGCTGTATACACATTATTTTTATGTTTAGAAAACCAGAATCCACTTTAAAACGTCTCTGTAAACAACATTGCGCATTCTATTATTTTCATAACAAGTACACAGAAAAAAAGGAATACTTGAGCCAACGCAGTGTGTTTTTATTCAAGATTTTTTGTGATTCATATTTATTGAAAACAATATATTCTTGAAAACAGAACACAATATTCTCAGGAATATATTCTTGAATCAAAGTATATATTGCATTCTTCTTTGGAGAAATCGTTAAAGTGATTAAATAAGAATATGGTTCGTTTTGAATCCAATAATCTTACCATAAATATTCGTAAGGGAAGCACCTTATTTACATTCGAACAACAATATTTAAAAATATTTCAAGAAAGAATATAGAAATTTTATTTAGAGAATAAAATGTTAACAGAAGAATTCCTATTTTATTGTTAGAAGAATATTTTCGTTATCTTGAAATAATAATTTGAATACTTTATGTGAAGAAATATTTTTTAGGTCAAAACAATATTCCTAAGAATATTCGAGTGTAATATCAAGACTCGATTATTTTTCAGTTCAGAATATATTCTTGTTGTAATACATCATTGTCTTGAATTCATTAAGACAATGTATATTCTTGGCTAAAGAAGTCTTATTTTTCTGTGTATAAATTAATTAAAAAAGTAAAAAACCCAACTGAAAATGACTTTTTTTGTTAAGCGTTTTATCGTTCCTTTGAAATAATATTAATATAATAAAAAACTGCAAGATATATATATGGGATATTTTTGAAAGCCCTTATTTTTAATATAAACTCGAAAGGTGGAGGTTAAAATATTTTTTCTCACAACTTGGCGTTTAAAGTCCGCCAGTTTTTTTTTCTTTGTACTTATTGTCAATTGCGCAATCAAGATAAATCTAAAATCGGTTAAGCTGTTTAGAAGTTATGGTGGGATAAAGAAACTCACAAACATACATACATGAACTCTAAGAACATAACACTCCAATTTTGGGCAGTCGTGTAAAAAAAAATAACACTCCTTTTCTGGGCAGCCGTGTAAAAACAGACACACCGTTAATTGGCTCCAACTTGTGTGATGTTATCCTGAATAACCCAAATATTTTTATAAAATTACAAACTTTATGGCTCTGTCATTGTTTTCATTTTCTGGAGACAAGATTGCTTCTATAAAAAGGATATTATGTTACAGCCTTTGCTTTTAATTTAATGAAAAAGCTTACAAAGCTCTTGTCACTCAGTAGTATTTTTTTAAGAGCCACTTACGGCTCTGGGAATTACTTCCTTCAACCAACTGTCGCGGGCCACTTACAGGCCAGGGAATTATTATGCGCCTTGGCAATCACATCAAAGTGAAGGCTACAGACAAAGATGGCTACTGAACCACGCTCAAATCACAACAAAGTGAAGGCAAAATGCTTACAAAACACTTGCTGCTTAGTGATCGTCACCCCGTCACCCACGATCGCTGCAAAGTGTTTGAAACGTCGGGACAAAAATAATGATAAATATACGCGATTTAAACCGTTTAAATTTGTTTAAGTTGATGAGCTGAAACATACTTAAACAGGTCGTCCGGTCAGACTTAAATCGATTACCTATATATCAAACAAAGGGCGCATAATGTACATTATTTGTAGGTATCGGCTACGTATCTAGTTTTTACAATAGTAAATAAGGTAATTAAGAAATTGCTTATATACATCAAAGTTACTTTCCAAAAATATTCAGAGTTCTTTATGATGACTCAAAAACAATGGCGACTAATGAAGAGTGATTTGAGAGGTTGTCTTGCGGATGGAATAACTTCCTTCTACTGAAACATACGAATGTTTTACGGTGCTTAAATGAGGTGCTTTCTTATCAAAACCAACCAAATTGATATGACAGGACGGCTTTGTAATAGAGCAGTTACATTGTTTGCACACGAGCCTTATCAACCACATATAGTAATAGCATATTTTTTTACTTGTTTAGAAGCAATGATGGCTGAGCGGTAATATGGACTGCCGTGCTTCGTGTACATGGTTTGATCCCCACCGCCGACCAATCGTCACATGTGACAAAATGCATATGTTATAGGCAGAGGTTAGTCCGCTTAACATTAGGTGGGCCTCGCGCTTGTTGGGTCACAATATCATAAAAAATAGCATATATGCTACGAGTGTAGCATATATTTTATTCAATTAAAAACATATATAGCGTACAACACAGGCTTTAGTATTAGCTATGAATTTTAATTAAGTGTTTATGTTCCGTTTAGCCCATAATTAACACAAAATATACGTATTATTGTACTTATAGTAAGGCCATTATTTTTGTATTAGGATTAATTATACTGTTTTATAGACATTGTTACCCTAAGGTACCGTACCTATATGAAAACCAACTATAATAACAGCTAGGGTCTACAAAAGTTTCTAATTTGCGTGCACACATCGGCACCTGGCAAGTTGCCAACTACGGGACCGTCTGTGTTATCAGCGATCGCCGATAGAGGTGTAGCTACCTCGGTAACACGATAAAATACACGTGCTGGTCAATAATGTAGAGTTGAGGCTGGAAGTTATTTTTGTTACACTGATTCAATTTACATGCATCCTGTTCAAACGCAACGACTATGGATTTTCTCTAGCTACGATACGTACTTTTCTCATATCATTCACATTAATAATTTTTCAAGTACTTTAATTATGTTATCCTTCCACCATCATAGGTATAAAAGGTATTTTTGATTTGGGACTTTCTCCGAAACTAATTTAAACAGGGCTAATAAATAACGGACTTGTATACTTTAGAGAGATGCATGCTTCAAACTGTGTTGATCATTGTTCTCTTTAAAACTAAATATTTTATTTTTATACATAATACATAGATAATATTGCTTCGTTTACTACATACTATAATGTAGCCGAAATAGCAACAAATAATTATCAAGTAACTACCTAATAGATATATATACAATATCAGATACAATATCAGTTTCAAATTTATAAATATAACTATGGTTATGGAGCTCATTTATTTATCTATACCTATATATATTTTATCTATATGTAGTAGGAATGTGCATAGGTTATTGGGTGATCAATGTTTAGGAAAGAGCCTAAGTACAGAATAAAACATGGGATATAAAAATTCCAAGCAATCCTAAAATATTATTTCCAACCTATTCATCAAATGAACGTCCGTCAATGCTCTCTAATCCATTTTGGGAATGTTCTGGGACCGTTTACTTTGTTTTAAATTAATGCTTCCCATATCTCAGGATCCCAGGGAATAGTCCTTCGTATTTGTCATATAGATTACCTACTTTTTCTGTTTCCGACATAAAATTTATGTTATATTCATCTGTCTCCTCTTTGTTAGGTTTTATACGTTTAGTCGTACAAAAGTTCGTGTATTGGATAAACGTCAATTGAAATAGTGGAATATGAATCGCTAAAACGGCAATACATTTTAAAGAGTTTCCAGAGTTATTTATTCTCATAGCAGTGAACGTGGGGTTCCGATATTTTAAAGCAAGTAGCGGTTGTTTCACAGCGAAGTGAACCATATTGGGAAGGCGTTAAGATGATTCGAGAATAATTTCACTCAATCGGGTGAAGCCGAGAGGTGGTGTGACGTCACCTAGAATTTATTCCCCAATGATAGGGAGGTTAACGAGGTGTAGGTGCTCCTCGTTAAACCTGCCATAAACTGCGCTAATGTGACGTGGGATTGCTTCAGTATAGACTTACGCACACTCTTAAAACTCCAATCCTTTCAATATATTGGCTACGGGATCTCATTACTCTTTGTTTGATCTTGGAAACAAGCCATTTGAATGCATTCGCTCTTTGAGACTTTAACAATAGATCTTTAAAGTAAAAGCGGGGTGAATAAAATCTGTGAATATGAAGGTGTTTGCATAAGAAATACGCAAATATTTGAAGAGTACAATATCGTATTCTTCGCCAATAAATTTTGCGAAACAAATAAATGTATGTACATTGTAGATGCTAACAATAAAGTACTAGAAAAAATATAAAGCATTGAAGACTTTGATGTAGGTAGGTATCCGTAATGTTGTTTTTAAGAGCTTGTTTGAATGAGAACTGAATGTTGAAGAAGAATGCTTAGAAAATAATTTGAATAAATGATAGTGCCTCCCACAATTCACCCCCAACAAATGCTTCGCGATGATTGGACTTTCATGATGAATACGTTTAGACATTAATAATAATAATAAATAATATTCAGATACGGAGAAATCTAGTTTGAATATCAGCTATTACCAAACTTTTTTTATAATAAACATGTAGATTTCATGTAAAAGTCGTAATAAACATGTAAATTTCTAATATTGTATCAGTAATAAGTATTTTTGCATATAAATATTTATCTCATCTCATCATATCTTATCTATTACTGCCTACGCAAGCTATTACATTTTACGTTTATTTAGTGTATGTAGCATTATTTGCATGTACCTACACCTACACTAAGACGTATTAACTATAAAGTTACCTGATATCAGATAACTTTATAATTACTGTGTTTCAGTATATCTGATAAAGCGTTGATTGCTTAATTCTCATTTTAAACTGAGAAGATCTTACGAGTAGAGTGCACGGAGCGCTTTTATACAAACGTAGTTTCGCCATATTTTAAATACCAAGTACCCAAACTCGGTGAAATTTTATATGCATATTGCTGAAGTTTGCCAGTTTTCAATTTATTCTATCCCTAAATGTCAAATTAACAATTTCCATAAAAAAAACATTTTTTTGATAATACTACACACACTAATAATTTCACGGAAATCTGGCAAACCAGAAGCATAGGTAGACCCAAGAATATACACGCAAAGTTTCACCGAGTTTGAACACTTAGTATTCAAAATATGACGAAACTGCATTTGTATGGAGAGCGCCACGAGCACTCTAAGCCTTAATGAAAATATCAGCGAAGATCATAAAATATGTTACATTGTACTTAGAAGGTATTCTGAGAGAATTTACAAAGCAAGAATCGACGCTAGTTTCACACTTTACTGTGATACTTAAAGCGTTCATCGGAAAGAACTGAAAATATAAAACTTTCCTGAGTATTTACGCGCCAAAAAAGGTCCAAGTTCTACTACTAGTCACCCTTAGGGTACCGGGCTGGGATGCGACGAAGGGAAAGATATCAGACAGTGAGCAGCAGCGCCTCCTGAAAAACTGCCATCTTACACTGTGATTCCAAAGACGCCTGCCAAACATGAGGACTATGGCTCCTTCTTATGGGGGTGGAATATCTTCAATGTTGGATGTTATAGCTATTGATGTATATGGAATTAATAATTTCGAGATTCCAACCTGACGCTTTAAGCCTACCTATGGACCAATTGCTTCATTGTCAACATTGGTAAAGCAAATTATAGAAATGTGATATATTTGACTACTATATACAGTTGCGCTCAGCCTGTTTAGCTTGTGTGTATAATTATCGGAACCCTTCGAAAATTAGTAGTGTATAATCAAAGTTATATAGATATACAGTATAGTTTTAAATCTTAAGTGTTAGACAGTTACTTAAATAAATGCTTATTTATGTATACCATAATAACCAAAAAGAATAAAGCAAAATAAAACTGATTAGACCACTATAGACGGATGTATCGATTTCTTCACAAAGTAACAACGTTTAAATATTGTTATTTAAGAAAAATATAAATATTAAATGTTAGCTTATTTAAAACTCCATCCTATTGTTGCCTGGTAGAGATCAATTTTAGTGATAAGGCCGCCCATTGTAACACTTTACTTATTTGTTTGTTTTAGTCAACAAGTTTTTTTGTGTTATAATACTAAAGAGTATTCTATTATATTCTAATATCATTGAAAGAAAAACTGTAAAGATTATTTTTTTGTACTCGCAGAAACTTGCGAACTCGACAACTTCATGTTCAGGTATGCGTCAAGTTGTTTTTTGTTGTTGCCCACAGTGGTAACATAAGAGTATTAAAAGTGAAATACTCCCGAAGTGAGACTTCACCCATACACGGAATTCGCCCGAGAGTTACAGCAACTTTGAAAGAGCTTTTAGGCCCAAAAATACAAAGTTAAAATAAAACAAAGTTTGCTAACGGAGCAGTTAATTAAGAAGATAATGAGCGTCGCTGTGGAAGAATATGGAACTAAATCTGGTTTGTAATTATCATTACAAGAGAGAAACGTTGCGATAAATTTGAGGGAACCATTAGCTTTAAGACACAAAGAAATGGTCCTAATATTTTTTGTTTATTTTGGGTGAAAAATATTTCACAGTTACTTACTAATTAACACACTTGATCTAAGTTTGTTTTAATGAACCAAATGGAAGATTCCTATTCAACTAGCAATATTTGTAAAAGAAAAACATATTGTCACGGCTCTATTTCCCAAAGGGCGGTGTCTAAGGCAGACATGAGTTTGGTCCAAAAAAGAAGAAGGCGAGCTCATTGCCTTCCACCGGCTACGATCAGTAGTGGTAATCACTTACTCAACAACGGCTCCAACGGCCTAGATAATATTCACAAGGGTTTTGGAACATAAAAAATTATGAAACTAGCTCTTATCTCTTGAAAATCTTGTTCTCACAAGTACTATTTAATGTTTCTGCCTGCTACTTCTCTTCGCCTAAATAACTCAAAAGTATTTATAAAATTAGTATAAGAAGTAATCAGTAAACTTTGAAGCAAGTCAATGAATATGGACAAACAGCCGCATAACGAAGGTTATGTTATTTTGATTCTTCAGGGTCGGCACCGCGCGAGTGATACCCTTGGTGTTGCAAGCGTCCATAGGCTACGGTAACTGCTTACCATCAGGCGGGCCGTATGCTTGTTAGCGACATTTGTGGTATAAAAAAAAAACTAATACATGTTTCGAGTGCCTTGGTTTCGATGTGCCGTTGTGCTGCGGGCTTTTCTGCAAGTAGGGTAGTATGTATGGCATTTTAAGAATGCTTACCTAAGAAAGCTAGACTATCAAAGAAGAATAAGATATTCTTTTGCTATTCAGTAACCCGCCTGTGTGTCCGGCGTTGCTTTCGGCTGTATGGTATTGAAACGTGATCCTTAAATGTGGCCTTATGGTCAAGCTGAGAGTTGCTCAACGAGCTATGGAGATAACTATGCTCGGAGTTTCTTTGCGCAATAATATCTGGAACGTGGATATTCGGCAAAGAACCAAAATCACCGATATAGCTTTCAGAATTTGCAAGTTGAAGTGGCAATGGGCCGGCCACATTGCTCCTAGAACTGATAACCGATGGGGGAAAAGGTTCTAGAGTGGTTACCACATTACACCGGAAGACGTAGAGTTGGTAGGCCCCCCACAAGGTGGACTGAAGATATCGTTAAAATCGCGGGTAGCCAATGGTTATATACAAGCGGCTAATAGGTGTTCTTTGTGGCATTCTATGGGTGAGGCCTTTGTTTCATCAGTGTACGTCTTTCGGCTGATGATGAATCCGCCTATTTGTTGGACGCATTGCTGAACTATTTATATACAAGTGTTTTCCAAAGGGACGCAACATATAATCAAAAGCGATGCATATAAAGTCAAGGGCAAAGCCGCTAATGTACATATAATCTTCCACTTTAGCACCTACCGGTAATAACCCGGCAAGATTACCACTAAGTGTCGCCGATTCATCAACTCCAGCTTGCGAATAGGCAATCGATCAATTATATCTACCAACTTCAGTGGAAAGCTGAATGCTGGAGAAAAATCTAGGTATAATCTATCATTGTGAGACTCGCTCAAACTACAAAGGAAATATAATTTTCTGCTCATTTCAGACAACTCTGTATATAACTACTGGTTCATTAATTTGCTCTCTAAAGATACGTATAGAATATTAAGTTACGAGGATATCAAGAACAGTATTGTATCTGTTAGGGATATGTGGGAAGAAATGTGTGTAGGTTTGGACTTTGTAGCTAATCAAGTAACGAGACGGTTCAATAAGTATCAAAATATATTGATAAAATTTATGAAATGTTATTACAAAAATATTTAATGTTTATGTATAAATCTTAGTTTGAATATGCATAGGATTTTTTTGTTTTTGCAATATTCGAAACTCTTATACTAAAGGGGGTTGAGTTTCTGTTTATAGGGCTACTCTCTGGAGAGTTACTAAGGTCCAGATTTACTTTAAGAATTATTTCATTTTTCAGGAAAACACAGATTTAAAATATAACCATAATCAATTGAATAGAATGAAACTTGAATCAATAGTACCTATTACATGTACTTATAGTAATTTCAAACGCGTACTTCGCTAACTTAAACTTCCAGCAAAGACAATCATCCAGTAGGTAAATATACATTTACATAGTCGCAAGGAGAAATCTACCCGCCCAATATCATTCCCACGAACTTGTAATTAGAGACTTACTCAATACTATTGTTCGCTCAAAGCATATTGATTTAGGTGCAAAGTGGCACTCTATAACTCTATCTAAAACCGGGGGTTCCAATGAGCCAAAGTTACTTATCTATTGCAAAACTTGAGCGGAAAATTACTTTACCGACGATATTAAATTTCTGTTGTCTTTGGTAATTTACGGCGACATCGTCGGCTTATTAACGCGTTCGTTTGGAACATATTGGAACGTGATTTATTAATTTGCTTTTGCTTATGTGGAACGTTTGTTCCGCTTCTGATGGCGTGGCGCGTGCTTTTGTTTAAAATATTTTGGTACCTCATTATGTAGGCAAATGTTTATAATACTAACCTTTGTAAGTATACACGAGCGTATATTATTTGCATGGTGGAAGATTCGTTAACCCAATAGACCCATAACTCGACACTTTAATTGACAATCCAAGATTTAAAACCAAATTAGAAGTTGTTTATTCGATAATAAATTAGGGACAAGAAACAAAAACGAACAGGCTCTTCTGGGATAAACTTGTGGATTATGTTACATAGGTAGGTACTATCTACATATTACGGTAACTTTTATGAAGCAATGATGGCCGAGCGGTAATAGCTATGGACTGCAGTGCCGCAGGTTCCTGGTTCGATCCCCAGCTGGCGCGCCGGCTGGGGCTTCATGGTGCGATGTGGAAGGGGCATTTTGCGAATGCCCACCTGGCTAGCGACTACCCTGAAGTAGAAAATATGTCACCAAGCACCTAACAGTGTGTTTCGGTAGCAGTCCTTGAGAGCCAGATAAATTACTGGCACATGAGACCTGTACGTTTCAATGTGACGGGCACAGTGCAATTCGTCGTTGACGAAATGCATCTATTATAGGCAGAGGTTAGTTATAACATCAGGTGGGCCTCGGGCTTGTTCGTCACAATATCATTAAAAAAATGTATACATATACTATATGCATAGGTATATATACAAATTAGTAATCTTAGGTACTGTTTTCTTACGATTGTGTGCACCATCACTGAATAAAAAGAAAAAACAATGACGTTCCATCTGCATTAGGATTAAAGGATTGAAAGGTCTACTTATAGAACGCTTCAATGAATGACTTTAAGCCACTTGTAACCATAGGATTCCCGCGACTTTTACGAAGTAATTAGTGGGGACCACCTCTACGTCTTCTGGTTTAATGTGGTAGGTAATCGAGAATTTTTATTTTTCCATCGCTTATCAGTTCCTCGAATGTTGCCTGCCCATTAGCACTTCAACTCAAGGATGTTTTGGACGAATGCCCGACCAAACAATTATTCATCATGTCCATGTGAATTTTCAGACCTATCATACCAGCTGGGAAACTCTACCTGGATAATTTAAGCTTTGTACTGAGCTCCTCCATCGACTCCGTCATGGTGACTACGTCATCCGCAAAAAGGGATGATGAGATGAGTGATGTATTTGCCCTTGATGTTGATGCCCAATTATTTCTAGTTAAAAAGCTTAAAAACGTCCTGTCATGCGTTTGTGAACAGTTTCGGAGAAATAACGTCTCCCTATATCACGCCTCGTTGCAGTTGGATTAGTTCCGTGCCTAGATATGGTGGTGTTTCTACACAAACACTTCTAAAATGTGATATACCCTATAATAAGTATAGTCTATAATGACAAACATTTTAGGAAAACATCTTCATACTTTAGAAAAATACTTAAAAATTGTACATATCTAGTGACAATTCCGCCTAATTTCGCTGTGAAGTCGACGTGACGTCGCAAACGCTACGCAGCCAAACGGGAAGAATATTCAACGCGTTTCGATTCTACTTGAAGCATCCTCAGAAGGTCGTGACTCGTCAAGCGTACGATTGAGAGGTGACACCTGAATCTATTCATTACCTACAGTTGATTTGGCATTACTGAAGAGACTTCAGTGCCATCCAGGTTTCAATTGAATCGAATATTTTTCAAGGTAATTTTTTTTTGCGACGTTACAAGTTCGCGCCTCACCTGATATTAAGCGGACCAACCTCAGCCTACAACAGACGCATTTCATCACAAGTGATGAATTGCTTTACGCCCGTCACCTTGAGACGTAGTTGTTAAGACTCATGTGGCATGTGTTTCACTGGCTCTCAAGGACTGCTGCCGAAACACATCGTTAGGTGCTTGGCGACAGATTTTCTACTTGATTGGTAGCTATCCAGGCGGACAATCGCAAAATTCCCTTCCACCATGCGGTGAAGCTCAAGCCAATTCTAGGTTAAGCCTGTTAACATCTTCACCACATCATCACTTACCATCAGGTGAGATTGTGGTCAAAGGCTTACTTACCCATCAATAATAAAATGTAAAGGAGTCAGGGACCTGCGGCACGGCAGTCCATAGCTATTACCGCTCGGCCATCGTTGCTTCAAATATATATTGTATAAAGTATAAATGTAATTTAGCATAATGAAGATATGCTAGAAAGATCTCATGTATATTAACTTTCGCTTTTCATATCTACCTGCTGGCACACTCATCTCCCGATGTGACAAGGAAACATTGCTTAATTAAATGGATAAACCTGCCAGCTGAATTAATGTTTACCCTGAGCTTCTTGTTGATCCTCAAAAAGAATTAGTTAGATAATCCCGGGTGAGATTATTTCATTTATAACATTAGGTAGGTTACTTAATTGTGACATAAATTATTTTTGTAATAGCTTTTTGCGTCGGCGTTGCTCGCTGCTTATGTTTTTCCCGTGGGAAGTGCAACTCATTTCTGCAATTAAAATTTAGATTTATATAAGCGAAACGCTTATTATATGTCGCTATCAATTTATAACTGCTTACCCAGTAGCATATAAATTCTGTCTGGTTTTTTTTTTAATTGACTTCATGGCTGCTAAGTAATTGTTTTATAGTGTTAAAGAGTTCAAATAATATAAATGTATAAATAAAATTGTGTAAATTATAATAATAATTTAAATTGCAATGTAACTGCATGAAATATTTGCACGTCTGCTTGCAGACAGAGTCCAACTGTGTGTTAAATAATATTTTTAAGTTCCTATTTACTTGTATTCTTGCAAATAAACTATTTGAATTGTTTTTTTTTTGTTATGGTTACGGAACAAGCTCGAGGCCCACCTGATGTTAAGCGGACTAACCTCTGCCTAGAACAGATGCATTTCATCACAAGTGTCATGAATTGCACATTACAGCATTTTGCGGATGTCTAGCTTGCTTAGTACTATCGGCAAATGGTAAATCTGTCGGCAAACACCTAACGGTGGAACATATTCCAGCAAGTGTCTTTAGCCTGAACATTATAATATCTTCGACCGTATCTTCACTTACTATCAGTTGAGATAGTGGTAAAAAGTTAGTCTATCAGCAATAAAAAAATATGAATGACCATGCATTTTTTACTGGATCAACATATTTTATTGTTGATCCAGTCCAATTAGTTGGTGATAGTAAAAAGATGGTAAGAAGTCATACCCTTATGTTAATCCGCTATCAAACTTTTTTCTTGTTCAGAAACAGACTATCAATACATAAAATGTGAAATAGCTTCTTGAGGTCTCTACTTTTTCCAGCATCAGAGTTTTTAATAAAAAAATACATTAAAAAAAGTTAGTGATATAATTATTTTTATGTCAAATTCCCGGTCCACAAGCTATGAGTTGCAACAAGAAATTTCTCAGTATTAGTGAATAAAGTCTGCTCTTTGTCAAAAAGAGTACGTTACATTTTTTAAATCAAACGTAACCGTATTTTATCAATAAGAGCTAAATTATTCTTAATACGTTTAACAATTATGATTATGGGTAGTTTAATCATTACGGAGGAAGGCGCTGAAATAAAACAAAGAAGCAGAGGTGATCAAAAACTTTATTAAAAGGCAGATTGATTTCACATTTTGAGTAGTGCCTTTTCTAGTTAAATAAAAGTGTGCATTACTAGTTATCTTTACTTCAAGATATCAATATTTGTCATCTAAATCTTGGTTACATATATTGTTTAATTCTATCTAAGTATTTTAATTAATATTTTCATTCATATACCTGCCTCTATTTGGACAAAATCTATACTTAGTACAATCTATTTCACCCGAGAATATCTTTGTTTACATTATCACAAAAGGAAAATACCCTAAGACTACAGACAGCTGATAGTCATTTAAAGTGTTAATACCAAGATAATTTGTATGGGAACTCTAATTAATAGACTAATGACTATAAATGTATTTCGGCATACACTTTGCTTGCGAAGAGATAGGTATTCCTTAGACATAGTAAGGTGCGGATAACTAAAATTTACCTAGCAAGCAAAACGTGTATAAATATTAATATATATCAATTTAAAATACATTTTTCCTAAACAAACATGACAAGTCTTGTTTCAATAAACAGGTAAATTGAAATAGGCTAATTGAACTCGCTACAATAATTTTCCTGAAATCCGCTCTCATTCTCCTCTTTGGTAAAACACAGCAAACACTGAGTAGGTCGTTCTCGCAACCTAAAAATAAAAACAAACATTTCTTATTATTGTACTTGGATAGACTTCGTTTCGACGAAATACACAAAGAGAAAGCCAAATAAATGAATGGCTTTTTCTCTGCGAAATACTAATTATAAAACACATTTACTTATACTGCTAATTGTTGTAAAGCTAATTAAAGCTCAGGTAATGGAATATTCCTCTTAATATTGTTAGGTGAGAGACTTACTGAAACGAAAGTCTCGTAGGACAAGTCTTGTATTCCAAAGGCTTTCAGTATGAGTGGTTTCTGCGCTTGAGCACAACCAATCAGGACGAGCTTCCTGATGTCTCTGTGCTGGGGTTTCTCAATCTCACACATGTGCCATCCACAATAGAACATTGCGTTGGAAAGTAATGAAGCCTGTCATAAAAAGAAGAAACTTTATTTTATATCAAATGTTGTTTGTCACAAACTTGATTTTATGATTTCTTTAGGTATTTACGATCATATAATACTGCTTGCGATATGCATTTGCGAGTATTTCGTACAATATCTATGTACTGTATAAGCCGGATCGTCCACTGCTGAACACAGCCTCCCTTATTAAGGAGGTATTTGCCACAATTCCCACGCTTGGCAGGCGTCTTGGAGATCGCAGTGTAAGATGGTAGTTATTTAGAAGGCGCTGCTGCCCACCTTCCAGTATTTTTCCCTTAGTCTCCTCTTACGACACCCACGGGAAGATATGGAAAGGTGCAATTCTAACCAGGCACCCCACGGGAATCAATATCTATGTAATTCGTAATATGACTTTTTTCACAGACTCAGTCCTAGTTCGAATATACCTACTTAAAATCAATAACGCAGATTTTTATCATTCATTTCTATAATATAATAAAAATTAACACAACGTAGAACAGGTATTATAAAAAAAAGTTCGTAAAATCAGCGCCACACGGATATGCACACCCTTGGTACATATTATTTATTTATTTATTTAAGGCTTATCATTAACAATTACACTGTTACATGTATAGGTTATACCTTATTATTACTCTAGGTTCTTAAGCTAAATGCATTGTTTATAAAGACAAGCACAGCATGCAATATTCATTTTAAAAACCGAGAAGGATGTACCTTCTGTACTGTACATAAAAACTAAACTTAAGGGTTAAAAAAAATTAAATGTAATTTAATATGATACTATACAATATGGGAAAAGTTATAGAGTAGGGTTGGCCGATTTGGCCATGACTGTTAAATTCAAATTAATTTTATATTTTGCCAAGGAGTCTCCAAAAATATCTGCTGTATCGTTTTGATATTCGTTAATTAGTTTGCTAATTCTGGGAACAGGCGAGTTCGCCCCCAAAACAGTTCTACGGAATACGGGAGCAAAAGGGGTTATTTGTTTACGTGGATATTGAAATGGTACTCTAAGTCTAAATTTTGTTAAAAGAATAGGACAATTGATATTGTTGTGCAGTAATTTATGCAAAAATAATAAATCCAATTTAATGTGTCTTTGGAGCAAAGATAGAGTTTTAAAAAAGTTAGTCTTTCGCTGTATGAACGTAACTGCTTAATTTTTTTATTGGAATAAGTTAAATGCCACATAAATTCTTTTGTACTCTTTCTAGTCTTAGAGTATGCACGGCATAGTGTGGTCTCCAGACAGGTCTACAATACTCTAACACACTACGAACTAGACAGTTATACAATATAATTTTAGTTGTAGGATTATGAAACTCTTTACTGTTCCGAATAAGGAATCCCAACATCTTCGAAGCCTTTTTGGTGATATCTTCAAAATGAGGCACAAACGTCAGTTTTTCATCAAATGTCACACCTAAATCCCTTATTGTGTTTACAGTCTTTAATTTAACAGTTCCTATTCTGTAACAATAACAATAACTGTTATTTTTCCTACTATATTTAAGGTGAAAACATTTTTCGGCGTTTAAAATCATTCCATTTATGTCACACCATTTATTTAAATTGTCTAAATCATTCTGCAATTTTTCAACATCATCAAATGAGTTGATTACTTTGGAAATTTTAAGGTCATCAGCAAACATGAAAGGAGTGCTATGTGTCAAACATTCAGGTAGGTCGTTTATGAAAATGTTAAATAAGAGAGGACCTAAGTGTGAGCCCTGAGGAACGCCTGAACTAATACAAGGTCGAGCTGTAGAGGCAAAACCAGCCGCAACAACGAAAAAATTACGGTTGCTTAAATATGACTTCAGCCATTTTAGTATTGAACCAGAGAAACCATATGCAGAAAGTTTGAAAATGAGCACAGGGTGAGAGACTCTGTCGAAGGCCTTGCTGAAATCAGTGTACACTACGTCCACTTGTTTGTTGTTATCTACAGCTTCCACAAGATTCTCGACAAACGTTACTAAATTAGTGCACGTAGACCTTTGTTTTATGAAGCCATGCTGATGGTCAGTAATAAACTGCTTAAAATGTTGATAAACATGGGGAAAAATTAGAGATTCAAAAACCTTAGCAAATGTAGATATAATCGAAATTGGTCTATAGTTGCTTGTTATATTTTCATCACCGCTTTTTAATATGGGGACCACTTGAGCAGACTTCCATATATTAGGAAACGATCCAGCCTTTAGAGATTTGTTATAAATTAAATACAAAGGAAGAGATAGACTTGATGCACAATATTTTATGAATTTCGGAGGTATACCGTCTGGCCCTACTCCCTTTGATATATCAAGTTTTTCAAATGCTTTCCGCACTGCACTCATAGATATATGTAAATCTGAGAAACAAAGACTGTTACTATTAAACCGAATAAGCTGTTTTAAAAGAGAGGTTCTGCGATCTTCACTAACGTTTTTAATATCATCGTTGTAAACCGAAGCGAAATACTTGGCAAACAGGTTACAAATATTTTCTCCACCCGAAACTGTTTCCTCTCCATTGGATAATGAAACAGGGTAGGTAGATTTGCCTTTCCTCTTAGCTTTCATAAAAGACCAGAATAATTTCGGGTGACTCTTTATTTTATCTTCAATAAAATCACGATATCTATTGTAGCTTTCAGTAGCCATCTTATCACATCGCTTATTCAGCCTATTGAGTACAATTTCGTCCATTGGGTTTTTATAAATCTTGTACCTTCGTAGTACATTGTTTCTTTCACGCACTGCTCTCACTAAATTTTTGTTAAACCACACGGGAAATTTTGAGCTTTTATGTTGACATATGGGAACGTGTTTATTAATAATGTCGTTTAATATAGAGTAAAATGCGTCTAAAGCTTCATTAGCATCTTGGTAATAATCCACTAAATGATACCAATCAATACTATTCAAAATTGTATTTATATTAGGATAGTCGCATTTGTTGAAATTATATCTCAAATTTCTATTGACTTCGAGTTTATTTATGTTCATAGTTTTAATATAGATATTCAAAGGAGGGTACTGCTTATCTTATTTACTAATTACAAAATCAGATTTTGTAACTTCGCTGTGATCCAGATCAGTAAAAACGAGGTCTAGAATTTTATTATAGCAATTAGGTGTTTTATTTTGTTGCTTAAAATTATTAATATGATAGAAATCAATGAGAGGCTGTGCCAATAGGGGAACGCTGTATTGATTCTGTGGATCATCCAAAATGGACCAGTCTATGCAACTCAGGTTAAAATCACCTATAATGCAGGTTTTATGGTTATGTTTTTCTGAAACACGATTACAATTATCTAACATTTGTTCGAGGTATGCCCTATCGACGGGAGGAGGTATGTAAGTACCACAGAGAGCGATTTGTTCATACTGTTTAGAAGTTTTAACATCTAAAGTAAGCCACACATCCTCACCGTCACTCTCCCAATGAGGCACACGTTTTGCTGCATGTTTTATATTAACAGCAATTAGTACTCCTCCGCCTTCCTCTATAACTTTGCCCTTTCTCCTCCTTTTCATACTTAACTTTGAAGTCTCTCTATCTCTCCTGTACACATTGTATCTATTATCGAACAGTTCCGTAGATAATACATTAGAATTCAGCCACGTCTCAGTTAAAACAATGACATCATAATTTGACACGGCATTATAAATTCATTCCCAAAATAATTAAATCATCCAGTTTTCTGTTTAAGAAAGGCGATAAGTAAATTACCAACCCATACCTATATTCCCTATAATAACCAAAACTTTCACAAACAAACATAGAAAAAGCAATATTTGTTAGGCTAAATAACTTTTTGAACACACAAAATATACTGAAAACAAACAGTATTTCAAAGGAAAATCAACCACACAAGCTTGTTTTATTTAATTTAATATAAAAAAGTTTGATTTATGGCGGCCGTGGGCTGCCGGGCTAGAATGCCACCCCTCATCTCTACCCGTGGGTGTCGTAAGAGGCGACTAAGGGTAACACGCCAGATGGTGGGCAGCAGCACACTCACATGATATCTCACACAGCGATCCCCAAGCTGCCTGCCATGCCTGGGGATTATGGCAAACCCCTCATAATATTTGGGGAGGATGTGTACAGCAGTGGACTATGCGACCAATACAGTACCGTACAGCAGTAGTGGCGCACCTATACTGACCCTATTTTTGGATATGCTAAAGTTTTTTTTGATCCACAAAAAAAAACTATAAGTAGCATAAATAAGACTAATATGGAATACGACGTAAAGCGTTTTTTTTATTTACTATTATAAGCACGGCATAACCAATTACACATATTATTAACTTGTACATTATAAGGTACATACATTCCCAAAATTATAATATGGAAACTAAAGTTAAAAATTACACAATTCAGTCAAAGTTATGAAAACATTTATAGTAATAATATAAAAATAATAAGATTATGAATAAATATGAGTCGCTATCTTGCTACCTAAACAATTGATTACGATATCCTTAATTGGAAAAAATATTAACATATTCTCATCATATAACTATCAAAAGTGAAACTTATATATTACACGCTAAAAAATGCTATCCCAAACAAGTGCTTTTTTGCGCAAACGATACCACATTATTTAAATAATGCAGCAAAAAGGAGCACTATGAAGCAAAGGAGAATGCAGTACATGCCGATATCATAGAAAAATTTAGAGAAAAATATCTTGAATAGAATAAGAAAACTAAATATTATCAATTTTATTCTTACAATAATAATCGGCCCAGTATATTGACATTAAATGCAACGACGATAATATAAATAAGATTGAAGTTATTTTTAGTATGTATACAGGCGAACACTTAAATTGGAAAGTGCAGGTTAGTAATTAAAGTTCGGCCGCTGAAAGAATGCCTTTGACAGTACGAGTTTCTACTGTCGTTGTGACTTGTTAATAGAATAAAATATAAAATATACCCAATTTTTTGATACTTAAATGCCTGCCTTATACAATATATTCAAGTGCGCGCTGTTGCAACGTACGGATTGAGCTCCGCGATTTATTTGTTTTTATTTTCAAATTTGTTATTTAAACCGTAGTTATACGTGTGTAGTTCTACTGTTATGAAGTTCAAGTTCGTCTGAGATCAGTGAAGTTTGTTTCAAGAGTATTGGTTAAGATACAACGAAGATATCTTGAAATATTTCGGAAGTATTTAACGGCTAACGTGCGAAGATATTGCTACCGGCCGGCCGACCGCTACCTGCGACGTGCGAGAGGTCGTTGACCGCACCTTGTACAAGGTCGACTCACGCGCATTGTTTACGTTAGCTGTGCATATCTGTAACTGTCGTTCATAATGTCCTCCAATAAACTGCTGACTTGTGCGGGCTGCCATGAAGAAATTAAATCAAGACACTATTTGACCTGCAGTCTATGCACACTCGTATACGACCTTGAGTGCGCTAATATATCGGAGACTCGATTTTTAGGTACTTTGACCAAGGAGAAGAAGAGTGCATGGAAATGTCCGTGGTGTCTGAGCAAGCAGCCTAAGACTTGTAATGTAAATACTCCTGTAGGCGCTGCGCACGCTGCAGTTATGAAAGGCAAAATTAATCTGCGCCAGATTAGTCCACTGCAGAACATTCAACTGGGTAACAATAGTGAAGTGGACAACGTAACTGTTGGGCGCGGTACTGGCGGCAGATACCCTAACCGTGAATTGGACCACTCGTGCACAGAGGATACTTATTATTTGGACGGCGTAAGGTCCGTTGTTAGAGACGAATTTGAGCGAATTATCGATGAGCGACTATCGATATTAATCACTAAATTGGTCTCAGAACAATTTTTATTGCCGATGACTAAGACAATCAAGTCCCTCTCGGAGCGAGTTGATGCGCTAGAGTTCGAATTGAAGGCTATCAAAGAACAAAAATTACAAGATGGTCTGCCTCATGAGGCTGAACCTGTCTGCGTGCCATCACTTAATGAGACACAAATTCGACATGATGCACTCTCATATCAGCCTTCAAGAATAAGTCCAGGTGATGCAGAAATTACATTTCTAAGCAGTGGAATTGGAAGCTCCCAGTGGACTGAGGTAACCAAAAGGCGCCCCCGCGTTCGAAGTGAACCTGCCGGTGTAGTGCGAGGAGCTGCAGAGCCGAACACCAACGGCCTCGAAGCAGCAGAACGGCGTCGACAATTGCATCTTTACTACGTAAAGGTG
This sequence comes from Plagodis pulveraria, assembly GCA_963890685.1. Lineage (NCBI taxonomy): Eukaryota > Metazoa > Arthropoda > Insecta > Lepidoptera > Geometridae > Plagodis > Plagodis pulveraria. The sequence continues at coordinate 13,743,501 of OY982961.1, forward strand.
GGCACCACTGAGGCACAAGTAAGAGACCACTTAACTCATATCTCTGGAAATAGTTCCTGTACGGTTGAAGCACTGAAAGCGCGTGGAAATTACGCATCTTTCAAGCTGACTGTTCTTTCTAGCCTAGCTGATGTTGTAATGTCTCCCCAAAACTGGCCCAAGGATATCTGCGTGAAACCATGGCGGCAGTCCTTTCGGCCGAAAAATAAAGAAGCCCAAAAAACATAGTTCACACAAAGATATGATCCTGCTTTATCAGAATGTCCGCGGCCTCAGAACAAAAACACCGGAATTTTATAAAAGTGTTTCGGCGGCTTGCTGTGACATCATCGCGCTCACTGAGACTTACCTGACGAGCTCGGTGTCTGATGGCGAGCTTTTCCCGCCAGGGTATGTCGTGCTGCGTGCGGACCGCGACCAAGACAAGGGCTGGGGAGGCATTTTGCTGGCGGTGCGTAATTGTTACTCAGTCAACTTAATTACTGATATTGATGGCTTGACAGACGATAAAGAAGTGATATTTGCAAAACTTGTGTGTAAAAATGTGAAAATCCTAATTTGTGTTGTGTATTTACCACCTTCATATAATGATAAGCAATATCGTGATGTGTTAAATTGCATTGAGAATGCTGTATGTAAATATTCATCTCTAGATGTTATTGTAGTCGGAGATTTCAATTTAAACTCGTGTACTAAGAATTCTAAGATACAATATGATATGTTTATTAATTTTTGCAAATTGGTTCAGTACAATAATGTACCAAACAGCCACAGTGGCATACTGGATCTCGTGTTAGCGAATATAAGGTCGGGTAGCGTGGCCGTCTCCAGTGACGTAGATCCATTTGTAAAGGAGGATTTGTACCATCCAACGCTTAAGGTGGTTATTTCCTTGCAGCGCAGTATCAGTACGGTTCCAGATGGCGTTACTGTTCTTTCCGTAAATGATTTATATGCTCCTGATTGGGACTTTCGCAAGGCAGATTTTTGTTCATTATATCCTGGTATATCTACTATCGACTGGTCTGAGGTGACCCAGCATCAGGACATTGACTTAGCTACAGACCTTTTTTACTTGAAACTTAATGAATGTATTAGTAGTCAAGTCCCTGTTAGGAAATATCGTAATACTGTAAGCCGGGACTATCCCCCATGGTTTACTTCTGAAATTATTAGGAAGATAAAAATTAAATACTTTCATTTCCTTAAGTTTAAAGAAAAAGGTCTACAATTTAATCGTGAAGTTTTTGTATACTATAGGAGTCATGTAAAGGAATTGATTGATGTAGCATATCAACAGTATATTCGATCGGTCGGATCTAATATAAGCAGCGATCCGAAATATTTCTGGAAATATGTCAAAGAGAGACGTAGTGATAGGAGTCAGCATCAGGAATATACACTGAATGGTCAAACAGTTGTCGGGCAAGATGCCGTTAATGCATTCGCTGACTATTTTGGTTCTGTTTTTTTACCTGATATTCCTGTTCTGGACCCAGAGGCAGCTGCGTGCTCATCTGCATCTGCAGATTCCCGCCTGGTGAGCATCGACAGCGTCACCGTAGCTGACTTACGCCGTGCAGCTCGCCGCCTTAAAGCATCTTCGGCAGCTGGACCTGACGCTATACCTCCTTTTCTCGTTAAAGACTGTTTGTTTGCCTTAGAAGCTCCACTTCTGCACCTGTATAATCTCTCTCTTCGCACTGGTTGCTATCCCTCAAAATGGAAAATATCTAGAGTCACGCCTGTACCAAAAATTAGATCATCGTCAGATGTATCGACATTTAGGCCAATAGCGATATTGGGTGTTTTTAATAAACTTTTTGAGATCATTATCAGTTGGTACCTCACTCGACAGATTGAGGCTGCTATAGACGATTCGCAGCATGGATTTCGAGCCGGCCGCTCAACTACAACTAATCATATACATTTTGTGGATTATGTTACAAGTCAGATGGATACGCGGCAAAAGGTTGATGCTGTGTTTCTTGATTTTAGGCGCGCGTTCGATATGGTTGATAACGATCTGCTGTTGACTAAACTCTCGACTTTCGGCTGTTCACCTAAATTGCTGAAATTTCTTGCTGAATACCTTAAAGATCGAAGGCAGTATGTCCAGCTAAAAATGTTCAAGTCCAATGAATTCTATACCAGATCAGGGGTCAGCCAAGGTAGCACTTTGGGGCCAACCCTGTTTCTGGTGATGATAAACGACCTTCCAAAAGTGCTTAGCACGTCACGATGCCTTATGTTTGCTGACGATTTGAAAGTGTATCAGTCTGTGAAGTGTGTATCTGACTGCATTGGTTTACAGCGGGATATCGAGTCTTTGGAAAGGTGGAGCACAGATAATAGACTTTCCTTTAACATCTCAAAATGCAGCAATATGACGTTCTCGTGGGCCACGACTCCTATAAGGTTCCCATATACCCTCTCAGGCGTTACATTGCAGAAAGTCAATTGCATTCGCGATCTGGGAGTAATGCTTGATCCACACCTAGATTTTAAGGAGCACATCATTTCCGCTTGCAGAAGTGCATACAAGACTTTGGGTTTCATTATGCGGACTGCATCCCAGTTCCCGGACATTAATGTCGCAATGACACTGTACAATTCTTTGGTGCGTAGTAAGCTTGAATTCGAGTGTATAGTATGGGATCCGCCTCATAAAAAGTATACGTTACTGATAGAGCGAATTCAGCGGAAATTTGCACGATATATTTATAAGCGAATGTATGGATACTATCCGTTTATGTATCCATCCTTATTTGTATTAGGTATGGTTAGCTTAGAGACGCTGGAACTCAGAAGGCATATGCGTATTGTCATTCACTACTGTATGATACTGCACGGTAAGATAGTCGATCCAACTGTATTAAGCGCTATTAAATTATTCGTTCCCGACACCTATATCCGCTCTGGTGAACGTCGTAGGCATAATTTGTTTCTTTGTCCTGTCTCAAGAACGAGCTATGCCAGGAATGCACCGACACAACGCGCGCTGGCTCTTCTTAACGCTACCACGCAGATCCAGGATGTAGATGTGTTTTTTGACAGAATACGGACCATCGCAAATGTGTTTAAAGTTCATGTTTATAAATCTAAAATAGTTAGCACTTTGGTTTAGTACTGTAAGTTAGCTATTGTTATTATTAATAAATAAATAAATAAATATTATGCAGTATTAATGTCTACTAATTACTTTGAACTGGGGAATAAATATTCACAAAACGAACTGTCTAACGCATTCTTTCAGCGGCCGGACTGTAGTATCAAAAACACGAGCGCTATGTGTTTGCAATAAAAAACTTAGAGAGTGTCCAAGGAAGCTGTCCAGCTTGCCACGCGCATGTAGCGTGTCTGTTAAGCTATGAAATAATACTATATGAAATAGCAAATCCGTGGTAATGGAAAGTTTTCAGGGTGTAGAAGCATTATGTGGAGGTTATTATCAGGGCCTGGTTCGTGAATAGCTTCTAGCTTCTATATAAATTATCCTTCTAGCTTCTATATAATGTTAAGGCCACTTCTCGACGTGAATAAAAATACTGTGGTGTAGTCGGAAGCTTAATTTATTCATAGACAAAAATACAAATCTCACATCGCTGCAACAAACGTTTGCGTGTGTTAAGGCTTAAGAGCGCCATCTAGCGACATTATTGTGAAGCTCAGACATATCGCCCACCAAGGACATCTGTTCATGTCCTTCATAAGTGAAAGTTACAAAGTGTTATATTATATCTATGGTAAAGCCGTTGACAATAATGAACTTAGTCAACCTTACAAGTAACGCTTAAATTACTTAGTTACAGGTAGAATGCACAACTTTGACAAAGGGCGCTTAATTTCTGAACCGTTGCATTTGAGAGTGACTACTCGTGTGATTTTGTCGGCACCAGGGTGTTTTGCTATAACTCTACCTAAAAGCCATCGCGCAGGAGGCAAATTATCCTCCTTCAGTAAAACAACATCTCCAATGTTTGGTTCTGGAAGTTGTTTCGTCCATTTATGACGTTGTAACAGATGAGATAAATACTCGTCAGACCATCTCCGCCAAAACTCCTGCACCATTCGTTGCGTCAATTGCCATCGCTTTAGGCAACTGATATTATGTTGCTCATAATTTCTATCAGGCACCATAACTAGAGGTTCCCCAATCAAAAAATGACCCGGGGTTAAAGGAGTAGGATAATCTGGGTTTCCAGATATCATTGATAACGGCCTTGAGTTGAGGCATGCCTCAATTTGTGTCAGCACAGTAGACATTTCTTCGAAAGTAAGAGTTGAATTGCCGATTACACGCCGCAAATGGAATTTCGTGGATTTAACGCCAGCCTCCATTAGACCACTAAAATTCGGTGCTTGAGGCGGGTTAAAGTGCCAGGAAGTTCCATTGCTGGCAAGCCATTCGCGTAACTCTGCGGCGACAGAAGACTTCTCCACTTCAACTAAATGCCGGAGCTCCTTTGCTGCACCTACGAAATTGGTTCCGTTGTCACTCCACATATCGCTGACGTGACCTCGTCGAGACACAAATCTCCTAAACCCTGCTATAAACCCTTGTGAAGTTAAATCACTGATCGCTTCTAGGTGTACGTTCTTTGAGACCATGCAAACCCAAACACAGATATAGCCCTTATAGGACTGATGCCCACGACCCTTAGACGTTCTGAGGCTAATTGGGCCCGCAAAATCTACACCACTGTGGCGAAAGACGCGTGCTGGTCTCACTCTGCAGGATGGAAGCTGCCCCATCAACTGTGTTTGCGTAGTCTTTGCGTACCGCTTGCATGTTACACATTTATGGACGTGACTCCTTACTGACGACTTGGCTGATATGATCCAATACTTGGTACGCAAATGACTCAACATTAAAGAAGGACCCCCATGTAAGGTCTTCTTATGCGCTTCATCAATAACCAAGCTGGTGAAGTGAGAGCCATGTGGCAAGATAATGGGATGTTTGGATTCTTCCTCTAAATCAGCCCGTTCAACACGGCCACTTACGCGTAGAATCCCATCACTATCTATTATCGGGCAAAGCGATTTCAACTTGCTTCTTGATTTTACTTGGCCTGTTTTTCTTATCTCCTTAATGTCTTCCATAAACTCTTGTTCCTGTGCATGCTTAATGCAAACCTTCATTGCTTCTTCTATTTCATCTCTTTCCAAATATGATGCATATCTCTTCTCGTTACCTTCTTTCTTCTTCCATTTTAGAATTCTTCTGCAGTACGCAATCACCCTCACTAATCTTTGCAATGTTGAAAACCTTGTCCAGACGGTTTCTTCTTGTGTATTTTCAGTAGCAACATGTGATTTAACAGATTTTTGTTCCATGCTAGTGGCAATGGATTTTGGTCTGCTATAATCAATGCTTTCGTTCTTAAGCCAAGAAGGTCCCTGAGACCATAATTCATTGCAAGCTAATTCTTGAGGTGTCAAACCTCGTGATGCGATATCTCCAGGATTGGAAGAAGATTGGACGTGTGCCCAGTGAGTATTGTCGTAAAGTGAAAGGATCGTAGAGACTCTGTTACCGACGAAGGTGTTCCAACGGCTTGGATGACTGCTGAGCCACGCCAAGACAACTGTTGAGTCAGTCCAGAGATGAACGTTGTCCTTTGGAATTTTCAATACTTCAGCTACCTCTGCAGTCAACTCTGCCACTAATACACTTCCCATCAACTCTAGTCTCGGTACCGATTGCTGTTTAACAGGTGCGACCCTAGTTCGAGATGTGATTAAACTGACGTTAATGTCTCCGTACTTATTTTTAGTTCGCAGATACACCACAGCCGCGTAAGCAGAAATAGACGCGTCTGAGTAGCCGTGCAGCTCTACATGATCATCATTGTCGTAAGTATGAATCCATCTCGGAACGCTAAAATTAATGGTCTCTGGTAAATTGTTGCGGTAAGTTTGCCATTCAGTCATCAATTCTGGTGTAAGTTCTTCGTCCCATTCTAGACCTGAAAGCCAAAGCTTTTGAATGAATATTTTAGAAGTGACAACACATGGTGCTGCCCATCCTAGCGGGTCAAAAAACCGTGAAATATCTGAAATGACCTTTCTCTTCGTCACTGGAGTTTGTTGTGGTGGAAGGTTGACTGAATATTGGAATTCGTCCCGATCGCGATTCCAGCAAATTCCAAGAATCTTCATAATTCCGTCTTCCTTTATATTCTTACTGTCTTCGTCCTGAGTTCCCTTTTCTGTCCTGTCCCTTCCGTCTCCTGAGATTACCTCATTTAACTCTTTACAGCTACTTACCCACTTCTGCAAATGGAATCCGCCCTTGGCAAGTAACTCTGTAATTTCTTTATATATAACCTTTCCCTCTTCAACTGTTTTGCATCCTGTCATCAAATCATCTACAAAAAAATCATTTTTAATCCTTTCAGCTGCATCAGGACAACCTTTACCTTCGTCTGCCGCAATCTGCTGCAGAGTCTTCACTGCAAGGTAAGGTGCCGACGCCGTACCAAAGGTAACTCGCACTAACTTGTATTCCTCCATTTCAGATTCCGGGTTATCCCGCCAAACTACTCTCTGAAAATCCGCGTCTTCTGGAGCTACCCTTACCTGCCTATACATCTTAATAATGTCAGCGCAGATGCTTATGGGATGTGTTCTCCGCCTCATAATGATGTGACGCAATGGTTGTTGCAACATGGGACCAACTAACAAATCATCGTTTAGTGATGGTGAATTAGAGCTCTTCATCGAAGCATCGAACACAATTCGGACCTTGCTGGTAGATTTATTTTCGCGTACTACAGCGTGGTGGGGTAGGTAAACAGCTGTAGTTATTTTATCATCGTCTTTAGGTACGCGCTCTACGTGGCCAAGGTCGATGTATTCGTGAAACACTTCAGAATAACGCAACGCTAAGTCTCTATTTTTCTTGAATTTGCCTTCAAGAAGAAGGAATCTCTTGATTGCAAGTTCTCTACTGTTCCCATATTGACATTGCGGATCTTCGTCTCGGAATGGAAGCTTTACAACGTACCTGCCGTTATCATCGCGGCTGGTAGTTTGAGCATAAATTTCTTCGCACCGGAGTTCATCTTCTGTAAGAAATTTCTTGTTAACTCCGGGAATTACAGTTTCTATCTCCCAAAATTTCTTTAGGAGCTCATTGTCATTAGTCTGAATTTGTGAATTAATTGTGACATGATGGCAATTGATAGCTCCAGCAGTCGTGGACACCTTGCCTGATAAAATCCAGCCAAATGCTGTATTCTGGGCTACCGGTGAACCTGCTGGACCTTGAATTAAACCCTCCTTCAACACTTGGCCGTATGCTTCAGCACCAAGCAAAATGTGAATTTTGTTTGGCGTGTGATATTCCGGGTCAGCAAGGCTGACTGCTTTTAACTCAGGCCAGTCGCAAGGCATCACTTTTGCCGATGGCAAGAGTGACGTGATATTAGTTAGAACATATGCATGTACTCTCATACTAAAATTGGGATCTAGGTGTGAGTGAATAGTCACCATGACTGCATACTCTGAGGCTAAAGAACCTTTCTCACTACCTATCCCTGAAATTATTGACTTGATTGGCTTCTTCTTAAGTCCAAGGAGTTGGACTGCTGATTCCGTTATAAAGGATGCTTGTGATCCCTGATCCAGTAACACTCTCAGCAGTTGAGTTGAACCATGCTTTGTTTGTGCTTCGACAACAGCGGTTGCTAGTAAAACTTGCGTAGCTATTGATGACTCCTTTGAAAAATGTGTCGTTACATTAAATGTTGACTGTGGACCCTCTACTGTTGCTACCTGAATATTAGACCCTGTTGAATTTAAGTTCTCCGTGTTATTGACAGTGCCTACTTCTAACTTTTGATGCAACAACGAGTGGTGTCTCCTTTTACAAATGTGGCAATTGATGCTTTGGCGGCAGTGTTTGACAGAGTGAGTAGACCCTAAACAATTAAAACATAAGCCTTGTTTCTGGACAAAACCATGACGCGAGTCGTAACCCTCCCTTGCAAACAGCTTACAATAAGCTAATTTGTGATTTTCATTACAGAATGGACATTTGTTGAACACACGAACATTGCTGCTGCTATCGACAGCATGGTGCACCCTTGATTTAATCATATTTGGAGCCTTGGGTTTGATTGATTTTGTGTCTAAAAATTCTAATGCCCTAAACCTGGCCTCCAAGAATTCTTCAAACTGTGCGAGTGTGGGAAGCTCATCTCCTGTACTAATTTGTGTCTCCCACAGCTTGCGAGATTCTGGATCCAATTTAGCGCTCACTATGAAAATTACTATAATGTCCCACGAAGTGACATTTACTCCAATATTTTTTAAACCGTTAAGACATTCCATGGTTGTGTCCAATAAACCCTTGACGGCGTTTGCATTTCCATTGATTGGATTTTGACTCATAAAACGTTTTAGTAAACAATTTGAGAGAAACCTTTTGTTATCATACCTATTCATTAGTAATGACCAACATTCTTTATAATTACTTGACGTAACAGATATGTGACGTACTAGTTGCTCAGCCTCTGCGGACAACAAGCCCTTTAAATAATGCATTCGCTGCACGTCATCCAATGATTCATTACTGTGTATTAGAGATGTGAATAAATCTTTAAAGGTTGGCCATTCCGTATAAGTACCAGAAAATTTCGGTATGTTTATCCTTGGCAGTTTTACAGAATCGTGCCTGACTTGCGACTGTTGACTACTTGACGGCCCCGGTACAACTTGAATTTTGTTCAAAACATCCTTCAACTCACTCTTGTAATTGATGTACAACTCTTCGGTTACTTCGTATACATCGTCAGTGAAATAACTAGATCTTTCATGAGTAGGTGAAGACGTTTGAATGATTGATTTATGGGTAGTCATGAAGTCATTCCAAATGTTCTCAAGTTGTTCTAACCTTGTTTCTATGTAAGAACGAGTAATGCGTTCTTTAGGCGATTTTTTAAAGTTAACCATAGCCCTCTCAATTACAGATTTGTGATTTAATTGCAACTTAAACAATGATTCCATTTTTACTAGTCAATGAAAACTTAAACTTTGGTAAAATAATATATCTGAATGCAATCTACTGATAATTACCTGGAACTATGTATGATAGACAACGATAAGATTGTGTCCAATTCAAAGAACTATTCTACAACAAATTTTAATAACACAAAAATTTTAATGAAAGTCTCGATTAAGCTCTGAAATTTTACAAGTGTGTAGAACCATTTCACAATAAAATTTACTAATGCAAGTAATTTCGATCACAATTTTTCTAAGTCTCGTTTTGTCGTAAAATTTCACAAGTGTATAGAACTTTGTCGCAGTCAGAAATTTTGAAATTGGGCATAGGTTCCCCGATTATACAACTTATCGCTAACTATTCTAAGTTCTTAACTATCATGCAAATTTTACAAGTCCCAAAGTTATGTTAATTCCAAATCACTTCACTTTTGAAATATTATTTTAATAAATGTACTCACGATTTTACACAAAAACTACTTCACTGTTATCCGTTCCAGTGATATCTTCACTCAAACTTCATTCCTCTCCAGTATTGCCACCTTCCGACGATTGATTTATTGCAGCGCCCTCTTGCGCCAACCTCTCCACTTTGGTCGATAAATCGGTAGAAAATAAACTGCTTTGGCGTTGGAGCATTTAGCTACTAGTGGCGCCTTCTGGCGGCGAGTAGCGGAAACACTCTTTGCCTAAAAATGATCTTTATGCTCCCGGTGTAAGGAGCTAGAGACGTACGGCGGTGCACTACGAAGTGCCTGGCTACTGGTGCCGGTATATCTCCCAAAATCGTCGGTGAGCTATCCTCAGATTAAAACTGTATCCGGCTCGAATATGTTTAGGCCACTTCTCGACGTGAATACTGTGGTGTAGTCGGAAGCTTAATTTATTCATAGACAAAAATACAAATCTCACATCGCTACAACAAACGTTTGCGTGTGTTAAGGCTTAAGAGCGCCATCTAGCGACATTATTGTGAAGCTCAGACAAACATCCTCCCATTATCTTGCGTAGATACATTAGAAAAATGTGCCTATTCGCAAAGTGATATCCTGTTTTTTGTTATATATCCTGTTTTTACTGCAAAGACTCAAAAATCTACTATATCAAACCCCTTTTATTGCCTATCAAAAACAATTTAGACAATATGATACTTTAAATTTGTAATGCGTTACTAAATGAAATAGGAATATAATTATATTTTCATCTTATAATGAAGGTATTGACTACTATTTATATTACAAAATTACAAATATACGATAGGAAAAATTTGAGTCATGTGGGGGATTCGAACCCGCGTCCATCCCCCCTTTAGCCGGGGCATGCTCTAACCAATTGAGCTAACATGACATGACGTCATAACTCGAATATTTCCTATCGTTCATTAACCATCGTATATCGGATGGAGCGACATCTATAGTACCACTTACGTTGTACTACCGCACATGACTTAAATTTTTTTCCTATCGTATATTTGTAATTTTGTAATGTAATCCGCATAGCAGGCGTTATTGCAATCATAACAATATAAAAATACTATTTATATATTTATTTTATTTTAAATTTTTTTTTTATTTACTACTATTTGAGCCGTTTAGTGTAGAGACGTTGGGTTTGTGGGGACCGGGAGCTCATCGTATTTTCCAAAACTTATCAGAACCCTTGGTCGATGCGACGCGTGATCAAAATACTGGCACCTAATTGGCTCAATGAATAAGCATTGCAATTCAACGGGGCAATGCTGCCAGCATGATGGGCACGCTGCCAACTGGTAGTGGGCTGGAGCATTTAGACTGCCTGTGAGTCTGCCATGACTTATGGGTATCTAAATGCTTTAAGTGTTGTATATAGTTCGTAGTATATTGTTAATATTGACTACTTAACAATTATTTTTGCAATGGATTGTAATAATGGGTAAATCATTGTAAAGTATACCTATATAATGTAAAGTATATAATTAACAGTTGCACGTCCGCATGCTGGCTGAATACATGGACATTTATTATTTTTAATCTAAGACCATAATATAAACGCATTCGCTTTAGTCTAGCAAATTAAAAAGTTTAGGTATTGAAAAAAGAAACCTCCTTCTATCTACTTACGTGCATGATATCAGAGATGAACCTACCATTTATTATGTTGATGTCACACTATATTACTATTAGGGGCTATTCTCAAGGAGGTACAAAATGCTCGCTCAAACGTCCATTATAAACTCTGTGAGACGCAAAGACCCACTATTATTTTTTATTACAAATGTAGTAATCATATCATACCTGAAATGTGATCTCTCCTGCATTCCACAGATTCAATGCCAATAACAGGAAGAGAGATCCAACAAAAGTGTATGTCATGAACGCATTTGTCAAAACCATGTCGGATGAAAGCTGGAACATATTTATTTAGTCGTTACTGTTGTCAGATTTTAAATAAAACGTAACTTGCTATAGATTAAATCGTACTACTGTAAAATTGTAAAACGAGCTAATAATGTACGATAATTATGACTTCTCTTAATTGTACTTCTTAAGACTTTAATTTACTAATAAATTACCTAGTAATTCAACAACAATAAATGGTTCAAATCTAATTCAAACTGAATTTTCATCCCGACGATCTAAACACTTGGCAGTATAAAACCAATGGTATTTAATAATAGTGGAAACTCATTTAAATATTATGTTTACCGAAAATATCTGATTAAGCGATAACATCTCTACCAGCGAGATTCTGGAATTTTGCAAAAGAAAACTGTTTATATCACCTATCTGTCTCTCTAGCACAGCCGTAGATTTACCAAAAGTTTTTGATATAACGGGGCTACTGATTCCTATCACATGTTTGATCCGATATGCACTTGTTGCTTCATCCAATGAATAGGTCTTTATGATGATTCATTCATTCGTATATGAAAATTTAGAACCCATTTTTTTCCAAACAATTGTATCATCGAAATTTAACTTATATTATGTTAAACCCAAGAACGCTCAGAAGTTTTTATTTATTTATTTGAAACAGTTAATGTGACTTACAGACTAAATACATCATAAATAAATGATAACTAAATACTCAATCCAATATATCAACATGTCCATTATTATTGAAAAAATAAAAATTAGTAGTTACCGATGTATAACACTACCTTATAAATGTACACGATTAAAAATATCATGCTATTTTTCACGTGGTGAAAAATTTAATTTGCCTGACTCTGACAAGCATATCAGCTTTTAATATTAATAAAATAATAAGATAATATTATATTATGATATTAAGGAACATTTTAAAACGATATCAGTTCTCGCTTTATTATATCATCATTAATATTTACGGTACCATTTTCCACTCTACTTACCGCCAAACGCAACAAAAGCAACACCGCCACAGCCGAACTCTCACACACTTGGAGTGACATTATTATTCCGAAAACACGATGTATCTCGTCAGCTAAACTGAAAACGAAGTACTAATGTTACACGTACTTGGGTTGTATAGTAGTCAAGTTAGTGTAATAAGAAACTATTTTCTCTACAATTAAGTACTACACCAAGAAAATTTAATATTACGTATATACCCAACTAAAATAAATATGTACTAACGTGATAGTATGTTTGTTTCGAAGCCGTGATAGCTCAGAGGCATTGGCTATGGACTGCCGCGCAGCAGGTCTCTGGTTCAAATCTCGCCGCGGGCTTGAGCTTCACCGCATGGTGGAAGGGCATTTTGCGAATGCCCGGCCTGGCTGACCACCCTCAAGTAGAAAATCTGTCACCAAGAACCTAACGGTGTGTTCCGGCAGATGTCCTTGAGAGACAGTGACTCTAGGTTAAGCCTGTTAACACCTTTGACCACATCATCACCTAATATCAGGTGAGATTGTGGTCAAAAGCTTACATAACAGAAATAAAATAAAAAATATGTAAATTAATACGCACTGTGTTATTAGTTGTACGAACTTACAAAAGCAGCTTTTGATGCATTCGAATGCCTTCTAAGAAGCCAGCCTTTAACTTCTTTATCGCCTTCTTCTTATTAACAGTCAAGATGTCCTTATCAAATTCCTTTCTTATCCGCTTGAAATGGTGTCGTAAAGTAATGAACTTAAACGACATTGTTATTAAATGTGTGATCGGCATGCAGTCAGCAGACATCATAGGAAGCATCATGTATAACCAAGTTATGTAGAAAAAAACTCGGAGAAGTGACGCCAGGTAGGAATGATCGGTGTATTGGGGCAAGTATGTTACCACAGTGTAAAAAGGAGCACCTAAAACAATGCTATGAATTACTGAAAGGTAAAGAAACAAAAATGTTTTTTTTAATGCTTGATAGACTTAGTCTAGCTTAGACCACTATCTCCCCTGATGGTATAAGTGATAATGTGGTCTACACAGTTTCTGATTACTTAAACGACAAAAAATCCTGGACAATTCCGCCTCTGCCAAGCTATTGCCTGTCACCTACATAATTTAAACAGATATTGTAATAACTTTATTATATAGTAAGTATGTAACATATGTAACACACATTGTTAAAAGATGTTTAAAAGAATGGCCCCGAGTTTCTTGCCCGTTCTTCTCGCAGTGGCCCAATACAATTTATTTGCTGAACGTGGCAGTACAATTTAGAATATTTCATTACTAAAATTTGTAATTGACCTTCATAAGAACGTCGTAGGCGCCTAAATTGAATAAATGATTTTGACTTTGACTTGACTTTGACTTTGAGGATGTTGTTCAAGCTAACCTAGAATAACTGGCTCTCAAGGACAGCTGCCGGAACACACCGTTAGGTGCATAGCTAGCCAGGCGAGCATTCGCAAAATGCCCTACCACCATGCTATAACGAATGCCATCCTAGGACGACAACCGGGACCGACGCCTTAATGTGCCGAAGCACGTGCACGCTCAGTAGTAATGTCACTAGCGGTCACCCATCCAACTCACGACCGCAGCGGACGTTGCTTAATTTTGCTGATCGGTTAAGAACAGCTAAGCAAACTTCGCTACGAGCGTTTCATTATGAATTATGAAGAGCGCATTTGATTTGGTAGTTTTTTTTATGTAACCGGCTTCCAACTCTGAAAAACCTATGAAATAACTTATGGAAGTCAGTAGCATGCTATTTCAAAACACTGGCCACACATTAGCAAGGTCCTACATTCACAAGTCAATTTAATACTTTTCAGTGTTGGTAGTTACAATATACCTACAGTTGGATGCGGTTTGAGATGTGTAAGTGTTTGCAAAGGGAATTGGAAAAGCTTTTTAATAACTGAAGTAGAACAGACGGTCCGTTTTCTACTCCAGCTATTGTGTAGGAACTGAAAGACGAGCACCAGGTTAGGCAGAAAGCTGAGTTGTGGTTAGTCACTTAAAAGGATAAGCTCGACCTGAATAGTGTTTTTCTGTAATGAATAGATTCAGGCGTTACTTTGCGGAAATCCATATTTAAGAATAACAAATATTTTTAAAATATTATAAAAACATCAAATTAATATTTTAATACAATACTTAAAAAATATAAAAATATATCTAGTGACAATCCCGCTAAATTAATTAGTAATAATAAGTAAGCGGAAATCTCACTAGATATATTTTTATATTTTTTTAAGTGTTTTATTAAAATATTAATTTGATGTTTTCTTATAATATTTTAAAAATATTTGTTATTATTAGTGATATTACTGTCTTCGATTTTAGCCGAATCTCTTTTTTTTAAATACAGGGAAATTAATGTTCATATATTTGTAGTAGTGTTAGTAGTAGTAGTACTTCTAAGTTAGCCTGAACAACATCTTCGACCACATCATCACTTACCATCAGGTGAGATAGTGGTCAAAGGCTAACCTATCAGGCATAAAAAAAAAAGTCTCTATACTTCTTTTTTTTTAATTACCTAGTTTTAAAACGTTTACAAACATAATTCATATTGATCAGATCAGGCGTTAAAAAGTTTTCGTCTCAGAAACATACAGGTGCTCAGGCTTCGAGTTTGACACAGAGACCTTGCTTCGATTGATCAACTAATTTAATACAATAAATACCGGTTAGTGGTAAATCCCTGGTCTCTGCCTACCCCTACGGGAAAGAGGCGTGAGTTTATGTATGAATGTAATACTGGTCAATTTATCATATTAAAAAGTTTATCTTCGCCCACCTCGGTTATTTAATAATATGTTATGTACAATAAAATACATATATAAGAAATAATTAACAATTGAATGTTCAAATATTTAATTTCCAGCTATAATGTCAGCGTTCACCTTAACTTGAAAAACTTAATGTTTTGTGTAATTTTCATACAAACGTTATGAATTGATGCTACTTTATTTTCTGTGTAGCAGTTCGCTACGGTTACTGTCTACGTGCTACGGTAAAGTGCTACATAATTCTTTTACGCAGAAAATAACGAGCACATTTAAATTCTGAATGCTGGACAAAATTGTTTCTCATATGCGATCCAAAACCCTTATTTAAAATGAAATGTATATTTATACGGTTACTATTTTTTTACGTAATGTACATACGCTGGCCATCTCGTATAATTTACCACTTTATTGTTAATTACTTCTGATATATTCACATATTATTTTATTGGCGAAGTGGTCCAAGGTAAATTTACTACACGACAGCCCAAAAAAGGAGAGTGTTTTCAGGGATCGTGTATGTATGTATGTATGTAAGTTTCTTTAATCCACCATAACCCCTAAACGGCTTAATTAATATTTTTTTTTTGAGATATCGTTTGATTTTTCTTGTTAGAACAAGTGATACTAGGTACATTAGATAAACTAAAAAAACAAAGTGGTGGATTTTAAACGCCATACTGTTAGATATTTTATTGGTTTCATCCAAACCCATCAAGCGGGGTATCAAAGGTTTTAAAAACAATTCCATAAATATGTATATAACTTGTAGTTTACATTTTAATGGAACGATAAAACGTTTAAATGAAGTAAATAATTTGCGGTCGTGTTTTTTACTTCTTTAATTTGTTTATACATGTGCTAAATCGACCTTCGTGGAACGTGATGATGATACGATCACAAAAAACGAAGTATGTCCACCACTTTCAGCTGGAAACGCTAGGACCACGTCTGGTCGACGTATTCGATCTCTTATAAGTGATTTGCCGGATTATTTTTTAAAAATACAAGTTACAATTCGGGTTTGGCATACAGTCTCGCCATAAGATCACCTGCCTTACGCAAATGATCTCGATCGTTACCCTCGTCTTAAGCTTGCGATTTCGGTTATCCATAATCATTTTTATTTTGGTTTTTCACTAATAAGACAGGGGAGTTAGAAGTACAATCATCTATGACAAGCTTCTGTTCGTAATTTCGTCCTGGTGGAATTTAGTTAGATATGTCACGCTTTGAGACTCGAAATATGAAGGACCTCATGGTCCCTTACTTCATCAGAAACCGCTCAGTAAAAACGTAAGTACACAGTTGAGTGGTTATTCAAGCAAAACCATAAATAATTTTTAGATTTTGGAAATTAATTATTCGCTTGGAAATTAATAAATATCAGACAAAACTTTAAAATGCTGTATATTTATTTAGGTGTGAACTAGGTGTTAGTTATAAACTCACACGTATTTGTGCCTTGGTGTGTCAAAGAGCAAAATAGTTTGCTCACTAACAGATCCCAGCTGCTAAATTCGTGTCTCAAAGCGACAGACCTAACGTTTGTATACGCATTTCCCCTTCTGATGGATGGCTGACTTCACATGACGTACGATTTGCAGAAGAGCCATGTTGGCTATCTAAACGTATATTAACGTCTGGTGAGCCAGCGTTAGATGGCAGCTTTCCAGGAAATGAAAAGCGTTGACATCAAAGATCACACAGGCAATAACACAGTCGCTTACTAACCTTCAAGCAGCAATTTCCTAGTGCTCTCCACGCCGTACGCTATCAAAGATAAATACACAGATATGACATAAAGCAAAATACCTATTTTTGCTTTTTGGTATTGTTTCTTCATTGTGTATTGCTCCTCGAAGTTTTCTCCTACGGTGGCCATTTCATAGTTTAATTTTCTTATCGATTTATTATGATACAACAATAGAAACATTTTAACAAGAACGATGTTATGTATTGCCGAGAACATGAATGCAGAGTTTTTTTCTACTTTGGGGAAATCACCTAGCACTGCAGCGAGGTTCTCAAGCAAAATCATTGTAGTGTAAATTGAAAAAGATATCACACTGTACGCTCTGTAAAAAACTGTTTCTGCGTAGATGTCCTCGTACCAACAGTTCCCAGCTCCGGCAAAATACACATATTTACATACATCTCTCAGTAAATATTTTGTTCTCAAAGACATAATCGATCAATGCTTCGGCATTAATCGTGTAGACCGTAAAAGACTAAAAATGACAACCAGAAGCGTTACGATCCTAAATAAGAATGTTTGATTCGGGACAAAATATGTTACGTCTGTATTTTCTTTCAATAATTAATGAATCGTAAACTTTCCTGAACGAAAAAAAACAAAGTTTTAATGAACGTTAACATTCCCGTGAAAACAATAGAAAAACAGTAATTTCTCGGCTAATTAGCGAGGCAAACTTGTGAAGAAAATTCGTAAATATCAAATGGAGTGACTTTCGTCAATAAATTATATCGAGGTGAAAATTGAAAAAGTTTGACATCAACACAAGTTGTTGCGGGCGGTTAATTAATTGATCAGTTGATTAAGGGGCCAACTCAGATCAATTAGGAACTTGAAATAAAAAACGCCATTTAAGAGAGAACGATGCGTACTAGTAATAGGTACAAAATTCACGAATTGACGTTTTGTCCCTGTTTTTTCGTCCAAAACGAGCCGTTGCTTTAATTATTACGCATTTATATTTTAAGATTATATAAGCTAAAAAGCACTTAATTTTTTATACATCCTATACTTTTTAAAGTTGTCTGATGGATCTCAGTTCATGGCGGTAAAACGGGAATTATTTTATGATTTACAGGGGCATATTTTGTTTAGTAATTATTAGTTGCTAGAAATTTAAAATAACAGCCATATGAGACTTAAAAACTGTATGTCTCAGTATGGTGGACGCAGTGCAGTTTGTCACTTGTGGCGAGAGTGCAGTGCAAACTGAACTCTGCAGGTTACCGGTTAACAGCAGGTGGGCCTCGTGCGTGTTCCGTTACAAAAGTGCCTGTGGTGACAAATAATTTTTCACTGAGAAGGAATTCCCTTCCGAAGGAACCACAAATTAGGGAAGAAGAGGCCATATTGTGAGATTCTGATAATCTTAATCGATCTACAGTACCTACGGAATTTAAAATGAAAAATCATTTTTTTATAATGAAGTATTTAATTAATATTATATTTTCTTAACTTATATATATATATATTACTTATATTTTCTTTTAGGTACCTTGCATGTTTTAATGCAATATGTTGATAAAAACGCATTATTCATTTCCTTATTAAAAACACGTATTTTGATAGCTTACCTCAGACCACTTGTCTGAATATCTAGCATAGTTTATTTTTGTAAATTTCCTTTATATCTTATTCTTACTCTATTACCTACGCTCAAAAGAGCCTTATAGCCAAAGCCTGTAAAGCTTACATGAACGTAATTTCAATGTAGCTACGTTCAAAATTTCTATTCCTCAAGCAGTTTAATTATCATAATGTAGCATAATTAGGGATGATTTATAGAAGCCTACAAGCTTGTACATATAATTTCATTGATACAATGTTATGAATATTATTTTCTAAATGTTACCATTGACTGCGGCGGCGACACGCAATGAACAATAAGGTTGCGTGTAAAGCATGAAGGTTGTATAAATAATTAAATGAAAACTCAGCTTTAATCCAACTAAAATTACGCTGTGCAAGGTGGCTGTCATAAAAAATGATATTTATTTCTTCTTGAGATTCCCTTAAACCAGACATAGGCAATTGCATGATACAATAATATACTGTTATCTTAAATCATGGGCAATTGGTCTCTGATCTCTGATCGGTGAACTTAAAGAATTCGGCATATATCGATATGCCATAATCTAACGCAGCACGGACCAGCAAAGCATATCAAAGCCTCAAACATCAAATCAAGCTTTTAGACTAGAAAATGTACATTAACGGCGATGGTAAAATAATGATTAAAAGTTATTCAGTTTGAAATCACAAAATAAAATAGAGATATTCGAAAAAGTGAAATTCTGATTCAAAATTGTCATAAAAGCTTTATTGCGTATATATTAATCTTAGTTAGGTAAGCACCTGCAAAGTTTATTTTAATAGGAAACATATTTTAAGTAATATTCTATGATTAAATTAAATCATTGCTATTTATCACTGAAGTCAATGAGAGTATTATAAATTAATAAACATTTTTATGGCGGTATGCCTGTATTAACAAAATACTACGAACTATATGCAAAACTACAGCTACTACAATGAAAGCATTTAGACAACCCACAAGTCATTGTAGACTCACAGGCAGTCCAAATGCTTCAACTCACTACCAGTTGGCATCGTGCCCAGCATGCTGAAAGCATTGCCCCGTTGAATTGCAACGCTAATTTGCTATGCCAAATAGGTGCCAGCAAAATTAATAAGAAATAGAATTTAGTTGTCTACATTTCACACACTAGAATAGCCTGTGTTGTGTGTGGATAAAGCTGCGTAACCACCAAGGACGAACAAGGAAGAGCACTGGCTTAAGAGGAAAAAACTAAGCGAGGTTAGGAAAATAAATCAATCCTATTGGTAGAATATTCCTCTTACACAGCTCATCTCCCTTACTCATCTCTAGTGAACGCCCAGACTTAGTCATTCTCGGCACGGTATTATTTGTAGCAGACTAATTTAAACAACTATAAACGGAGTCAGCTGGTAGGCATTCTATGGCCAAAAAGGAAATAGGGTACCTAATTATATATAGAGACATGACGTCCATTATATCCACTTTGACAGAACTTAAAATAAAAGTCTCTACATACGAGTAGCAAACCCGCCGACCTTATGACACAGCGCGGCGAGTTCTTGTCGGTGGAAAGTCAAGAAGAGAAACACGTCGAGGACTTGCGTGCGCGCGTGCTACCCAGTGACTTATAGTGACATTTCTGCGGCATTGTAGTTATTATTGGAAACAGGATAACGTGTATTTGATTGTTTTTGAGCTCTTGACATTTCTGCACTGTTGCAAGTGTCACGATCACGAGTAAACTGAATTATATGCGGGTAGATGGTCAACCGAATAGCAGACGATCGGTCTACCTCAAGCGTTTTTTGGCAAGGCGATGCTACTACTGTCCCAATCCCCGCTAAACCGTTTAGATGAAGCGGTAAATATTGTAAATTATTACCTATGTAACATTTCGAACTGGAGCAAATCATACGGTCTAAGAGTAAATCCACTGAAAACCCAATGAATAATTATAGGCAGTTCACGGATTATTTGTAAAATTTATTGGGACACTTTACCACATATTTTCTTTGAGATTGTGAAAATTCCGTACAGCAAAACAGTGAAATATCTTGGGATTGTTTTTGATGAATGCCTTACCTGGATCCGACAATTGGAAACCGTTAGCCGTAAAACGTTTGCAGGTTCACTCAGAAGACTGAGAAACTTTTTGCCAACAGCCACTAAAGTTGCGCTTGCACAGTCTCTTTTGTTACCGATTCTCGATTACGCAGACGTCTGCTATTTAGACCTTACGAAAGACCAGCTTAACAAACTTGAGCGTCTTCAAAACTTTTCAATAAGGTTCATATTTGGCTTGCGCAAATACGACCACGTTTCTGAATTTCGCACCAAGCTCAAGTCCTTCCTATACGACATCGCTGGAATGCTCACATCCTATCACTTCTCTACAATATTTTGTTCAACCCTTCTTCACCCCAGTACCTGAAAGAGCGTTTTGAATATCTTAATGTCTCTTGCCACTTGATACTAAGCGAGCTCCGTCCTTAAATGTTTTTAAAGACCAAGTTAAAGCTCTTTACCTGTCGTGCTAGCATAAACTCCATGCCTGTAAATAGCATATTTATACATAGTATTTGTATTTTTATGTATATGTGTATCTATGTTTGTATGTATATATTATATTGTATTGTGTAAGAACATACTTATTATCTATATTGTTTATTGTATTGTTGATATGTATAAATATCAATACCTACTAATAAGTATATTGTACACCGCCATACCTTGTCAAAACTTGCGCCTCTCCATTCAAAGGTTGTCTGGAAGAGATCGCTTTGAGCGATAAAGCCACCTATTGTTCACTGTTATAATGTAAATATTTATGCTTTTGGTTTCGTTTAAGGTGTTCAATAAAGAGTTAATCCATCTATCTATCTACTGTCACAGTTGTCGTCCACAAAACAACACTTTTTTTATATAAATATATCTCCACAGACAAACCTAACATTTAAATATAGTACATGCATAATCAAACATACCTTTAAATCTCGACAAACAAAACCGATGATATCAGATCGTGAATTATTTGTGACACTTCTTCAGTTCTTGCATAGGTTAACCATTGGATTACCAGATCTCGACAGATAAAACCCATCTTTCCATCTGTCATTTAAAACTTGCTAGTGCTTTTTTTCATAATATGAAGTACGACGAGGATAATATAGATCACAATCACTAACTGTTGATTTCGTACGAACTCTGCAATCACTAACAGGCAAAAGTAGTAATAGATTTCCTGCCACCGACACTGTTCTCAAATTTGGCTAGATGTGAATCCGCCGACTAACCCACCGACAAAAAATCCGCCGACAAAAAATCCGCCGAGCTGTGTCAGCGGATCGGCTGCGTGTCGGTTTGGTGTGTGTACCTATACATATTGATAGAACTTAAAGGTATTTCATAGATTTGATGGACTGTAAGTATTTTTTCTTAAATCGCTGTTACAATTAAGAAGTAGAATATTTCAAATTAAACAAAAGAATTGATTGAGTTGAAACAAATATAATTTTTCGTAATAGGTACACCCAGATGAACTATGTAGGTAAACCACGGGCAGTGACTGAATACCTACTTTGTATGTTATAAAGTTACAATGTTGTAATGAATAGATTCAGGCGTTACTTTGCGGAAATCCATTTTTAATAATAACAAATACTTTTAAAATATTTTAAGAAAACATCAAATTAATATTTTAATAAAACACTTAAAAAATATAAAAATATATCTAGTGACAATTCCGCTCAATTTTCCTGCTAAGCCGACGCGACGTCACAAACGCCACGCAGCCAAACCGGAAGAATTTTCGACGCGTTTCGCTTCTACACGAAGCATCCTCAGGAGGTCTTGACTCTTCGAGCGCACGATCGAGAAGATTCTCGAACGATTCCGGTTTGGCTGCGTGGCGTTTGTGACGTCGCGTCGGCTTAGCAGGAAAATTGAGCGGAATTGTCACTAGATATATTTTTATATTTTTTAAGTGTTTTATTAAAATATTAATTTGATGTTTTCTTAAAATATTTTAAAAGTATTTGTTATTATTACAATGTTGTGTTAGTAGGTATATGTTTCTTCCTTTGATCGATTAATAATGATGCCACACGTCATCAAAGAAGCTCTCAATCTCGTAGATAATGAGACAAATATTGCCTTGAGCCATTTTATTTATCTAAGCCCAACAGGTGTATGTAACCATGTACATCTGATCTGATTTACAGACGCTACTACACTACATAGCTATAGGACTATAAACAACACTACAGCTTCTACAATATGCGCTGATGAAATATATTTTTCCTGCCAACATTTTTCCTTTTTGAAGCGCTCGTAGCGAAGTTTACTTAGCTGTTCTCAACCGATCAGCAAAGTTAAGCAACGTCGCGCGCGGTCATGAGTTGGATGGGTGACCGCTAGTGACATTACTACTGAGCGTTTCCGTGCTTCGGAGGGCACGTTAAGCCGTCGGTCCCGGTTGTTGTCTTAGGATGGCAGTCGTTATAGCATGGTGGTAGGGCATTTTGCGAATGCCCGCCTGGCTAGCTACCACCCTCAAGTAGAAAACGGTGTGTTCCGACAGCTGTCCTTGAGAGCCAGTACTTCTAGGTTAGCCTGAACAACATCTTCGACCACATCATCACTTACCATCAGGTGAGATAGAGGTCAAAGGCTAAACAATCACGACTAAAAAAAACAAAAAAAAAAAACATACAACCTACTACTGAGCGTTTCCGTGCTTCAGAGGGCATGATAAGCCGTCTATAGCATGGTGGTAGGGCATTGAGCGAATGCACGCCTGGCTAGTTACCACCCATAAGTAAAAAACCTGTCACCTGTGTTCATGCAGCTGTCCAGGAGAACCAGTAATTCCAGGTTAGCCTGAAAACATCTTCGACCACATCATCACTTACCATCAGGTGAGATAGTGGTCAAAGGCTAGTCTATCAGGTGTATACAAAATCATGTAATTTAATGCACTCTGTGTTGTTAGTCATCTTCACACTACTCCTTTTAGGATTCTGTAATAGGAAACGGGACCTTTACTAAGACTCTGCTGTCTGTCCGTCCGTCCGTCTATCCTACCTTTAAAGGGCTGTAAATCTTTGATCGAATGGTTATACGCACAAGCATCAAACTCTTCCAATTTTTAATTAACTATAATAAATAACGGGTGGTTAAATTGTAAGGGCCGATGTTGAATATGAACCACACCTAAACGCCAAGTTTTTTTCCGAATTTTATTTGACATTTCTCTATTTCAGACTTACTCAATTTGAACCATGGAGAGATACACAATCCAACAACGTGTTAAAGTTATCCAGACTTATTATGAAAATGGGCGTTCAAATCAAAATGCATATCGTGCACTTCGTGATTTTTTTGGTCAATTTGATCGTCCAAATGTGCGTACAATCGCAAAAATCGTGGAAAAATTCGAGCAAACCGGGTCTGTAGAAGATGTGAGAACACCAGTGCATGCTCGTACAGCTCGTACTGCAGAAAATATTGCTGCTGTTCGCGATAGTGTGGCTGAAGAGCCGTCCACCTCAACTTGTCGTCGTGCCCAACAATTGCACCTCTCACGCTCGTCGTTGATGAACATTATGCATAAAGACTTGCATTTACACGCTTACAAGGTGCAATTGGCTCAAGAACTAAAGCCTCTTGACCATTCCAAACGTCGTGAATGGGCAGAATGGTGGCAAGAAATGGCAACAGTGGATGATCAATTTTCGAAGAAAATCATCTTCAGTGATGAGGCACATTTTCACCTCAGTGGATTCGTCAATAAACAGAATTGCCGCATTTGGGCGAATGAGAATCCAAGAGTGATTGTCCAAAAACCAATGCACCCACAAAGAGTGACTGTTTGGTGCGGTTTATGGGCTGGCGGCATCATCGGGCCGTATTTTTTCCAAAATGAGGCCGGTCAGGCAGTTACTGTGAATGGTGTTCGCTATCGTGAGATGATAACGAACTTTTTATGGCCCGAATTGGAAGATATGGATGTGGACAATATGTGGTTTCAGCAGGACGGTGCCACTTGCCACACAGCTAACGAAACAATGGCTCTTTTGCGCAACAAATTCAATGGCCGTGTTATCTCACGTAATGGCGATGTCAATTGGCCGCCAAGATCATGTGATTTGACACCGTTGGACTTTTTTCTTTGGGGTTATTTGAAAGAAAAGGTGTACGTCGATAAGCCAGCAACAATTCAAGAGCTAAAGAATGAGATAATTCGGCACATTAACGGCATAGAACCTCCATTATGCCTCAGGGTCATCGAAAATTTGGACCATCGGATGGAGGTGTGCCGCCGTGGTCGCGGCGCCCATTTGACCGATATTTTATTCCATACATAATTGAGTAATTCCAATATATCATAATAAAATAAAATTACAATAATTTCCTAAATAGTTTGTGTTTTATTCAAAATCAACATCGGCCCTTGAAATTTAACCTACCTTTACAAAAAAAATGTCAAAGATTGCTAATTGCAGGTTGGACTCCCGCTAAAGAACCCAGCAGAGCTCTCTGAGGAACCAAACTGCGGTATCCAAGACGCCTGCCAAGCGTGGGAATTCTGGCAACCCCCCCTCCAAAATGGGAGGCTCTGTTCAGCAGTGGACAATCCGGCTCCCATAGTATGTAATTTTTTTTTTTATTTTTCATATTTGCTTTAAAGTGAGTATCCGCCAAATGATATAGTATTTTACTTTATATATGGAACACACTAAGGCCCGTAATATCAAACGCAGTTCAATCCATGACCTTAAACTATCCTTATCGATCTTTTCGTAATATGAATGGCAGTTAAACCATTATTGGGAGTTTAAACCGTCGAGAGAGGTTAGTTAAACTGTCATGTAGAGTTTGAACCAGGGTCAAAACAAAATCGCTGCTCTAACTCAGCTGTTTGACCATGAACTAAATTAATTGTTTGGCAGTTTTGATTATACGTTAGAACTTATAATTGATAGCAAAATAGTTTCCAGATATTTTATCATAAAACCTAGCGTGGTTTTCACTCATTTTAGTGAATAATTCGGGATAACTCGCCCGTGTTGAATTTTTTTTTTTTTTTTTTTTATGCCTTTGACCACTATCTCACCTGATGGTAAGTGATGATGTGGTCGAAGATGTTGTTCAGACTAACCTAGAATTACTGGCTCTCAAGGACAGCTGCCGGAACACACTGTTAGGTGTTTGGCGACAGATTTTCTACTTGAGGGTGGTAGCTAGCCAGACGGGCTTACGCAAATTGCCCTACCACCATGCTATAACGACTGCCATCCTAAGACAACAACCGGGACCGACGGCTTAACGTGCCCTCCGAAGCACGGAAGCGCTCAGTAGTAATGTCACTAGCGGTCACCCATCCAACTCATGACCGCGCGCGACGTTGCTTAACTTTGCTGTTCGGTTAAGAACAGCTAAGTAAACTTCGCTACGAGCGCTTCAAAAATTCTTGCTTAGGACTAAACGAGACGTAAACGCGGGCGTCCCGAGCTCTCCTTGAAAAAGACCACCGACTGTGGTTGAAACTATAGTCGGAGCTATCTAAATTATTCCCGTGAGTTATCACATATTATTTAATAAAATGAGTTTCCAAATAGTTTCCACAGTAAAAAGGATATTTACCATTATTCAAATTATGACTCTGACATGGAAGTTTTGGAAATCCTTAACGAGTTCATCACATTTAATCCACGCCAACTTTACCGAGATCTTACGTAGTAAGGCCCAGAGAAAATCATCAACAGAAGTCTGTTGCAGAAACAGTGTGGTTTCTGCATGTGAGAAAAAAAATTGAATATGAGAAAAACAGAACTGAATTAACACCACAAGACAACACAAACAACTCGCTCGTACCTGAAAGTATGCCGCCGCGCCGTCTGTCAAAGTATAGTACCACCAACTTAACTGTGCAGTTCGCGAGGGCGCTGCTGGTCAAGGAAATCAACTACAAACTGTCACAATTTGAAGGAATGTTGTAGTTCTTTTTTCTACCGCCTGAACAGATAAGTTGGTGGGACTGTACACAAAGTTGACATTTTTATGACACATTTGACCGATATGAATAAACATTGCGCCAAGTGTTGCTACATTTGAAAAAAATAATCTAAATTGTTACGCCATTGAAATTTTGGGAAGCGTTTAATCTGTAGACCAAATATAAGCTTCCGTTAGTTAAACTCTGAGATAAGCTGGGATTGATATTACAGGTATATATTACAAGTCACCGCCGCGGGCCAACCCGTTTAGTTGTTTTTTTTAGTCACACTGGCTCTCTAGCTTATAAACAGAATTATTTACTAATAATACTAATTAAGTATTTGTTTTATTACAGCAGAATATGTTAAAACGAAAAACTCAGATATCTTATTGTATTAACTACAATCTTTGCAAGTACCATAGATATTTTATGCCAGTGTGTAGTTAATTATAATTACAAACCACCCGCCAACACCTTCCCGCCCTAGAGATGGAGGCAAACTAATATGACCTTTTCCCGCCCTAAGGTGGGGAGCAGCCTCTTCCACCCGCTAATCGCATCAGACAAGCACTACTTTCCGAGTATGAGAAATAAAAAAACTATTTCTTTATATTTTCAGTGAGCGTATAAAGCCGTTCTCACGTAACAATGAATAAGTAAGCAGGAGCAATTTACTATTCTCGAAATCGCGTACAAGCCCTCACCCACTTAAACACTCGTTTTGCAGCACGCAATAAACCAGAGGTCGGGCCTTTAATTGACACGTTACCCTTTTAAGTATCCTCTATGTAACTAAGGAAACAGGGAAAAACACTTAGAATCGATCCACTATATTAAGATACCTGATCACGTAGAGGGAAATCTGCCTGACCAATAATACACCTTCACCCTTTACCCAATTTGTATTCAGGGTGTGGACGTGAGCCGGCAGGATTACAAAACTGCGAGCGAAGAGACTGCGAACGGCTTTAACGCCTTTATTGCTGTTTGGGACAATCGTATTTCCTTTTCGGTATTGAAAACTATGTGGGCTAAAAGCTTTTAGTGTCGTGGGCCGATTTTAACCGCAGCGTGCATTTTAAGTACCAGTTTGCGGCCCCAATACGTAAAACTTTGGTTATTACTCTATTTAAAATGTTATACCACATAGCTATTCTCTACATACTATGTTTCTAGCTTAAGACACTCATACGAGTGTATCTATCTAAATCTTCTACATTTTGTTTCTTTTATACAAAACTTAATAACAAATATTTTAAAAGTATTCAAAAAAAACTTAAACGACACTTAAAAAAATATGAAAAATATAATTAATGACAATTCCGGCTAATTTTTCCTGTTAAGCCAACGTGACGTCACAAATGCCACGCAGTCAAACCAGAAAATTTTTCAGAACAAGACATTCTCAGACAAGGAACGCACAAAGTACTTTGCTTCACCGAGCGTAGCGAAAAAATCCTAGGTCTGTGGCTTCACCACTTATTGTGCGAATCGCGAAGGAACTCTCTGAGTTACTTAACTACTGTCTTCTGGAAAATACAACACGGGGGTTTTTAAACCCGAAGTAAAAAGCTCCTTTCTGAGCTATGCTTAACTAGAAGTGCTTCACCGCAGACCACAGCGTTGCTTAATATGAGATAAACAGTGCTCAAATGTGAATAATTAGTCTGCAGGTACGGCAATCGCGACCAAAGTCGCAGGTACAGCTTGTTCTTAATATATATCTTAAACCTTTTTTTACTTTAAAGCGATGCGTCAAAAACGCATTCAAATATTTAGTTATTTGGCACAGGTCTTAGAGCAAGCAAGTGCAGGGAATGTATTTCAAGGAAGATCCAAAAGTATTTACTAGACAAGAGGATGTACGGTTGAATACATGCTTAGTTCATTAAGTATAAATACGTATATTGCACTGAGCTGTCCATATTGTACAGACATTTGAACTGTTCGCAAACAGTGCGGACGCGCTATTTCGAGTACCTAGGTATATAGTACGTGATATTTATAATCGAAATGATTGTGCAAAGTTTAAAGTTTTATGTTAAGCTCATGAAGTAGCTTATTTAAACCTGTGCCTAACCTTAATTGTATTCCAGCTTGGACATTATATAGATGTATCCAAATCCATGCAAAAAGACTGTGATAAAATGTCGAATTTCAACTCACAAAGCAGTCTGGTTTCAATAAGATTATCCTGTTTTTATATTGTAAACCTTTTGTGCACCGTTTAGATACCTTCTCTGTTTTGTAAAGTAGGTTGAGATTTTGAAATACAAAGGGACAAACATAGCTACGGGTACTTAGAATCACTTGGAACGCCGACGACAATAGGGATTTCCATTGCAAGATAGGTATTTAAAGGGCTTCCAGCTCCCTGTGGGATGTCTATTCATTGTTGTGTTATAAATCAATGTGTAAGGGAGAAAACATGTTTAATTTAGATACCCGAATCTTGTTACCTATTGTAATGAGGCGGCCTATATCCGATTTCTACCTACGTCTCGGACTGTTTGTTAAGGAAATTATATACATTTTGGGTATTGTTTATTACGTACCGTTTCGTTTCACTTAATTTATTGAATAGTTTTAGTGAAACAGTTTCAAATTCAGTGAAGTTTGTTTTTATATACGAAATATAATAGAACGTAGGAGTAAGAAATTATTTATTCTTATGGATGTATTCAATTTGATTCTTTGAATGAAAAATCATTTGAGACGATAATATTTTGGAAGGCAAATAAATAAGACTATTTTTTCTATTTTTGTTTTTATAACTACTTTTTTAATTGCTGATATGTAAGCCTTTGACCACAATCTCACCTGATGGTAAGTAATGATGTGGTCGAAGGTGTTAATAGGCTTAACCTAGAATTACAGGCTCCCAAGGACAACTGTCGGAACACACCGTTAGGTGTATGGTGACAGATTTTCTACTTGAGGGTGGTTGCTAGCCAGGCGGCCATTCGCAAAATGCCCTTCCATCATTAGGGGACCCCCAAGGGAAGCTCAAGCCCGTGACGGAGTTCGAACTATGGACCTGCTGCGCGGCAGCCCATAGCCAATGCCACTGAGCCATCACTGCTTCAAAACTTAGTATAAAAGTAATTCTATTCATTCATAAGTTCACAACATCAAAATCCCTAACTGTTTGCATCGCTCTTCTTAATGCTTTTAAACTATCCAAACAGCAGTAACGGGTAATAACTCTTCGATAAGATTTAGAGACTTTGCTGAAGTAGTTAGTTACTCGTAGGTTGCGGCCGTTGAGACCCCTGTGGGTGAGATCAACACCTCGGGAGAAAATTAATGAAAGTGTAACACAGGAAAAATAATGGTCTTAGAAATCTGTTGTAAATAATGTTTTCATTCAATCGAAGGTGACGGGATGTGATGTGATAAATTAGTAATTTTGGTAAACATCACTTACCTATCCCTTGCATACTTAATTGTTTAGTCGGTAGTGTAAGTCGTAGAAGGCTTTGCTCTGATTTCATTTAGTTGTGTAGAAGATTCATTAGTATTTTTTCTTTTTTGTGTGTTACTGCTACGGAACATACACGACGGCCAAGTAACCTCTGCCTGTATCAGATACATTGCGTCCACTGTACTGTATCAGCCGGATTGTCCACTGCTAAACACATCCTCCTCCATTAAGGGGGGATTTACCATGCTTTGCAGGCGTCTTGGGGATCGCTGTTTAAGATATCAGTAACTCAGAAGGCGCTGCTGCCCACCTTCCGGTAGTTAACTATAGCCGTCTCTTACGACACCCACAGCCTCGCCTTTTACGGTAGCAATGGAGGGGTGACATTCTAGCCCGGCACCCCTCGGACATTACATTGCGTCACAAGTGAGAAATTCCATTACGCTCATAATCCTGGCATATACAGATTTTAAATCCCATGTGCCTGTAATTTTATGAATATAAAATATATATATATACTGGCTCTCAACTACTACCTGAACACACTGTTAGGTGCTTGGCGACAAATATTCTACTTGAGGGTGATAGCTAGCGAGGCGAGCATTCGAAAATGCTTTTCCACGATGAAGCTGAAGCTCGCGGTGGATATCAAACCGTGGATCTGCGGCAGTACATAGCCAATACCGCTCGCCTATCAAAAATAGTAAAAGTTATTTTACGAAACGGCTTCCCTCTAATGGTAATCAAATTATGCCTTAACCATAACACATTAAGGATACTCACAACAGGTAACTCTCCTGCTGTATACAATATATAACTCTTTCAGATAAGGTTAATATTGCTCCAGCCACACACATCTTTCTCAACTCATGTGAGACCTACCCCCAATACTGTTATACATTAGGAGCGATGGATAAAATGTGTGGGTCACGTAGTAAAAGTGTTTTTCAACGGACCCTTACATTATCTTGTGAGGGAATTCTGTGAACCTTCAGAGTTACCCACTGTTTTATTTATAGGCTCCCCGACAGCTGCTTTATGAGGCGTCATGGTTTTGTTATATTATTTTATCGTGACTACGTACAAAGCAGCCACTATCAATATGAATCGATTACTTTACTCTGATGTCAGCTAAAGCTGTTTGACTTTGATCAGCTATTTTAAAAACCACATCGAAGACCGACATTTTCAAAACTTATTGAATTAAATGTCTATCAAAATGAGAGATGAAATGAGTAAAATATTACATTCATTGTCTCATTACAGCCCTTGTCGCCCACATCCCCGTGTACCGAAATTGCTGAAATTTTGCGTGTAAGTTAAAATGTTGTGCCTGACAGAGTCCATACAAACTAGCATTTAGACTGGTTTGCTAGGGATATGTTTATTACTTATTATTTTGACGGAACAAGCACAATGCCCACCTGATGTTAAGCAGAATAACATCTGCCTATAACAGATTGCACCGCGCCACATACAGTTGTTAAGACTCATGTTCCTGTAACTTTACTGGCTCTCAAGAAATGCTTTCGGAACGAACTGGTAGGTGCTTAGCGCAGATTTTCTACTTGAGGGTGGTTGCCAGCCAGGTGAGCGTTCGCAAAATGCCCTTCCAACATGCGATGAAGCTCAAGCCAGCAGTGGGGATTGAACTGTGGACCTTCAGCACGGCAATCCATAGCTATTACCGCTCGGCCATCATTGCTTCAAAAACAATAGGTAATAAATAATATAATTGAATTGAATTTGAAATCTGAATATATATCTGTCAATTTATGGGTGGGACACAAAAGCGAGTACCTGCTTACAGCTCCAAAAGGCCTCTCAGGGAAGTTTCTGGAACACGCTGTAAGCAGTATGTTATATATTTTGTATTTCATGGGTGGAATTAAAAAACCATCTTTATGTGAAGCTCAAGCTCAAAGTTGGATTTAAATCCACAACCGCCAAAGGGCCATGGTAGTGCCGTCGACCGTTTAACCGACTTAATAAATAAGAGGAGGTTCTCATTTCGACTGGTTTTTTATGTGTGTGTTACCTCATAACTCTTTACAGGGTGTAACGATTTTGATGTTTTTTTGTATTCGTAAGCTGGTGCTTGTCTTGTGGTCCCATTTAAAATTGAGTGAGACCCAGCGAGTTGTGTTTGAGTTAGCTCTAATAATCTGTATTTGTAGTGTGTAGTCGTTTCCTTTTTGTTAAAATTTAATAGGTAAGCTCATTATAAAATTCCTTACAACACCTCAAAAAAATATCTTCAATATAAGTAGGTCGTGATACGTAATCAAGTATTTCATAAGGTAGTACAGTGCTACTTGTAAGTCACAAAACATAAATAAGACCCTACGAATATAAGACCCCACCGAATGCGATTTGGCGCGATTATCTACATCTACACTAATATTATAAAGAGGATAGATTCGTATTTTAGTATGCAACGAATAAACTTAAAAACTACTGGACTGATTTGGATGAAGTTTCGTATGGAAATAGTTTGAGACTTGGGGTGGGTTGTATTCATAACATTTTTAAAAAATACATACATTTGTGTCTTTTAATTTTTTTTTAAATGGAGGTTACGTGACCTCAGATACACCACGTAGAGAAACCGGAATAGTTTTCGACGCGTTTCTACTTTACACGAAACATCTTAGAACATATTCCTATGATGTTTCATGTAGAGTTGAAACGCTTGTCTCTATTTAACCGTCTCTTCTTATTATGTAACGGAACTCACCTTACAAGACTTCCTCAAGCAAGCACCCTCTCTACCCTGGGGGGGGTAGAGAGGGTGCTTTGACTGGGTGGGCCCAGACAGAGCCGGAGTCCTTCAGGGCTCCGTGCTATCACCCATTCTCTTAGCGCTGTACACCCGCTGGTGTACAGCATCCCACGCTCCTAACCCAAGGTTTTCATAGCCCAATACGCGGACGATACCGCCATTTAATCCACTGGCTGGCATTTAATAGACAGACTTATTTCGTCATTCAACGGGCCATCACCGAGATCGGTAACTGGTTAAGTAAATGGTCGGTTCGGTCGAAGTCAATCCAGTTAAAAGTACAGCTATGTACTTTACTGAGAGAACATGCCCCTCTTATCCGAATACATAGGATAGTTTATACATACATAGCGCGAGTCTAACGTGCACTTGGCCTTTTAGTATTATATGTTAATGTATTTTAAAGTTTATACTATGTGTATATACTATGTTTATGTATGTGCTTAAGTATAAGAGATTTCAAAGCAGACCAAATACATAAAACGGTGAGGATTAAATTAATACAATAAGCACAAAGTTTCGGGTCAAAAGAGTATGCTCGTAATCATATTTAGATACGAGTATTATAGAGGGTAGCGACATCATAACGACTGTTAAATGTTTCTAAATCACTTCTTTCGATCATGTGAAGTCTAGTAGTCTGGATTCGCTCCGGTAAACGTCCCCTATGACAAAGTAAAATGTGCTTGTAATGTATGTATTTTTTATTATTATTATGTGTTAGGATAAATCAATATGTTAACACAGCGTGTAATCATATTTGAAAATATCAGCTACTTATCAAAAGTACAGGACGTGACGCTCTTTTAAATGCGTAGGCATATAGATAATCGGGTATTCATATTGTCGTACACAATTCGACTGTTCCTACGTAGACTATCGAAACTCAAAAAAGGGTATTTTTATTACCGTCGCAACTTGTTTCTATCACATTATATTACAATGTAGAGAAAATTTATTTCAAATATTATTAATATATTCAGTTTTAGCAAGTCGTAAAGTATGGAATGTCACGTCGCTGGTCCTCGTAAACTCACAAAACTTAAAATTCGCGATATTTAGTTTCGATAGTATACGTAGGGACAGTCGAATTCTAAATAGAACCGGCCACGTGCTACTCGTATTTGGACGTGAACACCGAGTGTTCCGTGCCAACTTTGTAGGTACACAAGACAAAAGTGCTTACCGAATTACAATTTTTTATTTTTATATAAATAGAGCAGGAGATTATTATCGTGCGTCCGACCCCCACTTGGCCATTTTTGATAGGTATTTGTTATTCATATTAGATATTGTCCAATATCTAATAATAATAAAAGAATCTAATAATACCAAGTTTGAGACATGTTTGTAATCGTTTAAAGTTGTTTAATTACTTCGTGTAATAATCGCGAAAACCTATAAGACAACATTATATTTGTTATACTGTATTTACGATTGAAATAATCTAAAACCGTCATTACAAAAAAAAACAGCCATGTGCGAGTCGGGCTCGCGCACCGAGGGTTCCATATAAATTGTATGTACTTAGTTAAGTAAAAGTTATGGTATTTTTATTGCTAAATGAAATCCAGAACATTTAAAATTTATTAATTTTTTTTGTATGATGAAACTCAAAATTTATGTTTTTCGTAATTTATCCTTTATCAAAATCTAAATTTTATACAAATATCAAGATTCTGAGTTCACGGGAAGTACCCTGTAGGTTTTGATTCCCTTGCGAGTGTCGAAAATTGGCGGCTTAAACGGATTTATCTTTTGATTGAGTTAGCATAGGAGTTTGATTTTTGCAAAGCTCCGCGAAACAATAAACCTGAGTATTTGATATGAATTTCAGCTTCATAACTCCACGCGTTCCTGAGAAAAAGGGTCTTGCTAGACACACGAACGGCCAACAAAGTGATTCTATAAGGATTCCGCTTTTTCCTTTTGAGGTACGGAACTTTTAAAACACGCCATTTTCGATTTCTTTTACAATTGTTTATCGTTACGTTTTTCTACTACTTCAACGTTGAAAAAATAACTGAGTATATTAGAAGTGCGCATTATGCCTGGAAAGACATTTTTGTCATCACACATTTCTTGTATGGGACCCCCTTTAATCATTAACATTTTATTAATACAGTTATTTGTTAAGCAATTCGTCATACTAACCATTCTGTACAAAAAACAACTGACTACGTATTACGAGACCTATAAATGTCATACAGATAGACAGCTGAGGCTAAGTAATATTATATAATATATACATTTTTCTGACACGTAGGTATACGCTAAAAAAGAAACCATATTTCGAACAATCTGTTATTCTATAATTAATTAATATTTTGAACTGTGCACAAAAATAATTACTGATAACTGAAGCCTCGAATCACCTTGTTGTAATTTTCACCTTTCCAGGTAACGATTTCGGGTAATTACTCTCTGAAGGCATTTAATCAAGGCAAGGTTATGCAATGGTAATTAAATTAATCAATGGAAAGCCGGGACAATATGACTGCCACGGAACTATCAAATTAATAGGAACTTTAAATACTACATATATTATTTATTGTAATTGTAAGTGGGTAGGTGAATATTTTCACTGAACTAGTGATTTACATACATATAAAGTACAAATCATACCCATTTTTAGGGTTCCGTAGTACCTACAAGGAACCCTTATAGTTTCGTCATGTCCGTCTGTCTGTCCGTCTGTCCGAGGTTTTGCTAAGAGACCGATTGTACTAGGAAGCTGCAATTTTATACGGGTATGTAAACTTACTACGCCGACAAAACGGTAAAATAAAATTTTGAAAAATATTTTTTTTTAAGGTAGCGTCCATACAAGCGATGTGGGTATGAATTTTTTTTTCGTCGTCTGTCCCATTGAATGGGGTATCATTAAATAGGTATTTTGAAATGATTTAGGGGTTGCTAATAATATTTTACGATTTAATCCTTCGTTTACGAAATATTCAACTTTAAAGTGCAATTTTTTGGTCCAGTAGGGCGTCCCCCCCCCCCTCTAAAACCTAAACTGCTAGCTTGAAAAATCTTACAAAATTCATGATGATAGTGCAGCTTATGAACTTTCAAGGAAAATTATAGCGGTAAAGATAACTTTATTATTTTAGCAGTAATAGTCGTTGAACTTGGGTATTAGATAATTTTGCACCAAATACAAAATTCTTAGAATAAACCCTTTAAAGTTACTAAGATGCAGTACTGGAAGTAGTAGAATCGGTATAGATAGTTATGTACTATAGGAAGGGGTAAAGGGGGAGAGGGGGGGTTATAGCATCCCCCCAGACGGGTGGGGGATTACGGAAACTATTTTTGTTTTTTAAATAATAATAATTAAAATATAAATGTGTATCTACATACATTAGAAGGACTTGAGGTATGGTATAGATGTATATATTTTGTGCAATGGGGAGAAGGAGAGAGGGCGGAATATTCCCCATTGACGGGAGGAAGTTACAGAAACCTAGCTTCTAAAATTAGCTTCTTCATGAAAATAATTAATCATAAAACACAGGCACGAAAACGTCAACAAAAAATGGTTAGACTTAGAGACAAATGTCTTATTAGAAGTGAAGTAATTCTATGACAGCTCCGGCGCTGTGGGTACGCAGCTTTAGTCTTCTCGCAATCTTATCGCAGCGTACTCGCTACACCTTCGCAGTATACTTGCGCCGCTCCATCTCCGCGTCTTCGGCTTATAAAAAACACT
This sequence comes from Plagodis pulveraria, assembly GCA_963890685.1. Taxonomy (NCBI): domain Eukaryota; kingdom Metazoa; phylum Arthropoda; class Insecta; order Lepidoptera; family Geometridae; genus Plagodis; species Plagodis pulveraria. The sequence continues at coordinate 13,779,895 of OY982961.1, forward strand.
CTAGGGGTGGGGCAGACAGGACTGCTAGGAAGATGGGTGCTCCAAAAACAGCAAGTGACCCAGTAGATATTAGTAACATTTACTCGAAACACTTCCAATCAGTATTTGCACCCTCAACTGTTACCGACGGTTATAATGCAGATAATAAATTTTATATTTCTGAAGATAACCACACGTCAGATTTAGTTACCAGTGATGTTTGTTTTACTATAATCAAATGTATATCAAATCGGAACTACGTAGACTCGATCCAACTAAGGGCGCTGGAGTTAATAATGTTTCACCATAAGTTCTTAAATACACCGCTGACACCATTTGTTTTCCAGTTCACCATATATTCAACCTAAGGATTATTTAAAGTTGTAGCAAACTATCGCCCAATCTCAGTTTTGCCCGCCTTATTGAAATATTTAAAACGTAGACGATAACAAACAAACAAACAGTGTGTTTACTAAAAATATTTTAAGTTATTTTTAATTGCTATTACATGCCGATGACCTTAAAATGTATCATTCTATAAATACTTATTAAGACCAGGATCTGGGCAGATTTTTAGTGTATTTTATTAAAAATAATTTTACTCCTAAGACAAAAACAAATAATTTTATACAAATACAATTTAATTTTATCCCTCCTTATTGTTGATACATTTATGATGAGTCTACGAGTCTAAAACTAGGCTGGTGGCCTGTATCTCAAGAGCCAGGTCCTTCCTGGCTTTAGATAATCTGTAAGACATCTATATTTTTTCTTTTATATATACTACTTAGTAACAATTCAAAATTGAACCAATACATTGAAACATATATACATATAGGAAAAATATTTAACGAAATTGTTTTTATTAGAAATTAACCTCATTTTATATATTTTTAATAATTAATAATAACGTGTAGTCATCATTCTGTGGTGTAGTATTGGTGTACAAGTTTAAGTGAATGTTTGTGAGGAATTTGAAAGATTTATGTGTCGATGTGTGTTTCTGTATATTTGAGTATACATGCACGTGAAGGGTATGTGATTTGTAATGTGTAATTTTACATATGTGTTATGGGATTCTTACTTTGATGAAGTTCAAGTCATAAAGGATTAAGGAATAATATTAGATAGTAAATTAATCGTTAATCTAAATATTCAAAATATAATAATAGCACGTTGTTTAAAAATATTTAATTTTGACATAAGGTCCCCTAGTTACTTCAACAATGAATTAACGTATTTACTGCATAATATTAAACCATTATGAATCAAGAGCTGCTAAACAAATATAAATTATTGCAATTAAACTCTAGGAGGCAACAATTAGATATTATACTTCTGTATGACCTATAGATAGATAAACTCTTTATTGAACACCTTAAACTAAACTAGAATTAAAAATATTATGAAAATAAAATATATAGAATTAAAAATACTGAACAATTGGCGGCATTATCGCTTAAAGCGATCTCTTGCAGACAACCGTTCAATAAAGAGGAGCAAGTTTTGAAAAGGGATGGCGGTGTACAATATATTTATTAGTGTTTACACATATCGACAATACAATATATATACATACAAAATACAAACATATACACATGAATTAACATACATATACAGTATATAAATATAATATTTAAATGTATGGAGTTTATGCTAACACCTTAGATAAAGAGCTTTCACTAGGTCTTTAAAAACATTTAAGGATGGAGCTCGCTTGGTATCAAGTGGCAATGCATTCCAGAGTCTGACGGCCTCAACTGAAAAAGAACGGTCATAAAACGAGGTAGCGTGTAGGGGGAACTTAAGCATAAGATTCTCTGATGAACGTAAGCAAAGAGAATTAGAGGCATCAAGATATTCAAAACGCTCTTTAAGGTATTTGGGTGTAGAAGGGGTAAACAAAATATTGTAGAGAAGAGATAGGATGTGAGCATTCCGGCGATGTCGTATAGGAAGCCACTTGAGCTTGGTACGAAATTCAGAAATGTGGTCGTATTTGCGCAAGCCAAATATGAACCTTATTGAAAAGTTTTGAAGACGCTCAAGTTTGTTTAGCTGGTCCTCCGTAAGGTCAAAATAGCAGGCGTCTGCGTAATCAAGAATCGGTAACAAAAGAGACTGTGCAAGCGCAACTTTATCGGCTGTTGGCAAAAAGTTTCTCAATCTTCTGATTGAACCTGCGGCATCAAACGTTTTACGGCTAACAGTATCCAATTGTGGGACCCAGGTAAGGCATTCATCAAAAATAATCCCAAGATTTTAACTTTTTTGCTGTACGGTATTTTCACACCCTCAAAGAAAATGTTTGGTAAAGTATCCCAATCTATTTTACAAATAGTCCGTGAACTGCCGAAAATGATAACCTGGGTTTGGAGTGGATATACTCTTAGACCGTATGATTTGCTCCAGTCTATATGATATGCGTATATATGCAGTAAATTAGGTATTTCCTTATTTTTTTCCTTCTCTATGCCATAATGTGGGGTTTCCTCCACATGAATATCTAATCCTGGGTGGTCACTTCTAGTTGCAGGGTCAATTTAAGGTATCTGGCTAAGTGTGTCCACCATGCGACAGAGGACGTCCTCGGCCTCATTTGCTCTCGGATGGTTGAGAGCTTCTTTTACTGCATTATCTTCATACCTTATTGTATGACCTTCTGCCCACCTATATTATTACAGTTCATGAGTATTATTGACAATCCAACATTCAGATCCGTACATCATTTGCCGGGTGTACTGCATTTTATTAGGATTGACTTAATATGGTCTTGTTGGCATTCTAATGTCGCACAGGTATTCCCAGGTTACTTACTCCTATACTGTAAAAACCGACTCGTCCACTGCTGAGCACAGCCTCCCCTATTAAGGGGGTATTTGCCATAATCCCCACGCTTGGCAGGCGGCTTGAGGATCGCAGTATAAGATCGCCTCTTACGACTCCTGCAGGAAGATGCGGGGTGAAGGAGGGGCACAACGCGGGGGAACCCTTGCACAATAAGTGATACAATAAGTGACGTATAATACCACAGATTACATTTGATATGCCTAATATAGAACAAGGATCAAGATTGAATGTTCATCACGCATGGACTTCTAAACACCACACATAGCGCATATTACAATGAATAGTGGCGTGTGGTAGTGGTCTGTTTGTTGATATGAAATTATTTTCCACACCCTACCATTAAAACGAATAACAAGTGCTAAATGCCGGCGGTAGGGCAGTTCATAGCTATAACCGCTCGACTATCAAAGCTTCAAAGAGATTCAGATTCCTTGCAATTAGAAGTGGGTGGCACTTGGACCTTTCTGGGAAACAGAAGTAGTGTTGTGTACTCGAACGTATGTACCAAACACGATTTCATGCAGCCATATTCCATGCGAGTGAGGCCACGGGTAACAGCTAGTTATGAAATAAACGTGTTTACTTATTATAAATAAATAGTCTTCCATTACCTACTTACTGGAAATCATTCTGCAATAAAGGTTTTACTTTTAAAGAAGGAAAGGACTGTTAAGAAAACAAAAACAAGGCTTTAACAATGTTTTCAAATCTCCGACAATCTGTCCCTTTTCTATCTAATAAATAACGGCAAGAATTGTGTACACAATTTAGCGGCGTTTGCTTTTAATGTTTATCTACAGAAATGTTTTATAGATACAATTCACAATACATACAGGCGGTTATTAAGAAGGGTAAATTCGCTTACAACCAATTAACGTCTCTAACTCAAGATTTAACATCCTTACACACTTAAATGGTTTTAGAAATGGAATAAAATTTGCGTCAAGATCGCCTAGTTGTTGTGTCTTAAAGGGCCACTTTCGAATTTCGATCTCCTGGTTTTGATCCCCAGCTTGGATAATTTATTGCGTTTTTCTAACAAAGAAATATTCTTATCAGTCTTTTTTTTGTATTGCTGATAGGCTAGCCTTTGACCACTTTGATCTCACCTGATGGCAAGTAATGATGCGGTCGAAGAATGTTCAGGCTAACCTAGAATCACTGGCTCTCAAGGCAGCTGCCGGAACCCACTGTTACTTGCTTGCCACAGATTTTGTTCTTGAGGGTGGTAGCTAGCCAGGGGGCATTCGTGCCCTACTACGAATACGGAAACAGAAGACTTAGTTCTACTGCATATGCAGTTCTAAGGATAAGACAGTTAACAGACGTAGCTACTGCTCGCCTAGTTTATTTCGCGTACTTCCACAGTATTATGTCTGTATGGTGTATTGCTGTGGGGAACTGCTGCTGAGATAGAGACAATCTTTATCCTACAAATGCGTGCAATTCGAGCCATATATGAAATGGATCCTAGGGAATCTCTGAGGATCTTCTTAAAGAAATTGATATTTAAACTTTACCAAGTCTGTATATTTGAAAATATTATGTATGTTCGTAAAAATTTGAGTAAAATTAAACAGTGACAATCACGATAACAACACTAGGTATAAAAATAAAATAGCGGTGCCAGGTTTTAGATTAGCAAAGACAAATAAAAGGTCCTTCTTAGGTAATTGTGTACGGTTTTATAATAAAGTTCCCAAACATATTACGCTCACAGAAAGGAAATTCAAGTTGCACGGGAAAAACTTATTGATTAAAAATCCTACTACACAGTTTCTGATTACTTAAACAACAAAAATGCCTGGACAATTCCGCCTCTGCTAAGCTATCGCCTGTCACCTACATAATTTAAACAAATATTGTAATAACTTCATTATATAGTAAGTATGTAACACATTGTTAAAATACGTTTAAAAGAATGGCCCCGAGTTTCTTGCCCGTTCTTCTCACAGTGGCTCTATACAATTCTGAACGTGGCAGTACAATGTAGAATATTTCAATACTAAAATTTGTAATTGATTTTCATAAGAGCGTCGTAGACGCCTACATTGAAAAAATGATTTTGACTTTTGACCACCATGCACCACGACTGGAGTCAGTAACGATTCCTGAGGGCCGATTCTCTTAGCTATTGAAAGGCGTTAACGCAACTTAATTGCATGAAAATTGTAGTATTTGACAGTATCCGTAGTCTGCCTGCTATTTAGGTTCGATCGCGAGTCAGTGGCTTGCTATCAATAGTTTTTGACATATTTGGAATGCTGTAAGCTATTTTGTTGCGATTGCGTTGCTACAGTGGCATAAAATATTTTCGAGGATTTTAGATAGTAAAATAGCTAGATTATTTAAATATATTTATTTAATGTATTGTTTGCTAGAAAACCACTGTATTGATGTTTTGAATGATGCTTGATTGATAGAAGTTTTCATTATTATTTCAGTGGCACAATTTGCAAGCCATAGCACAGCCATACGATAGCGACGAGATTGCTATACAACTGCGATTAGGAGCTAGAATTAGCAGACTACCAAATTTGACATTAACAGCAGTTCGATCGCAGAAGCATCGCAGTAGCGTGGCGTTTGGCCAATAGCTAAGAGAATTGGGGCCCTGGTATATGACAATATACTCGCCCCCTATCAAATGTGGTAAAAACATGTTTAGCGAAACATGGGTTATTAACTTATTACTTCCCTTCGGTGAATACAGGAGTAAAGATATGTTTGTTTTTGTTGTAAAATTGAAATTAATGGTGCATGTTCCCGTTTCCGGTTAACCTTTCTAATATTCTTCGACCAAATCAACAAATACTAGCATGTGGTACAGTGTTCAAAGGCTTAATTCAGTGTTGAATTGAATTTTTTTTTACTACCTCATGGTTAGACTGCAATAAAAGAAAAAAATAAAACAAGTTTGGAGAACATTGAACGTTTGAATTAGTTTTGCCAGAACTTACTAAACAAAGCGAACACGGCTAAGATGCTTGCCTAGTGTCAGGAGATCATGGCAAAACTCCTCTTGAAGAGACATAATTTAATGAGTTAATGTTCGGCAGATATGAGTCTCTTCCTTGCTTCAAAAAGCACGTTAAACCGGCCACAGCCGGTGGTAGGATAATTTGTAAATGCCCACCTGACTAGCTTCCACCGTATGTAAAAAAACGGTTGCCAAGCACCTAATAGTGTGTTCCGGCAGTTGTCCTTGATAGCAAATAATTCTAGGATGACCAGGCACATCTTTGACATCATCCTTTCCATCAGCTGAGAAGCCTATCAACAATAAATAAACTAGTGGCTCTTCAAACTGTAGACCTCGCGAGTCTGCCCTTGCTTAGCTTACAATTGAATTAAGATTCACTGCGCATGCTAGTGGGAGAATGGGTCAAGAAATCCGAAAATCTAGATATGTAATGTAAATAATAAATTATTTTCTTGGACATTATCAGAAATAGGTAGGTAAGTAGTAAATATACAATAATTTTACATATCTATTAATGTATTTATCTCGAATTAATATACTTACTGGCTTAAGATAATGAATAGATTCAGGCGTTACTTTGCGGAAATCCATATTTAATAATAACAAATATTTTTAAAATATTTTACGAAAACATCAATCCATCATTCCATTCTCGATCGTGCGCTCGAAGAGTCAAGACCTCCTGAGGATGCTTCATGTAGAAGCGAAACGCGTCGAAGGTTCTTCCGGTTTGGCTGCGTGGCGTTTGTGACGTCACGTCGGCTTAGCAGGAAAATTGGGTGGAATTGTCACTAGATATATTTTTATATTTTTAAGTGTTTTATTAAAATATTAAGTTGATGTTTTCGTAAAATATTTTAAAAATATTAGTTATTATTACTTACTGGCTACAAAAACATGGCAAATAAATAATTGATTATACGAGAGAGAGAGAGAGAGAGAGAGCTTATCTCTTTTAGGAAACTGACTTGCGTATCAGAACATTGCCATTAAATTAAGCGCAGGCGTCCATACTTTCAACAATTTATAATGTATATCGCAGTTATTTTGAAAATTATCCAAAACTAAATCGACAAAAATATTATGGACTTATTAAACCTGCTCACAAAGTTTCGTGATAATCGGTTGAGAAATGCGACCTGTAGAGGAGAACATTCGGACATACGAAAGCATTTTTGTCGAAGTTGAAGCAGAGACTAAGTTCTCGCTCGGTCAAAAAAAGATATATACTGTACCTAATATAAGAAACGATAATGCAACGCGACCAATGCAATAAACATAAGGGATGGTATAAATAAAGTATCGTCTCTTTTGTATCTAGCACGTCGTTATTTAAATCGACCGAGAGACACTTCAAGAGAATAACAACGAGTTGTCAGTAAACGACGCTGAGATCGATATGTATGCGCATGGAGAACGTCTGCAGATAGGGATAATTAGGCTGCGTATCTAACAATAAACGCGTGGAAGATAAGGTTAAGGTTGCTCTTATCAGTGTCTGTATTACTTTTATACGTTATAATTTTAATATTGTTATGTTTGCAATAACGCCTGCTTGGCGAATTACGAGAGCAAACATTAGAGTTATGAGTCATTGTGTCATGTTAGCTCAATTGGTTAGAGCATACCCTGGCTAAAAGGGTGGATAGACGCGGGTTCGAATCCCGCACATGACTATACATTTTTTCCCTCGTAAATTTGTAATTTTGTAATGTAATTCGCCAAGCAGGCGCTATTGCAAACATAACAATATTAAAATTATAAGGTTGCATCATCATTTACAAGTTTAAAACCAATTGCAAAATTGGTCTTGTTTATAGTACAACGCAAGTTGAACTGTAGGTGTCGCTCCATCCCGATACGATGGTTGAAGAACGAGAGCAAAAATTAGAGTTATGAGTCATTGTGTCATGTTAGGTGGTTAGAGCATGCCCCGGCTAAAGGGGTGGATGGACGCGGGTTCGAATCCCGCACATGACTATAATTTTTAATCTCGTAAATTTGTGATACTTTTATACACTAAAATTACTCTCTCATTGAAACTGCAACCACATATCGATTACGCTTTTATTTTCAGAATGTGTGAAGCAGAGGTGCAGCATCTCTATGTATTTTGCATTAACGTAAATTACATACACTTCTAATTTATTAAATATGAAATATATTTATTTGTAAACCATTTAACTACCGAAAATTTTCTAGTTGGAAGGCGTTTTTGTACGTTTGGTCGGTTTTTCGCCTTATACCATATAAATTGGCCGTCATTAGGGCGCTTTTGACTTCAGATTTTTCTCAGTGTATACACAACTTAATATTATTATATTTCTCTAAAATATATAAGAGATCGTTAAATAGTTTGCTTTTAGTACTTTGATAACATCTTCAAGAGTATTTCAATGTAACTGTTCAAATCGGCTTAGAGAGCCTATAAAATATACTAACACAAGTGAAAGTGAAAAATAAAAGCTTAGAAGCTGGGAGGTGCTAATAAAATACGAAATCTTTGACTCAGAGTATTTATTTAGCAAACGCGTAATTTAATTTTTATTGCATATAATATATGTCATGCTAGCGGCTGCTAAGAGTAATGAGTGGCCGCCCTCTCTCGGGCCTCAGATAACAATACAATCGATAAAAACTTCCATCTTCTTGTTATATTAAGGCCTTAAGGTTAATTATTCTATACTGCGGTGTTGTTACTTGAAGACCATTCCTTTTTCAATTCCGAACACCCCATGTAAATCCGAGCACATCTACATCCTATTATTAATACTATTAGAATCACACCACCAATAGCCATCCCAATGTCTCCTCCTGACTCCATGATTTTCCTTCAAAACTCAACCTCACGTTTGAATCTTCAAGTTTGAGTTGGTCAAACTTCGGTTAACTCTCAGTCAGCCGTTGTCCTGAATTTTCTTAATTCTGAAGAACACAGAAGTCAACTCTTAACAATAATTGGCCTTTGTCCACTTAATTCGTAGAGACGTCACCATTAAACTAATTCACCAAATACACTAACGTACGAATATGCTTACTGAGAACAACAGTACATTTAAACTGTGTAGATTAGTTTTGACAAAAGTTATTATTATTTTAATAGATTGATATGGACCAGTAGGAAATATTACTGTGAACAGCGATATCAAATCGCTGTATTCTAAAAGATGAATAATAACATAACGCCCAAAACATATCATATATGTTGGTACGAACCGTAAACATGTTATTGCGCGGAGATAATTATTTACGTATCCCAGAAACTACTAGGAGCATACGTGGCTGATAAGGCTATTGTATTTTACGTGACATTTTAATCTACTACCATAGTCTTACTCTTAAACGCTACTTAAATTTCAAGCATTTCTTAGTTATTTTACAGTTACTTTAGCAAAATGTCTTACCTATAAACGCTACATAACTTTATCGAGTACTTAATTACTGCTTAAATCAGCTCTCAAATTAAATACCGTCCCACCCTTGTTTAAAATTTTAAATAACAAGATGGTGCCCGTATGTCCGATCTCTGATTAGTCAGTCTGATTGAGTTATTAATGAGGTTATTGATAAGGGTGGATACAAAACTATAAACACGACATTTTCTGTTAATAAATCGTAAAACATATATCTAGAAATTACTGTGCGTACTTTTTGTGATCTTATGAAGAGTATGCCGCAGCTACTGTTCCTGACTTAAGAATACAGTTACAGTTCCTGACTTAACAATATATGAGACTATGCCATATCTACCTATTGGATGTAATAAAAGGGAACTTGGGAAATAATGCGCCCAGTGTAGGTGTACTTAGGTTTTTCCGTATTATACCACTATTCACGCTGATGTGACTAGGGTGTTGCTGAACATTGGGTGCATAACAGTTCTCCATACAATCTTCATGTCACGATGATGGCCCGAAAGGTAGCTGCTACCAATAAAGTTGGTTGTCAATTATAAAATCGAAGCCAACATTTTTTTACAATTTTGTTCTTGTGTTGTTCTGTGTTGTTAGCGAAAACATATTTTAAATGTTGTTGCTTTGTCTTTCGTATTGGTATAGCTGACATATATACTGACCCCCATGTTAGGGGGATATATCTCCCTATAGACTTATAACTCTAGGTAATAATATATAACACATATTAGGGGTAGAATATATAAAGGATTGAAGCGATCGAAGCGAAACTTGCTTAGCTGTTCTTAACCGATCAGCTAAGTTAAGCAACGTCCGCCGCGGTCATGAGTTGAATGGGTGACCGCTAGTGACATTACTACGGAGCGCTGCCGTGCTTTTGAGGGCCTTCGGTCCCGGTTGTAGTCCTAGGACGACAGTCGTTATAGAATGGTGGTAGGGCATTTTGCGAATGCCCGCCTGGCTAGCTACCACCCTCAAGTAGAAAATCTGCCGCTAAGCAAATAATGATGTGTTCCAGCAGAGCGGTCCTTGAGAGCCAGTAATTCTAGGTTGGCCAGATCAACATTTTCGACCACATCATCACTTACCATCAAATGAGATAGTGGTTAAGGGCTAATCTATCTGGCATAAAAAAGGAAGATTGAATAGTTGGGGTGCTATAGAATACCGGTAATAAAACGAAAATAATATAACTAGAGATTTAATAGCAGAATTGAGTATATGCGAATTTCAGCATAGATGCCGATTCAGTGCAGCAAAATACACTTTAATAAAATACTTAATAATAACATATCTGCTGCAAAATTAGCTGTGGTGGTGGTTTTGGAAAGACTTGCAATTTATGACAGTTGAAAGATTGTTGCAAACCGAACCTGAATTCGAACGCACCCAGCTGCCATCTTGAGTTGTCAAATTGTCTTAGGTTTCGTGGTATTATGAATTTTGATTTTGAGAACCCTGAATATTTTTGGTTCTTAACTTAAATTGTAAGATTGTCCATTGATTCGACCGGCGAGGAAGCTACTGCCAGTTTCCGGAGTTCTTCGGTGTGATGTTAGTTGATTCCTCACCCTTTCCCCGATTTATGACGACATAAAGATAGAACTTTTGATGAACTCCTGGATCCCTTTGACAGGGCGCTGATCACCACTTCAAGAAGCAGTTGCTAGGTTAGTTTTATTTTAGCTCCACGAAAAGCGGGCCACTATCCGTCCGTCCCAAATGGCTGTTCCAGCAGATGAGAGTTTCGCTTCCACTGCATTTACCGATTTCCTGCTGGAACAACCTGGACGATAAAAAGATACTAGGGTCGATACGACGTAACTACCTATGTACATACGTACGAGTAAGTATATAAGTAGTTACGTCGTAGTCAACGTATGTTGCACATTACCTGTTGAATATTTTAATGTAACTACGTAAATATATGGCTCTCCACTAATTGGACTGACGACATCGTATGTCGCTGGGAGCCGATGAATACAAGGACTAACAGCCGTTACTTGTGACTTATTGGGAAGGCATTCGTTCAACAGTGCACGTTTTCCAGTCCAACTGATTATGATAATGATATTAATACAGATTCCAGAGGACTTAGCAGATTAATGCTCAATGTAATGATATGAGCCAGCAGAGTTTCACGTTTATGTTAAGTTATTGCAACAGTATTGGCTTCCAAAAGACACGGATTCATAAAAATGCCACCAAGGCTGAGAGAAGCTATTACAATTAAAAAATATCTAGCCATCATGCTATTATAAAGAATTTTTAGGAGTCGTAGTATTCTTATTTTCTATTATTGGTCTCTTTTAATAGGCTGCGAGCCTATAAACATTTACTGGTCCAACTTAGACACCGGTCTGTTACTGAAAATCACTTTCTCAGAAAAATCCTAAATCTGATACGACCCGGTGATCGAACTCATTGTAATGTTCTTATCAACTAACTGCCCATCGCGGTTTCACCCGCGCAGACAATGATATAAACTGATGATGATGAGCATGAATAGTATGTAGGAACTAAACTAGCTATTTCGTTGTTTCATCCAAACCGTCAAGCCGTTAAAATATAAATAGAAGATAAAAACACGTATAGTTTCGCCTAAATAATATTAGTGTGATTTAAGGAATCGAAAACAAATTAAAGAAAAGTTGGAAACTTTGATTCATAGAAAAATACGTAGAGAGAATCGAGCATAGAAATGATTTCGGATTGAAAAAGATAACTTCCATCGGAACTTGAACCCATAACCCCAGAATAATGTCCTGGTGCATTTCCAATTATGATATGGAATCGGTTGCTGGACAATCGAGTTTACAGAATGTTAGGGCACTTTGAATTTACCATATTGCGAAACAAAAACCCGCTTCAGAAGTCTCCAGCACACCTAACCATAAAATACAAAGTTTCTTTATGTCATAAAGTAACTGTGTATGTTATACACCTAACAATATGTAGGAAAATCCATGAAAGTAATTAGTACTGTTGTACGTAGTACTTATTACTTCCATGGAAAAATCAGAACAAAGAGAACTTTTTAATTTCAAGATATTTAGCACAAGGTATGTATAAAATTGTCTTTGGAGTACAGGCTCTACAGATATTTATGAAAGGAGATGAAATTTAATAATGTTGTATCATATTACTACATTCAGTTCACAGTTCAGTAGTTTAAAAACCCTGTAAAATGAAGAATAACTCGTTTTGCATGATTAAAATCTGTATACTTACATAAATTATAAGCGAAAACCTTATTCACAAGGACTTTCAAAACTACTAAAGCTCTGAAAGGATGATGTAGGTATACTTGTATGGTATTATACCTTTTGACTTACCCTGGATAGAAAACCAAATTAGAAGTTGTTTATTCGATAATGAATTAACAACTTCTAATTTGGTTTTAAATCTTGGATTGTAAATTAAAGTGTCAAGTTATGGGTCTATTGGGTTAACGAATCTTCAACGTTAAGTTTATGTGGTTTGAGAAAGGAAGGGCCAAGTTTTAAGTGCCCCTACCACAAACGTTCCAACAATTTTGTCCATCGAAAATGTATCTTCAAGAATTAAATATTTGTGTGAATCACGACGCTTGTAAATAATCACAATAATACCTATTTGAATCTATTGTTTTTTTATAAAGCTGATATAGGCTAGCATTTGATCACTAACTCAACTGATGATAAGTGATAATGTGGCCGAAGATTTTGTTCTGGCTAACCTGGAATTACTGGTTCTCAAGGACATATGCCCTACCTGCAAAATACCCTACCACCATGTCACAACGACTGCCAGCCTAAGACAACAACCGGGATCGTGTCCCATGAAGCACGGAAGCGCTCAGTAGTAATGCCACTAGCGGTCACCCATCCAATACATGACCGCAGCGGATGTTCCTAAACTTAAACCAAACTACTACCCTACGACCGCAAAAAAAGGTTACCTAGTTATTATGTATTTACATTCCATATAATAATAATAAAACCGGCCAAGTGCGAGTGGGACTCGCGCATGAAGGGTTCCGTACCATTATCTCGTTTCATTATTATTATTTTTAGCAAATAAACGGCGAAAATCTCTTTAATTGTATGGGAGCCCCTTAATTATTTATTTTATTTAAATTAATTATATTTAAAGAGAACATAAAACTAAATATTCTGTGAATAGTTAAAGCTTCTATCTGTCACCGTTATTAGTATCGAGCAAGCAACTGTAAAAAAATCAAGTTTGCTGTATGGGTCCTCCTATAATATTTATTTTATTTTAATATCTATAACAACAAATACTTTGTTGTTATAGCGGCAATAGAAATACATCATCTGTGAAAACTTCAACTGTCTAGCTATCACCGTTCTTTAGATACGGATAGCGAAGTCTCAGTAATAGGGTCCCGTTTTTACCCTTTGGGTACGGAACCCTAAAAAATGTGTTCATCTACAAAGAGAAGAAGTTTGGTTTTCATATAAAATTCTGTATAACGTAGTCGGATATAGTGACATGTCGCTTATAGTGACCCATTTTTTTAAAACTGCGTCGTGTTATAGTGACCGATATGATTCCTAACACCTTCGGCAGTGTTCGGGAGAGACACGTGATACCGGACTACATTCAGTGCGTGCTGGATATTTTGTTTTGAGTCTCAGTGGGTGATTGATAGTTGGAGGTCACGCATTGTGCATTAGTGATTTGAGGGAAAAAAATACATCTCAACCTCGTTGTAAAGCATTTATGATTGATGAGAAAGGTGTATAATATGCAGATTAGAAAATGTAGAATTCAACTAATCTCTCGCAAGGCAATTTGAGGTTGGTCATTCGACAATCTCAATTATTTTCTATAAGTATAAATCAAATGCTTTGTATGACGTCCGCTTAGTATGACGTGTTTGTTATTTCCCTGCGATGTCATTATTTACAGGACTCCACTGTAATTGTATAATTAAAACATACATTTTCTTTTAAACTTATAGTTATGTTAATGTTGTCTTAGGTTTTCGCGATTATTACACATAGTGATTAAACAACTTTAAACTGTTTAAATCGCGTAAATTTATCATTATTTTTGTCCCGACGTTTCAAACACTTTGCAGTGATCCTGGTCACGGGGTGACTAATTGGTATTATTTGTGAATAAATTATTATTGGTATTATTTGTGAAATAATACCAATTAGTCACCCCGTGACCAGGATCACTGCAAAGTGTTTGAAACGTCGGGAAAAAAATAATGATAAATATACGCGATTTAAAACGTTTAAAGTTGTTTAATTATTATAGTTACGTTTTTTATTTTTTGTAATTTTATTCATTGCCCCTCGTTTAATTGAGATCGATAAAATATTTATGTCTCTAACACTGAGCAAGTAATATTTTGTCTCTAACAATTTAAGACTTTATATTACATATTATACCTAGGGCGTTCATTGTAAAGTGACAAAAAAGTAAGTAATTGTAAAGGTACAAACTCTTTGGAACCAAAGAAAAGTTAATATTGTCTGATAAAGATGGAATATTGATTAGAGTGGGGTAACGAAAAACAAAAATGTCTTTACTATGCTTGATGAATTTCACTACGGAACAACTTAATCAAGACCTCGGATCATGACTCACTGGATATACTTAAAACAAATGCTCCACCGTATTATACAGTTGCATGTTAGTGCGCCGAATTTAAACGTAGAAGAACATCCTACCGATTACCTTCACTCGGGCCGCAAAACGGTAGTGACCGAAAAAAATGGTCAAAGAAGTCGAAAAGATTGTTTTAGTAGATCGTCGTGTACGGTACGTTTTATATCCAAAAAACTGGAATGCGACTAGTTATGTGCATAGCATTTTCACGAACGCTTGGAGAGGAATGAAGTATCCGCGCTAGGTCCCAATAGAATGCAGAATGCTTACCGATGCACAAAAACAAAACAGACTGAACACTTCTCGTGCCTCTTTGAAATTGTTATAAGATCCTGATCGAATTTAGTCTCGATTGATAACCATGTATATGAAATCTGACTTTACCTAGTAAAGAACAATTATAAAAAATGCGTTTGATAATTCGCGTGGAACGGCGGGGCAAACTAGCAAACATTAATGTTTTGTTCCATCAAGATAATGCCACGGCTCACAGCTCCGCCGATGCTATGGATGCAGATTGAGAGGCTGGCTTCGAAATACTTGAGTCCACCATATTCGCCCGATCTAGAACCTAGTGATTTCTATCTATTTCCAAGGTTGAAGAAGTCTATGAAAGGACAGTTATTCGAAATAGATAGAGCGCCAGTCGCTGCAATATAGGAATTTTTAGATACTCAGGATGAAGAGATTTTAAAAAAGGAATTTAAAGCTTAGAAAAAAAGACTTGCCAAGTGCATGCGCAAAAAGGCAACTATATCTATACTAATACACTAATAATATTATAATAATACTATAATAATAATAATATAATATATATTATATTATTATATAATATTATAATATTATAAAGAGGAAAGATTTGTATGTAAGTATGTTTGTAACGAATTGGCTCAAAAAGTACTGGGCTGATTATGAAAATTCTTTCACCATTTGAATGCTACATTATCACTGATTAATATAGGCTATTTAAATTCCAAGAAAAAAATAAGGATCTCTACTAAAACTACAATAATGTTGAACCCAAGGTGTAAAAAAATGCCTATAAGATATCTTTCATCGCATGCGCTGCGAAAACTATTGATGATAGAACAAAAAGACATTCCAAAATATTAAATAACATATTAATATGTATAAAAAATAACGCGGTAGCATGTGTCTAACTATTGTAGTTATGTCACTATAACTACTTTTTAACATTTTAGAATTTAATAGAAATTCTGACCAAAATCAGACCAAGTTATTTATACCTTTGCCTAAATAAATGATTTCTCAAGCAAGGCTGTTTAAATACGTGTAAATAACTTTTTAGTTTTTTAAAATCGTACATTCCATTTGGAAAATATTACGAGTTTAATAAAATTGAAATAAAATTTATTCGCTGCTACGCTGCCACCGCCGCCACGACGCCCGCGCCAAGCGCCGGAGCGATGGGGCCGGACTGCAGGAGAGGCGCACATGTATGAAATAGGTAGCCGGCTCCCTACGCAGCGGACGTAACCAACATTGAGTAATTTTGAAGAAATATCTTTTATTTTAGCACGTTTTTAATTCTTTTCAGAACTACTAAGTGCTTATGACCAAAAGTTCTTATTAGAAATACATATTTCAACCTTCCAATTTAAAAGTTTTTACAGAACTATGTCAACCTCCCAATTAAAAAATTCGTACCGATTTGCCTATATCTTTCAAAAGATTACAGTTTCCTTTAAATATATCGTTTGCCCTTACAACAAAGAAATCCCAGGGACAAACTTTTTCTATGGTTGGCATCGATCTAAGAAAAGAGTGCTTTTCTCATGGCCAACTATACGTTGAACTTTCTCGAGTAGGGTCTCCCGAAAATCTATATATGTTTTATGGACATCTACAAATACCACTGCTAACATGGTGTATAGTGAAGCATTAAGGTAACAATAGAAAATTAAAAAATAGTCCTTAAAATAAAAGATGTACCTACTTACTTGAAATAAGAAATTATACACAAATAAAAAAAACTACATTAAAATAAATAAAAATAGAAATCAATAAGTAAAGATAAATGTAAAAAAAACTAAGGAACAAAAGTCGGGTCGGGGTGCTATATTTTTTATTCTATAAAATATGTGATAATAAGTACGTATAGGCATACATTCTCTTATATTATCAGACACAATTGCTTTCTTAATCACTACATACGAGTATTGACTATAGACTGTACAGTAATAGTAGTAGGTATACAATGTATCTAATTATATTAGAGTATCTATACTCTAAACCTCAGTGAAATGTTTTTAAAAATTACCCGTTAATGTTATTTATTCTGTTATCATTTTGTTTTCAATCATCAAGTCCCGTACCCAAAGGGAGCCAGCGATACACTATTGCTAAATACATTATTATTTAGGTTTGTCCTGCATTTTCTGTACGTTTATGAGAAAATGTAAAAAAAATGTCCAACCGTGCGAAGCCGGGACGGGCCGCTAGTTGAAAAATAAAATGAGATGTAGTAGAAGTTACCGGCAACATACCCATTTTTACTTTTTATTGAACACTTCTCGTATATATTTTCTATAAACACATAGGACTACCCAAGAACATGTCAATTTTGTAGAAAAACTTGAGTTCAGTTAGCCTGTCTGACGCCAGTCCTTCTTGGGTTTCTTGCCGGTAGTACAAGGTACGGTAGTACACGGTAAGATGGTAAAACCTCTTATATACTATGTACTTATAATATAAATTCTGAATTATGGGATCCACTTCTAAGTGGAAGGGATGTTAAAGAAATGTTGTATAAGTATGCTCGTATTCTTGAGAAACATCAGATACGACATGAAGGTCGAGCCTTCAAAATAATAGGCGCTTTTATTTTCATACCCTTACTAGTAATTGTGCTTGAAATACATTTCTTTTATTGATACTTTTATTTTTGCAATAACGCATGGAGTAACAAAATCAGAAATTATAGTCCCGCACATGACTATAATTTACCCATCTCGTAATTTTTTGATTTTGTAACATATATTATAAGATTAACTTGTTTAAAATAATACTTACTATAATAATTTTATTACAAACGACCTCATGTAATTGTTATTAATTGTTAATCAAATATCAACCTACCAGCCCAATTCCTTTAACATTATTTGGCTAGATGTCACCACCGACAGAAAGAGATGCAATCAAAGCGGATGGAAAAATTAGACTACCCGCTTAACAGTTGGTAATGCGACAGGTTACTTATATTCTGGAGTATCGTGTTTAATTCCCCCGGAAGACATATTTTTCCATCTAAAATGATTTAGCTTAGCATGCATCGATACTATTTAAAATAAAATTTAAAATTCTTCAACGTCAGTAATAAATGTGACGACCATCGCTTTACTACGCAGCCTGAATGACATCGAATCGTGAGGCTCTTAAACCAATTTAACTTTAAGATGACTTTTTCTGTGCCCATTTAAAGTTTCTGAAGCGACTTATACTCGCATGTCTTAAACTATGAGAGCTTTTTAGCCACCAGCTTGTAAAAAGGAGATTTTATTGTAAAATACCCGTTGAAACTTGAATAAATTATTTTTTGATGTTTAATATAAGTCTCGTTGTATTTCTTAAGCTACCTACTACTATGTAATTCATCTAATATAGATAAGTAAATGATGCGAAGCTGACCGACCATGGTACTGCGGAGTAGTTTATATCTAGTAATAATGTATATGTAATTTAAATCGTTATTCTAACTAGCAAAAAGCTGAGCTTTGCTAAAGCTACTAAACTACTAAAGCTCTGAAAGGATGATGTAGGTATACTTGTATGGTATTATACCTTTTGACTTACCCTGGATTATATTTACTATAGATTTATTATAGTTACGTTTTTTATTTTTTGTAATTTTATTCATTGCCCCTCGTTTAATTGAGATCGATAAAATATTTATGTCTCTAACACTGAGCAAGTAATATTTTGTCTCTAACAATTTAAGACTTTATATTACATATTATACCTAGGGCGTTCATTGTAAAGTGACAAAAAAGTAAGTAATTGTAAAGGTACAAACTCTTTGGAACCAAAGAAAAGTTAATATTGTCTGATAAAGATGGAATATTGATTAGAGTGGGGTAACGAAAAACAAAAATGTCTTTACTATGCTTGATGAATTTCACTACGGAACAACTTAATCAAGACCTCGGATCATGACTCACTGGATATACTTAAAACAAATGCTCCACCGTATTATACAGTTGCATGTTAGTGCGCCGAATTTAAACGTAGAAGAACATCCTACCGATTACCTTCACTCGGGCCGCAAAACGGTAGTGACCGAAAAAAATGGTCAAAGAAGTCGAAAAGATTGTTTTAGTAGATCGTCGTGTACGGTACGTTTTATATCCAAAAAACTGGAATGCGACTAGTTATGTGCATAGCATTTTCACGAACGCTTGGAGAGGAATGAAGTATCCGCGCTAGGTCCCAATAGAATGCAGAATGCTTACCGATGCACAAAAACAAAACAGACTGAACACTTCTCGTGCCTCTTTGAAATTGTTATAAGATCCTGATCGAATTTAGTCTCGATTGATAACCATGTATATGAAATCTGACTTTACCTAGTAAAGAACAATTATAAAAAATGCGTTTGATAATTCGCGTGGAACGGCGGGGCAAACTAGCAAACATTAATGTTTTGTTCCATCAAGATAATGCCACGGCTCACAGCTCCGCCGATGCTATGGATGCAGATTGAGAGGCTGGCTTCGAAATACTTGAGTCCACCATATTCGCCCGATCTAGAACCTAGTGATTTCTATCTATTTCCAAGGTTGAAGAAGTCTATGAAAGGACAGTTATTCGAAATAGATAGAGCGCCAGTCGCTGCAATATAGGAATTTTTAGATACTCAGGATGAAGAGATTTTAAAAAAGGAATTTAAAGCTTAGAAAAAAAGACTTGCCAAGTGCATGCGCAAAAAGGCAACTATATCTATACTAATACACTAATAATATTATAATAATACTATAATAATAATAATATAATATATATTATATTATTATATAATATTATAATATTATAAAGAGGAAAGATTTGTATGTAAGTATGTTTGTAACGAATTGGCTCAAAAAGTACTGGGCTGATTATGAAAATTCTTTCACCATTTGAATGCTACATTATCACTGATTAATATAGGCTATTTAAATTCCAAGAAAAAAATAAGGATCTCTACTAAAACTACAATAATGTTGAACCCAAGGTGTAAAAAAATGCCTATAAGATATCTTTCATCGCATGCGCTGCGAAAACTATTGATGATAGAACAAAAAGACATTCCAAAATATTAAATAACATATTAATATGTATAAAAAATAACGCGGTAGCATGTGTCTAACTATTGTAGTTATGTCACTATAACTACTTTTTAACATTTTAGAATTTAATAGAAATTCTGACCAAAATCAGACCAAGTTATTTATACCTTTGCCTAAATAAATGATTTCTCAAGCAAGGCTGTTTAAATACGTGTAAATAACTTTTTAGTTTTTTAAAATCGTACATTCCATTTGGAAAATATTACGAGTTTAATAAAATTGAAATAAAATTTATTCGCTGCTACGCTGCCACCGCCGCCACGACGCCCGCGCCAAGCGCCGGAGCGATGGGGCCGGACTGCAGGAGAGGCGCACATGTATGAAATAGGTAGCCGGCTCCCTACGCAGCGGACGTAACCAACATTGAGTAATTTTGAAGAAATATCTTTTATTTTAGCACGTTTTTAATTCTTTTCAGAACTACTAAGTGCTTATGACCAAAAGTTCTTATTAGAAATACATATTTCAACCTTCCAATTTAAAAGTTTTTACAGAACTATGTCAACCTCCCAATTAAAAAATTCGTACCGATTTGCCTATATCTTTCAAAAGATTACAGTTTCCTTTAAATATATCGTTTGCCCTTACAACAAAGAAATCCCAGGGACAAACTTTTTCTATGGTTGGCATCGATCTAAGAAAAGAGTGCTTTTCTCATGGCCAACTATACGTTGAACTTTCTCGAGTAGGGTCTCCCGAAAATCTATATATGTTTTATGGACATCTACAAATACCACTGCTAACATGGTGTATAGTGAAGCATTAAGGTAACAATAGAAAATTAAAAAATAGTCCTTAAAATAAAAGATGTACCTACTTACTTGAAATAAGAAATTATACACAAATAAAAAAAACTACATTAAAATAAATAAAAATAGAAATCAATAAGTAAAGATAAATGTAAAAAAAACTAAGGAACAAAAGTCGGGTCGGGGTGCTATATTTTTTATTCTATAAAATATGTGATAATAAGTACGTATAGGCATACATTCTCTTATATTATCAGACACAATTGTGTCACTACAATTTCTTAATCACTACATACGAGTATTGACTATAGACTGTACAGTAATAGTAGTAGGTATACAATGTATCTAATTATATTAGAGTATCTATACTCTAAACCTCAGTGAAATGTTTTTAAAAATTACCCGTTAATGTTATTTATTCTGTTATCATTTTGTTTTCAATCATCAAGTCCCGTACCCAAAGGGAGCCAGCGATACACTATTGCTAAATACATTATTATTTAGGTTTGTCCTGCATTTTCTGTACGTTTATGAGAAAATGTAAAAAAAATGTCCAACCGTGCGAAGCCGGGACGGGCCGCTAGTTGAAAAATAAAATGAGATGTAGTAGAAGTTACCGGCAACATACCCATTTTTACTTTTTATTGAACACTTCTCGTATATATTTTCTATAAACACATAGGACTACCCAAGAACATGTCAATTTTGTAGAAAAACTTGAGTTCAGTTAGCCTGTCTGACGCCAGTCCTTCTTGGGTTTCTTGCCGGTAGTACAAGGTACGGTAGTACACGGTAAGATGGTAAAACCTCTTATATACTATGTACTTATAATATAAATTCTGAATTATGGGATCCACTTCTAAGTGGAAGGGATGTTAAAGAAATGTTGTATAAGTATGCTCGTATTCTTGAGAAACATCAGATACGACATGAAGGTCGAGCCTTCAAAATAATAGGCGCTTTTATTTTCATACCCTTACTAGTAATTGTGCTTGAAATACATTTCTTTTATTGATACTTTTATTTTTGCAATAACGCATGGAGTAACAAAATCAGAAATTATAGTCCCGCACATGACTATAATTTACCCATCTCGTAATTTTTTGATTTTGTAACATATATTATAAGATTAACTTGTTTAAAATAATACTTACTATAATAATTTTATTACAAACGACCTCATGTAATTGTTATTAATTGTTAATCAAATATCAACCTACCAGCCCAATTCCTTTAACATTATTTGGCTAGATGTCACCACCGACAGAAAGAGATGCAATCAAAGCGGATGGAAAAATTAGACTACCCGCTTAACAGTTGGTAATGCGACAGGTTACTTATATTCTGGAGTATCGTGTTTAATTCCCCCGGAAGACATATTTTTCCATCTAAAATGATTTAGCTTAGCATGCATCGATACTATTTAAAATAAAATTTAAAATTCTTCAACGTCAGTAATAAATGTGACGACCATCGCTTTACTACGCAGCCTGAATGACATCGAATCGTGAGGCTCTTAAACCAATTTAACTTTAAGATGACTTTTTCTGTGCCCATTTAAAGTTTCTGAAGCGACTTATACTCGCATGTCTTAAACTATGAGAGCTTTTTAGCCACCAGCTTGTAAAAAGGAGATTTTATTGTAAAATACCCGTTGAAACTTGAATAAATTATTTTTTGATGTTTAATATAAGTCTCGTTGTATTTCTTAAGCTACCTACTACTATGTAATTCATCTAATATAGATAAGTAAATGATGCGAAGCTGACCGACCATGGTACTGCGGAGTAGTTTATATCTAGTAATAATGTATATGTAATTTAAATCGTTATTCTAACTAGCAAAAAGCTGAGCTTTGTGAGAGCTTGCATTTATTTTACCACCTAATTCTAGTGGTGTTATCTAGTATTGAGTAGATTAACTAAGATGTATTTAAATATTGAGTTTGGTTCTGTTCTGTTTCTGCAACGATTTAAACTTTTTGGTTTTCTAACAGATGGTGTTAGTAGTACAATAACATTCTATCCAAAGAATACAAAATTGTTGAAGTAATTTTTTTGAATGGTTTTTAATTATTTTTTATTGATAACACATCTAGATATGAAGTTTAATTACTATATTAAAGCACACATCTATAGGCGACATACTTTTTCAGTTAAAAGGGCCACAAAACGTACAAGTTGTGGCATAGTGATAACAAGGCGATTCTCTAATTTAAATCACTTTGAAGGGCAACTCCTCTTCATAGGATCATAATTTGGATTAATTTTTTTTAATGTTTTTGTTACGGAACAAGCCCGAGGCCCACCTGATGTTAAGTGGACTAACCTCTGCCTATAAAAGACGCATTTCGTCAACGACGAATTGCACTGTGCCCGTCACACTGAGACATACAGTTATTAGGTCTCATGTGCCTCTAATTTTACTGGTTCTCAAGTTGAGGGCGGTCGCTAGCCAGGCGGGCATTCGCAAAATGCCCTTCCACCATGCGGTGAAGCTCAAGTCCGCGGCGGGATTCGAACCATGGACCTGCTGCACGGCAGTCCTTAGCCAATGCCACTGAGCCATCACTGCTTTAATATATTCAGTTCACAGTTCAGTAGTTTAAAAACCCTGTAAAATGAAGAATAACTCGTTTTGCATGATGCACGCATTTCGTCAACGACGAATTGCACTGTGCCCGTCACACTGAGACATACAGTTATTAGGTCTCATGTGCCTCTAATTTTACTGGTTCTCAAGTTGAGGGCGGTCGCTAGCCAGGCGGGCATTCGCAAAATGCCCTTCCACCATGCGGTGAAGCTCAAGTCCGCGGCGGGATTCGAACCATGGACCTGCTGCACGGCAGTCCTTAGCCAATGCCACTGAGCCATCACTGCTTTAATATATTCAGTTCACAGTTCAGTAGTTTAAAAACCCTGTAAAATGAAGAATAACTCGTTTTGCATGATTAAAATCTGTATACTTACATAAATTATAAGCGAAAACCTTATTCACAAGGACTTTCAAAACTACTAAAGCTCTGAAAGGATGATGTAGGTATACTTGTATGGTATTATACCTTTTGACTTACCCTGGATAACCACTAAATGTATAAATATGAGCTAGGTTATAATAGCTTTTACCAGTTAAAAAGGACATATCATAATTATTTTGCATTAGGATGCACCATTAGTAAGTATTTTAGTTGCTGTAAAGATAATTGTCAAAATAAATATATTGAGAGGTCAGGTAGCAATGACCGTCTTATTTTTAAGAGAAGTCAGTTCGTCAGTTTCCATCATTGCTTCATAAAAGTTACCGTAATATGTAGATAGTACCGACCTATGTAGCATAATCCTCAAGTTTATCCCAGAAGAACCTGTTTATTTTTGTTTCTTGTTAATTCATTATCGAATAAACAACTTCTAATTTGGTTTTAAATCTTGGATTGTAAATTAAAGTGTCAAGTTATGGGTCTATTGGGTTAACGAATCTTCAACGTTAAGTTTATGTGGTTTGAGAAAGGAAGGGCCAAGTTTTAAGTGCCCCTACCACAAACGTTCCAACAATTTTGTCCATCGAAAATGTATCTTCAAGAATTAAATATTTGTGTGAATCACGACGCTTGTAAATAATCACAATAATACCTATTTGAATCTATTGTTTTTTTATAAAGCTGATATAGGCTAGCATTTGATCACTAACTCAACTGATGATAAGTGATAATGTGGCCGAAGATTTTGTTCTGGCTAACCTGGAATTACTGGTTCTCAAGGACATATGCCCTACCTGCAAAATACCCTACCACCATGTCACAACGACTGCCAGCCTAAGACAACAACCGGGATCGTGTCCCATGAAGCACGGAAGCGCTCAGTAGTAATGCCACTAGCGGTCACCCATCCAATACATGACCGCAGCGGATGTTCCTAAACTTAAACCAAACTACTACCCTACGACCGCAAAAAAAGGTTACCTAGTTATTATGTATTTACATTCCATATAATAATAATAAAACCGGCCAAGTGCGAGTGGGACTCGCGCATGAAGGGTTCCGTACCATTATCTCGTTTCATTATTATTATTTTTAGCAAATAAACGGCGAAAATCTCTTTAATTGTATGGGAGCCCCTTAATTATTTATTTTATTTAAATTAATTATATTTAAAGAGAACATAAAACTAAATATTCTGTGAATAGTTAAAGCTTCTATCTGTCACCGTTATTAGTATCGAGCAAGCAACTGTAAAAAAATCAAGTTTGCTGTATGGGTCCTCCTATAATATTTATTTTATTTTAATATCTATAACAACAAATACTTTGTTGTTATAGCGGCAATAGAAATACATCATCTGTGAAAACTTCAACTGTCTAGCTATCACCGTTCTTTAGATACGGATAGCGAAGTCTCAGTAATAGGGTCCCGTTTTTACCCTTTGGGTACGGAACCCTAAAAAATGTGTTCATCTACAAAGAGAAGAAGTTTGGTTTTCATATAAAATTCTGTATAACGTAGTCGGATATAGTGACATGTCGCTTATAGTGACCCATTTTTTTAAAACTGCGTCGTGTTATAGTGACCGATATGATTCCTAACACCTTCGGCAGTGTTCGGGAGAGACACGTGATACCGGACTACATTCAGTGCGTGCTGGATATTTTGTTTTGAGTCTCAGTGGGTGATTGATAGTTGGAGGTCACGCATTGTGCATTAGTGATTTGAGGGAAAAAAATACATCTCAACCTCGTTGTAAAGCATTTATGATTGATGAGAAAGGTGTATAATATGCAGATTAGAAAATGTAGAATTCAACTAATCTCTCGCAAGGCAATTTGAGGTTGGTCATTCGACAATCTCAATTATTTTCTATAAGTATAAATCAAATGCTTTGTATGACGTCCGCTTAGTATGACGTGTTTGTTATTTCCCTGCGATGTCATTATTTACAGGACTCCACTGTAATTGTATAATTAAAACATACATTTTCTTTTAAACTTATAGTTATGTTAATGTTGTCTTAGGTTTTCGCGATTATTACACATAGTGATTAAACAACTTTAAACGGTTTAAATCGCGTAAATTTATCATTATTTTTGTCCCGACGTTTCAAACACTTTGCAGTGATCCTGGTCACGGGGTGACTAATTGGTATTATTTGTGAATAAATTATTATTGGTATTATTTGTGAAATAATACCAATTAGTCACCCCGTGACCAGGATCACTGCAAAGTGTTTGAAACGTCGGGAAAAAAATAATGATAAATATACGCGATTTAAAACGTTTAAAGTTGTTTAATTATTATAGTTACGTTTTTTATTTTTTGTAATTTTATTCATTGCCCCTCGTTTAATTGAGATCGATAAAATATTTATGTCTCTAACACTGAGCAAGTAATATTTTGTCTCTAACAATTTAAGACTTTATATTACATATTATACCTAGGGCGTTCATTGTAAAGTGACAAAAAAGTAAGTAATTGTAAAGGTACAAACTCTTTGGAACCAAAGAAAAGTTAATATTGTCTGATAAAGATGGAATATTGATTAGAGTGGGGTAACGAAAAACAAAAATGTCTTTACTATGCTTGATGAATTTCACTACGGAACAACTTAATCAAGACCTCGGATCATGACTCACTGGATATACTTAAAACAAATGCTCCACCGTATTATACAGTTGCATGTTAGTGCGCCGAATTTAAACGTAGAAGAACATCCTACCGATTACCTTCACTCGGGCCGCAAATCGGTAGTGACCGAAAAAAATGGTCAAAGAAGTCGAAAAGATTGTTTTAGTAGATCGTCGTGTACGGTACGTTTTATATCCAAAAAACTGGAATGCGACTAGTTATGTGCATAGCATTTTCACGAACGCTTGGAGAGGAATGAAGTATCCGCGCTAGGTCCCAATAGAATGCAGAATGCTTACCGATGCACAAAAACAAAACAGACTGAACACTTCTCGTGCCTCTTTGAAATTGTTATAAGATCCTGATCGAATTTAGTCTCGATTGATAACCATGTATATGAAATCTGACTTTACCTAGTAAAGAACAATTATAAAAAATGCGTTTGATAATTCGCGTGGAACGGCGGGGCAAACTAGCAAACATTAATGTTTTGTTCCATCAAGATAATGCCACGGCTCACAGCTCCGCCGATGCTATGGATGCAGATTGAGAGGCTGGCTTCGAAATACTTGAGTCCACCATATTCGCCCGATCTAGAACCTAGTGATTTCTATCTATTTCCAAGGTTGAAGAAGTCTATGAAAGGACAGTTATTCGAAATAGATAGAGCGCCAGTCGCTGCAATATAGGAATTTTTAGATACTCAGGATGAAGAGATTTTAAAAAAGGAATTTAAAGCTTAGAAAAAAAGACTTGCCAAGTGCATGCGCAAAAAGGCAACTATATCTATACTAATACACTAATAATATTATAATAATACTATAATAATAATAATATAATATATATTATATTATTATATAATATTATAATATTATAAAGAGGAAAGATTTGTATGTAAGTATGTTTGTAACGAATTGGCTCAAAAAGTACTGGGCTGATTATGAAAATTCTTTCACCATTTGAATGCTACATTATCACTGATTAATATAGGCTATTTAAATTCCAAGAAAAAAATAAGGATCTCTACTAAAACTACAATAATGTTGAACCCAAGGTGTAAAAAAATGCCTATAAGATATCTTTCATCGCATGCGCTGCGAAAACTATTGATGATAGAACAAAAAGACATTCCAAAATATTAAATAACATATTAATATGTATAAAAAATAACGCGGTAGCATGTGTCTAACTATTGTAGTTATGTCACTATAACTACTTTTTAACATTTTAGAATTTAATAGAAATTCTGACCAAAATCAGACCAAGTTATTTATACCTTTGCCTAAATAAATGATTTCTCAAGCAAGGCTGTTTAAATACGTGTAAATAACTTTTTAGTTTTTTAAAATCGTACATTCCATTTGGAAAATATTACGAGTTTAATAAAATTGAAATAAAATTTATTCGCTGCTACGCTGCCACCGCCGCCACGACGCCCGCGCCAAGCGCCGGAGCGATGGGGCCGGACTGCAGGAGAGGCGCACATGTATGAAATAGGTAGCCGGCTCCCTACGCAGCGGACGTAACCAACATTGAGTAATTTTGAAGAAATATCTTTTATTTTAGCACGTTTTTAATTCTTTTCAGAACTACTAAGTGCTTATGACCAAAAGTTCTTATTAGAAATACATATTTCAACCTTCCAATTTAAAAGTTTTTACAGAACTATGTCAACCTCCCAATTAAAAAATTCGTACCGATTTGCCTATATCTTTCAAAAGATTACAGTTTCCTTTAAATATATCGTTTGCCCTTACAACAAAGAAATCCCAGGGACAAACTTTTTCTATGGTTGGCATCGATCTAAGAAAAGAGTGCTTTTCTCATGGCCAACTATACGTTGAACTTTCTCGAGTAGGGTCTCCCGAAAATCTATATATGTTTTATGGACATCTACAAATACCACTGCTAACATGGTGTATAGTGAAGCATTAAGGTAACAATAGAAAATTAAAAAATAGTCCTTAAAATAAAAGATGTACCTACTTACTTGAAATAAGAAATTATACACAAATAAAAAAAACTACATTAAAATAAATAAAAATAGAAATCAATAAGTAAAGATAAATGTAAAAAAAACTAAGGAACAAAAGTCGGGTCGGGGTGCTATATTTTTTATTCTATAAAATATGTGATAATAAGTACGTATAGGCATACATTCTCTTATATTATCAGACACAATTGTGTCACTACAATTTCTTAATCACTACATACGAGTATTGACTATAGACTGTACAGTAATAGTAGTAGGTATACAATGTATCTAATTATATTAGAGTATCTATACTCTAAACCTCAGTGAAATGTTTTTAAAAATTACCCGTTAATGTTATTTATTCTGTTATCATTTTGTTTTCAATCATCAAGTCCCGTACCCAAAGGGAGCCAGCGATACACTATTGCTAAATACATTATTATTTAGGTTTGTCCTGCATTTTCTGTACGTTTATGAGAAAATGTAAAAAAAATGTCCAACCGTGCGAAGCCGGGACGGGCCGCTAGTTGAAAAATAAAATGAGATGTAGTAGAAGTTACCGGCAACATACCCATTTTTACTTTTTATTGAACACTTCTCGTATATATTTTCTATAAACACATAGGACTACCCAAGAACATGTCAATTTTGTAGAAAAACTTGAGTTCAGTTAGCCTGTCTGACGCCAGTCCTTCTTGGGTTTCTTGCCGGTAGTACAAGGTACGGTAGTACACGGTAAGATGGTAAAACCTCTTATATACTATGTACTTATAATATAAATTCTGAATTATGGGATCCACTTCTAAGTGGAAGGGATGTTAAAGAAATGTTGTATAAGTATGCTCGTATTCTTGAGAAACATCAGATACGACATGAAGGTCGAGCCTTCAAAATAATAGGCGCTTTTATTTTCATACCCTTACTAGTAATTGTGCTTGAAATACATTTCTTTTATTGATACTTTTATTTTTGCAATAACGCATGGAGTAACAAAATCAGAAATTATAGTCCCGCACATGACTATAATTTACCCATCTCGTAATTTTTTGATTTTGTAACATATATTATAAGATTAACTTGTTTAAAATAATACTTACTATAATAATTTTATTACAAACGACCTCATGTAATTGTTATTAATTGTTAATCAAATATCAACCTACCAGCCCAATTCCTTTAACATTATTTGGCTAGATGTCACCACCGACAGAAAGAGATGCAATCAAAGCGGATGGAAAAATTAGACTACCCGCTTAACAGTTGGTAATGCGACAGGTTACTTATATTCTGGAGTATCGTGTTTAATTCCCCCGGAAGACATATTTTTCCATCTAAAATGATTTAGCTTAGCATGCATCGATACTATTTAAAATAAAATTTAAAATTCTTCAACGTCAGTAATAAATGTGACGACCATCGCTTTACTACGCAGCCTGAATGACATCGAATCGTGAGGCTCTTAAACCAATTTAACTTTAAGATGACTTTTTCTGTGCCCATTTAAAGTTTCTGAAGCGACTTATACTCGCATGTCTTAAACTATGAGAGCTTTTTAGCCACCAGCTTGTAAAAAGGAGATTTTATTGTAAAATACCCGTTGAAACTTGAATAAATTATTTTTTGATGTTTAATATAAGTCTCGTTGTATTTCTTAAGCTACCTACTACTATGTAATTCATCTAATATAGATAAGTAAATGATGCGAAGCTGACCGACCATGGTACTGCGGAGTAGTTTATATCTAGTAATAATGTATATGTAATTTAAATCGTTATTCTAACTAGCAAAAAGCTGAGCTTTGTGAGAGCTTGCATTTATTTTACCACCTAATTCTAGTGGTGTTATCTAGTATTGAGTAGATTAACTAAGATGTATTTAAATATTGAGTTTGGTTCTGTTCTGTTTCTGCAACGATTTAAACTTTTTGGTTTTCTAACAGATGGTGTTAGTAGTACAATAACATTCTATCCAAAGAATACAAAATTGTTGAAGTAATTTTTTTGAATGGTTTTTAATTATTTTTTATTGATAACACATCTAGATATGAAGTTTAATTACTATATTAAAGCACACATCTATAGGCGACATACTTTTTCAGTTAAAAGGGCCACAAAACGTACAAGTTGTGGCATAGTGATAACAAGGCGATTCTCTAATTTAAATCACTTTGAAGGGCAACTCCTCTTCATAGGATCATAATTTGGATTAATTTTTTTTAATGTTTTTGTTACGGAACAAGCCCGAGGCCCACCTGATGTTAAGTGGACTAACCTCTGCCTATAAAAGACGCATTTCGTCAACGACGAATTGCACTGTGCCCGTCACACTGAGACATACAGTTATTAGGTCTCATGTGCCTCTAATTTTACTGGTTCTCAAGTTGAGGGCGGTCGCTAGCCAGGCGGGCATTCGCAAAATGCCCTTCCACCATGCGGTGAAGCTCAAGTCCGCGGCGGGATTCGAACCATGGACCTGCTGCACGGCAGTCCTTAGCCAATGCCACTGAGCCATCACTGCTTTAATATATCGTGTACGGACGTTTTGGCAACAAATCCGTGCTGCAGGATTTTTCATAACTGCTTGATTTATAGGTTTAAAAAAACCTAAGTGCTTTGTACTGTTTGAAAATTTATTTTTGGAACTCCTCCGCAACTATAGCAAATTTTCACATGTAACATTGCCTTAAATTCTTTTTCAAGTCCCAGCTTAAAATTTATTAATCGGACTTTTGCAGTTTGTACAAAAAAGGTGTAGTTTTTTTTAACTTTCGCGGATTTTGGAAAAACAAAAGGCCCCCAAGTACAGCGCGCATTGAGATTGAAATTTATTTAATTCATGTTTCGTTATATTTTCTGTTACAAGTTCCTAGTTGAAGTGAAGTAATTCTCCGAAATGGCATTTTTTTTTATGCACGTCCATCTTTTTCGACATACCATTGTTGCAGTCGATTGCTGGGATTTGACATTGCGAGAACACCCTAAAATCGAAAAAGACCACATCAACTCGATACCCGTCTTATTCATTTATATCTCTGTACAAGATTCATTTTTTATGTTATTTTGTCACTGCGCGTGAATTCTTTTGTTATTTGAAGTAGTCATAACACCACTAGTATTGGATATAAACCTGCTCGATCACACTGTATGTGAGCAAGAACGCAGAAAATACGAGCCTGATATTGCACGTTCCCTGTATTGTGTGTAGGTATATCTACCTACACTGAATATTTCAATAGCTTAGCGCCGAATACACAAATGTGTCCGAATTGATTTATATTACGGAAACGGGAAACTGGCTCACTAGAGTGTCGTTAGATGTTTTTATTGGCTGCAGAGACATCTTTATTTTAGTCACTAAATAATACTTATTTTATTTATTTACACTAAACGTAAGGCAGACTTGAAACCTGAACCGAACTTTACCCTTAACCGTTTTGTTTTGTGTTGGGTAAGACTCATTGAATGCAGTGCCTTCACAAAGGTACAATAAGATTATGCAGATAGTAGTCGTAATTCAGGATTGTTTTCCCAAGACCACGATTTATTTCATACTAGCTTCGACACGCGGCTTCGCTCGCGTATTATTCGTTTATATCGTAATCTCACAGTAAATCTATGTAAGCATATAAAAAAAATCTATGTGCTAATCCAGCACCTAATAATAATTTTATAATTGTGGCAAGTTTCGATCGTTTTGAATGTGAGTGGCAACGAATATACACTTAACTTTCGGAGCTATAATATTTGTTTCAGCTCACAAGCTCGGAAAAACGTTGTTTATCGTCTGCGTGGAAAAGTGCTTTTATCCACTGGCGTGAAAAAGGTTTTTTAAACTCGAAAATCTATAAAAGTTGCAGTAACATGAATTTACGAATTGGAGTAATTTTCTTTTTATATTTTAATATCTATTCTCGTAACTTTACAACATTATTGAATAACTATTTTTCTAGCATATAGTATTTTCCTCACTGGAGTGGGATGAAAAATTGTGTGTTTTGCTCATTGTTCAATCCTTAAAACCTTCGCTTTTTCAGGTTTCAATACAACTCTACAGTACTCGCGCCAAATAAAAAAATTGCAGTCTTGCATAACAAATAACTATTCCACCCACAACCTCGGAAAGGTGTTTTTATCATTCGAAATCTGCACTGGAAAGTAAAATGCTTTTAATCCGCTAGCGTGGAAAAGTTTTTTGATATTCGAACCTCTATAAAAGTTCTTATCGTTTACTTTGAACTATTAATATTTGTGAACGTAAATTTACTACATTATTTAATAGGTGTTTTCCTTGCAGCTAGCACTTTCCTCTCTGGAGTGAGGTGAAAAATTATCTTTTGCGCTTGCACCTCACTTATTTTGCGTCTCCTACCTTTGAAACCTTCGGTATGGTACCTCTGATATTTGCACGAAAGCCATCCATAGCGAAAGGGGGATATTTATAGCGATAGCTAATAAATGTTTGTCGCTGGCGCATTTCCCCAAGCTATGGAAAATAGCACACGTCGTGATCCTCAGAAAACCGGGAAAAGAGGACTATACCCATCCAAAGTCCTACCGGCCCATCGGTTTGTTGTCAGTCATGGGAAAAATCGTCGAAAGCTCTTCATATGCAGACTACAATGGCATATTTTGTCAGCTCTTAGTTCCAGGCAATACGGCTTCATGCCATAGCGCGGTACCGAGGACGCCATGTATGATCTGATGGGACATGTACGATCTGAATTGAACAAAAAGAAGATCGTCATTATTGTCTCACTGGACAAAGAGGGGACCTTCGATAACGCGTGATGGCCGGCTCAAAAGCACCAGTTGATAACCTGCAAATGTCCAAAGAACCTATAAGCAATATTCAACTCATACCTTAGTGACCGTAAGATCGTGGTCAATTATGCCAGAACAACAAGCGAGAGATGTACCACGAAGGGACGGGCTCCATCGGTGGACCGACCTTCTGGAACATCATTTTGGACCCGCTGTTGCAACAATTATCTGGCGAGGGAGTGTACTGCCAAGCGTTCGCGGATGATTGTGTTTCCGGACATTTGGTCAGCGCCATGGAGGACTCAGCAAATGCAGTTCCCGACAATGTGATTGAGTGGGGGGGAAATAATAAACTAAACTTCGCAGCACACAAAACAAACTTGATGCTGTTAACGAAGAAACTTAAATACGATCCTCCAAACATCTACATGTCGGGCTGCAAACTGAACCTAGTAGACGAGATCAATCTACTATGCCTCATAATCGACTGAAAACTAAACTTCCTTCCACACATCAACGCAATTTGCAGGAGGGTAACCAAACCCAGACCCAAACTATGCAGAAGTTCCATTGTCCTACGTCAAGAGAAAGATCAGGGAAGAGACAGTCCGCAAATGGCAGGACAGGTACAGCTCTTCCAGCACATGCAGCGGCACAAAAATGTGCAAATTTAAGAATAAAATAGGCATGTTACTAACAAAACTTAGAATATATTTATATATGGACTCACTTATTATTTAGGATTTAACACCTTTCTCCCTAACTTACATCTAAGTGTCAATATTTCAATGATATTAGTAAAATTTGAAATCGTAATAAAATAAGGATTAATCATAAAATGCTTTTAAAAGTAAACAAATGCCTTGTAATAACATTTACGGCAAAAACCAACAAAATAGCTTATGACTATAAACTCCAAAATCATTATCTATAGAAAGAAAGGCTGTGGTTAGGGCCCTTGGGGTCATACTTGACGAGAAGTTTACCTTTAGGGACCACTATGATCATATCATAAACAGAAGTACTCAACTATTAGGTTTCATGAGTCGTATTACAAAAACATTTAAAAATCCATTTAGTTTGTTGACTCTTTACTTTGCATTGGTCCGTAGTATCCTAGAATATAACTGTGTAATCTGGTCTCCGCATTATGACGTACATGTAAAACGTATTGAACGCGTCCAGAGAAAGTTTTTAAACATGTTGTGCTACAGGCAGGGTCTAAATCGTAAACTGCGATCATATCTTGAAAAATTAAGTACATTGAAATTACAAACCCTTCAAAATCGACGCGTGTATACAGACTTTATCTGTTTATTCAAGATTATACATTCTTACATTGATTCTCCATCACTTCTTTCAAGCATTGATATTAATATCAAACCGCGAGCCCGGGATAGTCACTCTAATATATTTCCTCTGCAGGTTTACAAGAATAATACATCTTTATACAATCCAATAGTTCGTATGTGTCGCCAATACAATGAAATCTTAGAAGCTTACTTGATATTTTTGACCAAAACCTTTACATTTTCAAAAGGGATGTGGGCAAAGTTGTTTTTACTGTCCAAATTGATCATAAACTTTGCTAAAAGCACTTTAATTTTATCATTTTATTTAAATTTTAATTGTCTAATATAAGTACATACTGCTCATTATGCCGATCATGATGTGTACACATATTTAGGGATACAGTCTGGCTCGTAAATGTTAACCTACATATAACTGTTTTCTTTAAGTGATTATATTCTGTTTTGTGTATCAATATAAATAAATAAATAAAATAAATCAAAAAAGAGTACGGACCAAGAATCTGTAGTGCGTAGCTTAATTATTATTATTTAAACCTTCGGTACGGTCAGGGTTTTATCGTTCAATCCTAGAGTCCTTCGATTCCTCAGGTTTAAATAAAAGTACTCGCACCAAATATCAACTTTGCACCCTTGCATTACATAATATAACTATTGTGTTATACGTTATTCCTAAACAACACATGCATATTGTAATAGTTTCGGCTTCAGTTTTATTTATTTATTTATTTTATTTATTTATTTCTTAGGAAGACCAATAGTATTACAAATATCTTATAAATAACTAATAGCAACAGATAACCAATTATAGGTCCTCACGGATAGCTATCTTATAAATAACATTCAAGTAATGAACACCAGAATACAACTAAGTCTAAACACTATGCTTATAATTAAATTCAAACAGTTAGTCGAAGAACTCTCTGCTCAACAACTGCCTAACCGATGCAATGCTTGTACAAAATAAGTCTAGGCCAACTCTCTTGTATATCTCATTGAAATTTCTGCTCACACGTAACAGGTAGGAATTTTGCCTGTAGTTAGATTTAGCTAGAGGAACATGTACAAGAGGATTGAATCGCAACGCCAATTCAGATTTATGAAGAATATTTATGGCAGTCTTAGTCTTATTGGCAATAGTTGTTGTTACACGTAGTACTGTTAATAATATAGTAGCAATAGTAGCTAATCGGTAGTGTATTCGCAACTAATCAGTTATTAAGGGTGCATGACGCTGCAATGAGCACTACTCATACAAATATTTAGAAGTAACTCGTTAGGATTGGGTAAATAAGGTACTGTACTGAACTGTATCAGCCGGATAGTCCACTGCTGAACAAAGCTTCCCCAATATGGGGGGTTTACCATATCCCCCACGCTTGGCAGGCGGCTTGGGGATCGCAGTGTGAGATATCAGTTTCTCAGAAAGCGCTGCTGCCCACCTTCTGGTGTGTCACCCTTCGCTTCCACTTTTCTCGTGCGTACTGCGAAAGAGTGGAACTCCTTACCGTGGTCAGTCTTTCCCGATGAATACAATATGGGTGTCTTCAAATCGAGAGTAAATAGGTTTCTTCTAGGTAAGCGTGCTCCATCCTAGACCACATCAATGCTTAACATCAGGCAGGGTGTGGCCAAACGCGAACCTATTTCGAATAAAAAAAAAACCATTAGTCGCCGCTTACGACACCCACGGGCAGAGATAGGGGGGTGACATTCTAGCCCGCTACCTTACGGGCATAATATACTAAATAATATTCACTAAATGGTATTTATATATTAAAGTACCACCAAATGGAAGTACTGAAAGATATAACGTTTTCTTCAGCAACTGTCCTAGTAAGGTAGGTAGGTACCACTATCATATTTTCTGCCTCGAAGCACTAATGTGTGTTTAGGTGTGAAGGGTATTATAGCAAGTCAAATAACGGAGCAAACGAGATAAGGACTAACGTCGCGGAGTGATGAGCACAGTGCAGTGTCAAGGAAATCGAGGACGGTGACACTGCCACTCTTACAGACAGATCCACTTACGACGGTGTAGGTATATATGTTCTTTGACATTAGTCTATACCATCTAGTCTATACTGAGAAGTATTAAATAAATTGATTATGTATATAATATGAATAGAACTAAAACCACAAGGTACTAAAATAGTAACTGAGCATCTTATACTGGGACTCTGTAGTTGTCTGAGGATCCTCGGCACAGAAAAGGAATACCGATTAGTATCAAGTTGTATATTCTGGGAATAGAAACAGTCTGAGTCGATCGAGCTCTGAGGCGAGACTGTGGCAGATTTACACATCCAGATATTGCATATTCTCCACAAAATGCGCCGGTTAAACGCTCACGCTGAATATTTCAATACCTTTGGCGCCGAATTGATAGGTATCTCAAGTTTGTTATACAGGGTTATTGGTAAAATGCTAACAACCTCTTAGGGTTGAATTCTGCTAATAATTCTGCTAAAAATATCATCAATATATGGATCTAGTAACTCTAGGAGTACTTTCATTTTGAGAACTCTATCTTAATCTAGTAAACTCTATCATAATAATAATAATAATATAATAATAATGTTTATTTCACAAAAAAACTGAATAATAGTACAAACCAAATTAATGGGTACTAAACAATCTTATATGATAAATAATATATTTATAGTAAAGATAAGTATACACAATATTAGTTAGTCTATTGTTATTATAATGTGCACTAACCCTCATACCAGGATTTCCTGTGTCATGAGGGCTAGTTCTCCTATTGAAATCTATCCAAGCTACAACTTGCAATATAATATACCTATATATATAGATATATCTAAGTAAGGTAAATTTCAAAAGCTGAATCAGGTTATAGGCTGGAATGATATCAAATAAAATATCTCAATATTTATTTACTTTTGGCGCAAAACTAAATATATTGAATCGAGTTGTCAGGAATACGTGCCGGAAATTGAACGTGAGTACCTCAAATATTTACGTATCGAGATTGACAGCAGTTTAATTCTATTCGTGTCACGTCAAATCTTTTATTATGACGATGATGCTCTGAAGAAACATTTTTTTCTGTACTTATGTAAGCACAACCGATTATCTTATTAGATATTTAGATATGGTTAAGGCAAAATCAGTATTTCAGTAAAGTGGAAATAATAATTGATGAAAATCTGTAAAGGAATTCTAACACTTGGGGTAAAATTTGACAATACAATCTTCTCCTCGTATTGTAATTATACATTTTGGAATGAAATAGACCAAATAAAAGCAAATTAAGATCGTGATGTACATTGGGTAACTTTTTTTTTAAACTCGACATAACATGGAATTTAGACTAGTATTGTTTTAAAAGGGATATTTACATTTAGACCGATAAAATGTAGACCAAAAGCGGCCAGAACAGTACGACTACGTCGATAGAAACCCAAATATTTGTAATAGGTTTAGATGTGGCTTTCTTAGAAAACTTTATGGCACTGAAGCGTAAAGTATTTTTGATAAGAAACGACCTGTTTCCCGCGATTTCACTCGCGTAGTACAAAATGTTTTGCCATCGTTATAAACACGTTAACTTTCCTTTTATTTTTATTTTTTGCAGATAGGTTAGCCTTTGACCACTATCTCGCCTGATGGTAAGTGGTGATGTGGTCGAAGATGCTGGTCAGGCTAACATAGAATTACTGGCTATGGCAATGGTGGCTATACTGGCAAGGACCGCTGCCAGAATACACTGTAAGGTGCTTGGCGACAGACTTTCTACTGGGGTTGTCAGGCGGGCATTCACAAAATGCCCTACCAAGCTTTAACAACTGCCATCCTTAGACAACAACCGGGACCGAAAGCTTAACGTGCCCTCCGAAGCACAGAATAGGTCCGTAGTAAAACATGAATAAAGAATCGTTATTTATTCATGTGGTAGTAATATCACTAGCGGTCACCCATCCAAGTCATGACCGGACCACAGCCTGGACACTAGACTAATTCTCTATACAAAAGCCGCGTTCTAACTACCTATTACACAGACACTACACAAATGTTGTTTTTGTACAGGCGTAAATGTGTGCGTGAACTCTAAGGTTGTCATCGTATGAATAATTATTGTACTTACCTACCTAACAATCTTTTGATGCTGTTATTATGACTTATTAGATTTCGTAGGTTATGCGTACCTTACCTAACTTCAGAAACATTTACAAGCCAACTCCATGTATGACATAGGAATATGCAACACACAACTGATTAGGTAACATTACTTCACATTTCACTCCATTTCTTAGAAAAAAGTATTATTCCAAGTTCACATTTTATACAAGTAATAATAATAATTACAATCACAATAATAATTTATGTTCTTCTCGTATAATAAACAATCATGAGGTGTGCCAACCGTAGCGAAGGTCGGTATGTGTATTGCTTTTCTCTATGGTAGGTATAGGTCTAGGTATAGATTACACTTGTTTCGCTGCAAAGTATGACTTACCTCGTTTTATCCTTAGGAAATCTATAAAAACTCCCATCCTTTTCTCGTTTAGTTGATAAGCAACCGTAAATAGCACAAGAGTACTCCATTCTCAACTTAAATACTACAATCGTCACGCTTCGTCATCACGTCATCGTGCGCGAGTTGCGCGTCCCGTACTCATGTCAGCTCAGCGACAGCTCAGAATCGTAGGCGGGGTGAGGAAGGCTCGTTTTGGTGGGAGGAGAGGAGTGTCTTTCTATACGTAGTATTATTATATGTTCTATGACCGGACGTTGCTTAATTTTTAGCTGATCGGATAAGAACGGTTTATCAAATTTCGCTAGGAGGACTTTTTAAATCACAATATGCGTGCTTCAGCGTTTGGGCTAAACCACAACATAAAAAGGCGTCCTAAAAGTAACAAACTTAGATAAATGTAATGTTTGTGTGTTATTGATGAAGGTTAACCATTGACCACAGCAACTCTCCGACCTAATTAATGGTTAAAATGGATAACGGAATTCTGCGAACAGGTAAGGCCGGTTTTTAATGTGGTGCGGCGTCCCGCGTTGCTGATCAAGTTACTTTCGTGTGAAATGTGATTCCAGTCTGCTTTTAATCTTTTGAAGATTGTTTTTATACTCTTTCACTATAAATTCGGCATTTTCAATGTAAATTTATGATAATAACAAATATTTTAAAAGTATTTTAAGAAAACATTAAATTAATGATTTAATAAAACACTTAAAAAATCTTTATAAAAATGATATATATCTAGTGACAATTCCGCCTAATTGCCTGTTAAGCCGACGTGACGTCACAAACGCCACGCAGCCAAACCGGAAGAGTATTCGACGTGTTTCGCTTCTAAACGAAGCATCCTCAGGAGGTCTTGACTCTACGAGCGCACGATCGAGACTAAACGACGTCACGTCGGCGTTTGTGACGTCACGTCGGCTTAACAGGAAATTAGGCGGAATTGTCACTAGATATATATAATTTTTGTAAAGATTTCTCAAGTGTTTTATTAAATAATTGATTTAATGTATTCTTAAAATACTTTT
Source organism: Plagodis pulveraria (assembly GCA_963890685.1). Lineage (NCBI taxonomy): Eukaryota > Metazoa > Arthropoda > Insecta > Lepidoptera > Geometridae > Plagodis > Plagodis pulveraria. The sequence goes on from OY982961.1 coordinate 13,820,018, forward strand.
AAAATATTTGTTATTATTAAAAATGGATTTCCGCAAAGTAACGCCTGAATCTATTCATTAAATTTATGATATTTAATAACGTTTTGCTCCATGCCAAGGTATAGTTTCGTTATATGTGTGTGCGTGTAATTGTACATAGTTTTACCCGGGCTCACTTCGCTGTTCGCAGAGTTCTGTCTTAACATTTTTGTAGTCTGTGCTACACTATCTCACTTGTAGGTAAGTGACAATGTTGTTAAAGTTTAAACAGTATTCAAGGACAGACCGTTAGGTGTTTAGTTATATATTCTCTAGTTGTGTATGTAAGGTAGCCAAGCATTGGAAAAATATCTTACCTGGTGGTAGGGTATTTTGCGCGGTGAATCTCAAGCTCTCAGCAGGATTAGAAACAAGGAACATCTTCGTGGAAACTATTCTTTCAAAAAAAGTTCGTTTAGTAGATAACGTATTCGGCGCCTAATAAGGACCATCGGTAGGTATATGAGTAACAGATTTGACGAGCTGGACCAGAGATATATCTCACCACTAATTAAAGTGGCCTTAACCACCCATTCAGAATGTATAAATCAGGCACCAAATTGAATTTGTTCTCTTCTATTTAAAGAAAAGGCCGGACAGACGGACCGCAGACTTGCCGTAGCAAATCGGAATTCATTAAATAGATGAATGCCTACAAGTTTCCACACTCAGCTTTCGAAGTTCTTGTCAAATTAAATTTATACTGCTAAATTTAGATAGGTAGATAACGTTTCTCGAGTTGAAATGATGTCGGTTAAATTAATTTTATAGACTGACGAAAGGAACTTTAAGGTTAAAACAATTTCAGTTAATAGGTTAAAATATGTATGTTTACAATATGATGTACACCTAAATCTCGGCACAGACACAGGAGCGTGCTTTATCGTACTTATCAATTAACGTAATTCGTTGCGTATCCCGTAATGCCAAATGTAAACAATTTTGGACATTTTTCTACTACCCGCAACGAGCTGCAAATGAAGTTTCTCTTCAGAGTGGCCGTAATCCAGCCATGTCCCAGTTGGACTCCATCCCGTGCCATATACTACGATGGTGTCGTATTGCTATTTGAAATATAAGTAACTAAACAATTATTGTCTTATGACCGTTCCACATTATCTTCAATAAGGTATTTATTTTACTTTTCTTCAAACTCAAGGGACACAAGGATGGAATTTTGGACTCTACTACAAACTTTTCTTACCACGTTGAAATTAGTGACGTGCGTGGAAAGCGACCGTGCCACGGTCACTGCAATGTCAGAACTCTATTTACGGGACTCGTTAGAGAAAGCTATGGTTGTTAAATGTATGTTTATACATTTTAGTAGCCTAAATTAAGAACCTTGACCTGTTTATCATAAATCTCTTACATATATTACATTCTCGAAAATATTATGTATAGTTGTTTGATTGGCCGTTTTGAAGCGGCGTTTGAGTTGCATTTGTTATTTAGATTTAATACAGTGCCGTTTTAATTATATCATATCTAGTATGTATTGCAAATTTCATAATGGACAAAACATCGAACAAGGAGTTGCATCGCCAATGGAATTTCGTGTTCGGAGTCACTGAAAATGTTACAGAAGGCTTACAGTGAATCGCATTTATTATAAGTAACTTGCTTATGAGTGGTACAAAGTTCAAAAGCGGTCGAGATGTGATGGAACATTTGCCTCGCTGTGGCAGGCCATAAACGTCTTCAAGTGAAGTTAACATCGCAAAAGTGAAGGAAATAGTGACTGAAAATCCTCATTCAAGTTTAATAGAGATAGCCGCCGAACTTTCTGTATCTCACGGGTCAATCTGTACCATTCTATTAATCACTTCGGTATGAAACACGTTGCCGCTTGGGTAGTCCCAAATGACCTGATTTTCTCCAAAAACTCAATCGCATAATAGTCGCTGAGGACAAAGATACATTAAAAGGACCATTTCTCTATGCTGAGGACTTGCTATAATGAGTCAATTCTGACCCAACATTTATGAAACGCATTCTTACTAGTGACGAGACGTGGGTTTTCGAATTTAACATGCAAACTAGTCAACAAGATTCGAAGTGGCGCCCTCCAATTGAACCGAAACGAAAAAACCACGCCAAATTCGGTCAAAACTCAGTCATGTTTACTGTTTTCTTTGACTATCGCGTTGTTGTGCGCTCGGAATTCTTGCCGGAGGCCAAACGGTAAATAAATAATGTTATTTGAGCGTTATGCGACATTTGAGAGAGGAAATCCGACGAAAAAGGTCAAATTTGTAGAAAGAATATTCTTGGATTTTGCACCATGTTAATAAGTTGGCATCGGACTGGACCACTATGGCCAATTTATGAATGAAATTCTATTGTTATAATTATCGCCGATGCCAATGGGATAATGCGCATTCGTATAAGGCCACCATTGTGAACGAACTTTTGACCAAAAACTCAACAAATACCATCGAGCCACCTTATTCGGCAGATATGGCTCCAGCCGAGTTCTTTCTTTTTCCTAAAGTCAAATTACCACTTCGTAGCACCCTTTTCATTCGATAGAAGACATAAAGGAGAATTCGCAACGAGAACTAAACTCAATTTCGAAAAAACATTTAAAATTTTTTTTGATAATTGGAAAATTCGTTAGCGTAAGTGTATAGTTTGTGAAGGAGCAAACTTTGAAGGTGATAAAATAAATATGGATGAGTAACTAACATTTTGTGAATTATGGATCTTTTCCCGGTACTCTCTTGACTTCTTTGACTGAGTACAATAATCTGAACCATTCGCGCTGGGTTTTCCTTTTATTTTTGAGGAATATTAATGATGGGGTTTCGCGAAATTTCAGTGCAATGGTTCCCTACCTAATAATTACTCTAACCATTAACCACTTACAGATTTATCACGCCCTACACGTTTCGTAAAGGGATAATTTCTGAACCGCAGCTCCTCTCCCTCTTGCTTCCTCCGTGAATCACACCGACGACGATCAAACTGACTTTGTAATTGAAGGCTTGTCATTATCTAAGAGACCCTACCGGCTTTATTTCTAACAAATTTCACGCAATTGAGGATCTACCAATCGAAATCATAAAAACAAGTGAACAAAAATACAAATACATTAGTAGGTTGTCAGTAAAACATTTTCGTAAATAATTTTCATAGAAAGATGTTGGAAATATCAGATACTAACATTGTATTCTCAAAACAAATATGATATTAAAACAGATTTCCCAATTTTGTATGTATTGAATTGAATTAAAACACTTGGGTAGGTAAAACTAATAATATTTTTTCTTTCGTATAATGACTTTCATTAATAACAATTTATCTATGACTATATTTGGACTAATTAAAATAATAGTGTTAATAATCCTCCCCTCTCCTAATTATGTGCCCAACAGGGTCTGTAATGAACTTACTTATTTTAAACATCTTTGTCTACACTACAGAAAACAATAAAGTATTGATTAAACATTCTGGAATACAAACCAAAGTATGCATCTTGATTAAGGTATAGGTAGTTCCTTATGTCGCTGTTGAATGCAAGATATTTTATGAAATTATGTTCCAAAAATATGGAACAACAGCAATATTCACGAAGTTTAAAAGGTACTTGGAAATATAGGGTTATTAAATCTCTAGGATACAGTTTCATTCAATTAATAATATAATTGGCACCATGATTTATGATACCAATTTAATTTCGTGATTAAAATAATTTATCTCAAAACTGGATTTAATATTTATGAGTTGTATTGTATTACCTATATGAGTACTTGATTCCCTGTGGGGTGCCGGGGTAGAATTCCCTCCCCATGTCATCCCGTGGGTGTCGTAAGAGGCGACTAAGGGAAAAATAGTGGAAGGTGGGTAGCAGCGCCTTCTAATGAACTGCCAACTTACACTGCGATCCCCAAGCCGCCTGCCAAGCGAGGGATTATGGCAAATACCCTCTTAATAGGGGAGGCTGTGTTCAGCAGTGGACGAGTCGGCTGTTACAGTACAGTACTTGATTCTACGAGTAGGTAGACAATCAAAGTAAAGTGCATGTGTCATTGTCATTGTCACTTTTTAAAACAGTATATTTCTTCGAAGGTGGCAAGTACGGAAAACCCAAAAGCGGTGGGGCCTTAAATGGGGGAGCCCTATGTTCAATGATGGACTTTTTCCGACTGTTGAAGTGATACATTATTACAACCGCATAGTAACTGGGACATTAGTGACATTAACATAGCTGTCCTTTAAATAACGTAGAATATCGGTAAAATCCAAAATTTTATATCACACATTTACGAGGCCTAGCCGTGGGCCCCCCTATCTCTACCTGTGGGTGTCGTAGGGGGCGAATGAGGTTGTCACACCAGAAGGTCGGCAACAGCACTTTCTGAGGAACTAATATCTCACACTGCGATCCACAAGCCGTCTGCCAAGTGTAGGGATTATGGCAAAAACCCATATATTGGGGGAGGCGGTGTTCAGCACTGGACTTTCCGGCTGATACAAATCCAAAACCAATGATTATTTTATTTTTCAACCTAGTCTCCTGACAGCTCATTACACTTAGTCCATCTGTAGTGCGAATTCCTTAAGGGAAAACATCTTCGTTTTCGCTCTCACTAAACGTTTTAAGGTGGCCATCATCTCACCGTTGTCATCGAATTTCTTGACTTTGAGCTCGCTGTAAGCCGGTAAAGAGACAGATGTCGTTAGGACCCAGATCTGGAGAATGAGGTGGGTGGTCAAGCAATTCGAAACCAGCTTTTCCAATGGGAGCCATCGCAACTTTGGATTGCGCTGCCACCGCTGTCTTGGTGAAACACACTCAAGCTTGAAGTTTATCTCACATATTTTCCTTGATAGCTGCTCGTTTTCTTCTGATTTAGTTTGCAAAGTAGATATGTAGAGTGGCTTTCATTTCCAAGTAATCCACCATTACAATTATTTCGGTCTCCCAGTCTGCACTAAAGTAGTGACTTGGAATTTCTTCGGTATCGTGAAGACGACTTTTTTCAGGTCATACACTGTTATTTGGTCACAGGATCAATGCAGTGGAACCAGGTGTCATAATGAGTTAAAAATCGCTTATAAATGTATCCAAGTTGGCTTAGAACTCAAAAATTTGCTCATGAAGTGTCAAGTCCTTTCTTCTTTAGTTCGGCCTTTTATATTTTGGTTACCTAACGCTCCGCAAGCTTTCACGTTGTTCAAGTTGTTCTTGGTCTTGGTTGGATCCACTGACTGCTGCCGAAATAGCTTGTGAGTTACTGGCATGTTGAGCCAATACAAATTTGAAGAAAAGGACTATCGTTGCAATGGCTCTTCGGTGAAACGGACGCTCGAACTAATGGCTAGTCGAAATTGTGGTACATCGATAATATGGAATTTTGGCAAATCGGACGCTTGAGCTAATGGCTTCGGGGAATCAGCCATCGGGCACATGACATTCGAAATCAGGTAGTAAACCCCTACTACTAAGCAGAAGCACAGAATTGCTAAAAGCTATATGCAGTTTGTCTTTTCTTTTCCTTGTAGGTATAGTAATAAAGCGCTATGTATCACTCGGTAGAAAGTGTGATTCCCAACTCGAATGACCTTCGCTCCTCAAACTACACACTCTATGGGAATCCGTCACTCTCTTTCCTCTGTGAACAATTTATTATTATTTACTTATTGAACAAATAACTATTATATGGCCTTTTTAGTTCATTCACTCATTATCATCATTCTCAGCCCACATTGCTGGATTTATCTTATATTCAAAAGTTTTTGCTCTTTTCCATTAAAATATGGGGCGGCAAGCCTAGGGCGCTGAATCCTAAAATATGCCACTGCTTACATGACTGTTTGGCTAAAATAAGTTCAAAAAAAATTAAAACGGGTTAACACGGTTAGAGGCTTAGCTCTTTGCCGCCGCCTTACCTATAGGGGTGCCGTGCCAGCCTGGAATTGCAACCCCCATATATTCCTGTTACAGTCGCATGAGGCGACGAAGGGGAAAATACCAGAAGACTGGTAACAGCACCTTCTGAAGAATTGCCATCTTCTTACTGCAGCGATCTCCTATACGCCTGCAAAGCGTGGATGGAAAACCCCCTCTTGTAGTGGAGACCATTGTTTGACAGTGGACGCCTTTCGGTCCAGCTGTTGATAACATCAAAAAACGCTGATTACCATGTCTCGCGGTTCTGTGTATTAGTGCTAATGGCTAATCTACTGTCGCTCGTATATTGGCACTTAGAATTAGTGACTTTTACCGCATAACTCTATGAGCAGTATAAAACAACCATATTAGAAAAGTTGTCGTTAAACTAAAGGCGATGACACCACAAAGCGCATAAAACGAGCGAATTCAGCAACCACTAGTTTATTACTGCTGGTCACTCGCTCATAAAAGATAAATAAATTCCGGTGCTTCACAACAATTTGGTATTCGTAAATAAATTTCAAATCAACTTGCGTTGTACATAGGTACAACATAGGTAATAATAACAAGTGAATTTCATTCAGAAATGCCTGAATTTGAATGCGTGTGGGGCTATCGAGTTACTTGCTCCTTATATTAGTTATGTACAACTTATTTCAAGCAAATACTTTTTAGGGATGTCAACTTTTTTTTTCGCTTTCGGCTGCACTACTCCACCGGACTTTGGGCGATGGAAGGCCCTCTTATAACCCTGCAGTGGGATGTGTTGAAGGCACTTCACCCGAGACGGGCGTAGAAGGCGTCCTCTGCGGGCGCCCCTTGAGTCGTGGTCGAGAAAAGTTGGGGAGGCCGGAACTATTTGCCCCGGTACAACTGCAGTGTTGTACAGTAGAAAGTGCGCCCTATTAACTCTGTGACTATTTGCTACCGTAAAGCTCAAGCCCGTGGCGGAATTGGAACCATTTCCGCTTAGGTGGTTTATAACTATTACCACTGAGCCATCATTGCTTGAAATATGACACCACAATTATTTTAACAATCAGTAAACCAATATCAGTTACTAGTCAACCAATGTCTGCTGCCGAAACACGCCGTTAGGCCTCAGTTTTTCTGAAGGATAGGATTAGTCAATTTTTTTTTTTTGATTAGTCAATTTTTTGCAATTTAAATTGCCCTCTATATGCACCATACCAAGAAGCTCAAGACCATGGCGTAATACACACCATGGTATGGCACTTCTGCACAGTCCAACCTGCCAAACTAAGATATAAGTAATAAAACGACTTGGGGTTAAATAACGAAAGGAAATTTTTAGGGCTTAGTCTCAATAACATTAGTATTTTTTGTGGAATTATCAAAGACTGTTTAGGGGCAATGCAGATCCATTAGATCTAAGTAAAAATAAAACAAAATGTTAATTTAACAAAGTTTAATCCGAATGCGCGCTGCGCGTTGCAGCAACGCCTTTGTTTGTCCAAAAAGCGCGAAAATTGAGAAAATACTTCTCGCATGGATGCGACTGTCCGATTTTAAAATTGTCAACACGGATTTGTTGAGGGATAGTTATAATTTGTCACATTTTAGAGTATGATAATTCATTATCTTTGAAGAGTTCCAAAATCTAATTTGAAAATAGTTACATTTCAAAAAATGTTTACTTATTAATCTATCAATCAAGTTATGGAAAATATGACCTTCAACACAGATTTGTTGCCATAATGTCCGTTGATAGTATATATTTTTTCTGAATCCAAACAATCAACAAACAAAAAATCACCCCTTTAGGTGCTGTCTCATACAGGCAAAATCAGTTACAACAACAAAAAAACAAATACTTAAGCAAAAAAAACAGATGCGGTTCTAATTATACAGAGTTTTGTTGGATACAAGCGACAAAGATTACACTGCTGGCGATAGCAATCCATTTATGCCTGCTGAAGAAATAATGATTCCCCATTGGCAACCACAGACAGGCGCAATTTCTTATTTAAGTTTAAATAGGTTTCGCGATGCAGCGATTTACGTGAGCGGCCGCGGCCGGAGATTGGAGCTAGGGATCGCGCCACGACGAAGAGTAATGATCCACCGTGTTGGGATCCACACCTTGAAGAGCTTGGGAGGTTAGTCTGTTTTTACGCGATTACCTACCACAACCAAAGAGAGCCTCGAAAAAGGTGGGTAGAGGAGGTAGAAATCCGTCAGTGGTTTACTGTCCAAATAGATATATATGTGGTCTAAGATGGAAGAGGCCTGTACCCAAAGCGGCGTTCGTTACAGGCAAAGATAATATCATTGTTTACAGGTAAACGTTTTTTAATTAAAAAAATATATATAAACCATAATAGACCTTCGTTTGGACATCAACTCGCAAATTGGTAAGCGACAGTATATTTACTGTCGCTATTGCCGAGGATGGAACCCGTCAGCCTATAAGAAATCTATTCTCTCTAGTCTTAAAGACGCCTATTTATGCATAAATACGTAGTTTTTCACAGGAAAATATACATATTTATTCGTAGGGAAAACAGCGAGCGGGATGGTTCCATACATACAATATGTACAGTATTGTATACAGTATGTATAACTCCCTGCCGCGTTCTATTTTTCCGGTGTACATTGCGATTGCGATCGTTGGTTTCTAATTTTAGGAATTCCCACGAGATACGGGTGATAATGCGCCGTCCATTTGACAGACATTAGTGTCCATGACTCATTAATTGTGCTCTATTTTTCCCTTTGAGTACGAAACTGAAAATATCTTGTAGGTACTTAAGAGATGTCTGCTATACTTTTTGTTGGTGTTCCCGCGATACCGCAAGCATTGAAAGAATTTATAATCTGGATGGGACCTCTTACTGTTTTAACCATCTCCTAATGAAGTATAAGTAGTAATAATATATATAAGTATTCCAAGTAAGAATTCAGGTAAGTACCTAACGATCTACCGCACTGTGTTCTTCACTTCACCTCATTTAGTGGTTAGTCCGTTATTTACGGGTTTACAGTATACATCCGCGGTTGTATTTGGTTGGGGTTAGTTAAATTTTCTGGCTGCTGGGCGATTGTAGATACTAGGTATCTAATTAAATTGTAATAGGTTAAACACTTTTTTAATATATTTATTTGAAAACCATTAATCTCGTTCCAATATTTGAGTACCAAGGATGGTGATGATGTGGTCGAAGATGTTATTCAGACTAACCTAGAATTACTGGCTCTAAATGACAGCTACTGGAACAGCATGTTAATTGCTTGGTGACAGATTTTCTACTTGAGGGTGGTCGCTAGCTACCTTTTCTACTTGAGGGTGGTAGAAAACCTAGTAAGTTAGGTAGTTAAGTACTGAACTAGTAGTACTTATTTACTTTACATTAAGCTAAGACTAGATAATGGCATCACCGTCTGACAAACATCTTATAAATTAATGAGCCTATATTATAGCTTAAATAAATGCTCTCTATCTTGACAAATCGCACAAGCGCTTCAAAGATGTTGACTTTTTTTAAAACTTTTCTAGAGCAAACACGCACATATAGCATAGATGAAGTTCTTTTACAAATAGCTTCAAATGGGTAATGTAAACGCAGAATTGAATACAGTACACAAACGAGCTAAACCTTACTTATACAGATCACGTACGTATAAGCACTGCTTCCTACATCAATATAAACATACGAGGTACACCGAACAAAGGTTGCAATCCAATTCCAATACAAGTATCCCATTCAGAAACGAAAATCTGTACCGACAGCGCCGACACCGACCATTCCATCGGCAATCTTCGAAACGAAGCTGTTATCTGGGCCGCTCTTATGTTTTGTTGAATTAGTAATAGGGTACAAACATGGACATGTAGATAGGTAGATATATAAGGTACATAGAACGCTTCCGATGGTTCCCGTCTCGCCAATGTGATATACTTAACCTTAGTATACTGCTCACTAGCTGCGATAATAAATAGGAGCTTAAAGCTAGCAAATGGCCGATTAGGGCATTCTTGACTACTCGGGCATTCGGATAAAGTTAGCGTTGGCGAACAACGAGCCTCGTGGGATTTACCGCTGACAAATAAATTGCACAGTTCTAATCACTCATGTCTTCAACTTTCTGCGTTATTTCATATATCAGACACGAGTTCTAAACAATAAAAGCCAGGTAGGAACAGTCACTACCGGTAAGATTTATACTTACATTCCATGCTGTTAAAGAAATGCCACAAGTCCGTTGTAATTATTTTCTTATTAATTGTATAAAATAAAAATAATTGTATAATTATAAAAATAAAAAATAATACGCGCGCGGCCGTACATGTGTTTTTATGTTAATTACTTACTAGAAATATATTATTTTTGTTAACTTGATGACATTTCGAGAGTGCTATTGTCTATAGTGCGCGCGGAACTAGTTGGCCGCGCCTTAGTTGGCCACAGGGGCGGCGAGGGGGCCGCTTGCCTACTGCTCGCAACGCACATGAGATATCAGACAGTGATGCCCCCGCCTCTCCACCGCTCACATACCTAAGGCGCGGCCAACTAGTTCCGCGCGCACTATAGACAAATCTAACTTCGATTTTAAGAGGGTATTAAATAACCTGGATGTAATTATGTGTTATGATAATATATATTTTAAAAAAATGTTAGATAAAGTTATTTTAACTGCAACTGGCCGTTAATTGTGGAGTTCTTGGGCAAGGCCTCTGTATAATAGTGATGGACGTTTTCCAGATGATGTTGAGGGATTTATATATTTTGATCATACGATCTCTTTGCTATTTGCACAATATTCATCTTCTAAATTCAAAACTGACAACTGCATTCAAGTAGATACTAACTAGTAGTAAGTAACTACTAAGTACCTCTTACTCGTACTTAATTTATTGAAAAAAAGAAGTTCATCCCTTGCTGATCCCGCTTGTGTAGGTATAGGATGGATACAATATGTTTTTTCTAACATCACGAAGGACGATACAATGCCACTAGCGCTCGAAGAGTCAAGACTTCTTGAAGAAGCTTCATCTAGAATCGAAACGTGTCAAAACTCACTCCGGCTAAGCTCCGGAGTGTTCCTGACGTCACGTCAACTTAGCAGTAAAAAAATCAGAATGGAATATAATGAAATTATTTTTTTAATATTTTTATTGTATGCATTTTGTAAAGTAACTCCTGAATCTAATAATAACTAATATTTTTGAAGATTTTTCAATCAGCGTTTTCGAAATAAGTAGATGATTTTCATCCATAGAGATCTATGATCAGTGTTTTCATCTCATCTACTTATTTGAAAAACTACTTACCATAAAAATTTACATAAATTACAGTAGGTATAAAAACATCAAAAGAGTTTTTGTGATCTGTGTTTTCATCTCATCTACTTATTTGAAAAACTACTTACCATAAAAATTTACATAAATTACAGTAGGTATAAAAACATCAAAAAAAAACCTAACGTTGTATCACAACACAATTGACTTTTATGTTTTATATAATAAATATTGTCACCTTAATAGAGTAAGTTATTGTGTTGGTCACAAAGGTAATATTGGTAAAACATTGAACACATAAATAACTAAGTCTATTCTAGATACATTTCAAGCAGCACCTTATGAGTTTTGTACCTACTCAAAGTGAAAAGGGAGCACCATTAATAATGAAATTGCACTGCCTGTCTGTCAATCTTTATTTGTCTTTCACTCAAAACCAAATACCTATTATTTTCGTTATTTTCGTACTCTATAGCATCTTCGTCTAGAGCTCATTCAATAAAACCGGCCAAGTCTTTTTTTAAAGTTTTTTGGCTGATCAAGCACGAGGCCCACCTGATGTTAAGCGGACTAACCTCTGCCTATAACAGATGCATTTTGTCACAAGTCACAAATTGCACTGAGACATAGTTTTTAAGTCTCATGTGCCTGTAATTTAACTGGCTCTCAAGGACTGCTGCCGGAGCACACCGTTAGTTGCTTGGCGACAGATTTTCTACTTGAGGGTTGTCGCTAGCCATGTAAAACTCTTACACGGAGGGTTTCGGACCTATCCGTATCAAAACGACTGCTAAGCAAAACGACTAATTAGGCAAATCCATCTAGTAGTAGTACGACAAGGATCTTAATAGCAAATTGTCTAAGTAACATACTGTCAGACTCGAAACGTCTAATAAGCGAAACGGCCACACTGGCAATTCACCAAAATATCATAATGTCAAGGACTCAAATCCTGCTTACGACCAAAATCCTTATGTACCTTATTACACCGTCATTTATGAACAAATTGAGAATTTTTTAAGAGAAATTAGATTTCATCAAATTCGGTTCAGCGTTTTGTTTTTTTAAATCCAAACAACTGGACTAAGAGCCTTCGTCTACAAGGTAAACAAAACCATTTTGCGTTTCATACATTTCAGTTGTGGACGTCGTATTTTTATTCTATATATTATATATTAATTATTTTACACTTGACCGGTTAGTCTTTGATCACTATATACTGCAGAGGGCACGGCAGTTCATAGCTACTTGACACAGCAACAAAATGGATTTTTCGTAATTTACAATATGGTATAGTGGATGGTATAGGAGTGGTATAGTTACATATATGGGGGTTTAACATTTTAAAAAAATTGCATTTGTAAAATTTTGATCCATGATGATATGACTGCGGTAAGTTAATTAAATCCCCGAGGGGTGCCGGGCTAGAATGTCACTCCCCATTGCTGCCTATGGGTGTCGTAAGAGGCGACTAAAGATAAATTATCGGAAGGTGGCAGCAGCGCCTTCTGAGGAACTGATATCTTAAACTGCGATCCCCAAGCACCTGCCAAGCTCTTAGTGGGGGGAGGCTGTGTTCAGCAGTGGGCAATCAGGCTGATACAGTAACTTAATTATTCTAAGCTACGATATTGTAACCGTTCTCTCACCTATATTTGTTTTTTTATGCCTGATAGGTTAGCCTTTGACCTCTATCTCACCTGATGGTAAGTGATGATGTGGTCGAAGATGTTGTTCAGGCTAACCTAGAAGTACTGGCTCTCAAGGACAGCTGCCGGAACACACCGTTAGGTGCTTGGCGACAGATTTTCTACTTGAGGGTGGTAGCTAGCCAGGCGGGCATTCGCAAAATGCCCTACCACCATGCTATAACGACTGCCATCCTAAGACAACCGGGACCGACGGCTTAACGTGCCCTCCGAAGCACGGAAACGCTCAGTAGTAATGCCACTAGCGGTCACCCATCCAACTCATGACCGCGCGCGACGTTGCTTAACTTTGCTGATCGGTTGAGAACAGCTTAGTAAACTTCGCTACGAGCGCTTCAAAATATTCTCGTAAGCGAGGTATTACAATACTTTTATGCCAAAGCTGTAGATGAGGGCTAAAATCTTGTAATTAACGACTGATCTGCTTTTAGATGACATTTAAAAACGTAAAAAAACATCGCACAAAAATGTTCTCTACGTTGATACATTTTCCAACGTGATACGCGTAGCGGTTGTATTCTCTTTGTGTGATATGATATTACAATATTGGGGTTGTAAACAATGTGGAAAGAATTTTAAAACGTTCGTCGTCATTAATTACCTCTAATTATTCTTATTTTAGAAATAAATTGTATTATAACGGCTACTGTAACATACAAAATACCTTTTTTTTTAAACATTATTTGTGGCCTGATACTTGAGAAGAAATCACTGGCTCCAGAAATTAAAACGTGATAGTTTAGAAGCTAAATAATGAATTGAAATTAAAAAAAATAATTTAAGTTCAGAAAAAGTGGAGTTGGGATTTCACTTTAGGACTGTGCTACATTGCTATTTATGTTTATAATAATTAACATAAATTATATAAGTAGCTACTATGAGACAATGACAACGGTAAATTAGCTATATTTATTGTTTATTTCAAATTAAATTCGATATCCCAAGTCCAGTCTCTTTCTGAATAAAGTCTAATTGAGTTTCAAAATTCACGTATTGCCACCAACCAATAATTAGCAATTCATATCATATAGCTGTATAATAACTTGGTAATTTTGGTGAGTATTAATAAGTAAGTTTGTCTGTCCTTAGAAATGTCTGTTGCATCTTAGTACGTACTGTACTGTATCAGCCGAATAGTCCACTGCTGAACACAGCATCCCCTATATACGGGGGGGTTTGCCATAATTCCCACACTTGGCAGGCGGCTTGGGGATCGCAGTGTGAGATATCAGTTCCTCAGAAAGTGTGTGTGTTACCCTTAGTCGCCTGTTACGACACCCACGGGTTGAACTTACTATTAATTTATTACTCGTTATCAGGAGTCTTCCCAACGAGTCGCAAATTGCGTTGATTTATATTTTTTCATCATTCATGCTCGGTATATGTGTAAATAATTAAAATGCGTGGGGTAAATTCTATTTCATTTTATAAATAACTTTGCTTCCACCTCATCCTACGCCTATGCCAAGCCAATCAGTCATACTTATAAGTAGTAGGTACTTATAAGTAGATAAGTAAGTAGGTACGTCAATAATACCTATATTTTACGAAGGCACCTAGGTGGATAATAAAATAAGGTAACAGTTCTTGGACGTTCAAGGGCTCAGCTGTAAAGCACTTAGGGAAGATGAAGGAAACTGCTACGTTTACATAACTCGGAAAACTCCGATTCAGCGCATTTGACTCAGGCACATACTACCTTCGATATCACAAAAAATATCTACCGAGGACGACTTCAACATTTCTGTATGTGTACAAAACTATAATACATATATATATATTAGGTCCTTACATATGAAATTGGCGTTTTTCGTACTGGCCACTTTAATCACGAATTTCTCCTCTTTGGTAAGGAATTCCAAATTCAAATTTGTACAGCTATAGACTCATGTATTTGTGCTTCGATGATCGTCATTCATTTGTTTTTTTTCTTCTGTTTTTTTCTGTTTGCGTCACTTATTTTACAAAATGGAAAACCTTAAATATCGCATTATTTACGAGTATGAGTTCCGCCGTGGCACTAGTGCTGCGGAAACAACTCGAAGGGTGAATGATGTGTATGGCGGTCGTGTTGCAAAAGAAAACACAGTTCGTTTTTGGTTCCAACGTTTTCGTTCTGGAAATTTCGACCTGCAGAACAAGCCCCGTGGACGGACTCAAGTTGATAATGAAGAGTTGAAGGCTATTGTGGAAGCGGATCCATTGCAAACCACGTCCGAGTTAGCTGCAGGCTGCGATGTTAGTGATAAAACTGTTTTAATTCACTTGAAGCAAATTGGGAAGATTAAAAAGCTTGAAAGGTGGGTACCTCACGAATTGACTGAAACAAACCGGCAAACGCGCGTCGACTGCTGCGTTACATTACTAAACCGGCACAATAATGAAGGTATTTTAAACCGAATCATTACCTGTGATGATATTGACAAAGCGACAGTCTTCCTGGGAATCAAAATGGATTCTACTTTACAATGGGATCCACATATACATGATCTCTCCGGAAGACTTAGTTCTGCTGCATATGCAGTTCTTAGGATAAGACAGTTAACAGACGTAGCTACTGCTCGCCTAGTTTATTTCGCGTACTTCCACAGTATTTTATCGTATGGCGTATTGCTGTGGGGAACTGCTGCTGAGATAGAGACAATCTTTATCATACAAAAGCGTGCAATTCGAGCCATATATAAAATGGGTCCTAGGGAATCTGTGAGGGATCTTTTTAAAGAAATTGATATTTTAACTTTACCAAGTCTGTATATATTTGAAAATATTATGTATGTTCGTAAAAATTTGAGTAAATTTAAATTAAACAGTGACAATCACGATTACAATACTAGGAATAAAGATAAAATAGCGGTGCCAGGTTTTAGATTAGCAAAGACAAATAAAAGGTCCTTCTTAGGTAATTGTGTGCGGTTTTATAATAAAGTTCCTAAACATATTACAACGCTCACAGAAGGGAAATTCAAGTTGCATGTGAAAAACATATTGATTAAAAAATCCTACTACACAGTTTCTGATTACATAAACGACAAAAATGCCTGGACAATTCCGCCTCCGTCAAGCTATTGCCTGTCACCTACATAATTTAAACGAATATTGTAATAACTCTATATGCATATAGTATGTATGTAACACATTGTTAAAAGATGTTTAAAAGAATGGCCCCGAGTTTCTTGCCCGTTCTTCTCGCAGTGGCTCTATACACTTTATTTGCTGAACGTGGCAGTACAATGTAGAATATTTCAATACTAAAATTTGTAATTGACCTTCATAAGAGCGTCATAGACGCCTAAATTGAATAAATGATTTTGACTTTGACTTTGACTTTGATGAAAAATGGGTTCTTTACGATAATCGGAAGCGCTCAGCGCAATGGTTAGATCCTGGCCAGCCAGCCAAATCCTGCCCCAAGCGAAAATTAACCCCAAAAAAGTTACTTGTAAGCGTTTGGTGGACTAGTGCCGGTATTGTTCATTACAGTTTTTTCAAATCTGGCCAGACTATTACGGCTGATGTCTATTGTCAGGAATTGCAAACCATGATGGAAAAGCTAGCGGCTAAACAACCTAGGCTGGTCAATCGCTCCACGCCACTGCTGCTTCACGACAACGCTAGACCACACACTGCGCTACAGACGGCTTCTAAATTAGAAGAGCTTCAATTGGAAAGTCTAAGACATCCTCCGTACTCCCCGGACCTTGCTCCAACAGATTACCATTTTTTTCGAAATTTGGATAACTTCTTGCAAGGGAAAAAATTCAACTCCGATGGGGCAGTCCAAATCGCCTTCAAAGATTTTATTGATTCCCGTCCGACTGGTTTTTTTAGTAAAGGGATCAATGAACTACCTATGAGATGGCAAAAGTGCATAGAAAATAATGGTTCATACTTTGATTAATTAAATATATTATATTAAAAAATATTCGACTTTTTGTTACTCCCATACAAAACGCCAATTTCATATGTAAGGACCTAATATATATATATATATACACTTACAGTAGTACCTAATTCTATATAACAAAACATTTGTCGAAGGAGTAGAATGGCTGTCCGTGCAGTTTTCCTATTTCGCTAGATAGATTTTCTGAATCTATTGTGTGGATAAGAGTCTGTGTAGTTTGGTTGCTAAATTAAAACTAGGATTTGGCCCGACTGCGAATATTGGATTACTTTATTGGTCTGAAAATATCTATAAATAATAGGTATTCACAGACCAATAAATAAATTCTGACCTTATATTGTGTTTTGATCTTTTTTGCTTTGCTCTGATATGTCTAAATAGGATTAGATTATAGATTGAGTATAGAATGTATCTATCACCTTACAGATAGGTACGTACCTACATCATAATGCGTTGAGAATGTTGAGTTCTATGAAAATAGACTGCGACTCCTGCCTATTCTTGTAGGTAGTTATCCTTTGCAATTAGGAACTGTCTCAGCCGGATTGTCCACTGCCCACCATTAAGGGGGGCATATTGGGGATCGCAGTGTAAGATAGCAGGTCCTCAGAAGGCTCTGCTGCCCACCTTCCGTTATTTTACCCTTAGTCGCCCCAAGTGACATTCTAGCCCGCCACCCCGATGGGCCGGGCCTACTTAAAATAAGGGTTGCCAGTGTTTGCCATGCCTTTATAAAGGAAATGATGACCACGCCCCTTATTGTTTATTTAATGATTCGACAGTTCCAACACTAATCAGCATACCTTTCACAGTTGTTGAAGACAGAACAGCCATTATAGATGAATAGATACCAATTTGTCTAAGTTACAAATTTGTTTTAGTAGAGTGAGGCGGCTAGAACTACTGTTCCACTACTTGTCGTTGAAAGCCAGGAATTCCTGTTAAAAAGTTAATGGCCTGAATAGCAACTTTGACCACAGCATCACTTACCATCATGTGAGATAGTGAGTCGTAGTAGATAGTAGTGAGTCAGACTAGCCTATCAGCTATAAATAAATACTGTATACTGTACTAATACAACCAATGCATTTTATATTCTTTAGAAAATGTTAAAGGTAATTTTTCGTCTATTTTAAATTAATGACTTGTCCAACGTCGGAGGCGAGAACGTTACTTGTCTACTACAGCTATAAACAGTATTCAACACTACTTACACGAAACAGCTTTACAACACTAAACACTAATTACTGAACAGCGCTATACAAAACACTAATCAAAGCGCAAACAGGCCTTAAGGTCCAGGCATATTCTTGGATCTATCACGTTGTAACAAAACGACCCTGCCGATTGGGGTCCTTGACGTTACTCTGGGTCGGAGATGTAACATTGAAGACCCCGCCGTTGGTAGAAAATCGAGTGTGGTTCAGTGCTCTAGATCCCTATGTAACAAGTACATACAGCACCTTACCTTAGCTATCTAGCCTTCAAACATGCCTCTTGAACTTGGAAATGATATCGCGATAGCGTAGGGTAGGTTCCTTCTGCGCGTGCGTCTTGCCCGTGAGATTGCTTTCTCGTGGTACACAGCTATATTCTATAAGGCTTTCACTACACTTCACTCAGAGGATAATATGTTGATAAAAGTTCTGATAATTTGTCGTTTTGGAAAGAAATACCGAAGGTTTTCCAACTTGATGTTATCACCGATGCACACGTGTTGCTTCACTTCATGAAGAAGGCTCATGCACTGATTGCCGCAGCCAATCAGAGACGAGAAAAGGTACGTGCTCTGGGTTACAGAGCCTTGTTATTGGTTGACCACCGAACCAACAAACAGAACGCGCTAATTTAAATATACGATTTAATGAAATAGATCGAATAGTGAACACACGTATTAATAAAACATTTGTATACCTATTTTTGCACAGAAAGAATGCCGAGGGCGCCTCGTTATCAAAGTATTAATTATCTACATATATTTAATAGGTAGATAAATTAATTTATACATTAATTTAATACGTATATTTAACGTATACCTACTTAATTTAATACGCGTGATCAAAATGCTGGCACCTATTTGGCGCAAAGAATAAGCATTGCAATTCAACGGGACAATGCTGCCAGCATGCTGGGCACGCGGCACTGGTAGTGGGCAGGGTTGCCAGATATCAGCTAACTCAAGTCGCCTAATTTTGCCTATCAAGTAGCCTAAATCGCCTAATTTTTTTTTTTTTTTTTTTGACAAGTAGCCTAATTCACCTAAGATTTTGTTAAAGTAGCCTATATTTAACTCAAATAAAAAACAAACTAGGTACCTATGTTCTAAAAAATATATATTAATGACGGTTGATACCTACTTAAACGTACTAGGTAGGTATTATAATTGTTAAACATTTCCTGTTGTTATAATTTAATAAGTTTCTGCAGATATTCCCCATCTCTATAGACGGGAGAATCCTCATTCCTACTAGAAGTGGTAGCGGAAGAAGTTGACCCCGCCGTTTCAATCGGTCTTCTTTGATACATACATTAACATAACATAAACATTGCATCTTTATGTTATGTCATACAAAATAATACGGTTGATGTAAAAATACAAATTTTGTCTATATTAAGGTATTAAGTAATAAAGGATTCTCTCCCATTCAACTTAATTAAGAGTGATATAAAATTTCGCGCGCGGCTAGTTACAATTTGTGAATGAAGTTAGTAGCGTTTCTATACTCTCGATTTCGTGTTTTGATTTTGAACTGTATCTATCATACAGCGAGTTAGAATGATTTACTACCCGGATGAATCTGTCTCTATCTCACTATTACAGATATTAGATGCAATACCTAGAAGAAAGCAAGGAGCATGGAAAGACCCTGATGAAAAAAACGGTGGACGTGTCTATTACTTTTCTTTACACTTGTCAGTTATTATGAAATAAAATAATAGATTTGTAGAAAGAATTAAATAGAATTGTAGTAATCCTGAAGTAGCTAAACCGACCGTTCTTATTTTCCTAGGTAGCCTAAATGGCTACTGGTAGCCGATTGGTTTTTTTGGTCGCTATTTGACCCCCTAAGGTAGCCTAAATGGCGATAATTCGCCTCATCTGGCAACCATGGTAGTGGGCTAGAGCATTTGGACTGCCTATGGGTCTGCAATGACTTATAGGGATCTAAATGCTTTTATTGTAGTAGCTGTAGTATTGTATATAGTTCGTAGTATTTTGTTAATAACGGAATACTACACCACATAGAGACCATCATAATCATCCCACACATGTGACTCTTTATATAGCCAGACAGGTATCTAAGTACCTATCTTTATCGAAAAACCCACAGGCTACACAAAAAATTATGTTAACATTTATTCGAATTAAAGCTTGCTTCAGAGCTTTTCATTCAGAGTGCAAATTACATCTAAGTTACACAAATTAAATTAGAGCATCTATTCAAATTAAAGCTTGTTTGGTAGCTTTCTCATTCAGGGTGTCAGTTACTAGAGCAACAGAAATCAGTCGTTATTTCAGTTAGGAGTGACTAACTGCAATTAAGTCTAATTTCAGTTTCTGCATTCCTCTCACAATATCTACGCAAGCGTTTCTCTAATCCATGCAAGAATGAACATCAAAGAGATAGTCGGAGTCTTCAAGTCAAGATCATCTTCAAAGCTACGACGCAGCTTGCACTGCCACTATTTATCTACTGAGATATGAATAAGGGTCGTGCACGACGCTACTCAAATATCCCCTGATATTTCCAGGACTCCGATTGGTTGGAACGAGAATATTTAGGTATCTCAATAGTCCGATTGTTTCGGTAAGATAATACCCGAAGATAATACCTATAGGAATACCTACCCTTTCCCATTCCTTTGATTGATCGCTTTTGTTAAGAGGGCAATATTTTTTTTTAATTGCCTTTGCCCACTTGGTTTCTTGGTGGCACCTTTGCCTAAAACAGTGGCGTCCGTCACTAATGGCGAACTGTACTGCGCCCATCAACTTGAGACATAAAATGTGCAAATACTTCTACAGTTACAACCGTGAGACTCGGCTCACACTTGGGCTTCGCTTTTTTCATTTTAGCAAATGAATACCTACTGAAATAACATAGGCATGCCCTGACCCGGAACAACGTAGAGCTTTCTGTTTACGACCGTAACCTTTTACTTTTTTTTTTATGGTCTTTTGGAATTCAGATCCCTAAAAGAGAAAGGCTCGACTCGCACTTGAACAGTTTTATATAGTTTTGGCAAATAAGTACTGAAATTAAAAGGCAGGTACGCCCGGACCCGTAGCAACGTCGA
The DNA here is from genome assembly GCA_963890685.1 of Plagodis pulveraria. Classification (NCBI taxonomy): domain Eukaryota; kingdom Metazoa; phylum Arthropoda; class Insecta; order Lepidoptera; family Geometridae; genus Plagodis; species Plagodis pulveraria. The sequence continues at coordinate 13,841,107 of OY982961.1, forward strand.
ATTTCTTCTCACGACCGTCACATTTTTTTGTTCAGATAATGAATTACGCTGACAAAGGTAAACCTACGGAAAAAGCCTTTTAAATCGGTTTCAATCGGTGCGTAGAGAGTAACTCAGGTTATGACCAAATTCCATATCAAATTAGTTTTGTCTAGTACGGTATTAGTCTATTTAGCAGATTGCTTACTTCGTTTAAAAGCTTACCTTTATCAGACTATTCTTTATAAGACGTGAAGTATTCATCAGCCAAAATCCCGATGTGCCTATAATATGCCATAAGTACTTACTTCCAGCATGCAGCTAAGTACCTACTAATAATATTAATGAAAATGGACCTATGGATTGTACCTGTATATACCTAGTTCAGTTGGAAAGTGCGATCGCAAAAGATTGGAAATGGTTCGAATCCTACAGAAGAGAGTCTAGGTACCTAGTTATTTTTTTTAGTTAATTTTGTTTGAATTTGAATTTCAGGAGTGATTTCACATTAAGGTACAAATTATTGGTGCAATTTTTTTTCCCCAGCGGGAATCGAACCCGCCGCGTTCTCCGATTTCTCTCCGGGTGTAGCCACCAGAACATTATTCTTAACCGGCATAGCGCGGCCAACAACCAGATTTCCAACTGTCTGTCTGTCAATCACAGGTCTTTCGCTCAAAACCAAATACCTACCTATTATATTCGTTTTTTTTCGTAGTCTATAGCATCTTCGTCTAGAGCTCATTCAATAAAAGCGGCCAAGTGCTAGTTGGACTCTTACACGGAGGGTTTCGGACATATCCGTAACAAAACGACTGCTAAGCAAAACGACTAGGTAGGCAAATCCATCTAGTAGTAGTACGACAAGCATCTAAATAGCAAGTGGTCTAAGTAACATACTGTCAAAGACTCGTAACGTCTGCTAAGCAAAATTTTTTTTCTATACATATTAATTATTTTACACTTGACTAGTTAACGACTCGTCTGCTTTTAGATGACATTTAAAAATGTATAAAAACATCGCATAAAAAATGTTCTCAACGTTGATCAATTTTCCAACGTGATACGTGTAGCGATTGTATTCTCTTTGTGTGATAATGATATTACAATATTGGGGTTGTAAACAATGTGGTAAGAATTTTAAAATGTTCATCGTCATTAATTACCTCTAACTTTTTATAAATAGATTGTATTATAACTGGCCACTGTAATATACAAAAAATCTATTTTTGATACATTATTTTCGGCCTATATTGTTGTTAGCCTATTTGTTTTAGGAGAAATCACTGGCTCCAGAAATAAAGACGTAATTGTTTAGAAGCTAAGGAATGAATTAAGATTATTAAAAATAATTTAAGTTCAGAAAAAGCTTGGAGTTGGGATTTCACTTTGGGACTGTCATGTGCTACATTGATATTTATGTTTATAATAATTAACATAAATTATATAGCTTTTATGAGACAATAATAACGGTAAATTAGCTATAGTTATTCATTGTTTATTTAAAATTTAATTCGAAATCCCAAGTCACCAACCAATAATTAGCATTCATACCATATAGCTGTATAATAACTTCGTAATTTTGTTAAGTGGGTATTAATAAGTAAGTTTGTTTGTCCTTAGAAATGTCTGTTGCATCTTAGTACGTACTGTGCTGTACTGTATCTCCACTGCTGAACACAGCCTCCCCCAATACGGGGAGATTTGCCATAATTCCCACACTTGGCAGGCGGCTTGGGGATCGCAGTGTGACATATCAATTCCTCAGAAAGTACTGCTGCCCATCTTCTGGTGTGTTACCCTTAGTCGCCTGTTACGACACCCACTGGTTGAGAAAGGTACTTACTATTAATTTATTACTCGTTAGCGGAGTCTTCCCAACGAGTCGCAAATTGCGTTGATTTATATTTTTTCATCACTCATGCTCGTATATGTGTAAATACCTACTTAAAATGCGTGGGATAAATTCTATTTAATTTTATAAATAACGTTGCTTCCACCTCATCCTACGCCTACGCCAAGCCAATCAGTCATACTTAGGCATACCTACATAGATAAGTAAGTAGGTACTTCAATAATACCTATATTTTACCAAGGCACGTAGGTGTGTAATATAATAAGGTAACAGTTCTTGGACGTTCAAGGGCTCAATAGCTGTAAAGCACTTCGGGAAGATGAAGGAAACTACTACGTTCACAAACCTCGGTAAACTCCGATTCAGGCACATACTACCTTCGATATCACAAAAAATATCTACCGAGGACGACTTCAACATTTCTGTATGTGTACAAAACTATAGTAGGTACACAGTAGTACCTAATTCTATATCACAAAACATTTGTCGAAGGAGTAGAATGGCTGTTCGTGCAGTTTTCCTATTTCGCTAGATAGATTTCTGAATCTATTGTGGATATGAGTCTATGTAGTTTGGTTGCTAAATTAAAACTAGGATCTGGCCAGGCTTCGAATATTGGATTACTTTATTCATCTGCAAATATCTATAAATAATAGGTGTTCACAGACCAATAAATAAGTTCGGACCTTATTTTGTTTTGACCTTTTTTGCTTTGCTCTGATATGTCTAGATAGGATTTGATTATAGATTGAGTGTAGTAAGTATCTATAACCTTACAAATAGGTACGTAGGTACATCATAAGGAGTTGTTGGCTTCTATGAAAATAGACTGCGACTCCTGCCTATTCTTGTAGGTACTTATCCTTTGCAATTAGTAACTGTCTCAGCCGGATTGTCCACTGCCCACCATTGAGGGGGGCATCTTGGGGATCGCAGTGTAAGATAGCAGGTCCTCAGAAGGTTCTGCTGCCCACCTTCCATTATTTCACCCTTAGGCGCCCCAAGTGACATTCTACCTTGGCAACCCGATGGGCCTACTTAAAATAAGGGTTGCCAGCATTATGTGTCTGCCATGCCTTTATAAAGAAAATGATGACCAGGCCGCTTATTATTTATTTAATGATTCGACAGTTCCAACACTAATCAGCATACCTTTCACAGTTTTTGAAGACAGAACAGCGATTGTAGATGCAATATACCAGTTTGTTGTAAGTTACAAATTTGTTTTAGTAGAGTGAGGCGGCTAGAATTAATGCTCCACTACTTGTCGTTGAAAGCCAGAGAGGAAAGAATGAGAGGAGTTTGGCCTGAATAGCAACTTTGACCACAGCATCACTTACCATCATGTGAGATAGTGGTCAGACTATCAGCTATAAATAAATACTGTATACTGTACTGATACAACCACTGCATTTTATATTTTTCAGAAAATATCAAACGCAATTTTTCTTCTATTTTAAATTAATGTTACTACAGCTATAAACAGTATTGAACACTACTCACACGAAACAGCTTTACAACACTATACACTAATCACTAAACAGTGCTATACTAAACACTAATCAAAGTGCAAACAGGCCTTAAGGTCCAGGCATATTCTTGGATCTATCACATTGTAACGAAACAACCCTGCCGATTGGGGTCTTTGACGTTACTCTGGGGAGATGTACCTAACATTGAAGACTCCGCCGTTAGTAGAAAATCGAGTGTGGTTCAGTGGTCTAGATCCCTATATAACAAGTACATACAGCACCTTACCTTGGCTATCCAGCCTCCAAACGTGCCTCTTGAACTTTAAGGAAATGATATCTGGATGGCGTAGGGTAGGTTCCTTCTGCGCGTGCGTCTTGCCCGTGAGATTGCTTTCTATACGCGTGGCACACAGCTATATATTATAAGGTTTTCACTACACTTCACTCAGAGGATAACTGTTGATAAAAGTTCTAATAATTTGTCGTTTTGGAAAGAAATACCGACGGTTTTCCAACGTGATGTTATCACCGATGCACACGAGTTGCTTCATTTCATGAAGAAGGCTCATGCACTGATTGCCGGAGCCAATCAGAGACGAGGAAAGGTACGTGTGCTCTGGGTTACAGAGCCTTGTTATTGGTTGACCACCGAACCAACAAACAGAACGCGCTAATTTAAATATACGATGTAATTAAATAGAACGAATAGTGAACATACGTATTAATAAAACAACTGTACTTATTTTTGCACAGACAGAATGCCGAGGGCGCCTGGTTATCAAAGTATTAATAATCTACCTATTAAATATACGGAATACTACACCACATATAGACCATCATAATCATCCCACACATGTGACTCTTTAGCCAGATATGTACCTATCTAAGTACCTACCTATATCGAAATACCCACAGGCAACACAAAAATAATATTAACATTTATTCAAGTTAAAACTTGTTTCAGAACTTTTCATTCAGAGTGCAAATTACATCTAAGTTACACAAATTAAATTAGAGCATCTATTCAAATTAAAGCTTGTTTGGTAGCTTTCTCATTCAGGTTGTCAGTTACTAGAGCAACAGAAATCAGTCGTTATTTCAGTTAGGAGTGACTAACTGCAATTAAGTCTAATTTCAGATGCTGCATTCCTCTCACAATATCTACGCAAGCGTTTCTCTAATCCATGCAAGAATGAACATCAAAGAGATAGTCGGAGTCTTCAAGTCAAGATCATCTTCAAAGCTACGTTGCAGCTTGCACTGCCACTATTTATCTACTGAGATATGAATAAGGGTCGTGCACGACGCTACTCTAAAGGGGATATTTCGAGGACTCCCATTGGTTGGAACGAGAATATTTTTCCCAATACTCCGATTGTTTCGGTAAGATATTTAGGAATACCTACTCTTTCCCATTCCTTTGATTGATCGCTTTTGTTAAGACGGCAATATTTTTTTTTGCCTTTGTCCACTTGGTTACTTGGTGGTAACCTTTGCCTATAACAGTGGCGCCCGGCGAACTGTACTGCACCCATCAACTTGAGACATAAAATGTGCAAAAATTTCTACAGTTACAACCGTGAGACTCGGCTCACACTTGGGCTTCGCTTTTTTCTTTTTAGCAAATGAATACCTACTGAAATAACATAGGCATGCCCTGACCCGGAACAACGTGGAGCTTTCTGTTTACGACCGTAACCTTTTACATTTAGTTTTTTTATAGTCTTTTGGAATGCAGATCCCTAAAAGAGAAAGGCTCGACTCGCACAGTTGTATATTTTGGCAAATTAGAACTAAAATTACAAAGGTAGGTACGCCCGGACGGACCCGTAGCAATGTCGAATTTCTTCTCACGACCGTCACTTTTTTTTGTTCTGATAATGAATTGCGCTGACAAAGGTAAACCTACGTAAAAAGACTTTCAAATCGGTGTCCCTAATGCGTAGAGACTAAGTCACGTGATGAACAAATTTCATATCAAATTAGCTTTATGTCTAGTACGGTATTAGTCTATTTAGCAGATTTCTTATATCGTTTAAAAGCTAACCTTTATCAGACTAATCTTTATAAGACGTGAAGTATTCATCAGCCAAAATCCCGATGTGCCTATAATATGCCATAAGTACTTACTTTTCAGCATGCAACTAAGTACTTATTATATTAATGAAAATGGACCTATGGATTGTACCTGTATATACCTAGTTCAGTTTGAAATACGATCGCAAAAGATTGGCAATGGCTCCTGGTTCGAATCCTAGAGAAGAGAGTAGGAAGGTAGTTATTTTTTTTATTTAATTTAGTTTGAATTTGGAATTATTCAGGAGTTCAGATACTACAAATTATTGGAGCAAATTTTTAAATGTGATTCTCGCTAATCACACGATATTGCTTGTACTTACCTAATCATATTTAGAAACATGAGCGATTTTGTCTAACCACCTACATAATATACAATGATGGCCCGGAGCAAAAGCTGGTAATGTTATAAGTAGTTAGTTTGGTTAGTTAGTTGTTCAATTATAATTCAGTAATGTCTATGAATCTCTTTCCCTGCCTGTCTTCTAATCTATTTCACAATAGACGTAACTTACTGGTAGTTCCTGCCATGTCACCCTTCAAAGCGGTGAGCGATGTTCCAGGCGGTAAGGGATGTTTTTATAGCTCTTACCATACTAACGTAGTTTTGTCATACAATTCAGATTGTGGATGTACAGCGTGCTGTATCCTGTGCGATTCAGGATGACAATGGATTCACCCTTGTGAAAAAGAAGAGCCGTCAACCTCGGCAGAACCGCAATCATCGCGGCACAGCTATTGCTACGACCTTTACACTACGGGTCATAGCACCAACTGTTAAAATATACCTTTCTCGACTGGACAAGGAGACAAAAGGAGAAGATATCCTGCGTTACGTCCGGGAGAGACTGAAGGGCCGGTGTGAGGAGCCAATCTCACTGAATTTGATGCGGTTGGAGCAGAGTAGGGCCACGGACTTTAAGTCTTATACCCTTCAGGTCCCAGCAGCTCAATCCAAGATGTTCCTGACACCGGACTTTTGGCCTGCAGGGGTGGTATATCGTTTGTTCAGGAAGAGGAAGCAGAGTCCACCTGTTATGTAGTGTCACGGAATAATTCAAATTTATATATATTATATATATTTTAGATTAAGGTATTTATGTTCTATGGGTCCGTACATTTATAAATTAATTTATTGTGTCTGTTACCTGAAATAAAGATTAATTATTATTTATTATAATTCACCGAGTTTAAACACTTGATACTTAGGTATATTAACAAACTAATTACGTTTGTCTGAAAAGCTCTACAAATACACTTCCCTTAAGTAATATGAAGAGCAGAAAACCGCGGAGAGCGAAAAAAAGAACGGAGAAGTGGGAAGCGACGTACTTGGAAAGATTCGTTCCCTAACGTGTTTTTTCAGCTAATTAATATTTAATTATATTATGTCATATAGGTGAAATGCTAACCTTACAACTGTTAAATAAAACCGACCAAGTGCGAGCTCGTGGGGTGCCGGGCTAGAATGTCACCTCCCCGTTGCTACCTGTGGGTGTCTTAAGGGGCCAAGCGTGGGAATTATGGCAAATCCAATTCCTGTGGGAGCAGCAGGGATTTCACTCTAGCCTATTACCAGTTGGTATCTCGTGGTCAAGCTCGTTGTAGGATTCGCATTTAACGCCTGATCTGCTATTTACATTTACCCCCTGAACTATCATTGCATCAAGGTTTTGCATACCCACTAAGTATAAGGCCGAAACACCCGCGGCTTCGTTTGCGTGGCATTTTTTTATGTGTTTGTGACGGAACAACCTGATGTTAAGCGGACTTACCTCTGCCTAGAACAGATGCATTTCGTCGAATCGCACTGCGCCTATCACCCTGAGACATACAGTTGTTAAGTCTCATGTGCCTGTTATTTTACTGGCTCACAAGAACTGCTGCCGGAACACTGTTAGGTGCTTGGCGACAGATTTTCTACATGAGAGTGGTAGGTATAGGCCTATACGTCCATTGTTCGATCCCCATTCCCAGCAGCAAAATGTCGAATTAGGTTAGACCACTATCTCACCTCATGGTAAGTGATGATGTGGTCGAAGATGTTGTTCAGGCTAACCTAGAAGTACTGGCTCTCAAGGACAGCTGCCGGAACACACCGTTAGGTGCTTGGCGACAGATTTTCTACTTGAGGGTGGTAGCTAGCCAGGCGGGCATTCGCAAAATGCCCTACCACCATGCTATAACGACTGCCATCCTAAGACAACAACCGGGACCGACGGCTTAACGTGCCCTCCGAAGCACGGAGTAGTATACTAATCTCTAATTATTAGTAAGTATACTAATAATTAGAGTATTTAACAAAAAGTATATGTGTGTGTCTGAATGAAATTTGTTGTCGTAAGACTCTGAAGATAATTATTCTAGATGCCGCTGGGGGAGCGTTTGGCTGTTTGCTGGATATCCCAACGGTAAAGAGCACAGCTATGAATTTGTGGGTAATTTTTTTATTCAAAAAAAGTTACAATTTAGACGAAATTAAACGAAATACTTTAAATAGAAGTCCTAGAGACAAACTATTCACGTCAATCTGTGCCCTATTATAGCTTACAATGTCTTGCCTAGTCTATAAAACCATGCATAAATACACGCCCATTTTACCATATTTTCACCACGCATATTTGCGCCATTGGATTGGACGAGTTCTATAAGGGTTGGCAAATAAAAAGGTCAAAACAATTACTACAGACGTCATAAGCAGTACTTTACATAGTCGCAATCTGATGTGTACCTTTTGACCATTGATAAGTATTAAGTCACATCAGATTGCGTCTTTGTGTCCTATCGGCGTTATCCATGGTACAATGATATACTGCGCCAATCTAGGTTTAATATAAAAAGAAGCAGAGTCAATAAAGGAGTGTAACAAGATTGTGAAATGGTAATAAGCTCGTATCGTTTTAAGAGATAGCAAACTTAAAAAAAAAACTTACGAAGTTTATCATCGTGATGGAAGAATCCGTTGTAATTCATACTTGTAGGATACGGCCGTTTGAATATTCGTGTATATCTTGATAAAAAGCCTAAAATTTTACTGCATCTATTAATTATATAATTAAGTCCTCTATATGTCAGTTTTTAACAAATTGTATTCCTAAATCTTTAACATTTTTCAACATTTAAGTACCTACATTCTGTTTTCAGAGCACCATTTATCAACTGCACTAAGATCAAATTCGAGAGAATCAACGTCAGACAAAATGTTGATGATAATAATTTTTTTTAAGTCGTCTACATAAAACAGGCAGGTGATGTAAGTTTATAAAGAAGTCATTGATAATCATTCCAAAGTGGGCCTAAATGTGATCCTTGAGGATCCAACTATTCCTGTTGTGCTGTTTACCAATATTGCTTCAGTCGGGCGGGAGTGCCGATGTATACCTAATTGTGCGACAACGGCGCTTCGGTGATATACAATCAGTAATGGAACTTTTAACGAATACCCTAAGAATCGCTATTATATGAAATAACTTAGTGAAATCGGTACAATGTTGTTGGGGGATGCCTCGTCCACCCACTGGACTTTCCCACTGGTGGGTGGACGGGGGATTCAAGTTTACCCTGCACCTACAATTATCATGGTCCGACTTCCACAAGTTAATACGTTCTGTCTTGGAACTCGGTATTGTGTGTATTTAAATATTTTTTACTCTTTTAGTGATGCTTGCTGCTTGCAAAACCATTGCCACACGCCTAAAATACAGTTTACCATCAACAAGAGTAGCAATTACTATTAAATCATCCTTATTTTCCGTGGTTCCATTGGGCCAATGGGTTCACGGTTTAATATTTTTTTCCATCGCCCCGTCAATGGGACGTCTAATGGAACTACTGGTAAATACTTTTCGAGTTAATTGACTGACTGTAAATATTAATTTATAATTGGCAAAGAAATACAAAACAAAAACAAACAATCGTATTGAGAACTTCCTCCTTTTTTAGCAATTTATTCAAGTCATCTCTATGCGTTATACTACTGGCTGTGAATACCCCTCATTCTCATAATATTACATTCGCAAAATATTATATTCGCAAAATATTATATTCGCAAAACATTACATTCCCTAAATATTACATTCTCAAAATACTAGATGTACAATTGAGCATAATAAAAAAATTCTATTGAAGTTGTTTTGTTGGTTTATATACCCAAATAAATTGAGTGAAAATATTTAAAATAATTTGTTCAAGAGTTCGTCTGCAACAGGCCATACAACACTACAAACTAACCAAATTAAACCTGAAGTACCAGGAGCTAAGAAACTTAGAGAAGGTTGCCATACTCCTTTAGTCAAACAATACACCTGCATTGTTTGTACGTAGTAGTATGGTATTCCGGGTTGTCTCACTAGCTCTATCTATGCGCTATGCACTGAGCTCTATGTTATTTCAGATTCTATGGTTACGCTAATACTCGTACCTTTTTTATGATTCTTATCTCCTGGTACTCCAAGGTTTTATTTGGTTAGTTTGTAGCGTGTTATGTTTAAAAAAAATTACCGCTACTGTTTTTATGTCTAAACTAGTGATAACAAAATTCAACACTAGTTTAATTATTTTCATAATCTTTTAATATTGAACTAGTGGTTAAAATAAGATGAAGATACCTACATATGGTTTATTAAGCGCCACTACACAGACACCACATTTACTGTAACCCTTCTGACTGTGATTGTCCAAAATGTAATCATTTGAGAATGTAATACTTTGCGAATATAAGTTTTTGTGAATATAATATTTTGCTAATGTAATATTTTGAGAACAAAGGGCGTACATTATATAAGGACGCAGAAAGCTAGGAGATAAAAAGAGACGGAAAATAAGTAAAACAATTTCTTGAATAAAACTATTTATTCACGATAAATATATAAACAAATAATAACAATTGCATTTTTACTCATAAATGTTTCTCCTTTTTGACTTTACTGTATCAGCCAAATGTAGATTGTCCACTGCTTAATAAAGCCTTTGGGGGTCCCACGCTTGGTAAGCGTCTTGAAGATGGCAGTGTAAGATAGCATTCCTCGGAGGGCGCTACTGCCTACCTTGCGGTATTCTACACTTACGCCTTTTACGACACCCACGTGAAGAGATGAGGGCATAAGATTCTAGCCCAATACCCCACGGGCTTCAGCTCGGTACCCCACAGGCTTTACCTTTACTTGTTTTTCGCATTACCTGAAACAAAAAATGTTTTAGTTCAAAACTGCAAAACTAATGCGACCTGCAACATGAGTTGGATTGGTGACCACCAGTGACATTACTACTGATCGCTTCAGTGCTTCAGAGGGCACGTTAAGCTATCAGTCCCGGTTGTTATCTTAGGATGGCAGACGTTACAGCAGTGGTAGAGCATTTTGCGAATGCCCACCTGGCTAGCTAACACCCTTAAGTAGAAAATCTGTCGCTAAGCACCTAACGATGTATTCCGGCAGCTATCCTTGAGAGCCAGTGATTCTAGGTTAGCCTGAACAACATCTTCGACCACATCATCACTTACCATCAGGTGAGATAATGTTCAACGGCTAACGTATAAGGTATAAATAAAATAAATAAAAAGAAACATTGTTTACATACTCCATTTAATCCATGCGCATCATAGATAATGATAACAATTGAATTTAATTCATAAATGTACGATATCGGTGATAAGTAAGGGTGTGAATTAAGGGTAGGAAGATTCATAAGGCTTTAAGAAAGTTCAAGGATTTGCATAGAATACGAAGATGAATTATTATTTCTAATGAATTGATTCAGGCGTTACTTTGCGGAAATCCATATTCAATAAAAACAAATATTTTTAAAATATTTTATGAAAACAACAAATTAATATTCGACGTTCGAGAAATCTCGATCGTGCGCTCGTAGAGTCAAGACCTCCTGAGGATGCTTCGTGTAGAAGCGAAACGCGTCGAAAATTCTTCCGGTTTGGCTGCGTGGCGTTTGTGACGTCACGTCGGCGTAACAGGAAAATTAGGCGGAATTGTCACTAGATATATTTTAGTATTTTTTTAAGTGTTTTATTAAAATATTAATTTGATATTTTCATAAAATATTTTAAAAATATTTGTTATCATTATTATTTCTATTCAGTCGAGGTTCTGAGACTCGTTCCTGGCGTTACGGATTACTTAATTACATAGTTTTTAATTAGTATGAAAGACTAAACACACGATTGAAGTATAAAATCTGTCGCCAAGCACCTAATGGTATGTTCGGGCTAACCGGGCAGTAATTCTAGGTTAGCCTGAACAACATCTCCGACCACATTATCACTTACTATCAGGTGAGTATAGTCGTGGCTTGGGCAGGCGAAACGCTTAGGCGCGCGAGCCATCTCTTCGCTTTACATCATAAAAAAGTTACTATTATCATTCATTTATAAATGATTGTAAGAATATCAGGCTCATAAGACTTATTTAAATTATTATGTTACCTCGTAAGTCAGCACAGAATTTATCACAATTATTTCATAAAGTAACCTTTGAAGTTCGTGACTGTTGTTGTTTTTCTTAGCCTTCTTACTCTTCTCTGGGGAATGTGTCACTCACTTGCTCGCTGTAATACAAATTTACAGTTATTTTCAACACTTATTGCTCGAAGTGTCCAAAAAAGTAAGAGTGTTAAAAGTAAGCTATCGCCCAAGCTACGAGTATATCCTCGTAAGACCGAAAATAATTTTGCCGAGATCTACAGCAACACCGAATGAACACCGAATCAAAAGAAACGAATATTTTCTAGTCTATAACGCCGAGCTGTTTAAATAAAGAATTCCCTTTGTTTGAGATTTTATTTTGCACTCATATTTATAGGGACCTTAAACAAGGTGTCCCAAGATGTAGTGATATACTGAAGCTGGGAGGTAGAGAACCTAGAGGGCTATATATATAGAGTTAACCCGAAAATTGAAGGCTACGACATTTCTTTTTCACTTGGCACGAGTTTTATAATTAAAACTAATCGCTAAAGTTTTAGTTGTTTAAAGCGCTCGTAGCGAAGTTTACTTAGCTGTTCTCAATCGATCAGCAAAGTTAAGCAACGTCGCGCACGGTCATGAGTTGGATGGGTGACCGCTAGTGACATTACTACTGAGCGCTACCGTGCTTCGGAGGGCACGTTAAGCCATCGGTCCCGGTTGTTATCTTAGGATGGCAGTCGTTATAGCATGGAGGTAGGGTAATTTGCGAATGCCCGCCTGGCTAGCTACCACCCTCAAGTAGAAAATCTGTCGCCAAACACTTAACGGTGTGTTCCGGCAGCTGTCCTTGAGAGCCAGTAATTCTAGGTTAGTCTGAACAACATCTTCGACCACATCATCACTTACCATCAGGTGAGATAGTGGTCAAAGGCTAACCTATCACGCATAAAAAAAAAGTTCATCTGGGTGTACCGGCGTTACTTCCAACTTGCTCACGTAAGCCCTCATGTGCTTTCATAGGTATATGAGGGCTTACGAGGATATGAAACCGTGCCATATGAGCAGAAAAGAAAACGCACTGTTGTATGTTATTTTATATTTTGATTTTTAATTCATGTTCAACTTCCTCAATCTCACTGAAAAATGATGCAACGACTTATTATGAATAAAAGTACATATACATGGTATTATAATATAATACCAGTTATTAAAATAATTACAGTTTACATTTATGAACATTATTCTATTATTAATTTACATGAAATCATGAAGGTCGTTGTAGAATAGACTCTATGCCAGATACTCTTTCGACCATGATCATTTAGGCGCACATGTACTATGAGTATAAACTACGCACGCAGTAAGCGAATTGGCGACATTTTCTCTGTAGGTTATGTACTAGTTTTCATATTCAAAAACTTCTTAGCGTGATTTCTGATCATCATTGTCTGTTCAGTGTTTGTGATTTAAAATTAGCACTCAGAAAATAGATCTGACCGCGCCAGACATAGTAGAAGAGGCTGCCCCTTCTGCTATGTGTTCCATGCAGCACTATGTTTTTTTATTTCCTTGGATTTCACTTTTAATTTTCTCGCCATCGTATTGTAAAACCTCGTGTGCAAACTACTAATACACATTGGCCTATCGTTTACAATAACTTTCTTTCCGCACTTGTATTGCAATGTACACTGACAATGTTTTATTGTGTTGCTGATATATTAGGTCCTTACATATGAAATTGGCGTTTTTCGTACTGGCCACTTTAATCACGAATTTCTCCTCTTTGGTAAGGAATTCCAAATTCAAATTTGTACAGCTATAGACTCATGTATTTGTGCTTCGATGATCGTCATTCATTTGTTTTTTTTCTTCTGTTTTTTTCTGTTTGCGTCACTCATTTTACAAAATGGAAAACCTTAAATATCGCATTATTTACGAGTACGAGTTCCGCCGTGGCACTAGTGCTGCGGAAACAACTCGAAGGGTGAATGATGTGTATGGCGGTCGTGTTGCAAAAGAAAACACAGTTCGTTTTTGGTTCCAACGTTTTCGTTCTGGAAATTTCGACCTGCAGAACAAGCCCCGTGGACGGCCTGAGACTCAAGTTGATAATGAAGAGTTGAAGGCTATTATGGAAGCGGATCCATCGCAAACCACGTCCGAGTTAGCTGCAGGCTGCAATGTTAGTGATAAAACTGTTTTAATTCACTTGAAGCAAATTGGGAAGATTAAAAAGCTTGAAAGGTGGGTACCTCACGAATTGACTGAAACAAACCGGCAAACGCGCGTCGACTGCTGCGTTACATTACTAAACCGGCACAATAATGAAGGTATTTTAAACCGAATCATTACCTGTGATGAAAAATGGGTTCTTTACGATAATCGGAAGCGCTCAGCGCAATGGTTAGATCCTGGCCAGCCAGCCAAATCCTGCCCCAAGCGAAAATTAACCCCAAAAAAGTTACTTGTAAGCGTTTGGTGGACTAGTGCCGGTATTGTTCATTACAGTTTTTTCAAATCTGGCCAGACTATTACGGCTGATGTCTATTGTCAGGAATTGCAAACCATGATGGAAAAGCTAGCGGCTAAACAACCTAGGCTGGTCAATCGCTCCACGCCACTGCTGCTTCACGACAACGCTAGACCACACACTGCGCTACAGACGGCTACTAAATTAGAAGAGCTTCAATTGGAAAGTCTAAGACATCCTCCGTACTCCCCGGACCTTGCTCCAACAGATTACCATTTTTTTTCGAAATTTGGATAACTTCTTGCAAGGGAAAAAATTCAACTCCGATGGGGCAGTCCAAATCGCCTTCAAAGATTTTATTGATTCCCGTCCGACTGGTTTTTTTAGTAAAGGGATCAATGAACTACCTATGAGATGGCAAAAGTGCATAGAAAATAATGGTTCATACTTTGATTAATTAAATATATTATATTAAAAAATATTCGACTTTTTGTTCCTCCCATACAAAACGCCAATTTCATATGTAAGGACCTAATATATGGCGATATGACGTCTCTTTTACTTTTTAATTCTATAACCGCGGCAGACCTCATTACCAATATACGTAAATAAAATGCTTATCACGCGATATTGCTTGAAATCCTATTGAAAAATAATCCGAGTAGGTTTTTTTTTTTTTTATGTTATTGTGAAGGATCAAGCACGAGGCCCACCCGATGTTAAGCGGTATCCTCTGCATATAACAGATGCATTTCATCACAAGTGACAAACTGCACTGCGCCCATCACCTTGAGACATAGTTCTTAAGTCTCATTTTGCCTGTTATTTCACTGGCTCTCAAGGACTGCTGCCGGAACACACCGCTAGGTGCTTGGCGACAGATTTTCTACTTGAGGGTGGTCGCTAGCCAGGCGGGCATTCGCAAAATGCCCTTCCACCATGCGGTGAAGCTCAAGCTCTGGGCGGGATTCGAACCATGGACCTGCTGCGCGGCAGTCCATAGCCAATGCCACTGAGCCATCACTGCCTCAAAGGTATTTGAAAAAAAATACAAACCAAAAAAAACACTACTAACGTCACATCTGTTTATTACAGTTGCAGTGTCACCGTTCTGCTTGACACTGCTCTGCGCACTTTACTCCGACACCTAAGCTGTTATGTCTCGTTCACAAGGTAATTTCACTTGCTACACTGAGAAAAAAAAGCTACTTAAATGAACTACTTACGTAAGGAGCTTTCAATTTACTACTTACCACGGGTGCAGCCTACGTAACATGGATGCCGGCTACTTAGTAATGGTGAGGAGTACTTAAGCGTTTAGGAGCAACACCATGTTCCATAATGACGTTGGAAATTTGTAAAATGGGGTCACATACTTAAAAAAGATGTTCCACCAGTACATTAAGTAGTCATCCCGTATATACGTACATAAGTACACAACAACGTTACACGTACTTGCCCGGATTTAGTAATTACGTATCATACACGTACGTCTTCTACTTTTATAATGACTTCAGACGCGTGAATACCGTAGCTTTACAAAATATATTTATAAATATATGCTGCAACATTATAAGTATAAAATCTCATGCAACCTACATATAAATTTTATTTTATTTTATTTATTTATTTTATTTATTTATTTCTGGCACACAAAACAGAATAAAATCAATACATGACTAAATAACAGAGTTACAGATTATCAATCTAGATCGTATTCCAAAACATGTGTACACAACATGAACAAAATAATACAGGAGTAATAAATATCTGAAATTTTAGGTAAATTATATAAAGGTATTTAGGTGACAAATTAATTTACCAAGTTGCACTGTAACTATACTAGCTATCAAGTTTATGAAGAATTTCAAAGACATGATTTTTAAATTTAGGTAACTTATAATAAAGGCATCAATATTGCGATGATGGTTTACTAATACATCGTTGTATTGGCGACAAATCCTGACTATTGGATTGTAGTAGGAAGTATTATTCTTATACACTTGTATTGAAAAAATGTTTTTATGTGGATAGCGAGAATGAGGTTTGGTATTAAGATTTATACTAGAAAGAAGAGAAGGAGAGTCAATTTGCGTATTAATGATTTTAAACAAGCAGATAAAATCAAAATATTTGGGACGGATTTCTAGTGACGACACTTTAAACTTTAAATTGATAGTCAGAGAGAAAAAATCTTGTAACCGTTTCACATACATATAGAATGTTATTCCTAACTAGCTCCCAACATGTTAAGGGTTGTGTTTCATTCATTATATTATTATGTCGCGGGTGAATGAAATTGTTGTATGGAAAAGCTGTATATTTTTTACGATTTGATCAAAGTCTTAAAACATAAGTTGTTTGTCTGACGCTACTAGCTAATAAGAATAACACCGTTATGCATGATACAAAGTTGGTACTTACATGACGGTTATACCTACTTTAATAACGTATCCAACATCGTTATCTAAGTAGTCGGCATCCGTATAATAAAATGCCATTTACTTGTTAACGTGGACAGGGTCCTGATAAGTAAATACGACGAACCATTATTTATTACTTGACATTAATTATTATTGATATTGACATTATTCTTATACGCTTGATTTAATGTAAAACTATGGACTATGTCTGAAATAAAATGAATTGAATTGAATTATATGTTACGTACTTGAATGGAGGTCACATCTACTTCTATATTGTATCCAACACCGTTATGTAAGTACTCGGCCTCCGTACACAACTATGCTTTGTACGTGTAATTCGCAGACAGAGTCCTGATAAGTAAATATGTCCAAGCATTATAAGTATGTGACGTACTCGAATGGAGGTCATATCTACTTCTATAACGTATCCAACACCGTTATGTAAGTACTCGGCCTCCGAAGCCTCCTTACGAATTATCTCTTTTTGTTACAAATCACATAAAGTACTTAACTTAAATACCTATCTACCTAAAAGCCGTATCAGACGCTGCAAACAAGACCTCACCAAGAATCAAGCGTTGATTTGAAGGATCTAATCAAAGATGAAGTAATTCGCTAGAAAACTAAAGTCATCGACATATAGCTTAGCGTATTAGCATTAGCAACCTACCAACAACCGCGAAAAATGTCAACATTACCCGGTTGAGAAAAAAAAAATAGGCATTTGTCACCTTTGAAATTGGCTTTTTTTATTTACTGCACCACGGGATCTTGTACTGATGTGCATGGATTATCCCAAGTTTTGTAATATTTATAGAAAGTCGTAAATTTTTTTTTTAGTAATTAACGTTGACAACAAATTAATACCTACAATTCACTTTACAACAAATAACTTTTTCAGTTTTGATGATTTTTAATATTTTTTTGGAAAACAATAAACAAACAACAATAAGTTGATTCAACTTTGCTATTATTACTAACGTTTTAGAAATAGCGACCTTTACGACGTTGATACCTACCTCAAGCAAATATTCTAGAGTTTAGCATCCCAGCTCAGTCCTTGAGAGCCAGTGAATCATTCATTATAAAGACATATTAATCATCGAAGATTATAAATTACAGGCACATGAGACCGAACAGTATCAACTTTACTTATATCTCAGGGTGATGGGTGCAGTTCCCTGCAAATGCATCTGTTTTTTATGCCTTATAGATAAACCATTGACTTCTATCTCACCTAATGGTAAGTGATGTTGAGGTCGAAGATGTTGTTCAGGCTAACCTTGAATTACTGACTCTTAAGGACAGCTGCCGGAAAACACCGTTAGGTGTTTGGCGACAGATTTTCTAATTGAGGGTGGTAGCTAGCCAGGCGGGCATTCGCAAAATATCCTACCACCATGCCATAATGATTGCCATCCTAAGGCAACAGACGGGACCGACGCTACGACTTAACGTGCTCTCCGAAGCACGTGCACGTTCAGTAGTAATGTCACCTAGCGCTTATCCATCCAACTCATGACCGCAGCGGATATTGCTTAACTAAGCTGATCGGTTAAAAACAGCTAAGCAAACTTCGCTAAGAGCGCTTCAAATATAGTAAGAGGTTACCGCTTAATATCAGGTGGGCTTCGTACATATTCCGTAACAATCGCATAAAAACGAAACGTGATCAAATATGTTTCGCGCCTATCTGCAAAGTAGCCAAGCCAAGTATTAAGTACCTACTTTCAAAAGATAGACTGCTTACTATATATAAGTAGCTAAAATACTTATATTTTATGTCATACGACTTATAAGTATTCTGGCTACTTATAGTAAATAGTCTGTATCATTAAAAAGCATCGAAAAAGTTTCGCGCCTTTTTATCTAGGAACAACTCAGTCTCGAATCTTATATAGTGATTGGGTGATGTGCCTACGCTGTCTCGACCACTGATTGGTTCCCGAGTTCTTCTCTGTCGCTTAGTGATGGGATTATCCCATGTCGTTGCATAGATATTTTAGATATATCGATATATCTCTTGAAATATAAAAATCGATTTATCAATATCCAATACTTTCCGCAAAATCTATTTTAATAAGTTTTTTCCTTTTCGAGTACCTACGCAGGAAATGTTTATCACAGAAAGCTTATTAACTAAGTATTATCATCGTTGTCGTTCATTTCGTGTACATTTGGATTAGAGACAGGACAGGACAGGCATCAGATATACTAGTAATCGTGTTTCTCAATGAGTGATTTGTAATTATAAAACCTAAAACTTGATTTAGAATTAAAATAGGAAGATGGTTAGACAAGTTATATAGGTTTTAATGAATAGATTTAGGCGTTACTTTGCGGAAATCCATATTTAATAATAACAAATATATTTAAAATATTTTACGAAAACATCAAATTCATATATATTCATATTAATAAAACACTTAAAAAATATAAAAATATATCTAATGACAATTCCGCCTAATTTTCCTACAAAGCCGACGTGACGTCACAAACACCACGCAGCCAAACCGGAAGAATTTTCGACGCGTTCGCTTCAACACGAACGAGAGCGTGTAGAAGCGAAACGCGAGAACGATCTTCTCGATCGTGCGCTCGTAGAGTCAAGACCTCCTGAGGATGCTTCGTGTAGAAGCGACACGCGTCGAAAATTCTTCCGGTTTGGCTGCGTGGTGTTTGTGACGTCACGTCGGCTTAGCAGGAAAATTAGGCGGAATTGTCACTAGATATATTTTTATATTTTTGAAGTGTTTTATTAAAATATTAATTTAATGTTTTCGTAAAATATTTTAAAACTATTTGTTATTATTATATAGGTTTTTCAACTAAATATAAACTTATCGCAGGGTTAAAAACTAAATATAAACCTGTTAACGAAATTATTTCCCATTACACACATATGTACCGATTTTCAGCCAACATCACACTAATATTGTAAAGGCGAAAGGCTGTGAGTGTATATGCATGTTTGTTACGTCTTCAAATTCAAACCGTGGGACCAATTTCGTAAAAATTGGGATGGAGGTTAATAAGACGCTGCATTAACATAGGAATACTACTACTTTTCATCATCGTGCATTACCTCGCGGGTGTAACCGCAGGGCACAGCTAGTACTCTAATAAGACTTCTAATAATAAAATAGTATGTATAACGACATACATCAACAATCATTTCGTTACAACCTCAAAATAAAAACACTGGTTTTTCATCATATACCAGTAGTGTTTATGTTCATAAACATAATAGAATTATTTGTAACTCGATTTCATAAAGAAACGAATTGAATCGAAAATGGCGCCGGTAATCTTCTTACTCGCAACAATAACGCACGAGTGAGGGGTATAGCGGGGCCATTTTCGTTTCGATTCGTTATCGTTATTACCTACCTTTACAGTTAGTTTTTAATATTTTGCTTATAAAATATCGATAGGTACATATCATAGAATAATTATTTGCCAAAACATCAAATCAGTCAGATATATCGTATGGCAAATACCGAATATCCCTACAATGCCCATCCCTAGTCACTATATCCATTATAAAATTTATTTTTTTACCACACCATAACCAAGCGCGCTCCACGCCGCATCTCGTGACACAAAATTGAGGTATTTTGAAAAAATGCAAGTAGGTATAGTGTTCCAGTGAGTTTTAACTTCTCAACTAAGCTGTGTATGTGTCTATTTGAGGAATAGCTTACCTACGGTTGCTTTGGTCTGTCTGTCGGGAACACCGTAGATACTACAAGCTGTACAATAAGGTATGTTAATTTGCTATCTTTGTAAAATACTGTTACTGTATCAGCCGGATTGTCCACTGCTGAACACAGCCTCCCCTAATATGGGGGGTTTGCCATACCTAATCCCAACGCTTGGCAGAGTCTTGGCGTGAGTTATCAGTTCCTTAGAAATTGCTGTTGCCTTTTGGTGTCTTATCCTTAGTCGGATCTTACGACTCCCACGGGTAGAGATGGGGGACTGTTAATCTCTATATTTAGTTTGTATTTAGTATCATAATGACGTAATCAATGACTTATCAAAATGTAAATAATTTATTTTTAGGGAAAGATGGGAGAGCTCTTATGAAGGAAGGCCAGTCGGATGGATGACTTTTAAAGGCTCAAGAAAAAATTGAGCCATATTGTATATTATCAATTTACAGAAACTTCAAAATCTTATATACAGAAGAATTCTACATACTGGCTTAAGATACGCTTTTTCCAAAAGCCAACCAATAGTCGTATATTATTCAGCTTACCTTGCTGTACAAGATGGAGCAGCAAAAAAAGAACGCAAGCGGCAAGCTCAATGAAACTTAATAACGAGAAGAAGAAAGCAACGTCCGAGTGACGAACTCGTTAATACACTCAGATTACCATTAACATAATCCTATTCTTCAACAAGAAGTGCATCAGTAAACAATGATACCGATAGAGAAAATTGCGATAGTTATTGTGAGTAGTACTTTTACTTGGTTATTATTTTAGTAACAGAATACTCGATGTTTGAGACATTTTTTTTTATTACAGAGCCTGAAGACTACGACGTCAACCTATCTTTCCTAAGAACCTATCTTTCCTAAGAAATAATGTGGAGCCGTGGAGAAAAGTTGTAAAATATTGGACAGCATCAAGTACCCTTGTTTGAATTGATTGAAAATTTTATATGGTGGGCAGCAAGGTGGCATTAATTAAAAGTACCCAGCGTTAAAACCACCTGAAGGATATTTTCTAAATAAACTAGTGTGATAACAATCGTAAGAAGCCGAATTTCGTATTTTTACTTACATTGGGTGCTACTCAGTTTTATTATGTAGTCACTTAAGTAAGATTGTCGTGCATTAGTTTGATAAGGGTTTTGTTAAGTTGTATATCAGTTGACAGTAAGATAATAAATGGAAATTTAAATAAATTGTATTCTTCTAACTTCAAAATCCATTATTGCTGGTGCAATCACCTAGTATGTAACTTATCTAAAGATTCATAATAACGTTTGTAAAGTAAAATGTTTAAAGTACCTACAATAATGTCAAGAGACAAGTATAGTTATAGTAGTATAATACAATAATTAATAATGTTATGTGAATTTGTTTAAAGTATTGTGTATCCACAGACATACTGTACAGTTCAGGTCTAACAAACTATTTATGGTGCATTCTATGTTTGTAGTGCAGAACTGTTGCACAGGTAGCGGCTTGGTCTTAGTAACAGCATGTTGCATCTTACACGTAAGTATGGTTGTTGCACAGGATTCCGTTTTGGCATGGATAGTAAAGAATGATGGACATCACCACTACATGGACGTGTACCATGCTTTTACTAGACCCAAGCCAGTACGGAACCTATGCCACATATCTACATACGTAGGATGCACCATGCTTTTAATAGACCCGAGCCAGTACAACTGTGCCACATATCTACATACGTAGGATGCTCCATGCTTTTACTTGACCCGATCCAGTACAGTAACTGTGCCACATATCTACATACGTAGGATGCCCCATGCTTTTAATAGACCCGGGCCAGTACAGTACTTGTGCCACATATCTACATACGTAGGATGCTCCATGCTTTTACTTGACCCGAGCCAGTACAGTACTTGTGCCACATATCTACATACGTAGGATGCCCCATGCTTTTAATAGACCTGAGCCAGTACAGTACTTGTGCCACATATCTACATACGTAGGATGCTCCATGCTTTTCTTGACCCGAGCCAGTATAGTACTTGTGCCACATATTTACATACGTAGGATGTTCCATGCTATTACTTGATCCGAGCCAGTACAGTAACTGTGCCACATATCTACATACGTAGGATGCACCATGCTTTTACTAGACCCGAGCCAGTACAGGACCTGTGCCACATATCTACATACGTAGGATGCACCATGCTTTTAGAAGACCCGAGCCAGTACAGTACCTGTGCCACATATCTACATACATAGGATGCACCATGCTTTTAGAAGACCCGAGCCAGTACAGTACCTGTGCCACATATCTACATACGTAGGATGCACCATGCTTTTAGAAGACCCGAGCCAGTACAGTACCTGTGCCACATATCTACATACGTAGGATGCACCATGCTTTTAGAAGACCCGAGCCAGTACAGTACCTGTGCCACATATCTCCATACGTAGGATGCATCATGTTTTAATAGCTTTGTGTCTTTTCTGGTACATACTAACAGCTACTTATGTACGTAGTAAAGGCAAGTAAATTACATAGCTCGATGTAAGTATGTCGGCTACTTAATGAAAGCTACGTACGCAACATGGTGCCGGCTACAAGCGTAATAGTGTCCTGTTTTGCTACGTATTTTAAGTATGACGACCCAGTATTTTTTTCTCAGTGTACAGTGCCCTTCACGCGTAAACACAATAGTCTTTGCAACGCAGCATTTGCTAATAATTAATAATGCAATAAAATCGAACATCTACATTATCTTACCTTTCAATTCAAATGGACAGGAACAAAATTCAGACTAATTGTCATAATCATTAAGGTCAAAATCATTAGACATTCATCCCTGCTCATCTTATATTTAAATAAGATTCACTTTATTTCCTTCATGGATTAATCCTGAAAATTAAAAAACATATGATCAAACTGTGAGCATAGCTGTATACTTAACTAATAAATGAAAAAAATTTTGAATCTATTAAGCTCAGAAGCTCATTGTCACACAAGACGATTTTTAAGATCAGTCAGACTCAACAGATCTCCGCTTGCTCGGACAGAAAGAGACAAACGTCAAACATCACCATGTTGTGCAGCCAAACTAGACAAATTTTGGCCACAGCCCTAAATGGGGCAGATATGACCAGCCTTCGAATTATCTATCTTCGAACGCTGGATATCCAAAGGGAACAAAGTAGGGTACAATGGCCCTTGAGCCTCGCACCGACCTAAACAAAACATACCTCGGCGCGTCAATTGACTTACAATAACACGCACCAATCGCATCTAATGAAAAACCCCATGCATTCCCAACAAATAAATCGATATTCGATCGCAGACAACTTACCACAAAAGCTAGAAGTACCGCGTCGAAGCGCCGTCAAAATCGCTATCTTCGGAACACCTCTTCTTGCGATAATAAAGACACCTCGATGTCAAAACCGCCTTCGAACCTGCTTTGTGAACTCAAACTTCGGTAAACCACAAAGTGCGGAAGCGCTTCCGATTGTCTAGTTCATTAAAAGTTAAATTAGAAGCCAGTTATAATTATCATCCAAGCGAACTTTCAGGTTGTTATGCTCACCGACATCACGCCGCAATTCTAATTACGTTTTAGAACATTATCCTACTTTAAAAACGTGCGGAACTCGAAGCGATATGAAGAAACACGCTTGACAAGATTGATCTGATTAGTTTCTCCCATAACTTATCCAAGAATGGGTGAGTACAAAATAAATTATAGAATCCTCAAAATGTGACAACTCATGCCCTGAGAAGTCGGAGAGCTTTTCACTACTTGAGACGAACAATATCTCTCTCCTCATTACGCTGCAGGATATTTGCCAAACGAATTTATTTTGTGATTTCCTAACCAACGTTATGATGACCCATCGCTTAAATGCTTGGTCATAAAACAACGGTATCCTTTGGAATTGATTAGTAACAAACCTACCTAGTAACAACACTTTGGACTCATGTCTAAATTCTCAAATATGTGAAGTGTGCCATTGTGAATAGTTAAAAATGGCTTCATGACTCCGAAGATATGAAATTATCGTCCAATATTGCCTAAGTTTTTGATACTTGTAGCGTAGCGTGAATACAAAGGTCCGAATAAATGTGTTACTCAAAACTATTGTCGATATTGTATTTGATTCAAACGAAAATAGAGTGTAAGCATCTTAGCGTACTTACTAAAGTTCGAACCACAAATGAATCCGAGTCAAATCATAATATAAACCATAACATTTTAAATCTGCCTGAAAATTACAATATCCTGGAGTGTCGGCGGTGCATGCACATTGAAAAGATGAATAACTACAATATTCCTTTAAAAAGTGCGGCGTTTGGGTAAAGTGATGATAATAACGATGTAGGTAGTCAAAATTAATATACATAATGATCGATGGAATCAATCGTGTCAATAATAAAAAAAAACAATCGTCTGAATTGGCCATTGACGTCAAAACTCTCGTTTGTGGACTACCGAAACTGATTAGTGAATAACAATAAAAATTTCCTTCAAAGTCAAATTTATTGAAAGTTTAGGGGTTACAAGAAAAATTGGGAGACTTACACTAGATTATCATAAAATATTACTTGATATTACCGATGTCGATGGATCGAAATCAACCAACAATGGAAATTGTCAAATCTATAATTATAAAACACAATAATGACGACGACGATGGAATAATGTTATCCTGGCTGTAGAGTGCACAAACCCCAACAAGAGACCGACTTCAATACCTCACATTCCTGAAAGCACAAAATTAACAATGTCACTGACAAATATTCGAAGACGCGAAACGCTGGGTGGCCTAACGCTGGCTCTGTTCGAATGAGTAGATTTTTCGATTCGTAATGCACGGACGTCAAGATATTAGATACACAATGAAGACAAGAAGTTTATCCAAAAGTTCCAACGATTAGCGGAAACCTAGCATCCGAGACCAACAGATATCAGCGCAGAGATGTTGTGTAATTAGTGCGAACTGCACAAATCGAAAGCGTTCACTGCTTCTTGGTTATTATGACAAATTATTATATTTTACCGCTCGTCGACAAAGAAAATGCGTGGAAAAATCTACTCATAAAATGTATATCGATATGTGAAATCTAGTCAACCAACGTTTATTTACAAGTATTTCAGAAGATCCTAATACAAAGACTTACATATTTTTAAGAGAGAACAACTGTATATTAAGGCAATTTATAATAAAGCTTACCTATTATACGATAAAATTATCAGAAGTAACGGACATCAATAGTCCTGCCATCGATGCGAGTCCTATCAAACATTTCTGTAAAGTGTGTTAAAGAAATATTCACATAGGTATGTAAAAATTAACACATGCATGGATTATATACTCGTTTTAAAGTAACCTTCTCTATAATAGGATGTATACTGTACTATATCAGCCGGATTGTTTACTGCTGAACAGAGCCTGCCCCATTAGGGGGGTTTGCCACAATCCCCACACTTGGCAGGTGTCTTAAGGTTCGCAGTTTAAGATATCAGTTCCTCAGAAGGCGCTGTTGCCAACCTTCCGGTATTTTAGCTTTAGTCGCCTTTAACGATACCTACAGGTAGCAATGGGGGGGACACATTCTAGCCCGGCACCCCATGGGTCAATATAGGATGTATAAATGAATATTTTTTTACATTAGTACCGACAGAAATAAAACTTGCTTGATTTTCTAGACCGATTTGAGCACTGCCGTTTTTGCCTTTTTTTATAAGTTTGCAGCGGACAAGATTCATTACAGATGCAGTGTCACCATCCTCGTTCTGCTTGACACTGCACCTTGCTCATCACTCCGAGACGTTAGTTTGTATGTTTTACCCAGTAATTTTACTACACTCAACACGGAAGGCATGTTATATGAATACATAATAATATAATAACAGTAAGATACGTGTGCTGCCCCCAAGCCCTGCACCGCGACCCTCTGACACCTGTAATGTGCTAATATGCAGCAATTCGCGCTAACTTCCGCGGGCTCATAAATTTTTGCGCGACCTATACTTGAGCAGTTGACCTAACTTTGAATTACACAAAATCATAATCTTTGTGATATCTTGAATATGCGGATCTCATAAGATATTAGTAATATACATATAATAAAAGCTTAACATACCCTTAAAGTAAAAGCAGAAAAGATCTTATACCTTTGGTTTGTGTTCTAAGTTCTAACACCATTGTTTATCCAAATTGTTTATCCCAACTAGAACAGTTCATGCATTAACAATACAGTTATTTTTGTTTAAGATACTCCTGATAGGTGGTCAGTATGCAGCTTATGGGTTTATTTTAACGATATTTGCGAATGTATTTTATGTAAAAGGATACTGATGGCTCGCTCGGCGTCCCACTCCTTGTGGAAGCGTACTATGGCAGTGTCGGGGGCGGTCATCTCGGCGAACTTAACGTCACCACACTCGCTGAACTTCTCACGAATCAACTGCCAGGTCACCGATTTTGGAAGCTGTCAAATAATTTGTGTTGCTAACAATGATTTCATTGTAAAGATACGATTAAGCTAAGAAAATGTAAAACAAATTCTTAACGAGGGAAAGTCAACGCCATCTCTTGGATTTCGTGATCACAATGTACAGCGTCAGTAACGACTGTCAACAAAGCACAAGGAAGAATGCGACCCAGTAAAGCAAGTGCCGCGGCTGAATGCAGTCAGCTGCAGCGGGACTGATATTGTATCTATACCTCTTAGTCGAAGTTGGCCCTACCTAACTGGACAGTGTCCCCAGGTAAATATATAGTCAACAACTTCGAGTGTATCTTTACAATTTCCGGTACGGCTGCAACATGGACTTTAGATATAATTTTCGTATTGTCCATGTTCATTTTAAGACTCACTTGCTGGAAAACACTACTGAGGCCACTGAGCATTGTACTGAGTTCCTCAAGCGACTCTACCATTATGACTATGTAATTGTAGCTGCAAGTACGGCTTACATTCTGTCGCAAAACTGTCAAAGTGCTTGGTCCTCGTTAGTGGTATGAAAATATAAGCTTCTTGGTAACACTATAATCACTGAAATCGCACATGTTTTTAGCCCTGGAATATTACGAGAAACCTCATGATCTGTAAAATACTGATCGTTCTTTCTGTCATGCCTCCGCCCAATCTCATTTATTTGTTTTTTTACTCTACTGGGCAATCTATCCGCATAGGGAAAATAGTGGCAACATCGCTTACCCCTTAACCCAATCCACATAAATCGACCAAGGAATTATTATTTGAATACAATGGAATGCATAAACACGCGTAATTAATACATTTATAATAATTTTCATTGTTCTCGTGTGGGTTATATTATTAACCTCCAAATATATCGGAAACGTGACACTTTAGGATACCATATAACACTACATCTTTTGTGTGTGTTAAGTGTCTTTTACACAAATATACGAAATCATCGTGCCCAGAAACTTGGCAAAAATATCAAAATGATGGCGGGTGTATTTTTGTTGTAACGTCTTTTCATAGCAAATGCTGTAAATTGACCATACGAGCGTTATCGTAGACGCCAAAACGGTATTATAGACATATATTTGACAAGAGCTCTGCACTATTATAAATATAATAGTTCCATTTTCTGTCACCTGTATAAATAAGTTGGTTGGTAATAATACGGCAGTAATTAACTGATAACAATGTGTTATCATAAATATGTAATGTACCGAAAGGAGAGCATTTTGTTTGAGAGCATTTTCTACTAGATGCTGAATTTACTCACATTGGTGATTATAACCATGTCGGAAGGTTTTTCACGGCTTTGTTGCTGGCCACTGGATTCACGGCCATAACCCTGAGACGGCGTGGATACACCACCCATTTGGCTGCTCATTTGCCCGCCCATTTGGTTGCTCATCTGTCCTCTTGAACCTACAAAATTCATTAGCTTATTATATGAGCTAAATTATTAAATTGCTTGTCTAACTAGAAAAGCGCGTTTTTGTTACATTTTGCAAAATAAAAAGAAACTTGTGCAAAAATTGCAATATTTTGTATATAAACTACGAAAAAGTGAAGTTATTGGCGTCAACGTAGGCTGTAAGAGTGAATCGTTGATGGATATCGCGCACATTTTAAGTCTAGCTTCTATTGGTAGAAACGAGGACTTGAGTGATGCGTGTGGGAATAGAAAGAAAATTCGCGAAATCTGAGTTTCATATTCCCACGTGTGTTCCTCCAAAACTGAGCTGCTTATTTTTGGCATTTAAATTTTAAGGAAGAGATATATTAGTATCCTGTCATTTTCATTTACATAAAAACTTTTCAAATTTGTCTGGTGGACCTGTAGTCATGGCGATAACTTGGGCATTTTATGTGATTTTTAGCGTCATACTTTCTTTGGTAATAAGTATTGGCTCAAAAAATTACAGGGACTTGGCCTAGGTTTTATACAAAAAAAATGTGTTCTAAAAACCTTATCCAGAAAGTAACTAGGGGAATTGTATGGAGGGTCGCACACCGAATTTTTTCTCTTAAGTGTGTCGTATATTCGTAGAGATGAGGACGCTAACATGTCTTACGTCGCAGGAAAAGACGTAAAAAACGCAGCGTTTAAATACGCCATATCTTGCCCAAACTTTATCACGTAACCACGCGTGCATTCGCGAAATGCCCTACTACCATTCATATGCCTTCCTGATGGTAAGCGTCACGACTATCCATTACAACGGCAGTGTCACCATCGTTCTATAATAATATAATACAATTTGAGCAACATAACAGTCATTCATAAAGAGCACTCGTGCAAAAATTAAAAGCAATTGCAAATTATATTTTCTTCTAATCCGCAATGGGTTCAGTTCAGATTGTGACTGCTTACTTTGCCACAAACAAAAGAGAAAAAGCTCTAAGTCCATGCACAAACTACAAAGAAATAAGAAACGATTTCGACATTTCCATTCATGTTTCAATATCATGAACAACTTTTGTTTGACAACCCTTTATGTATGACAAAATGTTGATGTATTAGCTCACTTATAAATATAAATCCCATCACCTTAAACTTAAATAGTTTAAATAACAAAAGTTGTCCATACCATATGTACCTGACATTGGACCACTGTTCATGGTGTTATTGCCCAACATACTGTTAGCCAAGGAGTTATTGGCGAGGGCGTTGGAACCGAGCACATCAGAGTTGCCGAGGCCCAAAGTGTTGGCAGCATTGTTAACATTGGCCGCCGATTGTGCTGCCAATACTGTTGCCAAGTCGTTGGCTGTCAAGCCTTGCTGGAGAAGTTGGTTCTGGAGAGCTCCCAATCCTGTTAGACCCAGGGCCTAAAAAAAGGAAGAAGTATTAATTAAATCTGTGTGTCCGTCCGTCCTTCTGTGTCTTTTGAAGCATAATAGGTTAAATTGAAATTTTCAATGAATAGGTGCAACATAATTAAACAAAAAATTTTAGAATAGTGGTACATGTTTTTACACGACTGCCCAAAAAAGGAATGTTCTGGACAGGGTTCATGTATGTAGGGTATGTATGTTTGTGAGTTTCTTTATTCCACCATAACTTATAAACGGCTTAACCGATGATGTATGATATATAATTAGATTTGTCTTGATAGCACAGGTGACTCATATTATAAAAAAAAGTTTTAAAAAAACTGGAGGTTTTATACGCCATATTGTGAGTTAAAAAATGTTTATTTCTCCCCAATATACCAGGTGGGATATCAAAATAAAGGGATGTAAGTTATGATCAAATAAATATATATTGCAATGGAACGATAAAACGCTTAACGAAAATAAATATTTCCAGTCGGGTCTTTTAATTTTTAATGAATTTATACTTTATTAAGTAGTTTGTTTCAGTATGATAATAGTACATAGTCTATTCTAATTTCAAAGTCTATATTGAGTCGAAAACGTACTAAGGATCCCAATAAGTTAATTACACCAAATATATTGTGTGGTTAGTATGGTGTGTGAGTCCAAATTACACTTAACTATAATAATAATATCTTTATTGAAAGGTACATAATATATGGTACAAAATTTATTGTAACTCTGCCTTTTGTTTTAGAACAAAAAGCAGTCTCTTGCATAAGGCACAAATGTTTAATATAATAGACACTAAAAGCTATTACTTTAGATCATAAGTAACATGAAATATATATTCTAGACAGTAAATACATACCTATTATAACCATTCACTCAGGTTAGAATAGAACATAAGTAATGTGTGAATTTTCAGAAAGAAAATTCATAACAAGAAATTCAGTTACAATAACTATTACCCCAATTTTTTTTATTTTTTTTTGTACAACTATGGTTTGAAATTTTGTGATAGCTGTTTTATGACATTTAGTTTTTTTTATTAACTGGATGTCTTCTTATTCGAGCTATATATTATATTTTAACTGGTTTCATAGTTAATTATACTGAGACAAAGAAGTATTTGAATAGATAAGAGTTAAATAATGGCAGAAATTAGACAACCAATATACAGGGTGCCCGGTAATGAATGGATAACCTTAAATTAGGTATTTGTATATCTAATGGCCATTCAGAAAAAAAAAACAGAACAAAAAAAATCAAGTAGTACCAAAGTTATGGTCTTTTTAATAAACAAACATATTCATTTTGCCAAAGTTTAAGCATCCATAGCGTAAAAAAAAAGTATGAATACACATGTGACCAATCATTTTAAAATAAAGTGTGCCTAAAGCCGGTTCCAAAATGGTATTTGTTTTATTATTTAATTTGTTTTTTTTTTTTTTTTGTTGTTTTTTTCTGAATGGCCATTAGTTATACAAATACCTAATTTAAGGTTATCCATTCATTACCGGGCACCCTGTATATATAAATAAATTCTTAATATTTTTTTCTAATTTACTACTGCAATGGATCACCGTAGCAATGCAACGCAGAACCTATGAACTTGGCGAACGTAGACAAGCGCAATTGTATGACGCGGCTTCAATTACGGCACACTGTCCTAGTCAACATCGCGATAATTATTAGGACAATATTTTGTGCAAAATAAACTAATTTCGCGGCTCGATACGAACCTGTAGACTGAGACCTCCACCCAACGCCGTGTTGGTATTGAGGGTATTCGCCGCCAAGCTATTTCCCAGTCCATTCAAGGTCACTCCCGCCGATGGCACGGCTCCCAACACTCCAGCGCCTAGCGTCGAGCCCGCGCCAGCAAGGCTTAAGTTGGCCGGAGTCGCAGGTTGCGGCAAGTTCCTGGCAACATCCTTCAAAGGCTCGCCGTTCGCACCCAATCCGAGTCCGATGCCCTTGAGACCCTCCGGTAGACGCAATTCGAATTTGTCGGACGCACCGCGATCCATGCGCGCTGTCATGCGACGGTCATACAGCATTTGCTTGTCGAACATTGATATGGCCTAAAAAAAATACATTAATAAGTGCAAGTAATACTTTATACTGTCTGGCCGCTGAGAGAATGCGTGTAACAACTCGAGTTCGCATCGTCATGGTTTTTAAGGCTGCGTTCGGAAACAAGTGAC
Source organism: Plagodis pulveraria (assembly GCA_963890685.1). Lineage (NCBI taxonomy): Eukaryota > Metazoa > Arthropoda > Insecta > Lepidoptera > Geometridae > Plagodis > Plagodis pulveraria. The sequence goes on from OY982961.1 coordinate 13,873,005, forward strand.
TTCTCACCAGTGTAACACTTTTCAGTTCATCAAGGTTAAACATCGAGTAATATGTTAACTTAGTCGTTTCCGAACGAGCATCGAGTAACATAATAATTTCCCGACCCTTCGCATATATTTTTAAAGCAAAAAAGGCTCACATTCATAATTTAAACATATTATTTTTTATACATATGTTTTTTTTTACAATGTGTAAAACCATTTTGCAATATAAACGGACTCTCAAATGACAACTGACTATCATTTACTTGACAGGTGAAAATCCTCATCCTGTTTTGCATCGGGTTGTTACCTGATTCAACTATCATGAGAAATTTTACTTGTTTATCAGACGGCCTCGAGTGAATATAAAAAAATCACCGAGGTAATTTTCGGACAGGGCACGGGTAACTTTTACATTCATCCAGTGATTTCCAAACGACCCGTAAATGGAGTAAAATATACAATAAAAAAATATGCTTTAACATTAAAATTCCCGACTGACAAAATTATGTAATCAAACTGTGTGTGTTACTTGGCATTGTTGGGGGGAAAATGTTGATAAAATGAACTGTCAAACGCAATCTCTCAGCGACCTCACTTAGTATCTAATAACTACACAGTAATCAGTAAAATATGTTGCAACAAGTTGTTTTTCCGAACTAAACTTCAGAATTATTATACTTAAAACTGTATGTTAATCAGCACTGGTATGTATCATACCTAAATATTAAGATTTAAACGGTGTATGTAGGTACATAATTATTATTAATTTATTAATGTTTCCTGTTAGCTAGATAGATAAGAAATATAACATATTTACTCCTACGTAAATTTACATTTGAAACATTAGTTGGTCTTGTACTGACCTAAATTTGTAGTAACTTTCACTTGTAGTTAATGTATTTATCCTCTTAAGAATAATATGTAACATCAATTACAAAAATTAAAAGACAATTTACCTGGACAGCCTCCACTGGGTGATCATACTCAATAACAGCAAAACCTCTGCTATTACCATCCTTGTCAACAGCCAGATCAATGTTACGTACTTTACCAGCCATTTTGAAAATTTCCTTTATTTTTGCACGATCAGCTTTGTAATCCAGCTGAAAATTGAAAGAAGTTTATTTACTGAGGATTTTTATAGTGAAATCATAACATAAAATCTATACCTTTTGATTTAAAGTTCAATAAATAATTTTCCTTAAAATACTTATTTTATTATGATGACTGCAATTAGAAATGTGTGGGAAGTGTAGCCCGTTTACCCTTGCATAACAAAGTGCTGACACCTATGCTCACCTCCCTGGCTTTGGCTTCCTGGCCCAACATGAACTGCTGCAGGCCACACAGGGCAAGCACTTTGTTTGTTACTGCAGACAGGAGATAATCTCCCTCTTTACCTAATTAAATAAATTCTAGCAGCAGTCAACTACCATGAGGATAAAGGGTTAAAAAAATCTAGGCAGTCTTTTCATAAGAGACTCTCCTAACCTATTATTATAATGTATAACCAAAAGTGCCCTGTGCAGTCAATCAACAGGTTTGAGGAGTGACGACTGTGGCGAACATTCAAGCTACAATTTGTCACTGGCAAGGCTAGAAGTCCCAAGGAAGAATCTTAGGACTAACATTTATAATCTATCCATGTCATTCACTTACCAAAAGCATAAGAGGAGAAGGAATTTTAGTACCTTTTTAGTTAAAAGATTTAGTTTACAAGTTGTCTATGAATAAGGAAGTTATTAAATAGTATAAAAAGCAGGTAAATACTTACATTTGCAACAAATATTCTTTTAACAAGTGGTGGCTGTACATTGATAGAATCAAGAAACTGTAGGCTCAAGCCATAAGTATTGAAATCTTCAGGTTCTCTAGGTTTATTCCAGCTGAAAAATAGACAGTTAAATTTATGTGATATCCCATGAACCAGGTTTAAAATTAGAGGTGTTGAAGTTTTCCTATGAACCATGGTGCAAAATTATATATTTATAATTTTGCATCATGGTTCATGGATCACCGAATTAATCGTTCCAGACTTATTTTATGGGGTTTTTTGAAGTCGCGGGTTTACGTCAATAAACTTCAGATTCTTGAAGCCCTTAAAGAGAATATTTGCCAATAATGCGAGAACCTCCGAAGTTCTAGCAAAGTAATGGAAAATGCCATAAAACGAGCCCGTATGGTCATCAATTCTGGCGGCGGCCGCTTGGCCGATATTATTTTCTCAATTTGATGGAATATAATCTAATGGATTAAATAAACAAATTTAAGTTTCAGAAACAAAGATTTTTATTAAATAAAAATGCAGCAAATGAAATTTGGGTGATTACTTTTGCCCCACTTTATATATCTTACTAAATTTGTGAAACAGAGGCAGAGCAACACAAAGTGAAGGAGTAAATATATCAGTCCAAAAATGTACGCCCCTACAATGTCTTTACGGCGACATTGAAAATAGTACATAAACGCAAACTCGTCAATATCATTGGTTCTTCAGTCATCGCAGTATGCGTGCGTAGTGCGCGGTCGAGGCCGAGTTTACAGTAAACATCGCTGCACGCACAGACATTTAAATAATCGCGTTTAGTGGAGGGACGTGCACTTTTAGACTGAAAGATCTCTACAAGCAATATTTGAAACCCTAATTGTCTTTATTATTATAGCCTGTGTGCTTTGTTTACAACCGATACAGTACAAGTTGCTTATAATCATGCCAAGCAATGGTTACGACATCTGATCCCATCATACTAATGGGTTTGCAATCATGTACTATGTGTGTGAGCCTTTCTTCCCTTGGTCTTGGTATTATCAGAAGTATTGTCTAGCAACCAACTGGACTTGCAATCCTATAATAGATTGTATATGACGCTGTTAGACTACTCCGCCTTTCAGGGGTATAGAAGAGTGAAGGCATATATTTTTTGGTATTTATACAACCTTTTTGTCCTTTTTAGGGCTCTTTACTAGAAAACGGAACTCCTCGGCTGTCCTTCCCTCCATCCAATGGAGGTCTGTGTCTTTAGAACCTCAATAAGTAGCCAATTTAGGCACATTTCCACAAAATATACTTTGGTACGGAGCGGCGGATTGCATAACAAATAACAATAATAGCAGAGATAAAAAACAAAAGGTATATTTTTAACATTTTTTTATATAGTTCAGTCATTTATTCATACGAGTATATCAAAATACACGTCAACGTTTTGCTTTTGCTCTATCGTAAAATCAGTAACACATACAACTTAGTATGTACTATGTGTACTATATGCCAAAACTGTATACCAACATATAATAAACACCCACCAAATGGAGGCGTGGCTCCCAAGGACCGCCAATTGTATGAAAAAAAAATGTGTTTGGTACATTCTGTGTTAGTACGGACCCCTCAATATGCGAGTCCAACGCGCACATGGCCGGTTTTTTTGTTATTACTTCCATGTAAGGTTAATTAGAAATTAGAAAATATTTTATAGTTAATTAGAACTAAGAATCTTTTTCTCTCTGAGAGAACAGCAAAGTAAGATTCTAAATGTAACAATGGTGATTAGTAGTACAATGGTATTAGTAGAATCGACTATCTAACTAAAACATCATCATATACCAGTTTCAGGCTTTGGACCAATGGATTTCAAACATAGGGTTTGGAAATGAAATATTTGTTTTTGTACTTACTTATCTTTTTCTTCTCTGTTATTCCTGCCACCACCTCCGCCACCGCCTCCACCAGATCTCTGGTTGTTTTGTCTCCTTTCATTGCCTTGAATATGACAAAAAAGTTAATGAAGATTGTTAATGTCATTATTATAACTTCAAATGACATCTCGACCATAAATATTACCAGTTTCTTCCTTTAGTACAAGCTTTCGTCCTTTCAGTTCATGACGATGCATAACAAACAAGGCTTTTTTCATAGCCTCAGCTGTAGTAAACTCAACTACTCCACATCCTCTAGGTTTGCCATTTTCATCATTGAACAGTTCCACATAAGCCACATCACCAACCTATAATATAAGAGAAAAGGATATATTTTTCCATGAACATTTTAAAGTTGTAACAGCAATAGATACTGGGGCAGGGATGTTTAAATATATTAACAGAAATGCAATTTCTATGATTAACCACAATTGTATAATTCTAATTATTTTATTATAAAAGCTTATTTTAATTGAAACATCCATTTGAACTAAATTCTCCTGATTCAGTAATAAAATATAGCATTAAAACTGCCAATTTTAATTGGAAAATGCGGCAAAAATCTTGTGTAACGCAGTGGCGCATAAAAAAAACTGCAACGTCAGTGGTGTCGCTGGTGTTTTACCGACCGTGAGAGGAATTTGAAGACACCCTTTTTAAAAATGTGTTGACTCCCTGTTTGAAAATTGCGTAAACTCTTTCGGTAAGGTTTATTCAACATCTAGCAAAGAACAGTCACATACACATAGTTCTTTGTTGCGATACTGTAATGCTGCTAATAAAATATAATGGATCGTAAGTTATCGAGCAGTTTAAAGGCCAAACCATATATCTGTTTAGTTTTAATCCCTTTACATCCCTTACTCTGTCTATGACATAGTAAGGGCTGTCCATTGTCAGTTTCAGGAAAAAGGGTAAATATAAAGCCATTTCAAGACAAATGGACTATAAATTCAGGACATATTAAATTATTTTAAATTATTTAAAGAGAAAAGTGCAAGTTCTTCCTGATGTTAAGCAGTAGCCTCTGCCTGCAACTGATGCATTTCATCACATCTTATTGTGGTATCTTCATTAGATCATATTGCTAAACATGGCCAATGTACAGCTGATGCCTTTTCATATTGTGACTTAAGTTTTTTATCATACAAAATCCTTTCTAATAAATCTAAGCCAACAATTCTGCAATTTTAAAGTTATGAATTTGGATAAATTTAAAATGATGCTAAAAATAACTGGTTGTCAATTTAAAAAAGAGTAGAACCGACTTCCAACACTGAAATGAATAAAATAGCTTGTGGAAATGGGAATTAGAGGTCAGTGTTTTGAATCTGCATGATACCAACTTCAACAATTTATTTAATACTCTTCAGTAATGGAAGTTGGTACCTTTTTTAAATATGTTTTAGTTGTGCTTAATGATTACTCCAAACGAATCAGCTGCTTTTATTCCATCTTCCATAAGTGTAGAGATATTCTGCTCTCCAAAGAATTGTGGCACTTTGAAGCAGTGATGGCTCAGTGGCTTATATAAACCTATTTCCTAGTAATTTTTAGTTTTTTTTTTACCAAAATACGAAATTATAATCAAGCTTTATGACATCTGGTGTCACTTTGACATCTGACAAATCTGAAATCTACCTATTTGCTTACATTTTTTAAGATTTGTTTCTATTTTATTTATTATCTTATTATATTATATATTATTGTGAGAAATGTCAAAATTTACAGAAATTGTCTTCGTGATTTATTGATTTATATTGGATATGACAGATGTCAAAATGCCATAAGACAGTTCAAAGCTGTTAAGAGCAATATCTAGGAAACTACACTGACAGCTGTCATCCGAAATAAAGATCTAAACAATGTCTATCATTTTTGTGAATAAATTAGGTGTCTCAAACAAATAGTTCCCGAGATATTGCAGTATTAGTAAGCGCTGTTCCCATGGGGACTGATAGAGGAATAGTGAGTGTTGTTTAGTCCCCTAGGGTACTGTAGTGGAATAGTGAGTGTTGTAAAGTCTCCTGGGGGACTGAAATATGATCATAGTGGAACGAGCGCACACAACTGTACATTTGATACAGATATATTTGACACATTAAAGACCATTGTCTATATATATATTTAAAGATAAATAAAATGTAGTAGGTACTCCAATCATGGGTTGTCTCGAAGAGATTGCTCTAAGTGATAGGAACTCCTATTGTTACACTTAATCATTATTTCTATTTATTAGTATTACATATATATTCATAAAGCGCGCCGCATTCAAAAAAATTCTAATATAAAATAACAAGGTATGTTTTCTATGAACATTTCAATAAGGTTAAAATAAATAAAACCATTATCTGAGAATGATATTTTTCACTACATCCACAATAAAAAACCTTCATACATTAGTTTTCATCAAAAACCAGTAGCCTTTATATCTCCTGATAACATGTACTAAGTGGCTCTGCTGCAGAGCATGCTCCGCAGCACAGCCAGAATCAATGCCTATTCTTTTATTAGTTAATAAACATACAGCAGTAACGGCATATTGTACATAATGTACGTTCGAAGTACATCATTTTAAGATATAATTTAAAGGTATTCACCACAGTGGCTCTGCGGCAGAGCATAACACCTTCCATTGTTACAAAGTTCTTGACAACTGGTTGTGTGACAGTTATGTCAAAAACTGACACTAAAGACTTATATTCAGACTGGTTCAAAAATAGCATTTTGCAATGTTATTTGTAGCTGCTTTCAAAGGTTTCCACGTGAGGAAACATCAAAATGCTATTTTTGCATAAAATTTCCAAAACTGAACACTCAGTGTTATTTTGCTAACAGTAGGCTATATGAACAGCCTATATGTTGTGTATCACAAATTGACCTAAGACATTGACACAATATGCACATATTTTAGCAAAATTAAAAGAAACATAATTTTAAACCTATTTTATGTAAATAATGACTGTGTAAATATAAATATATAAATATAATACTCATATTTTTAACTTTCACAATATATACAATTTTTAAGACATATTAGTAGGTAAAATCTAAATGTTCGAGTGATTAATAACTGAGAAATATGTGCATATGTAAGGTTAATTCTCAATATTTAAAAATGTTTGAATTTTCGCTGCGTGTTTCTGCCTACATTTTCATAGAAAGGTCTTTAAGACCTTATACTTTTTGACCTAGACCAAATATATATGAACCCCAAAATCAATTGGCACAAGCTAAAGTTAAACCAAACCTATTATTTTGGAGTAACGACAATTAGCAAATCTAAGAAACATCATCATCATAGTCATCAGCCGGAAGACGTCCACTGTTGAACAAACGCCTCCCCCATTAAACGCCACAAAGAATGGCTATTAGCCACTTGTAACCACTGGCTACCCGCGACTTTCACGATGTCGTCAGTCCACCTGGTGGGGGACTAAGAAACATATTTATTTACAATTAGCCCCCTTTTTACGGTACCTTATCTTTGAACAAGTCCTTGAGCTCCGTCCATCTGTACTCGTATGGGATGTTTGAAACTAATAATCGTTTGCTTTCCCGATCACCGCGGTCGTTAGATCGTTCGCGCGCGGCGTCAGAAAACCTCGAAGGCCGATCACCACGCCTCGAACGATCCCGCTCTTTTTCCCTCTGACCGTCTTCCATTGCAGCTCAACACTCTAGTAAGTAATCACTACATTTTACAGCGCAACCTACAATGACTGGAAGCAAAATAGCTATAAAATAAGGTTATCAAAACATTAATTTAACAAAACAATCAAAATCAAGAAAAATGCCGACACGCACGGCGAACGTGCGCCAACAGTTACCGAGCGACGCCGATGTTAAATTCCTGTTTCGTCTCGATATACCTATGCGAGTAATATGTACGTAAATAACTTACTTGATTAACAACAGGAAATGCAAGAACAGAATGAATTCACAAGCTATATATTGGTACAGAAACTAATCATACCAAAATTAATGAAAATCACACACACTCACAGTCACGCACGGAGCAGTCACAAAGATCATAGATCAAATAGAATCTACGATACGACAAAGATTACAGAAGGCGACTTTGTAATCTTTGGATTACAGAGTTCTCACAGGACTCAGGCGTATCCAGAGACGCCACAGAAAACGACTAAAACACTGGGTCCCGTTCAGAACCTTGGTTAGAGCGCACTCGGAGTACAACTTTTCTCACGTATGTCACAACTTGATCCTTCCGAAACTTTGCAGGTTGCAGGTTTTAACTACCAATATCTGTTATTAAAAGGTTGTATATTTAACTGACATGACCTTGGCATTGCTTGATGAAAAAAATATAAGCACTCTTTTGTATTTAGCAGTAGTATTTGCTTTTCAAAGATCATAAAACGTCTATATATTTTGCTATTTCCCCAAGTACTAGCCAAAATGCGATATTTGAGGATAGAAAACAACTAGGTCGTTCCGAGCCTTGGAGTAAGTTAATACAACCAAACAACTACACTCTGAAGGTTGGAACGTGACCCTGAGCACGGACTAGAGAACTCAAAACTACTACTCACGAAGAATGCCACTAGCGTACCGCTACAGCGAAAAACAACTAAGTCCTTCGAATGATAAAACCGCTAGGTTTTTCAAATGTACGCTCATCTCTGTAGTGCCCCCTGAAATAATTTAAAGTAGGAATTATGAAGTTTTTAAATTGGTACGCCAACCAAACTTCTTGAGCCCCCGAAAACACAGTTGCAACCATTGATTTCGTACCGAATCTTCGAGAGCTCCAGCAGCTACATTATATATTAGATGAGGGGTAAATAAAAAAGCATGTTAATTTTAACTAAAATCAACTTTATTGGTTTGTAACATAATATGATAAATCTCAAGAAACACAAAATTTAATTGTTATTATCAAATTAACACACTAGCAAAAAAATTGTGGTTGACCTCATCTACTCAAATGCTTCAGAAACGTGTAACCTTTTATTTGTATCAAAAAAGGTGACCAGTTCTTGATTGCAAACTGTTACTTGAGGCTGGTCTACAATCGCACCCAATATACCTAAGGCCATGTAATTTTTCTCATCCACGTCAGATATTGAGGCAGCTAAGTTAAGCCCAACATCAAATCAGTGTGGACGGAAAGAAAAAAGAAAAAAATGGAAGGACATGAAACAAAGATTAAATGTATAATAAAGATATACAGACACCGATAGTTACCAGTAGACTCAGAGACCTCGATACGGTCGGTCAAATTTGATGATATTTTCATCATCATGGAAGGGTCGCTCAACGACCGGCGACGCTCAGCGAATTCTTTCCAGTTCAAGAGCTTAAAAACGTCCTTCGACGCATTCGTTAGCAGTTTCGGAGAAATAACGTCTCCCTGTCTCACGCTTCGTTGCAGTTTGATTGGTTCCGTGCTCATGTCGTGAAATCGAATCGGCATGGTGACGTTTCTATACACTTCTAAACACTTCAGCGCTTCGATGGACCTATAGTTGATTTGGCATCGCTGAAGAGACCGCAGTACGGCCCAGGTTTCGATTGAATCAAAGTCTTTTTCATAGTCTACCAACGCTAAACATAATGGCCGATTATACTCCTCAGTATTCTGTATAATTGTTGTAGACTTCTTAGTAGCTACATTTCGTTAGAACGTATCCTTATTTACTCGATAGAACGTGCAAATGGAACAGTTTGGAAAACAATACAATTAGCAATTAAGTCCCAAAGACTAAAGATCGAGGAATGGGAATAGGTTCTTAACCAAGCACTACATGCAATGAGATCTCTTCTCTGTACTGGCAAATAAAGCTACAAATCAAACTCCTCATAAAAGGATGTTTACACACAATAGAAAATGAAAAAATGGATATTCTATACCAACTTGCCTTCTTACACCCGGTCCTGTTCTCCTTGAAAAACATAACAGACGCAACAAGTATGCTCCTATTGTCGAAAAAGTTGATCTTTTGGAGTCAAACCCAGACTATTCATTTGTTTGGCTGGCTGATGGCCGGGAGACAACCGTTTCAAACAGGCATTTAGATCCACCTGGTTTTGAAGAGGAAGAAGATAGGAGCTCTTCACTACAAGCAGTAGAAACCGAAAGCGACTCATTTGTGTCAGCTGAGGGTGCTTCACCGGATACTCCACTTGCTTTATCAGTACCTGATGCCCGAACTCTAAGCCGAACTACCAGAAATAGAAGTATTCATATTATTTTTATAAAACCTGAAACCAGCTTAAATTACATTTTGGTGCCAAAATATTCCGTCATTTAATAATATTCATATATTCATATTAATTTATTTCATAACCAATATGACATGTAACTATAGTTACATGAATATAGGGGCTAATTTCAATGTAACGTTTAAACATTTATAGAAACATAACACACAAAAATGAATACTTTCCAGTCGGGTTATTTATTTTTTTAAATTATTTATTATTACTTTAGTCTTGTAAAAAACTATTGGATTCAGTGAATTAACTTCAAGAGTAACCTAATAAATGTATTAGGTTACTTTTGAAGTTGATTCTTGTGTAACGGTTAATGTGTTAATTGATTCTGAAGTTTAGAAACAAGTTTGGCTATCCGTTTTCCTAAAGTCGAAAAATCTATTAGTTAATTAATCCAACAGTAAGTTTATTTCGCGTTTTATGTCTGGTGGGCCGGCCCAAAACCTAAGACGGGCCGGATCCGGCCTGCGGGCCGGACGTTGCCCACATATGCTCTACAATAACGGGAAGTTATTCAACTCTTGAAATGCATATAAAAAACTTATCCTCGATACATTTTGCCGCGCTAACACTCACCGATGGAAACTTGCGTAATAACAAATGTCGTAACTACTTTTAAACTACTAATTCTAAGAGTCTTTTATAGTTTAGGTGTATAGATTACATGTAAATTATGATATCAAAAGAAGAAACAAAGTCGTAGGTGAGATAGTTAATGAAAAAAAATATTGCTCATTTATACAGTTTTCCCACCAAAATTTAAAAAAAAACGCGGTTTTTTAATCTCGTTACTATTTTAAAATATTTGGCCTGAAAATCTGTAATAATTCATGAGTAAAGAACCAGAGTAGGTACATAATAATATTAAAAGAACAATCAAAGTTGTAGGTGGAATAGTTTCGGAAAAAATAACTAAATGGCTGTTTCCCGCCATGTTCGTTGTGTGTGCAAACCCTTTTTCCTGTAAAATTTTCCATGAAAAGGTCTACTTTCATTTCTTTGCTTTATATTATTACAATGCATTATATAATGCAATGTATATAAACTTTATTATACATTGCATCAAATAAATCTGATTTAAAAACAACAAATCTCAAAATCTTATGACATTTCGCTATTCGGTCTACTCAAAATAAATTGCGGAAAATATTATTTTTGTATGGTATAAGTGATATATTGATCTATGTGGATATGAGGGTGACAAGTTTAGGTATTGGAAAACGTCTTAGTACTAAAAAAACATGGGGCGCCGAGGGCTGAAATGTTGGACTGCAGCAGCGTACCCTATATGCACGAAGGACTGTCTTGAGGTATATACATTGAAACAGCATTTTATTACAAATTTTATGGTTATCCTTGTCAGAACAGAGACAATGCGACCAGTTAGAGCCTCTCACTTTACCCACTTTTCTGACAATTAACTCGATCTTGTTGTATTTATTACTTGAAGGTCCTTGTTGTTAACCATGGATGTTAACCATCCATGGATAACCGATGTCCATAGATTTTTCTTTACTTTTATGTAATACATATAAGGCGTAAGTTACGTGCCGGACGCCTTGCGTGTAGGTACCTATGTATGTAGTGACCGGGAATGAAACACTGAGTCTATTTCACGGAGCTGTATTCGGAATCACAACACAGTTTATATGGTAGGTACGCACAATGTCCGAAGCTATGGTACGCTCTTAATATTTCATACTGTATGCAAGAAGGAAAACAGTGGTGCGTGCGCGTGAGAGGATGGGGACGCGGAATTCGTGCGTCACGGGTCGCAGCGGATGGTGGACTATCGAAGGGAGCCATGAGGACTCCCTTCCGCGATTGAGATGACCTCTCCCCCGCTCTCCTGCGCATACAGGTGCACGCATGTGTGTGTGCAAGTGGTGGTGCTTGTCGCCACACCACCCACCCACGGAGAAAAGTACCCCCAAATAAAAACAATTAAATTTATAATTAACACTAACTTAAATAGCTACTTTACAATACAGAAAATAGCATGAAATTGTCAAATTCCGACTTAATATTGCTAAAAACGATAACAAATACAATAGGAAAATATTACGAAAACAAACATATTCTAAACATAAAAAAAGTGTTAATGGTAACAAATTAGGTATATATCTATAACATTTACTTGCTACACATCTATAGGCATCTTAAATCGGACATGACGTCCGGCTCGAGTGACATAATTAGGTGATGGTGCCTTAGATATAGACTGTGGATCAGCTTGAGCTGAGGATTTGGAAGGGACCGAGGCTTTTGAGGTGGATGGAGTATGGAGTGAAGTCGGTGGAAGAGGGATCGGTGTTAACGAAGGTTCCCTTTCTATGAAAGCCGGCTTCACCCGGTCCAGGCTAACTTGTACCTCTCGGTTTCCCACGGTTATGCAGATTGTTTTCTCATTCCTTCTAATAACCGGGTGAGGTCCAGTGTAAGGTGGTTTCAGAGACGTCTTAACGGAGTCGTCTCTAAGAAAAACATGTGTGCATGTTGGTAACTCTTTAAATATGAACGGGCGACGTTGCGTATGGTGTGAGCCTGCGACAGGCTTAAGATCGGCCATGTGGTTTCTAAGCTGTGACGAGAAATTATGAATGTCATCCAGAGCGTCATTGCTCGTTGGAGGACTCAAAAATTCGCCAGGAAGTCTTAGAGGCTCACCGTACACGAGTTCGGCAGCTGATGTCTGCAAGTTCTCTTTCAAGGATGCTCTCATACCGAGAAGCACCAAGGGGAGAGCGGTACACCAAGTGCCTCCATGACACATGAGGGCTGCCTTCAGTTGGCGGTGAAGCCTCTCTACCATTCCGTTGGCACATGGGTGGTAGCTCGTTGTTCGTGTGCGTTGCACGGAGGTATATTTCAACAGAGCCTTAAATAGAGCAGACTCAAACTGTCGGCCCTGGTCAGTTGTAATGACGGCAGGGACACCGAACCGAGCAATCCAACCGGTAGTGAATGTTTCTGCCACCTCTTCCGCCGTGATGCCAACCATAGGCCATACTTCTGGCCATCGGGTAAACCTGTCCACAGCCGTTAGACAATACTGGAACCCTTTGCTTGAAGGCATTGGGCCAATGATGTCTACGTGGACGTGACGAAAACGGTTGGTCTGGGAAGTAAATTTACCCACGGGCGTTACAGTGTGTCTTGAAACCTTGCTACGTTGACATGGAAGGCATTCGCGAGCCCATTGCCGACAATCCTTGTCCATAGAAGGCCACACAAATCGGTCAGCCACCAAACGCGCGGAAGCCCGTGCGCCAGGGTGGCTGAGGTTGTGAATTTTATTGAAAAAGCCACGACGGAAGGAAGGTGTCAGAAATGGTCGCGGCTTTCCGTTTGACGTGTCGCAAATGACAGAAATGTGCGAACCAGGAATATATACTTTTTCCAGTTTAAGAGAAGAATTACTGCTAGCGGTTTTAAGTTCCTCGTCTGTTGCTTGTTCCATGGACAACGCTTCGAAACTCTCCTCAAAAGTTATTGCTTCAATCCTTGACATCGCGTCAGCAACCACGTTATCCTCTCCTTTCACGTGTACAACGTCCGTTGTAAATTGGGAGATAAAGGATAACTGGTTGAGCTGCACGGGAGGAAGCTTGTCGCGTCACTGGGTGAATGCGTAGATGAGTGGCTTGTGGTCCGTGTAAATTGTTGCGTGTTGGACCTCGAGCAGATGGCGAAAGTGTTGTACACTTTCGTACACGCCGAGGAGTTCGCGATAATACGCCGGCCACTGGGCTTGTTTGTCCGTCAGCTTTTTACTGAAGAACGCTAAAGGTTGCCACTGGTTGTCAACTTTCTGCTGAAGACAAGATCCGACATGTACTGAAGAGGCGTCCGTGAAGAGTCCCAACTCCGAATTGCTAACAGGATGAGCAAGAAGTGTGGCACTGGCAAGGCTGTCCTTGCATTTCTCGAACGCAAGTTCAAGTTCAGGCGTCCATGGAACTGGCTTCGCACCCTTGAGTTTGGAAGATGCTAATATATTGTTAAGAGGCGCTTGTAGTTCTGCTGCGTTAGGGAGGAATCGGCGATAAAAGTTAGTCATGCCTAGAAACCGGCGAAGACCTTGCACGGTTTTCGGCAAGGGGTAACTCCGCAGGGCTTCGATTCTCTCCGTAGGAGGGCGTGTGCCGTCTTTGTTGATACGGTATCCTAAGAAAGTCACCTCGTCAGCACCTAAGACACATTTAGATGCATTGACTACAACACCGTAGTCCGTCAGGCGCTGGAACAAGGTGCGTAGGTGTTCACAGTGCTCCTTTTCTGTACGTGAGAAAACCAGGACGTCATCTACATACGGATAGCAAAATTCCAGGCCCCTCACGACTTCGTCAATGAAACGCTGGAACGTTTGCCCTGCGTTACGAAGGCCAAAAGTCATGAAAGGGAACTCGTAGAGACCAAATGGCGTGGTAATCGCGGTCTTGCAGATATCAGCCTTATGGACCGGTACCTGTTGGTACGCCTTCACCAAATCAATTTTACTGAAGACGGTAGCCCCAGCAATGTTGTGGGAAAAGTCCGCGATATGCCTGACGGGGTACCGGTCTGGAACGGTCCTAGCGTTCAGAGCCCGGTAATCTCCACAAGGCCTCCAACCCTCCTCTCCTTTTTTCGCCATGTGAAGTGGAGAGGCCCAAGGGCTGTCCGAAGGTCTGGCAGTACCACATTTGACCATATCGTCAAATTCTTTCTTGGCGGTGGTCAGCTTCTGCGGAGCGAGACGGCGTGGACGGCAGGAAATTGGCGGGCCATCGGTTGTTACGATATGATGAACCGTCGTATGTTTCACTTGCCGTGGAAGGCCTGGGGGTCGCGTCAAGTCAGGATATTCCAGGAGAAGCCTAGAATAAGGTGATGTGCTTTCGACAGTCACTGATTTTACGCTGATATGGTTTACCTGGGCCACTGATGCCGGAGTGATGAGTTTGGTGTTTCCATCTATCAGGCGTTTGTGGCGTAGGTCGGGCATTAAGTTGTAAAAACTTAAGAAGTCCGATCCTATAATAGGTGATTCGACATCAGCGATGGTAAAATTCCAGTGGAAATCCCGGCGCAGACCCAAGTTAAGGTGCAGCGAAATGCTGCCATATGTTTGAATAGTGCTGCCGTTCGCTGCAGATAGTTGGTATCCGGAAGTTGAAGTAGCATGACCCTTGGCTAGCTTTTGTGGATAACAACAAAGGTCACTGCCTGTATCTATCAAAAACCGGCGTCCTGTCGTCTTATCTGACACAAATAAGCGGCGGCTACACGTTACATCGGAGCGATCAGTCGCCGCGTCTACTGATCGCCTTTGCTGTTTTCCTGGTTTTTCCACGAACATGGTGCGGTACACTTCAACGCCTTCTTTTTGTAGGTTCGGTGGTACCAACACAGGGTCGGGCGTGATGTAGACCTGGACGAAGATCTCGATGGGTTGTCCATGCGAGACCGTGATCGTGATCTCGAATCAGCACTAAGAGCTTCGACGCATTTCGTCAACTGCTCGACCCGGAGGGCTAGTTGCGACAATTCGGTAGATGGCGTGGCCGTGGACATGGCATGCACCGCAGGTGTAGTAACCTCTAAAATTTTGTCGGCAATGTCAGCAGCCTTCTCCAGGGGCAGATCTTCTTGCGCGGCCAGAATTGCCTGCACGTTACCTGGCAGGCGGCGCATCCACAGTTGACGAATAATGTCGTCGCTTTTAAATTCTGCCCCGGCCAACGAACGAAGTCGGCGCAAAAATTGCGAGGGCTTGCGGTCTCCGATGTCTTCTTCACCGAGAAGCCGCCTTACTCTGTCCTCACTTGAGGCGGATAGCCGTTTTGTCAGTTCTATTTTTAAATGTTGGTAGCAATCTGTGTCCGGCGGGCGTTCTATTATATCTGCTACTTCGCCGGCAATTCTTGAGTCCAACATTGCCACTACGTGGCTGTACTTGGTTCGGTCCTGTTTGATTCCCGCTATTTCGAACTGTGCTTCCACTTGGCCAAACCACACGGTGGGTTTGTCGGCCCAGAAAGCAGGCAGCTTGACGGAAACTGCCATGGTTCGTCTGTCCTGGCTGTCCTGAAGCTGCCTAAGCTGATCTTGGAGCAGCTTGATCTGTTCCTCGGATGTGGCCATCATAGAAGAGGCAACGGAAGTAAGGAGCAGAAATGGGAAATGGTGTACACTTAAATGTCAATATAAACAAAACAGTACAGATTCTTAAACGATAGAACAACTAAAACAATTATTTAAAACACATAAACAAACGATAAAATAATAGCACAATATTAATAATTATGTAAAAAGATAAAAAATAAATATATGCACAAACAACAAATAAAAAATAATAGATGCCACCTAATATAAATACTTGGTAAGCAAAGAATTTGTACACAATTTTACTTTACTAAGGTATCCACAAATAGTAAGTCAGTTGCAAAACGATCGCGAGAGCAATATTCTCGTTGACTGTATCAGTACAACCCACTGATAAGAAAAATAACTAAGTATTTCTATATCAGTAAGACGTAGTTTGAGTGACAACTGAACATAAGTTAATGGATAATAACTATGAGCAAAAGTAAAATACCAATTTACAAAATCTACCTTAATCTTAAAATTATTGATTTCGAAAATCTACCAAATTGCGTGTGACGCGTTTAACGTAAACAATAGAGACGACTTTTTATAATACAACGCTGGTAAGTGTTTTTCGTCACGTATGCATAACTATAAAAGTCTTATTGTTTTAATAACGGCCCGGCAAGTGCGTAAGTGTTCAGAAAGTCTATCGAAAACACAGCACGGCAAGGTGTTTGGTATTATTTACAAAGTTCGTTGATGAAATATGTAGGTACGTGTTTACGTTATATAAGTGTAGAGTAGATTTGGAGTTCGCTCACCGGGATTGAAGTAGGCATACCGCAACACAAAAGTCGATTATGTACGTCAGCGCTCCTGTCGACGGGGTTGCAAGTTATTGCAATCCGTAGTGGTTGCTGCTACGGTGGAGGCGAGTTGTGACGTAACCGGCTTGTCCCGTGTCACGTTTTGACGACGTGGTGTGTGTTACTCGGTGGGCGGCGGGCGACGTGGGACAGCGCGGGCGCGGCGGTGACGGCGACCATTATCGAGTAGCGGAAACAGGTACATAGGTACACGCTTCGCGCTTGTTGAATTCGCTCGAGACTGGAACGTAGTGGCTGCGCGTGCGCGTGTCACGTACCTATGCTCGGTCGGCGGGTGCTCGAAACTAATACGATTACGTGATGTTTATGTTTCGGATATCACCACGCACTTTCAGCGATGCCGGTAGGTAGGGTAAATGCCAATGTTCGCGTTGCGACGTTTGTGTAGATTTTGATTGTAATAGATATTTCACTGCACTAGTCCACTGTTTTTGACGAACGGATAGCTACGTTCGCGTGTTGTGTGTCGGAAAAGGTCACCAATAAGGCGTAATGTTACGTGCCGGACGCCTTGCGTGTAGGTACCTATGTATGTAGTGACCGGGAATGAAACACTGAGTCTATTTCACGGAGCTGTATTCGGAATCACAACACAGTTTATATGGTAGGTACGCACAATGTCCGAAGCTATGGTACGCTCTTAATATTTCATACTGTATGCAAGAAGGAAAACAGTGGTGCGTGCGCGTGAGAGGATGGGGACGCGGAATTCGTGCGTCACGGGTCGCAGCGGATGGTGGACTATCGAAGGGAGCCATGAGGACTCCCTTCCGCGATTGAGATGACCTCTCCCCCGCTCTCCTGCGCATACAGGTGCACGCATGTGTGTGTGCAAGTGGTGGTGCTTGTCGCCACACATACTAATCGTCCCGCGAAACTAAATCAATAATTCTTTGGTGTATGTAAATTCATATTACTAATATTTGTATTTGACTCATAGGGTGCATACCATTTGAAGTTAGATTCGCTAAAAACGATCACACTCCCAAAAAGTTGTTCCACATGGGTCTTGGCGTTATTTTCGCCATAAACGCTATGAGGCTACTGGAACAGTTTGAATTCCCTACATCTAATGTCAAAAGTGACAGAAGTGGCAAATTTTAGTGGCATTCTTAGCGTTCTTATCCTAAATGGAACAGGGGATGACAGTTACAAACGATCACAGTGATCACAACCACAGACTCAGAATGTGATCAAAATTATCGAAATTAACGTTCTTAGCGACAAATGGAGCATACCCATATTAGCCTCATGTACCACAGATTATGACCCCACGTCTAAGGGAACAAACTGCCAAAGAACGCCATCTAACGTAATTTTATACGCGAAATTTCTGCAGTAGTGACATGACATGACACAACAGCCTATACCTAGGTGTTTTTTTGATTGTATTTCATTTCATCATAAATATTTTTCGCTAACCAACCATGCAGGGGGCAGCCTGCTTTCGAGTTTTAATGAAATAGTTAGTATATTTTAATCTGCCGACCATGGACCAGGGCAAATCTAATTCACCGAGATTATTCGTGTGCACGGTAATAGAAAACAAAGATGAAGTTGAAGAGGTAGGTAACTAATTTTGTAGTTTCCCAACAAAAGAATTGCTTTAGTCGGCCATGTCAATCGTTTCTACGACGTTGGCGCGGCGCGAAATTTGATTTTTGAAAAGGTACCATTGTGATAAAAGTTTTTCTGTTTGCATTACAGAGATATGAGAGAGCTTATAACTATTTTCAAACGCTTGTAGCCGACTGTAGTGAAAAAGAGGCTCACGACGCGTTAAACAATGCCGTTTGCAAGAATCATGAAGACGTGTCTCTTGGCATGCTGATGTCCATACTTACAGAACCTCATAATGCTACAAAATGCTATAGAGATCTTACTTTAGTTACCAGAGATGGGTTAACATGCGTTCTTAATAACCTATCCAATTTAATTCTAGAAAGGTACTTAAAGTTTGCGGATACCACCAGAAACCAATTACTATGGTTAGTGAAGGAGATGATAAGGAATGCAGTTACTGGAGTAGACAGTGTCTGTTGGAATTTGATGCGGTATGCATCAGGAGGTGATATTACTCCCAAGAACATAATTCTTGTTGAATCTCTTCTGGATATATATATTGAGAATCGAACCTGGCTAGACAAATTTCCAATGCTCATATGCATGGTTGTTTACACATATTTAAGATTAATAGAGGACCACAATATTCCACAACTTATGAATCTAAGGCAGAAAGAAGTTAATTTTGTTATTACTCTTATTAGAGAAAGGTTTTCTGATGCTTTGACTCTCGGGAGAGATTTAGTCAGACTGCTGCAAAATGTTGCTCGAATCCCTGAATTCAATCAGTTATGGCAAGATATGTTGACAAACCCAAAGTCACTTTCACCAACTTTTACAAGTGTTCTACAACTGTTACAAACAAGAACATCTCGCAGATATTTGCAATCAAGATTAACTCCCGATATGGAGAGAAAACTAGTATTCCTCACATCACATGTCAGATTTGGGCACCATAAAAAATACCAAGAATGGTTTCAAAGACAGTATCTTGCAACTCCCGAGTCTCAGTCTCTAAGGAGTGATATGATTCGGTTCATTGTTGGTGTTATTCATCCAACTAATGAACAACTTTGTTCTGACATCATTCCAAGATGGGCTGTTATTGGTTGGCTCCTTACAACATGTACATCAAATGTAGCTGCATCTAATGCCAAATTAGCTCTTTTCTATGATTGGTTAATTTATGACCCAGAAAAAGACAATATAATGAACATAGAACCTGCTATACTTGTCATGCATCACTCTATGAGATCACACCCAGCTGTTACAGCCACATTGCTTGATTTTCTTTGTCGTATCATTCCACATTTTTATCCACCATTTGCAGAAAAAGTTAGACAAGGGATATACAACTCTCTCCAGCAAATTATCGAAAAAAGAGTATTACCTAATTTGCAACCTTTATTTGACTCACCTAAATTAGATAGAGAATTACGCACAACTGTCAGGGATACTTTTAAAGAATTCTGTACCAATGGGAATGGTGACGGGGTTTCAGGTATTAGAGAAGATGGCAATGATGATATCCCAAGGCATGGTGCTCCTGATGAACCAGCATTTTCGGATGATGAGGATGAGGTTCCTCCTGCAATTACAACAGGTCAAGAGGATACTGATGATGATGATCTTCCACTTTCAGAAGTACGTGCAAGAGAACGCCCTGAACTTGCTGCTGCTTTGCCACTTCTTTTGCGGCCACTAGCAGAGACACTTCTCGATGAACGTACATCCGCTGCTGCAACGGCTTTACTCAATGCTTGTAGTGCACCTATGCCTACTGCCGTTGCTCTTGCCGATCTGTTCGTTGCTGCTGTCCAGGACTTACCGCCCCTACGAATAAGTCGCAACCCTACTCCGGCGGAATTGGATGCTGCTATTAACACCCCATTATTCTCAATGTTTACATACCTCACTGGCAGTGGAAGCGAAGCGGAAGTTAGAAAAAAACTGGTATTAGAAACATTTAAAGAAATCCAAAATCAAAACTCTCTGTCATGCGTCGGGTTTTATTTATTATTTTATCTTAAGGTATGCTTTGAGAGAGATAGAAGAGTGGAACGCGATGCTTCTAAAAAGAAAAACGTAAGGTTCAAATCTGAAATATACAAAGATTATTGTGGTCATTTAGAGATGAAAATTGCAGAAAGTTTAGCGAATGACTTTGAAAAGTGTCAGGAAAGTGATGCAAACTTATTGGTGTGGTTGATACCAGATGTTTACAGGGAATTCAAGGATCAAGCCCAGAATCATATCAGACTTCTACATGCCATTGTATCCACATTGGATTCAGGGCAATTGCAGCGACTGGTGTGTCTAACCCTACAAGGAAGTTTGATGATGTTTAAATCTGATGAGTTCACGAGTATGCTCCTGACCAGTTTAACTTGGGAGACTTTTGAACAATACTGCCTGTGGCAATTACTGCTCGCTCACGATATTTCTGTAGAAGATGTCATTACACTCATTCCGAAACTGTCTTATAAAGACAATGCCGAAGCCCTAACGGCGATAATATTGATGTTAAAGCAAGAGAAACCTACTGCTGAAGTGGTACGGCAAATATTCTGCAGACCTGTGGATAATGACGACACTTTTGTTGTTTCGTCTTTAATGTACTGGTGCCAGGATTATGAAGACAAACTTGGCGATTTAGTAGCTGTTCTGTTAAGCACGCGGTACCCAGGTACCAGTCCTAATAAGAGAAAACGCCCCGGAAAGCACAGTATTTCGCCAAATGCACCACCATCCGCCGAATTGGTATGTTTCCAGAATGCTGTTTTTGGTTTCAACATAATAATTTTTTTTGCTAATTTTTATTTAATGTGTTCTTAGTACCTAGATATTGCATTCTTTTTATAGGTGTTAGGTCATTTGGAGCAGTGGAGAGTAAGATGCGAGGAACAAGATGACATGTCAATTTTCAACATGGAATGTATGCAGAAGGCATTACAACAAGCACAGTCGAATAGTAGTGATAGTTTAAGGGTAAGTTTGCATACTGAGTCATATAAATAAACTAAATACCTATAAAATTATCATCACAATTTTCCTACTTATTATAGTATCAGTAAAATTTATTTCAGTAACAAAACATATAGTAAAACTTACGGTGGCTCTGATTTGCTAAATTGTTACATAGCAGTGATATTTGGAGGTCAAAATGTAAAAAAACTCATATTTTCACCCCACAAGCAAATCTCCGTGGAAGTGCTTTTTTATCCGTTAGCGTGAAAAAGGTTTTTGAAATTAGAACTTCTCTAAGTTCTACAATTATGAATGTACTCTCAATATTACTAATTTAAGTAATTTTACTTGTAATTTATACCATACATTAACGCAAATTAACTGCATTATTTTAGCTGTTTTTCTTGCATCTAGCATTTTCCTCTCTGTATTGAGGTGAAAAATTGTGTGTCGCGCTCGGCAGCACAGTTATTTTGCGTCTTTGAAACCTTGGGTACGCTCGGGTTTCTATATTTTGAACCACTCGCTCACGGTTCAATCCTAGAGTCCTTCGCTTCCTCAGGCTTCAATATACTCGAGCCAAATAACAACTTTGCACCCTTGCATTACAAATAACTATTTCTGAGGGTATGTATATTTTTAATTACAGAGACAGTATGCCGATTTATTTTCACTAGCATGGGAAGACGAGTTGCCGATTTCAAGAAGAGCAAGAAAATTAGTTTCGAATTCACTGCCAATCAGCCAGAACTTACATTCTTCAAATGAAGACAGTGAGGTAAATAACTCATCTATATTTTCAATACAATTTATTTAAAAGAACAATCCAACATGTCAAACAAATTTAAATGTTACGTAAATGATTTTAGTCCTTCACGTGAATGCAATAGAATTCCATAAAAAACTAGTTTCTAATGTACTTCTCATAATGCCCGTCAAACAAAAATAGGTACTCATAATGACAATATAATGCCCAACTCCCACCTCTTGGAAGACAAACGTAATTATTTCAAGCCTTAAATATATAATTAATAGATTCGTACTATGCCATGAAACAATAGTGTTTTTACAGTGCTACCTACCTCTGTCGCACAAATAAGATGAATATATGCGTGCAGCCGGCTCTCACGTTAAAATTAAAAAAAGAGTTTAATGATATTTGGTAGTGCGAAATAAAATTGAAAATTTGGTTAAAATATTCTGAATTAAAGGTCAGGGTGGACAGAACTCCTCGGCGCCGGGCGCTTTTGCGGCATGGCGCCCCGTGCCTTTGTATTCCACGGCGTAGCGCAAAAATATGCGGCGTACTTATTTAGATCAGTCTCATTGTAACCCTTAAAAACAAGAAATCAACTTCTTTTTTTAATATATTATGTTGAAGTTTCTTCTGTAAATGTTCTTGGGGAGTTATGTCATTCACAAGCTTTTCTTGCATGATAACGCTCTGAATCTTTCCTTTTTATCACTTCAACCTTTACGGAGTTGTTTTTTCGTTGTTCACGACAGCACCGCTACCTCTCAGCTGCTGGCAAAGCCATCACTGGGTAGTCATAGCTATAACGAAATACAACACTTAAAAAACAAAGCATTATTCCTTAAAAAACACTATAAAGTTCAAATTTTATATAAAAGCTACCATTCCATCACATAATTTACCACTCCGTCACACCTGGCGTTACTGAAGTGTAATGTGATGGAGGTGTAAAATATTATTGAATACGATTATCAATATTTTATTGATCAACGAATCAAAAAACTTGGCTGCCCAAACCCAAGATTCACAAAATGGTAATGGATCTATAAAATGTTGCAAATCAAAAATTAAATTTTCAACGAGAAACTTACGTGACAGAGCAGACGCCGAATTACAACACGCACCTCCTGCGTTCACTTTCGGGCAGCTGGTTCGGTCGGCGAAGGCGCAGGGATATTGAAGGCGGCTTGAAGGACGTGCGGGGCGTGTGCCCATACCGTCCGCACATGGTTTATAGACAAAAGTAGACAAAAAATGTGTGCTAGCCTAGTTCATATTAGCACTTTTTTGAAGCAGTGATGGCTCAGTGGCATTGGCTATGGACTGCCGCGCAGCAGGTTCATGGTTTGAATCCCGCCCAGAGCTTGAGCTTCACCGTATGGTGGAAGGGCATTTTGCGAATGCCCGCCTGGCTAGCGACCACCCTCAAGTAGAAAATCTGTCGCCAAGCACCTAACTGTGTGTTCTGGCAGCAGTCCTTGAGAGCCAGTAAAATTACAGGCACATGAGACCTAACAACTGTAAGTCTCAGTGTGACGGGCGTAGTGCCTCTCTTAGAATTGCGTCTGTTATAGGCAGAGGTTAGTCCACTTAACATCAGGTGGGGCTCGGGCTTGTTCCGTCACAATAACATACAAAAAAAAATTGACATTTTCCTATCTTGATATAGTCATTGACAGTAAGTAGCAAGGGTCAATAAAAAGCGTGAAAATATTTTTTACCTAAAAATGGAACCAACTTCAACACTCAAAAGTGTGAAATAACTTGTTGAAGTCGGTACCGTGCGCATAATATTGTTATAATAGGTACTTTGAACTATCATGGTACCAACTTCAGCACGTTATTTCACACTTTTGAGTGTTGAAGTCGGTTCCATTTCTATGATAGATGAAGATTTTTCGTTGTTTGTTTGATTCACTAAAATGCAAAGAAATTATATTGATAAAAGTAATCGTTGCTTCCGTAGGCTTGGACTTTCTCTTTTAATTAACCTTATTTACAAAATAATGACTATTGTGGATGTTTGTATGTCCTTTATTTACTCAAAATAATTGTTACCAATAGATACTATACAATACTATTTTGAGTAAATGAGCGTGGATGTTGATAAAAAGTGTATAATCTCATAATATTGATTTGATATCTTCTTTAAATTGTGTTTATAATTCTTTAATTCTAACCAAAACATTCTGTCCACAGGAAGAAGAGATCGTAAAGCCGAAACAAGCCAAACGTCGAAAGAAGGCTATATCGGATAGTGATTGAATTTTTGTCTTAAAAAAAACGGAACGTAATTTTAAACACCAAAGTGCAACTCTACCTTACAATAAATATTAGCGCGCGGGAAAACATCTATCGTTACCTAATATTACACGGGTGCAATTCCAAGAAGTGTACCTTTTAACACATAATGTGTGCGTTGGTTGGTATTTGTAAATTTAGCTTAAATGAAATCACATGGTTTTCTGGAATGATTTTACGTAGCAAATCCTGAAAATCATGTCACAGTAGTTATAAAACGGTGGTTCAACGAGTTATAACAATGAATTTGTTAATTTTTCAGATATTTATTCTAATAGGCGATTGGAACGCCGTTGAACCATCGTGATAATAGCATGATTTGACTAAGAACAGAGTATTCGTACTTGCTCAGCTCAAATTAACTGTTACAATATACGAATTAGTTAAGGATGTGTCTACAACTACATAGATGCCCTACGAAGCATGTGGAGTAGGTACTATGTAGTTATACAAAAAAATTCAATTTGAAAAAGGCAACCCTATCTGTGCCACGAAGCTTGATTCACACTGAGGCAGAGTCGAAGCACGACATCGTAGGGGTGTCGCACATTCAAAAATATTATGTAGGTATTGCTTTCTTTCTCCACTACTTGCGCATATAAGCGCAACAGTGCGTATCCCAACGTCCGAACACGAGTGGGTCAACCTGGTGTGCCTTGCCTATAGGCGCCACCGGCAGATGTATGCGACTGTTGTAGGAATTGTAGATGTTCTACGACCCATATATATGTATTGCCCGATCCGAACTCCAGAGGATGCGAGGACGCCTCCCCATCGCTCCGAGGTTTGTTTTTTGACCGGAGTCAAATGACGCGAGCCTGGAGGCAAGCATGTCAACCACACTCTCTATCTCTACCGTGGTGCGACGACGAGGAAGACCCTTCTTCTTCCTCATCTGGTGGTGGTGTAAAATGCGGTGTATTTGTTTATGCCTGGTATTTTAGCCTTTGACTATCTCACCTGATGGTAAGTGATAATGTGGTCGAAGATGTTGTTCAGGCTAATCTAGAATTACTGGCACACCGTTAGGTGCTTGGCGACAGATTTTCTACTTAAGGGTAGTAGGTAGCCAGGCGGGCCCAGAGTCTCCACGAGGAGCACTAGCAATAGTGGATCTGAAATTATAGATCTATTGTAAAATACCAAGTCGTTCTTGGGCGGTCAACCTACCAATATGTTTTTATATGAACTGTTGGACAACTGAAACTTGCAAATGGAACACCTGAAACTTGCAACTGTTTCCCCGAAAGATTTTTACAGTGGAACACTCGGGTATTTTATTAAGATTTTAATATTGTTGTTTGCTATAACGCCTGCTTGGCGAAGTACATTACAAAATTACAAATTCACGAGAGAAAGAATTATAGTCATGTGCGGGATTCCATCCCGATACGATGGTTGAGTTATGAGCCATTGTGTCATGTTAGCTCAATTGGTTAGAGCATACCCCGGCTAAAGGGGTGGATCGACGCGGGTTCGAATCCCGCACATGACGATTTTTTTTTCTCTCGTAAATTTGCATTTTTTTAAGGTGTTCCACAGACTCGCAATTTTCTAGTATTCGATTGTACAGTTAAGTCCTTCTTATATTACGATACTCACAGATGACGTTACTTTACACTGATATAGATAGCAGTAATCTTATTTTTTTTGCTACTAAGTAGATGTCCGTACATGAATTACGCAACTCAAAAATCCAGCATTTTTTAGTACATGCGTTAGTAGATTAACGTTACTTTTGTTTTATCAGTTCGAGTGATACTGGTAACGAAAAAACGCAGGCCAACTTTCTCTTTTATAGAAATGAAAAACATCAATGAAAAAAAACAAAAAATAGTAGATTCATCCATATATTGAATGCAACAAATAGTTGTAGTGCTTATGTTACTGTACAGGAAATGCTGCATCTTTCTACACATTTCTTAAATACATTTCATTATAACATTTAATCTACATATTATAGACAGTCCTAAGCCTGAAAAGTATGAAAGAAAGTTATTTATGTTAATTCGTTAGAGCATACCCCGGCTAAAGGGGTGGATGGACGCGGGTTCGAATCCCGCGCATAACTCAAATCTTTCCTATCGTTCTTTTAACCATCGTATTGGGATGGAGCGACATATATAGTACAACTTTCGCTTTACTACAAACAAAAACCAATTTGGCAATCGGTTTTATACATGTAAATGATGACGTAACCTTATAATTTTAATATTGTTATGTTTGCAATAACGCCTGCTATGCGAATTACAGTACCTATATTTGTAATTTTGTAATGTAATCCGCATAGCAGGCGTTATTGCAAACATCACAATATTATAATTTTAAACGGTATGCACGTAATATTCTATTTTTTAACAGGATGTCAGTCCAAAGACAGGATAGCGGTGTATGTCATATAGCACCAAAAATCAGACTGCGCTAGATCACAGTTACACTGTTTTAATACTTTAAAAACAAGCTTTTAAGCAGTGATGGCTCAGTGGCATTGGCTATGGACTGCCGCGCAGCGGGTCCATGGGTTCGAATCCCGCCGCGGGCTTGACCTTCACTGCACGGTGGAAGGGCATTTTGCGAATGCCCGCCTGGCTAGCGACCACCCTCAAGTAGAAAATCTGCCGCCAAGCGCCTAACGGTGTTCCGGCAGCAGTCCTTAAGAGCCAGTGAAATTACAGGCACATGAGACATAACAACTATGTCTCAAGGTGACGGGCTGCACTGCGTCTTCACCTTGTTCGTGATTCGTGACTTGAGACGAAATGCATCTGTTATAGGGAGAGGTTAGTCCGCTTAACATCAAGTGGGCCTCGAGCTTGTTACGACACAATAAAATTTAAAAGAATAAAAACTACTGCTTTGTATTGCTAAGAAAAGAGCATGCTTTCACAATAACATTAAAACAATAGCAAGATGTTGTCATATAGCAGATTTGAACATCACTGATGTCGCCGTCGTGAGTATCATAATGTAAGAAGCGTATTCCCTCTAGACTAAGCCTAGAGTGTGAATCGAGTCCGAGTTTTATCGTAATTACCCTAATACATGAGTATATTATATCAAATTTGTTTAAACTGTATGATATTGTTCTAAGCCATTTACATGCACTGTACATTATAGCACTGGTAGAAAGTTTGTAATTTAATGTAGGTATCATATTGTTGTACAGATTTACCCCATTCAGTGGAGAATTTATGCTAAGGAATGAGACCAAGATTTTATTGAAAGGAAAACTATATTGTATTGTATTGATGCAATTTTCGACATTTTACATTAGGATCAATAAAGTATTCCCCATTATTTATTGCTTTCATTTACTTTATCATATTTTGATTTGTGTACAATGAAACAAATTAATGTATTGAATCAGAGAAGGTATATTTTTAAAACGAAGATATAGATATAACAAATCAATATTTCAGGATAAGAATAATAATACTTTAAGTACAAAAGTGACATATAAACTGATTAAATCTTCAGGATGATAAGAAAACTTTTATTACAAACCTTTCATGAAAAACTTCCTAATTCTAAGATATAGAAAAATCTTGTACATTACGGTACAAGTAAACACACGTACAAGTAATGATATTCAATGCGGCAAATTATTAAATGCATGATAAGAAACAAATGTTTTTTGACTTCACCAAGATTTACCTGCTCCTCTCATTGAGTCTAAAACAATACTGAATCATTTGTGTGATATTATATATGCTGTAGTGCTGTTTGCCTGTATCCTTTTATTGACTTATTTTTATACAGAAGATAAATTAATATTGAATACAATTTTATGTACATATTATTTACAATTATAAATTCGAAATTTGTTTTTCAATTTGGTCAATCAACATACTTTGCCTGAAAATTAAAAACACTGTATGAATAAACTGAAGTCTAGTACTCCGTAAAGGCTCACAGACGTCGAATTCTATAGTATTACTTTATTAACGCTGTTATCTTTTATCTATTCTTGCTTTTATAGGTATTCTTATGTTTCTCTTTTATATTATGCTTATTTCATTTACAAATAATTAGAGCACACAATTTTTGACCCGAGCGGGAACGCTTCCCGCCTATTTTGTGCTCTAATTATTTGTAAATGTCATCTCAGTTAAGCACGCGTTAGTGTTTGTAATTATATACTTATTTGTTTGTGTAGTTGGTCAACTTCAACATTCACTTAGTACTGCATATTTATGAATCATGCAATGCATATATGAAATACATTATTTTTATCTATTTTTCCTCTTATACCTAGTCCGGCCATAAGTTCTGTTACAAATGATAATACTATTATTGTTTATGAAGTAATGTTATATTACTAAAATTTATATGTACTTATTAAATAAAGTCTGAGCAAAAAATTAAGATAATATTCTATTCGAAATGGCTACATTTGGCTTTAATACAGGCCTAATAAGTTGGCATCGTCAGGACCACTATGTCCTAGTTATGAATGAAATTCTATTGTTATCATTATCGCCGATGCCAATGGGTTAATCTGTCTGGCCACGAATCTATATATTTCTCACTGTTTCCATGGACAATTTCGCCACTGCTTGCTCTAGAGATGTTTTAAGAGACTCAATGTCGCTGTGTCTTTAAGAACAAGTCATGTCCACTAAAACTGACCATAATTTATAGTCTAAAGGGTTGAGGTTTCGGCTAGATGAGGGCCAGTCTTCAGCTCTTAAAAAGTCCGGAACGTTGGTTTCAAGCCAGGCTTGGCTAGTTCGTGAGTTGTGACCAGGTGCAGAGTCATGCTCGAAAATCCACGGTAAATTTTTAATAAGTGTATTCCTGAGAGATAACACAATCCAAGACTGTCTGTGGGTACATTTTGGCTGAAGTTATCACTCCTTTTTCATAAAAATTTAGCTTTGTGACGCCTTGATAAAACTCGCCCAACCAAACCATCACTGACGCAGGGTGGTGACCACGTTGTACCTTTCCGATCAGTTGAGCAGCTTCTTTAGAACTGTTATCGTACACTTTATCATTTTGCTTAGTGTAGTGCTTTACAATCGTAAAAAAATTCGTAGGTAATGAGGATATTTCTGTGCCTTTCACCTGCGTATTGCGACAGAAAGCGTTTTTATCGATCCGATCTCCTTAATTGTAATTATTGATTTAGGGCATGTCCAGTATATCGACGATAAGTGCCGAGCTTCAGGTCTTGTTTTATAATACTCGACAGTCTTAGCGGGAATCTTCATTAACGATTTTTTGCTTCCTAATGGGATTTCGACGTATTCTGGCTTTAACAGCCTTTGTAGTTCCAACAGCACGCGGCCGCCCTGATCTTTTATGATATTCGACAGAGGAAGTGTTGTTGTATCTTTTGATAGTACGATATCGGAACATATGGCTGATATCGAGCTTTGAAAAGTCTGGAATATGACCGAGGACTGCTCCATCTCCACTTTGTGTAATACTATCACTGCAACCCTATTCACTTTAACGACCCATTCCATATTGTAATTAGATAATGAACACGAAAAATATAATATGGCTCGAAATCAAAAGAAATTTTTTAAAATAATAACCGGGTTCCAGATTCAAAACATAAAATAGTAGAAAAAAATAAGTTTTTATGAAACAGTATTTATGGCCGGACTAGTTAGGCATGCTTATGTTTTTTTTTTCAGTTTTTATGAGTGTAGATGTTGTTGGTCAAGGACGGATGTGGATCTTTAAAGTAAGTAGTTCCATAGATTATGTGATGTTTTATATGGAGAATCTGTCTGTTACGCGCTTAGTTCATAAATTAGGTCTTCTAACCTTATAATGACCAAAACTATAATTTTACTTATTGAGTGTGCCTCTGTAAAGTTTATTTACCTAATATTTAGTAAATATTAATGTGAAGTTTGAGCATTATCTTGGAATACCGCCGAATATATTACAAAACCTTGATCACATCAACATTAGAAACGGAATATTTACACTTCTAACCTACTCTTCGCGGTTTTGCGCCAGCTGACGTTTATGCACACACACAGATACCTCGTAATTCGTTATCGACACACAATAATGTGTTTTTTCGATAATTTTAATAAAACTAATCTATAACTTAACCAATATTTCGTTTCTAATATTGAGCAGATAATGGAACAATAGAAAAGGCAAACATTTAGGTATGGTTGGAATAATTTTCAATTGTCTTTTACCGATTCATTAATTAATTACACCCCTTAAAATGATTCCCACATACCAGTCGTAAACATACTATGCAAAATAATATATAGTTTTTTGGAAACAAAACTTCTTTCTTAAAACTATATTTTCCCTTGCTTATATCTTTGTCGTGCTTGCGCTTTGCTGTATTTTGTCTTTTTCTCTGGCATGGATTCTTTATCATCGGATTCATTGTTGACACCTGAAACAATTATTGTAAATAATTTCACCAAGTGTCAAGCTAATAGTCCTAGCTAACCACAGCTTGACACTTATTATAGGAAGTCAATTATACCTATATATACCATATAAATGTCTGGCAGTACGAGATTCGCCGTAACTGGTCAATGATAATGATAATTTATTTGCAAGAAATATGGTACAATAAAGGTCTTAGTTTGTAATAAGATTGTCCTAGCATACTTCATCAATCTGACATCTAAATATATTTTGTTCTTAATTGCTTCTAATAAATATTAAATGAAACAAGTTCATTAACGTCATAATAAAAAGAAAACCGATAACATAATCGGTATTATATTCCAATATCATTCTAGCATTATAATCGTAATAAAAATAGTTTTTTTTATATTAAAATGGTATTAATACTACAAAATTTAAAGAATAATTCATAAATTTTCATATCAATAATACTATAACAATCTTATGTATAACTTCTCTCAATAACAAAATAAAAATAATATTTAGTTTCAATTAATTAAAATTTGGCATTTTATTATACTTAACTCTCGTTTAAAGGAGGGTAGTGAGAGATTCGTTATTATTTATTATACATTTTTACATACATCGAGAAACAACTACTTCTGTATGATTGTGTCCTGATTTGTATTGGAATTCTCATTCGATCGGGGTAACGTGAATTAAAATTAGAATATGTGCAAGACTCAAATAAATATGGGCGTGTTTTTACAAACAGACACACATTCCAGATATACATACTGGGAACAGTGAGCTACTGTAGATCCTTAAGGTTGAACTGGCCGGTCGCTTGTCCATACAAACGCCGTAGGGTGATCACTCCTATATTTGAGATTGTAGGTCCAGAATTAAGCATAATACCGATTGATCTCGTCATTATCTAGGCTTGTATGATGCCGAAATTTTAAAAAGATAATTAAGTGGAAAGTTATGTGCCTCGAAAATGTTTCGAAGCTCATAACTCTCAAGTTAATTAACATATTAAAATTTCGGCATCATACAAGCCTAGATAATGACGAGATCAATCGGTATTATATCGGCTTTTTTTTGGACCTAAATCTTCAAATAAGGGCAATCAACCTACGACGTTTGTATGGAGAACGGGCCGGCCAGTTTACCCTTAAGAAGAGGTCTGCATGAGATCCAAAAAGGTACATTACAGACAGAACGCAGGCATTGCTTCTTACCCCACAGCTAAATGCCATAATTGAGAATTGACGATACGTAACCATGGTAGCCTGTAAGGCTAGGTTATACTGCTTTGTTTACGGTCTGCCCCAGTCGCCACAAGAAAAGCTATACATTTTTGCGCATGATTTTTGGATGTGTGGTTCCCATGAGCATCGTTGATCAAATACAAAACCTAGAAAAGTTACCTCACTTAATTCACTTAGAGGTGTACCATCAATGTTTAAATTGAGTGTTTTACAGGATGAAATTTTATTACTATTTAATTCGGTATTTTTTAAGTTTACTGTCAGTTTATTTGATTCTAACCAGTTTATAAATTGTGACAATAGTGTCTCAACTGAGGATCTTCTTGGTATCCAATAGTCGAATGGTACCCACATCTGTAGTATAAGGCCTTAGGAAAGTATAGAGAAGAGCTCCCCGTCTCTCTCCATTAATCAAAGACTTTTAAAGAGTCTTGCACACGATAAGCTTTAATCGTACCGGATTACCCGCTGTCTTATGTTCTTGGATTTCCGATTTTTATAGGGAAAGATTGATAGGAATAGTCCTTGTAGATTTTTTTAGTTCAACAATTGGTGCAATAAAGCTCTCGATGACAGCTTGGAAAACACTACGTTACATGTTTAGCGACAGATTTTCTACTAAACTTTGCTAGCCAGGCGAGAATTTGGATTAAACATTGAGATGCAAAATAGTTGGGAGTCCTGTGGAAAGTGCGGAGGTATTTCACATCGGAATACCTTCTTTACTTGCATCAAGCTCTAGCCCATGTTTACATAGAATATTGTAACCATATCCGGGACGTCTCTTTACCAACTCGCAAGCCTTGGCTCTATTGATATCGAGCAAAGAACCTTATTGCCGATTTATGTTAATGGACGATAGACTACACTTTAGAGCCCCAACTTTCAAAAAATCCCTCGAAGCGCTTTCCCAAGCGAATCATTAACATTCACCAATAGATATATAAGGGTGTGAATTAAACACCAAAGGGATAATCCACGCCTTTCCTCTCGCTCTGCTGAATCACGTTTCGTCAGACATGTTTTGGACCCTTGTAATAAGGGACGAGCCGTTTGCCATACACGGGGCACGATTCAAGACCCTAGACTACTGAAAATTTCTTTGTGACTAATCCAATGCTTTGTTTTGAAATGGAACCCAGGAACTCAAAATTCCAAAATGGTGCATTTACACACACTAATAAGGCATCCCCGTGGGGTGCCGGGTTAGAATTGCACCTCCCCATATCGTCCCGTGGGTGTCGTAAGAGGCGACTAAGGGAAAAATACTGGAAGGTGGGCAGCAGCACCTTCTAAAGAACTGTGCCATCTTATACTGCGATTCCCAAGCCGCCTGCCAAGCGTGGGGATTATGGCAAATACCCCCTTAATAGGGGAGGCTGTGTTCAGCAGTGGACAATCCGGCTGATACAGTAATAAGGCATTATCTATATGCGAGTATCGAAATGTTTCAGTGCAGTATTGGTGTCGATTCTATAGAAATTCTCTAATCTTTGAATTCTAGGCTTTTCTAGCGAGGTTTAGTGTCGCCACTTCGATTCGTGTCTTCGTTAGACCGGGTTCTATATTTTTTATTCGCGCTATTGTTTGCTTCGATTTGTTGATTTATTAAACCTACATAGTAAAAAGTATGTTTTTAACTTACCTAAATCTTCAGGTGGTTGTAAGGATTTCCCTGCATTCATGGATAACATCATTGTGGCAGTTTTACCAATCGCCCATCCCATGCCTGATAGGGCTATCGAAAACGCAACCATGCTTAGTGGATTCTGTGAAACAAGATTAATATCATGTATTTTCCAAATATGTACCACAAAATACTGGGACAACTTCTTTACCTCAATACTTCAGTAAGCTCTTGCGAATTTACAGGTGGTTTAAAATTTTGACACCTAAATCATGCCTGGGACTTGCAACCACTCTTGGTTGCATTCTATTCTCTAGTAGGGTTAAGCTAAGGGCCCTTTACGACGTCATCAATGCTTTTCTACACTCCTTGAGCTTCTTGCCCAGCCTAACCAAATTTGATAAGATCCTACTAATGCAACTTTGGATACCCTTCCAAAATGGAGGTATTCTTGACAGGCCAAGGTCTATTAGTAGGTTATATTGGGACCAGCCAGTCTTACTTTGAGTTTGAAACGTGATACAGTGGACTATATTTTTTATTTATCTTAACGATGACTTATTCTTCGAATGACAGTGCTTTGAGGAAATATGTAGTCAACCCATAGTAAAATCCTTTATATTAAAAAGTCTATGGTGGCTGACCAGACACATTCTACAATTTGAAGCAGTGATGGCTCAGTGGCATTGGCTATGGACTGCCGCGCAGCAGGTCCATGGTTCGAATCCCGCCGCGGACTTGAGCTTCGCCGCATGGTGGTATATCATTTTGCGAATGCCCGCCTGGCTAGCGACCACCCTTAAGTAGAAAATCTATCGCCATGAACGTAACAGGGTGTGTACCGGCAGCTGTCCTTGAGAGCCAGTAATTCTAATTCTAGGTTAAGCCTGTTAACACTTTCGACCACATCATCATACTTACCATCAGGTGAGATTGTGGTCAAAGACTTACCTATCAGAATGAAAAAATATATAATAATAATGAAAATACGAACCGTTAATGTTGGATTGCTAGTAAGTGCATAGTCTAATATAACAATAACTATTCCAATGACTAGTCCCACAATAGTGCAGATCCATATTATATTTTGACTATCTGAAAATAAAAATAATTAGTTGTAATTTTGAAATGGTCAAATATAAACATTAAATTATAAAATAAATTATTTGTCAAAAATTCCCCCACGCAATGCACCCGGCCCAAACGTGCCCATTATGGCTGCAGCGTTACCGCGTTGGATGCTAATAGAAATTTGCTGGGTTAAAAACCACCCTTCCTTCCTCCCTCAGACGTTGTGCAATATCTGCAATAATTTTTTTTGGCCTCGGCACACCAGGGGCCAGCTATTTCAACATCAAAGGGAACAAACTCGTATGCCAGGGCTGAATCGGCGTATTTTGAGCATTTTCCATTTTGTAATTAAAAAAAATCATAAACATTACATGAATTGTATTTTTTTATGTTATGAAACGGACAAAACATTAAGGGTGAACTGGCCGGTCAGTTCTCCATACAAACTTCGTAGGATGATCACTCTTTTATTTGAGGATTTAGGTCCAAAACAAAGCATGATATCGATTGATCTCTTTATTATCTAACTTGTATCGTAACGTTCATTTAAAAAAAATAATTCACTTGAGAGTTATGAGCCTCGAAATATTTTCATATAAAGTTTTCGAGGCTCATAACATTCAACTTAATTATCATTTTAAAATTTCATTACGAAACAAGCATAGATAATGACGAGATCAATCGATATTATGCTTAATTCTGGACCTAAAATCTCAAATAAGGGAGTGATACTACTACGTTTGTATGGAGAAGCGACCGGCCAGTTCAACCTTAAGGTCGTTTCCTACCGATGTGGCAGCGGCCGGACTTTTACTGACAAATCATTTTCGACTTTGTATCTACGTGTATATTACTACAACGCATAGTATCCCCACTAGCAGTGCACAAGCACATATAGCGGTATAACCACTAGCCACTGCTTTTCAGATAATGAAGATTTAAAAGCGCTTCGCTGCACAGGCCCACAGCGTCTAGAGTTCAGAGTTGTTCAGAACTCAACCGAGGAGCATAAGTGCATACAGTCTATCAAAAAAGGTGATAAGACCTTGTTGAAGAACTACAGGTCCATTTCGCTTTTGACCCATATTTACAATGTTCTTGAAAATTAATCGTCTTGCTGGTACGATGACTTCAGCCTCTTGAAAATAGCGAAACAGTTATTGGAGTGTAACTCAAAAACGTCTTGACCGATTTTGATGAGATTTAAATGGGACCACACGGCAAGCATCAGCTTTCAAACAAAAAAGAAACATCTAAATCAGTTCACCCAGTAAAAAGATCTGAGGTAACAAACATTTCAAAAATACAGACGAATTGTGAACCTCCTTTTTTGAAGTCGATTCAAAACACAATGGACCTGAGAGATACATTAAAATGTCATGTAAGTGTGTTGGTAGGGCAATTGCTAGAATTACTAGGTCACAAGGACAGCTGTCGGAACACACCGATTGGTGATTGGTGACAGATTGTTTAGCTTGAGGGCGATTAACTAACGACGACCATTAACGACTACCAAAGCGATTGTTCGCTCTGTCATAATGCTATAACGATTGTCCACCTAAGACAACAATCAGGACCGACGAGTTAACGTACTCTCCGAATCACGGAAGCGTTCAGCAATAAGTGTCTCTAGCAGTCACCCATCCAAGTCATGACTGCAACGAACAATGCTTAATTCAATTGATCGGTTACGAATAAGTGTTTTTTTAAACTAGTTTAATTTGCAGCGGTCATAGCGGGCCTTTGCCGCTTTGAGCGCTTCAAATTAAATCAGAAAATTCCACCAAAACATACAAAATATATATGGTGTTTTCTGTTAATGTTATTTACCTTTAATTTTCTTTTTCTGTCTATCTGTTAGTTCCTTGATGGACTCGATTAACTTAACATTTTGTGGGTCAAGCTGTAATGCCCTTGTGTACGATATTAAAGCTTCGTCGAACAACCCACCAGCAGATTCAACTTCAGCTCTTCGGAAATAGCCCTGGAAAAAATACA
Source organism: Plagodis pulveraria (assembly GCA_963890685.1). Lineage (NCBI taxonomy): Eukaryota > Metazoa > Arthropoda > Insecta > Lepidoptera > Geometridae > Plagodis > Plagodis pulveraria. The sequence goes on from OY982961.1 coordinate 13,909,773, forward strand.
ATGCAATTATAACATGGTAGGGGCATTTTATAACATGGTAGGGGCATTGTGCCCCATTAGTTACGTTAATTTAGTGGAGTTGTTAGCTTTAACACGTAAAAAAGTATATGACACTTATTAAATATTAAATGTCTCTATTCATTGATTGTATATTCTATATTTTATATCGAATAAAAAATATAATACATATTTTTTTTGTAGGTGTGTATACCACCATATGTGGACGTTACCACATATGGTGGTGGCCCGCGGGCGGTATCCAGCCCATCTCGGGTTTTAAACTGGCCCGCCATACATTTTGAATTTGAATTGCTTACGGTCAACAGAGAATGCTTAAATTCCCTTCACACACTACCTCTGTTTTATGACCGTTCGTTTTCGGTTGAAGCAATCAGACTCTGGAATGCATTGTCACTTGATCCCAAGCGAGCTCCGTCATTAAATGTTCTTAAAGATCAAGTTAAAGCTCTTTACCTGTCATGCTAGCATAAACTCCATGCATGTAAATATCATATTTATATACTGTATTTGTATTTTTATGTATATGTTGTATTTGTAATTTTATGTAATGTTTTTATGTATATGTGGGGAAGTGCAATTCTAGCCCGGCACCCCACGGGGGGTGCCGGGTTAGAATTGCACCTTTCCATATCATCCCGTGGGTGTCGTAAGAGGCGACTAAGCGAAAAATACTGGAAGGTGGGCAACAGCACCTTCTAAAGAACTGCGATCCCAAGCCGCCTGCTAAGCGTGGGGATTATGGAAAATACCCCCTTAATAGGTGAGGCTGTGCTCAACAGTGGATGAATCGGCTGTTACAGTATATGTATTGTGTACGAACATATTTACTATCCATATGTCAGGAACTTTTACGAGAAGTAGATGAGTTCTGTGCATGGACTAAAGGATTGAGAACAAAACCAAGTAAATGCCACTGTCTGTGTCTGGGTAGACGAAATACCAAATTTACCTATTACGATCCGGGACTCTATATAGGAGGAGAATGTGTTTCTACAATTGCTGAATCTGTGCCATTAAAATTTCTTGGTAGGAAGATAGATTACAAAGGAAGAACACCATCTCTAGACGTAGTTGTCGATAGCTTTCTGAAAGATCTTAGTATGTACCAACCAAATTATACCAACAACCAATAAGCAACGTTAAAAAAGCTTGGATATACGACAACTACTTAACATCACGTCTGACTTGATGACTGCCTTTTTTAATATACGACATTACTAAATCCCTTTTAACAAAGCTGGATGTAAACGTCATTAGGACATTGAAGTCATGGTTGGGGCTCGCACTTTCGGCAGACCCATCTACTTTATTTAGGGATCAAAATTATTTTGGGATGAAATTAAAGAAACCATCGGAGCTCTATAAACACCTCAGAGTTATCAATACGCACGTCTTACAAAAATCTCAAGATGATGTAGTCGCATCTCTCCCAAAAGACAAAAGTGCCTCCGATCTTGATTCGAGGCTTCAATTCCATAAACAATTTATGATAGGTGCACAGTCCAGCAAAGCGGGTTTCGGCTCAAGAAAGAAAATTGAGGATAAAGACATCGTAAAATCTTTTCTGCAACAAGACGAAAATAATAGCTATAAAGTGCATGCAATGAGCTTAGAAATGCAAAGCGAATGACTAACCATAGGTGGTTTTGTATCCCTCTGGCGTTAAAGTGGCGCACCTTGTTATACGATTGGTCACCTGCCTTATTAAAATTCTATCTTAACGCCTATCTGATGACCCTCCCAGACCAAAGTAATTTAGTAAGATGGGGGAAAGCCACCGAAAAGTCTTGCGGTATTTGTCGGGAGGCCATAGGTACAGCAAGGCACCTATTGGTAGGATGCAAGGTGCTCCTTGATAGGGGTCATTATTCACGCCGTCATGGTAGAGTCGTCGAAATCATACAAGAAGCAGCGAGTCTCTCGGTAGCTAGAGCAAAAAATGGTTTGGCCACGAACAAACGACAGGTTGCTTTTGTAAAAGAAGGGTCATCTACAAAAGCGAAATCCAAGCCTTACTCCATCTTAGGCGCAGCTCCCGATTGGACTCTTTTGATGGACACGTAAAAACATTACAAAATTCCTGAGGATGTTGGTGTTTCATCATCCAGACCAGATATATTTTTATACTCAAAAAATCTAAAACGCATAGTACTTATAGAACTTACAGTGCCGTGGGAAACAAATATATCTAAAGACCACACAATAAAAACTAACAAATATTATGACCTAACAAATGAATTAATCAAAAACGGTTATGTGGTTAATTTATATGCTGTAGAAGTTGGGGCTAGGGGTATACCAGCAAAATCCCTATACAACCTACTAAAAGACCTTGGCTTGTCAAGAACAACCATAACTTCCATCCTAGAATGTGTATCCGAGGCGGCATTAGTAGGATCTTACCAAATTTGGTTGGGCAGGGGAGGAGGCTCAAGCGGTGAAAGGGAGCATTGATGCATCATAAAGGGGCCCCTTAACCTTACTCACTGGGTTTCAAGTCCCAGGCATCTCGACTTGGGCCTCTTCCTCTGCAACGCTATGGACCCGGCACCCCGCACAGTGAATCTGATATAAGCTGAATATTTAAAATTGTGGTTAAGTTTAAGGTGCTCAATAAGGAGTTAATCTATCTATCTAAAATCCGTCACTTAGTTTATTTTTTATGTACCTAGATTCACTTGCCCTATCAAGATGAATCTAACGATATCTCATACATTAAAATCGATTGAGCCTTTTAGTTATGTTAGAATACAGATACATACATGAAACCTACATATACATAAACACATAACACTCCTTTTTTTGGACAGTGGTGTAATACATTTTCTTTTGAGCCGTTAGGTGACTATGTGTCATGAATTAATTGTTTGCTCGCTGAACGTCCTTTGTAGTAGATATAGTGCTAGCACTATAAATGAAATATTCAAAATTCTTTATCTCCTTTTTCAAGCAGCAATTGCCAAGTATAATATTTTTACTCAAAAGTGCTGAATATGTTATGTCAAAATCACCAGAGTTATATAAAGAGTCACATAGGCTAACAAGTAGGTAAAATACAATAAATATTAAACAAGCATGGTAAATTAAAATATTTATTTCCTTAAAATGTCCTACAGAGATACAATATTGACTACCTGAGCTACTGCTCCCCACAACAATACACCATACAACTACATACTGTGGAAGTATGCGAAATATACTAGCCTAGCTGGAGCTACATCCACTAACTGTGTTGTATTGTCATGCAACAGGAATATTCCATATGCATAATCAATATCAAATAATAATAATCATTGTAAGTATTTTTCATTTATTGTGACAAGACAAGTTTAACCTCTAAACTTGGAGCTTGCAAGGTAGATGCAGTATTAGAAGTATGTGCAACAGGTGTGTGAATGTGCATGCTCAATCTTAAGAAGTAATTAAGAAGACTATGTGCATTAAGATTAGTTCTGTGAAGTAAGTAATGTGTTTCTCAAATAACAAAATAAAGTTACTTTGTGCTATATTATCTTCAATATTTGTCTTATTTACATAGAAATTAATCTATTGGACAATATAATTATTTCATAATAAGAATACATGTAACAGTAATATGAATAAATCAAAAATAAGCTCAAATTATTTTTATTAGATAGTTTTTGTGATGTTTGGTTAGTATGATTAACACAATGAGTGTGAAACGAGGCTTGAAACACCTCATCTGTGTCTCTGTGTCTTTATAGTGGTAAGGTAAAACTTAAACTTCTCTGTCGTGCGAGAGGCGTAACTTCCATCTGGTTCAGTCTAGGAAAGACGTAACTATATATCTGATATGTGCTATTGATGCCGAGTTTTTTGGTATACCTACCTTAATACCGGATTTTTTAGGCCTCGTACCCCATTGAATAAATAAAAGTATAATACAGTGAGTTACGAGGTTGCAAACACCTCGTACCCCCGCACATCTCGTACCGCACCCTACGCTAGCTTCATGCGGGTAGTGCTGTGCAAAACGTTGAACGCTGCGCCCACGACGATATAATAAGATATTGAAATGTTGCCAAAGTTAATCTAAACTAATATAATAAAGAGGAAAAACTGGACTGATTAGGATGAAATTTGGTATGGAAATAGTTTGAGACACAGGGATGGACATAGGATAGTTTTTATCCAATAGTTTTTATCGCAAAATAAAATTTAGGTATTGGCGTTAAATTCTGCTCCCCTTCGCTACCGCTGCTACACAAACTAGTTTTGGGAGTTATAAAAATTTTGACAAAAATTTCATGTACAATTGACTCCTGTTTTTTTGTAGTTTTGGATGGAGGACACTCATAGCTACTAATTTTGTTAAGGTGACCCTCACCAGAGACTTCTATTTCTCTAGATAGGCTCAAATCTACAGATTTATTTGGTTGTAAGTGGGCTTCGGTGGGGTTAGATAATGTCGTCTCGAACTAAAAATGCTAGCTATTGGTGCTCCTTTCACATGGCATCAAAAAAAATATAGGTTAACTATACATCGAAAATGTTCAAAATTTTTCTGTTGGACCTGTATTAAGGTTACTAAGGTCAATGACCCCAAAGTTAAGGTCATTGACCTAGGATGATTGTTGACCTCCCAGGATGACATTAAGTTAAAAAAAAAATTTTTGCGTCCCCAAAGGTTATCTCCAACCATTTTTGTCTCCTGTGGGCAGTGGGGTTTACTAAGTGCCTCTACAACCTCTGCTTTAGAACGATGTTTCAAACATCTTGTAAAGCATTAATGGAAAGTACAGATAAATCAGTGCTGCTGGGAATGTGTCACCGGCCCCTTTAGTGTTGATATATCTAGATTCTACTGTATTTCTAGCCAAGACCCCATGGTCACAAAGCTGCATAGTTGCATTGATGGTCACATTGATAAACACAAGAAACTGCAATACCTCTACTGTGAGAGCTATCAGAAGTGGGAGGTGACATAACAAATAGCTGCATATAGATATGATAGTATTGATTTTTCATAAATAAAACAACCAATAAGGGATACATTAAACAGCAGAACAAACTTAATCTACTCTTAAATTTCATATTCAATGTACCTGTTACAATAATATTCCATTTGTTAGTTGATACTACAATTTCATGTAATTATTTTTTACAAATTTGCTTACGTACAATTTTTTATGATTTATGTTTCTTACCTTAGCCCACTGAGGTTGCAATCTAACAGTCTCATTGGCATCTTGTAAGGAGAGATAGTTTTGATTGAGTTTAAGGAATGCAAATGACCTATTACTGAATAAAACATAGTTAGCTGGGTCCAGCTTGATTGCCTGCGTGTAGTGGAGCACAGCCTCAATAAATTTACCATCCTTCACGCATTCATTGCCTTTGCTTTTGAGCTCTTCTACGCTCGTAGCTTGTCCAGCTTTTTTCGTGTCATCCATTGCACAACACATTAATTGGGAGAACTCACTTGGTGGAAATTCGTGTTATCAAGCCAAGGGAAATGTTTTTTTAACAATGAAAAGTGCAATAAATTACAATATTTCATAAATAGGTATATAAAAATTGAAAAACAACCATTTTCGGTTCGGTATAATACGGATCATAGATCAAATAGATATAGAATATACAAGTGATTACTTGCTCAGTAGTCAGTGGGTATCACTGACCTTAGAAACCTAAATACAAACCTTAGTTTTCCTTCCTCATTGGTGGGTATATTGACCACAGAGCACAGACTAATAAGAAAAACCTACGGTGGGCTAACCCCAGTATATTACTTTTCTCTATGAACCTAACGCTTGCTTCACATTTGTCTGACGTGTTGTACGGATATTTCCTATAAATTTTTTCGGTACGACTTTCCATTGACGGCCGTCGAATCCAGGGGGTAGAGGGGGTGGGGAGAGGGGGGGAGGGGTACCACTCCCCCCTCTTCAAAGGAAAAGTCCCGCATCCCCCCCCTTTTTTACTTATTTTAAATTTTCCTCATTTTCTGGATTAAAATTAAAATAATAATTTTAAAATCGATTGCCATTAAGGAGGGCAGTGGAAGGGGAGGGTCATCTCTTCCCTTTCCCACCACTTTTATTACAAGGTAATGCATAGTTTTCGACTTATGCATATATTTGTAAAATCATCACCTCACTTTTTGTAACACTTCACTGATCAAATTTATTGTTTTGTTGGATGTGTAACAGATTTTTTAGCGCTTCGCCGGCCGCTGCCACGGCACGCTCGCTACGCTCGCTCGGCTCGCGCGTTGTGTTGTCGCAGTTTCAACCTAACCTAACCTGTTTTTTTAATACAAAACGTTACTGAACGAATTCCACTTGACGCCAATTATTATCGCCGTTATTTTCGATTATTTTTACCACATTTTGTATCTATGGTTCATATTAAATGTGGAACCATAGACGCAAAATTATCGACAATATCGAAATTAGCGTCAAGTGGAATACGCCTTTAACCGTTCATAAAACGAAACGTTCATTGGCGAGAATTCTATATTATTTAGCATTAATATTGCAAAATAATTAACTTTCAATATTTTTTTTCTCAAAAACTACGCATTTTCTGATTTTGAAACTTTGCAAGTGTGCTTATAATAATGTAACCTCTCTGTGAAAAAAATATCAACCCTCAACCCGACGTCAGGCAATGGATAACTGAGCCAAATTATCATTTACAGGGTTATTGGTAAATGGCTAACAACTAAGTAGTAGACTTCTGCTAGTCCTAACAAACATTTTGACTTTTGAGATGATAATTCTTTTGTTTTGAACTCCTACTCCTCCTACTCAAAGTTTTGGCTTTGAGTTGAGTTTTGGCGCCTGTAGCGGCATTGCTAAACCGCGCCGCGCTCCCTTCGAATAGAGTTTTGAATATGTACACCGAAGAATGTAATAGAAAATATGAAATAATAAATTAGAGACACAAAATACTTTTAATATCAGTTGGTCCTAGGGTTGCCAGAATAACGGTTGTCAATTCCTGGACATATCTGCGGTTACAAAGGGAGTTATTACTTTGACCTGAAAATCAGGCCAACTATTACTAATTATGGGACTTTGGATCAATATTAAAACAAAAACTAAACTTTGTAACTTTGTTTAAATTTTTTATCTAAACATTGAAATCACACGCACGCCCAGCGGCTGGCATGCGCCATGCGTAGCATGGTAGTGGTGTCGATAAGTATGTGAAAAAACCTTACAGCATCAGCAATTCCGGGACAGTAAAGGGAAATCTCTGGACACGGGACAAGACACCCCATTACGAAACAATCCCGGACGTCTGGCAACCCTAGTTGGTCCTCGTGCTTATTCCGTCAAAATACACATAAACAAACTAAAAAAAAAAAACTTATAAAAATTCATCTCATAATGTTTGTTAGGACTAGCAGAAGTCAACCCTAAGAGGTTGTTAGCATTTATTCAATAACCCTGCATAAGATATGACTGAAAAAAGTTGGAGGAGGCCTATCAAATAAGGGCAAACGGACTTATGCAAGGTGTAGTTTAAAGGGTATTTAATTTACAGATTCAGATTTATTTATTGTTAGACTGTGTTACATTAGTTCTTAAATATTATAAATAGTACCAACAGCTAAGTCTATTCGGACGTACAATAATAATTTGCTTATATCTAATACATATTTATAGTCATATAATTATTAAGGCATGAATAATGATATATAGTAGGCATGATTAAAACAATAAAAATCTAAATAAAATTACATAACATCAAATTGAGAATCTATCTATAAGGAAGTCAGTCACTTTGTAATAAAGTTTTTGTGAAAGAAAATTAAACAAACTTCTTTTAAATGCCGCACACACCTTTTCTAAAACATGCAGTTCTGTGTGCAGGAACTTTCAACCTGTTTTTGCTTTGTGTACCTTTCCCGAACTCATAAAGGTACAGATTAGTTCGAACAAATAGCGACATCTCATAAATATATAGACATGGAAAAGTCAGGATCTTAAATTTGGAGAAGTATGGCTGGCAGGAATCTGTGGGCTTCAAATGACAGACAGACCTTAAACATTTCTTTTGGGCCTTGAATATTGTTTCCCGTACCGAGCAGTTTCCCCAAAATATAACTCCATAACGCAAGGTAGTTGTTACGTAAGCATGGTATGCTGTAGGTACAGCTGATTGACTAACCACTTTCGACAATAAATAGAGAGCATAGGAAAAACTGCTAAGTTTAGAGCGAACAGATTCAGCGTGCATTTTCCAGTTTAAGTCAGAGTCTAGATGAAGATCCAAAAACTTTGTGTCAGATATATCTTTAATATCATTATCATAATAAGCAATTTTACATGTCAATTTCCTATGTTTATTAATTTATCTAGTCTAATGCATTTTCTGAGAACAACAATTAAATACTTATAACAGTTTATTAATAAATGTGTGAAACGTTTATCGTGTGTTATTGTCCTTGAGATAAAAGAAAAACACACACAAAAAGTTGTAGCACTAACACACCAGGTATATTGCCATTCATTGGGGCCTCAAAACTATTCCATCAGCGGTAAGTTTACCGTAGCTTGCACTACTCGTCATGATCAACAATTATGCCGACTTCAGCCCAAAGGAATAGCAATATATAAGTGTTCATAGGAAATGCATTTGACATAAGTAAAAGCGTTATATTTAGTCCGGTCAATTTAGACATTCGAAGTTACATAAAGTCCCAACAAGCTGAATTTCTGTGAAATTGTTCAAAACATAATTATAAACAATGTCTAGAAGTTCCCCATCATTCCCGTGTATGGAAAAAAAAATATTCAAGGTCAAAGGCCCAAAAAATAGTTTTTCGCAATTTTCAGCAAAACGGTATGTTTTATCATAAAAGTACCTCAGGCAAAAATTGTAGATCATAAAATGATCTATACAAAATGATATTGTTATAGATAATTTTATGATCTTCAATTTTTGTCTGAGGTACTTTTATGATAAAACTTACTGCGGGTGACACACGTCGCGTGCGGTTTACATTTTTTTTCTCCTTCTATCCGTTTCATTGCTACTCGACGATTGTGACCTCTCAGAACATGACGATTGTTCTGAGCTTGATATCGAGGCACGCCTCCTCTTCCTTCCTTTCCTTTCTTTGTTCGTTTTCATCCCACTTCTGATGTTAGCTTCTTTATTCGTTAACTTAATATAATATAGCTATAAGCTAAACGTCTGTTCTCGCTAAACGCCAATTCAAAAGTGAGCGGCACTGTTAGCATCGACGAGTCATTCTCTGTGCGGATATTACGTGATATGTTGTCATAGAGACAGACTATCGGAAGCAATTCGTTGACGTTAGTGGTAGTTTCTAACCAAATCCATACTTTTAAGTATATATTTGTCCCTAAGTGCCAGATACATGGCGGTAGTGATGCAGTTTTTCTCTGGGATATTAATGTGATTGTTATAGGTGGCGACAACATCTGTATGCAAAGTTTATGTGTACCTATGTGTTTTTGTCTTCTATTCACGTTTTAACGGCTTGAAGATTTGGATGAAACAACGGAATAGTTAGTTTAGGTTTTTCATGCTTTTCATCATCATTATCTACGCGGGTGAAATGACGCGGCTAGTTAATAAGAAAATAACAATGAGTTCGATCACCGGATCGGATCAGATATTGGGGTTTTATGAGAAATTGATTTTCAGCAACAGTCTGGTGTCTAATTTGTACCAGTAAATGGTAATAAACTCGCACCCTATTAAATGAGACTACAATTAAGAATATTTAGACTCCTAAAATAAAATGTGTTTTGCTGAACTGAATCCACATCTATGCTGATATTCGCAAATAAGCTCTTACTCAATTCTGCTTTTAAATTGAATCTCTATAGTTATATTATTTACGTCTTACCGGTATTCTTTACTATAGTATAGAGTAATATTGAGTTTCTAGAGATTTTTGTTCTTGTGTTGTTAGCGAATATTTCAAATATGTTGTTGCTTTGTGTTTTGTATTTATATAGCTGAGATATATACTGACCCTACATAAGGGGGATATATCTCCGTAGCCTAATAATTGTAGGTAATATATAATCCTTGTAAGGCATCGGTGTAATTAAAATACGGGAGATGCGGGACACAATCTTTGATTTGGACCGCATAAATTTGGCCCAGGAACAAATGGACGTTAGTCGCAATCGAACATGCGTTTGCTTACCACGTCACGTAAAATCACCTTATAGATGTGTAAAAAGACAGCAACAATCATGTGTAGATATTTAAAATGTGCACTAATAGTTCAAAAACTAAAAACAAGTTTCACGGCATTTCTTTTCACTCGTACATTTTTTTTTTTGCCCGATAGTTTAGCTATTGAACACTATCTCACCTGATGGTAAGTGATGAAGATGTTGGTCAGCCTAACCTAGAAGTACTGGCTCTCAAGGATAGCTGCCGGAACACACCGTTAGGTGCTTGGCGACAGATTTTCTACTTGAGGGTGGTAGCTAGCCAGGCGGGCATTCGAAAAATGCCCTACCACCATGCTATAACGACTGCCATCCTAAGACGACAACCGGGACCGACAGCTTAACGTGCCCTCCGAAGCACGGAAACGCTCAGTAGTAATGTCACTAGCGGTCACCCATCCAACTCATGACCGCGGGCGACGTTGCTTAACTTTGCTGATCGGTTAGGAACAGCTAAGTAAACTTCACTACGAGCGCTTAAAAAAAAAAAAAAATGGTACAGTTATACTTACATTACGGTATCCAGATGAACATACTAAAAGTCCTCAAGGTTGGGGGTTGTGCTGAGGGTGTAAGGGGGGTTGAAGGTACCTTTTTTTCAGATTTTTACTCATATCTCGAATATCTGTACGAATAGCATTATGATTAGGGTAAATCACCCAGTAGTCAGCCTTTTATCACAAATTCAAACTTCGTGTAGGTACCTGTAGTATAATGGTATATTTGTACTCATAAAGATACATGTTATTCATTGAAAGATAATTTCTTAAATATTCTAATTAAATCAACAAAAACGTAATAATGTTTAAAATCATAAAAAAAATCAACAGAAAACAAAATATGGCACTTTTAACCAGTAGTCAGCCTCATTTGGCCAGAAGTCAGCCTAGTCTTCCCCTATAGTCGGCCTCTTATTTACTCACACACATTTTTCACATACAAATGGTTGATTAAAAACATTTTCATGTGTCGTTAGCAAATTTAGTGCACTTTAAATGGTACCATGCAGGACATATTATTCTTGAAGGCGTTTATTTCTGTGTCCCTGTTCATTTCTTCGAATTGAAGAATGGTACCATGATAGTTTAAAAGTACCTTTTATTACAATATTGTGCGCATGGTACCGACTTCGACAAGTTATTTCACATTTTTGGGTGTTGAAGTCAGCTCTATGTTTTGGTAAAAAAATCTTTTATAAGTTTTTTAGTGAACCTTGTTACTACGGGATCGATTGTCATTTACTGTCAATGACTATATCATCAAGGTAGGCGTAACATTTTCAGTTTTTAGAGTGTTAAGTCGTAAGCCGCTTAACAGATTTCAATGAAATTTAAATGGGACCACCTCGGAAGTTTACTCTTTCAAACAAAAAAGAACCATCAAAATCGGTTCATAATGGGCGAAAATATAGATGAACATACACAATAAATAATAATACATACTGACGAACATAGAACCTCTTCTTATTTTGTAAGTGAGTTAAAAGTATAGTCCTATTTAAGAGGCAATACGGTTCAATTTTCCATAACACAAGCTACGGCTGAGTACTGGGTTTATCGATCTATTAGTCGGCCTCGTACATTTATACGCGGCTGACTACTGGTAACCCGAGATTTTAATGTTATAAACGTTGTGTTCAAAATTTTAAGTGCAACGAAAGCTATTTGCTAAGTTAATTTCAATTAAAATTACAATAAAACCAGTACTCCGCCACAACTGGCTGACTACTAGACATTATCAAAAATCCGAAACCTAGTAGTCAGCCATACTAATTTAAACGTAGTTTACAAAGAAAAATCTTTTTCAAGCTTAAATTACCACTGAATGAACATCTATTAGCAGCAAAACATCGAAATCTATAACAATGACTGTAAATCAAAGTAACTACTTTCGAAAATCTAAAACACGGTTTCGTAGAAAAAAAATAGTTTTTGACACGTGCGCGGACATGTCGCTGACTGCAGTGCAAATGAACTTTCATAGTTCTACATGCGGAGACGCTATAGGTTCATAGGTGTGAGTATTCGTCAATCAGAGGGCATAGATTCTGTTAAAAGTTGCCGGTAATGTTTAAATAAATTTGGACACTATTTATATGGAAATAAATGCTATAAAGGCTAAGTACTGGTGCAGGGCTGACTACCGGGGCATTTACCCTACTTCTAACAAAAGAATGTAGGTACATAAAAACTCCTACAAATTTGATCATATTTATTTTTGCTCTGCGATCAATACTTTAAGAGCTACAGGCTGTTTAAGTTAATAAGGAGATAAAATGTAGACGATTTAACAAGTAAAAAAGGAATGGGGCTTTAAAATTTTATTTAAAACTATAAAAGTAAACAGCTAATGGCCAAAACACTGGGAAAGTTTTGCTGACCTGAAACTTCAGCGTAAGGACTACCGTTGGGGGTCGAGAGAGTTGCCATCAAGATTAATGACAAGACTGTAGCCGTCGATCCATTGCTTTTGTTCCAAAGGATTGCGATTGCCAAGAAGCACGATGAATATCTGGTATAACCTTTGGAGTATGCATTAGCACCCTATCCTTTGTCTCTATTTAATGAAAGCAGCATAAGAAAAACTAAAAAAGCAGCTTTGTATGACATTCTCCCCAAAACCGACACTATTATTGATTATAAAACTAGTGTCATGATAATCGATGGTGGGTTTCTTCTGCACTGAACCAAGTGGCAATTTGGCTCTACTTATTCTGAAATATGTACCTACGTATTCTGAAGTAGGTACGTAAAGTCAAACAAGCAACGAAAACGTTCCTTGCGATCAAATTTAATCTTGCTATGAAGGTCACGTTTTAGCAAGAGCATTTCTTCTTCTTTCAGGATAAGTTAAGGTTTATCTAGACGCCATATGCGAACCCTGTAGATACCTGAAATACATACTTACGTACTATAAACCTGTTATTGTGCGTTTATTTCGATCATCACCCTTAATAGACAACCCTAATCGGATGATCCACCTCTTCCCGTGAGGACCGCGGCAAAGAGCACGAACATCCACCTGGACGAGGGACCAGGCCAGCTAGCCGGAAGGGTTACACACGTCACAAGTTGAACGGGCGATGTCTTATTGTTATTTAAAATTATAACAAACGTGGGAAAGTGTTTTAATTAACAGCTGATTTAATCAGTACTTAGTTAGGTAGGATTATCCTACCCGATAAAGTTATGCTGCGTTTATAAGTAAGATATTTTACTAAACAGCAGCCAAGTAATGGTTAACAAAAAATTAAGTAGCGTTTATAAGTAAGACTGTTAGTGACAAATTTATCATCGTTTTCTTACAACACTTGGTTCCCCGCACATATAGCCTAGAGAGGAGCAATTCGGTTTTAGGGCGGAACACTACGACACTCCGTGTCACGAGACTGGTAAAGGAAAGGGCCACGGCCATGAACAAGAAGAAGTACACGGTTGCTGCCCTACTGGACATGGAGAAGGCAATTTGACAGAGTGTGGCACCAGAGACTAGTGCACATGTGAAGGTCTTCTGCCCCCAGAAAGATTGTACGAGGAGTTATCGTTTCATACCTTCAAGAAGTCACCAAAGAAGATGTCCCCTCAGCAGAGATGAAGATAGAAGCCGGCATCCAGCAAGGAAAATGCAACGCACCGTTCTGCTACACGTTTTAAAACGACATCCCTGTCGTCGGGCACACAAAGCCCACCTTGTTGCGGACTATGCAGCCTACTTCATGACGACCATAAAGCGAGAAAACGCAGCTAAGAGAATTATCGGTTGCAAGAATCCGCCGCCTCGCCTAACTCTACAAGGCGAACCAACCGATTGGCAAGACAGTGAAATACCTTGGCGTCAGTATTGACGACTCAGCTTCCACCACCTGAGGCAAATAGTGGATGCTCCTAGATACGTAACGGAACTCTACTATTTTTCGAGACCTGAAACATGAAGACATCAACAGCTTCATCCTAAGACTAGCCACTAAACATGTTCAAGAAAGCGGTGTTGTTTTAGAGGTGTTGCAGCCTTGCACACTAGAACGCCCGATATCAAGGGTTAATTATTTATTAAAAGTCTCATCGACAAGGAAAGAAATGTGCAGAGTTTAGAGCTTGACGGCCAATTCTTCAGCCCAACCTGAAAATCAACACAAAAATGATGATCCACATTGCACACGACAGATCACGCATTACATATGCAGGGCGGGCCTGGTACGCCGACATCGAGGATTGAAAATAGATGCCTGAGGCAAATAGTGGATGCTCCTAAATACGTAACAGAACTCTAGTAATTTTTCGAGACCTGAAACATGAAGACACCAGCTTCATCCTAAGACTAGCTACTTAACATGTTCAAGACAGCAGACAACTCAAGCCTGCCTCCTATTAGAGGTGTTGCAGCCTTGCACACTAGACCGCCCGATATCAAGGGTAAAAAGCGCATGACACGATATGCCAGAAAGCTCATAACCTAAGAAGATACAAGAGATACCAAGGTGAACATAGCAATACCCCCAGTGGGCAAGGCCGTGGTCGCAGATCGGTCCGCTGGGCTTCCCACAAGCGGGATCACCTGGCGCAGCCTGATCGCCCAGGCACCTACAGTACTGCTCACTGGGCGGTAGGACCACAGACACCTAATGGTATAATCACCATCCTGAAGACTGCTCCATCGTCATAAGCAAGATGAGCCAAAGCAAGAGGGCAGATGCCCTGAAGCTTTTTCCCCCAAAGTCAAAGGTCAAAATCATTTATTCAATTTAGGCGTCTACGACGATCTTATGAAGGTCAATTACAAATTTTAGTATTGAAATATTCTACATTGTACTGCCACGTTCAGCAAATAAATTGTATAGAGCCACTGCGAGAAGAACAGGCAAGAAACTCGGGGCCATTCTTTTAAACATCTTTTAACAATGTGTTACATACTTACTATATAATAGAGTTATTACAATATTTGTTTAAATTATGTAGGTGACAGGCAATAGCTTGGCAGATGCAGAATTGTCCAGGCATTTTTGTCGTTTATGTAATCAGAAACTGTGTAGTAGGATTTTTTAATCAATATGTTTTTCACATGCAACTTGAATTTCCCTTCTGTGAGCGTATATGTTTGAGAACTTTATTATAAAACCGCACACAATTATCTAAGAAGGACCTTTTATTTGTCTTTGCTAATCTAAAACCTGTCACCGCTATTTTATATTTATTCCTAGTATTGTAATCGTGATTGTCACTGTTTAATTTAAATTTACTCAAATTTTTACGAACATACATTATATTTTCAAATATATACAGACTTGGTAAAGTTAAAATATCAATTTCTTTAAAAAGATCCCTCACAGATTCCCTAGGACCCATTTTATATACAGCTCGAATTGCACGCTTTTGTATGATAAAGATTGTCTCTATCTCAGCAGCAGTTCACCACAGCACTATACACACACACATACACCATACGACATAATACTGTGGAAGTACGCGAAAAAACTAGGCCCCGACACATCTTATGTCTGAGAAGAAAACCTCGACGGATAATATTATCATTACTTATAAAAAATTCATTTTGTACCATAATTTCTAATATATTACAAATAAAAATTATATATGTAGGTACATATGTAAAAACATCAGAATACATTATGACAGATCTTTCTATAAATTATTCATGATTTAACAAAACAATACATAGTCTACATCTTCAGTGAGATTCAACGAGTTGAGATTACTCTCAAAGTCTCCTCTAGTCAGATCTAATTTGACACATATTAAAAGAGGTGGTTTAGCTTCTGTAAAATGGACTACTGGAACTCGAGCATAAACAGCTCTTTTCTTGGGAGAGTGAAGTTCTATAGTGCGACCAATTTTACTTTTATCAATGTCACAGAAAGCTACTACCTTTTTTAAATTTTCAGGACTCAATGCTCTCACAACTTTTCTGCCCCCTTTGCCAGCATTCCAAACAGTAAAATGGCTCCATTTACATAGGATACATTTTTCCAGCCTTCTTAATTGAATATCCCATATAATTTTTCTAGATATGGAAAAAGTTGTTGCCTCGTTATGATAAGTATATACAACCAATTCTTCATCAATTCGGTATAAATCTCCACCTCTATCAATGTGTGAATAGAAAAATATTAAATCTTCTGGGTTACCATGTCCAGTTTCATCAAATCCTCCAACTTTCTCATAAACAGATCTATGGCAAAACCAAGTTGGCATGAGCAATGTTGGTCCATTAGAAGTATATATCTGGATATGAAGTTGCTTAGGCGATAAGTTGTTAGCCCATTTTGTAAAGCGAATAGTGGAGTTGGGTGGACTTCTAATTACTCTACTGCCAATTAAAGCATTATGGTTAAGGTTTGCAGCTTTCCATTGAAGTTTGATTCTGTCTGGGTGCATAACATCATCAATATCTTGAAAGCAAAGAAACTGCCCAGTACTTTTCTTAATGGCTCCATTTTTCGCTGCCCCACATCCCTTTGAGACTACAGCATCAATAATTTGAAAACAGATGTTTCGGCCATGAAAATGTTCAGCCCATTTAACCAAAACATTCCGTGTACCATCAGTACTGCCGTCATTATATACAACAATTTCCAGCTTCAAAGGAGTATCATCACTTGTTTCTAAGACAGATTGTGCATTGATGGCTTTCATACACTGATCAATCCATTTCATTCCATTATAAACTGGGATTATTACTGAAACATCAATCATAATATTGTTGCGCTAGAAAATATAGTTTCAGTTAAGCAGGTTGTTTGTATTCAGATCAGCTTAGATTCTTCTGAAATCTTACTATACGATAAATAATTTTAATAAAATCTAGTAATACTGCTTAAATATTTTATGTACTTTAGTACTAAAACTACTTAAGAAAGGTAGTTTAGCTTTAGGTAGGTTACTACCTAGTTTGTATGTTTTGTAAACTGTCTATAGCAAGTAGTGTCATGTAATATCATAGGAAAACCAGACTTTACTATGGTATTAACTTCCTTGATGTCTCCATTTGTTATATATCTGTAACATAGACAGTATGTTGAAATTAAAAAATACACTGGTGACAACCTACTTTCATTTGCTACTACTTTTAAACTGGAGACTTCTGTAATCTTTGCTTCCAACTACTTCAACGAAGATTAGGTAATTCATCAGTAGCTTATTATTAAGTAGAGGCCCATTTGCAAATTGATTATTGTTTAGTACTAAACAGTAAACACATTTGGACATCATCCCGCCTTCACCAATAGCCTTAGTGCGCCCGGCGACGACCGTCACTTGGACAGGAGTTTGTTTGCAAATACAGATAGACGCATATAGCAAAGCTGTAAGGCAGTGTAAGGTAATTCTCCATCTCATGTTTAAATAATGGTAAAATATAGTGAAAGTCTAACCTACCAATTTGTGCAGGAATAACTATTAAAACTAATCTATTCGAATATAAATATATCTATAGTGTACAATACCGAAATATTATGTATGGATTCCAATATTTTATATTAATAACTTCTATATTCATTTTCCTTTACGTACCTCTGCATTATACATTTCGGCCGCAGCTATTTCCCCGCAGTAATTTTAGCACAGACTAAATATACCTGTTCGTTCTTCAGTGTAATGTTACCATTACTAAGATTTTCAAGTAACTCAGTATTGGCCATACAACTGACTTGTAACCGTGAATGGGATGCTTTGCAAAGCGATTTATTATCTGTGTTAAACGTCTGTTTAAGATTAGGTTTGTTTACATTATTGTATTTTATGAATTTCTGAAGTTCTCTAAATATAAAAGATAATGTAGATTGATTGTTTTAGAAATCGTCCGTCAAGTCCGATCCCATATCAAATGTAAGTAAGCGAGTATAATACAACAAAACGTCGTAATGAAAACCTGTAACTGTTGCATGGTAGGAATCACTGCAAATACTAACAATTTGCCATTAATAAAGAGATGCTTTTATTTTTTAATAATGAAACGCCCTCCTAATCTCGAAATAGGTCAGTTGAAAACGTTACTAATAGTCAATTGGTCACCTATAATAATATAACCTATATGGCCAGTGTCGCAAAACTTGCCATACCTATTATCTATCTTATTATAAAATACATATGAGGTTATAGCTTCGCGATGTACTAATGTATTTCTCATATCTGGATTCGTCTTCCTGTAGGCTGCTAATTCTTTGTTTCTGCTTCGCCTTGGTTATGGGTTGTTGTTGTGTCTCAGCCTGCTCTCTACATCCACCTCCTATAGATATTAATGCAAGATGAGTATACCTAATCACCCATCCTGCCGCGAAGTCACGGTAAGCCCGTGGCGCTCCTTGGTGCACTACTTGGTCAACTGCAAACATAACTAGTATCAAGGCAATGCCTAAAATTCAATCACCGTCTCGCGATACACGGATTAACATACAATCTCACTCTCAAAGGCGCGAGTGATATACCAGACGTCTCCGGTAACCCATGAAACGTAAACTTGGTCAAGTGGGCAGCTTAAGATTCTGAAACAACCCAGATCTCACCCCTCGCCTTGGAGACGAGATATGTGCCTGGGTCAACTTTGGAGCTGTAGTTAGCATAAGATATTCATCTTATGCTAACTACAGCTCCACACCAGTCAGGATTGATCCCACACAGCGTGTGCAGGCAACCATCCAAAATGGCATTCCTAATAAAGATGAAACAAGGGACAAGACGATTTTACTTAGCATTCCATGGGTTCACCATGCAGGTGCCGGGTCCATAGCGTTGCAGAGGAAGAGGCCCAAGTCAAGGTGCCTGGGACTTGCAACCCAGTGAGTAAGGTTAAGGGGCCCCTTTATGATGCATTAATGCTCCCTTTCACCGCTCGAGCCTCCTCCCCTGCCCAACCAAATTTGGTAAGATCCTACTAATGCCGCCTTGGATACACGTTCTAGGATGGAAGTTACGGTTGTTCTTGACAGGCCAAGGTCTTTTAGTAGGTTATATAGGGATTTTGCTGGTATACCCCTGCTCCGACTTCTACAGCATATAAATTAACCACATAACCGTTTTTGGTTAATTCATTTGTTAAGTCATAATATTTGTTAGTTTTTATTGTGTGGTCTTTAGGTATGTTTGTTTCCCACGGCGCAGTAAGTTCTATAAGTACTATGCGTTTTAGATTTTTTGTGTATAGAAATATATCCGGTCTGGATGATGAAACACCAACATCCTCAGGAATTTAGTAATGTTTTTCATACATGTCTATCAAAAGAGTCCAATCGGGAGCTGCGCCTAAGATGGAGTAAGGCTAACTTCGACAGCATATAAATTAACCAAATAACCGTTCTTGGTTAATTCATTTGTTAGGTCATAATATTTGTTTGTTTTTATTGTGTGGTCTTTAGGTATGTTTGTTTATCATTATCATCATAAGCCGAAGACTTACAATTTTGAACAAATGCCTCCCCCATCCACATATTATGTACTATTACATTAGATTGCAGTAATTATTACATTAGATTGCATATGCCGGGATTTTGTCCTTGTGTCTGGTCTAAAACTTATTCAAGTTTGAATTAGTGGAATCAAGCGTCTTTGTCAGATAGATTTTAATAACAATCAAAACCCTTGTACACAAGTTTTTTTTACCATGGCAGAGGTTATTTACACATCATTTTCTTTAAAAATGTATTAAAAAATGGTCAACATGTGTTGATGTTTTGTTACATGTCAGTAGACACAAACTCATATATAGTATTTTAGTCGGCAAAGTACTTAAGTCAATAACTTATTTTAAATTAACATTTGAGCTAAGTGCTTTCATTAACTATAAGTTCAGTGTCAGTCAGAACATGTAAATGAACTATTTACAATAATTATATAAATAGGTACTTATTTTTGTACAAGAACTTCAAGTGTATTAAATGATTTACCTGTATTTTGATTCGACGACAATGGTGTTTGGTGTATGTTGTGAATTTAATCACTACTGCCATAACGAGGGTACTTTTCCAATGTTTTAATAAAATTACTTGTAGAAACGTGTTGGTAGAAAGATATTGTTTGTATTTTACACTAATTCATGTACAAACAAAAGGAACGAGATTTTAAGCTAATGTACTTTATACTGCATATCAGAAGTTTTTTTAGTTTTTTTTATGCTTGATAGGTTAGACTTTTGACCACTATCTCGCCTGATGGTAAGTGATGATGTGGTCGAAGGAGTTGTTAGGCTAGCCTAGAATTACTGGCTCTCAAGGACAGCTGCCGGAACACACCATTAGGTGCTTGGCGATAGATCTTCTACTTGAGGGTGGTAGCTAGCCAGTCGCCAACGTCCGCCGCGGTCATGAGTTGGATGGGTGACCGCTAGTGACATTACTACTGTGCGCTTCCGTACTTCGGAGGGCACGTTAAGCCGTCGGTCACGGTTGTCGTCTTAGGATGGCAGTCGTTATAGCATAGCGGTAGGGCATTTTGTGAATGCCCGCCTGGCTAGCTACCACCCTTAAGTAATGTAATCCGCATAGCAGGCATTATTGCAAACCTAACAATATTAATCTAACATAGTTATGTATATAGGTACAATTACTTAATCTGTGATTTGTTATACTGTTATTCATTAAACTATAGTAGAGCAATATTAATGAGTTTTTTGTTACATTTTTAGGGTTCCGTAGTCCTGACAAGGAACCTTTACTTAGGGGTTTCTGCTTCCTCAGGCTGCATGTCTAGTAAATAAGGTGTTATTACAAAATCACAAATATACGATAGGAAAAATTTAAGTCATGCGTGGGATTCGAACCCACGTCCATCCACCCCTTGAGCCGGGGTATGCTCTAACCAATTGAGCTGTGTGAGTGGTTGTGTAACTCCGCCTCATAATGTTCAATTTTGACAGTTATGATGCCGGTCCTCAGCCCGGACAAAGGAGGAAGGCACACACTTACTAATCATCCTACAATTACTGGCTCTCAAGGACAGCTCTCATTTTGCCAAGCACCTAACATCTGTTGCCAAGGTAGGTGCTTGGCACAAGATTTTCTACTCGAGGGTGGTTGCTAGCCAGGCGGGCATTCGCAAAATGCCCTACCAGCATGCTAAAAACAAAGTCAAAAGTATTACTTAGTGCTTCTTCATAATGGTATGCATACTGTGATTGTGGAATGTGTACAATAAGATACCATGTAACCTATCAAAAGGTACTATGTTAAAGTGCAAAACATGGTTTCATTGTTGTACTGTCACGATTGATTTTTATGTATAACCACGCATAGTAATGCATCTAGGTTAGTTAACTACACTAACTGGATCATATGTTTTTGGTGATATTTTTTGTGGGCTAGATTATACCTTCAGTATTTCTTATTAACTTTATCAATTTAATTTCAATAGTCTATAATAGTCTATAATTTCAATACTCTATAATTATGCTAATAAACGTGGCTAGGTGATAATGTAATTGCTATCATTAACAGACATACATATAGTAAATAATATTCATACATAGGGATAAATGAACTTAAGTTAACATCTGTCACAACCGGTAGATTGAAGTGGAAACCTTGGTAGGGGTAGGTGTACAAGCCGACTATAATGTAGAGATTTTATATTCCAGTAACGTAAAACCAAAACCGTCACTCCAGTAACAAACCTGGAGTGACGAGGGCAGAGCAGTGCACGCTCGTATTCAGATCTAAGCTCCTGGGTGACATTGCAACGGGAGCACGCGTGGTGCTTAGCTTCAGGCACAACTTGATGCTGCTCTACAGATTTTATTACGCCAGTTGAATAAGATGTGTGCTATTGCTCTAGGGCTATGATAGCAGTGGTGTGCTGTGATCACATCGCAGCTTTGTATGCAGTCAATAAGAACTTGTTGAGACATAGGTACTGATGAATATAATTTCCATTCTTTTTCAGGAACGTAAAATCTTTCTCCATTGACGTCTTCAATCAAGTCTTTAGTCAAGCCTGTGTACAGTCAAGCATATTCCTGTAACGTTTTTGTGATAATATCAATGTGCCTGTGTTTCAATACCTAAATAATTTACTATGTAGAAATTCTTTATAAATATTAAACTCTTCCTGTAATAACTGCTTTATTTATTCCTTTTCCATTGCCCATTAGTAGTATGACATCAACAAAGTGTTATCCATATTCCGTTACCATTGTTTAAGCATATAAGTATCATGTTTTAATCCCATAACTTATCTTTGGGTAGACTGATTTAGATAAAACAAAAACCTAAACCTCATGACTCCTATAAATATATAGGTATTAGAAATAAGAAAAAATATTAGTATCTAACCTTCCTATTTATTAAAAAAGATTTTTGTTGGTATATTACCAAGAAAAATGTTTTTAATATTTTTTTTATATCTATGATAGGCTAGCCTTTGATCACTATCTCACCTGATGGTAAGTGATGATATGGTCGAAGATGTTGTTCAGGCTAGTCTAGAATTACTGGTTCTCAAGGACAGTTGCCGAAACACACCGTTAGGTGCTTGGCGACAGATTTTCTACTTGAAGGTGGTAGCAAGCCAGGCAGGCATTCGCAAAATGCCCATCCACCATGCTGTAACGTGGGACAACAACCGGGACCGATGGCTTAACATGCCCTCAGAAGCACGAAAGCGCCCAGTAGTAATGTCAGTAGCGGTCACCCATCCAACTCCTGACCGCGGCGGACATTGCTTAACTTAGTTGATCGATTCAGAACGGCTACGCAAACTTCGCTACGTGTGCTTCAATTATCTGTCATGTATAGACATGACGTTTATTACAGATTTATTACATTTATAGATGATAGCTCCAAACGGAGAACTCACTTACAAGACACGCGATTTCACAGGTTCAAAGAAGTAAAGAACTTGAAACAATTTAGCCAAACATTGTTATTGTCATAAGAATGTGCGTGTAGTCACGGAAATGCTATCATTACCGTGGTGCTGTCAGGAATTACAGCGGTGAGCGGAGTTATTAACCGATTTCCAAAACAGGAGGAGGTTCTCAATTCCACACGTATTTTTTTATCTTATGTATGACCAGGCATAACTTTTAACAGATTGTAGTCAGATTTCAATAATTCTTTTTTTTATTAGAAAGGATATACCATTATGTTGGGCCCGTATAAATTTCATTAAAATCGGTTGAATAGTTTATAATTATGTTATAGTCAATTAATTGAAAAATGTATTCGCTTACCTGGATGATTTAATGGTATTTGCTATTGTCGACGATGAACACTATTTTAGGCGAGTGAATGTTATTAGAACTTCATGAGTTTGACCTACAGCTTCGTTAGTTACTATCATCAGCTTTTGGCGTCGTGTCGTCGATTGAAAGCTCAATAGTTTTTTTTTTTTAATGTTATTGCGACGGAACAAGCTGTGTTAAGTGGACTAACCTCTGCCTATAACAGACGCATTTTGTCAACGACGAATTGCACTGTGCCCGTCACGCTGAGACGTCCAGTTGTTTGGTCTCATTAGCCTGTAATTTTTCTGGCTCTTAAGGACTGCTGCCGGAACACACTGTTAGGTGCTTGGGGACAGATTTTCTACTTGAGGGTAGTCCCTAGCTAGGCGGGCATTCACATAATGCCCTTCCACCATGCGGTGAAGCTCAAGCCCGCGGCGGGATACGAACTATGGACCTGCTGCACGGCAGTCCATAGCCAATGCCACTGAGCCATCACTGCTTCAAAAAAGCTTCGGCCCTGCTATAGGTAAACCCCATAAATATCTTATATTAGTAAGTAATGGATAATAAGAATATATTAGGGTTTGCATATAGAGCACATGGGGTACTTATCTTCCCGGAAGAGTGATGTTGTGGGATAGCCACAGCCTATAGTGCATAGTGCACGTGTATGAAGTCGTGGGTGGAAACTGAAGCATTGTGACTACATAACTTGTGAACAAATACATAGATAAAATAAATTATTACCATTACGTAATGTCAAATGGTTTGAATTTCCAAATATCGAACATACATTTACATCTTAACAAGTCAGCATCGGCACCCGAATTCAGGCATAGGTACATATGAAATTCAATTGTTTTCATTACCTATGATGCGCAAGAATTAATGTATTCAAAAATACCGGAGATGCCTATGAAATGAAAAAGATAGGAAAAAGGCCATGATCAACAAAAAAAACAGTAAAATATATACATTTTATTTCACTAGTGTACACAAATTCTCACTACCCTATTTGTATGTTAATATAATAAAACATTTATGTATGATTTTTTGATGGGATAAAAATACTCAAATTGTATATCAATCGAACTAAATTGAAACTAAAATAATGTACGTAATGAAAATATCTAATACTAGCTTTCCGTCCGCGACTCCGCCCGCGCGTAGGTATGTCAGTTATCGTTTTGCGCAATTGGAAAGAACTATTCTACGTCCTTCCCTGGATCTCTTTTACCAAAAAATGGAACCGACATCAACACTCAAATGTGTGAAATAACTTGTTGAAGTCAGTACCATGATGGTTAAAAAGTACCTACTATCACAATGTTGTACGCATGGTACCGACTTCGACAAGTTGTTTCACACATTTGAGTGTTGAAGTTGGTTCCATTTTTTGGTATACATTATTTTTCACCCTTTTTAGTGACCCTTGCTACTTATGGGATCGATTGTCATTCACTGTCAATCACTATATCATCAAGATAGGAAAATATTTTTCAACTATTGGAGTGTACCCCAAAAAAGGCTGATCCGATTTCTGATTTCCGATGATGAAATTTAAATGGCACGACACGGCAAGCATCAGTTTTCAAATAAAAACAGAATCATCAAAATCGGTTTACCCAGTCAACATTCTGAGGTAACAAACATAAAAAATAAAAATACTGAAGAATTGAGTACCTCGTCCTTTTTTGAAGTCGTTAAAAAATACGGCTGTATTTTGAAAATATCAATATAGACCAAAAGATTGTGTTTAAAATTTGTTAGGCAAGAATAATAAATAAAACAACAACGAAATCAAGAAATGTATGTTTGGAGTTTTGTAATTTTTTTTGCCAACATTAAAAAAAGGAGGAAGTACTCAATTCATATATATTTTTTTATTTAATTAACTACAAATAATATACGGGCTACAGAAACATCATAATTAAATAATTGATTGTACAAGAGAGAGAGAGAGCCTATCACTTATAGGCATCTGACGACGTGCGTATCCGAGACATTGCCATTAAATTTAGCGCAGGAGTTAATACTTTCAACACCATAATATAATGTATAATCATAATATAATTTACTTTACCTTTCTGTACACACATTATGTTAAATTACAATCTAAATCAAAATTTGTATAACAGTTATAATTGACATAAGATAATGTATGACATAATTATCTGTGATTTGTTTTGTGTATCTAAATAAATGAAATAAATATTTCGGTCATTATGAAAAATTTCCAAAAACTTAATCGTAAAAAATATTTTATGGACTTATCAAACCTGCTCACAAAATTTCGTGAGAATCTGTTGAGAAATGCGACCTTTATAGAACAACCGGACATACGAAAGCATTTGTAGCAGCGACGCTTCGCTTGAATTAAGTTCTCGGTCGGTTAATTAGTGTATGTGTAGTGTATATCAAATTCTCATGTCAAAGTGTTAGTAACCAAACTCTACCGAAACGGCTTGACCGATTCCTATGAAATTTTGTGGGTATATTCAGTAGGTCTGAGAATAGGACGTTAACTATTTTTCATACCCAACATTTTATTTTTATCTTTCGGACAAAAACCCTTTTTTTTAATTTATCTACGATTTGGCATTAAAATACAATAAACCCTAAAATTTCACCCTTCTACCACCAACACCTATTTTTAATAGCTATACAAGTAGGTACTTTAATAATTTTCTACTCTCGGCGGTCGATAATTGATCAGGAAATGAATTGCCCAGAGATGAATTGCTGTGGCCGTTTTAGGGCTGCTATTACCACTCGTTCTGTTATTCCCGCCAGGCGTCTATCGGTGTCACTTCTCACCCCGTAAACAGCATTGAGTAGGCAGGACTCCTGTCTTATGCACACAATAAGCTTCCTATCACTTTCTAAAGTTTAGGGCTTGAACAGTTTTATTTCCTAAAATTTCACTATCTATACGGCACAAAAGTTCACGGATATCCAAAATAGCATAGCATGTTGAGTACGATGAGGAGCAGCAAACTTGCAAGTAATTGTGAATGAAAGAATTAACGCAATACAAAATAAGGCTGTATTTTGTATTGAAAATATCAATGTAGACTAAGAGATGTAGTTTAAAATTTATTTGGTAGTTAAGATAATCAAAGGACAATGAATTCAAGAAATGTATCTTTGGTGTTTTGTTATTTTTATATGCGGTTATCGTTAATAGCGCTTCTTTCCTCTTCCTTTTTTTACTTACTTACATAAAATAAGTTAGTCATTTCTATGTGACTAACATAATATTCACTAGTTAAAATTTATATGGCAAAACAACGTACAGACCCACCAACTTATCTGTTCAGGTGGCAGAAAAAAGAACTACAACATTCCTTCAAATTGTGACAGTTTGTAGTTGATTTCCATGACCAGTAGCGCCCTCGAAAACTGCACAGTTAAGTTGGTGGTACTATATACCGGGCCAGCTAGTATTCATATAATATTATGTCTATAGAATTTCTTATATTTTCTAAATTTACTTTACTTTAAGTATACATTTATACCTAATCCTTTTAAAAAGCCATTTACATATATTTACTAAAACAAAATTCGTAAAGAATAAGAACAACTCTTCCGTGTCACGGAACGTATATCTTCGTAAGAACGTAAAAGCCTTATACATACAGCACACTATAAAAGAACCAGTCTAAAAGACCCCTACAATCTAGAAAGGCGAACGGTGACAAAGGTTATTTTATGCTGGTACTGCGGGGAAATAGCCAAAACATTGCCCACGCAGTAGCACACATACACAAAAACCTTAACACTTTCAAAGAAATACATACACACATACACATATTTCTGACACTCCGGGCACCCATATTGCCATTTTTTAGAATATTCAGATTTCGTATTTATCTAGGACACTGTGAACATAATATGTTTATACAAAAATCAAAAGGAACGAAAAAAGAAGCAAAGGGAATTGTTAATGAAATATTTTTCAATAACTTTGGGATATTTCTATGCTCCCACAGCTATTTTTCGTCAGTAAAAAGCAAATAATTAAAACTATTAAAAGCTGCCCATTCACGCACTCAGTTTTACAGGGTTCATTCAATCTTTTATATTATCTATGCAAGGTTCCACAGATAATATATGCCTGTCATTTACTGCGGGGAAATAGCTACTGCGATACATTTCTGCAGCGGGCAAAGATAACGGCCGCAGCTATTTCCCCGCAGTAATTTTAGCACAGACTAAATATACCTGTTCGTTCTTCAGTGTAATGTTACCATTACTAAGATTTTCAAGTAACTCAGTATTGGCCATACAACTGACTTGTAACCGTGAATGGGATGCTATGCCAAGCTATTTATTATCTGTGTTTATACGTCTGTCTATCTATGAGTTGTGATCACTGTGATAGTTTGTAACTGTTCTCCCCTGTTAACGCTAAGAATGCCACAAACATTTGCCACTTCTGTCACTTTTGTCATTAGATGTGGGTAATTCAAACTGTTCCAGGAGCTTCATAGCGTTTATGGCGAAAATAATGCCAAGACCCAAGTTGAACAATTTTTTGGGAGTGTGATCGTTTTTGGCGAATTTTACTCCAAATGGTACTTACCCTAAATGTGGATCCATAGACGCAAAATTGTCGCAAGTAACGAAATTTGCGTCAAATGGAATACGGCCTAAGAAATGGCGGGGCCATAAACAACGAACGAGAAAGCCGTACTAAATTATTATTCGTCAATTCATTTCTCAAATTATGGTAAAATAACCAGGTAGTTTCCTTTAGTTTACAGGCAACACTTGCACATTTTCAGAGAACTCGATTAAAACATCGAGTTGTATCGATATTTTTCCTCAACTCATGTCCATCCCTATCGAGTAGTCTCATTCCTTTTTTGTGCTGGGCAAGGAACGCACGCGTCTTCATGAAAATTCCAAAACACAGTGCTGAGGATGAAATAGTGCATTATACACGGAAAATAAGAAGATTGTAATAAAACAAAACGACGACGACGTCTTTTAGACACGTCCGACGGTGAAAATTCTGCTGATAAGTTCTTGCGAACTAATACTTTCTTTGGGTAAAATCGGGATTGACTGCGAGTCAATTGCGATAACACAGGTAGCTGCGAGCTACCTGTGATAATTATGTAATAAATATACGCAGAAATACGTGGATTCTAATGGAATTTCACGTTTATCTGCATTTATTGTCAAAAAGCAAATGCTGCCCCAAGTCATAGTGGTGCCGGCGCACGACGCCGGAAACTAAGCCGGCCCATCATCATCTGGGACTCCTGGTCCATCCCGGACATGAGTTGGGGAAAAATATTGATACAACTCGATGTTTTAATCGAGTTCTCTGAAAATATGCAAGTGCTGCCTGTAAACTAAAGGAAACCTGGTTATTATACTATAATTTGAGAAATGAATTGACGAATAATAATTTAGTACGGCTTTCTCGTTCGTTGTTTATGGCCCCGCCATTTCTTAGGCCGTATTCCATTTGACGCAAATATCTTTCTTTGATCTAATGCAGGTAATATAATATATATATATATATATATATATATATATATATATATACATAATAATACCTAGTTCTGTATAATTGTAAATTTTTACAAGCACCAAAGCTCAACGCTGAAATCTCAGCTGCCGTTTCCGAAATTGTAAGGAACTAAAAACTTTAAAGTTTCCAAATTTTGGTACACCAGTAAATCGGGCCATGGACATATATCTAAAAATGCTAAAACAAGGTACGTGCTCTCAAATCCTTGTGTGACGGATGTCGCCTCCTAACAGACTTACATTTCTCATGTTCGTGTGATAGAAAAAAAATATTCACACCTAGCCTAGAAAATAATTTTATACACGTGATTCAAGATGCTGAGAGAGATGAAACATTCTTCGGCAATTCGCTTGCCGACAAACTTAAGGCTAGCAATGCTATTGAGAAACAAGGTCTAGAGATCCGTAAATGAACGAATTCAAAACCTACAACTTCCTCAGCTCAGTAATGGTTGGTCAATCGTCCCGCTAACTAGGTAACTGGACGGGACCTCCTCATTACTCGCCTTCACGAGGGGGGCGGGGAGGTCAAAGAAGAGGAGCCCGTGTGGGTCGCCGAGCCTATCTGACGACTGTGACAAACAAGCACTGCCAGCTCCGAGAAACTTAAGTCACTCCAAGCCTCGTGCCAACACACATCACTAACAATGATGCAGGTAAGTACACGCTGGCTGTTTATTACACTATAACTTTTGGCTAAACATAACTAGCAATAGTGTAGTCCTGACTTGGATAAAGCAAGGTTATAATATACAATTTTGCGAAAAAAAATCATAATCCATTATACCACGTTCAAAGATTACCCACAAAGACAATAATGATATGTATTTGGCTATTCAAAGGTTAAGCGAGCTAGGTGCTGTTAAACCTTGTAAGCCATGTCATGACCAATACATTTCTACAATATTCCTAGCTCCGAAACCATGTGGCACTAAAGGCTTCATAGTCAACTTAAAGCCACTAAATAAATTTATTTTAAATAATCACTTTAAAATGGAGGATTATAAGACGACATCCAAACTCATAACACGTGATGGTTTGTGGCTTTACTATTTATTTGAAAGAAGCCTACCTTTCCGATCTTATTAACCTCTCTGATAGGAAGTAAGTAAGAGTTGAGTTTGAACGTTATATATTTGAATTCGTATCTATACCATATGGTTTACCAGTGGCCCCTAGGGTGTTAACTAAAATAATTTGAGGTAATAACTTTACTGCGTACACAAGGCTATAAATCGGTAATATACCTTGATGACATCCTGTACATTGGCGACAGCTTTGAAGATTGTACAGATAATGTACACTCTACTTTACAAATACTGAATTGTTTGGGTTTCGTTGTTAACTACGAAAAAGTTCCCTATACCCTAAAAAGGTCGCCACGTTTTTAGATTTTTTGTTGTTACCCAAGATTTAATCTTTGCCCTTAAATAAGCGCACATTAACAATTACTCCGTAAGTATTCTTGTTTACCAAAATGCACCATTCGCGAGTTTGAAAAACAATTTGGTGATCTGGTCTCAGCATGCTCGGCGTTAAGTACGGGCTTTTGTACATATTTTGTTACAAGAGTATAACAATAATTATGAAGCCAAAATAAAACTCACAAAGGAGTTTTTAGATGACTTAAATTGGTGGAATGCTAACCATTCATAGTTCCTTTCAACACTTCCAAAAAGGTCGTGTTTATATACGAAATCTTTACTGACGCTTCTCGATCACATTTGGGGGCGGTTTGCGCAAGCAATAGGGCAAACGGCTCCGGGAAGATCACTGAGAAGGAATACCATATCAACTATCTAGAACTATTGGGTTCTTTTCAGGTTTAAAATGTTTCATTAAATGAATCTAATTGTGCGGTATTGCTACGTTTTGATAACAACACAACTATAAGCTGTGTGAACAGGATGGGTGGAAATCCATACCAACATCTTAAGAATTTAACGCAAAAAATAAATAAATTTGGCAACTGTAATGTAAGGATCTTACATAGGCTACTGATGGATTTAGTTACAGTTAACAATTACATGAAATAGCTAATATAAATATAACGCAAAATTTAATGCCCAAGGCGGGAAACGAACCCGCGTCGTCCGTAATCACGTCGGATGCCTCGCACAGTCCCCTATGACTGTTAAAGTAATACATATGGAGCATGAAATTTCGGCTAGAAATGCCGTGTCCAGGTATCCGAGTAGGTTTAGACATCCGACCCGATATCGGAGGACGCGGATTCGATTCCCACATGGGGCATAAAATTTTGTACTCCAAAAATTTTATGAATATATTTCATCGCTATTATTCATTTTTATAAAAATATTAAATACAAAACATTAGTATCTCAGTTCCAACTATATAGCAAAGATGAAGGCGTTTTGGCGCCCGCGCGACGTTTGAGTTCGGCTGGAGTCGCCGATTTCGCGAATCAGCCCGTCTTATTCTCCGCTGAGCATATACTCGTACTCCATTAGGGCGAACTCGACTGTGAATAATAAACTGTTTGGAGTTTGAGTCTAGACTCATATTTTGACATAAAAAAGTTTTAGTTTAAACTCGAACTCGTCTGTGAATGTCAGACTAAGAATGCCACAAAAATTTGCCACTTCTGTCACATTTGACATTAGATGTTGGTAATTCAAACTGTTCCACTAGCTTCATAGCGTTTATGGCTAAAATAATGCCAAGACCCATCTGGAACAACTTTTTGGGAGTGTGATCGTTTTTAGCGTTTTTGGTGAATCAAACTTCAAATGGTACGCACCCTAGGTACTCCCTACAAAAAAACGTAGCCATAGATGAAATAGAATATATTTGCCATCGTCTTTGATCATTGCGTGAAAATATCTCGTCGATTTTATTATTTTATTATTTAGTTCATTATTCAAACAAACTACAATCTACATGAGTATATAACATAGTCTAGTAAAACAACAAATCTAATAAACAACTGTACAATGGGACTAAAGGAGGCTAATATCTATTTGGATAACCAATATAACACGTATTACGCCGGGCAAACTATTAACGGGAGGATTGAATATTTATTTGACAATCCGAAAAAAGTCCGAGGTAAGAGTACATACTAAATATTCCTAGCAGATGATGGTACATCACTGTGATTCATAGTTATTTAAAACGAGGAAAGCTCATGGCATGGCATTCCATCACAGATATCTAATATCAAATATAACATAGGGGCAGGTGTATTTTCAATGGCATGTAGATACATAGATTTAATATATTTTTTTATATAGGAGCTTGTCCTTAGTCGGTATACACCACAATGTACCTTCATTCCTTTTTACATATAGAAATGGTTACCCTGAATAATCGCATGAAATTTTATCTTACGGAAATCAATAGATTTTGAGAAATAAATTACTGAAATTATAATTTTAACCTAGATTATTTATGTATCTTGCACTTCTACTACTATTAAAATCACTAATTTGCACACAGATGATGACCAAACAATGCACAGTCCACAAATAACAAAATATTTCACAGAATGTATAGCTAACATTGTTCACTTATTTATGTATGGCTTATTATTATTGTGATTAGGGCTTGCATTATCCGTCATATTTTGGTATCCGGATAATATGGATAGTAGTTTACTTTACTATCCGGATATCCAAATTTTTTGGATATTGAATAAAAAATTACCAAAAATAAATGGTAGTACACAGAACCGTCTTTTAATGGCTACTGAAAAGTATGGAATAACTTCTCGAAGTCCAAGTACCACCTCCATTCAATAGTATGGATGTTTTGAATATTGTGTTGGTGGTATGTTAAAGTTATTTTACAGTTTGCAATAAATATTGTATTCGTGGTATGGACAAGTTACTTTGCAATAAATATTGTGTTCGTGGTATGGACAAGTTATTTTACAGTTTGCAATAAATATTGTATTCGTGGTATGGACAAGTTATTTTACAGTTTGCAATAAATATTGTATTCGTGGTATGTTAAAGTCATTTTACAGTTTGCAATAAATATTGCATTCATGGTATGGACAAGTTATTTTACAGTTTGCAATAAATATTGTTTTTGTGGTATGGACAAGTTATTTTACAGTTTGCAATAAATATTGTATTTGTGGTATGGACAAGTTATTTTACAGTTTGCAATAAATATTGTGTTCGTGGTATGTTAAAGTTATTTTACAGTTTGCAATAAATATTGCATTCGTGGTATGGACAAGTTATTTTACAGTTTGCAATAAATATTGTGATCGTGGTATGGACAAGTTATTTTACAGTTTCTAATAAAAGAGTCACCAGTTTTCTTACATTACGCACTAGAATTTGACCTAGATTTTCAGAGGATTTCGGAGGAGGCGGATTGATTCCCTTCGAGATCACACAGTAGTTTTTTTCCAATACGCCAAGCTATCACACTTACACATAATATATTAATATCTTAAATGAAACCTTCTGCATAGATTTTTGATAAAACTGGCACTATACCAAAGTAGTTGAAGTAAATATGATAAGTTAAAAAAATGGGAACACAACTAAAATGAACATAATTTTTAGAAAAATGCGTACTGATAAGAAAATATTTGAAGACGGTTATAAAAACCAACACACACAAAAACAGTCTTTATCAAATTAGCTTTAGTAATGTTTTAAGTCATTAAATCATTTAGGTATCCTTAAAATATGAATCACTTACTAGTTATGTAGGTCATTAGGTGGTTATTTTTTCTTTTAAAACGTAAATGACTATGACAGTAATAACGTAATCATAAAATGGTAATAACAAACAAAAACAAATAAAAATTACTCTCTTGATTCTAATAATAATATACATTAACCCCCAAATTCATAGAAGACTTGTAAACGGCTTACAACTAAAACGGTGCTACAATATATTATACCTATAAAATACGTCTAAGAAGTGCATATAAATTGTCGTTTTTATCAGTAAATTCCATTTTTACAAGTATTTTTTGACACATTAATTATTAATTTTATAGTTCCAAATGTTTGTATAGTCTATTTTTAAAACAGTTCACTGAAGGGGCACTAATAACGGTTTTTGGCAGTCTGTTACATTCATTGACTACACAGTTTGGCAAAAAGTGTCTTTTTGGTTTGCTGTTGAACTTCAAAATTTGCAGCTTCAGAAAGTGACTTTTCGTCCTATTGTTGTCATTATTTGTGTAGATGTGTGTCATGTTTGGGACATTATAATATCTATTCAAGATTTTATATGTTTCAATTATATCTCCTTGTTCTCTTCGCTGTTCTAAAGTGGTCAAGCCTAATTTCTTGAGACGAAGTTCATACGGCACATTCTTCACTGATAGAACCATTTTGGTTGCTTTACACTGTACTCTTTCAAGAAGATCAATATCTTTTTTAAAGTATGGACTCCAAATTTGGAATGCATATTCCAGCAGTGGTCGTATATATTATGTTGTATAAATCTTCAAAAATAGAGTTTTGTCAATGTGCATGAAAGTTTTTCGTATTGTGTACAGAATTGAGTTGGCTTTTTTGTCATACTTATGATATGTGTCTCCCATTTCAGATTTGATGTGATATATACTCCTAGGTCATTTTGGCATTCCACAACTTCTATTGGATTATTATTAATATGATATTATGCCTTAGGCCGTGCGCTGCGTTAGGCGTGCGCACGGCGCGGGCGCCCGCGTGGCGTGCTGTTTCATGTAATCTCATAGATCAACGCTGCGTGCAGCGGGTCGCCCGTCGCACGCGGCGCGGGCGGCGGGACCCGCCCCGCGGGCGACGGGTGTCCGTGTGACGGAGCACGCGAGAGGAGATGTTTCTAGGAAATCAGTGAGCGCCGCACAGTAGATCGAAACTCGTCTTTCATAGACATAGAATCTTGAATTATTAAAGGTCAATTTTTTTGCTTGGGACGAGTTCTGTTAATCATTGTTATACTATAAAATGGGATGTGCGACAATTGTGAGCACAAATAGGCAAGATATAATTTTTTTTTGAAAAATTTGTATGGGACTAACATATAAAATGTCAATATCTCCGTAATCACAAGTTTGGCCGTTATATCCTTGCACACGTATATAGTACTAATTATTTATGATTTTTTGATATACTTTGTTTTGCGGCACCACTTGCGATTTTTTTTTTAAAAATCGTCAAAGTTATTAATTTTTTTTTATATTGATGACTGTTTGTAATGCTAAAATATGCGATTATTAGTTCTAGTTTAGGGTATTTTATAAATCTTAACAGAAAACTTTCTAAGAAATCACAAGACTGTTAACCAAAACATTTTCACGTCTCAATACAACTTGCACGGTAATAATAAATTATATATTTTTGAATCTAATCTAGTCACCTGTAATGGTATGGTAATCAATAACAAATGAGTACTGTAAAAGTACTCATTTGTTAATGACCTCCGTTAGGTGATCAGATAGACTAAATACCTAATAAAGCAATTAGCGAAAGGATACACTCAAAAGAATATGTATTAAGTTTAAGAGCTCCGTAATTTAATAATTAGTGCAGAATTATCATTCTTTTTTATAGGCTATATTTAATGCTTCAAATATACGTAATTTATCAGTTTTATACTATGCAGATCCATAGTATAAAACTATCATTAAATTAAGATAAAAACTTTTATCTTATATGAGATTTAAACTATCTAGTATTAGATACTTAGATAAGTTGGGTTATAAAATTAAAAAAGAAGTTTAGAAAGAATTGATTTTTTTATTAATGTAAAAAACATAATAAAATCATGAATATCAAATATAAATATCAGAAATCATAAAATTCTTCAAAATAAATTAAATTAAATACTTAAATCTAACAAAAGATGAAATCAACTGAAATTTAAAATAAATTGAAATTATTACACACAATAAATATTAAATTGGAATCAAATAAAATGATTTAGGTAAGTACAATTAATATAAGTAAAATAAATAAATAAATAAGTCAAATACAAGTGAAAATAAAATTACAATAATTAAGTAACTACTTATAATATTAAAAGTTAAATTATTCTAATACTTCACCACCATCAGAATCCACTTCAGAATCTGACTCTACAGTTCCCATTACATCCAAGAACTCTATCGGAGGTTCCTGAAGTTTGAGTAGATCTAAAGCTTCTCTAAAGTATACCTGCTTCTTATGGGCATCCAGTTTTGGTCTTATTGAAGAAATCAGAGGATCAGATGAGAGAAGAAGCATGTTGAGGATGTCTTCGTTAGATGTTTGTCTACTCTTCTTCCTTGAATGATGTTCCCTGAATCTTCTGAAGTCTTTATTGCGGGCCTCTGAAGCTTCTTCTGATAGACTCCCAATTGGCACAATAGCATTTTCGGCTATTATATCACCTCCGTGGATTAATAATTTGTGGACAGTTGAGGACATGTAATACCAATTATAAAGTTCTACATATCTTTCGGCAGTTAATTTGGTATACTCTTTAAACTTAGGCACATCAATTATCTCACCAGAAGTGATTGCCTGCAGAATCACGGCAAACCTGTAGATAAGGTTTTCATCCAGTCCTGTTATTGCTGCAGTTTTCTCAGGAAACTCGAAAAACCTTCTCGCAGTATTACCATCGTTAGTTGTGCCTGACCCTTGTTTAACGATGTCGATCAAGAGATTAAGATCATCTCTGAATCGATCTTGGATAAGCTTTTTTCTGGTCTGTAACAGTATCTTGTGAGATTCCTCCCTCGCAGACCACTTCTTAAAATCGAGGCGATAAGCTATGTGTAAAAGACATTCCATTACATTAATACGGGCATGTAGTGGTGACAATCCAAATTCATAGGAACCAGTAGAAACGGTCTTTGACGTTACATTATCTAACTGATTCATTTCGGTTGGCTTAGCCAAACACAGGTAGCAGGCCGCATTTGATTTAGCTTCCGAGAGATATGTACAAATTTTGCCATCGATCATTGTTAATAACAATTGATGACTAATCTCATTTGCTTGGTATTTTGTGGAAATCAAAGCCTGGATTTCATTATCCATTCTAGTTTTTTCATTCATGACAACTTCTTTGCTCTCCTTCAAAAAACTGAACTGCACTGGGCGGCAATATGTAGAAGAGCAGGGTTTTGGATTTATCCAAATAGTATCACCTTCTCCT
Organism: Plagodis pulveraria; assembly: GCA_963890685.1. Classification (NCBI taxonomy): domain Eukaryota; kingdom Metazoa; phylum Arthropoda; class Insecta; order Lepidoptera; family Geometridae; genus Plagodis; species Plagodis pulveraria. The sequence goes on from OY982961.1 coordinate 13,946,819, forward strand.
GTTGTTAACTTTAGAGGAACCAAAGAGGTCATAAATATGCTGGAATCATCTTGCTCACTGTCTATTTTCTGCTTATATCTACTTTGGTTGGATGCACCGTCAAATCCCCACTTCGATATTAAAATCAATTGCTTGCCTTGTATTTCACTAGTACTAGGAAGACTTTCAATAATCCTGGTCACTGTTAAATCTAGTAATGCTTGGAGTGCAATCGAAGCTGAGCTATCCGTTATGGTCACAAATGTCTCCGGAGGGTAACACTGAAGCTTAGCCTTTTGAAGTTTATAATACGACGGATATATATCTTTCGAACCTTCTCGAGTTGTTGTTTCCCTCAAAGTGATGTATTGCCATTTTGATAATTTTAATGAAAGCAACAAACCCAGTGCTTTCTCTGGTGAAAATAATACTTTAGGGACTGGTTTTTTGATCATTTCCTTAATTCTTGCTGTTGCATCTGGATTTTTTAACATGTATTCAATAACGTATGCAATATCCTCACGACCATCTTGTTTTAAAAGTGCTGCAGCTGAATATGCTAATTCAACAGGTTCTTCATCTTTATGTTCATTTGATCTCCTCTTCTTCTGCTTGTTGCTTAAATCTTCAAAGGGCTTTCGCGACCTTTTTGTCATTGTTGAAGCCGATATCATCGTTGACGTTGATGGTAAGGGTTCAGCATAAGTACTTTCATTTACCGATTCTTGTATGAGCAAATTTGTTTGTACGCAGCTTGGCCAGTCAATATTTGCCTCAAGCCAATTGGAATAATCACGTCTAAAAATATCAGGTTTGCGGTGGGATCTTATCCATCTCTTCTGAACAGCCCGTGTGAATTTCCGACAAAATTCCTTGAGGGTAACACGGTCTTCATCGGAAAGGCTAGAATCTAGTCGATTAACAAGCGTGTTAAATAATATTTCGTGATCGAATTTAGTATTCTGACTACTCAGAATAACAAACAAGTCCAAGTTTGAAATTACACTTTCCATTATTCACAATCACGGGGTAAGCGGGTAGGTAGATACTATTAGTTGTTAGCAGTAGAAGTACTCAAAATGAACTGAAGCTACATAATTTGATTTTTGACTATTTATAGGTATTGACTAATTATGAGGGTACTATTTTTTCTTAATTTATAATTAGTTTTGGTAATGAGGGTATCATTATCACAACTAATTTTGAAATTAAGCAGCATTTGTCACTTTAGATGTTATATTCATTTACTTAATTAGGTACAATATTAATTAGTATTAACGGAAGTAACGGAGGTCATTAACAAATGAGTACTTAACCATAAGAAGTAACGGAGGTCATAAACAAATGACTACTTAACCATTAGAAGTAACGGAGGTCATTAACAAATGACTACTTAACCATTAGAAGTAACGGAGGTCATTAAGTTAGTTATTAGTCACCATTACTGGTGACTAGATTAGATTCAAAAATATATAATTTATTATTACCGTGCAAGTTGTATTGAGACGTGAAAATGTTTTGGTTAACAGTCTTGTGATTTCTTAGAAAGTTTTCTGTTAAGATTTATAAAATACCCTAAACTAGAACTAATAATCGCATATTTTAGCATTACAAACAGTCATCAATATAAAAAAAAATTAATAACTTTGACGATTTTTAAAAAAAAAATCGCAAGTGGTGCCGCAAAACAAAGTATATCAAAAAATCATAAATAATTAGTACTATATACGTGTGCAAGGATATAACGGCCAAACTTGTGATTACGGAGATATTGACATTTTATATGTTAGTCCCATACAAATTTTTCAAAAAAAAATTATATCTTGCCTATTTGTGCTCACAATTGTCGCACATCCCATTTTATAGTATAACAATGATTAACAGAACTCGTCCCAAGCAAAAAAATTGACCTTTAATAATTCAAGATTCTATGTCTATGAAAGACGAGTTTCGATCTACTGTGCGCCGTTGCGTTTACCGTGCCGCACATTCCGTGCTTGTACATTATTTTTCATAACTTGATAACAGTGAGTGTTATTGACACGGAACGTGTCATTTTAGAAGTCGAATGTCGCCTCGTTATATGGGATATGTCTAATACTCATTGTTAAAAGGCGATTTTTCTGTGTATATCAACAAATAATCCATGATATCGACTGTACACCCGCGCGATCATAATTGTACTGGCGGCGCTGCGAGAGGCGGGAGACCGTCGCGGGCGTCCGCGACGGGTTAAATATGTCCGCCACGGAGCACGGCTAACGCAGCGCACGGCCTTAGGATTATTGATGCCCATATGTAGGACTGTGCATTTGGTCTCATTTAGTGTTATTAACCAGTCTTGGGTCCACTGGTAAATGCTGTCAAGGTCTTCCTGGATGATATTGTTAACTACCAGTGGATTTCCCATAATTTTGGTATCATCTGCAAAAAGTGATAGTTCAGACTGTACACAGTCCTTCAGATATGTCAGAAATAATCCAAAAAGAATCAGTGCAAGTACTGATTCTTGGGGTACATTACTAATGACCTTATGTGGGCTCGAAAATGCCTTGTAAATGCTTGTAAATGGTTCGCCGCTAATAATCTTCTCCTGAATTAAAAAAAAGACAAAATGTTTAAAGTTTTCTTTACCAAATGTTCCTTATGTTGAACCAAACATAAAGCTTGGCCCAGATAAACTCCCTATTGACAAAGAGACAGTCTTCCTGGGAATCAAAATGGATTCCACTTTACAGTGGGATCCACATATACATGATCTCTCCGGAAGACTTAGTTCTGCTGCATATGCAGTTCTTAGGATAAGTCAGTTAACAGACATAGCTACTGCTCGCCTAGTTTATTTCGCGTACTTCCACAGTATTATGTCATAAGGTGTATTGCTGTGGGGAACTGTTGCTGAGATAGAGACAATCTTTATCATACAAAAGCGTGCAATTCGAGCCATATATAAAATGGGTCCTAGGGAATCTCTGAGGGATCTTTTTAAAGAAATTGAAAAAAAATTTAACATTACCAAATCTGTATATATTAGGTCCTTACATATGAAATTGGCGTTTTTCGTACTGGCCACTTTAATCACGAATTTCTCCTCTTTGGTAAGGAATTCCAAATTCAAATTTGTACAGCTATAGACTCATGTATTTGTGCTTCGATGATCGTCATTCATTTGTTTTTTTTCTTCTGTTTTTTTCTGTTTGCGTCACTCATTTTACAAAATGGAAAACCTTAAATATCGCATTATTTACGAGTACGAGTTCCGCCGTGGCACTAGTGCTGCGGAAACAACTCGAAGGGTGAATGATGTGTATGGCGGTCGTGTTGCAAAAGAAAACACAGTTCGTTTTTGGTTCCAACGTTTTCGTTCTGGAAATTTCGACCTGCAGAACAAGCCCCGTGGACGGCCTGAGACTCAAGTTGATAATGAAGAGTTGAAGGCTATTGTGGAAGCGGATCCATCGCAAACCACGTCCGAGTTAGCTGCAGGCTGCAATGTTAGTGATAAAACTGTTTTAATTCACTTGAAGCAAATTGGGAAGATTAAAAAGCTTGAAAGGTGGGTACCTCACGAATTGACTGAAACAAACCGGCAAACGCGCGTCGACTGCTGCGTTACATTACTAAACCGGCACAATAATGAAGGTATTTTAAACCGAATCATTACCTGTGATGAAAAATGGGTTCTTTACGATAATCGGAAGCGCTCAGCGCAATGGTTAGATCCTGGCCAGCCAGCCAAATCCTGCCCCAAGCGAAAATTAACCCCAAAAAAGTTACTTGTAAGCGTTTGGTGGACTAGTGCCGGTATTGTTCATTACAGTTTTTTCAAATCTGGCCAGACTATTACGGCTGATGTCTATTGTCAGGAATTGCAAACCATGATGGAAAAGCTAGCGGCTAAACAACCTAGGCTGGTCAATCGCTCCACGCCACTGCTGCTTCACGACAACGCTAGACCACACACTGCGCTACAGACGGCTACTAAATTAGAAGAGCTTCAATTGGAAAGTCTAAGACATCCTCCGTACTCCCCGGACCTTGCTCCAACAGATTACCATTTTTTTCGAAATTTGGATAACTTCTTGCAAGGGAAAAAATTCAACTCCGATGGGGCAGTCCAAATCGCCTTCAAAGATTTTATTGATTCCCGTCCGACTGGTTTTTTTAGTAAAGGGATCAATGAACTACCTATGAGATGGCAAAAGTGCATAGAAAATAATGGTTCATACTTTGATTAATTAAATATATTATATTAAAAAATATTCGACTTTTTGTTCCTCCCATACAAAACGCCAATTTCATATGTAAGTACCTAATATTTGAAAATATTATGTATGTTCGTAAAAATTTGAGTAAATTTAAATTAAACAGTGACAATCACATTTACAAGACTAGGTTTTTTTATTTTATTTTGATGGAACAAGCGCGAGGCCCACCTGATGTTAAGTGGTATCCTCTGCCTATAACAGATGCATTTCATCAAGTGATGAACTGCAGTGCGCCCATCACCTTGAGACATACCTGTTAAGTCTCATTTTGCCTGTTATTTCACTGGCTCTCAAGGACTGCTGCCGGAACACACCGTTAGGTGCTTGGCGACAGATTGTCTACTTGAGGGTGGTCGCTAGCCAGGCGGGTTTACAAAATGCCCTTCCACCATACGGTGAAGCTCAAGCTCTGGGCGGGATTCGAACCATGGACCTACTGCGCGGCAGTCCATAGCCAATGCCACTGAGCCATCACTGCTTCAGAATAAATATAAAATAGCGGTGCCAGGTTTTAGATTAGCAAAGACAAATAAAAGGTCCTTCTTGGGTAATTGTGTACAGTTTTATAATAAAGTTACCAAACATATTACAATGCTCACAGAAGGGAAATTCAAGTTGCATGTGAAAAACATATTGATTAAAAAATCTTACTACACAGTTTCTGATTACTTAAACGACGAAAATGCCTGGACAATTCGCCTCTGCCAAGCTATTGCCTGTCACCTAAATAATTTAAACAAATATTGTAATAACTCTATTACATAGTAAGTATGTAACACATTATTAAAAGATGTTTAAAAGAATGGCCCCAAGTTTCTTGCCTGTTCTTCTCGCAGTGGCTCTATACAATTTATTTGGTGAATGTGGCATTACTATGTAGAATATTACAATACTAAAATTTGTAATTGACCTTCATAAGAGCGTCGTAGACGCCTAAATTGAATAAATGATTTTGACTTTGACTTTGGCCTCCCCCACTCGAACTTTAAAAGTTCTGAATGATAGGAAGTCCATTCTAGATCCATTTTAGATGTTTGCCACGGATTCCAAAATGGCTTGTTTCTAAGTTGGAAAACTTAGAAACAAGCCATTGATCTGGTGAAAACGATACATAGTCTAAACAGTCATCGATCCTTGGCGATTTAATTTGTGGGATAGGTATATGTAGTGGCTCTCTTACGTATGACTGCTCAAATTGCTTGGCAAATATATCAGCGACCTTTTCATGTTTGTATATTGAGTTGGTCAAATCATCTTTTAAGGAAGGAGGCACCGACACTTATGTTTATTTATTTATTTGATTGTAGGCGAACAGTGTAATGCTGATGTGCCATTATCATACTGTGTTGATTTTTTTTATGTAGTGTCCACACATTATAAATCTTATAAATTAAACCCGCAAAAACATGTTGAGGATCAAATACGTCAACCTGGGTTTTGAGCATATCAGATGCTAATGCTAAAAAAAATCTACAACCCTCCTCTCCCCCATCCTCCCTTTTCTATACTACATAATTATGTATGTATATGGATTCTAAAGTCCTTCCTTTGTATGATCCACACCACTTGAGGAGGAAAAGTGTACCCCACTATGCACATTTTCTTATATCTTTTTATTTATTATATGCACAAGCATGAAAATTAGTATGATTAGAGTCAGATATCTAAGAAAAAAGAAGGGAAATACTAAAAAACAGCCAGGTGCAGGTCCAACTACCGCTAAAGGACTATCTTGATCTGTATGATAAAAATAAAAATGTTTAGTACATTCTGTGTTGGTACGGAACCCCCAGTGTGGGGATCCAACTCGCACTTGGCCCGTTTTATTTAGAAGAGAAGTGCAATACCTGGCTATGAGCTTCATTTAAAAAAAAAAATTAGTGTTATATCTTTACTGACAAGACACCACATATTATACACAATAAGTACTACAGCTACTTCACTGAAAGCATTTAGGCAATCCGAAGGCAAGCCAACAGTTTTTTTTTTATGACTGAATTTATAATTTTAATAAATGTGTGTTATTTCTCAAGGAATCCATGTCAAGTTCAAAGGCGAGGCCCACACAGAGTGGTATGAAAGCAAACAAGAAGAGAATTCCGAGGGCAAGACTGAAAACTCTGACTCATTACATACAGGAAATGAGGAATACTTCCAAATCTCATATTATCTACTAGGCAGCAATACTGGTAAGTTTTAGTGTTGAAGTTATTTATTTGTAGATGTATGCCATAAGATAAGCAATAAGCCCATATCACAAATGCCAATAAAATCTCTAAGTTATTTTCTTTAAAAAACTATGAACCCAATTCATCTCGAACAAGAATTGAACCTGTTTTACAAAACTTAAAGTTTGGCCATCGGTATGATGGAAGGAGATTTGAATTTTGTGTTCTAAATTTTACTGTCTGCATTTGCTAGCTTTGCTGCTTTAAAGTTGCCTCTTTCAAGTACTTGTGTCTATATTTCTGTGTTTCTTACAAACCAATGTGAACTTCAGACTGAACTCATAGCAATGTATAAATCTATGAAGGATCTTGGTATTGGAGCTATAAGCAAACCTCCAAAGTTCTATTACATATTATCTATTCCATATGATTGGCTAGATGATGGCATTTTAGACCAAGACAAGCTTGTTACTGAGAAATAGCCGTGACTGTCATAAATAATAATAAAGTGTAGTAGTCAGTTCAGTAACCCCCTGGGGTGCCGGGTTAAAATTGCACCTCCCCATATCATCCCGTGGGTGTCGTAAGAGGGAGAAATACTGGAAGGTGGGCAGCAGCGCCTTCTAAAGAATTGCCATCTTACACTGCGATCCCCAAGCCGCCTGCCAGGCGTGGAGATTATGGCAAATACCCCCTTAATAGGGGAGGCTGTGTTCAGCAGTGGACGGTCTGGCTGATACAGTACAGTCAGTTTAAGAATTCAAATTGAAAATTTGCTTCTTTTGGCTGTAATGTTTTTGGCCCAAGTATTCTTCATCTAGAACATGGCTGACATATGTAAAGTTAATCTTTTAGGCAAAGCTTAGGTCAGATTTGAAAAAAAATCTAGTAATTAAACTTTTGACCTTGTTACATGATATATGGACAACTTGTCTCACGCTGTTTGTCTCACTGCGTGAACAATAGAATATGTGATCAACGACATTGATTGTGATGATTGTGAATGAAAGATGATTAACTTTACCAGTTAAACCATATAAAAGAAATACATATTTATCTTCATAAAGTATTAATGGTGCAGTTACATGAGAGTATTTCCAGATCTTGAAGTCCTGGATTCAATCTCCAGGCTCTCAAATCTAGGTTCAATGGCAGGCCAAGTTTTTTCCTACTGGAAATTCTCAATAACAGTCCAGAGTATGACACTGTGCAGTAGATAGAGGCAACAGGTCCAACTCCAGCCATATTACAGCTTACAGCTTCTGGTATATAGGAGATGACTTTTTAAAACTATGCACACGTAAATATTCCTATTATTGAAGATGACATCACGACAACAATGTTTGGTTATGCAAAATGTGATAATATGGCATTGACATGACGTCAAGTTGAATATATTATGCCACTATTATTACATCTCATTATCTTCCTACCCTTATATCACACATTATCTGATACAATGTGATTTCTCTAATCAAATTACACAAATGTCAACACAAGGAAATAATGTACAAAGTTTGACTTCGGTTATTATGACCGGCCGCCGCGCGCCGCCTAACGCTAACGTTCTTTGGGAATGTTCGTCTTGCATGGTAGTATACTGTATAAACGCTTTGAGGTACCCTTTCGGTTTAGGAGAGCGTCATAATGCTAAATTGAACTTTTGTGCAAACATAACAACAATATTAAAATAATAAGGTTGTATTATCATTTACTAGTATAAAACCAATTGCAAAATTTGTCTTGTTTGTAGTATAACATAAGTTGTGCTATAGATGTCGCTCCATCCCAATATCATGGTTAAAGAACGATAGGAAAGATTTGAGTTATGACGTCATGTCATGTTAGCTCAATTGGTTATAGCATACCCCGGCTAAAGGGGTGGATGGACGCGGGTTCGAGTCCCGCACATGACTTAAATTTTTCCTATCGTATATTTGTAATTTTTTAATGTAATCCGCATAGCAGGCGTTACTGCAAACATAACAATATTAAAATTATAAGGTTGCGTCATCATTTACAAGTATAAAACCATTTCCAAAGATCGTGATACTTGGCGATTTCAAAATGTATCTTATTTTCGAACTGGGGACGATTGAACTTAGCCCAATTTAACCCTAAGAAGAAACAAGCTTGTGCGTGTACTGCTAAATTAGCCACCTTTGTCGTATTCCTCCGTTTTGAAGACACTCCCCTTGCCACCTCAACTAGCATCGGAGTATTTGGTGTCGACATATCGAGCGTCGTTCAATTTCGCTATCACTTGGAAGCTAAAGCTAAATAAGCCTCTTAGAAGCTTGGTGTGTTCGGAAAGGTGATACGGTGCATCACGTACGTGGGAATGTTCTGAGGAGGTGTTTGTTTTAATACCTGCAGCTGAATTGCGTGCTCGGCAAAAAAAGCTCAAAGCATGATGATTCATCAATTTCATTTCGACGTCTGGAAGTCCACAAACTTGCGATTTTCATGGCATTTTCTGCCTCGCACTGTTTCCCTGTGAAGTATATCCGAACAGATACGACTTAGGAGCCTACAAGAAGAGAGCATATTCCTTCCTCAAAGGCCGGCAACGCATCCTCGAAACTTCTGGTGTTGCGTATGTTCACTTACCACCAGGTGAGCAGCCAGATCGTTTGCCCCCCTATCTCATAAAAAAATGAGTATTTTTCACATATTACGCACTATTTCCATATTAACATAGTTACTTTACTCTGAAACAATAACTAGCAGTTCGCTGCGAATACTGACCTCACCCTAAATATACTGATAAAAAATTTTAGGCTCATAATAAAAATACATTTATTAAGTTCTTGTATTAGCCAGATTTTCCACTGCTGAACACAGCAGCAGAGGTTGCCATAATCCCCACGCTTGGCAGGCGCCTTCCACCTTCTGGTGGAAGTAAAGTAAGAAGTATTCCACCCTTAGTCGCCTCGTAGGTTTCGTCTACGGGTTAAGATGGGGAGGTGACATTCTAGCCCGGCACCCCACGGGCGTTCTATTAGGGCACAAACAAGAGTTCTTAAATAAAAAAAAAGTTGTGTACAATGTTTGGCATTATATCCAATTCTTTCATTATGATATTATGTTTTGTCTTGTGATTTTGATATTTCGACTCTCGAAAAAATCGTAAGATCTGCTATTTCAAACTTGTTTAATAGGTCTTGTGATGATCTTGCTACCCTTTTGAATTATCATTTCATGCACTATCGCAGGCTTATCGATATGTATTATGTATAACATAAACAATTTTTGTGGACGACATTTCTACCTTGGGCGGGAATGAAACTTGATTGGCCCAGTATCTCCCGGTTATACATACCTTTTATAAATTTTGTCATCCTACCAAATTTCATAAAGATCGAATTTTCAAACTGTCGTCGAACTAACAGGTACGAGACAAGAATACAAATGTTCAGGTTGCTAACATGCATAGAGACTTCATGGTTAATTAACCATAACAATTAGTATACTATAGCGCTGACAAAACTGTGTCGTTAGTTTTAAACATTTTGGTTACATAAAACTGCGAGATTATAAATAAACATTATTTTTTTATGATATGATGTGTACAAAAACACTTTCATTATGTATATTATGATTTATGATAACCAACTTTAGGGTCTATATCAAGAACTTCGTATACAAAATAGGCTTCGACTGTTCAGCTACGAATTCTTAAGTTCTTTGGGCACATCTCAAGAAAGGAAGATTCCATGGAGAAACTTGTCGTGCAAGGCCGGGTGGAAGGCAAAAGACCTAGAGGTCGATCGCCCACGCGCAGGATTGACCTTATTACCAGTACTACTAAAGCTACCGCAGTACAATGTGCTCGCAGTGCTAATAGCCGCCTCCAATGGAGGAACATCGTTAGACGTGCGGCTGCCTTGGAAGCGAGCGGCGACGACAAGACGCAACCCTGTCCATCGACAGCCACGACCACTCTGCCAAGAGTGCCCGACTAAGAAGATATCAATATATCTATACTAATATTATAAAGAGGAAAGATTTGTAATTTTGTATGCAACGAATAAACTTAAAAACTACTGAACCGATTTGGATGAAATTTGGTATGGAAATAGTTTAAGACCCGGGAAAGGACATAGGATAGTTTTTAACCAACTGCTCCCAAAAGAGGTTAATGGTTTTTGCATGATAACCGACTTACGCGGGGATGGACTTAACTTACGTAAAAGATGCCATGCGTGCCATAAATTGCCATAAATATCTTTGGGACGTTATTTTGTTTTGATGAATATTCAACCACTCTCCTAAATAAATTAAGTACTCGCACAATGATCATCGATTATATTGTATTACTAGCTGACCCGGCAAACGTTGTTTTGCCATATAAGGGTTGTTCGTAGAAGGGTGAAAATTGAGGATTGTATGTATTTTTGTATGTTGTATCATAAAAAAATATAAATTAAAAATTATGTATAAAAAATAAAAAAAAAATTTAGGGTTGGACTACCCCTAACATTTAGGGGGATGAAAAATAGATGTTGGCCGATTCTCATAGATACCGGATAAGCACAAAAAATTTCATCAAAATCGGTCAAGCCGTTTCGGAGGAGTATGGCAACGAAAACTGTGACACGAGAATTTTATATATTAGATTTTCTAGAGAAACAAAGAGTGTATTATGTTACACTACTTACTCCCTATTGTGGGGACTAAGAGAAATTAAACAATTTGTAATAATGGACGGATAATATTTTTTTGCGCTAGTCTTGTAATTTGTTAATTTGTCTTTTCTACAGATTATTCTCTTTTAACTTTTTAATGACCATTTATAAAAATGGATCTTCTCTTTCCTCTATTTAAGTTTTTTTTTTTTTTTTTATCCCTGATAGGTTAGGTTTGACCACTATCTCACCTGATGGTAAGTGATGATGCAGTCGAAGGTGTTGTTCAGGCTAACCTAGAAGTACTCGCTCTCAAGGACAGCTGCCGGAACACACTGTTAGGTGCTTGGCGACAGATTTTCTACTTGAGGGTGGTAGCTAGCCAGGTGGGCATTCGCAAAATGCCCTACCACCATGCTATAACGACTGCCATCCTAAGACAACAACCGGGACCGACGGCTTAACGTGCCCTCCGAAGCACGGAAACGCTCAGTAGTAATGTCACCCATCCAACTCATGACCGCGCGCGACGTTGCTTAACTTTGCTGATCGGTTGAGAACAGCTAAGTAAACTTCGCTACGAGCGCTTCAAAAGTTCAGTTACTTTTAAAGCTGATGTTTCGTATTGTGAACAAAGACGCTAATGATGTCCTGAATTTATTCAAAATACTCAAGACACAGAGCTCTTATTATCATAATCCGAATTGCACAAGCTATTTTATACATTCTAAAGTTGGAAGTCTATTCAGTATCAAAAAGGAAATAATATTTTTGTATTATTTTTGTGTTTCATACTGCTTCCAACTTCGATTGTGTCTCTCGCCTACAATACTGGTCACCATCGGCAATAGTTGTGATAAAATTAGTATCAAGTATCTGGATGTCAAAAAAAAAGTATCTGCCAATATGCATACATACATATATGAGAACAACTTGGATACTCTATAATTTTAATATTTTTATTTTTGCAATAACACATGCTCTGTGGATTACATTACAAAATTACTAATTTACGAGAGGAAAAACAAACAAAACATTTCATCCAGCACATGACTATAAATTTTCTCTGGTAAATTTGTAATTTGATACTTTACCCAAAAAAAAAAGAATTGTTCAAATTGGATGAATGGTTCAGTAACATATATTAAAATAAAAACATATACAAACCTTCGATTTGAGGACCTGTCTCCTATATTTTGGAAGACACAATGAAAATATTGATTATATTTATACATTTTATTTTATTAATTAAATATTAGTACAAAAAATCGTTCGTCTTATAAAGATAATATTAGGTCCTTACATATGAAATTGGCGTTTTTCGTACTGGCCACTTTAATCACGAATTTCTCCTCTTTGGTAAGGAATTCCAAATTCAAATTTGTACAGCTATAGACTCATGTATTTGTGCTTCGATGATCGTCATTCATTTGTTTTTTTTCTTCTGTTTTTTTCTGTTTGCGTCACTCATTTTACAAAATGGAAAACCTTAAATATCGCATTATTTACGAGTACGAGTTCCGCCGTGGCACTAGTGCTGCGGAAACAACTCGAAGGGTGAATGATGTGTATGGCGGTCGTGTTGCAAAAGAAAACACAGTTCGTTTTTGGTTCCAACGTTTTCGTTCTGGAAATTTCGACCTGCAGAACAAGCCCCGTGGACGGCCTGAGACTCAAGTTGATAATGAAGAGTTGAAGGCTATTGTGGAAGCGGATCCATCGCAAACCACGTCCGAGTTAGCTGCAGGCTGCGATGTTAGTGATAAAACTGTTTTAATTCACTTGAAGCAAATTGGGAAGATTAAAAAGCTTGAAAGGTGGGTACCTCACGAATTGACTGAAACAAACCGGCAAACGCGCGTCGACTGCTGCGTTACATTACTAAACCGGCACAATAATGAAGGTATTTTAAACCGAATCATTACCTGTGATGAAAAATGGGTTCTTTACGATAATCGGAAGCGCTCAGCGCAATGGTTAGATCCTGGCCAGCCAGCCAAATCCTGCCCCAAGCGAAAATTAACCCCAAAAAAGTTACTTGTAAGCGTTTGGTGGACTAGTGCCGGTATTGTTCATTACAGTTTTTTCAAATCTGGCCAGACTATTACGGCTGATGTCTATTGTCAGGAATTGCAAACCATGATGGAAAAGCTAGCGGCTAAACAACCTAGGCTGGTCAATCGCTCCACGCCGCTGCTGCTTCACGACAACGCTAGACCACACACTGCGCTACAGACGGCTACTAAATTAGAAGAGCTTCAATTGGAAAGTCTAAGACATCCTCCGTACTCCCCGGACCTTGCTCCAACAGATTACCATTTTTTTCGAAATTTGGATAACTTCTTGCAAGGGAAAAAATTCAACTCCGATGGGGCAGTCCAAATCGCCTTCAAAGATTTTATTGATTCCCGTCCGACTGGTTTTTTTAGTAAAGGGATCAATGAACTACCTATGAGATGGCAAAAGTGCATAGAAAATAATGGTTCATACTTTGATTAATTAAATATATTATATTAAAAAATATTCGACTTTTTGTTCCTCCCATACAAAACGCCAATTTCATATGTAAGGACCTAATATTATAATATTTTGAAACCGCAAGCTATAAACAAGCTATTCGAATGCAATAACTCCTCGGTCACATAATTCGGGTAGGATATTGCCATAACTTTGTTTCGAATGATTCAAAATATGTAGGAACATGGTTCTAAAATATCATCAATGTCAATATTCGTAATTATTTATAAATTCGTAAATAGTGATTTGCTTACTTAAAAAAACTTACCTAGCCCAGCTCACTCTTTGTTTCATAACACCTTAGATATCATTATTTTATTATGAGTACCAACCAAGCGACAAATAAAATATAAAAACTATTTTATTATGAGTACCGGCGCCCCGGTGTTTTTGTACCCCGTGGGGTGCCGGGTTAGAATTGCACCTCCCCATATCATCCCGTGGGTGTCGTAAAAGGCGACTAAAAATTATACTGGAAGGTGGGCAGCAGCGCCTTCTAAAGAACTACTATCTAACACTGCGATCCCCAAGCCGCCTGCCAAGCGTGGGGATTATGGCAAATACCCCCTTAAGGCTGTTTTCAGCAGTGGATGATTCGGCTGATACAGTACAGTACAGTACCGGCGCCCCGGGGGTGCCGGGCTAGAATGTCACCCCCCATCTCTAACCATAGGTGTCGTAAGAAGCGACTAAGGGTAACACACCAGAAGGTGGGCAACAGCGCTTTCTGAGGAACTGATATCACACACTGCGATCCCCAAGATGTCTGCCAAGCGTGGATTTATGGCAAACCCCCCTTAATGGGGGAAGCTGTGTTCAGCAGTGGACAATCCGGCTGATACAGTACAGTACCAGCGAAAGAAAAATGAAAACTAACTCGAATTACGCTTTCTAGGTAATGAAATAGAAATTCCAGCCGGCAAGCAAGTCTACAACTTCACCTGCACTCTGCCCCCAGTACTACCATCGTCATTCGAAGGCGAGTTCGGCTATGTCAGGTATACTGTAAAGGTAACCCTCGACCGTCCGTGGAAGTTTGATCAGGAGACGAAGATGGCGTTTACTGTCATCAATGCCCTAGATTTGAATGTCAATCCTTCTTACAAGGTAAATTTTCTGGCATACCTATATCTATTACACATAAATATTGAATATACTTATTCGAAGGGGTACGAACATTTTTCTATAGAAGCTGGCATGTCCATTTTGAATTTTTCTCAAAATTTCTGGAATATAGGCGATTATATGTATGTATATAATTAATAAAAATAGTTTTTTCGTGCATTATTTCTACTGCCTGCCGCTTAATAAATAGAAAAATCGACCTAGGAAGTATCATTTGAATACAATGGAATGCATACACACGTAATTAACGCTATTTTAATGATTTTCTTTGTTCTCAAATGGCGATCTTTACCTCCAAATATAGCGGAAACACTTTAGGGTACTACATACATTTTTGGTTTGTATAAGATTGTTTCCAACCTAAAGTAGAAAATCTGTCTCCAACCATCTAACAGTATTCCGGCAGCAGTTCTTGAGAGTAAAGTTACAAGTGTATGCGACTAAACAACTGTATGTCTTAAAGGTGACGGGCGCTTTGCAGTTCGTAATTTTTGACGATATGCATATGTGTGGCAGGGGTCACCGCTTCACAACAGGTGGACATAGTGATAGTTTCGCCACAAGCCATTAAAAAAAAATAGCCGTTTCTATGCTATTAAATTGTTTTTTTGTTGATAATCATTCATTATATCCATAAATAAAATTAGGTCAAACTTTGTTGTTTTGGCCAACCGCCTACCTAAGTTTAGGTTTACCTTAAAGCAAGCGCTTATTAAGTGGTTAACAAAGTTTCATAACAAATTACCTTGACAGTTACATCATACAAAATAACCCATATTTAATTGAATAAAATCAATATTATCAACTACCTTCTATACAAATTAACGTTCACTATGTAACAAACATTTTGCGCCACCTGGTTGGAACTAACGTGACAGACTTTCCCATTGTTGTGTCTTCAACTTGCTGTTATATTTTAGGTAATAATTCCACTTTGTCACGTATTACTGTTACTGCCTAAGCGCCGATTATTTTCATTTACACGATTATGATTTAAAAGTCGTGTACAAGTAATGTTTACTTCGTTGACTAAGCCAATAAGGTATTTGAATGGCTTAGTCGTCTTAGCTTCGTGGCATCGGCCACGAAGCAGACACTCATAGACAAAAGCTAAAAACTTTATAACATCTTTTTCTGTCCTGTTACTGTAAAGCAGTATGTATTGAAATGAAAAGCAGTGTTTGAAATTTGTGTTTTGCTATTTTAGGAGCCAATCCGTATTCAACTCGAAAAGACATTCTGCTGTTTCTGCTGCGCATCTCCACCACTCTCCGTGGACGTGCAGGCACCAGTGTCGGGCTACTGTCCGGGACAAGTGATACCAGTACAAATTGATATTGAGAACAAGAGCAATGTCCAGCTACATCTCGTCAAGGTGTCCTTAAGGAAGGTGAGGCTATTAACTGACATTAAAAAAAGAAGGAGGGTCTAAATTCAATGTTTGCTAAGCTATTACTCCGCCAATTATGAATATTTTTATAATTTTTTGTCGTGTAGAGTATACCTCCAACTTGGCCCCATTTAATTTTTACCAAAATCGGTTGAGCAGTTTTTAAATTATCATTTAACTGATAAATTCATTTGGATACCTATAGGATTTAACAGTATTTTAGGCGATTGAATGATCTTGTAAGAGCAGTAAACGTCACAAAAAAGAAAAAAAATACTTAACCTACCTCCATACACAACGTGTTGGGTACATTTAAAAAAAAAGTTATCTGATATAGCTGCATGGACATGCAGTCACCTGCATTGGGCTATTTTTTCTAGGTAAGTAATATACCTACCAATAGGTATTGAAAATGACAAATCCCCAGCTGCATCTCATCAAGGGTTTCGGAGTTTTAATGACCCAGTGGCATTGGCAATGTACTGTCGCACAGTAGGAATCCCACCTTGAGCGTGTCTCTCTAAAATAATATGTCTGTGAGTTGATTAGAGCGCAAAATTCTCGCTTCTGCCCTACAGTCTCGGTGGCGGAGATGGAAAAGCGGCCGGTGCGAATATAGCCGCTAGACGAGTAAACTCGCAAAGCGAAAATTGTAAATGTTGATTAACCTTCTTTATATACCTCTAAAGGTGCCCACTTTGTTTATGATATGTATTGTAAACAAAATCTATCTTCAGTTCCACCTCTTGAAGGTTTTGTTTAACATTATGAGATAATTTTAAATAGGTAATTCATCATATCAGTATATTTATCTGTGACTGAAGGTCAGAATGACAGTCTTAAACTTACATAATATTATGCATATTCAAAAGTAAATACTGCGCGTAATAAAAGGTATACCGCATTCATGTTCACAGCGATGTCGTTATGTTCTTTTTACGCTTAACGAAATATAGTATTCATTATCATGTTTTCAATGTTCAGGGGGTCAACTCTCATCTCTTAATTCAGTCTTGTTTTAACCTTACATTAACAATTTTAATTTGCACTACCACACGTCACTATAGTAAACTTACATTAGAACTTCAACGTGAGAGCGGGCTGCATGCATTGAATCAAGACATTTGTGGGATAGAGATAGCGCTATATGAACATTATTGCTTTGTGGTGGCCGTGGTAAGAATCTTAGTATCAATATTTTAAGTTTGAAATAATGATGTTGGTTTTCCATAATAGTTTTTAAATAGTGAGAGTCGGGTGCATGTTTTAAGGGAGTAATGCCCACGGCAAATCGCAAGGACTCAGTTCAATTTCCGTGTTAAACAAGTCGGTATTATTGATACACGGGAATGGCCCCATATGATGGTTAAGAACGAAACAACAAGTTAGAGCCAAACGTCTTTATGTCATGTTGGATGAGCGGTTAGAGCATACCCCGACAATAGGGCATTTACATCTATAGCCGGAGTATGCTCTAACCACTAAGAGCGGGTTCGAATGCCACACATGAATATGATTTTTCCTCTCGCTGTAATTATGTAAGGTATTATTGGTTATTTAAAGTTTTATACAAACTGTCCCATGTAGCATAAGATAGAACTCTTTGTGAACCAGCTCGCTCGGGAAAGTACTGCCACTATACCTATTTCCGGTTTGAAGGAACAATTTTACGTATCAGGGTGTTGGGTGCAGTCACTTCCGACCAAATGCATCTGTGATAGGCAGGAGGTTCAAGTGGGTCTCGTTATCGCAATCGCATTTAAAAATACATATAAAAGCACAAATGACTCGTGTGGCTACTGCAGTGCATTTCTGTGTGCGACGACTCGACTAGCATAACATCGCGCTGGGCACCTGCTTGTTTTTCTACTGCATTACACAAAATTTGCTATACAGACGGGTATTTGCGAAATGCCCTACCAACAACAGCACCTTTCCGAGCTTGTGTGAAAACTCATTAGCAAATGAGTTTTCACCTCACATGCTCGGAACAGTGTTGTTTATCATTCGAAATCTGTGTGGAAAAGTGCTTTTTAAATTTCGAACTTCTATAAAAGTTCCAGTTAAATGAGTTTATTTTCAATATCAGCAATTTTATTAATATTTTCTATATATTAAGGCAATTTTACTAGATTATTTAAGCTGTTTTTCTTGCACCTAGCTTTTTCTCGCTGAGGGAGGTGAAAAATCGTGTGTAGCGCTCGGCAGCAAAATTATTGTGCGTCTCGTACCTTTGAAACCTTTACGCTCAGGATTCTATATTTTGAACCACTTGGTTTACTCATGGTTCCTAAGTAATCCTAGAATCCTTCACTTCCTGAGGTTTCAATAAAAGTACTCGCGCCAAATAACGCAGCCTTGCTTAACATAATATATAACTATTACAGGCCGTTCCCAACCCTCTGAAATAGCCTTACGATTGCCATCCTAAGATAACAACCGGGATGACGGCCCGAAGCGCTCAGTAAAAAAGAACAGTATTTTATTGCCACTAAATAATAAAACATTAATTTAAGCATATTTAGGCATTAGGGTGTAAGCTCAGCACTGGGCTGCGTAGACACTAAAGTCTAGGCAAGGCGGATTTGCAGCATACTCTTTTTCACGAATATACCTGACTAATACTGATTATGATGATGATGAAACTTAATAGCTATTATATAATAAAATATAAAACGTTACATTAAACAAGTCGATCGAAGCAGTGATGGCTACTGCGCGGCAGTTCATAGCCAATGCCACTGGGCATTGGCTATGAACTGCCGCGCAGCTGGTCCATGGTTCGAATCCCGCCGCGGGCTTGAGCTTCACCGCATGGTTGAAGGACATTTAGCGAATGCTCGCCTACTATCTTCAAGTATAAAATCTGTCACCAAACATCTAACGGTGTGTTCCGGCAGCAGTCCATGAGAGCCAGTGAAATTACAGGCACATGAGACTTAACAAATATGTCTCAAGGTGACGGGCGCAGTGCAATTCGTTCGCGTCTGTTATATGCAGAGGTTAGTCCGCTTAATATCAGGTGGGCCTCGAGCTTGTTCCGTCACAATAACATAAAAAAAGCAATAATAAGGTTACTTTTGCAACAATGAATTAAATAAACACTAGTATGTGTACCACGGTCACCCCTTCAGACACCGTGATAAATATTACACTACATACCTAGTTGATCGGTTACGAACAACTAGGCAAGTTCTGCTATAAACGCTTCATCATCGTCTAATAATTAATAATAATAATAACCAGATTCATAATAGCCTGAAACTATTTGAAAAAAAAAATACATTACCTTACAAAAAGCTGCCATTTTAAATATTTGCAGAATAGTGAGAAAGTTCCTTAAGCTTGAAGTTAACGACATAACATATTGTTATCAACACATAAACACTGTGATTTACTTGGCCAATGGCCCATTATTGCAGATTATACCAGTTTTTATATAAAAAATTAGAAAAGTATATATAAACTGAAAATCTTTATTGCCACAAAAGAAAATTACAATATTGACAATGTATAATGTTAATTAACACAAACATTTAATAGGCCGAATATTGTGTGATGAACCTCAGATGCCTGAGCTAGACTTGAGAAAGCCTGTAATATAGGCTGTATTTGTAATATAATTCTGTTAACAGGTGGTTACATATAGAGCAACAACTCCTACAACGGTAACAAAGAAGTCTAAAGACATAGTGCTGACTATGCAAGAAGGCCCTGCGCCCGCCGGATCCAACAAACGCTGGATTTTGAATATGGAAGTGCCTCCCATACCGCCGTCGAATCTCGTCAACTGTAACATTATCGATCTGGACTATGATTTTAAGGTATATTTTTTTTTGTTTTAAATAAGACTCCTACGTAATGTTCATTTGTCATTAGATACACAAGTTGAATTTGCATAGAAGTAGCTACAGTCAAGTCCTGGAAAATTTAGATTATCCTGTCGTGATGAATCTGAATGTTGTGGAAGAGAATAAAAGAGAGATAAATGTTAAAAGCATGTGGGATTTTTAAGTTGTATAGGTTAATGGTCATTAGTATATGAAACTAAAGAAGCGACACAAAAAATAAATTGGTGTGGTATTGGCACTTCATGGAGAGATATAGGAAAACTGGCCAAGTGAGGGTGTAACTAGCACTCTGAGAGTTCCGTACCAATATAGATTGTACCAAAGGTTTTTTTATTCGACGTTACATTTCTAGATCTTTAGCGGGAGTCCGCCGCTTACTTGGCCGGTTTTTATTATTTGTTCCTGTACCGTAGATAGGACTATAATCGTACAAAGTTTGACGCTTGTACGTATTACTGTGTTTACGATAGAACAAAAATAATGAACGTTAAAAATAGGCAATCCGCTAAGACTATACTTATTCTGTGAAAACTTCAATGGGATTATTATTACAGTTCTAAAGAAAAGACTTTCTTAAAGGTCGGACGGAAGGACGGGCAGCCGAAGCTTTTTTTTATAGCTGAAAGGCTAGCCTTTGACCACTATCTCACCTGATGGTAAGTGAAGATGTGTTCGAACATGTTGTTCAGGCTAACCTAGAGTTACTGGCTCTCAAGCACAGCTGCCGGAACACACTGTTAGGTGCTTGGTGACAGATTTTCTGCTTCAGGGTGCTAGATAGCCAGGCGGACATTCGAAAAATGACCCCCATGCTGTAACGACTGCCATCGTAAGACAACAGCCGGGATCGAAGGCTAACGTCGCCTCCGAAGGAAGGAACGCTCAGTAGTAATGTCACTAGCGGTCACCCAACTCCTGACCGCAGCGGACGTTGCTTAACTAAGCTGATTGATTAAGAACTGCCAAGCAAACTTCGTTACGAGCTCGTCGGAATATGGCTTAGTAATATCCATATGCCGAAGTATACTAATCCTGTTTTCTAGTACGGAATCCTAAAAATGAGTAAAAGAGTGTTGAATATTACTGTACAAGCATATAAGGGCAAAAGTAAAACCGACGTAGGTGTGGATAGACTGTGTAAATAATTATCTATAATATCAATATGTCGCACTTTTCATAAACATTTTATAAGAAAAATGCGACATACTGAGATTCCCGACCCGCGAGAGATAAAAAACGACGCGTATACTCGAAAAATTAAACACGTACAACTCGACCAAGCTAAGTTTGCACCTCACGTCGATTACGCCACACTGAAACTTAGGTACGGTCTACGAAAAAAGGATTTGCTATGACTTTAAAAAAGTAAACAAATGTTTGTTAGATTTTAATATGCATTTATTGTTTTTAACATTGTTATACATAAGTACATTAAAATATACAAAAAAAACTGAGATGCAAACTTAGCTTGGTGGAGTTGTATATCTATTGAGAACTACGATAAATTGAACGAACCAACGAATACCCGCAAACCCGCTAAAACTGGAACAATAAATGCTTTTAATTGAGCTATATCAAGGTTACAGTCTTACAGTAGTCATTCTGTGAACACAACTCAGACAGATAATCATTCACACCGGTTATTTTGTATGGCATGATGTCATAGGCGTCAAGGCCGAGTTTTTTAGAATTGGATAGGTCAATATGTAAGCATCTATTTATATGTTTGAAGATATCGCGTACCGGAAATAAAATTAATCCCCCGGACATATTTGTTTGTTGATTGATTTCGTAGTATGTTGTATGAAATAAACTAAATTAGTTCATTTTCTGGCACCAAAATAGTATTAATTGTTTTTGAAAATACACAAATATAATAGAATAACTTAATAGCTCGTTACTTTAGGTTAGATTGTATAGATTAGTTCACTTAGCTGTTCTCAACCGATCAGCAAAGTTAAGCGACGTCACCCGCGCATGAGTTGGATGGGTGACCGCTAGTGACATTACTACTGAGCGTTTCCGTGCTTCGGAGGGCACGTTAAGCCCTCGCTCGGTCCCGGTTGTCGTCTTAGGATGGCAGTCGTTATAGCATGGTGGTAGGGCATTATGCGAATGCCCGCCGGCAAGCTAACACCCTCAAGTAGAAAATCTGTCGCCAAGCACCTAACGGTGTGTTCCGGCAGCTGTCCTTGAGAGTCAGTACTTCTTGGTTAGCTGCTTCCACATCATCACTTACCATCAGGTGAGATAGTGGTCAAAAAGTAACCTATTAGGCATTAAAAAAAATGATGCGTCTGAGGCTAATACATTGAAAGACATATCTCGCTGTATATAATTTGCTGGAGACCCTAAAAACAATAATGGTGGTTACCTACATATACAAGGCAATTAATTCTATGACCACTTATACATACATATAATCACGCCTGTATTCCTCGAAGGGGTAGACAGAGGTGTGTAAACACCCACATTTCGCCAATTGCGTTTTGGTCCCATGTAATAGGGGCGAGCCTATTGTCATTCACCGGGCACAGTTTCAGGGTCATACAAAATACTTTATCTAACATAGTGGACGAAACACAAGAACATGTTACGGATAATATGTTTACGCTAACAATATATAATACAGGAACAAAGACATATTCTATGAAACCTTCTACTTATATCTGTTAAAAAACGTGAAAAAAGGTAGAGATAAGTTTATTGACTCTATAATATTTGTTTAAATTACGTAGGTGACAGATAGCTTGGTAGAGGCGGAATTGTCCAGGCATTTTTGTCGTTTAAGGAATCACAAACTGTGTAGTGGGATTTCTTAATCAATATGTTTTTCACGTGCAACTTGAATTTCTCTTCTGTGAGCGTTGTAATATGTTTCTTTAAAGATACATGTATTTTATATAGACTGATCCACATTAAAATTGCTATGCCCGAATAAATGTTTACTATTACCAATGTAATATTATGACGAATGTCACTAGCGGTCACCCAAGCATGTAAATGTAATTTTACAATACATGATTTGATTTTAATAACTAACCTAGTCTTATATTTCATAGGTGGAATGCGTAGTCTCTGGCATGCATTTAAATATGCACGATAAGAAGTACATAACAATCGGTACCGTGCCGTTAGTGGGCATGGCTGGTCAGGCGGTCCCGTCGCCCACGACTCCCGTCTCCCCTCCCTCGCCGAGCCAACCTGCAGTGTTGCCAGTCGCGCCGGGGGCCTCCGTCCAGCCAAATGTGAGTTCACTGTTCATATGACATAGTTACAGTCCACTGCCGAACATAGCCTCCCCCAATATGAGGGGGGGGGGGGGGGTTGCCATAATCCCCACGCTTGGCAGGCGGCTTGGGGATCGCAGTATGAGATATCAGTTCCTCAGGAAGTGCTGCTTCTTCGGGTGTGTAACCCTTAGTCGCCTTTTACGACACAGACGGGTGGAGATGTGGGGGCGACATTCTAGCCCGGCACCCTACGGGAGTCACACAGTTACTTTTATCATAACGTATGTGAATTTTATACAGCTCCGTCGGGTGCTTGGCTAGAATTGCACTCGCCCCATAGCTTCACGAGGGAGTCGTAAAGACGACAGAATTATACCAGGAAGCTAAGCAGCAGCGCCTTCTGAAGAACTGCCGTTTTATACTGCGATCCCCGAGACGCCTGCCATATGTGGGAATTATAAACCCCCATAATGGCTTTTGCTCAACGGTGGACTTTATGGCTGTTGATGGTGATGTGATATTTAATTCATTTGAAGCGCCTCACTCTCTTTTGGAAATTCTGTCACCTTGGATCTTATTGATGTGTTGTGGCAGCTGTTCTTGATATCCTATTCCCTTTCTAGATTAGGTAAGTCATTACCATCTTTAACCAAATTATCACTCACCATCAGCTCAGATCATTAGGCCAGGATTTTCAATCATTACATAAAAAATATCGTGCTGATAAAATGTTAACAGCATAATTTAAAATAATAGAAAAAATGTTCAATCAACATTGTTTTTTTTTCAAAGTCAAAGTCAAAGTCAAAATCATTTATTCAATTAAGGCGTCTACGACGCTCTTATGAAGGTCAATTACAAATTTTAGTATTGAAATATTCTACATTGTACTGCCACGTTCAGCAAATAAATTGT
Organism: Plagodis pulveraria; assembly: GCA_963890685.1. Taxonomy (NCBI): domain Eukaryota; kingdom Metazoa; phylum Arthropoda; class Insecta; order Lepidoptera; family Geometridae; genus Plagodis; species Plagodis pulveraria. The sequence continues at coordinate 13,970,893 of OY982961.1, forward strand.
ATAGAGCCACTGCGAGAAGAACGGGCAAGAAACTCGGGGCCATTCTTTTAAACATCTTTTAACAATGTGTTACATACATACTATATAATAGAGTTATTACAATATTTGTTTAAATTATGTAGGTGACAGGCAATAGCTTGGCGGAGGCGGAATTGTCCAGGCATTTTTGTCGTTTATGTAATCAGAAACTGTGTAGTAGGATTTTTTAATCAATATGTTTTTCACATGCAACTTGAATTTCCCTTCTGTGAGCGTTGTAATATGTTTGGGAACTTTATTATAAAACCGCACACAATTACCTAAGAAGGACCTTTTATTTGTCTTTGCTAATCTAAAACCTGGCACCACTATTTTATCTTTATTCCTAGTATTGTAATCGTGATTGTCACTGTTTAATTTAAATTTACTCAAATTTTTACGAACATACATAATATTTTCAAATATATACAGACTTGGTAAAGTTAAAATATCAATTTCTTTAAAAAGATCCCTCACAGATTCCCTAGGACCCATTTTATATATGGCTCGAATTGCACGCTTTTGTATGATAAAGATTGTCTCTATCTCAGCAGCAGTTCCCCACAGCAATACGCCATACGACATAATACTGTGGAAGTACGCGAAATAAACTAGCCGAGCAGTAGCTACGTCTGTTAACTGTCTTATCCTAAGAACTGCATATGCAGCAGAACTAAGTCTTCCGGAGAGATCATGTATATGTGGATCCCATTGTAAAGTGGAATCCATTTTGATTCCCAGGAAGACTGTCGCTTTGTCAATAGGGAGTTTATCTGGGCCAAGCTTTATGTTTGGTTCAACATAAGGAACATTTGGTAAAGAAAACTTTAAACATTTCGTCTTTTTTGAATTTAGGAGAAGATTATTAGCGGCAAACCATTTACAAATCTTAGATAATACATTATTTACATGCGTCAGTTCACTGTCTTTCCTATCTACTTTAAAAATCAGAGAGGTATCATCTGCGAATAAAACAATATCGCAGAAATCTTTGACCATGCAAGGCAGATCATTAATATATGTTAGAAACAGAAAAGGTCCCAAAATTGATCCCTGTGGTACTCCCATTTTTACCAATGACCCGGAAGAAGTATTGCCATTTATTCCAACCCTCTGTAGCCTGTCTGACAGATATGACTCTATAAGATTCATTTTTTATTACTGGTTGTGTTATTCTTAGGAATAGTAACTATCTGATGATTCAAACCGGCCTTAATGCATGAGGAAAAGAATGAGCATATCCTCTGAAGGCGCAAATAAATAGCTATGATTGTGGCATGTACTTGAAATAGATATGGCGCATCGTTGCGTTTAGATTAACACTCCATTCTGCAAAGTATTAAAATTAACCAATGCCATAAACCAAAAGTTACGTTACCTAGCGGATCGGGAGAGCCGAGAACTTGGTGAGACACGATTGGTTAATATCGCACCGCTCCGCTTCCGTATACGCACAAACCAAGTGAAGGCTTCCAAACTTTAAGGCTACACGCAGGGCTGTGATGCTTGCGCATTAGCTGCATAAGTGACATATACAAAGAAAAACTCTAACAAGTGAAATCAGGGCATGACAGGTTTTCCGCGTCCACTCAGGACGGATGCTTTGTGCCTCTTCTACTCGCGAAATGGTTAATGAGCCTTGTCTAGCGTGGCAGCCTCATGATAGGTCGAGCTGGCCTCATGTTATGCGGCAATCGATCGAGGGTACCTCCGGGGACGGCTCGGTTAGTCAGTAGGTACGCGTTTATTTCATTTCTGCAAACATCTTTTACCCAGCTGTTTCGATATGAGATTAGGAATGCTTACATTAAGACTGGAGGGAAGTCTCGAATGTTCATACAAAAACAGAAAACGTTTCTACCTCCCTAAACAATCACCGATTTTAATTGGAAATTTTATAGATGTTATCAATATCCAGGTTCATAGGTTTTGATTTTTATCATTATATTAAAGTAATTTGAATTAATAGTTTTATAATTTCTCAAAATTTGTATCTCTAGTTTGTGAATTATTTATAGGAAAAATAATGATAAATAAAGAAAAAGGAAAACCTATATACCTAGTTTATTCTGTCAGTTATAAAATAAAACTAATTTTTTTAGATTTTATTAATGTTTACTATAGGCGAAAAGTTTTCTCCCAGAACGCAAATTCTAAGTCAAAACTTGAAGAAGCTGCAATTGTCCTTATCGCACTATTCTGTTCGGGCGTTTAGCGGCGAGACAGCATCACTTTAGTAAAATACCTATTTTTCTGTAGGAGCTTATCTGCCCGTTCCTCTTAATGTTATTTATTATTTGTGATGTCTTCGATCGTCTTCTAACTTTTTAGTATTGGTTTCTAGGTGCCGTCGCAAGGTGACGGTATGCCCGGAGGATGGGTGATGCCTAGCGCGCCGCCGCCGCCAGAGCAGCCATTCCAATCGCTTTACCCCACTTTGAGTGAGTAAACAAACGTGCTTGGCTAACCAAGAAATAAGGCTAAGGGAAAAAATTTAAATGACTACACAAATTTAGTGCTTCTCTAATTCCCATTCCAGATTAAGTTAGTACGCTACAACGTCAGAGCAGCTAAAACACATAGGGCTGGCACGTGCTACGTTAAGCGTATTGCCCATACAACAGCACAATCCTGTATCTAGTAGTGACGCCAGAATTGGTGTTTGGTTTTGGACCAACTTAAAAATTAAATCATTTTGTAGCAATGATGACCGAGAGGTAATAGCGATGGACTGCCGTGCCGCAGGTCCCTAGTTCGATCCTAACCGCCAGCTTGAGCTTCACCGCATGGTGGAAGGGCATTTTGCGATTGCCCGCCTGGCTAGCTACCCTCAAGTAGAAAATCTGTCGCCAAGCACCTAACGGTGTGTTCCGGCAGAAGTCCTTGAGAGCTAGTGAAATTACAGGCACATGAGACTTAACACCTACGTCGCAAGTGCAATTCGTGACTTGTGATAAAATGCATCTGTTATAGGCAGAGGTTAGTCCGCTTAACATCAGGTAGGCCTCGAGCTTGTTCCTTCACAAAAACATAAAAAAATAAAACTTTAATGTATTGTAGTTATAGAACGATATGTGGACCGAAATATAAACAAGTTTTCAATATGGTGATTCCTTTGATATACCTACGTTTCTAAAGTGTAAAATGTACGCATCTCCTCATGTATTCTTTACTCCTACATACAAAATATTGTATAGATATAATAGCTAAGCCGAACACTACACAAAACACTGGATAGGGTCATTAGCCCCTATCTATAACAAGTTGGGACAGTAGTTAAACCCTTACGTGCCTGCAATATAAACGGCTGCCTCATTGTTTAATCTGGAACACGGTAATGTAACTGCTTAGCTGACGGACAATGCGGTGGTACCCATCCAGACGTCTTTCTCACTAGATATTTTCATCCTAGACTTTAAAATTCTCTTTAATTTGCAGCTCAACCAGTATACAAGGAGTCAGTGTATTCAGCGAAGACGATCCAAGACCGTGGCGATAGCAATTACACTAACATCAATGGACCTAAATTCGCTCCTTATTATCCTACGTACGCTGCCGTCCAGCCGCCTCCTCTACCTCAATAAAGATAAGGCCTTCCAAGAGCTTTTTATAATGTATATGCAGCTTTTTACAAATGTATGCTTTTTGACTGTATTTACTCTTTGCTATATCTAAGCCTATTGGCACAAAATAAATAGCATTTATAAAAAAATAACGCTTCTTCACAAATATAGGTTGTGATTGTTTTGTGTCAAAAATAGTGCCACTTTTATTTGTGCAAATAACACGTATTGGTTTATTTATTGGATTGTTAACTATTGTTTTGTTACAAAATTAATTGAATTTTTACACGCACAAACTCATATTTAACTAGTTTCTTACACCCAATGAGACGGGATTTTTGTTACAATAGAAGTCTATAAACGTTGAGCTCGAGACATATTTTTAAATGTTTTATAGAGTATTGTATTGTTTGTAATTGAAAATGTTTATCAATATAAATGTATTATTTAAAAATCTCATTTACAAAATATATTAATATTATGTTTTATCATTTAGCATAAGTGAATTTTACAATAGTTTTTGTTTACAGAATAATAAAACAATATATCATAAGTTATAATGACAATCTTTATTGATTTCCCACCATAAAAATATTTTCTTTTAACCATATATATATATAAATTATATTATACAATGATAATGTGTTGATCATTGTGTACAACCAAAAACGTAGTTTGGTGTCGTTAGTAAGACATTGGCATATAAAAATGTTTGCTAACATCAAGACAGTTAAGTAAAATACGGCCTATTGGATATCAAGACTAGAATTTTTTACAATAAATATCTTCATACCAGTAGTTTTTTTTTATCTTTAATCAAGTTTTGCTCAAAATCATAGGACAGTAAAATTTTCACGGAATTAACATTTAAAATGTAGGTAAAATAAAACTTTGCTAGTAGGCTGCAATAAAAAATATGTGTTGATTTCATAGGCCTTTGTTTTGATACAGAATTTAATAGAATTTCTGTATGTAAACAAAAGCTAGGTATCCCCCTTATTCATTGATAAATTGATAAAAATTACAACTAAACAGATGCTAAAATTATTCGTCCACAATGTTACAAGAGTTTTGTGTGTTGTTTTGTTTCCCACTGAGCTATTGTTATTATGAATAACTCAAAATATATGTTATTATTTAGAAGAAAAAATAATGATTCAGTACCTACGTACAAACATGAGTTTTTTGAATACAGTAGAACTCCAATTATCCGAACTCCGACTATCCGAATCGCCGATTATCCGAATCCAAAAAAAGTCTAAGTGCGCTATTATTCTTCCCCCCGCGAAGCCAGTGTTTGCTTGCAACTGCTCACCGTCAAGCGAATGCGTGACCTGGCTGCCCGAAAACGGTTGAATACCGCAAAACAGCTTACATTGACGGAGATGTTTAAAAAACAATGATTTTTATTTCTAAACTTGTACATAAGTACATTTTATTTATATTTAAAACATGTGAAAATTTCATGTTTCTTTCATTTAATTCAATAAAAAAATAGTGCAATATCAAAACGTAGCTTTTATTCTCTCCAACGGCAATTTTTTTAAAAAAAATCCGATTATCCGAATATTTGATTATCCGAATGGGTCCCGGTCCCCATTAATTCGGATAATTGGAGTTCTACTGTACTTTCAGCTATAGATGTATACTTCACTATGTCAGTGGTATCGTTGTACTTTTTAAAAGACCCACTGTACCAGCTGGGGTATAGTCCGGGGTACGGTTGGTGGATTAATCATGTAACTTGTAAAACATGGACAGGTGACGCTTTATTACACATTTTCCCGAAAAGAGTAATGTTTGTACACAAGTGCCAAACCGAAGTGTAATAGTTTTTAGAGTTCATATATGTATTTTATGTGAGTTCCTTTATTTCAATTTGGATTTGCATGTATGGGCATTGTTAAACCTTGACATCATCCCAAATGACACTATCTATACATTTTTTTGGCAGGGCAGTCGTGTTTTTTGTTTTTAATAAATTGGCTTGTTTAATTTTTATATTTCACTCTTATAATCAATCGGTATGATAAAATAATAAAGTTAAATTGTCATATAGAATCGTGTCAACAAACAGTTGCGTCCAAGTCATGATATATAAAGGAACATTAATGAGAAATATCCAACTCTGGAACATAATACTATTGAGTGGGATTTCTGATTTACCAGGAATGCCCCAGGTGATACAAAACGTTTAGAGAAGTATTATAACAATGAACAAGGGGGTTACTGTTTATATACAGGCAGATTTACAAGCATATGACAACACTTACAAATAAACATAAAAAATCTAGTCACAACCACCTTTTAGGCTTAAATTCTTGAGCATTTTTGGAATGCATGTATACATGTACACAGTCAATTTTATAAAAAAATAATAATACACATGTAACAAATGTATCCATTATGCAAAAATATCCAAGAATAAAATACCTATTACAGGAAGGAATATAAAAAAATAATATATATTCATTAAAATATACGGTAAGTTTTATCATTCTAAGAACAATTCCATCATTACAATTGCACAAAGTAAAAGATGGATGGACTTACATAGCTTTAGATATATTATTCAGACCTAGTCAATTATGATAATGATGGAAAAACAATAAAAATTATTCATAAACATAGATTTTCAAAGACCTGACACTGAAATTGCCAATGATACTGATGAATAACAATAAAACCTGAAATTCCCTATGACAAACACAATGAACTTTATGGAAATCTACTTACTGGCCCTACATTCAATTATAAGGATTAAACCACCCTTGCACAAACCCTTTGGACCAGCCTTGTTTAAATACTTAATCTGCTGGTGTAGCAAGACCAAAGGTTTTGGTCTCCGATTCAACAAAATATTACTGATAAGGTCCTGCACTATCTCTACTCTCAGACTACTAACTATGGTTATAGCCTATATTCAGACTATTCATTATTGCACTGCGCGGCGTTACCGTTGGTGACTTTATAATTAGTCATAGAGGAACTCCCCGTGAATCCTACCTTAAAATTTGTTTATAACGATCGTTGATAGCATAAATGACATTTATATTCCTGTTGAAGATTTGTTTGGTGCATAATGCAAGAGTGGTTCAACCCTGAAGAAACTAAAAATACATAATTATATAATGACATTTACATGACCTAATTGCGAAGATCGTTTTATCGCTTACACTGATAGCTCTAATGATTTTGTAGACATGGAAACTAAAAGACATGTCTTAAATAGCTTCCAAATTCGTCAAGAGCAAGAGCGGCCCACTGGAGGGTGGCGTGGTGATCACCGATCAAACAAGAACTGGCCTAAACAAAAAGAGGAACGGGAAACCTCTCAACAGCAGTGGAAAAAATATGTAGTTCTGCAAAAAACTTGGTATATAAAAACAATAACGCAGCCATAATTTTTGTTGAATAATATCACAATTCATTGATTTAATCAATAACTAGGCGGAAAGATACTACATGTTCGTATTTATAGGTGGCATAAAATATCAACAACCAATATTTCCCAGTTTTGAATTGGGATTTAGAAATAATTCATTCTTATCCTCTTGGTTCGGATAATTATAAAATTACTCTTGGGCAATTCTTATAAATGGATTGATTATGATGGCAAAGAAAAAAATGAGAGTCCAAATGGAAATAGTATCTATTTAATTTCATCACGATACTTGGACTGTACAAGCTTTCAAGGCATGTCTCTTGGTTTCTGTCTTTATAACATGAATTGAAGAACATGAAGTTCTGAAAGTTAAGGATAGTAACAATTTTATAGAGGTACCGAATAGTGCATATTCATTTACTGTTCAGTAAATTTCACCTGCTAAGTTCAATTTGCAATATTACACATATTCCGATAAACAACTATGGCCGTTAAACCCGTTAGGATCTGAGCGCGCGCACATGTTGTACGTCGCCGAATAAGAACATTCTATAAATATTTCTATCCCTGTAACATTTAAACATTTACTCACGCGTCAAATTCTACCGCGCGAGTACGCTTCACGCGTGACAATTTCTATGATGTCCGAGTCGGCGCTCGCTAACGGTAGATGGGCGAAGACTAACATTAGTCGGTGTCGGATTCCGCCGGCGAGCGCTTCCGTCCGTGTCGTCGTGAGTGCTATGTCGGGCACGCGGTGCGTCGGCGTCTCGTCTCGTCGTGTGGTGAGTACCGTTACCGTGTGTGGTTCCACCCCGGAGGGCCCGCGGCGGCGGCGGTCCGGCCTCGGGCGGCTCAGTAGTGTGCCGAGCGCGTCTGGAACCCGCCCTGGTACGTGGAGTCCTGCGAGAGCAGCCCGTCCGGCTGCGAGGGGCAGTCCGCCGCCGCCGACTCCTGGCTGAAGTCGGGCTGCGACGCGCCCTGCGATAGGGAGAGAGGCGGCTGCTGCGAGAGGGGTTCCTGCGAAAGGCGCGGTGGGCGGCGGCGAGCTGCGCGGTTCGCGGCAGCGGCGGCGGCGGGCGGCATGCGCTGGTGCTGATGGAGGAGCGAGCGATGCGCGGCGAAGGCGGCGGGCGGAACGGGTGCGTGAAGCAATGCAGCAGCGCGCTCGGGGCCCACGTACGCCAGCGGGTCGCGTGGAGGCCGCGCTCGGTCGTACACCGACCCCGGGACCATCGCCTCACGCGCGTCGAACATCGACGTCGACATGAAGTGCGAGCCCGGGTTCGCCGCGTTCACTAGCTTCTTCGGCTTCGCGAACTGAATCGCCGACTCCTTCAAGTTCGAGAGCGGGCCCTCGGTGAGCACGCGCCGCTCCTTATAGAACGCAAGGAGGTGGTTCCACAGCGGCTGCTTGCTTAACACCTTCGGATTGCCCACTACGATGAGACCGTACTTGGCGCGGGTGAGAGCCACGTTCAGCCGCCGCGGGTCGCTCAGGAATCCGATGCCCTGGTGTTCGTTGGAGCGCACGCACGACATTATGATTATGTCTTTCTCTCTGCCCTGGAAAGCGTCCACGCTCGCGACTTCGATCTCCTGGTACAATTTGGCGTGCAGGCTACCCTGGTACTGCATGTGCTGGACGAGATACGATCGCTGTCCTTCGTACGGCGTGATGATACCTATTTGTTCGGGACGGACTCCCGCCTTCAAGAATCGCGTTGTCAGTTTCTCTACGTTTGCGGCCTCGGTCCTGTTCAAGTAGGAGGTACCGGAGCCGGCAATCTCCTCCTGGCCTTGGGTCACGTAAAAGAACATCGGACGATCTGGGCGCGGCCACGGAAAGTCGATCTTGTGCAGGCGGCGTTCCTCGGCGCTGACGCCGTTCTGCAAAGAACCCTCGTAGAAGAAGTCTGAGGGGAAGCGCGATAGCTCCGGGTGCATGCGGTACTGGACCTCGAGGCGGAAGGGGCGGATGCCAAGCACGACGAGCCGCTCGAAGAGGCTCTGGCTGAGGCCGGCCTTGGCGGCTTTCTTGCACATGACGACGGGTCCGAGCTGGCAGTGGTCGCCGACGAGGATGAGCTGGCGCGCGCCGAGTACGACGGGCACCATGCACTCGGGCTCAGTGGACTGCATGCCTTCGTCGATGAGGATGGATTGGAAGCGCATGCGCGCGACACGCGGGTCTCCGGCGCCCACACACGTGGTGCACACCACGTCGGCTGCGTCGAGCAGGCGGCGCTCGGCAGCACGTCGTAGCGCCCGGTATCGCCGCTCGTCCGCCGCCGACAGCTCGCCGGCCTCCTCCTTCAAACGCGTCAGCTTGCGCAGTTCGCTGTCCGACGAGCCCAACGCCCTCGCCTGCTCGTGTAGCGCTAGGAACGACACGGAGGACTCCATCGCCTCGCGTGACTTGGCACACAGCCGCACCACCTTCAGCCCCGTGCGATGGATCTTCTCCGTGAGCTGGTCGACAGCCGTGTTTGAAGGCGCGCACACGAGTACGGGCCCCCCGTTCTGTCGGACCAGTTGGTAAACGATGGTCGCTGATGTGACCGTCTTGCCGGTGCCGGGCGGGCCTTGAATCAGTGACAGGGGGCGTTGCAGGGCGTGCTTTACTGCATATACCTAAAAATAAAAATAAACTTATTGATTTGTAATTTTATTAGCATCTTCTTCTGAAACGACGCTTTACAGTTTACGTTTTTTTAATATAATTACAAGCACTATCGTGTGCTAAGCGAAAATCATATTTAACAAATTATTGGAACAATTTCACGCCGGATGCCTAAACCATTCAGTCACCTGGGCACGCTTTTTCGAGCCGAAATTTCGTGCTCCAATTGTATTATTATTTTAACCGTCATAGGGGATGGTGTGCTTCCATCAACCAGACTTCATCTGATCAAAAGAAGTGTGTTTTCAAACACTGACCTCTCGGAATGGTGTCGCTACCCTTCTACATTTCTAAATATGAATTTTACAAATTATTAGAGCAAAAAAAGCGTGCCCCCAAGTAGCTGATTGGTTTAGAATCTAAAACTAGAATCGCATCCGGCGCGAAATCGGAAGACGCGGGTTCGATTCCCGCCTGGGGCATAACATTTTGTGCTCTAATAATTTGTAAAATATAAGTTTACGTATTCCCACAAACAAGCGCACTCACATATAATTATTCATTATAAAATGTTAGGTGTTAACAAAGTTGTGGTTTGCCGCAAATTTTGATTGCGCGGAAGTGCGAAAAGATAATAACTTTATTTATACAAATTTAAAATTATATTTTTATTCTACCAAAGTTCTTGAAAACGAGTCAACAATGGAAAATCGACAAACATACCAATAGATATTCCTATCAGAACTAAAATCATCTCTTCACTCGACCAATCATAATAAGACGTGGCTATGAGGTTCAATACAATTTACAACACTTTTACCTGAGAACGATTGAGATCAGGCAGGTTGGGCGCACTAAAGTGTTTGGGCAAGTGCACCCGGAATAGCATTTCCTCGACTTCGTGGCCCAACAGGCGGCGGTAGATGTATCCCGACACAGACGAGTCATCTACGGCAAACTTACGGAGGGCCAGCTGCATTCTGAAATCACGATATATCATTGTTTATGTTGTCGTGTATAATAGGTTAAAATAATCGCTGTAGTAGACTTGAAGCAATCATGGCCGAGCAGCAATAGCTATGGACTGTCGTGCCGCAGGTCATTCGATCCCCACCTTGGCGTCGCTTGAGCTTTACCGCATGGCGGAAGGGCATTTTGCAATTGTCCGCCTGGCTAGCTACCACCCTCAAGTAGAAAATCTGTCGCCAAGCACCAAACGGTGTGTTCCGGCAGCAGTCCTTGAGAGCCAGTGAAATTACAGGCACATGAGACTTTACAATTAAGTCTCAAGGTGACGTTTAGTATAGTGATGGAAAGAGCAAGGCTGCATATTCAGCAGAGGCCTGCAACAACTTAATCCACCAATTGGATTGATTTTCCTAGGCTTGCTGATAGCTAGCGGTCCTATTAGAGGATTTTTTCCTCGTATATTCGCACACTTCGGGTGGATTACGCTACCAATCATTTCATGTGCTTGTAAATTTGTCGACAACAATAACACCTAGTTCTTTTTTGAATTGAAATTCTCGTGAGTTTCACACATATTTAAATATTATAAATTAAACCGGCAATGTATGTCACGGTACGTGTGCTGATGATGATGATGAGATCACAGACGACGAAGTAGGCCCACCATCTTCAGCCGGGCACGCTAGGACCTCATCACCTAGCACCAGCAGCGCGGGACTCGCTCCACCCCCACCCAGCTCCCCGCTGCCGCCGCCGGCGCCGGTATCGAGCCGAGCCGCGCGAGCGGCGCTCCGCAGTGCCCGCCGGGAGTTCGCAGACGCAGCTGCGCACTCGCCCTGACGATGAGCATCTGATATGCTCGAAACCCGGGTCGACGTATTCGATCCTCAACGTGAGTGTTTTTTGCCGGTTTAATTTATAATATTTAAACATCTAGTTCCTCACTTTGAAAACTATCGCGAGTTCTATCCATATTAACTTATTAGGAATCGGCTAGGATCCGCGTTATATTTACCGGGAAGATTTCGACCAGTTTCAGAGTGTTTTGAAGTCCTTCGTCTGGGAGTCACGATTGCGCAAAGCGATGATCACGGGCCTCCCTCAGCGCGTAAATGAGTCATTCCGTGCAAATTTGCACCTATGCAAAAACCATTGTCACAACACTTTTGAAATTATTACTACTAATTTACTGATCCGATATTTTATAGACTTATTTTTAGCTAAAATATTGGTTAATTAATTTTAAAAACAAATGTATAAATAAGCAATTACAAAACGATTTAATTAATTATAAATAAAAGTAAGCGAAAAAAAAGATAATTTTAGTATGTCACACGTAGTATATGAATTTTAAGAAACGAAATTTCCACGGTGGATTTAATTTCAGCTCTTTGTTTTGGTATATTTTCAAAGCTTGTAATGTCTATTTTAATTTAAACTTTAAATATGTATCATAATTATATAAATATATAATAAAATTCTAGTAAATATCGTTAACCAACATTTAGGTACACATGGACATTACACTTTAGTCACGGCCCTTACACTGCTTCCAAAGTTTGAAACTACCAAAACATTTTGTATTTTTACATCTTGGCAACATTACCAGTCGAAAACGGCCATTTTGTTTCATCTGTCTGCCGTTAGTTGTGTAAAATCTGTGACGACGAAACACGTTTCTTCAGGAGAAAAATAAGAAATCCACTTTAGTTGCGAGTTTTACGTGAAATTGGTAAGTAACTTTATGAATATTGTATTTTTATTAACAGTTAAATATATTTGAATGTACAATAAAGCAATGTGATAATCTTTTTATGTACAAATAATGTTTTTGTTTAGCAAAATTTTAGGACAAAGCACGATTCGTCACGTCCATTTAGTTACGTGACATATTAGTGGAACAATTTTAGTGACGAAATGGACACATAAGGCGTAGTTCATAACGTAATTTACCCAACTTCGATAAAGAGGTTTATGTTGGTGAATAAAATGTTTTGACAAATGTGAAGAGTATTTATTGTAATTTTTTTAAAGGGATATTGTAAAAAACATATAAATATTATCCTATTATATTAAACAAGTAATTTTTGTTTGTTGTATATTTATGTGTTCAGACGTTCTCTAAAACGGCTCTAACGATATTGATGAAACTTTAAGAATAAGTAATTTCGGGCTAAAGAATAAGGTCACGGAGGGTGTGATTTTCAAGAAAATTCGATTTAATGACGATTTTAGGATTATTAAATTGCTTTAAAGCCAATTTTTTGATCAGAACTAGCTAAAATTTGACATACGTGTATAAATCTAATTAATTACTTATATAATGAGATTGAAGACCTGACCTTATGACGGAGCCAAAAGATTACCAGGAGTTCTCCGTTTCTAGTTCACGTAAACCCATCATGTATGGGCTTTTTGATTTGTCTCAATGAGCACTTTCATGACAAATTATTTTTAGGGTCTGATGTTGGTTCTCCAATACTGGTTTACATAGACTCATCGAATTCTCGGGCTCGTTATAAAATTTTACTTCTTTCATTGTGTTAAGAGGTACATTTTGTGTGTGATAGGTTGTGCTTCCCGCCATGTGGTTGACTGTACCATGGAGCTTCATATATCAGATTACTTATTTTTACTGTTATTTTTCTTTCAGTGATGGCCCTAACACCGGCTGAGCGTGCTAAACGCTATAGGGATAAATTGAAACTAAATGCAGAAAAATATGAAGAACAAAGAAAAAAACAAATTGCAAGAGTGAAAAAAGCACAAAAGAAAATAAGAGAATTAAGCGAACCCGAAAAAGCTGAAACAAGAAAAATCTGGCGAGAGCAGAAAAAGAAGCAAAGAGAAGCCAAGAAACAAGCTGAACGAGAAGAATTGGCTGCAACACCTCCAAAAGCTACTTCTAGACACGTTGACTACAAAAAAAATATATAAACCTAATAAAAAACTATAATTCAGCAATAAAACAATTAAACAAAGCAAGAAAAACAAATCAGCGTCTACGTAAAACTTTGAGTCGAACAAAAAAAACACAAGAAAAAAAAAACATAGAAAAAGAACAAGAAATTAACAAGTTAAAAGCCCGGCACGAAGTTCTGGAAATAGCTTTAGCTCAAAAATATAAAGACTGTGAAACAAATGAACAAAAAAAAGTATTGCGTTCTATTGGCAAATCTAATAATATTGCATTATCAAAAAAAGGGGTGAAAAAAATAATATCAGACGGTTTAGGTCTAAAAAGTTTCATAAGATTTAGCCAAACAAAGAGATTCCTAAGCAAAAACATAAAAGAAATATTAGAGGCATTTTACAGCCGAGACGAAATAAGCAGAGCGACGGCCGGCAAGCGTGAGACTAGAACAAAACAGAAGAAAAAGATGCAAATAAGGTATCTTACTGATACTTTACACAACCTTTACCAAATATATAAAGAAGAAGGAGGAATATACAGTTTTTCTACATTTTGCAAATATAGACCGTTTTATGTCCTGTCGCCGACTAATGCCTGTCGTGATACATGCCTCTGTGTGAAACATAGTAATTTTGATTTTGTGGTATCAGCTATTAAAAAGCACACTATTTCCGAACTACAAAACAAATCTGGAAAAGATCTTTTAAAACTAGTGTCATGTGACATAAATTCACAAAGTTGTATGTACAACGATTGCGATATATGCCGGAATAAAACTATTAATTTTACAGCTGACAAAAATACTGTTGTTGAATGGTGCCAGTGGGAACGCTCAAAAAAATCATACAAGAAAAATGACAAGGATATGACAGCCAATATAACAAAAAAAGAAATAAAAGTTGGAACAATTCAAGAACTAATAGATGAGTTTGAAAAACAATTGCCTTTATATAAAAAGCACTTCTACAACATCCAGGAGCAACAACGTCAATACAGAATGTGCATTGAAAATTTAAAGCCCAATGAATGTGCAATATTGGTAGACTTTTCGGAGAACTACGACTGCAAGTTAGCACAAGAAATTCAATCACTTCATTTCGGCGGGTCTAAAAATTCGATCACGCTGCATACTGGCATGATTTTCTTAGAAACACAGTGTCAATCATTTGTAAGTTTATCAGATAGCAACTGCCATGAACCACATGCTATTTGGGCACACCTTATTCCAATTATCAAGTTAGCGAAGCAAATGTGCCCAAATTTATCCGTGATTCACTTTTTCTCGGATGGCCCAAGCAGCCAATATAGGCAAAAAAAATTTTTTTTCCTACTAAACTTGTTTACAGAAAAACTCAAACTCTCCATGATAACGTGGTCATTTTCAGAAAGTGGCCACGGGAAAGGTGTAGCAGATGGTATTGGGGGTGCCACAAAGAGAGCATTAGATCGGCGTGTTTGTTATGGACATGATATTTCAAATGCTACTGATGCATTTAATAATTTAAAAATGGGCATGACTGCCACAAAGCCCTTTCTTATACCTAATTCTGATATTGAAAATATTAAAAAACTAATACCAAACAATCTAAAAGCCGTTGCTGGCACAATGCAAATACATCAAATAATATCTACAACAAAAAATGAAATTCTCCATAGGCAATTAAGTTGTTTTTGTGAGAGAGGACAGTGTTTTTGCTTAAGCCCAACCAGGCATTATTTTTTCAAAGATCTTGGTTGTGATTCCAAAGTAGAAGTTTGTGATTCAAGCCCAACTGAAAAAGTAAAGTTCACCAAAGATACGACACCTAATACTACTTACCTGAATCTAGAGGCAAACTGCGACAACTGCGACATGGCTCCTGATACACTTAAATCTTATACTGACTCTCTTTGCCATAACCCCGACCTTCCTAGTATAATATTCACTGACATCACTGAAAATACCAATCAAAATAATACTACCTACCTTACTGAAGAGACAATGAACACCACCGTAGCTTCTGATACGCTGAATAAACCTGAAATGCAACCTAATATTACAAAATATTACACTGACTCTCTTTGCCATGACCCCGAGCTTCCTAATATAATATTCGCTGACAGCACTGAAAATACTAATTATAATAATACCTACCTAACTGAAGAGACAAAAGACACCACCGTAGCTCCTAGAAAATTTGATCAGACCCTCCTGAACCATAAAGTAACTTTGTATATACTGAAATAGAGACCAAACTTGACATCCCAAGGTGTTATTAGATTTTTTTTGATGACGTCACGGTTAGTAATGTCCGTATATAACAGATGGCACTAAAATAAAAAAAATAAAAAACAGTGCTGCCATCTATTAGGTCCTTACATATGAAATTGGCGTTTTTCGTACTGGCCACTTTAATCACGAATTTCTCCTCTTTGGTAAGGAATTCCAAATTCAAATTTGTACAGCTATAGACTCATGTATTTGTGCTTCGATGATCGTCATTCATTTGTTTTTTTTCTTCTGTTTTTTTCTGTTTGCGTCACTCATTTTACAAAATGGAAAACCTTAAATATCGCATTATTTACGAGTACGAGTTCCGCCGTGGCACTAGTGCTGCGGAAACAACTCGAAGGGTGAATGATGTGTATGGCGGTCGTGTTGCAAAAGAAAACACAGTTCGTTTTTGGTTCCAACGTTTTCGTTCTGGAAATTTCGACCTGCAGAACAAGCCCCGTGGACGGCCTGAGACTCAAGTTGATAATGAAGAGTTGAAGGCTATTGTGGAAGCGGATCCATCGCAAACCACGTCCGAGTTAGCTGCAGGCTGCAATGTTAGTGATAAAACTATTTTAATTCACTTGAAGCAAATTGGGAAGATTAAAAAGCTTGAAAGGTGGGTACCTCACGAATTGACTGAAACAAACCGGCAAACGCGCGTCGACTGCTGCGTTACATTACTAAACCGGCACAATAATGAAGGTATTTTAAACCGAATCATTACCTGTGATGAAAAATGGGTTCTTTACGATAATCGGAAGCGCTCAGCGCAATGGTTAGATCCTGGCCAGCCAGCCAAATCCTGCCCCAAGCGAAAATTAACCCCAAAAAAGTTACTTGTAAGCGTTTGGTGGACTAGTGCCGGTATTGTTCATTACAGTTTTTTCAAATCTGGCCAGACTATTACGGCTGATGTCTATTGTCAGGAATTGCAAACCATGATGGAAAAGCTAGCGGCTAAACAACCTAGGCTGGTCAATCGCTCCACGCCACTGCTGCTTCACGACAACGCTAGACCACACACTGCGCTACAGACGGCTACTAAATTAGAAGAGCTTCAATTGGAAAGTCTAAGACATCCTCCGTACTCCCCGGACCTTGCTCCAACAGATTACCATTTTTTTCGAAATTTGGATAACTTCTTGCAAGGGAAAAAATTCAACTCCGATGGGGCAGTCCAAATCGCCTTCAAAGATTTTATTGATTCCCGTCCGACTGGTTTTTTTAGTAAAGGGATCAATGAACTACCTATGAGATGGCAAAAGTGCATAGAAAATAATGGTTCATACTTTGATTAATTAAATATATTATATTAAAAAATATTCGACTTTTTGTTCCTCCCATACAAAACGCCAATTTCATATGTAAGGACCTAATATTTTCATAAATGCTCATCCCAGTTACGTATGGTTGATATTTGTACCTTTATTTATTTAAATATAGATATATCTATAAGTTTTTTATAGATATACTATATATTTAATGTCTAATATTAACCTGTTATCCTATAAATTGCTATCAAGGAACGCGTGAAGATCATTAACTCTTTTAAATATGGACCAAATCACCAATGCTTCCTGCCACGGGTCGAAACATATAGCAACAAAAGTAAAAGCAGTATTAAGATCCAACCAAAAACCTACAATAAGCTTGATAACTAAATATAAAAGTCTATAAGTTTATGTATGTTTTATTATCCTAATTATCTACTTGCAACTATAACAAAAAAATATCTTTCCACCTCATTGTAAAAATATCGTATATGACACCATAACAACGTCCCTATATGATCACAGCTACCATAAAAATAATGCACCATTCACAGCTAACTTTAAACTAAATAAATTTAAATTCCTGGCACAGAAAGTAAACAAATCGGCAAGATGCAAAATGAAATAGGAATTGGCTATAGGAATTAGGGATGCTCGCCATCGATTCAAATCGATAATATAATTACATCAATAATGCACGAGACTAAAATTTCGTGAATTAATTATTTCGATTTGAATTGAATTATTCTTATTTCTTAATAGAAGCTTAAAGTAAAACAAGCCGGGCAACCAAAAATTTGCTGATAAGCCTTTTCCTTTTTTGAATCCAACGTAGAATAACATTTAAATTTAGTTTGTGGGGACATTGGTGGGCTCGTCTGGGCTTATCACCTCGAAGTTGTACCTCTCAATACATAAATTAAACATACTACACCAGTTACAGTTAGTAAACTCGATTTCCCATCGGTGAGTATTTTGATTTGTATCCGTTGTAAGTTTTACCTTTAATATTAATCACATGAGTCTATCATGTATCGTGATATTTTTTCTTTACTTTTATTATATTCGTATTTCTACTAGTATATTAGTCACACCTCTATTGTCTCTTTATTTGAAATCACGTCAGATTTGTGTTTTTTGCCATAAAGTAAATTTTGTATATTTTTGTACAGCAGATTTTAATAAATATCTTCGTTTAGTAGCAGTACGATGTATATGTACACCCCACACGCTAGGATATGAGAATTATTTGTTGGGTCTCTTCTTCTGTATCAACGGATAAAAAGTTTAATTCTGTAAACTCCGCCAATCCCACACATCCAATTCAATTCCTCGTTGCTAAATAATTACTCGTTTTTAGTACTAAACACATCACAATCAGTAGTAGCACTGGCAGGATTTTCTCCACTCGAAAGTGAGCAATTAATTGAAAGCTCAATGCCAGCAAAAAATTACATCAATGAGGATCGTACTCAAAGTAAGTATATGTATTTGGTTCTATCAATACGATCACATTTACTTGCAGCTCGCTCGCCGAATAAATAACGTAATACCAAATGTTTACTTGTCATTTTATTTTACCGGAAAAAGGCACAGCACAATACCAGCCGGGAAGTAGTCATGAACCATCTTGAGATAGAATTCACTCCATTTCATTTCAAAAAAGAGAACCCAAGAGTTTTGGTAGCATTGACATACGTGTCTGTCAATGCTACCAATGTTACATAGCTCGTAAAGCTAAAAATATTTTTTTTTAAGATTGCACTAAATGTGTAAATTTTTTTTTGGGACATTCTGATTATATACGGAGGAGAGTATACACAAGGGTGGCTATGCACACCCAGCGATAAAATAACAAATGTTGTATCAAATATACAGGACATCGTTTATCATATAAAAAATTATTGATATCAAAATCATGTGAAAATGTACATAAAAACCCTTTGTTTAATATTAATTCATTTTAATGATATCGGGTGCAATGAACATAATAGGAAATTACAAATATTTCTTTTAGACTTCTGTAAACGATTTCTCTTGCATAATTATTGCAAAGACGTAAATAAAATATTAAATGGCAAGCGACCATAAGAAGAATATGATGATAATGTTAAAACGAGAGCAATAAAAATATTTAAAAGATCACATAAAAAGAAAAATTGAAAGAGCGCATGTTCCCTCATAGAACTTAAACGATTCTGCTACTGATTTGTTCGAATTTAGCATTCGATCACTAAATAAGTGATTCCAACCCTAATTATGACATGGGAAATGTCTGACACCTGTTCTTTTTTTTATTAAGGTATTGGCCTATGTCTTATTTAAGTTAATGCAATTGCCATATGTATTAACTAATTTCTCCATATTGTATAACAACGCCATCTGTTATTTAACGAAATCCCTAATTTTGAGTGCTATGCTACAAAATATAAAATACGTTAGAGCAATGACTTTGTGTGTATGTCAGATATCTGTATTATTTGTTTGCATTACATGCTGTCATTATTTCACATAATTATTTATGAGATTGTATGGTCTGTCCTGAACAACGTTAAAGCGTCCCGAGAAGCTGAACCATTGTTAAGTGGAAGAAATTATAAACTGCAAGTAACTGCAGGCAAATCAGTTTCAGAGGAAGAAGTATTAGCACCCAAAAAAACAGTGAGGAAAAAAGAGACACAAGTTAAGCGTTCCGTCAAACTGACAAACGTGACACTTTTATCGGACTTAAAATGCAACAAAGAAAATAGTATTACCGAAAGTATAATAGATGTATCACCAAAGTCAAAAACACAAAACTCTAACAAAAGTATAAAGGTAACTGTTCTATCAGATGTAAAATTTACTAAACAGAATGCACCATTTTATGGTTTAAAAAATATGGGTACATTGAATCTACTTGAAATAGACAAAAATTGTGACATATTATCAACTGCGAGAAATCGTAGCGAGCCACCGTCAACACAAGTCAATACTAATATAAATGTGTATGGCACTTTAAGTAGCAGCGAGGAAGAAATAGAAGAGACATTTTCTAATAAAACTAATAAATTACGCAAAAGACCTCGCTTGTGTTTGAAGCAGTCTATTAAGAAAAAGAAGCCCAGCGATAATTGTTGATCCTAGAACTAACTACATAGTCCGGTCAATTTAGATCAAAAAATGAGAGTGAAGTTACATAAAGTCCCAACAAGCTGAAAATCAGTGAAATTGTTTAAAACATAATTATAAACAATGTCTAGAAGTTCCCCATCATTCCCGTGTATGGTTTTTTTTTATTCAAGGTCAAAGGTCAAAAAATGAGTTTTTCGCGATTTTCAGCAAAACGGTAAATTTTATCATAAAAGTACCTCAGACAAAAATTGTAGATCATAAAATTATCTATAAAAAATGTCTCAATACTTTTTTTCTTACGAGCCACCGTTTCTGACATTTAACGATTCAAAAAGTTATACAGTCAAGTTGTTATCGTCATAATATGCACACGTTTCCACGCCACCTATGAGGTAGTGTACTTAGCAACTTTTATAACTTTTTGAATCGTTATATCTCAGAAACGGTGACTCGTAAGAAAAAAGGTATTGATACATTTTTTATAGATAATTTTATGATCTACAATTTTTGTCTGAGGTACTTTTATGATAAAACTTACCGTTTTGCTGAAAATCACGAAAAACTCATTTTTTTTACCTTTGACCTTGCATTAAAAAAAATCCATACACGGGAATGATGGGGAACTTCTAGACATTGTTTATAATTATGTTTTGAACAATTTCACTGATTTTCAGCTAGTTGGGACTTTATGTAACTTCGAATGTCTAAATTGACCGGACTATACAATTATTATTGTGAAGCTCAATCTCTGTAACATGCAACAAAATAAAACGAATAAAGACTTGATTAAATTTTCATAATATACATTGTTTTATATCCCTATGGAGACAACCCTGAAATATTCCCTATAATGTTCATAAACTACTTTATATAAACTACAATACTTTGCCAATTTCTAAAAAAAAAAAAAATAAGTTTTAGACTAAGTATATGACTTATATAAGTTTGTATAGAACTAACTACAACAATAAAGGTGCACAATCTGTTTATTTGGAAACATATTTTAACTGCGGTATTCATACCCAGCGATATTCAAGATTTATATCATTACCGTGCATTGTTATGAACACTGCCTAAATGTCTATATAGTCACGATAGTATTTCCTATTTAGTCACGGTCACAATTTTTTGTCCTACTATCGTCATCGATTATGACTGAATATATTGTTATACTGTAGTATAATTTCATAAAATAATTATATTGCTAAGCATGTTTACATCCAATGCAAGTTTGGTTTCATTAAAAAGTTTTTGAAGTAACTAAAAATGAAATAAGTGGTCCTTTTGATTCAAAACGTTACTATATGGTTTTAACATATGAATTTAACAAAATTAACGTTGCAAAAGGTAAGTATATTATTTTTGTATAGGTAGAATAACATATAATTCACACGTGAAGCTTTAAATTAAATTAATAAAGCTTGTACTTCGAGTAAAATAAATAAAATGATATTGTTACTAAATGGACAAAGTTTAGTCATGGACCCTAATAAAAATTGCAATATCTAGTAAAGAAAACATTTTCCAAAGTAAAATACACATTTTTCCAGAACTTTAAGAAACATTGCGCCGAATTATAATATAATCCAAAAAAATAATTTTAAAAATTGTCCGCTTTGTCCACATAGTCACGGTGCAAGTTTTCACGGAATGACTCAAATATAACACGGGTCCTAGCCAGTTCGTAATAAGTTAACATCTAGTTCTGTCTAACCTGTCGAAAGAAGTGCTCTTCCAAATAAAGTCTACGACAAAGTTGGAGGTGCAGTCCAGTGGTGCATTTGCGCCGCTTTTCAACTCGAGACCGACGTCATCGCCGTAGTTGTCAGGCACTTTGATCACGTGGCCCACTCCCGACCACGCCTTGTGGAGTTCTCCTACATATCTGGGAGGAAAAATAATTTGTTAAGTATACATAAATTACAGTAATACGGGGTTAATCTTACATTCGATGGGTTGAGATAGCCTACTAATCGCAAAAAAATAGGGTTCCTTGAAAATGGTTAAAATAATTACGCAAATGTCTTTCGTGATTCTTTTTGACAACTCCGAGTTGGACGATTGGCCTTGGTCAGCAATTTTTTTATTACAGAAAATTTACTGTTTTCGTGGAATCAACTGCTTCAAACTATTTTTACAATTCGAACACACACTAGATGTGGAATTTGTTTCGAGGAAATTGGTTTTTAATAAAATAATTTATAGGAAAACATTATCACCAATCAGGTACATCTCAATGTTATCGAGAACTGGAGAATCTGATAAAACTACTAACCAGTTCTAATAATATTATAAGTTACGATATGCAAAGTGTATAAGTATATTATATGTATAGCACACTGTATTTATATAACTACGCATTAGAAAAGCGCGTTCTGCATCTAGCTCTCATTAAATTCCAACCAATTGCGTTAGTCGTTTCTTTTTACACATAAATTACAGTTAATTCGTATCACTATGCGATTGTGATATGGGTGATTTGATCGCAACTTTTCGCCTTCAAACTCTATGCTTTGAAAGTTCGTAATTTACAATGTGCTATATATTAAGACGTTACCTCAATCTTAACTCGTCTCCATGCATGAGCTTCATATCACTATCAGTTTTAGCGAGTGTGAAGTACGCAATAGTTTTCTTATTGAGGCCTACATCCCAGCGGACCTCAATGCCTTCCTGAGTCTGTGACTCTTTGAGACGTTTATCATAGTCTGCTTCTAGCTTTACCAAAGGCCCAAAGATATTTTGATATTGGTAACCGTCTTCATATCTGTAAAAGAAATGTTATGATTGCTGATAAAAGATTGCCATCTTCATATTTATATAAAACTCCCAAAAAAGAAAAAGGTTCTAACCGTGACGTATACACATTTATTATTATTTAGTAACCGGCTAGTACTCGCATAATATGTACCGGACATTGCTCCAACCAGTTTCGAACTTATTTGAAGTTCTTTGTCTGGGAGTCACGATTGTGCGCAGCGTCGAGCGCGAGCCTCAGCACGTAACTGACACGTCTATACATTTATGTTATGTTGTTTTCCCGAGGGGGGAGGATAAAAGGCGACGAGGGGAATAATTCCAAAAGGTGGGATCCCCCTGAACATGGGAGACTGTGTTCAGCGGTGGACGATCCAGCTGATATAAGAAGAGAGATTAGAGAGAGATAGGTGTAAGTACACTTACAATTATTTCCATAATCTTAGAAAATAATCTATATCTCTATTAGACAGTGTGGTACCATTAAAGGCATTTAAAAATTCAATCCCATGTTCTGAAGGACCTCTAAACAACGAGCTTGCAAGTTAGATGCGGTATCAGACGTATGTGCAACAGTTGTGAGAATTTGCATGCTCGATCTTAAGCAGTTAAACGTAAGAAATATTGGTATAGCATATCTTAGCGCAGCGCCAGGGACTAATGGTTGCAGGTTTGGATCCCACTTGTAATTCAAATGTATCCTTTTGTTACAATTGTATAAGTTTGTTTGTTTAGCTGGTGTTAATACCACAATTACAATGTTGAAACATACATATTGTAAGAAGATAAACCTACAGAACCTTATGAACTCCCATTATATGAGTTAGTTAAGACATCATTAGCAGGTTCATATTGCAAACTATTATGTACGCCTGAAAGCATATCTGTGAAACAACAATACTAATCTTTGTTGTCAATGTATTATGACTTACCTCAGCAACACTTGATGGGGCTCCTCATCAACGCCAGGTTTTTCAAGATCTTGGAAGGTGGCGTCTACATTGTCGCGCCACAATTCTTCTAAACGACCAATTTGTTGAGGAGTCACCTTAAACAATACAAAAAATAGTGTGGTTAGATTCGATCAACCGTTTAAGAAGACGATGTGTGTTTAAAAACTGTTGCCACAATCTGGTAAGTGATGATGTGATAAATAGGCTTTACCTAAAATGGAAACTGCCGTTCAAGGATAGCTGCTAAATTTTAAGTGCGTGACAATAGATTTTCTCTTAGAGGGTGGTAGCACCAGCACATACGAAATGTTGATAATATTGCATGGTGCCTGCCACTTTGCAATATCTGCATGTATAATATATGGAGTATAAGGCTGCGTATCCACCAGAGATTGGCGAGGAAGAGGAGTGGTGTGCAAGGAAAATATCCTCCTATAAGATCGGTGGCGAGGCTAGAGAAAAATGAAGCGATCCTTTTGGTGGATTTTTTCTCGCCCTAACAAATAATCTAATATGGAAACTTTTTTAGTACGACGTCATTGTATATATGTGTATAGACAGTTTTAGGGTCCCCGTATGAGAAATCAGGACTTTATAACTGAGTCGCCCGTAGTAGGCCCGTCCGACCCGTATGGGGGTTCGTATCGTTTGAACCGTAAGAGGTTGAGCGTTGAAAACGAAATGTGTTATTATTAAAGCGGATATCCTAATAATAATTCTTACAGTTGTAAAGATACAGCCCTTTTAAGGTCGGACAGACGGACAGCCAATGCTTAGCAATTTTCGTTTTCTATTCACGATGTCGTCAGGTGGACTGACGACATCTTGAAAGTTGCGGGAAGCCAGTGGTTACAAGTGGCTAATAGCCGTTCTTTGTGGCGTTATATGAGGGAGGCATTTGTTCAACAGTGGACGTCTTCCGGATGATGATGATGAATTATGAATTGCGGAACCCTAAAAACTGTAATACACACAGGCGTCATCTACAAAAAAAAAACAAGTTACATTATAAGAATTCAGAGTAGTAGAAATAATTTTTTCTAAGTACATATAGTTAATGAAATTGATGGCCAAAAAATTTGCTAGTTTTTCAAAAAAAAAATTATGATGTTCATCTCAAAAACGGAACTAGTTAGGACTATGGAATTTATGTATAACATACTCTATGTAAACAGCAAATAATGAAAACTTCGAATCACAGTTTTGGAGCTGTAAGCAAATTAAGGAAAACTCTTTTTTGCACGTGTTGTTGCGTTGCGGAACTCTAATGGTGCGCGCCAAATTGGTGACTCTAATGGTGCGCCAAAAGAACCAAAATGTACTATGCGAGTCGGTCGCATAGTCCATTTTCGTGCCTTATTTTTCTTAAATCAGCAAAGTTGATTGTTCGCGTTATTAGTATTGCGCAATATTTTGCTCTAGAGAAGCGTTTTTCTTTTGCGCGTTCATTTGGAATGCAAATATCAATAGAACGTAACTTAATATAAATTTATGTTATAATTTAAATATTGTATTAATAAATAATTATAATTTGTATATTGTATTTTAGGTTTAACTTAATTCATAATAAATATAAAAAAGAAAACAATAGTGGGAGAGGGACGTCCATAAAAACTTAATTATTTATGTATAATAACATTAGGTAAAGCATATTCAATTAACCTACCTGACGGGCGCGCATCTGTTCTGCCTCGGATGGAACTTTCACCAGCCACGATAGAAAGGCGCGGTCAGCTAGAAGAAAACATATTAATTTGCAAAAAGATGTATGATGCAACAATGCAAATATATTTGTTCTGATTTCCGAGTTCTGCATTGACTATGATATATGCAATTGCTAGAATGAATGCACACACAGAAGCTGTGGCGGTCAGTGAACGCACATTACATAAAATCTAGTACATGGTAATCAACTCGCTTTTATTACATTACTTCTTTAATTCCAATACAATTTCTCCTGCTGGTGTTGTCTAAGCTGTAAAACAGGCTTAACCTGGAGTAAGAATTGGCTCTCAATTAATGCTGCCAGCACCTAACGGTGTGTACCGTTAGGTGCTTGGTGACAGGACTTGAGGGTGGTAGCTAGCTATGTGGACATTTTCAAATTGCAGCATCATACAAATGTGGCAAAATGAGAGTTTAAAGACTCCCTCTAGAGATTCATTCAGTCAAAAAACCACCAGGAATGGATTATTTGTTTATGGTTTGAGTTGCATCTGTTATTTAGATTAAATACACTGCTGTTTTGAGATATCACATCTAGTGTGAATTGCGAATTTCAGAATAGACAAAAACATTGAATAAAGAGTGTCTTAAATTTTAGATCGCCAATAGAATTTCGTGTTCCAAGACACTGAAAATGATACAGAAGGCTTACGGTGAATCGACTTTATCAAAAACACGTGCTCATGATTGATTGATATGCAAACTAGTCAACAAGCTTTGGAGTGGCGCCTTCCAAATGAACCGAAGCCGAAAAAACCACGGCAAATTTGATCAAAGGTCAGTGTATCGTTTCTGAAGGAACATATTTTAAGGTGATAAAATAAATTTGGATGAATAAATAACATTTTGTGTATTAATGATCTTTCCCCGGTACTTTCTTGGCAGAGTAGTATATAGGTAACATGTTATTTTTTAAGGCCATTTAGGCGGCTATAATTTATGTAACTTTAGTGAGAATGTATAACAAATTTTCTTTGCTCACAGCTTTTCAAGTAATTATTTAACTAAGCCATTTAATTATAGTCATTGAAAGTTTTTTATTGCATGAGAAAAAAATATATTCTTACCAATCAATGGTTTCCACTGCTCCTGATCCCAGTTCATGTCTTTCAAAGAACTTTGAGCTGCACATGGTTGACTGTTAGAAATGGGATAAAAAATATTATGTTACTTTATTATATTTACCATTTTTTAACCTAGCTTTGATCTATGGTATATATTCCTCGGACGAAGGGTGGTTTGTTAGATTTATATTTAATGTCACTATTCATAACAACCGGTCAGTGTGCCTGCCATTATATATGCTGGCAGCATTGTCATATATTTGGAATGGATACATTTTTATAACGTTTGTGACAAAATCAGAGCCCATGCTATGACCAGGTGTATGTTTATTTTATGATATTTTGTATTTATTCTATGGGGATTGGATTTTGTATTTTATGTACCTATAATAAAGCTTTAAGGTGTGTATTTCAAATATGCAATATGTCGCACAAATAGGTTATAATTCTGCTTGATAACTATATTATTAGACAAGGCTGTAGGACCCATTAAGGGTGAACTGGCCGGCCCGTTTTCTATACAAACGTCGTAGGGTGATCACTCCCTTATTTGAGGATTTAGATCCAAAATAAAGCGTAATACCGATTAGTCTCGTCATTATCTAGGCTTGTATGAAGCCGAAATTTTAATAAAATAATTAACTTGTGAACTATGATCCTCGAAACATTTTCATATAAAGTTTTCGAGGGTCATAACTTTCAATCTAATTATCTTTTTAAAATTTTGGCATCATACAAGCCTAGATATTGACGATATCAATCGGTATTATGCTTAAGTCTGGACTTAAAATCTCAAATAAGGGAGTGATCACCCTACGACGTTTGTATGGAGAAGTGACCGGCCAGTTCAACCTTAAGAAATTTATCTAATGAAAAACTATACAGGTCTGAAAGTTGCATTAAAGCCTGACAAAATACAATTTAAAGAAAAGTTAGAACACATCTGATCAAACTATTTGTGAAATGCCAGGACATGATTGAACTACTGCATAATGAAATATGTAGTAGCGAGTATGCGGTACAGTCTGCAGTATACTGATTAGATCATGTGGAGGTCTTGAGGACATGGTATCCAGGGTATCAAAACCAAACCGTGTTTTTATTTTTTTAAATATAATCATACAGTGTATGTGGTATTAGTTGATCACGCCTTTATGAGGGGCACACATTGTTATAACTATTAAAGTTTGTCCATTATAAAAGTCATCATGGTACCTTGGCATTTATTTCAATCTTAAGGGCCTAGAATACATTTTTGTTTGCAACTAACTGATTTCTTATTATGGACTGACTTTAATTGATAATACTATTTATAACATATAAGATACTATTTCAAGTTAGTAAATGTCTAAGACATGGACTAAACTATAATTAAGAAAGTAACTTGTCAAATAATTAGATAAAGTTTCATAACCATATAGTTTTTAATATAAAATCATATCTACATACTAGAATTATATAATTTTCATCAGTACTCTTTACAAGTACTATCAAATTATTACAACTTACCGGCAGAGCAGCACAACAACTGAGTCCGCTTTAGCTGGGATAAATCCCAGCACAAAGACATTGCGAGCCCCACATGAGTAACACTCCAGTAATGTTTCTCCGAGGGGTCCATCACGATGTAATGCTGCTTCCTTGTGCTTTGCCCTCACTAAATGGTTGATGATGTGTGATCCCGAGGTATTTCCACGCCCATTGCAGAACCTGTAATACCAATAGTTTTATTTGTGTATTGTTGAAAATTATCAAAAACTTTTGTGTGAATTAAAATTGTTTCGTTTCTACAAAAAGCAGCCTCTTGAGGTATTCACTCAGAGGCCATGTATGAGAAAAATGATTCAAAAAGCATTAGCTTAGCAGGAAATTTAGGAGTAATTGTCACTAGACATAAGTATATTTAAATGTTTTTCTAAAACATTAATTACCACATAAGTTGTTTCAAAATATGTTTTCAATATTCAATATCATTAAATAAATTGTCTTTACTACAATACCATAATAAAATAAATACTTTTTCTCTGCTGATATTTCCACAATTTCACCTGTTGGTGAGTGATGTTATGGTTGAAGGTGTTAACACTACAATTAGGTGTTCGGCAACAATTATTGTTTACTTGGTAGTGAATATGTATATTTTTATACATAAACTTGTGTGTGATCATAATAGGTTAAGATAATTAAGTGATGATTTGCTGTCAACATGCAAAGTAGCACCAAACCTTATAACACTACTTAGCCCTATACCTTCGCTCCTAGATCACAACACCCTAACCCGTTTACCTAAATGCAGCAAGTTAATAATATAAGGAAGTGCTAGTCAGACATAGCATTTGTACTGTGTAAATAGATACATGTTTTGTCATTCTGTCAAAATTTGTTATATAAGAATCTGACATAAAAAAGAGCCACAATAAATTTTGGATAAATTTGCTTATAATCCAGCTTCCAATTATGGACAAACAGTTTCATAACTGAGCTCACGCTCAGGAATGACAAGTGGACAATTACCACAGTCGTGCCAGCAACTTGTATTTGTCAAAGTGTATTTTGTCTCCAGTAGCTCTTCCCTACAGGTATGGTCAGTATAACAAGAACACTGAAGCCTTTGATGCTATACTTGGCAGTGAAGTAGATGCAGATTGTATAATCAAAAGTATGTCCTAAAATGACATCAGGGTCAATAATAGTTATCAATGTGATATTAACATCGCTAATCACTAATTGGTGCTAGCCCGACAGCAATGCTCAGATATCAGTGCCTCTATTCTTGAGGTACTTTATGTGTTATGTTGCAATCGGTAGGGAAGGATCTAGAGATTGCCATAGGCAAATAACATTACATCTGTGGAAGACAGTGTGCTTGAGGATCCAACATCGGTGAGTGCTAATTGGCACTGAGACTGGGTGTATTCTATTCTTGATATATTAAGACTTGATGTATTCTAGTTTTAAATGTATTATTTTATCAATCAGAATGGGTGGCCGTGCGGGTACTGGGTCCATAGAGTTGCAGAGGAAGAAGCCCAAGTCACAGGCTTTATTTTACTATTTGAAAATGAAGCTGCAATGGTATGGAGATGTGCAGTATTCTCGCAATACTTATGATATACTTTTCATAGTACAAACTACGGTTCTATGAATTTATGTTACATAAAATTGAAAAATTGATGCCATATGGTGTACAGGTAGGATATAAATAAAAACTATCATATAGAGGCATTCTGTCTCATACATCTTATTGCACTCATATGCCTATAGAAGTACTGTCTCTCGTCATGTTAAATACATTTTCTCATTAACCTGTAAAAATTATGAAGATCTCATTGGATAGATACCAAGAACTCACCACTTATTACAAATGTTGCACATGACAACAGTGGAAGGGTCGTGAATGCCACAGTATTTACATGCATGGTCAGGCAATTCTTTACTGCTATACAAAGCTTCATCTTCTTCCTCGAATTGCAACTCCGCTATGGCATTAGTAACACTAGATACCTTCGCTCCTAGGTCAGAACGCCCTAACCCGTTCACCTGTAGAAATCGTAAATTATAAATCTGGAACTCCAAGATGATTCATAGGTTATACACTTTCAACAACAAAAATATAAACTTTGTAATAACCTGATTGGAAGTAATAAGACCATGGTCATGTTGAGAAGCCTGTGTTTGGCTTTGTGATGGAAGTGTAAAGTCAGTAAACTCGAACTCAGAGCCCTGAGTGTCAGCTCCGATAAGATCAGCCTCCTCAGGGTCCAAAAACGTGAGAGTTTGAGAGCTCGGTCCGTACGCGTCGACGCTCATTTTTTCACAATGCACCTACAGGCCCTACGTTTAGGGAACAGAACAAACAAAATAATTCAAAAAGTAAATGTGATGTACGTTTTATCGTACTGTCCATAACAGCCACGCAACGTAATAATTATCAAACGACGTGCGAAAAACGTAAAATCGCCATGTTAACACATGGTTTGTTTCCGTTAACCATTTCTATTACTTGTTGGCTATTGGTCAAATGAGCAAACTATTACTTTTCTACCAATCAAACGAACGTATTACTTCTGAATTGTCATTTCGCAATCAACAACATTGACACTAATCGCACCATAGACACGTAGAATTATTAGGGGTGCGTACCACTTGGAGTTAAAATCGCCAAAAGTTGTTCCACTTGGGTCTTGGTTCATTATTTTCGCCATAAACGCTATGAAGCTACTGGAACAGTTTGTAATACCTACATCTTGTCAATGTCAAACAAATGTCATTGAGTATCGTGGATCCATTTTTAAGTTGTGGAGTTACTTTTGCATATTACGAATACGACTCACGCACGTCTAGAGAAAATGGATACAAATTCTAAAGCTGCTATTGCTTTGCACACAACATTACCTACTCTTCAAAATGTTACAGATTTGTATTTCTAGCTAATAAAAATTATGAAATGTATGCAAAATGGTAGCAGAAAATCTGCTGAAAATTTCGTTTTATTTCGTATTATGATGAGAACTGTCAAAACAGACAGTTACAAACTTTTCCCTATCAACGTGGGATAGACAAAAGTGGCAAATTTTAGGGCATTCTTAGCGTTCTTATCCTAAATGGAACAGGGGAGAACAGTTACAAACGAACAATCTATGTCACTGACATAGAACATATAATACGTGATCACAACCATAGACGCAACATGTAGTCAAAATTATCGAAAATAACGAAATTGCGTCAAATGGAATACGCCCTATATGTTCTATGCCATAGATATACATTGGCCATTGGAGACCAGACCACCCAGGGTTACATTCCGTTTCAAGCCAAAAGCTATTTTGGCGATATAATTTGTATTCCGTTACAATTAAATCGTACCTACGTTGAGAAGTCACGGATTACATCATTTTAAGATATAGACGACTATGCGTTCACTTCGACACACTGAATTCTCCGTGGGTGGTGCTGTCAAGTCTCTGTAGCATTTGGCTATTTATAATAGCCCACCGCTCTTATTTCAATACTAAAAGGAGCCCAAAAGTCAATTTTTATTTTAGTCGCTTAGTTATACATCGAGCTTCTTTTTAAACCTAACAAAATCATCGCTAAAATCTACAAAATAGACGATCTCAGTCGTCATTTCAAAGTTCCATGCTAGGGTTATCGTTAAATTCGTTAAATTTTAACGAAACTATACCGAATTTAATTACCGATCGTTTAAGTAGGTTTCATACTAGCAACGTCGACAAAAGATCGATATAACCCGTTTTATCGAATTTAGGCGATTTTAAATGTCATATTTAGCGATCGGTAACTAACTTGCGCTGCTGTTTTTTTTTTAATGTTATGAAGTGAAGAGACGTAAAGGTTTATTCAACAAGAACTTAAAAATAAAACAAAGAATGTAGGTGAAGATTATTATCATGAATTAGAAATTATGAGTGAAAAATGATATCTGGCAAATGTCTACCACGAGCACGCTGACAGATGTCGATTCTTTCTTCAAATTTTTTTTTATCACTTTTAGGCAAAATGACGAAGATAAAAATTTGAATCATCTTCATCTAAATTCTGTTTTATTATGTTTTAGAAAACAAAGTTTTTGTTGAAAAACCCTTTACAAGACACCCACCTGATAGTAAGCATCACGCCTGTTCATTACTGTTGTAGTGTCACCGTTCTCGTCCTAGTTGACACTGAACTGCTGTCGTCGCTCCGAGAAGACGCCTAATCGATTCGCCTCTGATGAATGCAGTTCCATATTGATTTAGAATACGGCTCTGACTTCTGACTTCTTACACTGAAAACTAAGCAATTACTCATGGAAGTCGGCATCATCCGGATTCAAACTCTCAAAATATTCAATATGGTCCCAACTTTCACAAATTATTTCATTTCTGTGCGTAAGACGCTCCTACACAGAAAAATTACCAGAGTTCCCTAGAGGAGCCCTGCCTTGCTGTATATAGGTAGCAATAACTAAATGGGACCATCATATCCCGCGTAATTCAGTAGGTAATTATCTCCGCTTAATCTGTGATTGTATCGAATCTTAAACGCCGACAGATCGTGTTGATATCTAAAGTAGTCATCAACGTAAATTCTTTATTTTTCTCATACTTGGAAAGTAGGTACGCATGTAGTTACATTTCAGAAACAGAACTTTAAATTCTTGGAAAGTGGTTTTCCCTAGTGCCACAAAAATTAAAAACTATGCATGTTATGTCCCAACTTTTTATACAGCCACTCTGTTGAATCGCGGCGTAAATCGTAATTACAAATATTATCAATATGGCCAAAAAGAAAGAAAAAAAAAAATTATCATAATTTTTTAATTAATATCAAGGATTTAATGCTTTTAATTTACTATTCTTATATTTTTTTTACATAGACTAGAACTAAATATTACTAAAAAATACTGGCTAGTACCTATATAAGAAACATAAAAAGGCGAGAAAGCGGCACTTCGATCTTAACTTATTTTGCCGAATGCTAATTAATTACTTAGTTCATCAGATTCAGATATGGAGTTAACATCTGATTTCATTATAGAAGAGGCTAAAACAGTAGTGTTTTGTGTGTTTCATTCATTAAATTCCTCCTTTTACTAATGTTCCAAATGTAAAGCAGAATGTTTCTCACCTCATGTGAAAGACTTATTATAATTAGGCACTCGAACTATTGGCACCCACGTGATGCCCTCAGTACGCTTGTGCGGTGCGCCAAACCATCTCCTGCGACAATATCCCTTTGTGTAAAAATCTACTTTACTATTACCAACTACCTACATACCTACATCAGCGTAGCACGGCGCGCGTTGTAGCATATGAATAAATAACCATACTCATAGCGTGATTGCTCTTAATAAATTTCAAGGCGTTTGACAAGCAAGTTTTCACACAATATATTCTCAATTTTAAACACTTCTAAAACCTCTAAGGCTGTTATTATGAGACAAGTCTAAGTGTGAACGAATGACCTAATAATCACCTATCAAAGTGCTAAGCCTCATATTTGTATTAAGACATGTTTGGAACGGCGCACAGACTGGTAAAACGTCCAAAAACCTGGCCAAAAATATTTTATTGTATTTTCTTTATCGGATAAGTGGCCCATGACGAGAAGAAAAGAGAAGACTTTACATAATAAAAAAAATATTTTGGATATATTTGGAGAAGAAATAAAATACAAAATAAAAATATGTGAGGAAAATAACGCATTGTGTTAACAAAGATTAAAATACACGTTGATATGTAGTAAAATTATATCTTTTACATGATAGATTAAAAAAAAAACCAGGCAAGAGCGAGTAGGACTCGCGCACTAACAAAAGTCATTATCATCACCTAATGTCTCATCTTCAGGTATAAAGAAAGCTGCTACATCTTTAGAGAAAGCCTGTTTATTTTTCGCCCTCTTTTTCTCACTTAGTCGTTAATTGCAGGCTTTTTTAGAAAACTTCCTAGAGAAGCTTTCCCTATACTGTCGAAAATGCTTGTTGCGGGCCTCCGCAGCCTCTTCTGACAATTGACCAATAGGCAGAAGCGCGTGAGATATTACACTTGAAGAGTGTACCAATATTTTATGTACAGTAGGGCTCATTGGTTGCCAGCTATACAAGTTCACATAATAATGCGCTACATCCATAGTGTAAGCAGAAAATTTTCCTGACAAAATAATTCTAAATTTTGTAATAAAATCCTCGTCTACACCCGTGATGGATGCTGCTTCTTCTGGGTTGGAAAAGAATTTGCGAGAGGTATTCCCGTCATTCGTGTTTCCGTACCCAGCCTTGGGAATGTCTACGAGTAAACCCATTTTTTCCCGGAATTCTTTATGTATTGTTAACTTTGCTGTTTGGATTTTATCTTTATCTTCTTTTCCAGATCCGTCCCTCATTTACCTACACCCGCTCTTATTTTATAAGACAAATGTAATAAAAATACGAAAAAATGGACAATCCGAATTTAAAAGTCTCTGGGTTTTCCGGTTGTTGAGATGTTTCCAAATCGTTGAAACCTTTAGAAGTTTTGCCGCATATATAGCAGCGCAATGTTGAACTCGTGTCAGTGGCCGCGTTACACACCTTTCCGTCGATCATTTTCGGGAATATCATGTGTTTAATTTTAATATTTGTATCAACAACTGTAGGCAGAAGAGATTTTATTTGGTTCTCAATATGATCGATTTCTTCGTTAGTAACGTCCTTGTCTTCTTTTATACATACCGAAACCTACCTAGCCTAAATGGGCTGGCAGAATCTTGGTGAGGACGGTTGGGGATTCTGCCATATGACTTTAGTACCCTATGTGAGCCGAAGTGGTACCATAGAACTCATAAATATGTTTGCGTCACTATTACCATCTTCCTCGAATTTTTGCCTGTATTGATTTTGGGTAGACCCATCGCATCCCCATTTATAAATTAGTACAAACTCAGCATTTGGCACTAGTCTTTCTAGAACTTGTACAGTCACCGTAATAGTAACTTGCCCAATCTCTTTACTTAAGCATACTTAGGTCGTAATGTCGGCATTAACATTCCTGTCAAAGTCGTGAAAATGTGGGGTGCACCATTCACTTGATTTCATCATTCTCTCTTCTTTCTTATTACATCTCCCTCATTCTTGCCATTTCTCGTAAACAAAGTTCCCAGATATTAAAAATAAATTAATTAGTTACAGATTTGCTAATAACTTGCTGCGCTCCCTCAAATATATACCATCCCATGATAGACATTGCTGGTGCGGAAAAAAAAATATCCCACGGTGAGCAAGCATATTCCTAATACAAACCTGGGGCATTATTGGTTACTTACAATCGGAATTGAGATGAAATAATTTTGTCATTACAAAATTACAACGAGAGGAAAAATTCTTGTTTTCTGCGGGATTCGAATCCGCAAGTACAACGTAAGTTGAACTATAGATTTTGCCCCTTCCCCATATGTTGGTTAATGGTTAAGAGCGAAAGGACAAATTAGTCATAATATGTCATGTTGGCTTAGCGCTTAGTTAGAGCCCGGCTATAGGGGTGGATAGCGCGGGTTCAAATCCCGCACATGACTGGAATTGGTCTTGTCGTTGTAATCTTGTCATTTTCCTTTGAGGACTATGTCCATTTTGGGAAAGCTGTACTTTAAATCATTTTAATCCCCATTAAAATTAGACAGTAAAACTTCTAGTAATTTAGAAGGAAAGTGCTAAGAACCACAAATCGTCACGCCTGCGTTTCCCCTGAATGGATATGCAGAAGTATCTAAATTATAAATACCTACGATTCGTCCATATGTTTCAGTCCCATAATAGTATATGCAGAACTTTTTTCCTTCTAGGTATCGGACAAATTTATTGATTTTCGAGTATCGATGTCTTGGTAAATAGATAGTTTCTACTCGACTGCGAAGAAAGTCATAGGTCATAAGGTAAATGGTCTTATGTCTTATGAATGAATCCCACAGTGAGGATTTTTTTCTTAGCCTGTAGAGGTCACCTATTTAGGCCGTATTCCACTCGGCTCCTTGATACATTATTTATTTATTTACTTCATTGGAAAACCAACAGATTTTTACGGTAAACATGTACGATAAACTAGCACTGGAAAGCAAATTATTCGTACAGGTTCTCACGAAAAATATACGCAAAATGTGATCAAAATTATCGAAAATAACGATAGTAGCCTTAGTAGAAGTATAGTAAAACCATATTGGTAGCAGAGACTTGTTAAGAAGTGGTATATACGTAAGTGGACTGACTTTAAATGATTATTCACCAACAACAGGGGGACAATTCTCAAAATTGGGATAAATTTATCGATTCTCGATATTTATCCCGTGTCACCTATAGACTATTAATATCCCAAAAATATCGACTTTTCACAAAAATGCTATTCTTGCGAGTGGTAGATATAAAAATATGTCCACAGATAAACTTGTGTTCATGTGTATAGAAAGTATAATGATAATCCCGATATCGCAATGTTGCGTGGCGATCGCTAGGGCTTGATATTTATCGATAGTGATATTGCGAGAATAACACAAAACTACACGACTCGATATTCGCCATGTTTTCTCGATATTTATCTACTATGATATTCATATCACTGCACGAGAATCGCCGTCCAGATCGTTTGCAGCCTCAAAACCTATGAGTATCAGCAAACTTTTACCTTTATACAATATACTACTGCTTGCAGTGTGATTGTAGCAGGATTGCAGCTATGTACTTATTTAACAACATTTACGTTCTATGGACTTATTTAACATCGTTAGTATTTCATAAACTGGTGGAAATTGTTGAAATTGAAAGTGCTTAGCTCAGGAGTTAGGTAGTAATTTTCCTAATGCTGATAGTTTTTAGCCTTGGATCAAGATCGAGAGCCAATAGTTCTATATTCTAAGTTAGCCTGACCAACATCTTCGGCCACGCCATCACATAACATCAGATGAGATATTGGTCAAAGGTTAGCCATTCAGCCATACATAAATAAAAACTATCTATAGTGATGAAGTGCTCGAAAATGTAGTTAATACTAAGCCTTGAATAGGAAATAGGAATCCGACACATGCTAGTTGATCGGCGGTATATTCTACATAAGGGTGAATACTTATGTTGGCCTTCGCAAAAAGCTGCAGGTACTGTATCACCAAGTAGCTGGAGATGACTAAGCAATAACGATGATAATATACACATGTCTTACAACTGCGTACATTTTTGAAATAATCAAGCATAATAAGGAAGTAGACGTCACAACAGAACTGTGAGAGGTTTAACACGTTAAACGAACAATCAGCTAAGTCAATACATACCAGGCGCTGTTAAAATTAATCATGATTTAACCCACAAGATGTCACGTGCACCCACCCAATTAAGGGACATCGAGTATAGCTAGTGCTCGCTTTAAATATGGTCACAAAGTATCGGATTACCATGCACTGTGCAGTTCCCCCTGCAATTTCAAAACAACTAATTGAAGCAAACGTCTTGATTGATGAGTACGACGACCTCCAGACGCAACTTAATCGCTCAAAGGGATCGGGTAATAAACAAATACAAAATGTTGACAGCGTCCTTTGCTCAATACCAAGTCGAGAGTAATACAATTATTTACTTGCAATGATTTCATTAGGTAGGCAGTAAATTACATGCGTCGCTGTTAGGCTAGCACGAGACAATTGCCGGCAATTGGTGCGTAGCGGCGCCACGCGTGATGTCACCAGGGGCTTCTCTTCTGCTCTATATTTTTTGAACTTGGCATCTAAAGCCCTTCGTGGCACATTGCTCGTCGTGTTCTTCATTCCAATGCATAGATGAAGTACTGCTGTACTGGGACAGTAATACTCACGGTCCAATTTTAAACTTCAGTGGCGCCAGGGTAGAAATTTCATGTCAATCAGCCCTAATTGGTTGAGTGGATAAGGCCCTCCAGTCATCATTGAGGGACTGTTAAAATCAGATGCGTCTATTAACTCATGGGAAGTTGTGTAAATGTTTGCTTCAATGTGCCATAATGTTTGGGATGATGACGTAACGTGCTGTTAGCGTTCCTATCCATTGAATCCTGGTGACAATGCGATGGTTTCCTCCATAAGCGCATTCGTATGCAAATATGAGGTAAAACTGCTTCAGTACATTTCATTATATTTGTATGACGACTGTGTATTGCCATACCATATTATATACAGAGGTGTATGTGCATATAGTCGATGACGTCTTACACTTAGTCTAAGGTCTAGCCTTTCCATTTCGTGGCTTCTATTGTCCATAAAAGGGAGACCTATGAATAGATGGAACAACGACATCATAGCTATAGTAGGAAAGGAGTGGATAGATCCAGCCAAGGACAGGGAAAACTGGATGAAATAGGATGATGCCTATACTCAAATAGGGTTTCGTATCCAAGAAGATATATGTAAAGAATAAGTATATAAAAATCTAACAAGTTTAATAGTGTTTATATATTTAATGCAAACATACAGAAGTGACATTGATTTATTTATAATACATGTAGGTAATATTTAGGTCATGGGAAATAAGAAACAGGCTTTATTTTAACCTACTTTTATTATTATTATGTAAATTAATAATTTTTGATACCATAGAACAAATGTACCTAGGTATATCTAGAAGCGCTCGAAGCATAGATTGGTATACATGTACTTTCCTATATACCTATTTGCAAAATCTTTGTTCTGCGTAGCAGGGTCAACATAATTTTCTTCAAACAAGATCCCAAGTAATTTCCTGGAAAAAATCTAAAATGTCACCCGTGATGTGTTCTGTGCCTTTTTGTGATGACTCTCATTACAAAAAGACTCTTCAGTAGGTAAATAGACTAGGTAGCATCATCACATCAACGGCCAGAATACGTCCACCGCTGAGCAAACGCTACC
This sequence comes from Plagodis pulveraria, assembly GCA_963890685.1. Taxonomy (NCBI): domain Eukaryota; kingdom Metazoa; phylum Arthropoda; class Insecta; order Lepidoptera; family Geometridae; genus Plagodis; species Plagodis pulveraria. The sequence goes on from OY982961.1 coordinate 14,009,884, forward strand.
CATTGGGGGTGGAGGGTGCATAGGTATTATGTACTGTTCTTGTTCGGCGTCTTGGGGACCGCAGTTCATGCAAATTGCAGTTCTGTAGACAGCAGTCTACGAGGGTTATAGTTGGTGTGTTATTAAATTCTTTGGAATGACTGCCGCAGCAGCACTGCCTGCGCAGTACCGCAACTGCACTTGCAGCTGCTGCGGCGCTCGGAAGTAATTATCCAGCTATAATCCCCACGCTTGGGGATGCAGTGTGATATGTCAGTTTCTCAGAAAGTGCTGCTGGCCACCTTGTCGCCTTTTACGGCACCCACGGGTTGAGATGGGAGGGGGTGACATTCTAGCCCGGAACCCCACGGGCTAAGTAGTAAGTAGGGCCTGTAATATACTACAATGTTTTAAATCAGTTGGTAGTGCCAGTCTTCAGTAGATTCTGTAGGTACCTGAGCACAAAGACGATTATAGCTGCTTTAAAATCTAACTGAAATGTATTCTCCCAATAAAAGAATACAGTAATATGTCCTTTTTATATTATGTGGTAATACGAGCATAGCAACAGATTCTATTCTTTTCTTGGTTCTTTTGTTTGTCTAAATCTAAAATAATAAAAGTGTAGGTAAATCTACGAGACAAAACTACACGGCACGTTTAAAAATATTAGCTATGCATGTTTTATGCTAACGATATGTAAGTACTTCTTACAAACGTATAGCTGTACCTAAGTAGGCAGGTACATATGTAAGCAAGTAAAGGCACCGGTTCGCATCAGGATTCAATACGTGACCTGGTTGACTATATTACCGATGGAGCGAAGGTTCCATCAAGACGTGTGCCCTTACTAGCCCCGTCTGGCGCCCATTTCCTCTCATTAACCGCTATTTTGATCAATGGGCTCATAGACTAGTCTAGTGTGTTTTAAATAAGACTTTACGTAATCTTTGTTGCTATATGCAAGTACTGTGTTTCTATAAGAACTTTTTATATGTAATTTTTACTCAAATCTAGTTTAGACTGATTAGTTACAACAGCGGTCCACCGCTGGGAGAAGCTAATTTGAAAATGTATAATAACTTTCAGGGATGACGAAGAAGTGGTCGCCCTGTTACAGATAAAACGTACATCGAATAATATAATTAAAATAATGAGGAAAATTGTGCATTAAGAAATTCAACATACATTTCATATTGGATTGGAAAGCGTTCACGAGACAGAGAGGATAGTTTCGCGCTGGGTGCCGCACAACCACGATGGAGCTCAGAATCAAGCTCTAGTAGAATAGTGCTATGACATGATTGCTTAATTTGAAACACGGTCTACACGTTTTATCTAAAATGAATCAATCACAAACGATGCGTCTGTCTACGATTTAACTGTTTCGAAACCAATCAACGCTAACTTTGAAGCAATGATAGCCGAACAGTAATAGCTATGTACTGGCGTGACGCAGGTCCACGGTTCGATCGCTACTAGCGCCGCCAGCTTGAACTTCACGACATGGTTGGAGGGCATAATAAACGAAATAAAACACAAGTTTTAATCGCCGGAGTTGTCGTAGCAGTGTTGGTGCTGGCGTAGCTGTGTCTGAGGCGGAAAGGAAAAAGTGTATCAAAAATTGCTTTTGTGAAGTAGGTATGCTGCGGTGTAAAAATATCTCATAAAAAGCTTTAATGGGTGTAGTTTACCCACTCAATCGTTTTTTTTGTGCAAAATGATGGTGATCTGAGGGTGCTCGTTTAGATAATAATTTTTTATTAACGCTTCAATTCATGTAGGTATTAGGGGCATTTATAAATTACGGTAAAATACGCGGTAGCAGTATCTGCCTATTGTGTAAGATCAGTGATCACAAACATAACTGATGTTAACGATTAGATCTTTGGAGCCGGCCAGTCAGGCTAGACAGTACAGTAGTATTTACCTAGACTAAATTAAGAACAATTTACGAGATGGTTGTTTTATGTTTGCAGACAAATTGGTTCACGGCTCATTGTTTACTATGAAATTATGCACGCGCTAGTGATAACATCTAGATGCATGTAGCCTAAATACCTCCAGCAATCTGGTTACAATCTATTTAACAATACTGCAATGAAGACCCGCTGATGAAAATGCTCCCTAAGGGCATATACCATTTGACGATAAATGCGTTATTTTCGATAATTTTGATCACATTTTGTGACTATGGTTCATATTAAATGTGAATCCATAGACGCAAAATGTGGTCAAAATTATCGGAAATAACTCAAATGGTGTACGGCCTAAAGAGCTAGGTTATATTATGTAGGTAATCTTTCATAGGGTTGCCAAAGTAAACTAAACAAACAACGAAAAAGTCTAAACGACTGTTTTTATTGGTATGTTATTAAAGTTTGCATGTTTATTGAAAAAAGCTTCAATACGCGCGTAACTAAGGATGATACTGAACTGTATCAGCTAGATTGTCACACAATACACAGCGCCCCCACTAAGTTGGGGGTTGCCATAATCTCACGCTTGGCAGCCACTTATCAGATAACAGTTCCTCAGAAGGCACTGCTGCTCATTGGACTGGGAAGATTCGTGCGAAAAACCATCGTTTGAACCCTTTAATTACCGACAACGAAGTTTTATTATTATCCTTTTTAATATCTTTTAAGTTTGCACTAATTAGTACATTTTATAATAAAAAAACCAGATTAAGTTAATATACTTAAATTAATATATTCATATATTTAAAAATTATCTCAGGGATTTCTTAACTGTCAATGTCGTATATCATAATTGAGGTGTTAATATTGATCGTTACGAAACTCCCATTTGATGTACCTTACGCCACTTCTTCTTTTTTTTAATTTTTTTTTATTGCCACACAAATAACGTATTTATGCAGAACAAGATTAAAATTTATAATGAGGTGATTCGTAAATATTGCGGGCAAAAGGGTTACACTCAGCATAAGCCGCGTGACATTTTCATGAATTTCATGCACTCGCGACGCTGTTCCAATATATAACTACATAATAAAATAGCTTATATGTTCTCATAAGTGTCAATATATCAACAGGAGGAACGCATCGTAGTCATCGGTTGTTACCGTACAATTGAAATGATTTCATCTTAGCTAGTTTACCCTTTTCTCCAATATAATAGACAAGAAGTTATGGCTGCTTAGTGATAAAAGTGAATTTGATTAGTGTTCTTTGCCAGATACTTACTACTAAGTAGTTACCTATTCAGCAGTAATAGCGACACAGTCACATTGTGAACACCTAATCTGCATACACATGGACTTCGGACACGTCTGTTCACATTGAATATTTGTGCTTTTAAGCAGCACCATTAGATATTCAACGCTAGGTGCAACAGGAATACAAGAACTACACGTGGTAATAACAAGCTGTTTCAACTGAATACTAAGTCGAATTAAATATTTCAAAGAATCGATGAATCGAATAATAAACTGTTTAAAAGAAAATGACACTTTATGCATTGGTTATTTTAAGATTGTACTCATTTTGTAATACAAATACGCTTTTATTGTATTGAAAAATAACGGCACAAGAGAGTCGTGTGATTTTTTTTCCAGAAGAGGCTCTTTAGTACTTTGTTTTATACACCGCAAGAGTAGCTTTTGACCGCAGTCGTGTCATAACACCATAAAAAAGGGTTTTGGTTGGTTATCTGGGAGGTTACAGAAGTAAGATTAAAGGGACCCCGACTTGCTTTGAGTAGACATGCTTGGGGTGTTCGAGGCACTGAATTTGATAAAGTTGCAATAGTTGGCCATATTGACATGGTACCATCGGAGACAGACTTTAAGGTCAAGTTCATTAGCTGGACCATCGCCTTCCCATGAGACTGGAATTGATAATTATATCATATGCAATCGAAGAACAGGCTGGTCCACAAAATCTGCTACCTTTCTTGCCCCTTAACAAATAAAGAATTATCCTACTCCAGTTTCCGCTAAAATCATAGAAAGTTTACACCGTTTTTTTTTATTTTTTTTTGTTAGTGTGACGAAATAAGCTCAAGGCCCACCTGGTGTTAAGCGAACTAACCTCTGCCTCTAACAGATGCATTTCGTCACAATTCACGAATTGCACTGCGCCCGTCACCTTGAGACATAGTTCTTTAGTTTCATGTGCCTGTAAATTCACTGGCTCTCAAGGACTGCTGCCGGAACACACCGTTAGGTGCTTGGCGACAAATTTTCTACTTGAGGGAGGTCGCTAGCCAGGCGGGCATTCAAGGCAGATTTAAATGTTTCTAAGATTGTTTTAAAAGTTATCTATGCGTATCGATCATTATATTTGTTTTGTTTTTGTTTTGGCAAATATATCTTATTGCAAAGTTTTTGGTTGATATGAAAACGAGTAAATTCATAACTGTAGCGTGAAAGTTGGAATTTTTTTTTTATAGCTTATAACCTAGCCTTTGACCACTATCTCACCTGATGGTAAGTGATGATGAGGTCGAATATGTTGCTCAGGCTAACCTAGAATTACTGGCTCTCAAGGACAGCTGCCGGAACACACCAGTAGGTGCTTGGCGACAGATTTTCTACTTGAGGTAGCTAGCCAGGTGGGTATTTTCAAAATGCCCGACCACCATGCAAATTGTGTAACAAAAGGAATCAATGTTATCAAAAATAACATGTAGAAGTGTAGAGCGTAGCGTGGGCGCAACACCATGTTCTAACTTAACAATGGTAATTATTGTTTCATAAAGGATCAGATAGATGCCATTCCGTATACCCTAGCTTTGTCTGTTTTTCATTGAGCCTGTCAGGCTCTATTATCATTGTTTCAGTTTCAACCGTGATTGTATTATACGAATTAAAATTAATGTAGAGCGTTTGAAAAGTTTTTCTTTATTAACTTGCACCGTACCGTATCAGTCGGATTTTCCACTGCTGAACACAGCCTCATCAGGGGTATTTGCCATAATCCCCACGCTTTTATTTCTACCGCCAAACATTAATGTTCACATAACTGTGTTCCGGTTTGAAGAAAGGTATGGGCGCCGGTGAAATTGCAGGCACTTGGGACTCAACAACATTAATGTCTCAGGCACATGGGCGCAGTGCAGTTAGCCACTTTTGACGAGCTGTATCTGGTATATATATAGGCAGAAGTTACCGCTTACCACCAGGCCCCTTGCTTGTTCCATCACGATAGCATAAAAAAACGGAACAAATTAAGGAACAAAATCTATATATATATATATATATATATATATATATATATATATATATATATACAGTTGTTATTATACTTAGTCGTTTTTATAAGCATGCACGATTATAATCGACCACAGCTCATCGAAATAGCTGTCTAATGTCAATCAAAGGACCAAATGGCTGTATCTTTATTTTTTATCCCGCTATAAGAGTTTATTTCTGAAGCCATATAGCGCATGCTGAATACCATATAAGTACGTTAAGTGGAGCCTTGGATGTCCTTAACGGATAATAATATAATTGTGCTTAAGCAGCCATTAGAGGATGACGTGGGAATCGTCCAAATTAATCCGTATGACGTCATATATTCAGTTCTGGCTACATCGGGTCCATTTTGCGCCGGATGTTGTCGTAAATGGCCCTAAACTGCGAAATATTATGGAAGTTTATCTGACTATAGCCCTTAAATGAAATATGTCAATTATCTAACGTGCACATTCCTTTTAAGGATTGTTTCAAAAAAGGCAAACCCTAATGATTAACTAAAACCGACGTATTCATGACGTTGCGCTTTGTGCACGATTTCTTCTAACTGCACTGGTTTACTGGTTCTGGCTCATGAAGCCATGTGTGTGATGTGATAGGCTCACTGGCCTTATGAGTCTGACAACACCTTAAGCTTTTGGGAAACGTTTTCTATAGTTTTTGAAATATAATAAACTACAGAGTGGCTCTACTTACGATATGGAGGGAAAATTGTACATAGTCTATTTTAATATGATTACAAGTACTAACACAGCATAAAACACATTTACAAATTTTTGGAGCACAATGTTTCTCGCCTCTAATAGGAACCGAACCCATGCTCCTCGGGTTTATGCACTGGGTGCCTTAGAAACATATGGTTTTTAGTCCTTGATATTACCAATCAATTATCAACTTCAATTCCTTCTTATGAGCTTAATTTAGTAAATGAATAAGTATTATCATAAAATTTAATTGACGCTTTCGGAAAAAAAACCTTTCTACACTAATAATATTATAAAGAGGAAAGATTTGTTTGAAATGAATAAACTTAAACACTACTGGACCTGTTTAAAAAAATCTTTCCTCATTAGAATCCTATATTATCCCTGATGATCATAGGCTATAGTACAGTTAAAAAATATATATTTTTTTTGGTAATTATCCGTGCCAAGCTGGGACGGGTCGCTAGTATTAAATATTTAAAGTTCTCTATCTCTCGCATAGCTTGAAATATTTATTTTCGCCTGTATATATAATCCTGTATAAGAATAGGTATACCAGTTATTATTTTTGTGTGGATAGATTGAGGAAAACTGGAAAAGCAGGATGTGGTGAAGTTATTATTTTTGTGTGGATAGCGTGATTGAGGAAAATTGGAAAAAGCAGGATATGGTAAATCATAATTAGGGGAATTTTTTTTGCGCAAACAAGTTGTTTTCGCCCGCATATCGATTGAATTATCTTGTATACTGCTCCACCGCTCCACTATTGCATAACAATAACAGTTAGCCTCCAAAACGGGTTCATGAATGAACGATCACTGATCGTAAATCCATGCAAGACAAAGGGGTACTTTGTATTAATACCGTAGTCCAGCGGAACTGTAAGTAAGCAGACCCATCGTTTATGGATGCCTTCGTCACTAAGCGGCCTTCACCGTCTGCTGATCGGTCACGCACCTTCTTCTAATTATAGACACGTGTGAATGGACAGAGCACTCTCTTTGGCATCCCACCTTGTGGCTGCGTTTCTAAATCGACGGAGAGCACGTGCTTGCATTGATCGCACAGACAGACTGCCGACTGAAATACATATTACAGTTGAAGGTAGATAGAGTATACATGTCAGCCAATAAATTTCATAAACTTTCAAACTACAAAGGACTGGTTGGGTGAAAGTTTGGTAGGCAGACGGTGCACAAAAACGTAAGACATTTTTTAAACATACTCTAAAGTTGACGTGAATAGCTAAACTTCAAGTAAGTTTAGCGCGAAACTCCAGCTAGACTGGAGTTTTTTTTTTGTAATTGTGATTGAACAAGCACGAGACCCACCTGATGTTAAGCGGTCTAATCTCTGCCTTTAGATATGCATTTCGGCATTATTGACGAATTGCACTTCGTCCGTCACCCTGACACATACAGTTGTTAAGTCTCATGTGCTTGTAATTTTACTGGCTGTTAAGGACTGCTGGCGGAACACAGTGTAGGTGCTTGGCGACAGGCTTTCTACTTGAGGGTGGTAGCTAGCCAGGAGAGAATAATTCATAAGTTATTGATTCGCATTCGTACGCGTAGACCTCGTTTATACACTAGGTCTGGTTGTAAATGCTAATGGTATAGAGCAAAACTACAAAATATTTCTTACACTCAAACGTTTCCTGCCTACAGATTTTTTTTATTTTATTTTTATGTATTTTGTCTAAACAAGTTCTAGGCTTACCTGATGTTAAGCGGACTAACTTCTGCCTATAACAAATACTTTACATCACAAGTCACGAAGTGCACTGCGGCTCGTCATCTTGAGACATAGTTGTTAAGTCTCACGTGCCTGTAATATCACTGGCTCTCAAGGACTGCTGCCGGAACACACCGTTAGTTGCTTGGCAGATTAGACAGATTTTCTATTTGAGGGTGGTAGCTAGCCAGGCGGGCAATCTCAAAAAGCTCTTCCACCATGCGGTGAAGCTCAAGCCGGCGATGGGGATCGAACCATGGACCTGCGGCATGGCAGTCCATAGCTGTTACCGCTCGGCCATCATTACTTCAAATATAATATGTAATATAAAATAAAATATAGCTTAATAAATAAATCTTTCTCACATTGGAGATATTATGCTCATAAAAAAAGATTACAATATATCACCCGTTGGTTAGTGATTTTGTGTTCGAGAATGCGTTAAACAGGCTTAACCTAGAAAGTATAGCCATATTTCAAGGATAATTTTAAGTGTTTTGCGACAGATTTTTTACTTGAGAATGGTATTGTGTGTGGTATATATAGTGGTATCTAGCTCGGCCAGCTAGAGTGACCAGATTAAGCAGAATCCTGCCATTTTAGCAGGATTATTTTCAGGCTAAGCAAATTTTGCAGCAAATTTGTTATATCTGTTTTTTTAGCAGGATCTTGGAAAATCTATATCTATACTAATATTATAAAAAGGAAAGATTTGTGTTTTTTTTTTGTAAAATATCCTATCAATGCTACTGTTCAAATATTTTGTTTAGCTAAATACACTAATAAAATAATTATTTTTGTAATTTCCAAACAAAAATATGATAAGCAGGTAGGATATTTTGTTTTATTGCACATGCTATTAACAAAAGTGCTAGTAAGTTACTACTCTTTTCAGAAACAAACAACGTATATTTGTTCTAAATGTAAACTTCTAAGTGAAATTACTCAAAATTTGTATGCTTCTTCTTTTATTCCTCTTCTTTTCTTTCTTACATTAGCATATTTTTTCAACATAGATCATAGATGGCTAACCCATTCCTTCAAAATACGTATCTACGAATTGCTACTGTATAATAATGAACTATACATATATTTCATATTCGTAACTTAATATTTTAACTACTTATTTATCCTATGACTATACTATTTATATTGGTACTTAAAGATTCTCATAGGGAGCGGTTTATGAACCGTATTCCAAAAAACGAGGAAAACGCAGGTTTTCTTTTATGTAGCTGAACATATAAATAGGTACCTACATGATTTATTCGTAAATTGAAATCGAATTTGGATATGTTTTCTTCATCTAGCTAGGGTATTTATATCTAGAAAAAAATATAATTAAAATTTAACAAAAAGTTTGAGAAAAGGGGTTAAATAATAATTTGTTGTGAAGTCGGAGTATCTAGCTCAATATAGTACCTAAGTAAAATATGGCACAAACTTCAATGATTTTTATGGTATGTTTACAAACCATAAAAATCATTGAAGTTTCAAACTGACATTCATTCAGTCAAATGAATGTCAGTTTATATTTTTCTTGATTATTTTATTCGTTGTTGGGTCTGTTTGTGCTACAATATTTAGATTAATTAATTCATTCCCGCACAGACTCTAGTCTAGACGGTTAAATTACAGTCCAGGCTTAAACACTTTTTGTACACTAAATTCATTTATAAAGTTAGCAAAGTATTTCTGAGTATTTATGTTTCACCTTTGGTTTTTCCTGTACAAATTAATTAGCATTCTGTAGCTTGGCAGGTAAATTTTATTCAGTTAAAATAACAACCAAGGTATAGTTTGAGATGAAAATATTTTAAACTGAATAGGAAAATAATAAATTAATTCCATTTGGTACGGAAACAGTTAAGTGTATTTCATGTGGTAGGCAAAATTAGTCAGTATAGCGCACCCTGCGTATACCTACATAGGTTTGGAAAACATCTATTTTGTCCCTCTAACCCCAAACCAAAAACCAAAATCGACTTTTGAAACAATCGCAACCACAAATTTCTCATGGTCTAATTAAAATCGACTTTGATGATGATTAAATGTACCACCATGCATGCAGTGGGAAATAGTCGTCCTATGAACAAATTAGTTTGATATGTTATATGTACAGGAATTCGAAATTTCTTTTGAACCATATTGTCAATCAAATTTATACGAAAGGATTAAAATTCTACATTACAGTCAACTTGGGTAACTTTGAATCGCCATCAAACTTTGAATAAAAGTCCGAGGAAAATTTTTATTTTAAAAGATTTTGCTGTCAAGTTATATAAAAATTGTTCAAATGGTAACACTTATCAATATCTTCAAGTTTCTATCTAGGGTAATCTGGTTATTTAAAGTTTTGAGTATTTTTTGATCATGGGTAAGTTGTAAGTTATAATTATTTGTATTTTCATGCTGAGTGCAAAAAATTGTGTACATGCCGTGTTTGTACTTAGAAGGCTGTTCAGCCATTCATGTTATTTTCATGTTAGATTATTTTTAAGATTTCTTGCTGAAACAACCAGTTCGCAAACCATTAAAGTAAAAAAAAAGGATAAGTACATTAAAAACGAGTCAAAAAGCATGTGTGAAACTATTGAAATTGAAATTATTCAGTAAAATTACAGGCACATGAGACTTAACAACCATATCTCAAGGTGATGGGCGCAGTGCATTCGTGACTTGTGATTAAATGCATCTGTTATAGGCAGAGGTTAGTCCGCTTCACATCAGGTGGGCTTCGAGCTTCACAATGACTAAAAAAAATGTGTTAGAAGAAGAGAAAGCTCGTAGGTTTTTTACCACTTACAGTTTTAAAACACTACTTAATTATTCCGTAATACTTTAACGTATTACTTTGACACTTTGTCGTAAATGTAAACATAAATTATTCTCCAGCTACATATATACTTTGGTTAGCATCTAAGATATTTCCATACATAAGTACGCACCATCACTTCTGCACTTATATATCAGCGAAGAATTTTCTACGCATTTCGCTTCTACGCGAAGCATCCTGGGGAGGTCTTTACTCTACTCTACAAGCGCACGATCGAGAATCTTTTGCTCGTAGTACCTTTCAAGAAAGTTAAAAAATAATATTAAAAAATAACGTATCTAAAAGTAATTGTCTCAAAGTGTGCAACAACTTGCCCGTGGGGTGCCGGGCTAGAATCACACCCCCCCCCCTCATTTATAATTGTGTTGTGTCGTAAGATGTGACTAGGGGTAACACATCAGAAGGTGGGCAGCAGCACTTTCTGAAGAACTGATATCTCACACTGCGATCCCCAAGCCGCCTGCTAAGCGTGGGGATTATGGCAAACCCCCCATATTAGGGGAGGCTGTGTTCAAATGTGTACTATCCGCCTGATACAGTACAGAACAGATAAACAACTTCCACAGGATTGCGAAATTTTCTTCGCCATCAAATTAAGATTGACGCGCATTCGAATCAAGACAGATTCTTAATTGACAATAGAGTAGGCGTTCAATCAATGAATCTGTTCTGTTGCTCTATAGCCTCAATCGATAGATACATTGACCTTTATTTTTCGCCAATCGATTACTAAACGATATCATTATGTCCGAGCAGATTGAAAGGTCAAAAGCCACATGAGTTTACGACACAAGTTTAGTACTTATTGATATTTGCTTACCAAGTTTAGCTAAATAAGATATACCTACTATAAACGATTATATTGAAGGTCGCTTTTAACAAGGGCGTTAAACGCGATAGCAGGTTATTACTTCTAACGTGCTTAATTTTAAATATATCCAGGAATATCAAGAAATTTACTAATGAGAAACTTATTGCAAATTACCTTCAAGATAATTTACATTTTAATCCTAGTAAAATCCTATAACCGCAGCATTAGGTAGGTATATATAAAGTATTTACAAATCTAATTGTGTACTCTACCTATAGGTCTGCGAGGTATCCACTACTACTCGTAAAGTGTCATCTTTTTCTTGTATAATGAGTAGGTTAATATCAACAGTGATTGTGTGGCAAGTTCAAAGCTATTTTCTCCTTACTCAACAATGTACAATGACAGTGTTAGTATGTTGCAGTAGGGATGCTTCGACGGCGAATAACGGAGAGTGGCTAAAATTGACTATTTAATGCAGTTCTACTCAGTTTTTTCTCCTCTATCGAGCCCTATGGCTCCATTTTGCCCATTGAGTATCGAACCTTAATAACTATATTTTTTCTTAAATATAATAAAATAAAGGCCCGTAAATGGATCGCAATACAAACTCATCACGTGGTCAGTAGCGTATAAACGCACTGAGATAAACTTACAATATATAATACACAGTGTTGTCAATTGTTTGGAACAACTGTTACCCAAACCATGGTGCTCCTCGACCCACACACACCCAATAATCATGCGATTTCACGCTCCATTACATTGCAATTTACTATTACTCGGAGGTTCCCGTGGCGACATCAATCTCTAATGAATATCGTACTTATACGCATCGAATGAACGAATGAAATGCGAACTAAACATGTGATGTTTATAACAAAAGTACCTATTCCAGTGATATATACCTACGCGTGGCAAAAGACAAAGAAAGAGGGTAGACCGTTTAGTCTGCTCTTGATTTTTGTTGACCGCTCGTTTCTCCAGTCACCCCGCGATCATGATGCATGGAACTGCGTCGAAATATCGGGAGAACAAAAATAAAAACCACCACAGCACATATCCCCTAAGTAATAATAATAGTTATAAAGGTACCTAATGTTATGCCCAATGCCCATCGGCTTGATAGTGCCAGTATGATATAAGAAATTGAAATCCATAATTATTATGCCAGCGCACGCATGTACTTTGGACACATCATAGTATGGACTCATGTGCCATAAAGACTACCAAAACGAAAATAGAAGAGTTTGTACATACGAGTATCCTACCGGCTTCTGTCCAAGCAACTGTTTAGATATATAAAAGTTGGGATTTTGGTAGTTAGCATATCTGTTTCAGTAGCATTTGGGTCATTAATAATGATTTTGTTTCTACTCTAACGATATATACAAGGTATAGACAAGCTCATGAATTGTTCACCAACCAGCAAAGGCAAAACTGCTAACTAAATGCATAATTAAATTTGTACCGCGATGATCAATGAGCATTTTGTACTTGAGCTAGCATTATGAGATAATTGATTTAGTTGGCAGCGTGTTACGAGGCGTGTAGCCCTTCTTGGTACTTACTAAAACAAATTCATGTAATGAATACAAATGACAACGAAAATAGACACGTTTAGACCACACAAGTTACAAGGGATTGAATTATTTAAGTACACGAGTACCTATGTACCTTTGAGTCGTTGTAAATTCATTGTTGTAATCTTTTCGATCGCGATATGATGGATTTAGGAAACAATTGATGTGTCTTTGTAGTGTCGTACGTTAGTTCATTGTCCACGCGTTGAATTGCAAGTGATTTGAATTACATACAGGTATCATACAAGCCACTTGAAAATTTCTTCAATAAATACGCAAAATTTTCGGATAAAGAGCGACTTAAGGACTTTTCCGAGGAGTTCCGTACCCACACAAAACTTACCAAAATATCGTTATTTTGTAATATATGTAGTTCGGAATCTTTAAAGTGAGTTTGACTGGCACTGGACCAGTTTTTATTATTTGTTGTTTTATATATTCAAGTTTGTATTATAATCACACCAAGTTTGTAATCACGGACCGAAACCGAATTGTTTTTTTCCAAGTTCTTCAGCATATTTCATATTATTAATTCATGCTACTATTATCAAAACACAGAAATACTTTAAGTGAGGTACTGATCGTACGATATTCTGCACCTGTCCTTTTGGCAGAGTCATTAATGTTGATTGTTGATCTAAGCCAGTCTTCTAAAAAAGTTACTTAATCGTAAACCTGGTTGAAGAATTGAGCGACGGCATCTATGTGTTTGTCTTTTATGAGTAACAGAACACAAGGAATAGATTTTTGTATAGAATACGCCTTATATTGGCTAAATTAGATGTATGTATTACTATATTATTTTTTACTTGTCAATGTATTTGTTTACTTGTTAACTAGGTACATCTTGGATTAAAAAACTGAGTACGGCCTACTTATCATGGTTTGACTGGTCTGTTACATATTTCATCAGGCATTCACTAGACTTTAGGAAACTTTATAAAAGCATACCATAATAATTGTATGGGATGGGGGGATTTTCTCCAGAATCCCCTTAGCCCCAAACGTTACGTTAACCATGTACGTCGTGGTGTATACGACTGGGCTCCTGGAAATCATAGGAGGACACCAGCCGATCTATGTATGTGAATACGGGGGAACCTTTATATTTAGCCGTAATCCACTCACCAACCGGCGGCTTATTATGCTAAAACACCTAACTTATTCTAACTGCAGTTAAATAAATCTAGGGATTCTATTTGCATAAACTTCCCTCGGTCCAGAAGACGACGTCGCAGGTAGCCTGGAGATAGGTAGGGGTCCGCCTTTGTCCCCCACGATTTCCCTATGGCACTGATAGTTCCAGTGCATATAAAATGTTCAATCCTGGACGCCCGGCGTCTGAATTAATGTTAAATAGGTCGCCGCGACACCATAAACTGCCTTTTCCCAAAAAACCCGGCGGCAAAGGTATATCAATCACTTGTTCTGAGCACGACCGCGCGCGTAGTTCAAAAAATTTACCGAACCGAAGTAAGGGGACGAGACCCATGTAAACTAAATCAAGAAGAAATAATTATCCGCTACCCGTAATATGACGTCACAGCGTTTCTGGAAATTACATGAACAACAACAACCGCGTCCGCGCGAATATGAACCCTTAACGCCTAGTGATAAGGTTCAACCATAATTAATAGTTTACCGAACAATAAGAATAGATGTTATGAACAGATGCTGAATCCTGGACCCGGTTTAAGGGTTTAAAGGTGCCGATAGACAAGGGATCGACACCTTTGAAATGTGGGTGTGTGAGTGTGTGCACTGTTTTCTGCGAATAACTTTGACAGCTCACCGCACAAAAGCATCTGTCTTGAAGAAGCTAATATAGAACGTTCCCAAAGACTCTCCTCCATAGGCCTACTCCGAGTTGTTGTTTTTTTGTGTATTTTGACGGCACAAGCAGGAGGTCGCTTTGATGACCTGATTAAGCGGTAACCACTGCTTATAACATGCATTGCATTGCATCACAAGTGACGAACTGTACTGGGCCCGTCACTGTAATTTTACTGGCTCTTAACATTCGCTCTTCTCTTCCACCAGACACATGCGCGAGTAGAAACTTCGATAATCTTGAGTTCCTAGTGGCAAAAATTAAAGGAAAAAGGTAAGAAGACGAAGACCAAAGCGATGGACGGATAATGTATCGGAACAACTAGCCCCTCAATCAAGCAAGACAGAAAATGATGAAGAGAAACATTCAACTAACTGCAGCGTATGAGTCACAATCCCCAAAATGAGGGAACGATTGTGGAGGAGGAGTATAAACAGAAAAAAATATAGTGCCAAGATTAATTGTATAACCATAATGACAAATTCAATACGTCATTTAAAAGTTATCAATGTATACAAACAGATACAGATAGAGGAAACTGACTCACGCAATGAAGCAAGTTCATAATTTTTCAATCAAAACGTATAAAAGGCTACAGACCTTTTCACTCACTAAGGCACGCTGCTCCACAGTAAATTATTAATTACCGTTCGTACGCGTAGACCTCGTTTATACACTAAGTGCGTCTGGGAGTAAATGCTAATGGTAGGTACATAGAGTAAAACTACAAAATATTACTTACGATCAAGCGTTTCCTGCCTACCCATTTTTTTTCTTTTTTTTTTGTGCTGAAACCAGCTCGAAGCCTACCTGATGTTAAGCGGACTAACCTCTGCCTATAACAAATGTTTTTCATCACAAGTCACGAATTGCACTGCGCCCGTCACTTTGAAACATAGATGTTAAGTCTCATGTGCCTGTAACTTTACTGGCTCGCAAGGACTGCTGCCGGAACACACCGTTAGTTGCTTGGCAGATTAGACAGATTTTCTATTTGAGGGTGGTAGCTAGCCAGGCGGGCAATGGCAAAATGCCCTTCCACCATGCGGTGAAGCTCAAGCCCGCGGCAGGATTCGAACCATGGACCTGCTGCATGGCAGTCCATAGCTATTACCGCTCGGCCATCATTGCTTCATTATAGTAGCAGGAGTAGTTGCAACGGTACTCAAACAAGATGGAGGGGTGCGCCTTCATGAATGGAAATGTGTCTACTCTGCTCATATAAGTTTTATGCAACTTGTGGATGACACAATTGCATCAGAGTGCATTGAATCGTCCACATTAGCATGTGCACAATGATAGTGAGTTCAATTCTCATTGTACTGAAGACTTTGAAATTGACATGCATGCGAAAACAGCTTGTTGCACAATACGTGCGTAGAGGCGTTCCGTACCAAATAAACAATGTAATTTTAAAGCATAGTGGGTAAGAGACACAACCGATTTTATACAGGAGAGTAAAAACTAGCTTAAATTAACAAAAATAAGATTATATTGAAAACTAAAAAAACGAAACCGACTTGAAATACTGATCAAGATTTTAATAACTTTCCGGTACCATATACTGATTCGAGACACGCTGAGCTATCATTGTGATGGTCTGATTTACACAAGTTATTTCATACTTTTCAATGTTGAATTTCAGAACCGTTTTATTTTGTAATACATTTAACTTTTTTATGGCATACTCACTGCTTAACAGAGACCTACGTACACTTTTTAAATTTTCTCAATCGATCATCACTCGCCTGCAATACTGGTTACCATCGATAAGAGTTGGAATTACCATATTATCTAGTAGGAATATTGCGCTCGTTCCACTAAGATCCTCTATTTCAGTCCCCCAGGTGACTGTATAGCACTCACTATTCCATTACAGTACCCTAGGGGACTAAACAACACTCTATTCCTCTATCAGTCCCCCATGGAAACAGCGAGCTTACCAATACTGGCAGATAAATTTTTCAGTTAATTCAGTGTAATTCAAAAACTACTCAATCGATGTCAATGAAACTTGGTATACTCAACTTAACAAAAAATAATCTTTAAGATTGGATAATCTAGTAAAAATGTACACATGGTCATACATAATAAACTATACGTGTATAAACTCTTTTTTTATTTATATCTGAAAGGCTAGCCTTTGATCATGCTATATCACCTGATGGTAAGTAATGACGTGGTCGAATACATTGTTCAGAGTAACCTAGAATTACTGGCTTTCAAGGGCAGCTGCTGGAAGACATCGTTAGGTGCTTGGCGACGAATTTTGTATGTGAGGGCGTGAGGTTCATAATTTAATGGGTGTAGCTTTGATTAATTTTAGCATTTTAAGAGGTGGCATTTCAAATTACTCGTGAATGATATATCCAATAAGTATATATGTATCAAGAAATTAATTTCTATTTATTCTTTTATTCAGGGAGGGCAAGGATGTTGCTTGCCGTTGTCGACAACTCAACTTCACCGGATTTTGGGCAAGGGAAGGCCTTTTTATAGTTCTGAAGGAGGTAGTGCCGAAGGCACTTCATTCGAGAGGGGCGTAGAAGCCAAAAAGCGCCTTCCACTTTCGTATCCTATGGGTGCCGAATACGCACCGCTATAAAAAGAAAAATTAATTTCCCACTACCTTCTATTACTATACACATCGGACAATACCTCATGTCGTGAAATTACGGCAGATATATATTATAACATTATTTTTTTTATGTCTATTTAGGGACAGTATTCACGATATATTAAAAATGTGTAAAGATAATGAAAGAATTGTATTGTCAGGAGATTTTAATGGATGGGTAGAAATAAAGCGAGATAGATGTGAAAGGGTTCTTGCCAGAAAAACCAGTCAAATGTAAAGTTTTTCTGGCAATCCATAAGAACAGCTCCAGGCAAAACCACGACCTCAGAGCTGAATCAAATCAGTGGTCATGATGGAAGCATTATAAAAGGAGAATGTGTATTGAAAAGATGGAAAGAGTATTTTGAAAGTTTATTTGAATATATATAATATAATATATCCTGGACGAGGTTCCAGGAACCTAGATGAATACGTAAGGCTACGGGATATGATAGAGTGTCAATCGAGATGCTGAAAGCTGGGCGAAGCATAGTAGCCTGTTGCAGCACCTTTTTAATTTGTGTAGGAGAAGCTGCCGAGTACCAGATGACTGATGCAAAAGCATGAAAGTAGAGTACGCGAACGTTCCGAAATCAGATTGAAGATGTTCTGAAAAATGCCAGGTCACCGACGCTTATGTATGAAAGGATTGGTGTGTATACGAAGCGAAAGAGATGTAAGGATCGTAGTAAGTAGAAATCTGTGGTCTCTGCCTACCCCTACGGGAAGAGGCGTGATTGTAGGCATGTATGTATATATTATTTCTTAACTTAATACCTTACTATATTTTGTTTTCCTTGATCACCACAGTCTTCGTCAGTAACATTACTCTACGTTTCATGGTAAAAAAACATTGATTACCGTTTTAAGGTTACCTATGTATTTATTTAACAACTTAAATCAATGTTAGTTACGTTTATCCGATCACCATAAAATTAATAACATACCAATCTCACATGTTTTTAACATAACCACTACATGACTTCAATACTAAATTGAATAATTTGCGCCCTTTTCGCGTTATCTGAAGCGCTCATAGCGAAATTTACTTACCTGTTCTCAACCGATCAGCAAAGTTAAGCAAAGTCAAGCGCGGTCTTGAGTTGGATGGGTGACCGCTAGTGACATTACTACTGAGCGTTTCCGTGTTTCGGAGGGCACGTTAAGCCGTCGGTCCCGGTTGTTGTCTTAGGATGGCAGTTGTTATACCATGGTGGTAGGGCATTTTGCGAATGCCCGCTTGGCTAGCTACCATCCTCAAGTAGAAAATCTGTCGCCAAGCACTTAACGGTTTGTTCCGGCAGCTGTCCTTGAGAGCCAGTACTTCTAGGATAGCCTGAACAACATCTTCGACCACATCATCACTTACCATCAGGTGAGATAGTGGTCAAAGGCAAACCTATCAGGCATAAAAAAATCTAAACGTTATGTTGATGACTTTTAGTTTTCACGATATCGTCGTCACAAACATCAGAGGACGAACTTTTGCTAGTTGGGTAATTACTGTATTAAACATTTTTGCAGTCAGTAATAATTTTATTGAACGTGCTGTGTTTTTTTGTTTGTTCGTGAAGAGCTGTTGTACACGCAAGCAACGAGGTTTCTCTTACAGTGATGGAATTTATTGATTCATAATTTTATCACAGCATCATAATGGGATCGACAATGACTCGGTCATCAACACTGACGTGTTTCTAGGCCGCTATTACATTACAGACCCACCAACTTATCTGTTCAGGTGGCAGAAAAAAGAACTACAACATACCTTCAAATTGTGACAGTTTGTAGTTGATTTCCATGACTAGTAGCGCCCTCGAAAACTGCACAGTTAAGTTGGTGGTACTATGTGATATATTAAAGGATCATAGTTAAAGCTGTGTCTCGATCAACATAAACTATTACAATGTTTATGTAAAGCTTGAACTGTAAACACAAAATCGACAATTTTTAACATGTGTTGTAAACAAAAAATGCCTTATTTTGTTTGGAGGTTTTTGAAGTTGCTAAATTTTATTTTGTAGATACAGCAACTATAATCCTATATGGATATTGTAATTAGCCTTTCAGAAGCATCGTCATCGTCATTTTCCAAAACGACCAAACTATACTCTGGTTTTTAATTCGAGACCAAAAATGTACACAAAGAAATGTCAATAAATGTCATTGTCAAACTGACAGGCCAGGGGTATATTCAATATTTTTTCTTCAAAAATGTTTTTACCTAATCCATAACGGCGCACCCTGCTGCCCTAAGTTTCACACATTTTTATTACATTGAAATAATTCCACACCTATTTACCGTAGTCGCCTCTTACGTCACCCAAGGGAAGAAATGGAGGTGACATTGTAACCCAGCATCCCTAACACAACGTTGGGTCACAAAAATACCGGAAGGTGGGAAGCAGCGCCTTCTAAAGAACTGACAACTTCTGTTGCGATCATCAAGACGCCTGTCAAGCGTGGGGATTATGGCAAATCTCCCCAATGGAACCTTGTTCAACAGTGGACGTTTCGGATTTGATCGTGTGACTTGTGCTTGAGGTGTGAGTTTTCTTATTTTGGTGAGTAAGTACAAAAGTATTAATTACCTTTACTAAAGTACTTACTTATGAACATTGTTGTCTTGAAAAAATGTTGAACAATCTGCCGTACAGCGTGAAAAGTGATCTGGTTGCAGTGAACTCACCGTTTCTCTGTGTGACGATATTCCCAACATGTCTGCCTTTTTTTAAGCACACTCCATTAAAGAGCAATACTCGTCCTTTGGCCACGCTAAAAATATGTGTTTATACGCATTCATCACCTCAGCTCATCATCAGCTTTTCTGAAGCACTCTAAGATTTGGGAAGACGTTTCTTAACAGGAGATACAATGTCTTTCGTTGTTGAAGAGCCCAGTTAGAGCTCTGAATGACTGCTACCATATAACGAAAATAATCAGTTCGTAACAATAAACAAAACTGAACACAACTCTCTTACAATAACTATTAACGATAAAAACAATAATTTCGAATCTAAAAATTACGAATAAGCAAAAATGGCCTCAGCTGGAAAATGTCGACGATCCCGCTAGTGTGGCAATTCAAAACAAAAAACCGTTACACTATTTTTTCAAGCTTGAATATATTCGTAAATATGTACGCGCATAAAAAATAATTTTATTAGTTAATAGTAGTAATCAATTTTAATTTAAAATATTATTTTTATGTTAAATGCTTCATCGGTTTCCAAAATTAGTACAATTACTAAGCACATGTAATTTTTTTGCACGGTTAACCCCTTTGTTTACATTTTTGATCTCGAATTAAAAACCAGAGTATAGTAATGCCACATCACATTACCAGTTGTAATATAACCCGTGGCTATGAAACAAAAGCAGCCTCCCATTTGGAGTTGCCATTATCATTTCGCTTCAAAAACTGCCCACCTATACTCTGGTTTTTAATTCGAGATCAAAAATGTAAACAAAGAAATGTCAATATATGTCATTGTCAAACTGATAGGTCAGGGATATTCAATATTTTTTCTTCAAAAATATTCTTACGTGTACGGGCTGATCCTTACATAAAATTATGATATGATATGATGAAGTAAAAAACGTGTTAATACGTTGGTACCGGAGGTTTATTGCACACTGATTATTGAATAAAGTTAACATAAAAAAAATATAAGCGGACGCAGTCGCACTAAGTCATCAAAATGTACGTAAACCATAAATTACGTAATCAGTAGCGGCGCCCCCTCCTGCGCTAAGTTTCACACATTTTTATTACATTGAAATAATTGCATACCTATAATATACTTGCTGACCAATGCTCGTCCTTCGGCCACAACAGAAACGTGTGCTTGTACGCGTATATAACCATCAGTTTTTCAGAAGCAATCAAAGACATGCGAGGACGTATTTGAGATTTAAGAAACGTACGTTTCTTAACGGGAGAAAATACGTGTTTCGTTGTTGAAGGGCCCGGTCCAGGTTGTGTTTCGGAGGCTCAAGCCTCCACATTTTGAAAATAATATTTTCGTCACAATAAACAAACTAAACACAACTCTCTGACAACAACTATAAACAACAAAAACAATAACACGAAATTCAAAAACGAATAAGCAAAATTGGCGCAAGTTGGAAAATGTCGACGATTCCGCAAGTGGGCTATTAAATACAATTTTTTTCAGGCTTGAATATATGCGTAAATATGTACGCGAATTAAGAAGTGTCTCATTGTTTCATACTAATTTAATAAATTATAGCATTAATTTATAGCATTAAATAATGTTCTTACATTAAATGCTCCATCCGTTTCCAAAATTAGTATAATTACTAAGTACTTGTGATTTTTTTGAACGGTTAACCTCTTTTTTTACATTTTTGATCTCGAATTAAAAACCAGAGTATAGTATTTTTCGGTTAGTGTGTCGCATTTAACAGCTTGTAAATTAATTCGCAAAATTACTACATATATAGGGTGCGAGTTTTCAGTGGGTGGGAACCGGAAACTACGTAATAGTCACAATTCAATTTGAGCTGATACATTACTCCGATTGTTTCAAATGTCAATCGAGTGAATAATAAATGTGTAAGACAATAAATGATTGACACAATCGTGATTTTCCATCGCAGATATGTGTACTACTTAGAAATATATATTAATATACCTATCTGTATAATTATTCTTATAATTGCCTGGTGTATAGGGCATTTTGCGAACGCCGGTATGGCTAGCTTTCACTCTCAAGTGGAAAGTTTGTCGCCAAGCACCTGACGGTGTACCCAGCAGCTGCCCTTGACAGACAGTAATTCTAGGTTAGCCTAAACAATATCTTCGACCGCATCATAACTCAAAAACATTTTGGTCTCCATTAACTCTGTAACAGGATAAAATGATCTTTCAGATTTTATTATATTATTCTATATATTAGTATATACCCATTGAATCCTTATTCATTCCTCATTGTTGTGAATTCGAAAGTTGGTTAAAGTATTATGTTTTTCCCATGTCTCATTTACTCTTCACGACTGTAGTCGACTCTGCAAAAGAAAGCACCCATTTAGAAAATTGTCTCTCGGTTTCAAGATGTTAACAGTAAATCCAGCTTTCTTTATTTGTGAAGAGATCAAGTACAGCGCGTTCGAAGCGCTTTCTTAGAACTTTCAGACTCTTTGCAGACGACACCGCGGCCGCGCCGCAAGCATCGCGGATCAAACGCGGTTCATTCGAGGCGCGGACGCGGCAACCACTCGGTCGCAGCGTGGTAGCTACGCGGTGCCAGTGCGGCGATGGTATGTCGGGTAGCAATAAAAGAACCGTCGTACTCGATAGCTAGTGTATTACTGAGGAACAATCGTAGGTGTACCGCATATACAATTATAGCTTAAGATATACCTATCTAAGCATACAGTTCATCCCTCCATCATTAATTTGGGAACCTGTAACAATAACAAAACAATTCTCATACTAAATCGTTTGGATACAATTTAACTAAGTACTAAAAATATTTCTTATAATTAACAGGTTTTCTGAGTCTCTTAGACCGTCCTGGAGTAGAGTTTACACTACCCGGATTAACAACCTCTTGCGAATCAATGGGTGGTTGATTAGGTTGAACATCTTTAGGTATATCTTAAGCTATAATTGTATATGCGGTACACCTACGATTGTTCCTCAGTAATACACTAGCTATCGAGTACGACGGTTCTTTTATTGCTACCCGACATACCATTTGGCGACGAGGCCGTGATCTACCCGCGTAACTAAATAAAAATGTCGAATTTCATTGGAAACTTAAATGTTTTCGATTATAAAATACACGAGTGGGACGTTTTTACGGAAGATTAATGCAATTCATAAAAT
Source organism: Plagodis pulveraria (assembly GCA_963890685.1). NCBI lineage: Eukaryota > Metazoa > Arthropoda > Insecta > Lepidoptera > Geometridae > Plagodis > Plagodis pulveraria. Next base: position 14,033,048 of record OY982961.1, read on the forward strand.
TAAATAATATCTCAGATGTGAACCATAGTGCAGTGTTGTTAACACATTTGTCGGATGAATCATACCGTCTGGTTCGGAATCTTGTGCATCCGAATAAGCTCGAAGAAATCGTTTTTAGGGAGCTAGTGAACGTACTCAACAAGCATTTTACGCCAAAAAGGTCAACGTTCGCCGATAGGGCGAAATTTTATGAAGCGACCAAATCCGACGGTGAAAGCATCGAGGAGTGGGCTGCGCGGCTGCGAGGGCTGGCCGTGTATTGCGATTTTGGCTTGGAGCTGGACACGCTTATGCTTGATCGTTTCGTGCTTGGCTTTAAGATGGGACCAGAACGTGACCGACTTTTTGAGTGTGACTTAAAGAACCTGACGTTTGCTCAGGCGTTGGAAGTCGCCCAAAAGGCGGCATGTGCGCGACAGGCGCGCGCTGAGGTTATCATCAAGGAGGAGCAGATGTTTTATGTGGCTGGTGGCGGCCGCCGCAACGTGCGTTTTGCAGGTGAAAGCGGGAGCGGCGCGAGCGCCGCCAGGTCTAGCGGCGGTGATGGCCATAGTTTCAAGGGTGATGGTCAATCACGCTGCTCAGTATGTGGTTTAAAAAATCACAATGCGGTACAGTGTAGATTTAAGAACTATAAGTGTTTAAAGTGTGGTCAAAAAGGTCATTTAAAAAAGTTGTGTGCTATTAAAAAAACAAACATTCATAACATTGGGGCAGAGGCGACGGAATCGTCACAAGACAGCGATTGCAAGGAATGTGAGCTATATAACATGAGGTATGTGGACTATAAGCCGATTAAAATAACTGTTAGTGTGAATAATATAGATTTAACTATGGAACTAGATACGGGATCAGGAACTACGGTTATTTCGGAATCGTTATATCTGCTACATTTCTCTGATTGTAAATTGAAAACCAGTGATCTTAAGATGTGCTTATATAATGGTCATAAAATCACGCCTTTGGGTTTTTTTTCGCTAATATGTCTTATGTTAATTTATTGCGAAATATAAAAATATATGTTATTAAAAACGGTGGACCACCTCTGCTTGGTCGTGATTTTATGACAATATTCAAGATTTATTTTGCAACAGCGAATAATAACATTTTAAGTAAGCATAACAATTTTGAAGAAGTGCAACGGTTATTAATGGAATACCCAGATGTATGGAAGGATGAACTAGGATGTTTTAATAAGTTTGAAGTTGAGTTACAATTAAAAGACAATGCTACACCAAAGTTTTTTAAGCCACGGCCCGTTCCTTTCGCACTTAATGAAAAAGTTAACTTAGAACTCGATAGGCTGGTTAATTTAGGAATTTTAGTGCCAGTTAATTATTCCGAGTATGCTACACCTATAGTACCAGTGTTTAAAGACAATGGGAAGTTAAAAATTGCTGGTGATTTTTCTTGCACGTTAAATAAAGACTTGAAGGTGGATAAATACCCTTTACCACGAATAGAAGAGGTGTTTTCTAAAATAGGTGGGGGGGAAACGTACTCAAAAATCGATTTAAGTAATGCTTATAATCAATTTAAATTAACAGAATCATCGCAAAAGTTGACAACAATAAACTCTAGCAAAGGTTTATTTTCATATACTCGCTTAGTGTACGGATTAGCCAACGCCCCTGCCATATTTCAAAAAGCAATGGAAACTTTGCTGTCCGGTCTAGACGGAATAAGTGTATGGCTTGATGACGTATGCATCACTGGGCCTACAAAAGATATACATATATCAAGACTGCGGCAGGTTTTAAGTAGACTGCAAGATGCAGGATTACGACTGCAAAAAGAAAAATGCGTGTTTTTTGAAAATAGTGTGACTTATCTAGGTTACGTTATAGATAAGAACGGATTAAGGACCTGCCCAACAAAGATCGAGGCTATTCTCGATGCACCAGCACCCACAAATGTATTAGGGGTGAAAAGATTTTTAGGAGTCGTAAATTATTATAGGAATTTCATCCCAAATGCATCATCGATTTTAAATCCGTTACATGAGCTGCTTCGCGCTGGTGCTGGGTGGCAGTGGGGCCAGCGACACCAGGTGGCATTCGAAAGTGTTAAGCGTGAGCTGGCTAGCGAGCGGGTACTAGCGCATTTCGATCCGGACGCGCCGCTCGTGCTGACTGTGGACGCGGGCCCGTGCGGGCTCGGCGCCGTTCTAGCGCATCGAGACGCGGACGGCCGCGAGCGTCCTGTTGCGTTCGCCTCTCGGTCCCTGACGGCGAGTGAAAAAAACTATAGCCAAATTCAGAAAGAGGCGACAGCCATAATATTTGGTGTGAAACGTTTTCACCAATATTTATATGGCCGTCAGGAACCTTTTATACTGAAAACGGACCATAGGCCTTTGTTATCTATTTTTGGCAAAGAAAAGGGTATATCTGTAACGGCTGCCTTACGTCTACAAAGATATGCAATAACATTAGCGGCATATAACTATAAGGTACAGTACATAGATGGCAAAAATAATCAGGTTGCAGATTACTTTTCTAGGTCACCGTTGTCGGTATCGGTCAGTGATAATAATGAACAAGAAAAAGGGAGTGAAAAGTATTTTCTTTTCTTAGAATCTAGCACAGTACCTGTTTTGTTTGAGGACATTAAGCGGGCAACTAATGCCGACATTGTGCTGCAACAGGTCATGAAGTATATGAATAATGGCTGGCCTCGGAAGATACAATATAAATCTATAGCACCATACTTTAAATGCAAAATGGACTTAGAAGTAATCGACGGTTGTTTGTTTCGCGGGCATAAAATAATTATCCCATCCTCGTCGCCAAATGGTATGTCGGGTAGCAATAAAAGAACCGTCGTACTCGATAGCTAGTGTATTACTGAGGAACAATCGTAGGTGTACCGCATATACAATTATAGCTTAAGATATACCTATCTAAGCATACAGTTCAGGCGACCAATTAAATGCTTCACGGTTTGTCTTGTTCTCATTTACCTACCTGGTTTCTGTAATACGTCTGCTGTGTTTTGTTTTGATGAGCAATACTCCTGGAATTAAACTTAACCTTTAATTGAAGACTAATGGAGAACACGACCGAATGTTTTGTATATTATTCCTGTTTAATTTTAATCTTCATTCATACCGTATGTTTTGTATCTTATTCTACTCTTCTATCTTATTCATTAGCGACAGACTACCTGCTACTTTTTTCGAGATTCGCTTGACAAACATAAAAAAAAAACAAACACCAGAAAGTATGCAGCAGCGCCTTCTGGAGAACTGCCACCTTACACTGTGATATTGCGGAAGCATTTATTCAACAGAGGACATTAGGACATTAGGACATTAGGCTATTGATGATGATATCTAAGTCATAAGCCTATCCAAAGAGGCTTACCCGATTTGTTCAGCCACACAAACTGCTAAGCTAACCAACAAATCGCAGTTGGCTTGCCAGACAAACTGCTTACTTTTTTAACTTCGCATTTGGTATGCCAGACAAATTCATAATACAACAGACGAAATAAGAAAAAAAAATGTCAGATCAAGTTGAACCGAACAAGCTGAGAAGCAACCGACCAAAGCATACCCAACGCTGCACATCTGCCGTGCCGCGACCGTGCCGTGTGCCCGCCGCGGCTGCGAAACGTGCTCAAACGAGGACACTCGTTTCAGGCTATACTCGCTGTAATACACGAAAATAATAAATAACTGTAGCATACCAAAATTAAAATGATACGTTTTAACTTGGAGGAAGTCTTGGCATGGTGAAAGAGCATTTTGCGAATGCCCGCCTGTATGAGACATGTGCGCGACTACTACAAAAAACCCATGCAAGTTTTCTGGTGAGCAGAAACGAAAACCTAAGCCTTTACCACCTTATCAATTCAAGACTGTGTCATGTAGCTTCTAAGTTGGGAAATCTACACAACTTTATACACCCTGAAAAGTTTCAGCACAAAAAGGGAGAGTAACAAAACCTTTACATTAGCAAGTTACTACTCGGCTTATACAGAACTACTCGGCTTATAGAAAAATCCACCTCTGACAGTGACATTGGTACGAACATGCTGTATTCGTGAGGGAAGTGTCTTCGTAGTGTTTTCATACAAACGTAGTTTCGGCATTTTTTTTAATACCAACTCGGTGAAGTTTTGCATACATGTTCTTGAGCCTAATATCTATTATAATATCCAGTTTTCCGTAAAACTGCGTTTAAAAAACGGTTTGGAAAAAAATGTTGTGTATATGAAGATTTATTTTCACATCTAGAATAAAAAAAATAAAAAACAACGTAAAACTCACGGGAAATTCCAAATACATATCAATTATTTTTGGTTTTGTTGCTAGATCGTCTATTTCATTTGATCTCCAATTATGCTAGATTCTGAGAATATTCATTACAATATCTGTTTTTTAATATTTATTGATTTAATTAACTACATTTGTTAGTACGGGTATAGGTTCAATGTTTTTGATGGTTTTAGGGGTAATTTATGGAATCATATCCATTGTTGTTAATTTATATTTTAAGATAATACAGCATTATTATTTTAAATTTGCGAAATCTTTAATCATGTAGAATGGTTACCAAACTTTTTTTTGTTATTTTTTTTAAAGCGGTGGTTTGTATTAACAAAATACAACGAACTATATAAAGGGTTTTTTAACTTTGCTTTTCAATTGGGGCAACACCAACAGTATGACAGTTTTGATATTTAGTTTTTTGACGTATTCGTACTAAGTACCTAGATGAATTGGCAATTTTTACAATGAATTCAACTTGTAAGTCATTGTAGACTCTAATAAATAATTTTGCGAAGGCCCGCCTGGCTAGCGACCACCCTCAAGTAGAAAATCTGTCGCCAAGCACCTAACGGTGTGTTCCGGCAGCAGTCATTGAGAGCTAGTGAAATAACAGGCAAAATGAGACTTAACAGGTATGTCTCAAGGTGATGGGCGCAGTGCAGTTCGTCACTTGTGATGAAATGCATCTGTTATAAGCAGAGGATACCGCTTAACATCAGGTGGGCCTGACGCTTGTTCCATCACAATAACATTAAAAAAAAAGACTCACAGGCAGTCTAAATAATGCTGGGCACGCTGCCAACTGAAAAAATTTATTAGAGCGCTTGGTCGATGCTACGCGTGATCAAAATGTTGGCATCTATTTGGCTCAACAGATAAGCAATACAATTCAGCGGCGAATCTCCATCCAGCCTACTACCAGTTGGCAGCGTGCCCAGCATTGCAATTCAGCGGCGCAATGTCAGCCAGCATTTCGCCGCTGAATTGTATTGCTTATCTGTTGAGCCAAATAGATGCCAACATTTTGATCACGCGTAGCATCGACCAAGCGCTCTAATAAATTTTGAAAAATACCATGAGTTCCTGGTCCCCATGGACCCAACGTCTACACCAAACGGCTCAAATATGTAACCACTACCGAATTTACCATACTTGCGCCGCTTGAGTTGCTCCGCCGAAGTAGCCGCGGCGCCTACCCTCACGTTGGTTTCAGAAAGATGTTACGGCACTAAAGTGTCTACGCATGTCGCGTCCCACACTAAGGGCCGTCCTAACTTCCAGGGAACCAGAGTCATGCCGTCAGGTCTTTTACCATCGTCACGCATCAGACCATTCGGTTCGAGAATAGCTGCAACATTGGCGCTGGTAAAAGCCCAGCGAATGTTGTTGTTAAGGCTGGCGTGGCGGGAAATGCGACCAGCACTTCGAGAGCAGGAGAGGCCATGGTGACAGAGTTGATCAACTGACCTTACCAAACTTAGCGACAAGCGTGATAAACCTGTTGAAGTTTTGAATTTCTAGCCACAAGCATGAGTTACCTTAAGCCAGTTGTAGAGACGACTGGAACTTTATCGTGAAATGCCTATTGAAGTATATTGTAGTACTGTTGAAACCACAATGAAAATCATAAACAATTATGCATTAAAAATATTCCTGTACTCAAAGGACTTCATCTGAGTATTTTGACACATGTCGAAAAAAATGCAGCGTGCCTATTGGCATTTGGCATTATCATCTATTATTTCGAATGTGGACCTATCTAATGTATTCATAAAGTAGCATGTACCTTACATTGCGACAAATGATGTCATTAATCTTTGGCCGTGTCTAGAGAAAAGACACTTCAACTACGCCTCGCGTCTAAAGTTTGAAGGCGCCATATACGAAGGAAGTTGAGTCACGCACATCATATGTAAAGTGGCTAAACGATACATTTTAGTTCGTTTAATATTCCGCAGTAGAAACTCCGCAAATTATTCAACGGAAAGGCGTTCACCGCATCCCGAAATTGTTTCTATTTGAGCAATCACAGTGGCGAAACTGGCGTGTAGACTCTCTTCCGAAAAACATGTAATCGTTCTTCTTCAGGCTTCTGAAGTTTCTGAACAATAGATAAAATAGTGATACAGGTCTTCTCCTCAAAGAAGTATATAAGAATTTCATAGTGGAACGACAGATTACTTTTTCTTTTGTTATTGTGATAGAACAAGCACGAGGCCCACCTGATGTTAAGCGGTAACCATTGCCTATAGAAGATGCATTTCATCACAAGTGACGAACTGCTGCGCCCATCATCCTGACACATATACACTTGTTATATATACCACATCCAGTTGTTGAGTCATATGTGCCTGTAATTTTACTAGGTCTCAAGGACTGCTGCCGGAACACGCTGTAAGATGATTGGCGACAGGCTTTTCTACTTGAGGGTGGTAGCTAGCCAGGCGAGCATCCGCAAAATACCCTTCCAACATGCGGTGAAGCTCAAGCCGGCCTGGGGTTCCAACCGTTCGGCTATCATTGCTTCAATTAATGTACAAATTACATTAATTAGTTGAAATAACATCTTGTTTCAGCATTTTTATAGGCATAAATATAACTTTCACTGGATCATATGACCAACAGCAATAAAGACGTATAAACAGTCCTTCCACAAATAACCTTTAACATGTTGCTAAGATGACAAATGACAAACGGTACTTTTGATTTGGAACTCAAAATATAATCTTACTGTTTATGTAGACACTAACTACAGTAATGGGTCGTAATTGGTAATTTGCGGATGGTATTATTCATGCTATACGGCACGATTACACAATCTACAACTAACACCTAGCCTCGCCTCGTCTTGCAGGTTTGTTTCTCTATAGAAATAGCTTTTGCTAGCTGATTTGTTTACATGATAAAATAATATGAACTTGTAAGATAAACATTTTCCGTTTATTTACTAGTAGATAGTTTTCCGCTAAACTGAGATCTCGTACTTTATAGGATATTACACACTTAAAAAAATACAAGATCTAAGCTAAAAAAAGAGCGATTATATAAGACCTGACCTTGATAACTTTTATACAGGGTTATTAGAAAAACGCTAAAAACCTCTTAGGGTTAACTTCTGCTAGTCCTAACAAACATTTTGAAAAGAAAATTAAAAACATTTGAAAAAAAAAATTTTTTAATTGACATATTCTGGTTGTCCTTGTTCTTATTTCGTCAAATATACATAGACATTTTTTTTATTATCATCTCAAAATATTTGTTAGGACTAACAGAAGTCAACCCTAAGAGGTTGTTAGCATTTTTCCAATAACCCTGTATAATATTCTACTCTAGTCTTCCCACTTTGTGAATGACTTATAGCGCAACATCTCTTCGAAAGATTTAGCTCTTTTATCATAATTATAATTAAGAAAATAAAAATCCTATACCTATTTTCATAGTTTGCTACCAAATTTCATGCAAAAAAAACATAGATATTTGTAAAAAAATTACAAATGCTCAGGTTGCAACTTGCCATAAACACCTCGCTTCACTCGGCTCATAAGCTTTATATTATTATGATATTCATTTTTATACCAAACTTGATAACTTTTATAAAGCTTGTTCCAAGGAACATACCTGCTAGCATTCTAAAGTTTTTAGTTTTGTTTTTATTTATAAGAATGATTTTATTGAGAAGAAATTTCGTTCGTTTAGAATGTTTAGATCATCTTAAATATGAAAATTCTATTTATATAATTTACCTACACATTATTAGAACAATTTAAAATATTAATACACTAATATTTTAAAATTCGTAGCTCCAGTATTTTAGGCACTGCGTTGATTATTAACCAGTCAGGGCTTGTTCTTTTATATATAGATCACCTGTAGATACTTGCTCGAAAATATTTTTGATTATAAGTACATAACTTTTACTATGCACTTTCCTCGTATATAATAAAACGCAAGCAAATTCATTTAATCATGGCCATACAGATAATCGCAAAAGCTTGATGAGCCACTGCTCAGCGTTACTCCCTCGAAACGCAACAAAGCTCCTTGTTTTCAGGTGAGTAAACTCGTGTTTCCCCGACTGATTCCTCGAACATGACCTTCCTTTGTTTGTGTTGAGATGTAAGCTTTAGTTAGGTTTTTGAACCAATGGTGGTCCAGTGGCAATTTTACCCCGGACTTGAGCTTCAACGCATGGTTACTTACTAGGTACACTCTCAAGTAGAAAGTCTTTCACCTAGTACTTAGGGGTCTGTTCCGGCAGCTGTCCTTGAGATCCACTATAATTCTGGTTTGAGCTTGTTAACAACTTTGACCCCATTACTAATTGATGCGAATCTAAAAATAATAATAATAATACTATACGGCTTAAATATAGGCAGTGATATTATGGAATTTTGTGGAACTTTGAAGCAGTGATGGCTCAGTGGCATTGCCTATGGACTGCCGCGCAGCAGGTCCATGGTTCGAATTCCACCGTGGGCTTGAGCTTCACCGCATGGTGGAAGGGCATTTTGTGAATGCCCGCCTGGCTGGCGACCACCCTCAAGTAGAAAACGCACCTAAAGGTGTGTTCCGGCAGCTGACCTTGACAGACTGTAATTCTAGGTTAAGCCTATAACACCTTCAACTACATCATCAGGTGAGATTGTGTTCAAAGGCTCACCTAAGCAATAAAAAAAGGAATCTACTCTAGGACCACATGTCTACTTTCTAACGCAAATTTTGTATTCTCATAGCAGAATATTACTTTTGGTAGATGCCGACTTACTTAGTATTATTTTAGTTTGATCGAAAGGAAATAGACAGGAAGCGAGCGCTGCCGTTAGGTTTCCGGACATGAGTAATCATCAGAGGACATTGAAAATGTTAGCGCCCTCAAATAACACGTGAGTTGACTGTATAATTCAGAATGTAAGTATGTTAATCTAATATTAATAGTATAAAATAATAATAATAATAAATATTTTTTATTACCATAACAAGATTATACAAACTTATTTGAAGTGCAGTAGATATAATTAACATGTTCATTTTAGAATATCTAGATATATGAAAAGCGGCTCCACACTAGGCTCTTGGCCCGTATCGTGGAAACCAGTTAGATAAACGACATAATATTAGACGAAAGAGGTGTATTCGTTACTACAAGTAGAGTATGTTTATTAATCTTTAATTTGACTGTGCGTGTTAGTTAAGTAACAAATAATAAAAGGCATGCGTGTGTATGTGTGTGAAGAGTAATTTTGAGGAAATATATGTAATGTAAGGTAAAAGGAGACGTGCACATAACTAGAACCATCCATTTATGTTATATTTATTTGTCAATAAGGTGACCCTTTTTAACGTTTCATACGCGTGGAAATCGGTTATACAGTACTATATTCCTATTAAACTACAAATATTGTTTGTATTTTGAAGCAGTGATGGCCGAGCGGTAATAGCTATGGACTGCGATGCTGCAGGTCCCTGGTTCAATCCCTTCGAGCTTCACCGCATGGTGGAAGGGCATTTTGCGATTGCCCGCCTGGCTAGCTACCACCTTCAAGTAGAAAATCTGTCGCCAAGCACGTTAGGGTGTCTTCCGGCAGAAATTATCATTCTTAGAGATCTCAAGGTGACGTGCGCAGTGCAATTCGTCACTTGTGACGAAATTCATCGGTTCTAGACAGAGGTTAGTCCGCTTAACATCAGGTGGGACTCGAGATTGTTCCGTCAAAATAGCATATGAAAAAAACCCTACTGTAATTATATGTCTTTAGTGACCTGCCAAGTCACAATGATAACAAAAAAAATGCTTGTTTAACAGTCTACTACAGGATTTTATGTCCTGTAGTAGAATGTTTCACCTATGTATATGGTAATCACAAAATCCAGTTTAAATTCTGACATATTTTTTCTAATGCAGTGATTATTATTTCATAGGTCTAAGATTTCTGAGAAATGTTTACTCTCAAATATGATTACTTACATAGCCAACTAATTCAAGTAAATCTAGGATCTCTAAATGGTACACCACTAATTACATTCTTAATTAAAAAAAAGGACTAAAGATCAAAAAAGGATTCAGATTCCCAAATGTTACTTACTTTGAACCAAACATTAAGCTTAGCTTAGATAAACAGAATCCATAATGCGACAGTCTTCCTGCGAATCAAAATGGATTCAACTTTACAGAGGGATACATGATTTTATGTTATTGTGGCGGAACAAGCTCGAGGCACACCTGATGATAAGAGGACTATCCTCTGTCTATAACAGATGCATTTCATCACAATTCACGAATATCACTGCGCCCGTCATCTTGATACATAGTTGTTAAGTCTCATGTGCCTGTAATTTCACTGGCTCTCAAGGACTGCTGCCGGAAGACACCGTTACGTGCTTGGAGACAGAGTTTCTACTTGAGGGTTGTAGCTAGCTATGCGGGCAATCGCAAAAAGGCCCTTCCACCATGCGGTGAAGCTCAAGCCGGCGGTGGGGATCGAACCAGGGACCCGCGGTACGGCAGTCCATAGCTATTATCGCTCGGCCATCATTGCTTCACTATTATCTATGCGGAAGACTTAGTTCTGCTGTACATGCAGTTCGTAAGATGAGACAGTTAACGGATGTAGCTACGGCTCGGCTTGTTTATTTTGCGTACTTCTACAGTATTATGTCGTATGGCGTTTTGCTCTGGGAAGCTGCTGCTGAGATAGAGACAATCTTTATCTTACAAAAGCGAGCAGTTTGAGCTTTATAAAATGGTTCCTTGCGAATCTCTGAGGGACTTTTTAAAAATATTGATATTTTAACTTTACCGAGTCTGGATATCTCACATATACATATTCATTCATAAGTTACAGGTACAATTTTATAAAAAATAATAATAAGAATGTCATTCCACGTTAATTGTATACTGAATCGAAAAAAATAAGGTCTTTGAAGTGATTAGGAATTTTATAGAAAATTTGAATACACATTATGTAGCTATTATTTTGAGCTGAGTTTTAATCTGGTGTAGGGCCTATAGAGTGTATAAATTTTATCTAAAATAATAATAATTATTATTATTTATATTACATATTAGAATACATTATGTATGTTCATAAAAACTGTACTAATATCATATTAAACAGTAACAATCACGATTATAACACTAGGAACAAAGATATAATAGTGATGACAGGCTTAAGAATATAAAGACAAATAAAAAGTCTTTTTAAGGTAGGTATTTCTGTGTGATATTATAATAAAATCCTAATAATCCTTCCTAAATATATCATTACAATGCTCACAGAAGAAATTCAAGTTGCACGTGAAAAATATTTTGTCAAAGAAAACCTACTATTATATACCAGTGGGTAATTATTTAAATGACAAAAAATGTTTCAACAATTGCAACTCTGCCAAGCTACCACCTGTCACCTACATAATTTAAACAAATGTACTAACAATTTTAATAATATATTTTGTACGCATTGTTAAAAGACGTTCAGAAAGAATGAAAGATGATTGAGACTATATTCTAGACTCATTTAAATGACGAATTAGCAAACTAATATGTTAGTCTCACTTGATGTATTCTATCATTGCCCTGGCGATAAGAATAGCGTGCGTTTTGCTTCGCTTTGTATGTTTCGTCACTTCATTCTTCTATTATACAAAATTACCACTAGTTGACATTTTGCGGGCGAATTGTGGGTCATCGCTGATCCCTCGTTGTGGACTTCTTCTGATGGTCTTCTACGTAAAATACGAAATAATAAATAACATGCACATGAGACTTTTAACGTCAGGTGGTCCTCGTTCTTATTCCGTCAAATACACATAAACAAATACAAAAAAAAAAAAAAACAAAAACATCTCTTAATGTTTGTTAGGACTAGCAGAAGTCAACTCTAAGAGGTTGATGGCATTTTTCCAATAATATTTCAATATAAACATTGAGTTTATTTTTGAAGCAGTGATGGCTCAGTGGCATTGGCTATGGACTGCCGCGCAGCAGGTTCATGGTTCGAATCCCGCCCAGAGCTTGAGCTTCACCGCATGGTGGAAGGGCATTTTGCGAATGCCCGCCTGGCTAGCGACCACCCTCAAGTAGAAAATCTGTCGCCAAGCACCTAACGGTGTGTTCTGGCAGCAGTCCTTGAGAGCCAGTGAAATAACAGGCAAAATGAGACTTAACAGGTATGTCTCAAGGTGATGGGCGCAGTGCAGTTCGTCACTTGTGATGAAATGCATCTGTTATAGGCAGAGGATACGGGTTAACATCAGGTGGGCCTCAAACATTTTCAGGACAGCATGATAAGAAATAATGTGACGTGACATCTATTGTCTAATGATGTGCATTGCTCTTTCAACAGGTTTCACTGAAGATATTTTTGTTAAATATCTTCAGTGTTTTTTACAATTAATATTATGAACCATTTTGTTACGAACATATAAACTAGTTCATAGCGTACAACCGCGCTAAATTTATCCTACTAGAGTTTCTTATGAAACAATTTATAGTAAATCCGATAATTTACGAACAATGTTTGGAAGTGCGTACCGTGGTGCGTGCTCTCAACGTAAACACGAGAACTTTAAAAACTTCGCATAAACACCATTAGAGTAGTCATAGAATACAAACTCTTTCTTTACAATTTCAGCTTTAAGCCATTGAAATAAGGGTTCATATTTTTAATGTATTTTCTAACGATTCAGCTGTAGACAATCGAAAATACGATTCTTTACAAAAACCATATATTATAGTACGCACAAGGCGAAGGTTAATTTTCCGGTTTTGTTTATTATTGTTAGCATCTAAATATACTCGGTTAAAGTACTACAATGTGTGTCGATAAATAAATCCGCATCTTAGCATCCGCATCATTGTAGGTAGGTACCAACCAAACATACGTAATTGGAATTATCTTTCGAATCTTGTGAGCTTTGTTCATAGTGAATGTGAATGTGACTTGCTGTGATGATATTTACTGTAGTACTAATATTTATAATCCATTGACCAAATGTTTTTTTTTATGACATATAATACTTAATATTAATAAGGAGTAATTAGGACATTTGTGTACTGATTCATATTTTGTTGATTGTTTTGTAATTTCGTGAAATTATGACATTATGATCGTGAAAACTAATTTATTCTATTTTAATGTAATTAATTGTTTTTTTTTTTATATAATAATGTTATTACTTTATTTTAATTTGAAATAAATATTTTATTACGAAACTTATAATTTGTAAATAATAATATTAATAATAATTGATTGTAGGTATAATTAAGTTTGTTCGATAACTAATGTAATTGGGGATATTACCGTATTAGTTTAAATATATAAATAAATAGTCCGAACAATTAAAAGCTCCATTTTTATGTACAAATTATAAGTTATACAAATATATATAAAAAGTCAAATATTGATATTTTTTCTGCTTTAGAGCGAGTGTATTTTACCTAGTTACCTGTTTTAAATTTGAAATATTTCCAAGGAGGCTTGGCACCCCCATGGGGTGCCGGATAAGAACGTCATCCCCCCGTTGCTACCTGTGGGTGCCGTAAGAGACGCCTTAAGGTAAAATAACGGAAGGTGGCAGCAGCGCCTTCTAAGGAACTGATATCTTAAACAGCGATCCCCAAGACGCCTGCCAAGCGTGGGGATTAAGGCAAATAGCCCTTAATGGGGGAGGCAGTGTCCATCAGTGCTCCAGCTAATACAGTTGGTATCAGGAAGGCATCCGGTCATAAACCCATACCAAATCTTTATCTTTTCTTTGTGTTCACATTTTTCTTATTAGAGAATATATACGTATATATTTTACCGACTTCAAAGAAAAGGAGGAGGTACTCAATTCATCTTTTTTTTAAATATTTTTTATCTCAGATTTTCAGACTGGGTGAACTTATTTTAATTATTCTTTTTTCATTTGAAAGCTGAGCTTGCAGTGTGGTCCCATTTATGATTTCATCAAAATCGGTCAAGCTGTTTTTGAGTTATACTCCAATAACTGAAAAGTATTTTCCTATCGTGATGATATAGTCATTGCCAGTGAATGACAATCGATCCCATAAGTAAGCAAGGGTCACTAAAAAAGGGTGATTTTTTTAACCAAAAAATTTAACCTTTGACAACAAGTTATTTTACCCATTTGATTGTTGAAGTCGCTTCCATTTTTTGGTAAAAGTTTTGATGTTGAAGTCGGTTCCATTTTTTGATATATTTTTTTAAATATTTTCTTCTGTTATTAGAGAAGTTGTATTGTATTGGCCCAACATGAGGAAAGGGTAGCAGGTAAATGACAGTGAAATATAATTTCAAGCTTAGTAAATATCACATAAATAGTTACACAATTGTGGTGCGACTAAAAACCTATTTACTCCGTAGCACCACGCGCCTTAGCCACTTGGCCACCGAGACATTGTGGGAGGAGGTGCAATTCATTAGTGATGGGTAATAGCCACAGACTTTTTATTCTGTGCCACAGATACAAAAAGAGAAACTTTGCGCTTTAAAAATGTGTACATATTAAATTTCACTGGTATCTAGTTTCTACTAAGAATCAGTTGTAAAACCTTAAAAGATATGGCTTTTTTTTTTTTTTTTTTTTTTTATCCCTGATAGGTTAGCCTTTGACCACTATCTCACCTGATGGTAAGTGATGATGTGGTCGAAGATGTTGTTCAGGCTAACCTAGAAGTAATGGCTCTCAAGTACAGCTGCTGGAACACACCGTTAGGCGCTTGGCGACAGATTTTCTACTTGAGAGTGGTAGCTAGCCAGGCGGGCATTCGCAAAATGCCCTACCACCATGCTATAACGACTGCCATCCTAAGACGACAACCGGGACCGACGGCTTAACGTGCCCTCCGAAGCACGGAAGCGCTCAGTAGTAATGTCACTAGCGGTCACCCATCCAACTAACGACCGCGGGCGACGTTGCTTAACTTTGCTGATCGGTTGAAAACAGCTAAGTAAACTTCGTTACGAGCGCTTCAAAAAACACTTCATAGTATATTCTTTACTTTATAGAAAATACTTTTGCTACGACTATAATGGTTATCAAGTCCAGTCTATTTTAATCTATGTTGGTAGACATCATCATCATCTAGTCCACTGCTGGAAATAAGACTTCTCCTATAGATTCCCAAATAGAACGGTTGGAAGCGGCCTGCATCCAGCGTCTTCCTGCGACCTTAGTAATGTCGTCCGCCCACCTAGTGAGTGGTCTTCTGACGCTGCGCTTACTGGTTTGTGGCCTCCATTCGAGACCCTTTCGGACCTATCGACCATCAGTTCTGCGTGCTATGTGCCCTGCCCACTGCCACTTCAACTCTACGCTCAACGCTCGATGATAATAGGAATCGTCACTCCACCCAAGAAGAAGTATGTGGTCAGATTTAACCACTATCCCAGCTGTCAAAAAGTGCACGATCATGCGGTCGAAGTTAACTCAAAAGTTGCACAAATAAACTTAGAACGGGAACTGATTGAACAAGCAATGCTTTCAGTAAACGCCGTTAGGTGCTTGGCATCAGATAGTACCTAGTAGAGTAGAACACTATTTGAGTCTTTTTTGCATGGTGGATGATATAGGGTATAATGCCGTAACACGAAAAAATACCCAATACTCAATAAAATAATTGAAAACGTTATGAATCGCATCCGATGTGACCAAGATCACTGCAAAGGGTTAGACACGTCGGGATAAAAACAATATTACATTTACACGAATCGCGTAAATGAAAAACGTGTATCACGATTTAAACTATCAAAAGTTGTTTTAAAACTTAATCAGACTTATAATGACTTATTCTTATGTATAATATCAATTTAGTTGCATGCGTCGAGGTATGGGAGAATAAATTGTGCGTCTACACAGAGTTAGAAGCAGACGTCATGCATCAGCTCAAATTTCACGAAGTGTGAAACTCATGATATCACTACCACAGACTAATTAGAACTATTAATTATCAAGATTTCAGAAGCAACCAATGTTAACACATACGAACGGAACATACTATTAAACAAAAATTATTGCGGTTTTGTACACAGGCAAGTGATTTCCCATAGATCAAGTTTTACGATATGCTAAAGGTTTCTTTGTTGATTCAGTTGTATGTGTAGTGATTACCCAGTTTGTTCAGATGAGTAAGTGCGGGTTCATCACCCAGGTAGACTGCAAGGCGCTTTGTGGGGAGGCCAAAACATCTCGTTTTAAATTAGCAGTCTTTTCAATCGCGTACTGTTTTGAATTACAAAGAGTAAAAATAAAAGCGTCAAAAATCGCAGAACAAAGCGTTTCCGCATGATTAAATTCACATCGTTTCAAATGTTAGCTAAACCATAGTAGAGACAATACGTACCTACGTGACGTTACTTCACGGATCGACATATATTTTTTTTAAACACTGGTTTTATATCGGATGATTTATTTTACGATTGAAAGGAAACGGCATAACGAGGATGGATGGGGAGTTATTACGACCTAGTTGTCCATAGTAAAATCGGTTTCGCATGCGGACGCGTAAACAAATGTAGAGCGTCTAGTTTCGCCCGAGAAAGCGTTCCATAAACAAAGTCAATTGGTCTAAACGAGAGAATTTTTATTCTGGGGCGATGAGATCATTAGGTGAATGGCCGGTGGCTGGGCGGTTTTTGTGGAAATAGGTCGATGGGACTTCGCGCCTAAGTCCATGACATTGATTGGTATAAAGCATGGCTTCGTAAATTGATTGATTACACCAAGTGCTTTAACACAATTTATTGGAATCACATACGAGTACATATGTTTGAAGGAGGCAAACCTCGGTTGTTAGGTCGCTCACGTTGCAACTATGGATCTATCATAATTGAAAACAAGCTCGTGATCAGATTAAATTATTATCATTAGAATGACTGTTCTGAAGAAAGATTCATCAAACGCTTCTTGTCGCTATTAACTCCAAGAAACGTTTCATAACATATTTCAGCATCTGTTTTGTGTATAAATTCTTAGACGACAATATTTATATTGGAACGGAAGGTACATTTAATTCTGTCGGTGACAAGACTCAATCCACTTCGAAATAACGACTGTGAAATAAAAATAACTGCGTTGTAAACTGAATTCTATTTATTTCTTCTTTGAGGTTTGTATAAAGATGTAATATAAGAGAGTCGTAAATCTTCTAAATGTGATAGTTTAGATTTTCTTTACGATGAAAAAGAGGCATTGTTACAGTCCAGTAGGATTTGTTTCTTAGGTAAATTCTCACTGTTTCTATATTACCCTAAGAAAACGCGAGGAAAAGTGGTTAAATTTATGTATGTTGTGATTTTAGAAATCAGGTCGTGCTAATCCATGAAATAAAGGTTTATGTTTAAAATACTCTAGTTCAATAAAAAAATCATACTCTTTAACTAACTGCATGAGTGCACCTACCTATCTTTCTAGAACATGTAGGACGGTAACTAAGACTTCTTGCTCTTCATTTACTGCCCAGTCAAACAGGGACGAGACTGTAAAAATTTTCATCTACTCGTTCTAGCCTAGGTGTTCACGTTTATATGTTCTAATGGCAAATTTACATAAACCAACTTAATGTCTTCAGCGAGTTCTGTGAAATGGTCGTTACGAGAAGCAATAGCCCGTGTAGGACGATAATTAAAAGACTCCCCTCGCAAAGTTCTTCCAGCGCGTACATGTGCTTATTAACTGCACATTCACGCACATGTTAAATAAAATTATTATCCTTCCATTCCGTTTCATTTAACTGCAAGGCTTTCTTCAATGCCAATTTCATCAATGTTGTTTGTTTTTCAGTCGTTTTAGTTGTGAGCGTTAATCTCAGAGAGAAACAGAGTTATATATTTATTTATGTTTTCATCACATTTTCTTGTTTTTACACCTTTTTTCATATCAACATATGCTAATGATTAGTGTTGTTGAACTATCACGGTCACTCAAATTACTCAACTACATTTCAGAGACGGTCGCGGGTTCGATCCCGCTAGTGGTTAATTATTTTTTTTCAATACTTATTTAATTTATTACCGTTTGTCACAGGGTTAACGTATTTTTTTATATAATGGTTATCTAAATTGTAGTAGCTGTAGTTTTGTATAAAGTTTGTAGTAATTATTTTGTTAATAAATACCACGGGTGAAAAAAGAAATGTTATTTTAAACTTACGAATACCGTAATCATGTAAAAAGTTTTTTACATGACATGTAAGTAGAATGGGTCTGTCACCAACCGAATAATCCAAAATGGCAATTTTTGTCACGGTTTAGCCTGTCTATGATTTGATGGGAAGAATAAAGTTACCTATTGCATTGTACATTCGTTGAAATGTTGGTGTCAGTAAAAGCGTTTCAAGTACCTATTTCAGTTTTCCTGCAATCCGGCCAAACCCAACCACAAAGGGTCGCTGTCCCATAGGGTCAGTGACCCAATATGCATAAGTAAAGCAAGCTTACTGATTTACACACATAATTTTTGTGTTCACTACCAATGTGTATTTTTAAACCTAAGGAAAACGGTAAACTATGATTCGGTCCACTGTCTGTTTGTCAGTCCGTCCATCATCACTGCCTTTCAAACGATTCGAATAGCGAATTAAATTTGGTGTAGGTAGACACAGAAATATACTTAACTAAAGCCCAGTTTTTCTTTAGGTGAATTTCTCAAACAGAAAATCTTCATGGCGACATCCCAGCATATCTGGTATAGTTCTTCCTCCAGCTTAACAATATTGTGTACCTCCCTGTACTCGTCGTTGTAGAGGTTGTTGGAGGGATACTTCGCATCCCCTGCTCCACCGTTGCCTGGCCTGTTACTGGAGCTGCTGGGGACTGGGGCCCGTGTACAATTTGTGTTTAGCATTTAGGGGTTTTTGCGTACCTCCCCATGCTTGGTAGGCATTTGGGGAACGCAGTTAATGATGGCTTTTCGTCAGATGGCCCACTTTTTGGTATTTTTCGCTTAGGCGCCTCTTACGATACCCACGGGAAGATATGGTGACATTCTAGCCCGGCACTCTTTAGGCAGTCCAGCATTCCAGGCATTTTTCGAATACTCACCTGGCTAGCTACCGGATCCAGGCCTAGTACGTTTACCGTCTTTAACCACATCGTCACGTACCTACAGGTGAAACAGTGGTCAAGGGCTAGCCTATCAGCTATAAAAAATAACGTAAAACCAACATACTCAGTGCAGTTATAGATACGTGAATACACAAGTGTCTTGAGAAAAATACACTCATCCCGTTAAAAAAAGTTGTACATGCATAGTTTTGCTAGAGCATTTGTATTATTCAAATTAATATTTATTGATTTTAGTGTGGGAAGGCTATTTGAGTTTCTTCAAATAATAATAATTGTTTTGGATGAACGCAGTGTTATTAGGTGCGGAGTACTTTCGTCATAATATAGTCAAAAGTAGTATGTAAAAATATTATTTTGCTGCCTTGTGGTACAATCTAATATTTTAATTCATCACACTTATACGATAAAAGTAAAAACAAAAAAATAACACATTTTTGCAGGTACCATTCATAAAAAAATACCTTGAGAACCTCTTCTTATTTCAAATAAAAATTTGATAAACTCTTCCACCATTATAATTCTACATTATCCCTGATAAACATAGGCTATAGAGTATTTTTTTTAAATGATATATCTTTATACATTTTTGTTAAATACCCATACAAAGCCGGGGCGGGCCGCTAGTTCTATTATAAATTAAAGTTAAATATCAGACGAAAACCTGATACAATCGATACGTATGGATGGTATAAAATTATATCGAACACTCTATCAGTTTTGAGTTGCTGATTCGTTGCAGATGCAAAGGATAGATTTGGGCCAAAATTTGTATGCACATTAAAGCTTTACTAACCCGCTGTCTTAGGTTTTCGCGGTTATTATAGTAATTAAACAACTTTAAACACTTTGCAGTGATCGTGGTCAATGTGAAATCTCGGGACAAAAATAATGATAAATATATGCGATTAAAACCGTTTCAAGTTTTTCAATTACTATTTACTAACCCGCCCCATGACGAAAATATGGTAATTGGTTTCTCCCCATCAAAATGTCGTCCCAAGTATTAACACATTTATTTAGCTATAAATTCATAAATACGCCGATTAAGGCAGACTAATAGCTTTTTTATTTTGATTGGTGGCCTGCGACCCATTTCTTAGCAGGAGTCCAGTTTCAGTGATAGTTTTTAAGCAATTGGGAGGTCTTGATAGATCGCGTGCTATCAATCTGTCTGATTGGTAGAATTGATAGGCGCCAGTATGTGACCACTGGCTGCACGATGATCTGACTCATTGGGATAAGTGGACGTAGGTAGATAACCGTTGGAAGCGATGGACATGTCTAGGATACAAACAACGAGTTTACCCGTGGGTTAAATAATAATAAATCTGCTAATGCAATCGTAATGGTAATTACGCTATTTGCAATACATGCACTCGCAGTCTTTGATGCTTTTATTGAACATTGGTCTTTAGCTTATGTTAATAAGTTGTTTTAATATTTTGAAGCAGTGATGGCTCAGTGGCATTGGCTATGGACTGGCTATGGATTTGAGCTTCGGCCGTGGGTTTGAGCTTCACCGCATGGTGGAAGGGCATTTTGCGAATGCCCGCCTGGCTAGCGACCACCCTCAAACAGAAAATCTGTCGCCAAGCATCTAACGGCAGTTGTACTTGAGAGCCAGTAATTCTATGTTAAGCCTGTTAACACCTTCGATCACATCATCACTAACCATCAGGTGAGATTCGGGTCAAAGGCTTACCTATCAGAAATTAAAAAAAAACACATTGATGGCGTTCTTGATCCTAACTTATTTGTGACAAACACCCTACCTAGATCGAAAATCTACCTGAATGTTGTCATCTCAAATAGTATAAACTGTGCTGCTACCAACTGCGCGTCCAGCAGTCAACAATTGCTGTAGTTGTCGAGAACCATTTTGCCAGTTAGAGAGATATTTGCCTTTCCAGGCCTAGCTTGCTAACATTTCCCACCTCATCATCACTTACCAACAGTCGTAACTGTGATCATCTCCCTATCTACTTACATATTATGAAACTGTAAGCAAGGTCGTGTCTGTACATAGAAGTGTCTGTACGAGTGTGTTACGAGTGGTGGCTTGGGGTGGGTAAGGTGAGGTTAAAAGTGGGCTAAGGGTGCCTACCCTTACGTTCGGGTAGGAGTAACTGAAAGTAGACTTAATCGCTTCTTACGATACTAGACCATATCAACACTTACCATAACTTGAGAATTACAATGAAATTCAGGTCGAAGAAATGTGATGTAATATTAAATGAAAACACAAAAGCCATAACAAGATCATCCTTTCGCTTTCTGTAATATGACTATTGCACGCCGTTTTAGAGAAAATGTTAACGTTACATTTTTTGTTCTCTATCATCTATCATTTTCTAATTTTCTAGCGAGTTAGCAGCTGCCGTCTACAAGTGCAATGACCGGATTGCAGGTGAGTAGTTATCGAATAAACAGTCTAATGAAGTAAGAACATAGAAACAAGCGTTTCCCACCCCACGCGAAAAGCTGATAGTAACGTACTGTAAAAATAGATGACACAGTTTTTCCCGGTTTATGAAAGTGGCGCCAACCACGATCTTTATGTGTAGATCATACGAGTACGTACTATTTGGCATCACGCCCTGGACCATGATTGCAAAATTAACACTGTCTGGTAATATTTAGTCTGCATGGAGTGCATACCAAAGACACAATAGACTTGAACAATACACGAATTTCTTGTTAGTTGCTAATCCTGGACTGCCCATAGTGTGCTGGGCTTGAATGTCACCACCCCATATCTTCCCGTGGGTATCGTAAGAAGCGACTAAGTGATATATATAAATACCGAAAATGGGCCATCTGAGGAATAGCATCATTAACTGCGATCCCCAAGACTCTTACCACGCATTAATCATCAACAACATCATACAAAATTACACAAGGGCCGCAGTCCCCAGCAGCTCCAGTAGCAGGCCTGGTAACGGTAGAGCAGGGGGTGCGAAGTATCCCTCCAACATCCTCTACACCGAAGAGTACAGGGAGCAACACAAGATAGTTAGGCTGGAGGCAGAACTAGACCAGATATGTGTATGTCCGATTAAAGGGACATAATACCATTCTCCTTGAATGCGCTTCCTTGCCATTTTACTGGGAGGGTCTCTGAAAATTCCTAGGGTGTCCGTCTGGAAGTTCTTGTTACCAAGGATGAAAAAGTTAAAAAGGTGTTGCACAGGGTAGCCATACAACCCTCAAGCTTAATTTAAAGACTTATAAGAGTAACTAGGTAGAAAATAAAAGATCGTGAAAATTGAAATTTTCACAGGAGCGTTAGTTAGTCGTGAGATGTCGTGAAAATGGTAGGTAACAAAATAATAGTGGGTTTCAATACTTCAGAAAATGAAATGAATAAAATGTAAAATAGAAAATTATGTAATACCCAGGACTGACGTAATCGTTATAGGTAATTGAAAAAAGATAACATATAATTTACGGTAAACCCCTGAAGGACTCACTAAAGGAAAGTAAGTAACGGAAAATAGAAATACAATGTATTTTAAACATAATTCACTGGACACCTATAGTACAAGAATTTGTATCATGATATTGCCACCTCTGTTCTCAATTGTAATTATTAAAATAAATAGCAATATTAATAACACAATTTAATTACGTACTCAATTCAAATAAATTTTGTCATAAACTCGTTTTTGATCCATTGTCAATGCAATTGGCAGCGCCCGTCGGATACTCTGGGTTTGTTATAATATAAATTCTTCTTCTGTGTTTAAAATGCGTTCTACAGAAAATGTTATTTAATCTTTTTGCAATTACCTACAACGCTTAAATTAATAATTGGGTTTTACAACATTTTTAATATTGCTTTTTATGTTTGTTACTACCAACATTCCCGTATTAGAGATAGCGCCTCCTGGTGGTCTACAGCTGTAAAACATATTTAAGAACCTGTTCTGAATTGATAGCTGTTCAATGCAGAAAATCGATAGAAATCCATCCAGTCGTTTCCGAGGAAAATGGTGAAAGACATACACACATGCAAACATCTTCTAACGCCAAACGTATATACCACCACCGTTCGTTCCGTCCGTCCGTGTCGTCGTGGGTTAAAAAGAGGATATGATTTTTAAAAGATAATATTCAGGTAGGATTCAAAAGCACAAGGATTGGCACCTTCCGCCAATAGCTGAATAATATCTTGATTATATGTGGATTAAGATGACATTAGAGTTCTAGGTTTGAGCTTTGTTTTCGATAATACATAAAGAAACTTTGAATTCATTAAAAAATACTTTTAGTAGAAGAAATATAAGTGTTTCTTGTATGTATCATTTTATTATTTATTGAGAATAAGTGCTCAAGTTAAATATTAATGTTTACATGTGGATAAAGATAGCGGACGATTTATTAATTTATGTACTTGTAAACCAAAAAATAGGTTCTTTATTGTTTGGTATGAGCCTTTAAAATCTCCCAATTTCTTTACTTTCAGGATCAATACTAATATTTTTTCATTTCAGTAATAAGTATAGATTTGAGTTTTAAGAATTTAGGGCACTTTTAGATCAAACTACCTAGTTGTCATCTGCTTACTTGATTTTACTTAATTTTAAGTAAAGTTATTTTATAATAAAATAAAATAATAAAATAAAAAATTTAATACTAAAATAATAATTTCCTTTTTGAAAGAAATATTCATTCATGTATATCCTAGATTGATTTATGGAATCCAGTATGTGCATGGATGATTGCATGCATTCTATTCTTGTAATTTGTGACTTATGTAATGACTCTGACTTTAACCTTTTTGGAGCGCTCGTAGCGAAGTTTACTTGGCTGTTCTTAACCGATACGCAAAGTTAAGCAACGTCACCCGCGGTCCTCATGACCTGATGATTGGATGGGTGACCGCTAGTGACATTACTACTGAGCGCTTCCGTGCTTCGGAGGGCACGTTAAGCCGTCGGTCCCGGTTGTCATCTTTGGATGGCAGTCGTTATAGCATGGTGGTAGGGCATTTTGCGAATGCCCGCCTGGCTAGCTACCACCCTCAAGTAGAAAATCTGTCGCCAAGCACCTAACGATATGTTCCGGCAGCTGTCCTTGAGAGCCAGTAATTCTAGGTTAGCCTGAACAACATCTTCGACCACATCATCACTTACCATCAGGTGAGATAGTGGTCAAAGGCTAATCTATCAAGCATAAAAAAAAAAACTTATTAGTGTAAAATTTCTATAAATATTTCTTTTCCAATTAAAATTAATTGGCAAAGTCTATTCTTTTGATTGAAATAGTTCAATATGATTTTGTCTTGAAATTGGACTTGTATTTAAGATTGAATGAAGAGCTCACGGGGAAGTGAATTTAGAAATGTTCTTAGTAAATGTTATTAAATGATTAAGGTTTCTGGTATACTGCGTGTTATCTCGCTGACCAGCCATGCGGTTGATTACTGGAGTAGACGTCATATCATACGCTAAATGCTGATAGATTGTGTATAGGTTTGTTGTTTTACAAACTCATGGTAAGCATGTTGATGTTATATTTATTATAGGAATATTCCATCATTAACAAAATACTACGAACTATATACAACACTACAGCTACTACAATAAAAGCATATAGATCCCTAAAAGTCATTGCAGACTCATAGGCAGTCCAAATGCTCTAGCCCACCACCAGTTGGCAGCGTGCCCAGCATGCTGGCAGCATTGCCCCGTTGAATTGCAACGCTTATTCTTTGAGCCAAATAGGTGCCAGCATTTTGATCACGCGTCGCATCGACCAAGCGCTCTGATAAGTTTTGGAAAATACGATGAACTCCCGGTCCCCACGGACCTAACCTCTGTACACCAAACGGCTCAAATATGTAACCCACACCGAGGTTAGCATACTTGCGCCGCTTGAGTTGCTCCGCCGAAGTAGCCACGGCGCTAGCTCTCACGTTGGTTTCAGAAAGATGTGACGGCACTAAAGTGTCTACCCATGTAGCGTCCCACACTAAGGGTCGTCATAACTTCCATGGAATCAGAGTCATGCCGTCAGGAAACTTATAGGGAAAATTAAAAATTACTTATGGGGAACAACATGAAGCAGAACGACACATTAAATGTATTATTGCATGATTACCGACACACGTCATGTTTCTGTAGAGCTCAGCGAGCGGGGGCTCAGTCATATTATATAAAGAGTGATGTGGAATTTAAACAGCTTTGTCGCATCAGTAAAAAAATTTGCAGTGGCACTTGCATTGACAATGTGATTCCATAATATTCCAGGTGGAAAAGGAGAAATAGTCGAAGAAGCAAAACCAACAATGTGTTTTAGACAAATAACTGATGAACTACACTTTAACGGTATAATAATTGACGAAGTTGAATCAACGAAATTCTTAGGTTTACATAATAGATAACAAAATCCCATGGAAAACGCATATGGTTGTAATAACAAAACGGATTAGTCAATAGTAATTAAACAACTTTAAACGGTTTAAATCGCGTATATTTATCATTATTTTTGTCCCGACGTTTCAAACACTTTGCAGTGATCGTGGTCACGGGGTGACTGCGATTAGGTGAATTAGTCAATATTCATACGCGCTGTACACACTTAGCAAAGTTTGTAATCAAGCCACCGTACTCACAGTTATGTGGTTTCCATATTAAGATACGGTATAATATTTTGGGAAAATGCCACTGATAAACTTGCTGTTTTCAAAGCGCAAAAAAGATGCATAAGAGCCATGTGTAATCTACAGCAAACCGATTCATGCAAAGAATATTTCATCAAGTTAAAACTACTTACCTTGCCATGCCTCTATATCTTCGAAACTACTGCTTTTTAATGACAAATAATACTGTTTTTATAATAAAAATAGCATACTGGCAGCAATGTGAAAAAAATCTACGCCAATTATACAAGAATAAAACCTGCATTATAAAAAAAAGTATATTTCGTATGGCACCAATTGTTTTTAACAAAATACCGATCTCGATCTGTGATACGAATGATGACTATTAAAAGGAATCTCTCTGATTTTCTAATAACCAAGGCGTACTATACAATAGACGATTTTTTAAATGACTAAATTATTTAGTGAGTTAGCAATTCATATAATATGCAATGCATTAAATATGAAAACTTTTATTTTTTAATTTATTAAAAATGTATTTACTGTATCAGCCGGATCGTCCACTGCTGAACACAGCTTCCTCTATTAATTACTCGGTATTTTTCATGGTTTATTTTAGTTAAAAATGTATAATGTGTCTTAATCTGCATATTTCACAAACATGTACACTTGTGAACTATGGAGTAATCACACAAAAGAGGTTTATAATGCCTTAAGAGTACAATATAACAATGCCTTACGAATAATATTGAGACTACCGAAGTTTTGCAGTGCCTCTAATATGTTCGCGAATAGACATCTTCCCGGCTTCGGGGCGCTGATGCGCCAGAGAGCGGCCAATACACGCGAAAGATTCTACCGAACTGATAATTCCATACTCAAAACGCTCCTGACTACAGGAGGACCGATTTTAAAGCGATGGATTGAACTTCACCAATAATTATAACCATTATTAATAGTTAGTAGTTTAAAAATGTATTAATATAAATTTCTTGGTATTAGTAAGTTTAACTTTTACTTATTGTATATGGAAGCAATTCTGGATTAAATGATTATTATTACTATTAATCTATACTATCTATACTTCTATACTAATATTATAAAGAGGAAAGATTTGTATGTTCTATAAAATATGTGGTAATAAGTACTTGTAGGCATAAATTCTCTTATATTATCAGAAACAATTGATTTCTTAATCACTACATGAGACTGACACATACGTGATGTGATGTACATTGACTGTAGACTGTACAGTAATAGTAGTAGATATATAATGTATCTAATTATTATTAGTATACCTAAACCTCTGTAAAATGTTTTAAAAAATTACTCGTTGATGTCATTTATTCTGTTATCATTTTGTTTTCAACCATCAAGTCCCGCACCCAAAGAGAGCCAGCGATACACTATTGCTAAATACATTATTATTTAGGCATGCCCTGCATTTACTGTACGTTTATGCCAAATGTTAAAAAAATATGTCCACCTGTGCGAAGCCGGGACGGGCCGCTAGTCTATATATATATAAGAATCAAAGTCCTGGCTCACTGACTGACAGACAACGCACAGCCTAAACCACTGGTCGCAGAGACTTGAAATTTGGAGGGTGTATTTGTCTGTATGCGTAGAGGTGTACTAAGAAAGGATTTTTTGAAATTCAACCCCTAAGGGGGGAAAATGGGTGAAAACGTTTGTATGAAAGTCCTTTGTTTTTAAAGTTACAGTTCTGGAAATAAGTATTCGAATAGACCATTAAAAAAAAAAATTACAATATTTTTTTTTGACAGGGATGACTTAAAGCGGTGAAATTGGGGATGAAACTTTGTATGGAAAGGTCATTGTTTTTGGAGTGATAGTGATGAAAATTGGTATCTGGATAGACTTTTTAAGACATGCCACATTAATATTTTTTGCTAGGGTTGATAGGTTGAGACTCCTTCTAGGAGTGAAAATGGGGAAGAAAGTTTGTTACCTGAACCTAAACTGCTAGGGCTCAGCCTGTTTGTTCATCTATCATATAGATGTATATTTTGAACCGTAATAGGCAAACACTTAAAATGTAAACAATATTTTTTTAATAATAAAAGAAAATAAAGACTAACTTACTAATAAAACTTTATTATAAGAATTAATAATAAAACTGTGTCTTTGTACAGTTAAGATATTTTTCTAAATCAGTTATTAAGCTTATAATTATTTTTTCTTACAAATTTGTTTTACAAAGCATGTAGAGAACACTACACACTCAGCATCGGACGTCCGTGGCGCGTCGAGTATGACAGGCAAGTCGAGTATCGTGTTGCCACTTTCAATTCCTGACTATTATTCCATATAGACCCTATTTATTCCATAGGATTCAGAGATTGTCAGCCATGTAGTGGCTAATTGGCAAGAGTTTGCGATATTGTCTTATGATGCTAGGTGTAACGGAGATAATTTCACCATTGCGGCTGAGTACGTACTCTATCGATATGCTACAAGACTCGACATGGGCACTACGTTTGAACTGGTAGACGCTGGGCAAGTATATAACTATGTTTACGAAAAGTACCAGAATGGAAAACTTTATGGTAAATTTGGTACTTTATTTAATTTTGGTAAGAATGTCGACCTATGAACGATTACGATTAACGGGGCCAATTTAAAATGTTTAAAAAGGAACCTATTTATATATGACACGTTTTACACGGATGCCAAAAACAGGTAACGGTTCCTGAGGGATAGTCCACGCGGGCGAAGCCGAGAGCAAAAGCTAGTTATGTTATAATTTTTTTACTCTCACGCTAGTATGCTTTGAAGTGGAACCTAGGGAAACTTTTTTTTTTGGGATAGGAGGGCAAACTAGCAGGCGGCTCACCTGGTGGTAAGTGATCACCGTCGCCCACGAACATCCGCAACACCAGAGGTATCGAGGATGCGTTGCCGGCCTTTGAGGAGGGAATATGCTCTCTTCTTGAAGGCCCCTAAGTCGTACCTGTTCGGAAATACTGCACCTGGTAGCTGTTTCCATATTGTGGCAGTGCGAGGTAGAAAATGCCGTGAAAATCGCAAGGTTGTGGACTTCCAGACGTCGACATGAAATTGTTGGAACATCATGCTTTGTCGGGACGTCCGATGGCGAAATTGAGCTGCAGGTAGTGAATCGAGCAGTTCCTCAGAACACTCTCCGGGATAAATGCTGTAGAAGACGCAGAGTGACCCAATATCTCTACGTAGTGGCAAAAGGTCGAGCCGGTCGGAGAGAACTTGATCGTCAACGAATCGAGTCGCTCTGCGATATATGCGGTCAAATGGAAGAAGCTAAAATTTCATTTCATTTCATTTCAAGCATTGGGGTCCGATGGAAGATTAGTATAGGTCGTTCAAGATTTCGTAGGACCTGGTGAGTCGGGAGAGTTGGTGACTAAAAAATTAATAGATACCTCTTTTCTAAAAATAATAACACAGGTTAATATTTTCCATTTTTGATCCACGAAATATATTATTTAACCTGACACTCAGCAAATTCATTTCAATTCATTCCTGTCTTCTATATGGTTTTCAATTCATTCAAAAATTAGGACATTGTATTATAGCAACTATAACTATATTTTGAAGCAGTGATGGCTCAGTGGCATTGGCTATGGACTGCCACGCAGCAAGTGCATGGTTCGAATCCCGCCGCGGGCTTGAGCTTCACCGCACGGTGGAAAGGCATTTAGTGAAGCAGAAAATCTGTCACCAAGCACCTAACAGTGTTTTCCGCAGCTGTCCTTGAGAGCCAGTAATTCTAGGTTAAGCCTGTTAACACCTTAGACCACATCATCACCAATAAAAAAAACATCTGCCATCATGCTAGGCACTCTGCCAACTGGCATAATAATACTATGCTAACTGCCAACTGGCAGCGTGCATAGCATGCTGCATGCTGGCAATATGGCCCCGTTGGATTGCAATGCAATTAATATTCGTTGAACTAAAAATTTGTGCCACCGTTTTAACTTGCTTTACATCGACCAAGGGCTTTATCAAAGCTTTGGAAAATAAGAAGATCCCCATGTCTCTCCACCAGACGGCTCAAATCACATATCAGCAATAAAATAAATCGTGAGAATGTGAAATAAGGACACATATACAAATGTCTAGACAAAATAAAAGATGTATTTATTTATTATTTATATAACCAATCAGCTTGTAAAAAGAATAAAAATAAACTAATATTACGAATTAAAATACAACAATTTTATTAGTTCCACTATCGATGATCATGCTACTTATAATAATTGAGAGACGACCACGCCTAAATTAATATTTTTACCGATAGTAAGATATGTTACGCTGAAGAAATATTGTATGAGGTAGGTACAAGTATATACTCGTATCCTATCGTTCTATAATACTAGTATACACTTTCCAGTCGTCCACTTGTATATCAAATCTAAAGTGCAGGTGTTTTTATATTTCTTTTTGGTATATACCCCTCCGCAACGATAATGATTTTTCACATGTAACTTTCGCTTCGACAGCGGCCCGTGGGGTGCCGGGCTAGAATGTTACCTCCTATCTCTTCCCATGGGTGTCGTAAGAGGCGACTAAGTGTAAAATACCTGAAGGTTGGCAGCAGCGCCTTCTGAGAATCGCTCTTATACTGGGGATCGCCCCAAGACGCCTGCCAAGCGTGGGGATTATGGAAAAACCCCTCCATGATGGGGGAGTCTGTGATAAGCAGTGGACATTCCGACTGAAACAGTAAATTTCGCTTAAATGTGACCAGTTACATCTTTAACCAATTCATCTTGAAAATCGGACAATTCCGTCATAGTAAAAGAAATGAGAATTATTTTCTTTAATTTTCGCACATTTTAGTCAAAAAGTCGTAGCCGCCACGTGGAGTGCTCATTGAGATTGAACTTTATTTTATTCATGGTTTATTTTATTTACCGTTAGAAGCTTCTAATTGGTCAAAATCATCCAACGTAACTGTTTCTTTAAAAAAATAAGAATTGATAAGTAATAAAAATATAACCGGAAGAATATAGGTAATTTTGTTGAATCAACTCCATGTAGTTTACCTTTTATCTACTCCGTGACGGCACAGAAAATAAAAAGGTGACTGTGGTGGCTGTACGGATTTCGATACATTATTTATTTGTTGTGTATAATCATCTCATTCTTATCGTTATTCCACTTTGTCTGTACAATATGTCTCCTCTAACAACACAAAGGACACAAAACAAGAACATATTAAATGCAACAAATCACACTTATAATAGCGGTTAAAGAATGAAATTGCCATTTTATTGTAATAGGTACTTCTAATTGACATAGAACCTTAATGGTTTGAGATTTTTGAGTTAAACTTTTTGCACATCTATGAAGTTCATCTTTTAAAAAAAAAAACAAATCGAGTGATTTTTGAATACGTGTTCCTACGCGGAACTAATGCGGCTGAAACAGCTCGCAATGAGCTGCTAATGAACGCACAGTGCGATTTTGGTTTAAACGCATTCGTGATGGAAACTTTGATTTGAAGAACGAACCACGTGGAAGAATGCCCACACAGGTGAATAGAATTGAATGGAAAGAGATGGTAGAAGCCGATTAGAGCCAAATGGTTGACCCCAGGTCAAACGCCGCAACAATGTCGTCAAGCAAATCTGACGTTTGGTGGTCTCAGCATGGTGTTATTCACTATAGCTTTCTTCGATCTGGTCAAGCAATAACGGCAGATGTCTACTGTGCCGAAATCCGAGCAAGGATAGCAAAACTAGCAGTGAATCAGCCCTGACTCGTGAATCGATCTTCACCGTTATTGCACCATGATAACGCGAGACCTCATGCAGCACGAGAAACAGTTTTAACTATACAGGAACTGCAATTAAAAACCATTCGCCACCCCCGTATTCGCCAGACCTCGCTCCAACGGCCTACAATTTTTTTCGTTATTTGGTCAATTTTCTGCGTGATAATAAAGTTTTCTTCCCAGGCAGTACAAAATGCTTTCACACAGTTTGTCGAATCTAGATCACCAGAGTTCAATCGCAAAGGCATAAATGACCTTCCTATTAGATGGCAGCAATGTACAGATAATAATGGTAATTATTTTGGTTAAGCAAATAAGTTAACCTGAGAAAAAAACTAATTAAAAATTTCAGTACAAATCGGCACTTTCATACTTTTACCCAAATATTATAAAATATGCCAAAGTTTTTGCATGGTGGTAGGGCATTTTGCGAATGCCCGCCTGGCTAGCTACCACCCTCAAGTAGAAAATCTGTCGCCAAGTACCTAACGGTGTGTTCCGGCAGCTGTCCTTGAGAGCCAGTACTTCTACGTTAGCCTGTACAAGATCTTCGACCACATCATCACTTACCATCAGGTGAGATAGTGGTCAAAGGCTAATCTATCAGGCATAAAAAAAAAACAAAAAAAAAAAGTAAGAATGCCAAAGTGAATGATGATATGGTGTGGTTTGATTGCTTTGGATTAACATAACATAGGGTATATATGTAAAAGTAATGATAATATTTCATCATCATTACTGTTCAACATCGTCTACACGGGTAAAGAAACCTAGTTGAAATGGTGGTATGCTTTTATTAACTATTTGCAATATTACAGCTACTGCAATGAAAGCGTTGAAAAAAAGACAATTTCAGGGCCACCTGCAGTCCGAATGCTCCAGCCCAGTACCAGTTAAGAGCGTGCCTAGCATGTTGGCAATAAGGCCCCGTTGCATTGCAATGCAATTAATATACGTGAAACTAAAAAAATGTGCCATCATTTTAAACACGCTTTACATCGACCACGGGCTTTATTAAAACTTTGGAATATAAGAAGACCCCAGGCTCTCCACCAAACGGCTCAAATATTTAATCACTACCGCATACTTGCACCGCTTGAGTAGTTCCGCCGAAGTAGCCGCGGCGCCAGTCCTCACGTTTGTTTCAGAAAGATGTGAACGCATGTCGCAGTGTATTATAGCGTTCCGCAATAATGGCCGCCCTAACTTCCAAGGAATCAAAGTCATATGGTCAGGTTTTTTTCCATCGTCACGCATTTGACCTTTATTTAAAATCATCTATAATATTATTTATTCAATTTAAATATATACAGTATGTTGTCTTAGGTTTTCGCGATTATTGCACATAGTAATTAAACAACTTTAAACGGTTTAAATCGCGTATATTTATCATTATTTTTATTTTATATATAAAATATATATATAATTATTTTTGATAAATATACGCGATTTAAACCGTTTAAAGTTGTTTAATTACTATAAATATATACAGTGTTTGTTATCCCTGTCGTTAAGGTAATTGTTCCATATATTATCCATATAATATATAAATGTGATATCATTGGAATAACCTGTGCCTGTGGCCACGTATTTGTGAAAGTTGGCAAAACCAAGTGCGTTTGGGTATAATTGTACAAATAGGTACTTTCCTCATATAACCTATTTAGGTTTAGTGTTTATTTATTACACCACAATGAAGTACTTAACTAGAACATATTGTAAGATTTTCTAAATGTTCCATATCATACGTCAAAGTTATTAGATTATTTTAAGTATATATATACTTTTTTATATTGTTATGATTGCAATAACGCCTGCTTGCGGATTACATTACAAATATACGATAGGATATGTTTTTTTTATTTTTATTTTTTAAGTAAAAATTTAAGAATGACTTAAATTTTCTATCGTATATTTGTAATTTTGTAATATATATATACTTACTTATATAAAAAGGGAAGGACTAACCACGAAATGTTGAAAACTACTTGACTGATGAAGCATACATGTTCCAGGTAGGTTGTTTATATGAGAAAATATTTAGGAACAAATTTTGCAACAGGGCTGAATTCATGGGGTCAAAGCGGAGGCCAAAGTTTATGTAAAGTAAAGTAAGTCTGAAGCAATGATGGCCGAGCGGTAATAGCTATGGACTGCCGCGCCGCAGTACCCTGGTTCGATCCCCACCGCCGGCTTGAGCTTCACCGCATGGTGGAAGGGCTTTTATCGATTGTCCGCCTGGCTAGCTACCACCCTCAAGTAGAAAATCTGTCGCCAAGCACCTAACGGTTTGTTCCGGCAATAAGAGCCAGTGAAATTACAAGCACATGAGACTTAACAACGATGTCTCAAGGTGACGGGCGCAGTGCAATTCGTGACTTGTGTGTGACGAAATGCCTCTGTTATAGGCAGAGGTTAGTCCGCTTAACATCAGGTGGGCCTCGAGCTTGTTCCGTCACAATAACATAAAAATAATGTATATAAGAAGATATAAAGACACTATGTTTTTAAGCATGCATTTGTCTGGTAGGTAGTAGTTTATAGTAGGTTAGGGACTTAAATAGAGGTTATCATTTTATATTTAAGCTGAAACTGACCATTTACATTTCTTACATATAGTGTGTAGACATGCAAGACAAATATTTTTTTAAAAGACGAAAGTATACCGTGGTTTAAGCTGTGGGAAAGCTAGTAATTTAAAACTAAGAACTCTATATTATACATATATTATAACTATAAAAAGGCAAAACTTAAATCTCTTTTTTGAATGATTATAATATGTTAGATTTCAGGGTAAACGATAATAATTTTCTTGTGGATATATTTCGGTCCACCTACATATAAAGTAGGTAATTAAATAGTTTTTTCTTATTTTTTTATTTCTGATAGGTAAGCCTTTGACCACAATCTCACCCGTTGGTAAGTGATGTTGTGGTCAAAGGTGATTACAGGCTTAACTTAGAATTACTGGCTCTCAAGGACAGCTGCCGGAACATACTGTTAAGTGCTTGGCGACAGATTTTCTACTTGATCGCTAGGCCGTACGCATACGCAAAATGCCATTCCACCATGCGGTCAAGCTCAAGCCCGCGGCGGGATCCGAACCAGGGACCTGCTGCGCGGCAGAGCCCATGCCACAGAACCATCACTGCTTCAAATAGAATAATTAAGCATTCTATATTTAGGTACTATGGATCATTAACGCAGTTACGCTGCAAGTTTATTATGAGAATGTGTAAGTAGTATTTCTGTATGAGTTGTTACGAGACGGTATACAATGCCCGGTCATTATTTCTTACGCACATAGATTTTCGACTTTAATCCAAGGCATTAAAGCATATAGCAATGATTCAGTCCTCTTCCTACACGTATCGTAGAGTCCCAGACGGACACTAAGATGAAACGGTAGAGCAAAATTAGCAGTGCAATAACCGGTAGACATATTTCAGGCACTTTATGGTGGCGCGGGATACTCGTGCCAACAGAGGACGGTATAGTTTTTAATATTACCTAATGTACCGCTGGGTTAGAATGTCACCTCCACATTTCTTCCCGTGGCTCTCGTAAGAGGCGACTAAGGGAAAAGTGCGCCAAATGAGCAGCATGCCACTTCTCACGAGGATGTGAGTAGGGTGTTGTGTGCATTGGACGCACAACAGGGCTGTATACCATGTTAGTGACTTGTCAGAGTTTGATATAATATGTTCTTTTGTTCTTGTCAATAATTATGTTGTCAGCGTAAACAAATTATTCGTAATATGTTCTTGTGTTTCGTCCAGTGTGTTAGAGAAAACATTTGGATGACAAAACTGTTCCCGGTGAATGGAAAAATGCTCGCCCCCTATTACATGGGACTAAAACTGAATTGACAAAGCGTGGGTGTTTACACACCTATACCTGCCCCTTTTGGGAATGCAAGCGTGATTATATGTATGCATTGAATATTGTATTTAATAATAACAAATATTTTAAGAGAACATTAAATTAATATTTAAATAAAACACTTAAAAATATATCTAGTGACAGTACCGCCAAATTTTCCTACTAAGCCGAGCGACGTGTCATAAACGTGTCGTTACAAACGCCACGCAGGCAAACCGGAAGAATTTTCGACGCGTTTCACTTCTACACGAAGCATCCTCAGGAGGTCTTGACTCTACGAGCGCACGATCGAGAAAAAATATTGTATTCATAGCCTTTAATAGATCCGCGTCATATCGCAGAACTAGTGGAAAGAACTACAAGATACGATGACTCAGTGACATCTTACAGATGTAGATCATTTAGGAGCTTGTAAAGGAAAATAAAACAAAATTTGAGATCAACAAAGTTCAATCTCTATACGCGCTGCACTTGGCAGTTATAACGTTTTGTTCTTCCAAAAAGCGCGATAATTAAAGAAAATAACGCGGTTGTCTGATTTAAAAAAAATCAGCACGGAATTGTTAGCGATAACTACATAGTTTATAATGATAAATACAAAGTCACATTTTTGCGAGCTAGATGTGAAAATTCACTATCATTGAGAAGTTGCAAAAAATTACATTAAAACAGCTGCATTATAAAATGTACTAACTATCAATCAAGCATTTATGAAAAAACCTATAACACGGACTGGTATTTTTTTATTGCGTATATGTAAGCCTTTGACCACAATATCACCTGATGGTAAGTGATGATGTGGTCGAAGGTGTTAGCAGGATTAATTCTAGATTAATAGCCCTCAAGGACATCTGTCGGAACCATAGGCTTATTGAGCGTAGCGAAAAAATCCTAGGTCTGTGGTCGGAACACACCGTTAGGTGCTTTGGCGACAGATTTTCTACTTGAGGGTGGTCGCTAGCCAGGCGGGCATTCGCAAAATGCTCATCCACCATGCGGTGAAGCTCAAGCCCGCGGCGGGATTCGAACCATGGACCTGCTGCGCGGCAGTCCATAGCCAATGCCACTGAGCCATCACTACTTCACATTTACAAACTACTATGAACCATCGAGATAACGTCAATGCTATGATCGGTATTATATATTTATTTAATAATAACAAATATTTTAAAAGTATTTTAAGAAAACATTTAATTAATTATTTAATAAAACACTTAAAAAATCTTTATAAAAATGATATATATCTAGTGACAATTCCGCCTAATTTCCTATTAAGCCGACGTGACGTCATAAACGCCACGCACTAGATATATATCATTTTTATAAAGATTTTTTAAGTGTTTTATTAAATAATTAATTAAATGTTTTCTTAAAATACTTTTAAAATATTTGTTATTATTAAAAATGGATTTCCGCAAAGTAACGCCTGAATCTATTCATTATATATTTATTCTGAATCCAAACAATTATCCTCTGAAGTGAGAAGAGTTTTAGTGGGCGATTCCCAATTGATAACTTCGAAGGTGAAATCCCCTTCAAAGTTATCAATTGGAAATTGCCCACAAAAACGATTTCATTAGTCAGTGACTCGATATTATGATTGTGTAGTCAATATGTTAAGTGCACTATAGATTAAATGAATTTATTAACGATCTACATCTACACTAACATTATAAAGAGGAAAGATTTGTATTTTTGTATGTAACGAATGAACTTAAAAACTACTGGACTTATTTTTGCATGATGGAAGGGCATTTTGCGAATGCCCGCCTGGCTAGCGACCACCCTCAAGTAGAAAATCTGTCGCCAAGCACCTAACGGTGTGTTCCGGCAGCAGTCCTTGAGAGCCAGTGAAATAACAGGCAAAATGAGACTTAACAACTGTCTCAAGGTGATGGGCGCAGTGCAGTTCGTCACTTGTGACGAAATGCATCTGTTATAACAGTCTGCCTATAGGCAGCGGATACCGCTTAACATCAGGTGGGCATCGCGCTTGTTCAATCTCAATAACATTTAAAAAAAAAAAAAACCATTAGAATCCTACAGGATACCTGATGAACATAGTAAGGCTAAAGAATAACGAGTGGCTCTCCGAGCTGTAGACCTCGCGAGTCTGCCCTTGCATAGCTTACAATTGAATAAAGGTTCACTGCGCATGCTAATAGGGGAATGGGGCAAGAAATCCAAAATTATAGATATGTAATGTAAATAATAAATTATTTTCTTGGACTTATGTCCAAGCACTTATGTCCAATATGTACTTGGTAATGTATTTATCTTGAATTAAAATTATACTGGCTACAAAAACATGGAAAATAATTAATTGCTTATACGAGAGAGAGAGAGAGAGAGAGCATATTTCTTTTAGGCAACTGACGTGCGTATCAGAACTTTGCCATTAAATTAAGCGCAGGCGTCCATACTTTCAACACCTTATTATGTGTATCTCCGTCATTTTGAAATATTTCTAAAAACAGAATCGACAAAAAAAATTTGTGGACTTATCAAACCTGCTCATAAAATTTCGTGATAATCGGTTGAGAAATGCGACCTGTAGAGGAGAACAACCGGACATACGAAAGCATTTTTGTCTAAGTTGAAGCAAAGACGCTTCGCTCGAACTAAATTCTCGCTTGGTCAAAAAAATGTTTATTTTTGGGTTTGATTTGTTAAATACCCTTGCGAAACTGTAGCAGGTTCATTATAACTATAATTTCCATTGCTGCTGGATATCACCATCATCATCACCAGCCGTTGTATGTCCAATTGAACAAACAACTACTCAATGCTAGCTACAATTCCCACACTTGGCAAGTGTCTTGCGAATCGCATTGTAAGATAACAGTAGGTACTTCAGAAGACGCTGCTGCACACCTTCTGATTCCCCTTAGTCGCCTTTTCCAACTCCCATAAGAAGATAGGGCCTGGTGCCCCACGGGGCATAAAGAGGAACATACATTTAGGCGCTTTACGATGGATTTTACCATTTCAGCTAGCCAGGCGAGAAAAATTACCAGACATATTTCACAATAGGTGAACCTGAAGCTCATTTCCAGGGTTTGTGTATATGACAACCAGATCGGCAACTGACACATTATAACTGCAGCATTGCTCCGATATAAGGCTCGATGGTCATTCAGAGATTAATGTTGACAGTTGTGTAAGCCGTACTTTAGGCTTAGAACAACAAGGACTCCCTTTAGGACTGGACTCTTTTGAGGCGTAATGGCTCAGTGGCATTGGCTATGGACTGCCACGCAGCAGGTCCATGGTTTGCATCCCACCGCGGGCATGAGCTTCACCGCATGGTGGAAGGGCATTATACCACCCTCAAGTGGAAAATCGTCGCCATGCACTTAACGGTGTGTTCTGGTAGCTGTCCTTGAGAGCTAGTTATTCTTTTTTTTTTTTTTTTTAACGTGTGAAAAATGCATTTACGCATTCCCGTCCACCCCGGGGAAGGTGGCCGGGATATGTCGGGCTCGACACCAACTACTCCCACAGCAGCAAGTGCCCCTACCGACTAAATAACACACGGTGTTCCACCTCTACCGCTTCTCGGCGGGATCGCAGGGTCGCTTTAGCACTCAACCACGAACCCGCCACGGTTGTCCGTTGCCGGACCCCTCCTGGGGTGCTACCCCTCACGACGCACCAGAACACATGGCACGTCGCTACCACCCGGGGACCAAGCCCGCAAATGGGCGTCAGACGACCCCGCTTCCGACGCCCTAGGCCCCCCTGCGACGGGTCAGATGAGTAGCCCCGTCGCCTGCTACTTCGGCCGCAGAAGATAGGGAGAGCGGCGCCTCGCTATACCAACACTCCTCCTCCCCTGCGGCCCCTCCGCGTCCGCCATCAAACGGTGGCGGCCCCGCCGTGGTCACGGAAGGTAGGGAGAGCGGCGCACCGTGATACCGGCACTCCTCTCCCGCCGTGGCCCCTCACCGTCAGCTGTGGTGTCGCCCATACAACACCACAGCCCGCCTCAGATGCGGTGCTGCCCATACAGCACCGCAGCCTACCCGTTGCCGCTCCAGTCTGGACTTAGAGGCAAAGCCCAGTGGAGCGGCCCCTCTGGGGCCGGCTGACTGCCCAAGCCAGCACGGCCCCTGGTTCCTCTTCGCTTCACCGTGGGTGACGAAGCCACGGCTACTAAGCCCCACCGCCACGACAAGGCGGGAACCCTTCGGGGGGGAGCTAGTTATTCTAGGTTAAGCCTGTTTAACACCTTCCGTCACATCATCACTTACCATGAGGTGAGATTGTGGTCAAAGGATAACTACCAGCAAAAAAAAAACAAAAAGTAATCACAGAGAACAGTAGCCTAGTAATATTTAGTTTAAAAAAAAAAAAAAAAAAAAGTGAAAAACTCTGATTTTGAAATTACAACACACGATAATGGTTTTTATTAACAACAACCGTACTTCCTGAACACAGTTTCAGATCGCTAGCATTAAAAGAGGTGTTGAGATATTTCTGGCCCGAGTTGTTTGTGGTTCATTTGAAGTGGTCCGGTTTGACTTCACGACGCAGACAATGTGATGCGATGTTATGACAGGCGATCATTGCGCGAACCCGCGAAACGAGCCGGTGTTTTTAGACATAGCTCTAAGATGTGCGGTGTTTACCGAGAACTGACACTATTATTAGGTATCTGGTTACGTTATAAATGTATGTAATGTGCAGTATAGCAGTAGAACCTTCTCAAATAATGACTACAGGGCACAACTAAAGCCATAATCGCTAAAATGTAGTATTACTTGATCATCACCACCTGACCTGACAAAGCCTTACCAACTGCAATCACAAACATGTTTTTCTAATTGTCTATAGTAAACCTTTCTCAGGCATATATTTATTGATCATTACTTATTACATGTCAAAAATTTAATATACTTAAGTATACATAAGTACAATACCATTAGAAAAATAATAATTAAAAATGATAGTAGTAAATAGTACTGCACGAGGCCCCGTAAGGTGCTGGGCTGGATTGCCCCCCCCACATTGCTCCCTGAGGGTATCGTGTGAGGCGACTAAAGGTAACATTCCGAAAGATATCTTAAATGGCAACCCCCCCCCCTTTTGTGGGGGAGGCTGTGTTCAGCAGTGGACTGTCCGGCTGATACAGTTCATGAGGTTATCTAAAATGTATATTACTCTAGTCGACAATTTGTTATTCATATGTTATTTAGCCAGTCTTTTTAATTTCTTCTTATAACTTTTTAGGTAGCATCAGCATAGCATCAGTTATTCCTTAGGTAAGTTGTTGTAAACTTCTGGTTCTAAGTATCACGCTTATAGCGTTAGCGGTTTTCTTTTCTTCACGATATGGCAGAAAGTTTTCTTGCATTTATTGTGTTGTAATCATGCATGTCCCCTCTTTCGCATTAAAATTTCACAAGTGTAGCAACATCAAATATAAGCAAATTAGACATGTTGCCCAATTTTGCGAAAATGTTGAATTTAGGTGACTCTTATGCCCTTTTTTTATTGCTAATTGATGATGTGCTCGAAGGTGTTAACAGGCATCACCTATAATTATTGGCTCTCAAGGACAGCTACCGGAACACACCGTTAGTTGCTTGGCAACATATTTTCTACTTGAGGGTGGTCAAATGGTACTCAAGCCCGCGGCGGGATTCGAACCATGGACCTCCTGCGCGGCAGTCCATAGCTAATGCTGAGCTGAGCCGTCACTGCTTCTGCCTTTCTTATAAGTACTTACTTTATATTTTCTACCGGTATTGTGACATCCGTACATAGTCGATATTCAAAAAAGTTTTCACTCCACTTAGAAGAAGCAGTGATTGCTCAGTGGCATTGGCTATGAACTGCCACGCAGCAGGTCCATGGTTCGAATCCCGCCCAGAGCTTGAGCTTCACCGCATGGTGGAAGGGCACTTTGCGAATGCCCGCCTGGCTAGCGACCACCCTCAAGTAGAAAATCTGTCGCCAAGCACCTAACGGTGTGTTCCGGCAGCAGTCCTTGAGAGCCAGTGAAATAACAGGCAAAATGAGACTTAACAGGTATGTCTCAAGGTGATGGGCGCAGTTGCAGTTCGTCACTTGTGATGAAATGCATCTGTTATAGGCAGAGGATACCGCTTAACATCAGGTGGGCCTCGCGCTTGTTCCATCACAATAACATAAAAAAAAATAGAAAAAAAAAAATACGCATCTGAAGTATACAGCACACTACCAGCACCTCTGTTATAGATATATAGTGATAGATATAATTTGGGAGTTTACGAATAGGCCTACATAGTGGCAGGTATCTTCTTGGTAGGCATGCATGTTCCGCCGTCGATGGACTGTGTGGATGCTTTTCTGACTGGGGAGATTATTTTTTTTAGAGCTGTGGCGGATCTTGCTAGTCATTCTTAACCAATCAACTAGGATAAGCAGTGTCCGCTGTGGTCATTACTTGGATGGGTGACCGCTAGTGACATTTACTACAGAGAACTTCCGGGCTTGTACCGGTTGTTGTCTTCGTCTGGCATGTAGCACGTTATAGAACGGTGATAGGGAATTTTATAAACGCAATATCCGCCTGGCTAATTACCATACCCAAGTAGAAAATCTTTCACCAAGCACCTAACGGTGTCTAGCTGCCGAACTCTTGAACCAGTAATTCTACATTAGTCTGATGAAAATTTTCGACTGCATCGTCATTTATCATCAGGTGAAATAGTTGTCAAAGGGCATATATCAGCAAAAATTATATAAAAAAATAGGGTTAGATTCTTTTTCATCAATTATGTAATTACTAAAACCATAATGATATCGCACACGGAATTTCTGTAAGCAATAGTTGTAGTACTTATCTGGGTTCATATTGACTCGCATAAAATTTTATGTCCTTATTTGTGTGTTGATTTTGGGATTTCCATGGTTCTTTAAGGAAAGGGTTTCGAGCGAGGGCAAATCCAAAAATTTTATTTTAATTGACAGTTATGGGATAAAATTATGTGCATTCAAAATGAAACCAAACAAATTTTATTTTATACCTTAAACTAGCGGCCCGCTCCGGCTCGCACGGGTATAAAATATATAGCCTATGTCATTCACTGAAAAAATGATTAAAATCGATCCAGTAGTTTTGATTTATTCATTACTGCACGCGTTAAATTTAGAGTAAAACAATTCTTCTTTCCCTAAACCATGAAGATTTCCTGCTATCATTGGAATATCTAAATTCATACACTACATTTTTACTTATTTCCTTTTTACATTTTTACCAATTTATTTTATTTTTACAACAATTAATATATTACAGAATGTCTTTATATACAACGTTCACAGCTTTCTCGTCATTAGACAATGCAAACATGTTTTCTCTAGAGGTTACTCTTGAAAGAGCGACATACAGTTGGCCATGTGAAAAACAATCAAAGCTCAAATCTAAGCCTGCAACGTTGAAGGTTTGTCCCTGCGATTTATTAATGGTCATTGCAAAAGATGTTTCTACCGGAAACTGTAAACGTTTAAATTGGAAGGGTAAATTCGATAGTATCACAGGGATTCGAGGAATCAATACATCTTCTCCGGTACCCCGGCCGGAACCGCCGCAAACGCTACATCCCGCAATTTTTAAATCGGTAATAACTTCGTAAATATTCATTCTAATCATATGCTGTAAAGTGCAATATAGATTTATATTAAATCAACAATGTATTTAAGGTATTTAATTAGATAAGCATTAATGCTGTATTGGTTAAATTTGCTTCGAAAATTAGCCACTATTTGTCCTAAAAAATAAATGACAAAATCGTAAAAAATAGATGGACAGAGAAAATGTTAGATGAGATAGACATATACCATAGCGGAGTTTTCTGTAAACCTTTTCAATGTGTACAATATTTAGTGACTTATTTTGATAAATCTCGTAGGGTTCAGCCTGCGTTTGCAATGTAAGCGGAAAAAATGTAATTATATACGACATCACATTATATAGAAACCTCAAAAATAACTGTATTTCTACACTATTTAATGGATGTTATTATACATATAAACCTTTCTCTTGAATCACTATATCTATTAAAAAAAACTGCATCAAAATCCGTTCCGTAGTTTAAAAGATTTAAGCATACATAGGGATATAGGGACAGAGAAAGCGACTTTGTTTTATACTATGTAGTGATAGTGATAGTGATACAGGGGTGACATTCTAGCCCGGCACTCCATGGGCATACCTATTACTATCAGAAAATATTAGTAATTCAGTACACTATAGAATACCTCTGTCTGAATAGGTATAGAAATTCTACGGCATTTTCGATAACGACTGAATCATTTTCTTTCATATTTTACTTTTGAAATCACATATGCGTTTGATTTACTACCTAAATCCCACGCCGCACCACAGATTAACTTACAGTATCTAAGCTAAATAGTGCAGATTGACACCCAGTTACTATGCAACAATACCAAGAATAGGGATTAGTCCGTATTCGGTACAGTATTGATACGATCTCTGACAACCGCCAATCAGATCAGGCGACAATTGATATTATCTGACAACTGGTTGACGCTCGAATTGGACCACACACGGACACGGAATTGTGACTGTGTACCTATGTGTATACAGACACATGTATGGTTAGATAATTTGGTGATATTAGACAGTGAATACACACTACTGAACAGTACAGCTGAAATAGCACCAGGGCTTAGAGGAATTCCAGTATCGAGTGCAATGCCCTACTTCGATATAATTTTTGGCAATGTACTGCAGTACATTCAGATATAGTGACATTTTCAAATTGAAAAAAACATTAAAATAGATGAACTTGTTATGTATGTGAAAAGACGTGGCTTTATCATTAGGTCAACCACACCACTTGTAGTTGTAATGGGATTTGTATAGAACTCCTTAAATTCCATAAAAAAGTTGTTACCGCGTTGTTAGGCCATTGCTAAGAGAAGTTAATCTTCTACTAGACATTAGCAAACAGATGCTACCACAAAATGGGTGGCATTTGTTTGGGCATTTTGCGAATGCCCGCCTGACTAGCGACCACCCTCAAGTAGAAAATCTGTCGCCAAGCACCTAACGGTGTGTTCCGGCAGCAGTCCTTGAGAGCCAGTGAAATAACAGGCAAAATTAGACTTAACAGGTATGTCT
This sequence comes from Plagodis pulveraria, assembly GCA_963890685.1. Lineage (NCBI taxonomy): Eukaryota > Metazoa > Arthropoda > Insecta > Lepidoptera > Geometridae > Plagodis > Plagodis pulveraria. The sequence continues at coordinate 14,077,787 of OY982961.1, forward strand.
CAAGGTGATGGGCGCAGTGCAGTTCGTCACTTGTGATGAAATGCATCTGTTATAGGCAGAGGATACCGCTTAACATCAGGTGGGCCTCGCGCTTGTTCCTTCAAAATAACATTAAAAAAAAAAAAAAAAAGAACTTCAAATACGCTTTGTATAATCTTTACATATACTCAGATCTATAACTATGTTATATAAGGCATAGTGTATGTATGTACTTCTGAAACATTAGTGGTCGAAGGTCACCAGTAGCCCACCATGAAAACATTAAACTTTATTAATGTGGACTTAACTATTTCTATTAGATTTATTGCTATGGTTCTGCTCGCGTAGTAAAACTAATATATGGCCGCGTATTGATTCCAAATGTTTACATATGGAGGGCTTTGAGAAATCCACACGATTTTTTAAGCTGGATTACATTATGTAACGTACTCTATAAAAAACATGATGATGTGAATGTAAATTTATCAATTATTTCAATGTTCAAAGTGGCTTAAGAAGATTCTACCAAATCTATAAAGTGAATTACACACATTGTAGACATTTATATAAAAGTAGGTGAAGTTATTTTAAAGAAATATTTTTCTCGCTTTGGTATTAAGAGATTAATTCACAATCGCTTAATAAATGTATATAATGTTTGTCGCTTCATACCATCCATAAAGGTTCTATAACTTTAGGATAGGTTTATCGAAAGTCTGTAGTTACTACGCATAAAAAAATCCTTAGCGCAGTCCTAATGACTTTTGAGGAACCTATCATAACGTTTATGGAATGGTTATGAATAAGGGGTTAAGTGACTATGATTTCAAATTCTCAATTACAAAGGAAACTGGGAAAACGAAATAAAACAGCATTATCGCTTGTAAATAAATAGGGCTTAGGCTCCGGCAGTATTAATGGTTATACACTTTTATTTTGTAGGAGTAAACTCTTTTTGCAAAATCGTCAGGCCAAGTACTGCCATCATACCGTTCTCTACCGCCAAGCAGTAATGTTCAGATTACTGTGTTCCAGTTTGTCCAAATTATAGACTTAACAACTTTATGTCTAAGGCAGTACCTACAGTTTCACGCTTGTGGCGAACTGCAACTGTTATAGGCAGAACAGAGGTTACCGCTTAAAACCAGGTGCTCGTGCTTGTTCCTTTACGATAGTAAAAAAAAAGTCTTTAGCATCCGGGCAATAGTCACGACACATCTATATAGTGTATACTTACGGTCTATTTTAGAATTTGTACACCTTTATGGAAAATAAATTGTACTCTAGGTATTATTGTATTTTTCCAATAATAGTATTTTACCTAGAATAGATGACTTAGGACAACCAAAAATGGTAGACTTAGGGGAAACTTTAAATGATGAAGTTTTTTAAGAAGATATTGATCAAATTAAACCAAACTTAGCTGTAAGGGGCTTTTATGCGGAAAATCGTCAGTGTCATCAACAAGACAATGCGGTACAATAAGCACTGTCTTAGATAATGTTAACATATAGATAGTGACTTGTAATTAATCTGTGTCGGAGGGCTTAATCTGTATCCAGAGAGGCGATACATCAGGTCCAACGGTGATGGTGACATCATCGTCTGGGGCCGACCTTCCAGCTAATAGCAGCATACATTTTCATGGTAAGTAGGCACGAAGTAGGTCGGGACGTCTACTCCTCCATCAATGTAAATGCTTTATGGAAATCTGTAACGACTTTAATACTTACGATTTCATAAATAAATTTACGAACAGCTGCTTTTATTATGCTCATCCATAAATTACAAAAATTGGTATGTCCTTTTCAATCGAGATTTGATTTTATTGACATTATAAATTAATTAAAGTCATAATAAATGTGCGTGTTTACGAACAAAAAGGTTGTTCTACAAATTACATCACATAGTTGGGTCAATAAACGCTATAGTTTCAAAGTTGGGTGTAATTAAAATTGTTGGCAACCTAAACTTGCGATGTTTTGATTATTTGTCCAAATTGATATTAGTGTAGAATGTAGATGTAAGAAGCTCTCAAAGAACATTGAAGAATAATTTGGTATTGCTCATTTATTTTAATGTTTGTGTCGAATGCATTCAAATGGATATATTTTGCTCTGATAAGATGTCTTGACGAACAATGAGTAGGCATTGAGATAAATTTTACCAACAATGTTTTAAAAGTTCTTTTTTGTTTGAACAAGATAAAAATCATGTTAAAAATAACAATAGTATCAAGCTAATATATTATTTGTAGAGTGTTCCTTGAACTGAATTTTTCAAAGTAATTTAGACTTCATTATTCTCGTTAATGTAAGCTCTATCTGACAGTTGTAGAGCCAGTGTTGTATATGGGAAGACTAATTGGCTATTGTTTAAGTCAGTAGTGCTTACCGCAGCCGATTCACTGATGTCGGAAAATTGTACGTATGCAGGCGCCCGCGCCCCGTCCGGTATTTAAAATTGGAAGAGTTGAGGATCGACTTCAATCGGGTGCGCGCACGCCTCAGTGCTCCTCATGCCGTCGCGTCGTGCGCTCCGCTCCGAGCCGCGCTTGCCCACGCACTCGAAACATTTACCGAACGCACACATCGACATCACGCACTCAATATTTTTATGATTCTAAAAAATACCAACTTATTTATACAAAATAAAGAGGATTATTTTAAATTCGGAATCCGTTATCTTTAAAACACGTGTTTTAAATTATTGTTGGCGCGAACTGAACACCGTGTAGTCGATCCACGTTTTTCACTACTAGTGAATAAATAATTAGCGGGCGAAGTTGTCGCAGAGAAATTTCACTTTTACCGACGAGGATCGTCTCGTCTACGCTGCGTCTGGAAAATGCACCACTGATCCGAGTAAGTATCACTACCGACCCTTATTTTTGATGAAGCTTATATATAACTACGATTGCGAGTGATGTACCTCGACCGTATATTATTAAATAATATATTACAACGAAAACAACCGGGTCAATAATTCGCTTTCAATATCAATCAGCTGAATACTCCGAAAGGTCTGAATCTTACGTAAAAAAGTATCGCAGTGCATAGTTTTATAAAAAATCATAGGCTTTCGTTTTTACGTATATTTTAGCGTCGTTTGATATATTATATTACCTACTATTATACTAATTAGCATGGAAATGTAAAATGGAATATTAATGTGAATACGATTTACATGTGTGTAATAATTAGATCGATCTATTTCTCATATGGAACACCTTATTAGGTACACGAAGATTTTTGTGATTTTCTCATAATAGACACTGCAATATCATTATTCTATGCTATGCTAGATTTTAGTCGCTGTTCGTGTAATCATTTATAGATATCACGCAACTTGATATTCTTTTTATTAACCATTAGAAAACGCTTTCTATTTAACTAAATGTCTATTTAACCCACATCTTTAAGTAAACATTCGGTTTATAACCACTTGAATCAATTTACCTACAAATGTATAGATAAGTATATAGTCTCAACAATTTGTTATTTGCGTATACTCTCAAGTAAATATGTGACGTGCCTATAGTTAAACAAGGCTTTTTAAATATTAAAGCTAATTTCAATTTCATTACAACCTGTTTGTAGTAAACTGGTTTATAAAAATTAACATTAATTTTGTGATCGACTGATAGTTTTGCATAATATTTATGAAGTTAAATGGGTATCTACATATGTTTTAGATAAGTAATTAAATATGTATTTTTATATAATTTGTTTTTACATAAATTAAATGTTAATTACACGTTTTAGGAGTACTTAATATTAGTTACACTATGTGGTAGGCTTTATTTTAATAAAGTTATAATGTTTCATGGGTAACATAAATGGACATGCTATGTTTATTTACTAACATAATATTATAAAATTACATGTCAAGTTCTTATAGTAATGTTTGGTTGATGTATTCGACCTGAGAGCCAGTACCCAGTGCTATATTATACAATTTAATTATAATTATGAAATAATTTATTTGATTAAGAAAAGGTTATGATTTATTGAACAAATAAAAAATGTGGAAAACATTGATTGTAAACAGTATTTTTTTATATTTCCGTTTAGTTTCTATTCCATTATATTTTGAAGTACCAGTAATCAGTGACTGTTCGGTAAAACGAGTTCTTCCCGAGACAAAACAAAATACTTAGATAAAATTTTCGCCTTCGTGAACTCGATATATAGGTACTGAAAAATTATCTTGACCTTGCCTATATGTAATTAAAAAAAAACATCTATTTAAATATTTTTATTTTTGCAATAACGCATGTTCTGCGGTTCACGCATGTATTACATTACAAAATTACAATAATAGGAAAAAGTATAGTCGCACATCACTATAATTTTTTACTCTCGTAAATTTGTAATTTTGTGACATCAATTTATATATATTATACAACATGTCATTAAATATGTAAAATATTAATACATAACCTATGATATTGATTCTAATAAATTCGAACATTTTGGTTGTCCAAAGGTTATAATTATTAAATGATGAATAAAAACCGTTTTCTAGAATGCGTTGCCAAACATATTATATGTATCTACTTAAAATATAATGATACCGCAGGGAAAAAAATACTAAATATTATTAACAAGGTGGTATTGTCAGTGCGAATTTTTTTATGAATAAACATATTTTACTTACTTGTACTTTTTACTTATATAACTTTGAATTAGGGTCAATATCAGTTTCTTTAATAAGCAGTAGGGGTAACAATTCCGAAAAGGTTAGGAACCAATGTGTTAGAGGAACAGTGTAAGACATACATTTTTATTGTATAAATTGGTTAAGGTTGGAGGTCAGAAACAAATTTAAATAAATACATTTATATCACCTAATTCATAAATATAGGTACTATGAATGTTTAAATTTATCTTTAATTTTATTCTAGCTCCACTTAATAGATATAATTAAATAAATCAATCTAATGAGATCCATCTGAGTAATAACATAATATTCTAGGTCAAACCAGTAAATAAAGCTTAGTACACACAGAAGTTTATACGTATTTTATAAGTACGTACGTATACGTATTTATTAAGTAAATATTTACATTATTAAAAGGTGGTAGATGTACATGTACAAAAGCAAAAGTTGTAAATAATTCTCTTATATGAAATTTTCGTTCTGGTTCAAAATTATTATTTTAGATACCTACTTCAAATATGCAAACATATGAAAATTATAAATTGATTTAAGAACATGCCTGTAGGTTATTATTGTTACTCTTCGTATTGGAAAAACCGCGCTGGCAATAAAAATAATGGGTACAATCTAATTGTAGTAAAATATATGTCTTACTGAACATTGATACGAATATTGATTTAACAGAATAAATAAACGTACCTACTCAAGTGTTTTTTTTAGGATTTTATCTATTGTTCATACGAACTCCTGCAATTAATTAGATGTCAATATTGAATGTACTGTACTGTAAAATCGAGAAAAAATTATCTAAATTGAAATACTTAAATATACTTCATGTTATTTTACAACTAAAAATATGCTTTTGTATGTCGCCAGGCCAGGCCATCTAGCCACTTTTTTCTGTTTTGTTGTTATTTATATAAGCCATGTTGTTCGCATCTACTATCCCACATTAGTAGAATAAGGGTAGGTTTTTGGTAATAATAATGTACATGACTAAAATTTGTAAAAGTATAATACCTTTTTTTATAATCGGCAGCTTATAATCGTTATTATTTCAAAAACCATTAAAAATATATAACAACTAGGTACTACAACGATAGTATTTAGGTAACCTAAAGTTCATTGTCGACCCACAAGCGTTCAAAAATGCTAAGAAATTGGATTGAAAATAAATTTATCATTTAAATATTTTTCAGAAATATATTATATGATTGGCTACAATATTGAGATGTATTCGTGTGTAAATGGCTTAAATAGAGTTATATAATGGAGTAACATCGCACGAACTCTGACATTCGACACCGGAGCCGTTGACTGTACCGTATATATAAAGTTAATTACATTACAAAAGACACATAGACATAATACTATTGTAACTAGTTTCTTGACAAATTTTAGGAAACCGAGTTCCTGGTGGTCATATATTTATTCATAATTCCTGTCAATCAGAAAAATCGTTTTGGGTTTTCATTGACTGTAATTGTATAACCACGCCACGCATACTCCTCGTAGGGTGTCGAGCTAGTATATCACCCCCTATCTCTTCCCATGGGTGTTGTAAGAGTCGACTGAAGTAAAAATATAAGAAGGTGCATACATATGAAAACCCCTGCCATGCATTGTGACATTCTATGCGGGAAGCATTATAAAAATGGATGTTTTCGGCTGATGATGATGAATTGTATACTTATGTATATATGTCATACTTATAATAATACCTGTATATTTTGTATGACCGAGAGGTCAGCGAACTTCTTTCTATCTTGTGCCAGGACGGACAGCTGAGATTAGAATACGTCACACTCAACACAATATCTTTTACATCAACAATGTTCTCAGCAAATTGCACAAAAATAAATACTTGATTGTTAGTGACTTTTAATTTACATGTACCTACCCGTAAAGCTAGTTCTTAAAAGAACTCAGTCATACTCATAACTAATCAATCATTTTCTAAAAGTTTCATCTGCTAGTTTATGAATTATCAACGCATAGTTTTTAGGTTACATAGAGTTTAAAATAACTGTTCTGTGAAGTTTTCTAGTCAGCGTTCACGTTTTTTTCCAGTTCTTTAGGTTTCTGGTACAAAAAAGGATTCATAAAACTAATTGAAATTCCAATGAATGTTTCTTATGAGAATGCAAAGTTTTTGTCTTGGAATGTATCTGATTTCCTATAAATTTTATTGCTCATTTATTTAAATGTTACATACGTTTTGACAAAACTTCATTTACATATTAAGTTTTATTAGGAAAATTATGATATTTTCTTTAAGTGCTGGGTTTTTTTAATTTTACAGTTCTCGGATTTAGCATATACGTAAGCCTTAGTAAGGACTATTCCTGTTGAATCTCGTAAGCGCCTTAGGTAAAAAATCAGCAGCTTGTCCCCACTCACGTTGATGTGAGTGGAACAATGCTTATAATAACTGAAAAGTAGCGGGTATAGTGCTAACCATTCCCAAGAACGATTGGCCAGAGTGGCCGGACATATAAGAGAAACCCAAACTTTTTACAATGATGTTCTTGTGTGATGATAGCAAATACAAATTTATAATACGTTCTTGTGTTGTTCAGATTAAAACATGTATACATATATATAAGAAGATGTAGTGTACCGACCCCACATTAAATGGTAATGAGGTATGGTGATAGGGCTTTTTGAACCGAAGCAATGAATGGCTGGCTACAGTCCTCAAGTAGAAAATATATCTTCAAACACCTAACAGTGTGTTCCGGCAGCAGTCCTTGAAAACATTTCCAAGTTAGCCTAAACATCTTCACGTTCCTCACTTACCATCAGGAGATCAAACTCTAGTCTATTAGGTATAAAATAAAATTACACTTAAATTACACTATTGAATATTTTTATATGCAATTTATATAATTAGGTACAATTATTTCTTTAACGCAGTATAGAAAGGGTCAGTTTTTGTTATCGAAGGACCCGACGAGAAATTTGAATAGGAATGAATTTCTTCAATTGCACTCTTTGAGATTTATATTTGTCTGAATGTAAGTAAACATTTTTTTTATAAACAAATCACTCGTTTTTGTAATGTACCTGGTCTAATTGTGTAGTTTACAATGGTCACTGACTGAAATCAGCTCTACTTTTCATTTCATTACTGAGCGTTTCTCGGAAGATCTAATAGGTGAATGACCAGTCGTCCAGTGTTTCAGATGTGTTAATTTTTGCCTTTGTCATTGGTTAGCAAAATATTTTTGCTGTTAGCGTGTGTCCGAGGATAGAGACCTTGTGGTGCTGTGGCTGTTTCCAATGCATACTGAATTTTAAAATGATTTTTTATTACCATTTACATTTATGTAATACTTAAGCAAAACTGTGTTCATAAGGACACCCTGTTACTTACAATGATTTCCAGCTGAATCACACTCATATTATAGATACTAGTTGACAAAATACATATGAAATTGCCCCACGAAAACTCTAAGCCTCCTAGCTAGAGCCTCAGCGCGTACTCTACACCATCAAAAAAATGTTTGCCCATTACTCAACTTCAATATCCCTCATTATACCAGTGTCTCAGAGCTCATAGGCTCGTTTATTCGTCACATCGTTGCCCTGAATCGCCTACTGAGCAGTTTGTATCAATTAAATAGTCATTGTTAATTTTCGCGCGACGACGCTCGTGAGAACTGCCTCTCGAGCACTCGGAGGTCACAAAGTCAATATTATTAGGTGACTTGAGAAATAGCTTTCGCGCCCGCACAAAACCGAATAATAAAATAATATGGGTGATTTATCTGCCGTCGAACAACGGCTGCAGTTATGCCTTGAGTGCATCTTGTCATTACTCACGCCCATGATCGCACATCTTCATGCCGCGTTGATAGGAATGAGAATGTTAGCACAACATGGTTTGAAATGTAATCTTTTAAACTTTTGCAAAAACGCACATCAGCGTCTAGAACTAGAGTGGAGTGTAGGTAACACTGGCGATAAAACCGTTTGTAAGATTACGTCAATGGGTTAAATGGACTGAAGCAATAAATGTAGCCATCGCCGTGAACTCGCACCGATCGCGGCCCAACTCGAGGCTGGCCTCTATAGCATCACACTACACACTACACAGTCAGTACGTAATCTGTACATATTAATTACCATCTGTAACGTTTCACATTCAAACAGAAAAATAAATAATCACGCGAATATCTTGCGAATACCAGGGTCACCGATTTGCTGCGAAGTCTTCAAACAGGGTATGAGCAAATTATTCTTCGTGAATACAACCTTTTTGCTTGTGGTTTATTTCTGCGATGGATCTCAGGAATGTTGAACCATTAAGCTGGATTGTTCTTTACGAATTGGAAATATGGGATTGAAATACAGTTTTTACTTTAGTTCTTTTTTAAGTCTATTTTAATATGTATGATTAAAAAATAAAGTGGGCGGTTCGTAATAATTGATAAAACTATGAATGATAACGATAAATGCGAATTTAATTTCAAAGGGCAGATAACAGCACGATTTTTTTAAAACGACTTTTCGGTTTATCAACTGGATATGCAAATGGGCTATCATTGATTAACATGTAAAATAGCAGAGCATAAGTTAATCGTTTTGGGTTCGAAGCGCGGTAATGATCCGGGCTCCGCATTGAATGGTAATCATAGCGGTCGTTGCACAGTCGTGAACTTGGCTCGGTGGCCTTCGTGCGGTACCATCTCATTGTTAAGGACCGGCTATTGTCACAGAACTAATACGTACCGCCCGCCGTTTGGAAACTCATTACATAACCAGTCTTCAAATCAAGGGAGACGTCTCATACATATACAATTGGAGAGAATATTCAAAGTGCTGAATACTTGACTGCGATGACACATTTATGCGCTCGTTGAACTTACTGTTAATTATAGCATAGTACACGACATGACACCATGTAGTGTGAAAAGAGAAGCAAAACAAACCTAATTAGATCCAAGACCGTTTTAGGAAGTTGTGATCTAATAGGTGCAATACGTGTTTGTGCCGAGCCAACCAATTTGATTACCTACATTAACGCCATGGGTTCTGCTTTATTGTAGTTTCATCGTGTACCTACATATTACATCGTAACAAAAGCTAATAAGGTCTAAATAAACACAGAGATGTTTTTTTTTACAAATTAACTAAGTAGTTTACTAGTTGAACCAAAAGATATACCACGTAATAATGATAAATCAACAGAAAGAAATATTTAGAAACATAATAGTAATGACGCTTTGAAATTCAGGAAAATTGAAAGTCCTCTTACAATATCACACTATATGCAACTTCAGTTTGTGACTATGTTAATAGAGATTTAGGTCGTACGTGATTTTATCTGATTCTGCGAGCTAGTTCACTCTAAATCTGTAAGAAACCGTTTAACTGGCCCCAATATAAAATCTAGAATTGCCCCAATATGTGACTTAGGACCGGATGGTAAAAACTGGATGGTTCCTGTACCTACAACTATATTCTAATCTTTCCAGAGCTGACACATTGGCCCAATTTTCAGAGTTCAATAAAACATTTCCCCGTCTGGTTTCCCTGAACTTGCACGCCTCCGATCCGAAACGTACTGGCGGACGAAAATAGCTCGCAGATACAACATACATCAAGCTCAGAATAATAAAAATTTGACTAGCAACTATTGGGAACGGTTTTTCCAGGTCGTGGTTGTAATAGTGGTTATGAAAATGAAACATACTGGTCATTTTATAGACTAATAAAGGATAGATACTGTTTTAATGGGTCGCAGTTCCAATACTTACAAAGGAGAAATAATCTTGCACTCTCATTTAATTTCTTCATGGAATATATTTTATTCCTACAATAAAACAATCTATCACATTATTTGAGTCTTAGATGAAACGTTAATAGAATGTCATATCCAATAGGTATAAGTCTTGGTTTCGTAGATATATTCGTATGTAACTAAGACGAAATAATAGGGTTTTTATTTGGACGAGCGAACGGGTGGCGCGTGCGCGTAGGTGTCGTAAAATTGAGCCACTGGGTCACCATGTGCCAACAAAAGCCAATAAATAGTGATTTTCAGGAACAATCATTGACTCCTGTTGAGTGAAAAATAATAAGCATGTGTATAAGAAATGTAAGATATATTCCTGCAAACTGATAGTACATTAAACGATTATATCACGTCATACGGAATAGGATTATCTTTCTCCTACTGTGCTAATAGGCGAGAGTGAATGAAGCGTAGACTTGGAAAGACCTCGGTCTACATTTTGTGACTACGTTCGAAACGTTATGCCTCGACGGCAGGTCCTTACCAACGGGTGCGTATGAAGAATGTGATAAGAGTAAATCAAGAGATGTCAAGATCATATACTTAGCATGTAAAATTCCTTTTATTTAATATTTTTATTTTTCCAATAACGCATGCTCTGCAGATCACATAACATAATAACGAGCGAAAATTATAGTCATGTGCGAGATTCGAACACGAAAAAATAACATATAGGGTTCTGTCATCGTTAACAAGTTTAAAGCTAATTACAAAAAAATAGTCTTGTTTATAGTATAATGTAATTTGAACTAAAGGTGTCGCTTCATCCCCATACGATGGTCAAGAACGAGAGGACAAATAAGAGTTATAAGACATATGTTAGCTTAGCGGTTAGAGCATATCCCTCCTATAGGGGTCGATGGCGTGGGTTTGAATCCCGCACATGACTATATTTTTTCCTTTTATTTAGCTGTCAGGGGTAACTGTCTATGGTATATGTGTTAATAATTATAAATATTAATTATATTAGGCCTACGAATATTCGTAGTAATAGGCTCATTTTATGATAATATCTTCCGAGATGCACAAGCCGGTGCCTGATGGTAATCACCACGTCTGTCCATTAGTTACAGTGCCACTATTTTGTGTGACAATGCACTGCGCTCGACACTCCGAGACATTAGTTTTTAACTGACTTCAAAAAAAAGAAGGTAAGTACTCAAATTTACTGTCTTTATGTTTGTTATCTCATAACATTTGACTGGTTGAACCGATTTTGATGATTATTTTTTTTTGAAAGCTGACGTTTTTCGTATAGTCCCATTAAAATTTAATCAAAATCGGTCAAGCTGTTCTTGAGTAACACTCCAATAACTGAAAAGTGTTTTTTTATCTGTATGATATATAGTCATTAACAGTGAATGGCCATTGGTCCCGTAAGAAATAAGGGTCACTAAAAATGGTTAAAAAAAAAACCTAAAAATGGAACCGACTTCAACACTCGAAAGTGTGAAATAACTTGAGTCGAAGTTGGTACCATACGCACAATATTGTGATAATGGTTACTTTGAACTATCATGGTACCGACTTCAACAAATTATTTCACACTTTTGACTGTTGAAGTCTGTTCCATTCTTAGGGAATAAAAACCTTTTTAGTGACCCCTGCTACTTACGATCGCCTGGTAATGACTGTAGTGTAATTCCACTACAGTACTAAAAACAGCAGATACACTGCTGCTTGGTGATGGAGTATTTGACATTGCAATGGTGTCCACCATGACGGTCTCTTGCTTTAAGGGTACCTACCCAAGGACAAAGGTGACTCACCCCCCAAAACTCACATTAGAATGCAAAACAACGCAGTACAAAATAATCGTATGAAAGTAAGCGTTATAGTAGTGTAAATCCCTTGTAACTAAGCCTAATTAATAATGATTTACCTACTTTAGCATATAATATACTCTGTATTTAACATAAAAAGGCACGTCGTGTAACGTAGTTTACAATAATTCTCATTTATAATCTTACTTATTTCACACAACATTATATATGACACACTTTTTGGTCCCGATATATTATTTTCAAATAGTAAGATTGTAATTCATGGAAACGACTACATGACGATGCGTTTATACTTGTTTTATATAGTCAGTACGTACGAGTGTTTACCTACTTACTTTTACTATGACATTATTAATATTTAATTGAAGCTAAATACTTTCCATATAAAATTGCAGAGATAACATTTCTTTAATTTCTTTATACAGGTTTTTTTACTGGCCGTATGCCTTTATTAACAAAACACTACGAACTGTGTACAATACTACAGCTACTGCAGTAAAAGCATTAAAACAACCTACAAGTCATTGCATACTCATAGGCAGTCCAAATGCCCACTACCAGTTGGCTTCGTACCCAGCATGCTGGCAGCATTGCCCCGTTCAATTGCAATACTTATTCGTTGAGCCAAATAGGTGCCAGCATTTTGATCACGCGTCGCATCGACCAAGCGCTCTGATTAATAAAATAAGACAAATTTGGAAAATATGATGTGAGGCCCAACGTCTCTACACCAAACGGCTCAAATATAGGTAAGTATTAATGTTTAGGACATTAAAGTATCTATAACTCAAAATCATCGTCCAAATTTTTTTATTTTTTTTATGCTTGATAGGTTAGCCTTTGACCACTATCTCACCTGATGGTAAGTGATGATGTGGTCGAAGATGTTGTTCAGGCTAACCTAGAAGTACTGGCTCTCAAGGACAGCTGCCGGAACACACCGTTAGGTGCTTGGCGACAGATTTTCTACTTGAGGGTGGTAGCTAGCCAGGCGGGCATTCGCAATATGCCCTACCACCATGCTATAACGACTGCCATCCGAAGACGACAACCGGGACCGACGGCTTAACGTGCCCTCCGAAGCACGGAAACGCTCAGTAGTAATGTCACTAGCGGTCACCCATCCAACTCATGACCGCGCGCGACGTTGCTTAACTTTGCTGATCGGTTGAGAACAGCTAAGTAAACTTCGCTACGAGCGCTTCAAATTTTAAAATTTTAAAGTAAACTTGCAGCCATAGGCACATAACGATAAGTGTTTGCTTTGTTTTATTGACAAGAAACTATTTAAGTACCTACATTTATGTTTTTATTATACATTAATACTTAATTATGACTAGCGTTTACCTAAAATAATGAAGTTTATCGATGTTTATGCCAGTTTCATTTCTTTGTTTTGAATTCTGATTACTATAATTACTTGTTATAAATTCAAACAGTAAGACAGCGAGTGTATTTTTAAGATATGATTATGACCCACGATAAGCAGGATATGTGAACTTTTAGGTAGGTATACATTGTGCATATATGATAACATGTATATAGGTATATATGAACAGGTATACACGTACAATAGCTAGGTGGCTGATTTACTACAAAAATCACGGTAATCATTGTTTCCGATATAATTCACACATTTTTTTCAGCTTACCAAATATATAGGTGAATTTTAAGAAAATTGTACTAGAAATACAATGACAAAAATTTTCTACTGAGCAGGTATACATAATAATGGAAATGCTTCGAACGGATTTTAACAAATAAGTGATGATTTCAGAATTGTTCTCCTTTTGGAACACAGTATGTTTCTGATTTATACCCAACCTGTATACAACATTATAGCTACTACAATACTACAGCTACTACAGTAAAAGCATTTGGACTCATAGGGAGTCCAAATGCTCTAGCCCACTATCAGTTGGCAGCGTGCCCAGCATGCTGGCAGCATTGCCCCGTTGAATTGCAATGCTTATTCTTTGAGCCAAATAGGTGCCAGCATTTTGATCACGCGTCGCATTGACCAAGCGCTCTGATAAATTTTATGTATAATAAAATAATATATAATACCTTTATGACATTTCTGGAAGTTGCAACTAAGAGGAATTAAATGTTTCAAATTGAAAAATAAGTCTTTACATTACCTTCACAAAATTTCAGTGTTCTCAATTCCCTGCCTTATGGTTTTACTTTTTGCATTACTGAATACAACATAGTAATATTTTTAAGACATTTATGTGTGTGAACTGGAGTGCACCATGGTGTTTATACTGTATGTTTATACATATCCATTACAATTAGTAACATATATTTGGGGAACGTAAACACTTAGATACGAACAACTATGTACATAACGTCGAAGAAACAGGAACGTCTACCAATAACTACCTATCAGCACTGGAACTACCAGCTAGTTTATAATTCCATTAGTTAGTACTAAATTAAATAGTGCACGTCCAACTAGGTAATACAAACCTCGTGAGGTCATGCGAGGCTAAATCGTCAAAACTATCTACTTATACCTTTCTTGTCTGCTAAATTTCAGGAAGTAATCATTGACCTATATATACTAGACGCGACATCTCAAACGAGGATACCTAGTCCACCAGGGCAGCTGGGCACTCGTAGAGATTACACGGGCTTTACGTTCGAAAATTGTGTAATATCAAATTCAATTGGATACACAATTTTCGAACGTAAAGCCCGTGTAATCTCTACGAGTGCCCAGCTGCGTGTGGGGGAGAGTATGCCGGCCGTCATACCTGCACTGGTCGACTATCCTCGTTTGAGATGTCGCGTCTAGTATATATAGGTAAATGGAAGTAATATTAAATCCACCGTTCGAAATTATCAATTTCGAAAGCTATCGTCAACAACGGTCAATCCATCTATATTTTCTACTAAATAATGAAGTGTACTTTTTATTGGTAATTTATGCTAGTTATTAGATATTGATAAAATAGTTCGTCTTGCTAAGGTTATCGTTACTGTGAAAATAGGTACCATATTTTGCGCCGCTTAGATATGTTTTATTATTCTAAAACACAGAAATCTGTTTCAATTCTTTATATCAACATTTTAACGTAAGGAAGAATCGGCTGTGCTCAGTTATATTAGTCTGAATTGTTAGAGTAGGCTTCGGGCATATCCGATTTCCTTCATCAGGTAAGTTTACGCGTATAAACCACGAAAACGTCGCCGCAATTTGAGCATACAGAAGATTTTCTTTGAAGACAATTCGTAAGTCTTTTTGGTGCATAAGCTATAGGTTGACTCGATTGTAACAGAACTGCACCCTCGCTGATACTCGGGCTCTACACTAAGTGTCATTGGCTTACCATTATCATAATGACGCAACACTGGCACTGAGCGCTGTTGTTATTATATTTTTAAACTTCCAAATGCTGCTTCACTATTTTCATCCCATATAAGGAATCCTTTTTTAAAAGATCCCTCATAACTTCTGTTTCAGATGATAGCTTTTAAATGCCGTTTCAGTAGGTTTTGAAGCGCTCGTAGCGAAGTTTACTTAGCTGTTCTTAACCGATCAGCAAAGTTACGCAACGTCGCCTGCGGTCATGAGTTGAATGAGTGACCGCTAGTGACATTTCTACTGAACGCTTCCGTGCTTCGGAGGGCACTTTATGCTGTCGGTCCCGTTTGTTGTCTAAGGATGGCAGTCGTTATAGCATGGTGGTTGGGCATTTTGCGAATGCCCGCCTGCCTAGCTACCACCCTCAATTAGAAAATCTGTCGCTAAGCACCTAACGGTGTGTTCCGGCCGTCCTTGAGAGCCAGTACTTCTAGGTTTAGTCTGAACAACATCTTAGATCACATCATCACTTACTATCAGGTGAGATAGTGGTCAAAGGCTAACCTATCTGGAATAAAAAATAAAGTTGTTTTCAAAGTTGTAACTATGTTGTATTCAAATGTCCCGTTCATTGCCATTCATCGGAGAACCATCTCTAACATAAACTGCATGCTTCGTATAGTCTGTATGTCGATTTGAGTAAAAGTATCAAGTGTAAACGAGTAAAGCAAACAAAAGAGCCGCCTACCGCGCCGGTGTGGTGGCGGCGGCGGCGGCGGCAGTGGCGGCGCGACGAAAGCCGCACATTATACCCAAGGCCTAAGTATGCAAGGTGTATACTTAACAAATGTTCCACATACTGCTACCGACCAAGCTCATTTTCTAACATACATGATGCTTTTAGATACCACTGGTCAACTCAAATAATATGATACTAATATTGTTTAAGAACATAACATTTTTGTAACCATTGACTATAACTGTATTTATGATTGTAACAAGAGGTGCACCAAATCCAATATATAATAAGATACATACAATGTTAGTGTTCGGTAACAATATCAAATTACAAAAAACTAATTGCTTATAAGTTAACAAAATCATATTGCAAGATAAAATGACCCTTAAATGCAGATCACAAAATTACATAATAAGAAATATTTAGATAAGGTATAGCAATCTGGCGTTAATAACGCCATATAACAAAGGCACAAGAGTTTTCAGTCATTTTCCCTTCAGCCTTCTTATCGGCTGGTTGAGGCGTCGAGCCATGGCTCATGGCCTCTGCATAATCTCGTGGGGCTACTACCCCACGGTAGCTAGTCCAGAGTTTTCGAGGCATCCATTCTAAACGAAGCAACATTAGAAGGTTTTGACTATACAAGCGCACGATCGAGTTATACCTGAGGAGATATATTTACTATGAGTTAGAAATTTCGGCGGAACTATCACTTGATAGTGGATATATTTGTTAATTTTAAAATCTATTTTTATCACCGATATAGAATAGCAACTTGAATCTATTTTTATCACACAGCTAAATCAGCTATGTTTTTGAGATAAAGTTTTTTATTATAATTTATTAACATTTTAAATGCTTCCATTTTTGTATGAGGAAAACGATGATTTATCTTTATTAGAGATGTTGTTAATAATTGCTTGTATTGCTTGTCCTTGATAAAATTGACCATATATTAAGACGATTAGTTGCAGTTTTTTTCGTTTGTTATTTGTAGTTTTGTAATATGAACAAATATCAACGTATGTAATCTTTTATTGATAATAATTCAAGATAGGTTTTAATTCTGTGAACTCCACACTAAACAAATATTTTGAACACATTTGAAACTCATTCAAGCTCTAATCACATAGAGAAAATATTAATAGGAAAGTATGATGATATAAATGACAAGCTATGGGACAGCCAAAACGTTTTGAAAAGGCAATATTATGAAAAAATAGCTATGTTTGCATCTCGGCTAAAATCATAAAAAACTATATAAATAATATTAATTTATATAGTATTTTTATTTATATTTTTATTACGCTGTGTAAAATATATAAATAATGTATTTTATAGGTAATGATAATGAAGGTAGCATTCTGGGTTTTTTTCCTCCACCCAAGACATATCATATACTTAGATGATTATACTTGAATAATATAAATAATAACCTATAATGCATTTTCATATATAAACACTTGACAATCATTTAGCTTTTACTTCGAATCCGGCCTGCCAGAAAAACTGATGAATAAAATAAAACTGCCAGACGAAAGAATAATCATTCTTAATTTGTACACCAGAACAATTAAGAACCATATATATGCATAAAATAAATGATAATTGCAGTAAAAATCAATTTATGCAATTAAATTTATGTTTACGGTTAATTAAGTATGTTAATATAAAGCTACAGTTATATATTATTCATTGTGGCTTTGAATTAGGTACTGATTAATTATATCAAAGCAATTCCCTACAGGGGCTCCCAGTAATTGACAATCGGCCAAGATTCGTTGTCGACAGGTGACGATACGCTGAAAGGTATGTGTGCCCGTTACAAATTGCTTCCTTTGTAAATGACTGTATAGACTATAGAATATATTACAATACTTACTTTTTAAAACCTTACAGTCCTATGATGTATATTTGTCTATTGAATGCTGTGGGCCAACGCCAACACAATTTATTAAAATAAACCAATCTTACCTACCTAATATTATATATTACATATACATGCTAGCTTTTGTAATGAAATTTAGTTTTATCTCAAGGAAAGTATACGTTTTTTTTTTAATACACGCATATAACTTTAATAGGCAGTTGCATACAACGATATGCAAATAACGAAATTACCCATATCATATAATAAAAATATCACAATAGGTTTAAAGATAAATAAATCTTACCGCCTACAGTATTTCAAAGTATACCATAGAGCAATATCAATGGTAGGTAAGTTTCACGGTTTCTCTCGACAATCAGGAGACAGATTTATGTATCCTTTCCTCAGCCTACGCCTTACTCTTGCCTGATAGTTGCTGAATTCCATTTGTTGCAAAAAACATTATTTAGTTTTACCCTCAGCCACATCTATCTTCTTAATTATTTACTCTTTCAGCCACATCCGACAAAATAATGTAAACTTTACACTCGTGGTTATAGCGGAAATGGTTTGCTTTTTGTCTAAAGTACCTATTAAAATTTAAAATATGCTCTACCGTCGGAAAAGCTGTCTAAAATGTGAGAAAACTCATTTTAAATCTGTTCCCAGCGAGCCTCTAAGGTGCTATGAGTAGTGATACGATAGCAGCTAAAACTTATTGCGTTACCAAAGACTGCATTATTTTTCTTTGTTATGTTATATAACACTTCTGATCTATATATGGTGTATATATACATATTACAAGAAAATATTAGATAGGCAGGATACATATATGGTTTTAACTATGTAACTGTAGATTTCACAATAATAAGGTACCTAATTAAGTTAGAAGGGACCAGGAAATGTATACTGGGTAGGTATAGAGTGATGCCACCTACGAATAAATAGGATGCCGCGCTGTTTATTAATTTTATAATTAGCAATCGGGTATATTTTATCCATAGTTTTATTATTTCCTTCCTGCAAACTATTCATAAACAGATTTACATGAGGCCAGATTTTTAGGGCATATAAAAGACAATTTATCATATTTTAGTCTTATTGGTAAAATGCTAACAACCTCTAAGGGTTGACTTCTGCTAGTCCTAAGAAACATTTTGACATGATTTATTTTTTGTTTTAAAATAATTTTGTTTTTTTTATTATGATTATTATTTATTTTGTGTTTTAATACCTCCTCCGAGCTAAGAGCGCCCGCAGCGGCAACACTGGACCGCGCCGTGGTCCCTTTGAATAGAGTTTTAAATATTTACATCGAGAAAAGTAATTAAAAATATGAAATAATACATTACTTAAAACAAAATAAAAATCATCTCAAAATTTTTCTTAGGACTAGCAGAAGTCAACCCTAAGAAGTTGTTAGCATTTTACCAATAACCCTGTATACCAGTTTCCAGTTTTGAATAGTAAGTTCCCAGGAAAAAAACATGTTTATCTCAGTTATATACTTATTCATCTGTAGGTATTGGTTATGTAGTAAAGTTTATTTAGCCTGTCTAAAGTCAGTTAAAATAAATAGAATCGCTGTCAGTGTATGTACTTAGGTGCCTTTATGTGTGGGCGAAAACACCACGCGATGTCATCTTGGCTAAGTTACTGCCTAGAGTTAGTCACAGACGCAGATGTCTAGTATTTTACATTGGAGAAATGTTTTCATATTCTAATATCTTGTCGTAATGAACACGTTATATGAGCTGCTTACCCCTATATCTCTCCAACATGTGAAACATATCTGCGACAAGATCCTTAAATGGTAACTTAGTTACTGATGTTACGAGTAGATACAACATAACGGCGATTACAAATCAATATTTGCCATACTCGTATATTAATATTTAAACGAAACTAATTCAATTCTGTGTTATTTGAATCTATTTATTAAGAAAGACAGCTAGATTGTTTATTGGTCCTGTCAGTTACTTAAAGTTTATTGCTATAATGGTTTCATAAATTTTGATTGGAACGCGTATTGAATGAGAAAAGTATATCTTTGACTATCGTGACTAAATTACTATACGAGGTGAGAAAAGTCTTATGAGCCTATAATTTCACCGTCTACGTTTACACCATATTTCATTTCAGTATATGTTCCATTTTTTTCGATGTCGACTTTGGTGGTAAATGGCTAATTTACGAACATGGCAGTGGTAGATCTACAAATACGACAAATATCTCTTTTACAATATCATAATAAACTTGCGATAGTCTGAGGGCTAGAGTCCACGTAGCACTTCCCATACAAACGTAGTTTCGTCATATTTTAAATACTAATGCTTCAAACTCGGTGTTTTTTTTATATAGGCATTTATATCCCCGAGGCTAACATCTACGCTTTTTTCCGGATATTTCTGACAATACTTACTTAAATTTACAGAGAAATCGAAAAGTAAAAACACAGATACTAGGCTAGGCTAAGGTAAAGGAGGCATGCAAAATTTTACCGATTTTGAACCCTTGGTATTAAAAATATGGTAAAGCTACATTTGGACGGAAAGCGCTTCGAAGACACTAAACTTAAAACCGGCAAAGTCTATGTGTTGTCTATGAGTTCCAAGTTCACAACCAAATGCGGCAAGAACGTTTTTTTTTTACTAGTTTATGTATCTACAAGAGATTTAAATACCTTGAGACCAATAAATACAATTTTTAGTTGATGAATGTATTTAAAACCCAGTGATTTTATATATTAACTACCGAAACAATTTCTTATAATAAAATTCAGAATCTAAACTTAGACTTCAACTTAGATTGTATGATATAATACAAAAAGAAAGAAATAATAGAGATACGAATCTATATATTTGTTACGTTCTGTGACTTCCATTGTCTCAATATTTCACTTTTTACACTTTCGATTAGTTTCGATTTCTTATCATAATCATAGTACCTACTAAATAAGAACGTTTGGTTTTAAGGTCGGTATTGGGTATTGATGAGTAAATAAAAAAAACATCGAACCATCGACGGATGACACCCAAAACTGTTCAGTAGACATAAATCTAGCGCAAAGAAAATATACCACATAATTTATACAGCTTGTTTGGCTAGAACTTAGGTATAAGAAAAAGTTGTTCTATGTGAAACACGTAGAACAAATTAACACGCAATCCTCGTACGCGGCCAACGTCCTACATAATTGTGGTGTCCTATTAACATTCTTTCTATAAAAACCGGTATTTGGGAATATGTGCAGTCCAGCGCGTTTCTGGGTATGTCGCCAGAACTAGATAAAATCATAACTGTCCGTATAATTAATAACCCGACACCTAAAGAATACTTTCAGATAATTTTGATTAAATTACATTCTAGGAATAAATTCCTCTAGCAAAACTGTAGAAATAACTATCATGTTTAAACGCGCATAAATTTTCTACAACAATGTTATTGTGACCTTTGTTTCGTAGCCAAAGGATGAAAGAGATATATTTTAGTAATATATTTTAAGTACATAAATCATTGGATTACTTAGTAGACACCAATAAATATTCGGGTGTTAACGATTCACCAAATTGTTTTAAAACTAACACCGCTATAATTTAATACTGTTATTACATCTCTGATATAACATAAGAGACTGTTATAATAATAATTTCAAACAATAAACTTATCTGTAATATAAATGGCGTAGCATACGTTATTATCTATCTTTATTGAAAATTATATTTAATAGACAATTGGTTGGGATATTTATAAAATATACTTTTGAAGTAAATTTGTTTGCAGCGTCGTTGTAAGGACTACAATTTTCAATTCTCTCACATACTGGCATATAAAAGTGCCGAATCTAAAAGCGCATGCATAAACTATTGTGCTCATTCTAACGTTTTGTTATACTCATCATATGCAATTTGTAACCTGAATAAAATAGATCTGTATCTGTACCAACAAGTCGAATACAATGGGACATTTCATGATACGTTTACCGATAAATCGCGGCCTACGCGTTCGAAATGTTGCATGAATGCGCGTGTGATCCTAAAAAGTTTTTTCTACGAAGCTGACAGCTAGTGAAGTGGAATAGAGAGACATCCGACTCTTGCGAAGATCACATTTCATTCATGTCTTGTATTTGTGTGTGCAATTCGCAAGTGAACCATTCGATTCCAAACTCGGTTTAGTTACCGCTAATGTCATTGAACTCTGCAAATACTAATTACGTAAGTTTTGGAATTATTTTCAGAATAAATAAATTTTACTTATTGTTCCATCAGTTGTATTTTCTTTTGAAGATAGAATTGAATATCTCATGAAGCAGTTAACTACCCTAAGTAGATTATTATCCGAACATAATCTTTAATTAAAGACTTTGATATGTTGAATATCGCTTACATTTTGGATTCAAATTAAGTATTATTAATTTTAGTAATAACGCGATAAACTCCTGTTTGTTTTTGTATAGTGCAATGCCGCCAGTTTTAGAGAACAAATTTGACAAGCTGTCACTAGCAACAAACAAAGCTATACATGCATTATTCATATTTAAAGCACAATGAAAGTGTCATGGCAAAACTCCCCTTAACTGTGACTCATACATAAGTGCTTGAGCCAGAAAATGCGCGTCTCTTTTCAATTAGAATTCTAGCTTAACTACACAATAACTATTTTCTTGTCAAAGAAATACAAGGAGTAATAACAAATTCCACATTTTTCAAAGCTTTAGATTAAAAAACCCGGCCAAGTGCGAGTGGGACTCGCGCACGAAGGGTTCCGTACCATTATCTGTAACCTAATCTTGCAAGTTACAGACACTTTTCGCAGTGTCCGATTGAGCTGGGTAGGTACGGCGAAAACCTCTTTTATTGTATGGGAGCCCCATTAATTATTTATTTTATTTTAATTAATTATAAAATTAAAGAGAACATAAAACTAAATATTCTGCGAATAGTTAAAGCGTCTACCTGTCACCGTTATTAGTATCGAGCAAGAAACTGTAAAAAAAACAACTTTGTTGTATGGGAGCCCCGTTTCAATATTTATTTTATTTTATTTTTAGTATTTGTTGTTATAGCGGCAATAGAAATATATCATCTGTGAATATTTCAACTGCCTAGATATCACCGTTCTTGATATACAACCTGGTGACAGCCGCGACAGCGAAGTCTCAGTAATAGGGTCCCGTTTTTACCCTTTGGGTACGGAACCCTAAAAAGAAACTTAGGTGTATATATCACAGTTTGTTAATTTTGCACAATTATTTTTACGATTGAAAATTTTCGATGGTGGTGTAATTTAGAAAGATAGGAGTTCAATGTGTGAGGCGTAGGCGGTAGCATTGTGATAAAGTGGCACAAGGCATGATAAATGATAAGACCATCACCTGTCAGTCTTTTCGTTATCAACGATTTAAAAAATGACGTCAACGCGGTCAAAATACAGACGGATTTATTCCAATGGTCGCTGTCTGGAAGTTAATTGTTTTAATCTAGATGCTACGTATCTACGTATCGTATGTATGTACGTGTTCATGTATCATTAATCTGTGGCATTAACCATAGAAATCTTAGTAATGTTTGGACAATAATGTTATTCCATACAGGGTTATTGGTAAAATGCTAACAACCTCTTAGGGTTGACTTCTGCTAGTCCTAACAAACATTTTGAAATGTATTTTTTTGTATTGAATTTTTTTTTTATAATTTTCTTTAGTTTTTTTTTTTATTTGTTTTTGACTGAATAAGCACGAGGACCACCTGGTGTCAAAAGTCTCTTGTGCCTTTATTTCATAATTTTTATAACTTTGCTCGATGTAGATATTCAAAACTCTATTCAAAGGGACCACGGCAAGGTCTCAGCATGTAACTGGTAATCTATCCGGTAAATATAACGCGAGTCCCAGCCGGGTACCTATTTATTTAGATATAATGGAGAAAACTCGCGATGTTTCTTAGGACTAGCAGAAGTCAACCCTAAGAGGTTGTTAGCATTTTACCAATAACCCTGTATAGAATAACATTATTGTCCAAACATTAAACATAGATTTCTATGGTTAATGCCACTGTATTCCACGAAATCGAGAATAGCGCTCCAAGAGCATTTATATTGCAAAAAATAATACTAACTTTGGGATTTTTATATGGAGTAATATTTTTCCTGTGTGGTTTAATTTTGATATTTAGCATGTTTTCCTTTTGTTTAATTATATATAATTCCCCGTTTAAAATTCTTGGCGACAAAATATTATCTTAATACCTTCAAGGATAATACTTTACCTCAATAATATGTAACAATGGGGTTTCAACATTAAATATATGTAAGTAACGTAGATTCAATAAATAATAGGCAGTTAATTAGGTATTATTCATTTTTATTTTTTTATTTCGAATCTTTAAGCCTTTGACCACAATCTCACCTGATGGTACTAATGATGGTACTAAGTGATGATGTGGTCGTAGGTATTAACAGGCTTAATCTAGAAATACTGGCTCTCAAGGACAGCTGCCGGAACACACGGTAAGGTGCTTGGCGACAGATTTTCTACTTGACTACTCTACTTGTCGCTAGCCAGGCGGGCATTTGCAAAATGCCCTTCCATCATGCGGTGAAGCTCAAGCCCGCGGCGGGACCATGGAACTGCTGCGCGGCAGTCCATAGCCAATGCCACTGAGCCATCACTGCTTCAAAATATCACTTATTGTGATTGTGTCAAGATAAACTTTGTTTAATTTGATTGGCTTATACTATACTTATAATTTACGCTGTACGTTGTTTTAGTATTTCATTATATTATGAAATTTGCCAATTAAGTTCTATCTACGTAAAACGTATATTTTTTATCACGCAACAATAGAGTACTTAGATAACGGAGACTATTAATGCAAAGATTTATTGATTTGAACTAAGGTTCACTATCTACCCGACTCTGACGTAAAAAGCCGTCGCTATATCGTTAGTTTAGTGATAAGACAATATCCACTTATTCAATGGACTTTTATCAAAATATGGTTTTAAAATATATGTAATTCAAATCACTTCTCGGTACCTCTGAAAGCATATTATTACTTTCTGGTTCAATAAAGTTCTGTCCATACATCTTTATGACTGGGAAAATAATTTCGTGACATTATAAACTTATCACTCATGTTTAGGCAGATATGTTTGGTAAATATTTACAGCAAAAATCATCAAGATCATTAATAATGTACCGTAACATACAGACACGCGTTATGAATATAAATAATACAATCTTAATTTAATATATATATAAATGTTAAAAGCACAATACTAACGATTCATATAAAATTCATTATGGGTAGTATTTGTTTTAAACATGATAGGATTAATAATATTTTTCATTTATTACATGACTTTAATCATAAGATAAGCCGGTAGTTATTTAAATTATAAAAAGATGACAGAGATAAAGTCCCAAGGCATCAAAGTTCTTAAATCCGGTCTGCGGCGGGACAGATGTTATTTGTCGCCATCAACACAAGCAACAAATAGTACTTGTTCAAGAGACAATGGACAACAAAAACTAACAGTCAAGACTGACTGATTCCAACAGACTTCCAGGTTGTGCGACTTGTGAGTTATAGTTTAAGCCGTTTGTTTTGCTCCTGGGGAATTCGAAAATTGTCCCGATAGGCATCAGACAGAACAAGACAATACAGACGTGGATACATCTGTTCGAGGTATCGAAATCAATGATGAATCTTCGTTTAATTTTTTAGTTCTTATAATATGATATGCCAACTAGATTGATATGAATTTACATATTTATTAAAATAACTCAAGCATTCGACGCACGCTTTATAAAATAATTTAAAATTTATATTACAGAGAGTAATTTAACAACTTTAAACGGTTTATATCGCGTACATTTATCATAATTTTTGTCCCGACGTTTCAAACACTTTGCAGTGATCGTGGTCACGGGGTGACCGTTTAAAGTTGTTTAATTAATATATGTAATAATCGCGAAAATCTAAGACAACATTAAATAACAGAAGTTTACAAAAGTATATAATGAAATACAACAGCTTCGTACCATAAGAGCAAAACCTTTTTAACCAAAGTTCGTGAGCGTTCACGCAATACACGTCCAATGCAACTACACGCATATTTAGCCGTTCAACAATTGAGTGCGGATTCATAAAGGGCAATAATTCGAGCCGAGCTAACCGGCGCTACCGGTCTGCACAATAGTACCATATACAAAGCCCTCAGCGCGAGCTGACTGATGTATTGTCGTCGTTCCTTCGTTGAGAACTAGCTAGACACATTCCAGTTTCAAGTATTTAGATGCAAAAAGGTAAAATAACACTGTCTACTGAAACGGAATATCACAATTTTATGATGAAAATCAACAAATAGTAATAGACAGATATTGTAAGCCGAATGAAACAAACCTATTTATCGTAACACCAAAATAGTTGTATAATATAGGTGTAGTACATTGCATTTTATGCAGTAAAAAAATGAAGTTAAGTCATTTAGAACGTGCATTGATTCAAATCAAAGCTTATAATCTTTGATACAAACTTTTCCTCATGTTACTGAAATGCATTGTTTTGAGCCTAAAGAAACTGGTAATGTGACTGACTGAACTAAGTCAGTAGGACATTAAGATGCACGAGCAGCTACTGCTTAGGATTCATAGCTTTTTGAATACAGCTTCGAGCTGTACTGTCCCTTAAATTATCTATTAATCGCTTTACATCACATTTATCTACGCAGAACGTACTGCACTCTGTATGAAAGTTATTTACCTATATATAATTTTATTTTATAATATACCAAATGCCAGTGGTATAAATTAAGACGTTACGACCTTTCCAGCAAAGTAAATAACGCAAAAACACCTTTATACATCTTAATGTAGCTCGTAGGTGCAATAAATTTTATTACATAATTTATTCTCTTTGTGCTCATAATAGTGTATTACTAGATACATACTACCTAAGTGGAAAACTACATTTCTTTTACATATGTACAGGAAATAGCTGTGGCGAAAACTTTTTGGTTTCACTTTAAAACACTTTGCACACAAACGTATAATTTATTTTGGAATATACATATCGTAGATGTAGTTTAAAAGTAACCAATCAAATCTATTCATTGCAAAGTAATTTCGAAAAAAAAAAATGCACATATTATCTATGTAGTATTGAAAAAAATTGGCTATCGGATGTCAAATATTAAGCTTGCTATACATTGACATGTTATCTCCCTATAATGACTCGTAAGTACCTCCAATCATCAGGAACATTAGGTGTTTATAAACCTCTGCAATCGAGCGCAATAATGATGTGATAATGTTAAATTACCAGTACCAACAACAGAGAACATACTGTATATACTGTACGATCCGGCTGATACTGTACTGTATCATCCGGATCGTCCACTGCTGAACACAGCCTCCCCTATTAAGGGGATATTTGCCATAATCCCGACGCTTGGCATGCGGCTTGGGGATCGCAGCGTAGGATAGTAGTTCTTTAGAAGGCGCTGCTGCCCACCTTCCAGTATAATTATTCCCTTAGTCGCCTTTTACGACACCCACGGGATGATATGGGGAGGTGTAATTCTAACATGGCACCCCACGGGCCAAGAGAGAACATACATACAGTTAATATTCTACTGTATATGGCTTTTTTCAATTGAAAGAGATATTATTTAATGATAGAGATGCACATGAGTTCGAATCTCTGCTTTTTAATTATCGAAGCTAAGAAAGGTTTTTTTTAATTACTTAATCTCCGACGTAGACGCAGAAGACAAAGTATGTACAGATAGATACTATCAGTAAGTATAGCGCTATCAGAGTCTTAAATAAAATGCAGTAAGTAGCCATATTCATACGAAAATCGGTCAAGTACGAGACGGACTCGCGCGCGAAGTGTTCCTTATCATTATCTATACAAAAATAGACACTGTATTATAATAACCTTTTTTTGGTTTTCACGAAAGTTACGGGGCCCTTCGTGCGCAAGTCCGAATCGCAATTGGCCGATTTATAGTATTTGTTGTTCTAACGGCTACATAAATAGATACTTCATCTGTGAACATTTCAACTGTCTAGCTATCACTGCTCATGAGATTCGTCCTGGTAACATACAGGCAGACGGAAAGTGGAGTCTTAGTAATAGGGTCCTGTTTTACCCATTGGGTACGGAACCCTAAAAAATTAACATTACTTTCCAAATTACTATATGGCTCTAATGGATATCTAAATCTCCATTATCTAATGTTTGACTTAAACAAGACAGGAGATGAAGTCTAGGTCATACGTCATTATTAGACTAGAGGAATCAGGTCACCACCAAGATTAGGCACTATGTAAGTACAGTACCGACTTATCTGCAGTATACCTATTGATAACGCGATACTACGTGTACCGGGAAACGAAAGTTGTAAAGATTACACTGTTTAGACAAACGTGCTATGATGCTGTTCATTTTATGTCACTTTAAAGTCTTGCATAATATAACGCATTAAATTTCCTAGAAGTTTTAGTTGCTTATACGTGACAGTATTTTGTTGTAGGTGTTTTTGTTCATCCTTCCTATTCCTTCATCAATTATTAGTGTTTTCATCATTCTTCATCTGGTGATGTATTTTTGCAAAGAATCATCATCTTTTATAAGTCCATAACAACTCAAATCTCCAATGATGTCCACAAGCAATATGAGAGGTTAATATACTACGAGTAATATACCTTCGTAGCAGACATACAGAACATTCTCTACAGATTATACTGTATGTCAATGTATAGTGGAAGTTACAACTGGTTGATAGTGACTGATGAAGCAGAATAAATGAAACTTTAGTGCATTATATTATATCTCATTCTTATCTCATCTTATATTATCTCATATCAAATGTAATAAGTATGTTTTATCAAAACATCTAATCCACATCTCTCCAATTTGGATTTACCACTTATTAGATTGTAAGTATTGCTAATATCTGTAATCATGAATAAATTTCAGCTATCTGGGAACAAGTTTATCTCACGAGTCACCCCTGCCATATACATAATAAATCTGAAATACTGGCACCAACTAATAAAATACTGGGTCTTCTGAATAACTCTTGAGTACCTAGTTTTGTGATTGTAATTGAATTAAAGAAGCCTAAGTTAATGACCTCTTTGATAATAAAATATTTCTCCAGACAGTAGGTAGGTACGTTATCAACCTTTAATAGTCCTTGGGTGACAATCAATTGAATCGTAAACGTATATGGCGATACTAAATTTGCACAGGTGTAGTTGTCTTCACGTAATTGGTATATATCGACAGGGTTGGCACCAAAACTCCAGCTTTTACATAACATGCATTGCCAGAAGGGAATTATTCTTAACTTTGTCATCGAGTGATTTTGATACGGTTTTAGTGTTTTTTTATTGCCATACCTCAGGAAATCCGATGATATCAGACTGAAAGTAAAATAAAAGTATTTATGTCTTTCCCTGGGATACAGGCCTTTCCTATGGAGTATGTAACAATAAGTAATAGTACCAAACATTGCTTCTTAAAAAACAAGATACGCGCTATCCTTTAAATTGCCTATTTGTTATCTATTTTATGCCATCGAATAAAATATATAACAAATAGGCAATTTAAAGGATAGCGCGTATCTCGTTTTTTAAGAAGCAATGTTTAGTACTATTGCTTATTGTTACATACTATATTCATAGAATCTAAATTACCAATTGTAATTCTTTATGAAACAAATTATTAGTTAAGAACATTATAATATATTAACTTATTAGGAACCGGCTAGGACCCGCGTTATATTTATATAAGTTGATATGGATAAAACTCGCGATAGTTTCCATTGTAACATATAATAATAAAACAAGTACCTACATACTTACCTAATATATCAAAAAATTACTTTAAATCTAAAAAATGCCAAATATTCATTTTGGAAATTCTTGTTATCTTTAGAAATAGACATTAAAAATATACACACAGTTACATTGCTCAGGTAAATAAAATAATTACATTTACTTTGTGAAACAACCCTAATTTCAGGTGGCATATTGGCACGCGGCAACTTGATAATGAAAATTGACACTAACGTGCCGGTAATCACGTTGTTACTATTTGTACAGTGACAATACTCGTACCTAGTCTAAAACAGGGATCACTTATGTATTATATTATATCAATTAGTATTTATATTGATATTATCAGTGTTTGCCAGATTTCGCAAAAACGGTGCCTTTATATGACAAACAAAAGAGATAAATGATTATTCTACTTAACGACGAAAGTCCAACATGCTCGATATGAAAATGATTTAAAGCTTTTATACGAGTCGAATTTGAGCTTTTATTACCTTTTTTTATGCCTGATAGTTTAGCCTTTGAGCACTATCTCACCTGATTGTAAGTGATGATGTGATCGAAGATGTTGTCCAGGCTAACCTAGAATTACTGAATCTCAAGGATAGCTGCCGGAACACACCGTTAGGTGCTTAACGACACTTTCGTGCCATCCTAAGACAACAACGGGAGCGTTGACGGCTTTTAACGTGCCGCCGAAGCACGGAAACGCTTAGTCGTAAAAGACACAAGCGGTCACCCATCCAAATCATGACCGCAGCGTACTTTGCTTAACAGACCTTACCAACTAGAAATTCATCTAATTGTTATTGCAGAGTCATCATCAGATGTCTAAAACTTGGAACTTATACAAGTACAATAAAATAAGTCGTAGAGTTAAATGTCTTGCCATTACAAAAGAGACACTAAAACAAAAGATCCACGATTTAACGCCAGATAAAAGCAAGTCTTTGTTTCCTCCTTATAACTCTATTACAGTAAGTCCATAAACTCTCTAAATATAGATGAAATGGTTAGGCGCCATATGAAAGCAGACGAAGGGAACCAAAACAAATAAAACGTTAGGAGCCATGTCTGGCGCCTGTCTTATCGTGACACGTGGACCCTTTCGTCTCTGATTTCGTAGTTCCTCATTCCTAGAACACATTCCAACTCATTATTATGGAAAGGGCTCTGTTTTGTTCTCGTCCTAATGCTACTCGGCCACAGCGCATTACTAGTCTCCAAACTGGGCCATTCCCGTGTGTATAATCGGAAGCCTACTTTCGTAAGTAAAACCAAGTTCAAAATAAATATGCGCATATTTGCCGGGAAGTGTGTTTATTTGCGGTTTTAAATTGTAAATAATGTCAGGGTCTGTCAATCATTCTTGTTTTGTCGCGATTCCAATGAAGAAAGTTCGCCCATATAGGTCCAGCCTTGGCTATTCGATTCTCAACTGAATGTGACCACTTTTTATGGTATCCACCAGACGTTGTATGTTTTACTGACTTCAAATTAAATATCAACTTAATAATTCGAACATTAAAATACTTTGGACATATTAACGAGCTATAAATTGGCTATTTACATACTTAATTAGTTGTATGGTGCTAAACTTGTGTAGACAAATTACTTGCCAGTCAGTTGGCTCTGTTTAAAATGGCGCACTGTATTTACTCGTAACAACAAAGTTAAAAAAGTACCGGATAAATTGAAGCCTTTCGATATTATGATAACCAAAAGACGTACCATAGTATAGTAGGTACATAACCTATATAAATTAAAAAAATAGGGCTTTTCTAATCTTGTTATGTTACAATTTCTCAAACAAATAATAAGTGGGTACACCAGTGTATATGGTTTATTAGGTATGTGAGAGAAAGATAATACGTTAATGAACAAATTATTATGTAAGTCGCCGCAGATACAGATAGCAAGCCTGACTCAACGTACGTGTGAATTAAATAGAGAGAGACCTGCCGCACAGCGTGGTCGCATCATTTTACGTTACGGGATTTGAGCACTTGCTTTTTTTTATTTAGTGCTTATTAACGTGCGAAGTTTGAGAGTAATTATCTCCATTGAAGCTTGTGTATTTTGCTAGTGGTGCAATATATTTTAAACATAATTTATAGGTAATTTTAACTTATTATGTTTCAGTCACTACTTACCAAATATTTTACTGAATGTTAAGTAAAATCTTACATAAAATTCATAAGCTCAGTGTCAATATTAATCAACTTATTTACTTTCAACAAGTGTGAAATGACCGTGTGGACGTTTAGCAACCTTGACGCGCACACTTCGCTTTTTATAAACAATCCTAAACTAATTGATACAATATGATATGACTTGATGTGACAGTTGCCTAATGGTGTTTTTGACTGACGGCAAAAAACGGCCTCACATAACGCGATTATAGGTACATCTAGTTTAGTTACATTCGTTAAATCAAATTTTGTTTGTCCACAGGTCGTTTACAATGACAGTACTGGAATGGCGGAGACGAATTATGTATTCGTTTTCAATATCCAACTACAAACATAAATCGTAAATGCTACTGCGGATGACCAGTGGAAAAGAATCTTCGAGTCAACAGTGACTTCAAAGAGACTCAGATACGTAGTGTAGACTTATAATGGGTGACATTCGAGTGTGTAAAATGTTTTTAAAAATGGATGTGAGGTGTACATTATTCAAACTATTGCTCTTCCAAATGCTGGTAGCGTGGTGCGGGGCAAAGCATGTAACGATAAACCTGAAATCACCGAAAGTGGACTTGACAGATGTGGAGACAGATGTCCAGGATAGCATAAGAAGCCTATTACACACCGGTAAGCGATATTTTATTTTTTTATTGGCTAATTTCCAGAACTAAAATGAATACTAAACATTGATCTCTGAGACTTCCAACCAAATCTTTAACTCTTTTTAAATAAGGAAAGCATTCCCCAGATTTACTTGGAAGTCTTTCAGTAGGTACCTAACCTGGGTAAGGTAGCTTATTAATACTTAATAAAAATAACAAGAGCTTAGCCTTCAGATCAAAGATTGTGTTCAGAGAATGTTTGAAAATTGACAAGGGTTCGCCATAGCTAAATTTATATAAGCGTGGTTTAACTTCTTAAAAGATCGGTAATCGAATTGTTCTTTTTAGGTTGTCATAAATTTTGAAAAGATTCATAATTATGTTTCTGTCTCCTCGTCACAAATTCTGATTGACGAAGGAACTAAAAATAGTTTTAGTTTTTATTTTATAAGTTTGAATTCTTTTATATTCTTCTCACAGATTTGATTTACATTAATTGTTTCTACTGCCTGAAATTATTAGTTTTACTTAACTATGTAATTTGAAGTTGGTTGATTATCTTGGTTATTATTTTAATAACTATGTCAGTAACAAATAATTATTGCAACGCGTGCACTTAAGTACGGATAAAAAATAATGTCTCTAAGACTCTACTTCATATAGATTGTGCCACTCAAAGGTAGTCAGATACCTATAATAGTAAACAAGAGATTAATTTTATTATTAGCATACAACATCGTAACACAGCTTCATTTAATATGAATAACTTAAACATATTTCTTATACCTAATTTCTGAACTACCTACCACAAGTTCTGTCCATGTAATATGTTACAAAATAGGTACCTAAATTCTCAAAATATAGAACTACTGAATGTTGCATTAACCCATGCAAAATACTAGTTACCGTACACAACGGTATACCAATTTTTCTCATCTTATAAGCTCTTGTAACGTAATATACCAGGGACAATCCTCAGTTAACTTTGATTTCTACATTTATAAAAGTAGTTACCTACTATAGCCTGTTGAAAAAGTAGGCTGCCAACAAGTTGAGACATAGATAAACAGAACTAAATCAACTAATCGATGATATACCAATATCACTAAACAGAATTATATAACAGAAAGTGCAAATAAAATGGTATGTTCATTGCATCAACAAGTAAAACCGATTCGCAGACGTTCTGATCCCAGAAATAGCATCGGATAGTGTAGATTGAGCTGAACTGAACGCGTCAAAATGAACCATAAACTCAATGAAACCAATAACCGTAAACTGGCAATCTCTACCGGGATTTATGAAACAAACCTCCCTGTATCCAGCACAGTACCCACACAACACGGTCGACGAACTTGCCATCTAAATCTGTAACTGCCAATCTTACTCAAAATAAGTACTATGTAGGTACTCCCACAATTACCCGTGCCTACACACCGATTCAAGTCCACAAAAACCATCATGTAAATATTTGAAAAGCGTATCGTAAAAGCACTTAATTATAACCGAAATTTATCAGTTGAAAGAGTAAAGTATAACGATCTTGATTCTCTTATCTAGTTAACTCAATATTTGCTCAGCGAATCTTATCTTTGGTGGCGAAAAGGTGCGAATCTGTTGGCTCAAGTGACGTATGAAATGACGTTAAGTTTTCACTTGTCAGGTGAGGGTGCCAATCGTGAGCTGTGTTGCGATTACGCCGCGTAACATCTGGCCTCATATGTTGGCGATAATGACAGTGGCAGGGTTCTGATAGTACCTAACATTTAATTATAAGGCTAATAAAATTAGATTTCAAATAGTCCTCATATCTTGAAAACACTTTCAATAATAATGAGTCAGCGCCTTGCTTATTGAAGCCACAGAGATTCATTAGCAGTAGGTACACGTCAATTGCCTCAAATTTTACGGGTGTTAGGGTACGAAATTGGTAAATATTTTTTCTCTAAAATAATTTAATTTATACGTTTATAATGATCTATGCCATAATGATGTGATATTTTAATTCATTGAGGATATTTTAGCCGTATATCGTTTGTATTGAAACTTCACTAATTTTAGTAAACTTCTAATTATTATATTTTGACGAGCGCGTAGCATAGTTTGTTAGTTGATCTTAACTGATCAACTGAGTTAAGCAACGCCTGCTGCAGTCTTGACTTGGATGGGTATCCGCTGTGTGAGGCATTAGATGAGGCATGAGATGAGGCACAGACTACAGAGCGCTTCCGTGCTTCGGAGGGCACGTTAAGCCGTCGGTCCCGGTTGTTGTCTTAGGATGGCTGTTGTTATAGGATGGTGGTAGAGCATTTTGCGAATGCCCGCTTGGCTAGCTACCACCCTCAAGTAAAAATTATGTCGGCAAGCACCTAACGGTGTGTTCCGACAGCTGCCCTTGCTAGCCAGTAATTCAAGGTTAGCCTGAACAACATCTTAAAAAACTAGTTGTCAAGTTAATCATAATCCATATCTTATTTGATCAAAAACATATTTCTCATACATATTTTCACTCCTAAAAAGAGATGACTTTTGTATCGCCTTTTTGATATTTAATAACACAAAAATGCTTCAATCAGAACAAAGAAACGCCTAAATTATCCATGACGATGTAGTTGGTGCCTAGCTTCATTAATTTTGGATTTGGGACATACACCACATTTCCAGCAGACAGTGTCAAATAGAACATAATTTTATCAAATCCAGCAGTGAGTAAATAATAAACGAAATAAACAATGTTGTTTTTATCTATTAATTAAATGTAACGCAGATTTCCGCAAAGTAACGCTCGAATCAAATGTAATATTTGTATTAACAATAAAATAAATATTAGGACGTGGAGGAAAACATACAGATCTGCCAGTTCTACCATTCCGATACAATGGAGTAACGGTTAGAATACAAAATAATAACCGGCGTTTCAATAGAATGAAATCAACATGTAACTCAGTATATCGCAGTATAAAATCCACGTCCTGTTTGAATCAGAAGACCCTTTAAGGTACAACAAACTGAAAGAAATACGACATGCGTATATTTGTCACAGTGTAAATAATTAAGAATCATATTTTAGTTTTCACAGGAAACTTGCAAAGACGTTTGTTGGTGTTACATCACACATAATACTTTAGTTTACTTACTCTGATTATGTACAATCAAAGATGATGTAACTCACTTTTATCGCTCTCTCTCTAAAATTAGTTTTCACAGCGCGAATAATTTCTTGTGGGAATGTAACTTTTTCATGTTTTTCCCTAGAGCAATATACGTATTATACAGATTATTATATAGATATTACAAAGGAGAGTACGAACTAGGAAGCATCACAAGTCACTGTGGTGCCACTTTTACTAAATGAGAAGCTTTCCGCACAACTACGTATTACAGTAATGTGTTAGATTTTGGTGATTATGAAGAAACACGAGAATTTTCAATTGCGTTTTTTTACTGTCGCTATATAAACAAAACTGGCGTTTGAAAGTTGGGGAACGATTGTCATAAACAACTTTAACTGATTGAATCACAGATCGTACTCGTACCTATCACAGTAGTAATAGTTATCGATGATGATGTGTTTTGCAAGCATTTTGTACCTGATATTGAATCTATCCGTCCCCAGCATCACTCCAAAAAAAACTTCGTAATGTCGTCGCCGGAAAAAGTTACGAGTAACACATCTAACCTTAGCCCATATCGGGGGGATTCCTTTGAACTATTTATTTTACTCCTGATAGATTATGATAGTATTGTTTGATGATAATATTGTCAAACTATACTTCTTGAAAATAGTGGCAGAGAAGACTATCAAGACTGACCATTGTTGAAAGCAACCACTATTACGACACAAATAGAAGATATCCAAACTACCTAGGCCACAGATGATAAAGATATGACGAAGCCAATTATGTAGGTACTGCAGGCCCATTAAAGAGGTCACAAGTTCGACAACATAAAAATTACTAGGTATAACAGACTGGTTCCCAACCGGCATCGGAACGTGATGAATAATTAATTTTATTAGATTTAGTAGCAATTGTATCCACAGGGGTTTCGTGTTTATGATATGGACAAGTGTTTATACACATGTTACTTGAATTGCTAAGTTCTAACACAAGCTACTCCACAGAAACCTTGGTGGAGCGGCGTCCTACAGCGTAAACCAATGCTGGTAATTTCCTTCGAAATTAAATTAGCTACTTTGTGAGCGCCGGAACAGCATGTGGCTTGGCGATGATGGATGATTGTTTTGTGTGTTGTCTAGTAGTTAGTGGTATCCTCCCACACAGTGCCGGCGACGGTGTAGCGCGTGACGTGAGGAGAGGTCGGCGTCCGTCGCCGCGGGCCTGGGCACCCTGCTCCAAGTAATGCGAAGTAATTGCCGCTGAGCCCCTGGCACCTGAATCGTACATGCGTTTTCGTCCCACGCGAGCCTTCACAAAAAATAGATTATACCTCACAAAACTGCTATGGACATAAACCAATGTAATCGACGTTTAATAACGTTTTATGCAGCCATCAAATAACTATTTTCAAGTCATTGTAGCATCTAATTCATGTCAAGTAAAGCTGGTTTAGTTCCTGTGTGAAGGTTTCTAATTCAATCACATGAATGTTTTGGATTCTTTGAGAGAAATATCATCTTCAGAGCGGTCATTATCGCCTGTTATAGAAGTTCCAGAAGAATTTTAATCGTTTCTAGCCAGCGAAGGCTGAGACAATCGCAGTTTTTACCTTAATTAAATTCATTTATGTGTGAGTAAGTTAATACTTATATGGAGTGATAAAAAACATGTGGTGCAAGTGGAAACTACGACGACATTCAGGGTTGCCATTCTTTTATTAATATTGTAACAAATGTTTATCAAGAATCACGTGAAAATAAATATATTTACTACTTGCCTCAGTCAATGAATTTCTTTACTATCTAAATTTGTTTCCTTTGATCTAACAATGCTCCAAATATGGTGTTCATAAGTAATCTCGCTGGTAGGTTACTCAACTTTCATAAAAACCTATATATTTGCTCGGCTTGGCTTTATCTCTGTGTTTTAATGTAGTTAAAATTATAAATACCTAATTAAACTTATACGATTATGTATTGTTTGTCGAAATAGTTTTGATAAGGTAGACGATATTGTTTGTATTATAGTGCTACGAGACTAGTCATCATCAACAAGGGAAGTTTTGAATTCTGTGATACTGAATCTGCAATATAATGATCCACAAGAAAGGCCACAGTTTTGCAAAAAAATGGAATTATCGAATTTGGTACTAACTTAAAGATATAAACTAATCTAACATCTCAATTAATAGAAACTAACCATTTTAAAAAACGCCTGCACTGATTTCAATTAACAAATATTTTTTAAGTGCGTGAAACAACAAACTGAAATTTCAACTCTATTTTAATTAAGGTTGAAATTTCGGAACTGGAAAACAGATTGTGTCGTTATTTTTTTGTTCATTCAAGAACACATAGCATTCTTACAGGGACGGTAATCGAACGACATTTTCAACGCTTGTCTATGAATTGGATTCAAATTGATATCGTATTAAGGTAACATAGAGAAATGTAAAGGGATAGCTAGCCCTGAACCTGTGTGGACTTACCAGTGAGCAAGCGAGTGTCGAGTAACTAGCGCCGTCCGCTCGGCCGCTTACTCCGCAGTCCACTCGCTGATTTCATATGAAATTGTTCATATGATGAGGTGATAAGCTAGGAATTATGAGTGTCTATAAAAATAGGATATATTACTAAGAATTATGGCCGTGCTATAATACAAACGTATCACATCACAATAGCTGCTGCCTGCTAACTCAATCAAATTCCTGAAAGTACTTTACATTTGTCGAGAGTTATTTAGGTATAGTAAGTACCTACACTAAACCTTAATGTAATCGTAATTCAAATATTAGTCACAGGTACTGACTATTCGAACTAGGACTTGCTTGCTTTGGACTTGCTGGTATAGCGTTCCTTGGTAGCTTCCAGGTAACGCTATATACTTATTAAAACAGTATCAAAAGCTATTATTTTCTCGTGATCTAGAGAACAAAACAAAGGTTACAATATACATACAAAGGTTACAATAGTGCTTTAGTAAAAATATATTTATTCCAGTTTTTTTCAATAGGAAAATGTTTTTTTTTCTGTAGAACGAATCCTGTTGAATACTAGTTTCTTATTCACTAGTTTATTTACTTGTATGAAGGTTTTTTGCCAGTTGGTAGTCACTACAATTATTTCTACAAACGGGATATTTACCATGTTTTTGATTACTTTTGAATGATAAGAGAAGCGATCTAAATAACGAAGTATCGAAACTTCAATAGGGAGATAGGTTTCAACTGTCGAGAACATGGAATCCAGTGGTTAACCCATGCAAGATCCGAAGAAGAGTAACAAATAGTTCACGACCTGATATAGTTAGTTTTGCATGTCGAAATTTAAATATTGGTGTGATTGACAGTGACAATATTACCATTGCCTTGCCGAAAAAACGTACAAGAAAGAGGGTAGACTGGTTCGTCTGCTCTTAGTGCCTACCATCCACTCGCATAGACTTCAGTTTACACGTGATCATGGCGCTTGCAACAGTGTCGAAATATCAAGAGCTCAAAAGTAATCAAAAACGGGCGATGGCACTGCAAATATAATGGACAGGCGAGACGTTTACTGTCTGTCTTGTTATGTCTCTCTCGTCACTTCATAGCATAAACATATGAAATGATAATGTATTCCACAATCACAGTTTTAAAGTAATGGTTTACATCAATAATGGTGGTGAATATATTTGAGTATTTGCGTCAGCTGATTAGAAAGTTATATCAGTAGCCAGTACGACAAGAGGAAGCTGTTGTTACCAACTGAGCTGTAGGTAGAGGTATTTGATTTGAACGGATATTTATTTATTCTTATCTTATTTTTGTAACGAATTTTTCGTTCTCGGCCCGTCCTAATAGATGACCAAATGCCTTGACGTATAATAAGGTTTAGTAGGTAACAGGTACAGGTGGAATAAAAACAAAGTAATAACAAATTAATTTTGTATAGAAATAAAGACAACAAACACATTAGGACGCTTGTGTATACCTCGAGGCGTCTAAACAACTACGTTAAAAAATATCTTCCCAACCAAACACATGCATGCAAAAACTTCAGGCACAACACAGCGATAACCCTTTAAACTTAGCTCTAAGAATACGCCTCCAAATAAATTAATAAGAACAAGGCTTGGAACGTCACGTACGCAGCATAATTTATTAGAAGATTGGTGGTGTATAATTAGAGCGATAATGAAGGTGCCATAACCATACGTAAAACAATAAGTGGCTGGCGCCGTCGCCGCCGCGCCACCATCGCCATGGTGCATGGCGGTTAGCGGCCGAGTGGCGCCGGCGCCGGTATCTACAGATTAGGGCACCCCGGGTTGCGACATTGACCCTTACTTCCCCTAAACTTGATAGCTAATCAATCATTGATTCATTAGTAATCAGCAATTCTATCAAGCCGTACGGCTAGTTGCGAATAAGTATTGGTACCTGACTGAATCATACCTAGCCAATGACCTCGAGAGAAATGCCTGATGCTATACACCCTTCTTCAGTAATGGTATATATAGAGCCATAGGTATGGCTCTATAAAGGCTCCCCAATGAAACCTCTCTTGAAAAACTGATGCTGTTTTATGAGTTTATTAGGTTTCCTTCTCTATAGAAAAGTCGTCTTCGTGCCCCAATACGATATAACCTTGTATTTTATCGGGCTGTGGCACGATTAATTATACCTTCTCTAACTTTCTCTTCTCTCTTTTGAAGCGCTCGTAGCGAAGTTCACTTAGCTGTTCTCAACCGATCAGCAAAGTTAAGCAACGTCGCGCGCGGTCAGGAGTTGGATGGGTGACCGCTAGTGGCATTACTACTGAGCGTTTCCGTGCTTCGGAGGGCACGTTAAACCGCCCGTTGTCGTCTTAAGGTGGCAGTCGTTATAGCATGGTGGTAGGGCATTTTGCGAATGCCCACCTGGCTAGCTACCACCCTCAAGTAGAAAGTCTGTCGCCAAGCACCTAACGGTGTGTTCCGGCAGCTGTCCTTGAGAGCCAACACTTCTAGGTTAGCCTGAATAACATCTTCGACCACATCATCACTTACCATCAGGTGAGATAGTGGTCAAAGGCTAATCTATCAGGAAAAAAAAATAAAAAATTCATATATAGATATATAGAATATAGATAGCATGATATATAGAATCCAATTAAATTAGTTTTCTCATGACAATAGTATCATAAAGAAAGGATCGAAATAGGGGAGTCAGGGCCAGCAGTCTCGACATAGATAGCGATACGATCGTAAAGTAACGATCGCTATTAGATAACGAAAAAAATCGGTTGCAGTTACGACGTTAACGACAAATGCTAGTCTCTACAGCCGAGATACCGAGCAAAATCGTTAACTAACATTGCTTATCGGTATCGCTATGCTAACGAAAACCTTATTCATAGATCGGTGCTTTCGTTACCAATATATTGCCCTTAAAAAAAACTCCTTGTAGTAAAGAGAAAATTAGTAGACACATATGTATGGAAATGATAGTTTTTATTTGATAATTTAATAATGTGTGTATATAAACAATGTTAAATATATCTTGTTAACCCATTTTCTATTGAGACTTTTATGTAAGACATACCGTTTTTATGATATAAGCCAAGTTGTACAAAATCAAAGGACATAAAAACATGTGTCCTTGCAATACCATATCATATTGACATAAGCTTGTCAATGCCAAAATGCCAATTGTCAACGTTTATCCGTCATAAATATTGCGCACAACAATACAATCTCGAGCTAGTTTTTTTTGTTCTTAACGTGACGTGAAAGCCGTTTTAATGTCGGGGGATAGTGTTGGAGACGCAGCCGCCGCAGGCCCTTCGCGTGCGAGCATCGTCAGGTAAGAACAACCTAAAAAACCTGTTTTTTTAATATGAGTTTGCCGTTCTATACTGAATCAATGGCATCGTCCCAAGTAATATTTACAATGTTTCAGACGTAAACGTACGCCACGCGTCACTAGTGGTCAAATTGACGCCCTTCTGGCGCATTTGGAAGCCCGCCCATTTTTGTTTACTAGGAAGTTTACCGGCCTTCAGGGTCGGGAAAATTTTGATTCGGGCTGGAAGGAAGTTGCCCAAGACCTAAACAAACTACCGAATGCGTCGGTCAAGACTCCTGAGCAGTGGATGACGGTAAAGTTTCTTTTAAAGTATTTTCCAGATTTATCATCTCATGGCATACCTAAGCACTTTGATCTGTGTAAATTAATTTTAAGTACAGTCATGCATTTTTTATCTAAATTGTAGGTTTGGCGTGACTTGAAAAGTCGGGCTTGCTCGAAAGCAGCCAAATTATCCAGAGAAAGGGTGCAGACTGGCAACCGAACAATCACCACTGCTCCTCTGAATGAGGTAGAGCGGAGAATTATTTCCATTACTGGCGTAGACTATACGTTTGGCACTGACTGCCCAGACTCTATGCCTGAGGAAAATGTGAGTTTGTGAACTGATTTACTAATTATAATTAACTTGTTATACTGCATCAACTTGGGTGTTAAATTAAGAATAACATCAGAAATAATTAGTTATTATTATTTACAGATATTGCAACATGAACCAGATGGCGGGGTAATTTACCAAGTCCTAAGCTTACCTCAATCTGAATGTAAGTTTTAAAAAGATGTATTGTAAAGTCTTTTGTAAATTTTAATGTAAGTATTCATTTGATTGACAAATAATTGTAATTTCAGGCAATGAATTAGAGTTAATTGGGACAGAGGCGACACAACAACTACGTAAGTTCATTTTTGTTATTTTCATGTTACTTACCTACTACCTCTACTTATGATTACGTTTCTGTTTACCTATTTCATATAAGTTATCTTGAAGATATTGCTCCTCAGGGTAACACCCCCCAATAATAATATTAACAATGTTTATTTATTTCTGTAACAGTTGTGCAGTATATATATTAAA
The DNA here is from genome assembly GCA_963890685.1 of Plagodis pulveraria. Classification (NCBI taxonomy): domain Eukaryota; kingdom Metazoa; phylum Arthropoda; class Insecta; order Lepidoptera; family Geometridae; genus Plagodis; species Plagodis pulveraria. Next base: position 14,120,597 of record OY982961.1, read on the forward strand.
TTAAAGTGGTGGGCTATATCATTCAACCTCACAAACGAGTTTTTTTAACAATTTGGATCTCAATTATAATTATAATCCTGTTACAATTTTTATAATTTTGTGATATCTAGTAGCTGTAGAACTCTTTGTTAACAAGTTAGTCCGAGAAGTGCTGCCATTATACCTATTTCTACAAACAAGCAGCAATGTTTGCATTACTGTGTACTGTTTGAAGGGTATTGGTGTCAGTGAAATTACAGGTTAGTTATAAAGCTGTCATGTATCATGTACACTTACAACTCTATAGGGTGATGAGCTCACTGCATCTGATCTCATATGCATTGGTTACCATTTTACACCAGAAGAGCTTTGTGGTTATTCTGTCACAAATAAACAATGCTTTGTATACAATAAAAAGTGGTCTCATGATAATCAGCGTAGGTATTTCTTTAATTTATTTCTAATCCTATTCATTATTCCTTAATTATTACAGCAGTAAGTGACACCACAGCAGCAGTTGTTGCTTCACCACTGCCATCAGATATGGCAGAACAGGTGCCTGTAGAAGTGACGTTGCAGGCACAAGCACCACAAATAAGTAAGTTGTAGTTAATATTTTTATTATAACTATTCACATATTTCTTTGATTGGTGATAGGCCTTAGGCCGTAATCACACCTTACGTAAGTGATGAAGAAGGTCAGAGATGGTAAACAAACTTAACCTAGAATGGAAACTGTCTCAAGGACAGCTGAACATGCCCTATGAAGCATGGTAGCTCTCAGTTGTAAATTGCCACTAGCAGTCACCCATCTAAGTAATGACTAAGCTTAAGCTGGGTATTATGGGCAGGATCATTTGGATATGAAATAGGTATATAATGTGTAAGTATTTAGTTTTGTTTATTAAGTATATGTATATTATAATATATTAGATTATTTTATTTGTATTATTGTGATGGAACAAGTTCGAGGACCACCTGATGTTAAGCGGACTAACCTCTGCCTAGAACAGATGCATTTCATCACAAGTGACGAATGGCACTGCGCCCGTCACCTTTAGACATAGTTGTTAGGTCTCATGTGCCTGTAATTTCACTGGCTCTCAAGGACTGCTGCCGGAATACACCATTAGGTGCTTGGCCACAGATTTTCTACTTGAGGGTGGTAGCTAGCTAGGTGGGCAATCGCAATATGCCTTCCACCATGCGGTGAAGCTGCAGCCGGCGGTGGGGATCGAATTAAGGACCTGCGGCACGGTAGTCCATAGCTATTACCGCTCAGTCATCATTGCTTCAAAAATGTGCTTAAGTTAAAATTGTATAAGTATGTTACTAAGTCTATTAGTTATTATCGTTATGAACATAAAATTTCCCATATATTGTCTATGTCTACCTGCACCCCCATCACTATTAGTATTACAGATCACCGCCATCCACAGATTGTCTGAAAGAGATTGCTTTTAATAATTAGGCCTCCTATTGTAACACTATCTTTGTAATTTTTTACTATTGTTTCTTGTGTGGTGTAACAATTTAGTATGATGTATCCACTTATTTCAGCAGTGAATACCAGCAGAGCAGCAGCTGACATTGTACCACCGCCAATGTTGCATCAAGAGAGGTCTAGGAGAAACCGAAGTAAGCTGAAATTTTAATTACTACTAATGTACCAAAAGCTTCTTTGGTGGCTTAGTGTAAGTGGCACTTTGTAATCTCAGGTTTCCATATCAGTAAAATATTTCACACTTTCAACACAATTTCACACTGAGATCCACAAAACACATGTCATGAGTTGATGCCATTTACAGCAAACCTCCCCACAATGGGGGAGAACCAAACTGTCTGAAGATGGTATAGAGAGCCCTGTTGTGCGTGCCTAATGTTCAGCAATATAACTCATAAATCGGCATAATCATTCCCATAGCTGTCTCTTACAATAATTTAATGGGGAGGATATGGCACAGTTATAAGGGACATTCAGTTTTATGAGGTGGTCATATGTAATTTCTTTATTCTGTTGACCAGCTTAGCACTAAAACAATTGACATAAATAATGATGAAATTATATTATGATTAAAATAATTATTTAATATTTATTTTTTTGTACTTTTCAGATCTGAATCCTCGCCGCAGTATTGCTGAACAGCATTTTTCAGCTCGGCAAGATTTTCTTACAGTAGCAGAATCTAATGCAGAGTCGATGAGGGTATGTTCTATTTATGTACTTTATTCTGTAGATTTACCAGCATGCTATAGAAAATAAGCAAATATGTTTTGATACATCTTTTTCATTACAGATGCTGGCAGCTGCAACACAAATACAAGCAGAGGCTGCCAAAATGCAGGCTGAAGCAGCCAAAGTTCAGGCTGAAGCATCATTAGTGTTAGCACAGGCTGCTAATAAAATAGCAGATGCTATTGCTTTAGCTTTAAATAAAAATAATATTTAATCTGTTTGGTATTTTATTTAAATCACTGTAATAATGAACATAAATGAGTAGAACTATGTTAAATAATGTAATTTGTGTTTTGTCCTTGCACAAACTTACAGTTACACTTTGATTGCTTCATAATAATTCACGAATAATAATTATTAATAATTCTTGAACGAATGCGCTCTGCAACAGCTCGACCCGTAAGCCCTGTAATCAAAACATTTTGATAAGTTGAGTGTTTATCACATATTTTGTATAAAATATACATAAACAACATAATTGCCTACCTGTATCTATGTTATCTTCATCTCTATTTTCAATAATTTCCGTTGGCATAGGAGACAGAGCTTCATTTAATTTATTATACGCATATTGTGTAGCACTGCACATGCATTCACAATTAAACCAGCAGTGTATGGCTCGTACATTAGCTGGCGTTGGCTGGACAGGCATCTGAACACACTTTTCAGTACCCCAAATGTTCGTTCAACAACATTTCTTGCTGAACATTGTGCATCAGTATATCTGCGCTCAGGACTCCCATGTGGCTGATTTTTTATTGGGGTCATCAACCATGGCTCTAGAGGATATCCATCATCACCTAGAAAAACCAGCACAATAAATCATCACTGCTCTTATAAGCATCTACCTGCAGACAGCCATTGATTGATACTTACCAAGTAACCAGGAATGGCGGTCTCCATTATCAAAGTGTTGCTTCATGGAGGAACGCACAGGGGAGTTAGCCCATATGTGAGCATCATGCCTAGCTCCTGGCCATCGGGCATTGATATTTAAAATCAATAAATCTGGGTCACACACCTGTACCAACAGCTCAATTAGTATGTAAGTAGGCAACAATATTATTATTGCTATGAAACTAATTAGTGAATTATTACTTACAGCTTGTACATTCAATGAATGGCCCTCATGGTGACCACTTACATAGGCTTCTTCATGCACCCTTGGTGCCAAAATCTTTATGTGAGTGCAGTCAATGGCTCCAATGGCACCGGGAAAAGGCTGTGGAGCATTCATGAATTTTTGTTTGGCTGTTTGCCGCTCTTCCTGTGTCATCGGAAATTTTACATATTTCCTTAAGATATGGCTGTTAATTGCTAAAGATACTTGGCGGATTACTCTACTGACAGATTTCTGACTCATGCTGCTACCCCATTGCTTGCCAATAGGTAGCTGATAGCAGCCAGATGCGTAAAACCGGAGTGCAGTAAATATCTAGAAAAAAATAAACACATAGTTTTAGCAGTGGACTAGACATAACTTGGCAAATAGCATACATAGTGAATATATATACAGATACACTTACTTGGGATTCGATAGAAAGTCCGTAAGGTCGTTGTCTTTTCAGAGTCGTTCGTAGTTCATCTACGAGTTCACAAAACATCTCTTTAGTAACTCTAGAGAGCCTTAGAAATTCATCATCATCTAAAAGAAGCGGATTTTGGTTATCACGCCGGTTCTTCCCAAATTGCCGTCTCTGCACAATTTTAAGCCTGTGTTCAAGCTCTAACAAGTTGTAAGCTAAATATGCTTCCGCCATTACTAGACTTAAACCTTTCCCTTGAACATTAAATACTTTATAACTATTAAACTAAAACACCCTTGAGTTGTTGATATCACTTTTAGCTAACGATCGATCCAAAACACAAACTTATCGAGCTGTCAAAAATGGTCGCAAAGATATTCGTTAGCATTACGAAAAATCGTAAAGCTTGCGAATAAAATCGCTAAGATACCGATTACAGTCGATAGTTATGACAGTAGAGACTACCAAAAGTCGATAATAACGGATCGATATGAATTAACGACAAAAATCGGTGAGTTAACGATCGCTATCGATGTCGAGACTGCTGGCCCTGGCCCAGAAGGGTCGAGCATTTTGCGATTTTATGGGTATTTCCTCCCGTGAACTGCCCCGGCTATGGAACATTCTACCGAGGATTTCTTCAAGGGTTAATAGGTAAATGCTCGGTCAAACTCATATGATGCTTATGGTGTTGCAAGCGTTAATAGGTTGCAGTTACCATTTACCATCATGTGGCCGCAAGCTTGCTTGGCCACATTTGTGTAATTAAAATAAATGAAATTTAATTAAAACCAAGAGTTTTTATTAGATAACCTGAGCAGGAACGCACGAGCAGCACTCCGAATATTGCATATAATTTTATTTTAATTCTTTGAAGCAAACGTACTGCCGTGCCGCAGTAACCTGGTTAGATCCCCACCGCCGGCTTCAGCTTCACCGCATGGTGGAAGGGTATTTTGCGATTGCTCGCCTGGCTAGCTACCACCCTCAAGTAGAAAATCTGTCGCCAAGTCCTTGAGAGCTAGTGAAATTAAAGACACCTGTTACGATGGGACTGGCATGCAATTTTGTAAAAAGTCCCTAAATAAATAAGATTAAAACAAAAAAAAAAAGACACCTGTGACTTATCAACTATGTATGTCTCAAAGTGACGGGAGCAGTGCAATTCGTGACTTGTGATCAAATGCATCTGTTATAGGGAGAGGTTAGTCCGCTTAACATCAGGTGGGCCTCAAGCTTGATCCGTCACAATAACATAAAAAAAAATTGCGACGGTAACCGTTTTCCGTCAGGCGGGCCGTTTGCTTGATTGTCAAGTGAGGAGTCATACTGTGTGTCAGAATCTGGAAAAAACACCGTACAGATAAATGTTAAGAATTGGGCCTCTGAAGTCAGTGTGACGAGTATCGTATTGCAGATAATATGGTCCGATGGTTTGCACTATCAGCAGCGGCGTGCACGTATGACAGTTTTATTTATTTACTGCCATCAGCGTTTAGCGCCGATGGACAGCATTTTGTTTATTTGGCTTCCGTAGTTCCTGGAAAGCGCCGTCACATTCTGTAAGTATGTAATTGCCTAGCAGCAATTTTCTGCAAACAGGCTATTGTTATTTTCTCATAATGATGTTATTCTACTTTTCTAAGTTACTGAAGTAATTATTCAGTTTAAAAAAATATCCCATATATTCCAAAAACAATGATGAATGGTTCGTCTATAAGCGTGAGCAAAGTAGGTTCTTTCTTTTAGAGTTTTATGTAGAGGGTGGAAAGGAGTTTGATTCATGAACATGAATATTGTTCCTTCTTTTCGGTCAACCGAAATTAATGCAAAAACAAATTACGAATTTATGATAGGTATATTCAACGTTGAAATATAAAGTGTTTTTTTACCTAAAAATGGAACCGATTTCAACACTCAAAAGTGTGAAATAACTTGTCGAAGTCAGTACCATGCACACAATATTGTGATAAAAGATACTTTAGAACTCATGGTAGGTACCGACTTCAACAAGTTATAACACTTGAGTGTTGCAGTCGGTTCCATTTTTAGGTAACAAATTTTTAACGTTGAAGGTATGATTTTATTGCCTTTTTTACGCAATTTAATAAAAGTAGGTAGGTATCTACATTTTGTGAGTGCGTTTTTAACCAAGTTCAATGTTGCTAGGAATAAAAAAGAGATAATTATAATTTCGAACTAAAATATGAGTATTTAGAAGAAGATAAATGCGTCTTTTATTATACTTTATAACACAAGTTACTACACTCAGCTCAAGATCTAGTCGTGAGATAATGATAAGATAGATAACAGACAGGTTGGCTTACTTATGATTACGTACTTTGTTACTAACAACGCTTGGATTTGGTGTAAAGGAGTATGGTTACGGTTTTATTTAACCTTTAATACAATGTATTATATAATGTATTTAATGTAAGTAACCCAATAGAAAAGACAAACGACCACAGTGTTGGCACTTACCTCGGCCAGCGAATAAGTATTGCCATTCAACGACGTAATGCTGCCAGCCTTTTCGGTACCTTACCCGTGGTGTGACCTGAGCTCTGTTTTCTACTTAGGATTGCCTTCTGGTAGAAAACGGAGCTCACATTTTTTTTTATTCCTTAACATTTTTGAGTAATATACTTATAGATTTATTTACATTTTTATTATTTTTGTGTAATAGTTAATTCAAGTTAATAGAACCCTTTAGATAAACCCTTAACTAATATAATAATTTCCAATTTTTTTAGGTGTAAGTCCATAATGTGCTGACAAAATGCTTCTAGTAAAAGTAATGTTCATTCTCGTTTTGTTTGACATTTATTCCATAAATTGAATAGAATGATATTCAATGTATGCCACTAAAATTACAAACATGGTAACAAAATAACCGATTCAACTTCGAAAAGAAAATATAGATGCTAACCAAAACATATTTAATTTTTAATTTAAATAATATGATTAAGGGCAGTGTACCCTAGCGCTTTTCAAAGAAACGTAGTTTCGTCATATTTTAAATACCAAGTATTCAACTATTGAATAGTTGAATGCTCGGTGAAATTTAGTACCTGAGCCTAATATCTATATGCTTCGTGTTGCCAGTTTTCCGCAACAAAATAAAACATTATTAGCATTTTCAAAAACATTTGGAAAATTCATTTTGCCCGTGCAAAACTGATTTAATAGAATACATATTTTCTTATTATAGGATTCTTATAAATATTATTCAATCAAAATAATTTTTTTTATTTTTTTTTGTTTGGGTTACATATTTGACCCGTTTGGTGTAGAGACGTTGGATCCATGGGGACCGGGAACTCATCGTATTTTCCAAAACTTATCAGTACGCTTGGTCGATGCGACGCGTGATCAACATGCTGGCACCTATTTGGCTCAAAGAATACCTTGCAATTCAACGGGGCAATGCTGCCAGCACGCTGGGCACGCTGCCAACTGGTAGTGGGCATTTGGACTGCCTATGAGTCTGCAATTACTTATAGGGATTATCGAAATGCTTTTATTGTAGTAGCTGTAGTGTTGTATATAGATCGTAGTATTTCGTTAATAAAGGCACAGCTTTTTATTTTTACATCACAGGATAAAGTTAATGATAAATCCATAAACTGGTAAACCAGAAGCATACAAAAAGGCTAATGTCAATTGGCAGGCATAATTTTACAGAATTTGAATACTTGGTATTTAAAACATGACGAAACTACGTTTGTATGGAAAGCGCTACGTGCAGTACAAGTAGGCTTTAATTATTAGGACAAAAGAAAACCACTGCAGATGCCCTGCAAGTTTAATATAATACTTGGCCAGCGGTATTGACTTATATTGATTATATTTACATACCGACTATGAAATAATTATACGTTTATTCAGTATGGATACTACTAGCTTTTTGACTACCGCATTATTTAGTTAGTAATGATGTGTTTGAAGATAAAAGGAATGAGTACTGTCTTTAAAAACAATACCTGCAAATGGAACCGAATTCATTACTCATAAGTGTGAATTAACTTTTTTTTTATGTTATTGTGACGGAACGAGCTCGAGGCCCACCTGATGTTAAGCGGACTAACCTCAGCCTATAACAGATGCATTTCGTCACAAGTCACGAATTGTACTGCGCCCTTCACCTTGAGATATAGTTGTTAAGTCTCATATGCCTGTAATTTCACTGGCGACAGACTTTCTACTTGAGGGTGATAGCTAGCCAGGCGGGCAATCACAAAAAGCCCTTCCAGCATACGGTGAAGCTCAAACTGGCGGTGGGGATCGAACCAGGGTACTGCGGCGCGGCAGTCCATAGCTATTACCGCTCGGCCATCATTGCTTCAATGTGAGAATGGTACCAAGTTCGACAAGTTATTTCACACTTTTACCCCTTTTCTGGTCTAGTGACTAGGATCTAGTGACCCTTTCTACTTACGTGATCGATTGCCATTCACTGTCAATGACTATGTCATTAAGATAGGAAAACACTTTTCAGTTATTGGAGGGTAACCCAAAAACGGCTTAACCGATTTCGATGAAATTTAAATGAGACCACACGGGAAGCGTCATCTTTCCAATAAAAATAGTCATCAAAATCGGTTCACCCAGCCAAAGGTTCTTAGGTAACAAACATAAAAAAATGCAGCCGAATTGAGAACCTCCTCCTTTTTATGAAATCGGTTAGATAAGTTGCCAGTACCTACCTAAAATGATTGGTGATAAATTGGTCTAATCTGTTTTCAGGTATCTATTCCCATAAACACCTGGACAAGTCGCGAGTGCAAGTGGCACATCCCGTGAAGGTGACGCGGGATGGGGATCTTGTATCCCGAGAAGTGGACCACTCGCACGAGCACGGACACGCCAGGTCTAGGCGGGACCTACACGGAATCGAGCACGAACAGCCACACTCTCTGCATTACAACCTCACTGTGGACGGCCGCGAACTCAGGCTTGACCTGCGGTAAGTTCTGTTGTACAATGCGATTAAAATAAGAATAGGACGGGCTCTCGGCTAACTTCACTCATATTCACTCTAATAAGTACGATCAGCAGAACAAACTTAAAAATAGAGCAGTGCCATATATTTATAGGTAATTTTAAATGAGTGACCCGAAGTTGTTAATTTTAATAAATTCATATTTTTAAGTTTGACAGCACAGACGCCATTTTGGTTTGATGAAAAAGCGGGCGTCAAGGTCTTATTTCTCCGACAGTGTACCTACTACTACGCGACACGTTTCCGAGTGTTTATTGATCTTCTCGTTTTTTTTGATTACCTATTTAATTTGTTCTTGTTGACCGTTTAATATGTTTTTGGTGAATGTTATATTTGTTTTTGTTACCCGTTACGATGATAACGATGAGTCTGACTCAGTGGGCCATCAGGACATGCGGCATCGAAGAGCTAAGCGATTCAAATTAAGATACCTAAGTACACAATCTTGATAACAAATAAAATCAGTTCAAATTATTTCTGTGTTATACTGTACCTACAGTCACCTACAACTTCGTTTACCTACCTACGACTACTTATTCTTTTACACGACTACCCACATAAACGTGTGTTAAGGTTACAGGCTTCATGTATGTATGTATGTAGGTATGTTTGTAAGTTTCTATATTTCACCATAACTTCTAAACGGCTTAACCGATTTTAATGTACGAGATATCGTTAAACTTATCTTGATAGCTCAAAGGACACTATATATATAAAAAAATTAAATAAAATCAAACTGGTGGATTTTAGACGCCCTATAGTGAGAAAAACAATTTACTTTTTCATCCAAAGCCATCGTGTTGGGTATCAAAATGATTGGCTTTAAAAAAAAGATTCAATAAATATATTAACTGGCAGTTTTAATTTCAATTGATCGATAAAACACTTACCTAACGAAAATAAATTATTTGCAGTCGGGTTTTTTATTTTCTTTATTAGTTTATACATGATTTATAATATTTTTTTGCACACTGTACCAAGTTCTAGTTTTGACGTCACAACATGGCGCTAGGCCGATCCTATTCTTATTTTAATCGCATTGTAAGTCTATCTAATTAACTCAGCGCACAGTCGCTCAAAGATGGACGAGCTGGATGAAATTCTGATCACAAAAACGGACCGTCTGATGCTTGTTTTCCTACTCCTGATTTTGTCGCAGAAACTCACAGGACTATATATATTTTAGATCTCTGGTATTGCGTAACTGGTAATGCGAAAAGGTTAGCTGGGCCTTACCAAATATGACCATGCAAAGACGCACTTCCAAGATTAATACAGCAACAGGATTGTAAGGTTGATTCACATATCACGGAAGTTGTATGGAAAAAGGTGTTATTTAAAATACTAGTACTGTACTCCTTCCTCAGGAAGCGCTTCTGGGTTCTCAGAACCAGCAGGTGGGCACCTTCTGGTGTGTTACCGACCATCTCTACCCGTGGGTGTCTTAAGAGAGTCCACTCTTACGACACACACGGGTAGAGATGGGGGGGTGACATTCAAGGCTGGTGTTCCCTACGGGAACTAATAGTAGTAGAAAATACTAGTACTGTATATCAATTCTAAACGGTTCACTATTCAAATATACAGTTTTTTTATATCTGAGGCTTTTGACCACTATATCACGATGGTAAGTGATGAGTCGTAGATGTTGTTCAGGCTTACTTAGAATTACTGTCTCTCAAGGACACCTGCCGGAACACATCGTTAGGTGCTTGGCGACAGATTTTCTAAAACCTATATAAGCAACAAAACATTGTGAATCCTTAAGAAAATTGTTTACTTAAATAAATATCAATATGGTAAGTGGGAGTATTTTTCTTCTGACAAGCCTTTGACTACAATTTCACCTGATGGTAAGTGATAATGTGGTCGAGGCGTTAAACAGACATACACATACATACACATATAACATACTAGGTAAACTAGACGATCTCAGAAATCTAAAAATGTGTCACATTTACAAATTCTAGAGCATAAAATGTTTGTTTTGAAAGACGAAAATGTTGTGCTCCAAGAGCTTGTGATTACGACATTCACTTAGCATGCGATAGAGTTTGCAATCATATTGATACTAAAAATAAGTATGTACTTATTGTTATTTTGACAAACAATTCATTTTTATCTCAAAGGCTTTTCTGCTCAAGTAAAGAGCATTTCAATTGCATTTTACGATTGTTTTTAAGGAGATTTTTGTGAAGATTTATTGGTTTAGTTAAGTGAGCCGTGTCCCTGTTCCATGTCGTAAATTCATCGTTGCTCAGTCTTGTCCTGATGATGATGACTCACGGTGTATGGATTTAGAAGCTGTATCTATTCTGCATGGTGTTCTTATAGTTTCTTACGTGGTGGTACTATTTTGTTTAACTTAGAAACAATTGGTAAACATGTAGTTTTATGTGACTATTACATTTACCAAGGAGATAGTTATCGATTTCACAGTTACATTCAAAGAAAGGAAAATATAACAAAAGTCTTGCTGTGGTCTACAAATAACATCGAATATTTTATTTGTACGATAATATGGCGTGAGGCCACTACTATCGACACGCGTAATGCCAATGTATGAAAGATAACACTATTTGTTATAACGTCTACGTGTACGTTAGCGCCACGCTTCATTATGTAACTCAACGTAACGCGTACACGCGTCTATAAACTTTGCATAACAAAAGAATACCGAATATTTTGATATTATTCGTTGTCGTTAGATAAAACGAAGCTTCACAAATTGCCGGCAATTAAATCTTTATAACTATAGATTGAAAAAAGTCTAGACGACGAAACAAGTTTAAAAGTAATCGCCTATCATTATGTAATCTTGTACAACTGTACCAAATGATAATAATTCTCCCATTTGATAAGACACGTGTATCATTCAAGATAACGATGAAGTTCAAGGCCATGAAACTGAAAATCTTGAGAGCATTGATCGTTTACAATTAAATTTGTTAATGAGAAAGTAGAATAGTTTAACTGTTGTTAAAAGTGTAATTCGGTGACTTATTGATGATAATGATAACCCGGGCCATGCTAGTTTTTGAACGGCGGTCGACGACATCTGTTGATAGGAGAGCAGCGGCCCGACGATCGTGCACACTTGCGTGCGACTCTCAGTTACCGACTCGACTGACATAGTTTATTTTTTGCCTATCGCGACTCGACCTTCTCATATATTTGAACTTGCTGCGAATAACGCGTCGTGGGGTGTCATCATTCGCGGACTTCTATACTATTTCCATTTCTTTATTTTCTCGATGACAGTTCCTGTGAAAACTTGAACAAGCGTTCTTTTTTACATTATGTATGCATTATTTTATAAAAATATTACTTTTACGCATGTACAAGGTTATACTCGTACAAGAGTTTCTCCGACTCTGGTGAAAAGAAATGGAAATTGTTTAATGTCGTGTGTTATCACCTTGCCTAGGTCCCGGTGCGCTCCAATATACAGGAGTATTGGTGCACTCAATCTTGGGATCACAGTCTTAAGAGGTTGCCACCTTATAGGTTAGCCTTTGACCACGATCTCACCTGATTGTAAGCGTGGTCGTAGATGTTGTTCAGGCTAACCTAGAATTACTGCCTCTCAAGGACAGCTGCAGGAACACACCGTTAGATGCGACAGATTTTCTACTTGAAGGTGGTAGCTAGCCAGGCGGGCATTCGCAAAATGCCCTACCAGCATGCTGAAGCGACTGCCATCTTAAGACAACAACCGGGATCGACGGCTTAACGTGCACCCCGAAGCACGGAAGCGCTTGGTAGTAATGACACTAGCGGTCACCCATCCAAGTCATGGCAGCGGCGGACGTTGCTTAACTTATCTGAACGTTTTCAAGAACGGCTAAGCAAACTTCGCTACGAGCGCTTCACACATAGGTATTTTATCATGTGCTAGTAACCCGACACAATCTTCAAATTGTCTTGTTTCTCCTTTCATTTATGTTATTGAACTTGTGGCATCCATCGTTTTTGTTTATTGAACACCCACACAGTTCAAAGAGCTTTGTAAAATATTAAAAGTGGCTGATCAATCACTATTTAATTGTATCGGACGTGAAGCGATGGTGTCATTGCCGCTATTCTTTTGATACGCGATTCAATTTAATTTACTCAATTGTCTCCATCATCACATATAAGCTTTAGAAAATTAAATTGAAAGGGACTATCGATAAAACATAATATCAAAGTCTTTCTTAATGAAATAATGCATACATTGATGATACAGTACTTGCTATTGTAAAATAATAGTGTAACTTAAAGATGGCACGAATTAATTTTTTTAAAATTGACCTTGAAACGCTGTGATAGTCTCAAGACGTCGTCTTCGGGTTCATACCGAGGAATACTCGCATATATCTTAGTAAATATCTCCGATGTTTTTTCTCTATATCGACTAGTGTCAAAGCGTTCAAAGGTTCTAATAGAATAGGCATTACTGCCATTTTCATGGGTTCGCACAAAGAAGAGCTTTGTCACAGCGAGTAGGATGAAATCATTCCTATAAGTATTTTATGAGTAATAAAAATACATAAACTAGTTGATAATCTTATAATGACCTAGAAAACTTTGAATATTTTGATTGGTATGAACAGCCCCAATAATGGCCAATAATGCGTTGAAAACCAAATAACGCGTGACGGAAATAAACTTAACGATATTCACTCAAAACTTCTCTACAAATAACAAATTAACGTCCAAAGAAACGATTCAGTGCAATTTGATAGTATGACCCTATGCTAATATTGAAGTTATTGTTACATTAGTAACTACGTATTATCCAAACTGTGGTTATGGTGTCAAATCCTATATATATGCCAATCGATGCCATGGGCATAAAGAAACGATATAAACAAATTAGGAGGCCACTGTTTTCAGACAGAATTATTGACAATAGACTATAATTACGTCGTCCATTACCCGGGCTAGATACAAGATATTAATTTCGTACATGACGTTGGCTTCTCGCCTAGTTCGAGCACGCACTACTTACTGGAGTTCATAAATTCTGGCGGCTATTTCCGTTCTTTTTTCCAGTAAAACTGATCGCTCGACTGATGTCGATTTTGCAAATGGCTCCGCGGAAATTAGGGCGTCCTGAAAGCTTTTGAGGTTATCTACCGTATATATATATATTTGCTTATAGCTAGTTCATTTCACTTGATAGGCTAGTTATACAGCATTAACTTAATCGATCGACTTTTCTTGAACTGCCGTTTATGAAAGAGTGATGTATGTATGCATGTGAAAAACTAATTATAAACTTAAATGCGAGTTTCGCTCTCACAAACACCGCTCCGTCAAAATCTAAACGTTTATTTTTGCAGGACCACGACTCCGATCACTTGGCACTTGGTTAGATTTTATTATATACTTAATCGTTTTCAATAGAGTTTGAGCCTACTTCAATCATACCAAGATTGACGCTTGTACTTACTTATGTATTACCATTTTTGATAATATGCATTACCATTTTTCAGAAACTAAAAACGTAAACGAAACACTTTTCTTGTAAATAATCCCCTTATTTTATATGTTGTATTCATTACTATTTGTTATAATAACACATTCTGTGAAAATTCCAACGGGATACATATAACGGTGCAAAGGACACAGCTCTTTTAAGGTAGAATTGGCGGTTTGATGGTTCGATGGACTGACAGTGTAGGCTATACATAGTCAATCCAGTTTTCTCTTACGGTTTCCCTTAAAAGACGCCAACATTAAAATATATATCTGAAATATAAAGTTTGGTACCTGCCATATGATTAACGCCACATGTCTATGATATCAGCTTACATTTTTAAAAACAACTGAAGCTAGTGCCGTCCTTTTTTGTGACGTCAGAGTACATTTCTACCAATAGTGGACGCTAACTCTTTTTGCACATTTCTTAATAAAATTTCATAACATAAAGCCGATCGTGTATAAATTCAACTGATAGGTATATAATTCTGTGACAATAAAGAAAATTTGATCTATATGTAAATCACGCGCTTATTCCTTACCATAACGTTCATTCACCTCATCAATTCATAATAAACTACATGTTTTACTTTTATGTTTCGTTTCACTTCAATAATAAACAAGTGACAATTTGATATTTTTATATACAATAAATAATTGTAAAATTAAAATATGAATGGTGTCAATTACATTCGTAATTTTTATGCAGCGAGTAATATCAGTAAACATATATCTTCTTTCGAGTCCGCTGGTGCTGAGATATGAAAACCGCTATTACTGAGTTGTTCTTAAAGAAAATATAGCATAGGAAACTGATAAATGACTATATATAGTTCGTTATTTTAGTGTGTAAACTATGCTGACAGGAATTCACACCTCCGTCAAGCATAAAATCTATGTTTATCTAAAATCTACAGACATATTCACAGAAATGCTGAGCATCAGTGGTATTTCTTGTTATTAGGATTGTAGTAAAGATAGCAAGCTAAATAGGAGAGCTTGTAAAACAGAAACATAGTTCAGCAACAGAGATAAGTCGAGTAGCCAAGGGATAAATATTTAGTAGAAACAGTGTCCAAATCAGGCTTTATGGCTTTATCTTTACTGATATAATGAGTTCCTAATCTGGAAGCGGCAATAGAATTCTTGCCGAATGCTTTAGTGGTAATAAATTTACGATTGACAAGCCTGCGTAGCTCGATGTAAACATAAATTGGTGGTTTTATTTATTGTGGTATTCAGTTTGCAATGCTAAAACTCTAGATTTGGTTCTGTTTTAATTCGCTTTTGAAAATGTATATTTATAGCATAACTTCTCGTATATACAAAGAGATGATTTATTGCATTCTATGATTTATTGTGCGTACAGCACAGACATAAACAGTGACTAAGATAAAATATAGATTATTCGTACCTACACTGAAAACTTATTGTTATGCAATAGCAATACTCCAACCTATAAAGTCACCCTATTTTTAGAGTGCGATCATGTTTTATAGTTGTAGTTTTATAGTGAAGCCCAGACGACGGACGACGTCTGTATATTTTAACGAGAGTGTCGCGCCGATCAAAGAGCTCGTCCGGAAGCTCGACGCATTTTCGCGTGCAATAGTTTCGCGGAAGCTCGACTATCACTCCGTATGAACGCACCATTACACAGAAGCCGTTCGTGTATATATATTCTGATTACAATTTGAAGCGCTCGTAGCGAAGTTTGCTTAGCCGTTCTGAACCGATCAGCAAAGTTAAGTAACGTCGACCGCAGTCATGACTTGGATGGGTGACCGCTAGTGACATTACTACTGAGCGCTTCCGTGCTTCGGAGGGAACGTTAAGCCGTCGGTCCCGCTTGTTCTCTTATGATGGCAGTCGTTATAGCATGGTGGCAAGACATTTTGCGAATGTCTGCCTGGCTAGCTACAACCCTCAAGTAGAAAATCTGTCGCCAAGCACCTAACGGTGTGTTCCGGCAGCTGTCCTTGAGAGCCAGTAATACTAGCTTAGCCTGAACAACATCTTCGACCACATAATCACTTACCATTAGGTGAGATAATGGTTAAAGGCTAACCTATGACGCATAAATATAAACAAGTGTTCATGTTTTATTTTCGAGGACACACTCATTTCATTTAAATTATAAATTAACTGAGTTCTTCTATGAAACGAAGTTTATAAACCGAAATCATGCGTATTTTTATTTCTTTACAAATAGATATGTTTAAAGTTTCTATAAACATACTCGCCCAGCATGGTTCAGTAAAAACTCCGTATTAAAGGTGGTCGTTTACCAAATATATGAATGCAAGAGAGGTTGCGGCCTTGTTGAATTTCTTTATAAGCCCATAGGACGCCAGGTTCATACATGTTTAATGGTGTGGGACAAAAACCCGACGGTTTGAAAGTTGCAGTATGGTCTTGTGAATTCAATTCATGCATATTTATGTGGCAGTTACTGTAATACAATGAACGATGAATATTGCTGGTATTATGCAACGTGACCCCATTTCAGCATCTCTCGCACCCATAACGTACATTAAGGTTGAACTGGCCGGTAACTTTTCCATACAAACGCCGTAGGATGATCACTCCCTTATTTGAGGTTTTAGGTCCACAACTAAGCATGATATCGATTTATCTCTTCATTATCTAGGCTTGTCTTGGCACCGATTTGTAAAAAAAATCTTCACATGATAGTTATAAGCCTCGAAACATCCCTGTAATATCACGAATTTTAGCGCATGTTTAGTCGTAAATAAACGACTTATAGAGCATGAAATCCCTAAAATTATTTACATAGAAGCATAGCTCAGTTCATGATCATTTTAGATAACATTTTTGAAAACAAATACATCCAGTAGTATAATCATAAACATCCTAGAGCCAAAGGTCGGCACACATAGTTTTGCGCGCTAGTTTTTCGTTCAAAATATTGGGCATCTCATGTCAATACTTTCATTCCGCGGTGAGGGAAGCGGGCGGGCGGGTCTCATGCGCAGCACACTAATATATAATTAACAAAACGCACACTACCAAAAGTCACGTGCAGTGCACCGCGCCGCGATCTTAGAACATAATATTATATTGTAGGAATGCCCTGTTGCTTTTTGGTGTGCACGTATGTATACACTACCAATATGTAGTGCCTATGCCTACTTACGTACTTATATATAAATATATATATATATATACATATGTTGGGAGTTGGGGACCGGATTTTCTTTCGCATTTGATTAGTTTGTTCGTGATAGTAAGTGTCGGACGCCATAATCCATATAGATAGGTAGGTACTTGGGTAATATAAATACGTAACTATGTCTAGGTACTCACCTACTCTCACCTAAGTTAGTACCTAGTAGGTATTAGTCAATACGCAGGTCATGATAGCTATGGTGAGTACCTAATCATTTTAGCAACACTTAGACAATATAAAAAGCTGCATTTGGTTAGATACGGTATGGACGTAGGTAGTCCGCATTCTTTTTAGAATATAGTCTAAGCAGTAATATAACTTCGAGAAAGTACCTACCTAACACAAAGTAGTAAAGGGTTAGAATTAGAAGCTCAATGGAAGATACCTACCTATCTACGATATAATTATCATTTATCATATAGGCCTGCCTAGGCACGCAACTGCCAGCGATGTTAAATCGACATTCACGCGGGCGCGCATTACATTGCATACCTATCTACATAGCTATAAGATCACAACAAATAATAAAGTTAGTACTAATGTATCTACCTACGTAAATTAGTAGAATAAGTATGTATAGGTATTTGTAGTAGGTACTTATACCTAAGGTAGTACGAAAGTTTATATGGTAAACTTAGCGATGATTGTAGGCA
This sequence comes from Plagodis pulveraria, assembly GCA_963890685.1. Lineage (NCBI taxonomy): Eukaryota > Metazoa > Arthropoda > Insecta > Lepidoptera > Geometridae > Plagodis > Plagodis pulveraria. Next base: position 14,138,649 of record OY982961.1, read on the forward strand.
CTTACCTAATCAAAAATAACCTATGATTAGTTATTGATTTTTATTGGAAATAATTTAAATCAGTTACGGGTAGGTAGAGAATTTTTATTCCAAATGTGTTCTACCAGGATTGGTAGATCCATGATGCCATCGTACATTACCGCTTAGAGACAGATTTTGAAATCGGTACGACACACTCTCATCTCAAAGCTCGCTAGCCGGGCGAGCATTCGCAAAACAACCTTCCACCATGCGGTGAAGTTCATGCCCGCGGCGGGATTCGACTCATAGACCTGTTGCGCGGCAGTCCATTGCTAAGAGCCATCACTGCTTCCCGTTAAGTGTTTAGTGACAGAATTTCTACTTGAGGGTGGTAGCTAGCCAAGCGAGCATTCGCAAAATGCCCTTCTACCAAGCGGTGAATTTCAAGCCCGCGGCGGGATTCGAACCATAGACCTGCTGCGTGGCAGTCCAAAGCTAATGCCACTGAGCCATCACTGCTTCCCGTTAGGTGCTTTCTGACAGATTTTCTACTTGAGGGTGGTAGCTATCCAGGCGAGCATTCGCAAAATGCTCTTCACCAACGCGGGGAAGCTCAATATCGCGGCTGGATTCGAACCATGGACCTGCTGCGCGGCAGTCACTAGCTAATGCCACTGGCCCATCACTGCTTCCCGTTAGGCGCTTACTGACAGATTTTCTGCTTGAGGATGGTGGCTAGCCAGGCGAACATTCGCAAAATGCCCTATGACCTTCCACCAAGCGGTGAAGCTCGAGCCCGCAGCGGGATTCGAACCATAAACATGCTGCGAGGCAGTCCATAGCTAATGCCACTGAGTTCACGTTAGTTGCATGGTGACAGATTTTCTACTTGGGTAGCTATCCCGGCGAGCATTCGCAAAATGCTCTTTTTTTATGCCTGATAGGTTAGCCTTTGACCACTATCTCACCTGATGGTAAGTGATGATGTGGTCGAAGATGTTGTTCAGGCTAACCTAGAAGTACTGGCTCTCAAGGACAGCTGCCGGAACACACCGTTAGGTGCTTGGCGACAGATTTTCTACTTGAGGGTGGTAGCTATACAGGCGGGCATTCGCAAAATGCCCTACCACCATGCTATAACGACTGCCATCCTAAGACCACAACCGGGACCAACGGCTTAACGTGCCCTCCGGAGCACGGAAGCGCTCAGTAGTATTGTCCTAGCGGTCACCCATCCAACTCATGACCGCGCGCGACGGTGCTAAACTTTGCTGATCGGTTGAGAACAGCTAAGTAAACTTCGCTACGAACTCTCCACCACGCGGTGAAGCTCAATATCGCGGCGGGATTCAAACTATGGACCTGATGCGCAGCCAGTCCATTACCAATGCCACTGAGCCATCACTGCTTCCCTTTAGGTGCTTGGCGACCGATTTTTTACTTGAGGGTAGTAGCTATCCAGGCGGGCATTCGTATAATGCTCTTCTACCACGCGGTGAAGATTAAGCCCGCGACGGGATTCGAACCATGGACCTGCTGCGCGGAAGTCCATAACCTATGCCACTGAGCCGTCACTGCTTTACAAAATATGCTGTAGTAAAAGCAGTAACTTGCTAATATTTACTACATCAATATGAAAAGAACAAACTAATACATTTACTATGTACCTACAAATCATTGTACCTACTTACTAAATATTTACCTACTATAGGTGAAATAACATCAGTATGTTATTATAAAACGAACGAAAATTATAACAACAGGTACCTACTGTCCGAACCAAAATGTATTCCTCTGTGAATATATAATATTATTTTATAAGAAATACCTACACACGTCGTGACGTAGCTTGAGACACTATCTCCGTCCGTCGTCAAACATCGTAATTCGTTCGGCATGGTTCGGCTTTCATTGATATATCGCAAACAAGTGTGCGTAATTAGCGTAGATGCAATACGGGTGTGTGATGCGCGATCACTATCTTCGTACTACTCATCACGGAGTCTTACCCTTTCCCACAAAGGTATAGGTGAAATAGCATGCTTTGTTCCCTCGCCCGCTGATAAGTTCGAGCCGTCGGCAAGTGCATCCTTAAAGGAACAAATTTCTAGTAAGACGAATTTCTGGACAGCATTATTGAAAAGCAATAAAAATTCTCTGTTTATTTTCATGTAAATAAACATACATTCAAAATAAAAATCACGAAAAAACCGATCAATCTCATATATGTGTTTGAAGTAAAACTCTAGTCCGATATCAGGAATAGAAACCGACTCATCGTGATGTAAAATGTTTAGATAGGAAGGCCAAGGCTAAGCTCTATTCAAGGTTTTTGATTGTTTATACTGGTACGATCTAATGCAAGTAACTGAAATTTTTAGTAGAGCGCGAACTTTTCACACTTCACATAAATGCTTCAGTGTAAAAGCTATCCCGGCAAACTAATCTGAAAGACGCTCCGCTAACATAAAAAAGGAGGATCACGTAGATAATAACACTCAATAAATAAATATGCAAGATTTTATCTAATGAAAGTTATTTTAGTTCTAAGTTATGAACTTGGTAAAAGTATTTTGCCTTATCATCAACATGAGCTTCATTGTTTCTACATTTTTTTTTTTAAATGCTTGATAAAGAGATATTTTTATTGATTTGGTGAAGTGCAATCTTAATTTTTTAAACGAGCCGCCACGACGTCTTTGGAAAACGATAGGTCTCACTAAAATTACGCTTGCCAACGCCAATTGTAAACTATTACAGTTTAAAAAGAACTATACGAAGTATACTCTGAAGAAACTTAATGGAAGTGAAATTACATAAAGCAAAATTAATTTAAAAGATTTCTAAACAGTTAATTGATATCTTTTTTTCAAATTGCATCCATGCAGCTAAAATATAAATGTTTTGCAAGAACAATGAATTGAATACCAATTGTACAGCAAGTAACTCTCGTGCAGAGGAACAAGTTCAAGTGCAAGGACCTCGTAAGAAACTGTAATAAAATAAAGGTTTTGCACGGCAGGGCGCCAAAACCACACGGCTTCGAGAAATTTATACTGTGCGATACTTGATACTAAGAGAAGCACCGACAAAACGACTTGGAACAATGCTCTTTCCAATTGTTGTTTTAACTTATTTTTGGTACGGGACACAGCCAAGGCGAGAACCAAAAAATAAATGAATGGACTCCGTCCGAATCTTGATCACTAAATTACGCAATAATATTCATGGAAATCGAAAATTGAATCGTGCATTTTTTGTACTAGCTCTCATTTTATGCTCTTTTCATCGATATAATGCTCAGTTCACAAAAGAGTCACGCTTATCGTGTATCTTTGATTATGCTGCCCGGAAAATGGTGAAAGTGGCAATATTATCGAATTTTATACTATTTTATATAACACAAGATGATTGCCCCTCTAACGTTGCATAATTTTCTCAATATTAAATTTATCGAACACTAACAATATCACTGAAACATATTTATAAAATAGCAAGAATAATGGTAATACAGCTATCATTCTTGGCATTTATGCTTCAAAGATGGGTCTAGTTTCATGAGTATATGTATTTAATTGATGTTTATTTTTGTAAGTTGCAGCTAATTTTATTTAGAAAAAATGCCTTCCTAATTCTTTAAGCAGAATATTTCGTATCATTTAATTAAATATGTAGTAATAGAAATAAAAAAAATAACCTAACCAGAATGATCACGCCGTTAACTCATAGAGGTGTCGCAATTTGAACGTATAAGGATAAAATAGAGTTAAATAAAACAGTGTGATAATTAACACAAACCTGATCCTTAACGATTCATTAATTGCTGCTTCATTGTAAAGATATTTAAATAAATGTTTTAACCTTTAGGTGTAGATAAAAAATCTTACAAATTGTGGAATTTTACTGGACCCTGAAAATAATATCAAGTATTTTAAAAATCGATCCTGATGATTCATAGAAGTAATAATATAACTACCCGATTTTATTAATTAAAAGTAGACGAGAGTAGCTCTGGACTGTGAATGATATTAAAAAAGTCTATATCCAATTATGGAAACTGGTTGATAGATGACGTGAACAATCTTGTAATCAGTACTCTCAAATCATTTTAGAACCCAAAGGAACGGTGTGTACTTATTTGCATTAATATCTAACATTACAGATAATATATATCTAGATAGCAGAGAATTTCCAACAATAATAACCATATAATAATCTATTATTTGCTACTGCAATTGATACTTTAAAATTTATAATATTTTAACTTGGCGCTGCTGTGTGTACGAATAATACCTGCAAGAAAACGGACGATGGCAAATAATTATAACCAATACAGGTATTATTATATAATTACGTCTTACCTTACCATACTACACAGATGAGGAAACGTGAATAGTTGACTGACACGCATACCTTTTGGGGTTCACAGTTAAGAATTAATAAGATTGCTCACAATTAGCAAGTCTAATTGCATCCACCTTATATACATTACCGGATACAACTCAAACATTCCGAATATATAAAGGTTTAATTCACTTCTTATCTAACTTTATCCCCAAATAAACTGGATTTGTTGACTTTATCTTCATGATTAGAAGTTTAATTATTTATGTAAATGTAAAATGTGGGGACACTCAGTGGGACTGCAAATTTCCATCAAGATAACAATTCGCACGGATGGCAAAAGTAAAAGCGGCTTTTGATGTTGCCATTGAATTCTAGGACAGTTCTATACGCGTACTGACTACATGTTTTTTATTGAAATTGACTTTGGAATTTCGTGTGAAACTGAGAAATTATTGCTTCCAATCAACTGCAATAACAACTTCATTTAAGTTTGATTACTAGATTGAGTTATGGCTTTCATATAACTACGTCAGTGACTAGAAGTCAGCTGATACCTAAATTAAAAGCTTTCATTTAATTTTTTGTTGGTACCGGTTTTAGTTGCGTTCTTTATTTACAACTCATTATTATCCAGAATCCTAGATTATCGCGGAAGGAATAATGTTGGTTCAAGTCGCGTGGTATGATAGGTGCGTCTACAGACGGGCACGTACCAGGCCAGGCGTGTTTGTGTCGGCTAATTGCTGTAATGAGCGTTATCTGTGTGCTTAGTGCCTCGCCACTCCAACTGTTTGCCTACCGATCGACAGCCCTGTCCAAGGCTAATCCTGACCAGTATTACGTACATAGTATGTAGAACACGCGTGATTTTATATCGACAATATCTGTCTACAATTTTGTCGGGTATTTTATTAGCTTAACAAGTCTTATAAGTGGCAGTCGCACACTTCCGGAAGTTACCCTTAGTAAGGCAATCATTGGCCTCTTGAATGCTCGAAGGAAATTCTATCTCATACACTTAATGCACGACACTCAACTTTCATAGGCGTTATAATGGCTCCATTTTATGTTACTAACTCAGTTAAGGAAAGCAGTCAATTTTGATTAATAGTTGTTGGTAGTAAAGTCTTTGGAAGCGTATAGTTTGAAGTTAAAATAAAAACCAAGCTTAATCACTATGCTCACCTTTTCTGACACATATATTAAAACATATATGTTCTCTTACCCCAAGAAAACTAGTCAAAATTTTTTTACTATTTAGATTTTGTTACTTTACGTTTATCTAAAGTGCAAGATATAAAATAATTATTTATTCTAAGACTATGATTCAGATCAATTCAGATTAGACCAAAACTAATTGAAATGGTTCCATACGGCAAATAAACTGGCTATATCTAACGAGCTTTAATAGTTATGCTTATTGGTTTGAATCTTCTGTCCAAAAAAAGATGACGACCTTGTTTAAAATGTCTTAAGTTACCTACAAGATATTTTTATACGAACGACTCTACTAAAGCCCTCACTCACAATGCCACAAGTTCAAATAAAATGAGTTAAAGTCAAATAAAATGCAATGAACTAGCTTTGGCTACCATATTCAGTTGGGTTAAATATATATAATTGCATTCCACAATTGTTGTAATCGGTATCTAAGGCCGTATTCGATAAATCTTGACCGTGCCCCAGCGCAAAACCTACTTTTTATGGTCTTCGATACTGCCATAGTGGACAGATTCCTTGGCCGATATGCGCTTAAACTGCAGCTTGAATTTATTGCCATCGCCTCGCATATAGGTACTCCATGATTCTTAGCATCCGATATTGAAATGAGGAAACGATCACTTGCTTCTGCTTATCGATCCTAATACGATGGTTAAAGAACGATAGGAAAGATTCAAGTTATGACGTCATGACATGTTAGGTCAGTTGGTTAGAGCATATCCCGGCTCAAGGGGATGGATTTGGATTTGGATGGACGCGGGTTCGAATCCCGCACATGACTTAAATTTTTCCTATCGTATATTTGTGATTTTGTAAAGTTGCTTCTCACAAGTTAAGTTTTGAACATTTTAAGATTCGAATATAAACTGAAATGTAAATACTAATTGATCCTCTCGTCCCGAATTTGCTTCTGCAGCGTTCTAGGTATACCCTATAAGAAAAATGAGTTTACGTAGTAATAATATTCTGAAAAAGTGAATCAGCACCAAGATGTCTTGGATACAAATTAAGAAACCTCTTGCATTTGAAATTCTGGCGTCATTCGAATTTTGCGATGTGTTTTCACATTTGTGTTACAATGCAGGAATCTCAAACTTGCGGGATCTTGGGTTGTTTCTTGATTCTTGGTGGTAAGTTGCAAGATTCGCCAGATAAGGCGCGCCTTCTGGTCGAGAATGCTAATTATGTTTAATGTTCGTACGAGAATTAATATCTCAAAGCTATTTTAGATCATTCATGAAGCAGGTAAACGTATTTTTTTTCTATAAAATTCTGTTTCTTTTTTTTGCACTAGTCTCGGGGGTCATTCATATGTACGTACTAAATATGACTTAATACCGACGATTTGTTTTGAAAATGAGAAAATATTACTTTATGTTCTTTAGTATTGAACTATTTCGGGATAACATGAAGCGCTCGTAGCGAAGTTTGCTTAGCTTACCTTAACCGATCAGCAAAGTTAAGTTGGATGGGTGACCGCTAGTGACATTACTATTGAGCGCTTCCGTGCTTCAGAGGGCACGTTAAGCCGTCGGTCCCGGGTGTTGTCTTAAGATGGCAGTCGTTATAGCATGGTGGTAGAGCATTTTGCGAATGCCCGCCTGGCTAGCTACCACCCTCAAGTAGGAAATCTGTCGCCAAGCACCTAACGGTGTGTTCCGGCAGCTGTCCTTGAGAGCCAGAAATTCTAGGTTAGCCTGAACAACATCTTCAACCACGTCATCACTTACCATCAAATGAGATAACCTGTCAGGCATAAAAAAGCAATCACCCCCTCCCCACGCCCTCCTCCCTCAATTTGAAACAAAAGAATTCCTAGTAATATTCTCATGTTGCGTTCTATTAATAAACGTTTGTTCACTCGTACAGGCCATCGGTGACTTTCATCACGCCAGCCATGGTGGTGGAGAGGCACAGGGCGAATGAGCGCTCGCGTCAGCGGCCGCGGCCAGAATCCACATCCTGTCACTACACCGGCTCCGTGCGGGGACAAGCAGGCTCTGCCATTGCTCTCTCCGCCTGCGATGGGCTTGTAAGTATATAATACCTACTACAATTACCATATTTTTCACTGAAATCCGCCATTCAGGCCTGTCATGTACCTATTGGGCGCTAATTCTGTCTGTAGTTTTCTACGTATAAATTTCCACAGACAATGATAATCTTGAGATCGTGATCGTGATACTTCAAAGTTTGGTTTTAGACTTAGAATTGAATATGATCAATATGTTAATTAATGGCTACAAATTTAATGCAGATTCCATGCAAAAACTAGAAACGTCTTCAGGATCTGATGAAAACCTAATTCGTTTTAATAATACCTCAGCCCAGACATTAATATCTTTTATACAATGAAGATTAGGTAACCGGGCCTCTTTTCAAACAAAAAATACAATACTGCATAGCCACAAATATACAATAACATCTGTATGCCTCAATGGAACGCGAAAACCACAGGCAGTTAAAATTAATGTTCGATGGTTATCCTCCATGGTATTTTAACTCTTTATCTGAACGTTTCACGCAAATAATAAAACAAATTCAAAGACAACCGAAATAATTAATCACAAATAGAAATCCAAACTTTTTATGTCTACGATTGTGGATCGTTAATTTTATTGTCAGATATAAATAAACGAATTGTAAGATAAATCACATAAGATTGTTTTCTGCAAGGCCGCAAGATAAAACATGATAGGTATCTACAAGGTGCTGATGAGTTCCAGGTACGCCAGTCTCTAGGTTCAACCTGTTGTGTGGTATATACCCTTGATCTCGAAATGTGTACCTAATACATACAATAACAGTGATCCTATCTACCAATCAACAAATAACAAGATTACAGCATAAAATATTTCACGATAATTATTATAACAGACGTTATCTTTCTCATATTCTCTATCTACATGGTACTCTACAACTTGCAATCAAACATCGATCTTATTTGGAAACTTAGAAGACTGGTTGGTACATTTCGCAATGATAAATCAACATGGAGATCTCTTGGTCAGTTCCAGAGTAAAGAAAAACGAGCCTACCAAGTGATGCTGTAGTAAAACGGCATAGTTATAGAGACTCATGTAGGTTTATTAATTTACAATCACCACACCCACCCACTAATTTAAGCATAATATTTATTATCTTAGTAAACATATTTAAACAGCTAAAACGTTTGAGTCCTCGCCTCCATTGTCAATCAATCCAACTAATATTTCGAACAGTTGATTAGCACGTATTAGGATGCTATGAGATGAATTGTCAATTCAAGTCGATGATTTAGTTAAGTACATCAAATCTGCTATATGTAAAAAAACAAGAGGTAGGTATACTTACTAGGTATACTACCTACTACTTTTATTTTCTGTCCATCTAAATGTTGTCTCGAAGAGAAATATTCACGATAAACCGCCATTTGTTTTCATTGCTTTTTGAAGCAATGATGGCTCAGTGGCATTGGCTATGGACTGCCGCGCAGCAGGTCCATGGTTCGAATCCCGCCCAGAGCTTGAGCTTCACCGTATGGTGGAAGGGCATTTTGCGAATGCCCGCCTGGCTAGCGACCACCCTCAAGTAGAAAAACTGTCGCCAAGCACCTAACGGTGTGTTCCGGCAGCAGTCCTTGAGAGCCAGCGAAATAACAGGCAAAATGAGACTTAACAGCTATGTCTCAAGGTGATGGGCGCAGTGCAGTTCGTCACTTGATGAAATGCATCTGTTATAGGCAGAGGATACCGCTTAACATCAGGTGGGCCTCGCGCTTGTTCCATCACTATAACATAAAAAAAAAAAAAAAAAAAAATAAACTATTAATAAGTGCCGGACTAGAATGTCACCCCCTATCTCATCCCGTGGGTGTCACAAGAGGCGACTAAGGGACAAATACCGCCGAAGGATGGCAGCAGCGCCTTCTCAGGAACTGTTATCGTATACTGCGATCCAAAAGACACCTGCCAAGCGTGGAGATAATTGCAAACCTCCTCATAATGAGGGAGGCTGTGTTCAGCAGTAGACAATCCGGCTGATACAGTATTGTAATTTACAAATTGTTATTTCCTGTTTTTTGGTGAAAAAAAATGTACCCATACTATTTTATTATGTTAGATATATTATGTAGTGTACTGGGTAAGTTTGCTAAATGTCAGAATACAATAAGTACCTACGTATATGTGCTCGTTGACCTCTAAACCTCTCTATGTCGCATCAAATAGAAAATGAACGAAAATGCAGAAAAAATATGTCACTGAAGAATCTGTGGGTCTATCTATTTACACGTATCATTATAGCGTGCCAATTTACTACAAAACGGCCTTGATCTGACCGAAAGGTGTTACATTGCAAATATTACCAAAGGAGAGGTTACAAAAAGCCTATTGAGGTGGGCGGACAATATAGCTTGTTTAACATTTTAATATTTTTGTTTTGACATAACACACTAATTAGTTATGAATGCGGTGGCAATAATGATCGATCATCTCTCATTAATATATGACTGCTACAGATAACGTTGAGTTTTGTTAATGTAAACATATGATTGTAACCTGCTTGTCGCTACATTTGTTTCTCAGATTGATTAATGAAGACTTCGCCCGGTTGGTTACAGTGATGTTATAGTGATGATGTGCCACTAGTGAGTTAACCACACACGGAAGGCTACTTCGCCAACATCAGTAGCGCATTCTTCACGACTAGTGATCAAATAAGAGGGCAAGGCGGACTTTGCAGCACACTAGTAGTATAGTAATGGGTCTGTTCAGTATTCCATGGATCGATTTGATGGAACCTTATTCACATTATTTTCTATCACCCCAACAAAATGTTTTAAATGCTAAGCACCAGGAGTGGCAATTACTATGCCAGGAAACAGACCACGCTGAAAAAGAGACACGCTTGGGAAAGAGTCTTTCGTTGCATCTTATCCATGGAAAAGAAATCAGGTGGGCTGATTTCTTCTGAAGGACCTACGAGCTAATGCCAAACGTGTTGCGTAGATGGAGGATAAATGGAGTATATTATTACATTCTCAGACTTAAAATTATCAAGAAAAGCACGTCTGTGGTTCAAAACTGAGTATGCACACGCTAACGCGCTAAAACACGAGGCATATACGGCATAGGTTAACGCTCAAAACTCAAAGGCCCGGAACATACGAGCAAAAAACAAGCGCAACAAGTCTGCTAAGTTCTGCAAAAGAGTATTACGGAAAGCTTGATATGACCACATACGCCGGATCGCAATTTAGCGATGTTTTCCGGTCTAATACCAGGGAGCGAAGCCACAATATATTTTTATTATATAAATTTCTGGTCTGATCCCGATATAAGTTATCATTGATTAAATAATTGATACTGAGACGTACATAAGGTTAGCAAAAAAGGTTATGAATAAATAAACTACGCTTAACCTGTGGCTTAACGCACACATTGGTACCAAAATATCGATGAACAAAATGTTCAGAAGAGCAGAGAAGTCGATGAGAGTTTCATTCAATAAATCTATACTTATGTGCTAATATTGAGATCGTTCTGACTACGACAGCAGCTTTATAACTGACTGTTGTCTTGTAATGGAGAATACATGTACAGGAGAAAGTTATAATTTTAAAGAGGATAGAAGGCGAGGCCTGGATCTTACGCGAGATCAACTTAAAGCGAGACCGCCTTCTAACATTAATAATAACCATATAAATGAATCCTAACGTGTGGTGATTGTAACCGCACGTTTACCGCTTAAATCGAATATGTTGCTCATATAAGGGCTAAACATCAAAGTCCCTAAATTTAATTTAAAAACACAAAGCCCAAGTTACTACAGAATAAAACGGCTAGGTGGGCTATTATTGTAACCCAATTGCGGGTAGCAAATTATATTAGTCCCATTAGGGTGAAAACAGACGAGTCGGCACTGCATAATCCAGTCCAATACTCAAAGTGTGGGATGAATGCTAAATGTAGATAACAGTTATATGGGATCTCATGTACACGTAATTTTACTGGCTAGCATGTCCTTCAATCCGCCCACTTGCCCAGTCTCTCATTAATTTAATTGCCTAAAACTAATAAAACACAACTAGCGCGATGTTACTATTCTGATGCGTAAGAGATTAAAATAATAACAAGAATAATTTAGATTGAATCAAGATAATTTTAAAATACAAAAACTTTAATAACGCGTTGGGCGCGTAGGAGTCCTAAAGATAAATTACTCTTCTTCGCTATACCTACACTTTGTTGATCCCTTGATAGGAATTAAAATTACAGCCTCCATTGATGGATAAAAAACCACATTATGAACTAGACAATATTTAAGATGTGTAGGTGGTTGTATTTATTTTTTATTATTTTTAGTTTTTTTAAAGTTTTATATTCAAGCATAAGTATTCACATTTAATTCGTTATTATTCAAAACTTATTAAGATAAATGTGTGTCTAAAATTCAAAGAAATAAAAATTATTAAATTGATTATTTATTATTGCCATTTATAGTCAGAGTTTGATGACTTCGCCAGGTATTAGAAAAGATAGTTTGTTTTTAACTATATCGCAGAAAATCTTACATAAATTGTCGTGTATCTTAGGAAGTATACAAACATTAGGTATAAGAGTTTTTTAAATGTAATAATAAAATATAAGCCGTTTTGGGGAGTAAAGGTAACTTTATATATAAATAGAGATTCAATATAAGAACCTTTTCTGTTTACAGTGTAAGTTAGGGATTCACTTGGTTGTTTGATTTTTATTAGTTTGTTTGCAGACTTTTAAGTATTAGTCAAAATCAAAACAATTTAATCAATAAGCAGAATTTTCGACGCCTCCAAGCAAAAAACTAAAAATAAAATAGCGAAGTAATTGAAGTAAAGAATGCGTTAACTTTCAAATGGTTCATCCTAATTATTTACTTTTAAACAGAGTTAAACCTTATGTTTGGCTAATAACAGAGGTTATGTTGAACCAAACATAAGGCTGACCAACTTGACAAAGCAACAGAAGACTGTTGCTGCTGCTTTGTCAATTGCCAGGAAGACCTGGAAATTAAAATTGATTTAACTTCATAGTCTGACCTTTAGATAAATGAACTGGTCGGGATTCTGCGTACAATATGCCAATTACGATACTAGGTATATATATAAGATTTTAGATTTACTAAGGCAAATTAAAATCCTTCTCGGGGATTATGTTCGATTGCACAATAATATTCTCAAAGCTAAGTATCATCAATGCAAGAGGGAAAATTCAAGTGGTGAAATATATATAATAACTCTATTAGTTTAACTCTTTATGATTTCTTAATAGATTCTCTTTTTTTAATAAACATTGTAATATAAATTGTATATATTTTACTTTACTTTTGTGTTAAAATTATAAAAGAATTCTAATGTTGTCTTAGGTTTTCGCGATTATTACACATAGTAATTAAACAACTTTAAACGGTTTAAATCGCGTATATATCATTACTTTTGTCCCGACGTTTCTAACACTTTGCAGTGATCGTGGTCACGGGGTGACTGATGCGATTTAAACCGTTTAAAGTTGTTTCATTACTATATTATAAAATAATTCTCCTGAGTACCTTGCCCGTGCTTCTGCCTCTACGCTTTTATGCTGAACCCGGCAGTAGAATCTTTTAATAAGAAGTGGAAACATTTTGTAATTCATCTTCATGACAGCATCGTAAATGTTTTTGTCTTTTTGATTCCTACTTGATATTTACTAAATAAAAATAATAGTACGCACCCTAACACTTGCAACAAAAAGTATAATAAAGTTGTTTTAATAAATCCATGATCTTGATGATCATATTAAGGTAAAAATAAAATGTTTGCGGAACATCCACAAATTATACCTACTCACTCAAATTGTGTGCTAAAAACTAAAATAAGACTATTAGTAAAAAAGATGAACTTCTTGGATAAGCTGCCACATAATTTTTTGCAAGCACATAACATGTCCTTACGTAGTAAAAACAATTACATACAATAATAATTTAAATAGGTTTTCCTTGTTTTACAACTTAATAGCGGACGTGGAACATTAACTCCAAATAGTTTTTTGCCGTTTAAAAACGACTCTTCATTCTGACTAAATCAATCATTTTAAAGGCAAAATATAAAGATAGAATTACGGGTGTCTGATTAAATTAATAAAACTGATCAAGTTCAGCACCTACGTGGGTTTGCTGCGTTACGATTAATATAAATAATTTTGTACGTATTTACAAGACTGCCCAAAATGGAGTGTTATGTTTTCAGAGTTCATGTATGTATGTTTGTGAGTTTATTTATTCCACCATAACTTCTAAATGGCGTAACCGATTTTAATGTATGTATACCATTAGATTTGTCTGAATAGCGCAACACTAGATACATGAAAAGAAAAAAAAACAAACTGGTAGATTTTAGCCGCCATTTTGTGAGAACTAAAAATCCGAAATCCTAGAGTGGGGTATCAAAATGAAGGGCTTTAGGAAAAGGTTCCATACAAATATATGTCACTTGCAGTTTTAATTTTAATGGAAAGATAAAATGCATAACGAAAATAAGTAATTTGCAGTCGGAATTTTTACTTTTTAATAGATTTATACTTGATTGTCTATCTGGTGATAACAACAAGTATGTACATACTTTATAAACGATTTTACACCAAAAGATACAAAAAAAATAAATTTAAAAATTAAAAACTGTCCTTATAACTTTTTTAATCCCGTAACGTTTTTTTCAATAACTAATTTTAAGTCCTTTATAGCGTAAAAAGCGTTTCTATCGATGAGATAAAGTCTAGTCGTCTTTTTGATGAACATATCGTCTCCTATGACGATTAAAGTTATAAAATTAGAGTATAAAATAGGCGCAGTCGTGTCATTCTCGAAAGCTTAATAGTTAAGGTACTCGGCGCTTAAAAACGAAGGACGCGGTTTCGATCTCCGCTAAAAGTGAAACATTTTGTGCTCTGAAACTTTGTTAATGTGATTTTTGCTTAGCATGCAAGTGCTTGTGATTTTTAGAAATAAGCTTGAATAAATTGACCTAATCGTCACTTAGATCAGTTTGTTATGATAACTGACGTTAACGTACGAGTTAAACGCAAGCATGTTATGAAATGGGTACTCAATCCAATATGCATACAAGATATTCAATATGTCGTATTAAATATGTATTATATACATGGTATGGTATATAATACATATTTAATGTATATATTCCTAGTTCTACCTATTCGTTTTTTATGGTTCAAAATTAATCAATCTAATAATATGACATTTATTATGCAATCAATATTTATCCAATTTACACAAACATTTTAATGAATAATCACGCCTACGCTAAATAAAGTTATAAATAAATTTGATTGAAAATATCTGAGCCTAAAGAAACTCAATTTAGCAGGTGGTTATAGTCAGCGTTTGAGCAATTTTATTTCATTTTTATGAGATCTTTCTGTATAAGAATGAGCGTCTTGAGTTACCTGATTATTGCAGCTAATGTGAGGAATAATTAAAAATATGGTCTATATATTTATAGAATATTAATGTATATTAGGTAAATGATCACATTAATATTGGATACGATAATTGATAACCATTCTAAATAAACAAGAAAGTATAGATTTTTTTAAACATAATCAATGTTTGGCATTCTTTGACACTGTTTAAATAATATTATATACATATATTCACAGGATATTATCACAGATATGATTGGGCGCAAAATGAAATGGTGGTACTAACCTAAACTTTAGACTACAAGGTACTGAAGTTATTTTTTTGTTTGAATAATGTGATATATTATACTTATTGACCTTGAATAAAATGATATTTATACTAGGGCGATAATTTTGACCCCCTTAATTTTATATAAAACGTGTACATATAAGGATAAAAAGCAATTTAAAGTATAGATTTTTTTAAACATAATTAATGTTTGGCATTCTTTGACGCTGTTTAAATAATATTATATATATTCACAGGATATTATCACAGATATGATTTTGCGCAAAATGAAATGGTGGTACTAACCTAAACTTTAGACTACAAGGTACTGAAGTTATTTTTTTGTTTGAATAATGTGATATATTATACTTATTGGCCTTGAATAAAATGATATTTATACTAGGGCGATAATTTTGACCCCCTTAATTTTATATAAAACGTGTACATATAAGGATAAAAAGCAATTTAAAGTATAGATTTTTTTAAACATAATTAATGTTTGGCATTCTTTGACGCTGTTTAAATAATACTATATATATTCACAGGATATTATCACAGATATGATTTTGCGCAAAATGAAATGGTGGTGGTACTAACCTAAATTTTAGACTACAAGGTACTGAGGTTGTTTTTTTGTTTGAATAATGTGATATATTATACTTATTAGCCTTGAATAAAATGAGGGTGGTATTTTGATTTTTTGTGTGTTATATTAACTTATCATACATATCCTCGACATGCCGTTTAGAAGTAACTAAGTAATGAATAAACTTAAACATTCTATACTATATTATGTACCTACCTATAAATAAAACGTTATTAATTAAAGTAATATCAATAATTGTTTTAATCATGTAACAAAATCCTGCATTTAGTAATAAAATACGATTAAGACCATGTATTATTATGCTGTTTTCTGATTTATTAGCTCCCACTAAACAAATATTTACTTTAAATCCACTCATAAACTGCACAAAAGTGGATTACTTTAAATATATTTAGAGGAATGTAATAAATAGATATAAGTGGACTTATTAAAAACTATGTTTTTTATTTTTTGCAAATTACGTGCAAAGTTTGCTAATTATGATTTAAAATGATGTTAGTTCGGCAATAAATTTATTTATGAGTACCTATAGGTATGTACTTAGTATATTACAGAATACCCATGCCTTAAACCATATTGTATTAAAACTAAATGGGAATTCGTGCAGTTACTCAAAGATCGAATTAACCTTCAAGATTTTACGGAAATGGATTTCAAAGCAAATTTAATTCAGTGAATGGTCCGTTTATAAGATCAAAAGAACCGTCAGCACTTAGCCTGGTGGCCACTCGAGCTGGACATCTCGAGTGGACACATCCGTATACCACCTTCACTTTCTACGCACGTTCAATCGTAAAACTGCTGATGAAATTGAAAGTGCTATCTTTGTTGTACTACGAAAACAGTACCTACAAGAGTTTTATTGAATCTTTTTACTCCTGTTTAGTTTTCATTCAGTTATTGTATCTCTTTCTTACGGACGTTATTTAAAACTATTGAGAACATTGATTAGACGATTCTTAGAGTAAAATGGTTATTCTGAGGTCTCAAAGAGTTGAAATAAACAACTACTTATAGGAAGCGTTTGCAGAGCGCTTTACGTATGAACGTATTGTAGTCACATTTCATATACCAAGTATTCAAACTTGGTTGAATTATGCATGCATGTTATTGAGCCAGAAATATATGCTCCTATATCTAGGTTGGTTTACCAGTTTACCGTAAAATTATTTATTTTCTAAATTAGTAGGAAAATATGGTTATATTTTTCACGTTTGGAGAATTTTCTTTAAACCGGTGGGCATACCACCGGTTTAAAGAAAATTCTCCAAACAAAAAATTTATTAACAAAATACTACGATCTATAAACAACACTACAGCTACTACAATAAAAGCATTTAGACAACCTATAAGTCATTGCAGACTCCCAGGAAATCTAAATGCGCCAGCCCACTACCAGTTAGCAGCGTGCCCAGCATGCTGGCAGCATTGTCCCGTTGAATTGCAATGCTTATTCGTTGAGCCAAATAGGTGCCAGCATTGATTTAATTTTATATAAAACGTGTATATATAACAATAAAAAGCAATTTAAAGTAAACGAATCGTTGTAAGATTTTGCCTCACAGCATTGTAATAAAAATGTTAATGTTTCGTTTCTGGTAACGATACAAAAGCAAGAAAATGAATAAATCAATTGAACGTAGATATTTGTAAATTATCGAAGACGCAGTGGGCAATGCGATATTAAATTAATATTACCATTTATCAATTTAATGTGTTGGTTGGATTGCGTAGTGCGTTGAGTTGAGTGGCTTTCGCGGACGGCCTTCTCCGCTGAAGGCCGGCGACATACAGGCTGGCTGGCTGGCCGCCCTGACTGGAGTAGCCGCCGGCTTTGGCGGCCTAGCCTCCACTAATAATTATTACAAAATTACAACCGTAGGTGCTCTTTGTATAAGTAATAGATATTCTAATTTGTATCCAACCAATTTTAGAACACGTTTCAACTCACAAAAACACCTGCTCGTTTCTTGTTGAATGGTTCAGTATTTACGTCCACATTATAGCATTATTATTTTTAAATTATACATTAATTTATATTATCCTCACAGACGCCTGATAAAAAATCATCTATGGTACTTAGCAACAATGGTTTACACGCGAACCCATCTGGTTTAAATGAATTAGTTAAACCTTCCAGTAGCGTCAACATAAATGAAATATGTACTTATCACAAAATCGTGTATTTATCAATTGCAATCAGGGTTATCAAAAGTTAAATTATTGAAGTTCATGATAGTTTGATGCTCTAACTAACGGGACACTTTCAAGTACTTACTACTTGCTACAAATGGCTTTCATTTATCAAATTATTATATAAATCATTGTGCAATCGCGCGCACTGCGCGGTCAGTAATTTGATCAAGATACCTATTCAGATGGAATAATTCCCATTAGATTTCGCGCAAAGCCGCCTTTGGACCGTTATCAATCAATTTATCTAGTAGCCACAGATTAGCTGAGCGTTAATACCCGCCACGCGGATTTGTTGACCCACTAGTACCTCGACCGGTTTGTAACTCAATGGATGATACACCATTCAATGTTGCAAAATGTAGACATAAAAATGATAAAATCTTAATAGGTAAGTTCCTTATCTAAATAATCAAGTTTTACTTTTTTGAATAAACAAAAATCTAATTTGCTTTGGTATCTACATAATCATAATCCATTTTTATTGACATAATATTCGATGCAATCAATATACGAATATAATGGAGTAACTATTATGGAAATAGTAGAATAATTCGCTTTCGGATTTATGTTCCACGATGTTCCTATTGAAGTTCCACAGAAATTTTTAATTATACTAGATCTGCATAAAACTAGTATTATAACCGAATTATTGCAAGGGCTTTACACCAGATTCATACCAACTTTATACGTGACGTGTTAACTGATAAATTTAATTTCTAAATATAATAATACATTATGGTTCAAATCACAAATATAATAAGCATGTTCCCTAATTTTTAGAGTACCGAAAATGCACATTCTTAAAGTTCAGACGCATTAAAATAATTTGAATCAGTGTTAAATCTATCGCGTGTATCAATCGAATTTTGACAGTGATATAGTATTCTGCCAATTAGCCATGTCGAACCATCTGGAAATTCATTTCAAAGCTTCTGTTACTAACGAGGCTACACCACAGACAGACACGTCTCAGATGCCTGATTCAGTGTCTCAGACAATGAAAATTCCATCAGTATATTGGATTCCTTGATGATTTTACTTCCGCTATTTATTAATGGTACTTTTCTTTCTTTACAGGCGGGACATCTAAGAACAGAGCAAGGAGAATATTGGATTGAACCGTCCAATCAACTTTCTTCAGATAATTCCGAGGGTAGACCGCACATTATTTTTAGACGTTCTGCAGTTGATAAAGTTGAAGCTTTCCATAGAACAAAGAGGGCACTACAAAATAGAGATAATAGAAATTCAGATAATACCCAGTACAATTTTCGTAGAAATGATCAAAATACCAAACGAAATGAGAAACGACGTTACCGTTCAGAGGCGGATCGAAAGAGACGAGAATTCTTGGAGAGAAGAAAGAAAAGATTAGAAGCTTTGAGACGTAATCCTGTGGAATATAGAAAACAGCAGCCTGTTTTACGAATGGAGGATAGGCGCCATCCTACTTCAAAAAGCAATTCAGTTGAAGCTAGTAAATCTTTTGAACAATCCTTAGAACCGAAAAAAAGGAATCGAAGCAGATATAATAATAATAATAATAATGACGAAAGATTTTCACGAATATGGAATATACGAAGAAGAAAGAGGTCGAAGAGGAAGAATTGCGCGACGAAGCAACCACCATATCAATGGAAGACGAAAAATATAGAAGAAAAGCGTCGGTTAAATCATAACAAAGTAAGCACATTAACATTCCATTGAGGATTATTATGTAGGTATGAATCTACTTTATTCTTAACTTGCAAAAATTTCAAATTGCTGTTTTCATTTTAGAATAACTACCAGCACAAATATCACAACCGCTTCAATCAGCGATCGCAATGGAACAACACAAGACGGTCGACTCGTTCCGTCAGCAAAGCAAGGCATGTTGAAGTACTCTTAGTGGCCGATAAGTCTATGACCGACTTCCACAATCAAGGCAACTTGGAGACATACTTACTAACTATTATGAACATGGTAAGTGTATAAACAATCATCACTTGTTATTTACGTAACTAATTACACCAAGTATTAATACCTGAATGTTTTCTTTTGTTTAGGTGTCATCATTGTATATGGACCCATCCATTGGAAACTACATCAAAGTAGTAGTGGTAAAAATAATCTTGGTAGAACAATATGAAGCCGCTCGCGATTTGCAAGTTTCGACAAATGCAGACTCTACATTGGCGTCATTCTGCAGGTGGCAACAAAATTTGAATCCGGAAGACGATACGAACCCTCATCATCATGACGTGGCTATTCTAGTGACAAGGCAAGATATCTGCAGCCAGCACAACAGCCCTTGCAGGTAAGAATGTTTTTTATTTAGTATGAATTTTGAACAGGTATGATAGCTCAGTGGTATTGGCTATGAACTGCCGCCCAGCAGGTCCATGGTTCGATTCCCGCCGCGGGCTTGTGCTTCACCGCATGGTGGTAAGGCATTTTGGGAATGCCCGCCTGGCTAGCCACCATCAAGTAGAAAATGTGTCGCCAAGCACCCAACAGTGTGCTCTGGCAGCTGTCCTTGAGAGCCAGGACTTCTAGGTTAAGCCTTTTAACACCTGCGATCACATCATCACTTACAATCAGGTGATATTGTGGTCAAAGGCTTACCTAACAGCAATAAAAAAATTAATAAAAAAATGATGAAATTTATATATATTAGTTTTCTACATCCTAAACTTGCTAATAAGTTAGGATGACGTTATCCATAGCTTTGTAAAGATACTCATGTTTTCAAATGTGTTTCTTAGCTTTTGAGGTTGGGCGGAACACATAATAATTGGTTATAAAACTTGCTACAAAATTAAGTCATCGCCAAGAACCTTGGAAGAGGATATCATGTAACAAAGCTCCGTGAAATAAGATTTTAAAATTGATCGTGTTTTAGGTCAGTACCCGTAAAACGATCCCAGTGTCGGATCACACGATCCTCGCCAGAAACTCTCGAAGACTACAAACAGAGCATTAGCATTTCTATATTTTTTTCTAAACACCGTTCCGAGACAAGGTCAATGGCAGAAGCACAGGCGTCTGTTAGCAAAGTAAACAGAATCGCGATGAGTAACCGCTGCAGAAATAGCACACTTTCGGACTTGATCTTCAACACCTGGAGATAGGTGTGTAAACGCTCCTGATCATTGCGCTGTCGATTAGCACTGGTTCACGTCATTTGCGAATACTGTTACGTCAACGCGAAGTTAAAAAAAATCAATGAAATTCCTTCACTGCTCATGGTATCAGAATGCGTATAGATTTCAGACACGCTAAAGTAACTGGTGTCTATATTTGCAATTTATTTTTGTTACAATTGATTTATGATATTATTGAACTAGTTGTAACTGAAGTTGGTGCTTACGTTGATTGCACAGGTGGTGTGTACATGAATGTCGTAACAGAGTCGTGTTTAGTCTGCGCTGGTATTTAGTTTAGAAGTTTACTTTGCCGATCATCCGACGAGCTGCCGACAGTTCTCAGTAGGCCCCGCGATGTCTGATCGCGTAACCCAAGCCTAAAGTAAATAAATACCTTACACAATATTCACACCGAGTGTTATCTTTGGGTAGCACTTGCAAGGTGCAATGTACCGTTTCCAAGCGCGATAACAAGATAAAAACAGATAATGGAGTGCACTCACACATAAGTCACTATTACATCATAGATTACTATTAATAGACTAGACTATCCGTTTCCTTAGATAATCCTCCCTAGTATAGATTTTCCAGTAATCAGTTATATTAAGTTTTCTGTTCCGTATTGAGCATTCAGCCGAAATCTTTGCACAAAATGCAATACTTGGTTCATTGGTGTTCCAAAAAAACTGATATTACTGAACCTTGGTTAAAACAATTTATCACAAACAAATGCACAGTTATACGCGATGCGTTAATGAATTAATTATTATATGCCAAAAGCTGACAGCCGCTATTATATAGGTAGGCAGTCTCAAAACGGTATCGAGACAATTATTCATCGTGTTCCCGTTTAATAATGAGAGACATTGCCCAAAACTGGATACGTTGGAAAAATTGGTGTTTACATCATTATATCGGTTTTTGCGTATGTTTGCGAATCGCTAACGGCGATGTCCGAACAAGCAATCACATCAAACGTGCCGACATTAAGGCCAAGGACCCAACATGGGTGTGCACAAATTGGACATTCATTATTTTAACAAAAGTCTATAACCATATAGCGTTAAATAATTGCGAGTAAGTTATTTTTTGGACATGAAATGATTTTATTCGTTGCACAACTTGTATGTAAGAGAATCATGTTGGACTCGGTCATATTACAAGGTGCCAATTTTATGTGAGTTCGTACATTGCCTTACGAATCATGTACCTACTCTTAGGTACGTTTTAACGAAATACATGTTATCATGTGGTTGTAAGGATTGAAATCCCCGACAACGTCCATAAGAGTTTTCCGTAACTATAAACAGTAAAAAAAAACAGACAGCTTATATAGGCCTAGTAATACTATCCCGTTTCTTCGTATACGGAACGCTAAAAACTACTAGTTACCAAGATTTTGTTTTACCATATACGTATGCAGCTACAATAGGCCATTATTACAATATTTGGTTCGATCGTTTATTTTTAAATTAATGTTCTTTTCAAAACATTGTTGTGGAATTGAATTAATGCCAAACATTGTTTTGGTTGCATTAGACGTGTTTCAAAAATTATACAGAAGCACGATAAAGTGTTTATGTCTGATCAAATCGTGTGTGTTCGGATGCAGTTGAAATATGTTGTTAAGTACAACAAAACATTAGCCGGGTTGGTGCCCCGCAGACCTGATTACCGTGAAGATAAGCAGATACCGTGTTACGTAACTAATTTCCTGTAACATGTGTTAGGATACTAATACTTTTTACACTAATTTTACCATTCATCTCGGTCAGAGTTGAGTAGTTAGTTTAGATCTCTTGACGAGACGTTTACAAACGATTGGTGCCAATTGGGAACGTTAGAATTATCGCGACAGCTGTGAATGTATACGAACGGCAGAAATAGCGAACCGCTGATCTGTAGCTATTCAAAGGCAGAACTGGTTGCCAAAAAAATGTTAGTGCAGTATATTTTCAAAACAAACAAATAAAGAAGTTACCATGCAGTTGACAATGATAACGTGTATACGTACAGTGCAGTTTCGTCTTGTTTACATCGAGTCACTATCGAAATGGGCTTAGGTTGCTGGGATAGAATTGCACACCCTGAAATTTTCATATCTTGGATTCGTTAAGGGGGACGAAAGGTACCAAAAAGTGGGCAGCAGAGTCTTCTGAAGAACTTGCACTGCGATCACCAAGATATCTGCCAAGCGTGTGGATTTTGGCAAACTGCCCTTATTGTATTGCCCTTATTATATTGGATATTGTTCAGCGGTGGTTCATGGCAGTAGTAATGGCAGTAATCAAAATATTGGACGATAAAGTAAAAACGTACTTAATATCTTTCAGTGGTAACATGTATTTAGCCGTGTAGGCACTGCCTCAGCTGCTTTCCCACGGCAGGTAGGTACTTCAATGTGGATACCAGTCGGATTGAAACAGTTGGAGCCGATAAGATTCACGTTATTCATCTCAATAACGCTCGTGGCATGTGTATGTGGTTAAAAATTCAGTACGTAATGAAAGCAACGAGGAAGGCTGCATTCGGTAAACGGTACAAACAAGAAGTCGAATGTTCTCGGAAGGCGGCAATCAAAAGACAATGAGCGCGTTGGTAACGGTGTCGATGCAAAGCCGCCGGCGGACCCGACGCATGCATTATGCATCGAAACGCATAAAAATTGCAATCATCAATATGTAAACTATGAACATATTATACGGTGCGTCGACCAGATGCTTAATCAGTTCCGTGAACATGGACCGGTTGCTTCTGTCCGGATCCTTTATTCCGACCAAATTCTCATCGAGTTATTTACATCATAAACATGAATATTACGTATTCGTGTAACTATTTAAAGGTTTTGACCTATCGTCGACCTTGACTTAGCCTCATCAGCAACACAACTTACAAAATCATGCGTGCTATTCACATATCGTCATTTATCGAATCACAGAAAACATTTTATGAAACGACCGTTGTAAACTTGTTGGAAATGAGACCGTTAGATATAATGATGTATCAAAGCAAGTGACATATAAGTAAATGCAAAGCCTTGCCAAATGTTTACATAATAGTGGCGTTAAAAGGTGTATTACTTAGGCAATTTCAAAGTACACAATGGCGACATAAAATGTCACCATTATCATATCACGTTTGAACTTACAAACTCTCGAAAATATAAGTAACATTGATACTATACCATAACAGGCGTATATCCATGAAGAGGTTGGCAGAGATGTCTTATCACCCACATTTTGCCAGTTGATTTTAGATCCCAGAAATAGGGACCAGCGAGCCCATTCAATGATTCTCACCAAAATCCTAAATACAAATGACATTCCTCAGTAGGCAAATGCACGTTTTATAATCAATAGTAGAACTCACACCTTGTACGAACATTACAAAGGGCATGTGTGATGAATGTTGATGTTCAAGGGGCGGTCTGAAAGCGAGGCGTAAGCGACACGGACGAGGCAATGCCAACCAAAACCGACGAAGTCGCACACGCCGCCATACAGTCTCCGTGGCGCGTTATCTGCTTCGCTACGGGTGCTAATCTTGCGGCATGCACGCTAGATTATACATACGATCGGTTCAATCGACTGATTGTGGAAAGTCTTTTTGAAGCGCTCGTAGCGAAGTTTGCTTACCCGTTCTTAATCGATCAGCTAAGTTAAGCAAAGCCCGCCGCGGTCAGGAGTTGGATGGGTGACCGCTAGTGACGTTACTACTGAGTGCTTCCGTGCTTCGGAGGGCACGTTAAGCCGTTGGTCCCGGTTGTTGTCTTACGATGGCAGTCATTAGAGCATGGGGTATGGCATTTTGCGAATGCCCGCCTGGCTATCTACCACCCTCAAGTAGAAAATCTGTCGCCAAACACCTAACGGTGCATTCCGGCAGATGTCCTTGAGAGCCAGTAATTCTAAGATAGCCTGAACAACATCTTCAACCACATCATCACTTACCATCAGGTGAGATAGTGGTCAAAGCCTAGCATATCAACTATAAAAAAATAAAATAAAAAGGTTTGACCGCACACCCAAAGAATAATTTAAGATTGAATTATTATTTAGGACATAGGGGTGGACATCGAGCAGGAAGTTCCACTCCAAGTGGTTCAGCTTAACAGCTGACATTTAAAGCTACACTGATAATATTTGGAATCGTGCGTATCGAATGAATACGCTCATGCACTTAAATATACGACATAAAGGTGTGCGTGTGATGAATAAAAATCTTTATTTAGGTGGTAGGTATAGTGTCTTCACTGTCCGAGAGTGTCGAGTGTCACGGCCGTCCCAATTCCACGCAATTATTAACCAAAATCAGTATTGTAAAACTGTTTAAAAAATGTCGATCTGTATGCACAAAGCGACTTTCTCTGGCCGTTTGAACGAGCCGCCCCGAGCCATCGAGAGCTTTCAAGACTTCGAGCGACCAATGTCGTGAAGTTGAATTAGCATTTTTAATTATTAGAATTACGTATGGGGAATACAAAGCGAAGCGAACGTGTGACATGAAATAACTTGAATCAACAGTAGCTTAATAGTTAAGTTACAACAGCTAAAGCTTCCTAGAATTTCGCACATGATTTACCGTCCATCATAAACCGATAAGTTCTATAATTCAAATTAACATTATTTAGTCACACTTGATGATCCAACCAAACTAAAAATATAATTTCAGCTAAAATTTAAAGCTACGATCTTTGACCTATGTAATCGCTTGGAAGAGCTCAAATCAAACTTGCCTGCAAAAGACATCAACGCGCTGCGTGATAACTTTTATTAAGCTATATAACTATATTTCTAATTATTTAGCAAAATGCCTGTAGAATGCATAGAGAAACTTCTATAATATGCAAGTTTATATTTAGCTTAAGAGGTTATAAAATGAAATAGCAATATTTCTTACCCACATAAATACCGATTAAATATTTTGATTCGCATTTAAACTGAAGTCGCACGAAGATAGCTTTTACCGACCAATAAATATTAACTTGAATGCGTTTACGGTTCGCGTATGAGTGTATTAAATTTATTAGTTGGAATTTATAGAGCTTTTCATCGGCTTCCGTATGGGCTGAGTCACTGACTAGCTGTACGTATTATTAGAGAACTATTCCCGATCTCGAGCGCCACAGAAAAACGTGTAGAGAGAAAAGTTGCGTTTTCTTTGGGAAATCTAAATAAAAATCTTAGTCATAGTTATAGTATTTTTTTTTATTGCCAATGAGTACGATACCGTGGATGCAAATGTTTCTTGTTAACTTTTGGAAGATTAATGAAGAGTTTTACGTGTTATAGCAAGTTGTAGGCATGTACATTATTACTAGAACGCAATAACTCTAGAAGCACTGAGCTTCGTATTGAGCAATTATTCATATATTTTTAAAAAGTTATTTAAATGTTGTTTACGTTTTTGTACTCTTATTGCTTTAGTGCTTGGCGTAAGCAAAACAGGTATGGGTAGATACTTCCAACAGTAAAAATATTTTCCGTATTTCGTTATCTTATACATGTAAAATATAAATTGAAAATTTGCGATTTCGTTTGCGCGGTAGTTATATAATGTCTCAAATAATCTCAATGCAACACTAGTTGCATTTGGGTTGAACGGTCAGTTAAAATATTATAGAGTTGTATAGAAAAATCAAGCTAATACTGTATCTACACAATTGGGAGAATGAAAGTTCCTTTCAGAGTGATAGGCAGAAGAAAAATAGTAACTGAATAATATCTTCTTTAGTAGATTTTTTCTTCGGTAAGCTGTTTTTTATTAATGAGATTTTATTAATGAGACTGTTTGTCTGTGCGTTCGTTCGTAGAAATACTACTCGATTCCTACTGTATAATTTGCACAGTTGTCACGCGTCGTCGTTGTCGTCCGAGTGTTGTGCGTCTACGCAGCGGCGCGCGTGCGGCTGTCGAGTGTCGGTGGACTTTAATTACGGCGGCGGCCACTGCCACACCCGGCTACGTAACTACGCACTAACTCGACTACTTTGCAACATTGTAGAGTTGCTAAGATATTTGTTAAATATTTACAAAATAGGAAACAATTAAGCTAAATAAATTTATTTGTAACAACACTTAACATTAACCGTTACTTAATAGGGGTACAAGTCTACAGAACAAAACTTTCATATTTATTTTAAAATGCATATAAAACAAAAACTAAAAACATAGGTCAATCTAGAACGACATTCTTGAAGATATATTAGAAAATACATATAGATAAAATATGTCTATAAAAAGATTTATAAATAACATCATTACAAATATACGAAAGGAAAAATTTAAGTCATGTGCGGGATTCACCTTATTTAGCCGGGGTATGCTCTAACCAATTGAGTTAACATGACGATGACGTCATAACTCAAATTTTTCCTATCGTTCTTTAACCATCGTATTTGGATGGAGCGGGATGGATGGACGCGGGGTCAATTCCCGCACATGCCTTAAATTTTGCCTATCGTATATTTGTAATTTTGTATTGTAATCCGCATAGCAGGCGCTATTGCAAAAATAACAACATAAAAAAACATTTTTAAAATCTATTTAAACGTAAATTCAAATTGAATGTCAAGTGGTGTGATGTCGTGCATTTACCTGTATTTACCTTTCCTAAGGACAGGTCTACTCATAACTAGTCACGAGGCTGAGTGATGTTCTGTAATTAGCCAGTTACCGACAACTCTCTATCAGCTAATAGATGGGCACTAACGTGTTATAAATAGCTTGGTTCCCGTGTGACAAATACCTTATTACTGCAAGAGTGAGGTAGGTACGTACATATCTGGGAAATGCAAACTGCGTAATATACCGACTCATATATATGTATATATACTCGTATATACCAGTAGTAATGAAATTATTATAAGTAGTAGTTAGCGCTCCAATAATAATTACTTTAAATAAAATTAAAAGACTTAAACAACTGAAAAGTATGAAACGCAATTTGGTTTTATTTACTTGGATGTCATCGGTATTTTGTCCCGTTATTTCGTTTTAAAACAAACTATGCTAAATCAATTTTCATGATATTTCTAAGGGTATATAACATACATTATTACATCTGAGCGTTGCGATAAAAAACACACATTTGGTATTTAAATGATGGAGTTATGTGGTAACTAACACATTTAAGAACTCATACAACCAAATCAAGGACCTTCTTTTATAAAATGGGTTTATAACGTATGATATACCATTGTCATTTTAATGAGAAAAAGGTGTTAAATATCTGTACAATGATGATACCTTTTTGAAATAATAGACAATAAAATGCTAGATACCCTGCTAGTTCTTTAATTACTGTCATATATTATATCTAATATAACTTGTAATTCTAAAATCAAATGCCTTTATTCCTGAACGTATAATGAAATTATTGCTACCGTTTACACTTTTTCGCATTTGTCATGTCTATCCAAAGGTTGTCTGTAAGAGATTGCATTAGCGATAGCCGCCAATAGTATACCACTATGTATTTAAGTGCACACTGTATTTCTAATAGTACGAAATTAAAAGTTTTCGAAACGAAATCACCTTCCAGATATCTTCTTCTCCGGAAATCCTATTAACAACCTAGTGTCACAATCACATGGGCTTTGTATACTTTTAGAAAATTTGGTTGATTCAGTTCAAGCATAACGTTTCATGAAATTTATTTATTTTCAGTACATTGGGCGTGGCGCATGTAGCAGGGATGTGCA
Organism: Plagodis pulveraria; assembly: GCA_963890685.1. Classification (NCBI taxonomy): domain Eukaryota; kingdom Metazoa; phylum Arthropoda; class Insecta; order Lepidoptera; family Geometridae; genus Plagodis; species Plagodis pulveraria. The sequence goes on from OY982961.1 coordinate 14,167,513, forward strand.
AACCAGATCGCAGTTGCTCCGTCAATGAAGACAACGGCATCATGTTGGCACACACTATCACACACGAGTTGGGGCATAAGTGAGTATCAGATTTTACCCACAAAAAATTATTAAAAAGAAACCTTTGATGTTGTTTGGACTTCAGATGTAAGTACAGCCAGTTAAACTTTTATAGGTAAAGTGGAGGTTTAAATTATATTATATCTCAAAGAAACTTTCAAGAAGCTTTTACCAAATTGAAATCTATCTGTAAAAAAACTTTATTTTTTTCTATATGTACGGTATCGTTTCCATTTCGATGGCATCTTGCCAATACACGTCGTAAACATTATCATTGATTTAATATACATCTCTGGTTCACTACTGCCAATAGTAAGTACCTAGTCATAAGTACCTACTGCAAAAATATATTTTGCAGTCTGACTAATCATAGTATCATACATTATGTCATTGAACCAAAACATTAGATAGATAGGTACATCTGAGTCGAGACAAGTGGATTACACATCCTCGATTCATATTACTAAAATGAAGTTGGTAGACAAGAAATTGTGTTTGTCGGTTCGATGGTTTGTCTTTTAACCAACGCATCATTGGATAAGTATGCAAGGACCGCAATGTCAAAGGCTAATTTTGGTCCTGAATTTTTGATGAGTTCCTAAGGGTGACAAAATTCCTCGCTGCCGAAGTCAAGGACAAAACGCTGGTTGGTTGATGATAAATTAAATGTATCAAATTCTGGTCAATAATTAGAATTAGTGTCGCTATAGTTAACGAAATATTGGGTGTCGTTACATTTAGCATGGTCATCGCTAGGAACCAAATCCAGCCAACCCTACAGAAAGCTGTATTATTTTGAAAACGGATGGAAATCAAAAATTAGTTATTTATTATTCAAGGCTGCAGACTTCTTTTTTGGTGCCAGTACTTGTATTGAAAAGTGGTGAACGTTCGTGGCGAAAGACTCTAGGATTGAACTACGAGCGAAGCGTGTTGTTCAAATATAAAATCCTGAGGGTAACGAGAGTTTCAAAGATACTTATGAGACGTAAAAAAAACTGCGCTGCCGAGTGAAACCCACAATTTTTCACCTCCCCATATCAAGAAAAGCGCTAGGAGTATAATAAAACCAGCTGAAGTAGTTTAGTAAATGTGTGTTTCTTCGTGTTAATTAAAATATAAAATTAGATTCTTGAATTAGTAATAAGTAAAATTTGGTTTTAAACTCCTTGGGTTGAATTTAAAAAAAAAAGTATTAAAGCGAATAAAAAGCACTTATGCACGGAGATTCTGAATGGAAAACAAAATCTTTACGACCTTTAGAGTTAAAAAATACAATTAAACGTCGGAATGAAAATGATAAACATTACTAATTGTTCCTAAAGCAATGGATTTACGGTTGTATTCAGCATGGATATTCCCTAACAACAAAAAGAGTCTGCCAATCTTCTTCAAACTTACCAGATCTTTAATTGCCATTAATTTATCTAGACATAGATAAAGTAGTTTTGACTTTTTTTCATCACATAACTTTTGCATAGCCACCTAAAAGTATAAAGAACAGCTACAACGATATCTTAAAATGCATGAAACTGAAAGTTAGTCTTTGACAAGCTCTCAGTGCAAAAAAGTCATGCTTCTACATCAAGTATATTACGAATAAAATATTTTTCAATTGTATTATCTGACTATAACTATTTATAATAAACAATTCTAAGGTGTGGATGCAGCATTAACTTTTGCAAATTAACTGGTTCTGGAAGAATGAACTTTCAGCAGTAAAGGCACCAAGTAAAACACCAAAAAATCTGGAAAATTTGTAGTAGATATACAACGCAATATAAAGTAATGGGACGTCACCTAACGGAGGCATAATTATTTATGTTGTTGTTTTTTTTTACATACTTCTAGAGCACTAAAGCTTTGCCAACTTTCATGCTATTCGGTTGACCGTTTTCATTATGCTACGATGACAATGCTGAAACATCGACCTGGTGTCACCTTTTAGTTGAAATATCTCGTTAGCCATCAAGACATGCAATTCATAATATTTTGGAGCACTAAAACGTACTAATGTTTTTGAATTTTCGAGTTATATTGGAGCTGGTTGCATCGCCCTGGTGGCGGACATTTTATAAATTTTTACCATATATCAGATCGATGTTTTACTTATATTTTGTCATATTGAAGAGAAGGTTCCTATTTAGCATAACGTTTAAACAACACACATATTTACATTAACATATATACGGATAATATTAATAACTACAGAGGATTTACTGTTGGGACATAACGCATATCAATGCTTTCTAACCATACAGTTCCTTCATTATAAATCTGATGATGAAAATCTAATAAACACTTAATGGACTCGATAAACTTTCATCATTTCAAGCGCAATATTAAATTTTAATATGATTTATTATTCAATATCTCTTGGCTCAAAATCTAGTTAATAACTTATATATAAAGAGATTCTCGATAGCGAATAAGTTTCTAATATCTCAAACTGTTATTAGAGTTATTAGCTAATTCCATTGCTGGCTCCAGCGCGGCAGCTTGCAGCAAGTATCGATGCTAGATAAATAGGTTATTCAAACATTGCAACACCTTCATTAGACCGACATGATACCTCGACCGGTCATAGTTTATACGATGCGGCACAGACGCCTAAACACTGTAAAATATAAACGGTAATGCACGCAAAAACATTTCTGCGTGTTTGTATAAAAACTTTGGTTAAATAAAGATTCGATGGAAAAGTAGATGGTAACAGATGTGTACCTAAAACACGACCTGACCTACAGCGCAGCGCTTATCCTGAGTTTCAAATTTGCCAAATGATCTATAAAAACAAAATCTGCGCTTTATAGATAGCTCGCTAAAAGCTCTTGTATACGATAGTTTCTTAGTGTACAACCATGTGTAATATTATTTGTATTATTTTGGTAATAAGTGCTAGTTTTATTTGGCAACGGTTGCCTAGCGCTCCGGTTATCGGTACTGTATACTGAGTCATGTTTCCAAGCCGATATTACCGCAAGGACGTTGCTTTCGAGATAGAAAATTATGAAACGCTAATAACATTTTGTTGCAGTGTAGCTGTTACTTATATAAACGTTGAATTAGTTTGTGTTATTGAGTATGAACAAGGAGTTTAGTATTGTTCTCGTTTCGCAGCAAATATATGTAGTTGATAGCGTAGGTATAGACAGCATACAAAGTAATAGTATAATATGAACCTTACATAAACTTAGCTTTCCCTAATCTGTGATAAATTGATAGATAATTCTTAGGTAACGGATAGCTTAATATGTGACAGTCAAAAAGGAGCCGTGTAAAAAGAGTCAGCTCCGAGTCACAGACATTGACCTTCCCGCGTAAATGTGAACGCATCATTGGTAGCGAACGATGCACTCGTCACTCAGCGCATTCACGGCGCTATCAGTCAGCCCACACATAGGCACTTGTTATTTTTCGTATTATCTTAAACAAAGAATAAGGAACGGGTTGTTTATGTTGATTAAACAAGCAATTTGTAAGCGACAACGCGGATACCCACCCGGCGCCGGGACGCGGGGCGGCCGACGGCGCGGCGCGGCCCGGCGCTTGATAATGATAACGTAAAAAAGAAACGCGTTGTATACCTACAGATTTTATTGCAGTTTTATTAATCAGTTCACTGCATTTTATATTGAAAAAGATATATTTGTTCATTAATAATTCCAACAAAGTATGAAATCGAGACGTAAGACCACACATAAGAATCAAGTACCTACTGTACCACTCTTTTATTACTTATATATTTTTAATTTAGTACTTTTTACAAATCATTCACTCTTGGCTCTCTGAAAAAATACATATAATTATTGTTATGCAATCAAAATCATGTATTTTATATTGTATTTTATTAATAATAAGTATTTCATACTTTCTAATTTTAAATCTTTTTTCATCTGCGAATAATGATGTGTATTATTAATAGGAGTACATTCAACCTTTCTCGATTCTAAAAAAAAATTGCATTATCCCTACTCCCATTTTTAAAATCTATTACAGAAATGGCCATTAAGAGGTAGTTAACCTTCTTCATTTCTGTAGATATATATCACATCATATAACTTAAGTTCTATAACATTACATAAATACTAAAAACATTTGCCAAAAAAAACATCAAGCTGTTCTGTCCGATACGTTTTGGTTTAGTGTCAAATTGGAGTTGGGAAATAGCATACGACAATGCTTCTAGCTTCGTAGCTCAGTTAATGAACGTAGAGTAGGCACACGTAGCTATTGAGACATCGACGCTAACCGTAGCAAAGTTAGATAGATCGACCTACCTATTGCCCAAGGTGTACATTCTGTGTACAGTGTAAGTACAATAAGTCTTAAATGTAACCGAGTTTAGGACTGCCTACATTAAATAATATGGTTAAAACTAACCTTCATCAAAATGAATTAAAAAATACCAAATAAACCCGACAAATATTATATAAATAGATATTCCCGCGCGTACTGTTAATTCAGTAACTATTCATATTCATTTATTCATTCATAAGTTTCAGGTACAATATTAGAAATTACTAATAATAATAATGTAATTACGCTAAAACTTGTCTTTACAGACTTATGAATACAATTAAAAATTAATTAATGTCAAGTCAAGAAAAGGTCAAGAAAATTAAATACAAATTATATACCAATAAACGTCAATAAAATTTTAAATTTTATATTAAATAATTTTAAATTTTATACATGTCTTTTTAAAGCTACATAATTTAATTTTAATAATTTACAAACGTTTCTCTACAAGCCACCGCGTCTATTGTTTTCTGAAACGATCAAATGTCTTTGAAGTGATTAGGAATTTTATTGTAAAGTTTGATACAGATTATGTAGCTGTTATTTGAGCTGCCTGTATTGGGAGCGTGTAGAATGATAGCATTGCTGAAAAAGTTATTAATTTTTATATACTACTACTATTTTAATAAACGAATTAATTGTTAGTGAGGTAAGTATAGTCAGGGAAATATAAATAATAAAAATTAAAAACTAAAGTGGTTTATTAGGATTATTAGAACATAGTATTTTTGATGTTTCCAACAACTCAATGAAAAATTTACTACGGCGGCGGCAGGTACATCATTGGAATCTTTTTACAATAAAAAAATAAGTGTTTTCTTAAGAATTAATATGAATAGGTAGGTAACTTAACGATTTTATTCCGTAGCGTCGTCGCTCGTTGCGTGGTTAATTTTATTATATATCTATAGATCTATATACCTATAGGTATAACCGACCAAAACACATTTTCAAAAGCCTTCGAACACATATATAAAATAAGAAATTGTGGATCATTTACGATAACGATAACACAAAAAAATGGCACAGTTATCTTCATACCGACTAAGTTATTATTCTTATCACCGCCGTTCAAATAAACATAGTAATTATTCATGTGAAATATAATTGACTTATGAACTTCTATCATGAATGCGGATGCAGTTGATGCAGACGCTAAAGACTGGTAGGTTACCTGGGCTATATAAATGTTGTTAAAGGTTATGTTTTTGTATGAGGAACATTGAATTATTATCAATATTCATCACCGTGTATACCAATCTAAATTATACGTAAGAAAATTAAAATTAGGAATTCAATAAAATATATTTAAAATAATGTAATATAATAGCGACTGTAACTAAAAGTACCCATGAAAGCTTGCTCAGAATTATTTCGCTTCTACACTTAAAAAACATAAAGTATTGAGTTATAAGAAAACAAAGTTCACTTATAACTCTATATTCTATATAAAAACCACGTGACGAATTAGATCTTTTACAACTACGCCCACAACAAAGTCACATATCCTGGAAAATATCTACAGTATACCTACTATACCTATCTAATTTCTATTATATCTAAGCAACAGGCAAAGAAGATCTGAAGATTTTCCTGTTCTTTGATCTTAGTGGTATCCTGATATTATGAATACCTTCAGTATAGATAAATCAAAACCTAAATCATGGTGGATAAGGAAACCTTAGTACACAGTAAGTATTGCAACACTGTTAGACTGCTCCCAATCGGAGTTTCATAGTAGATAGGTACTACAACTGTTCCAATGGTAAAGACTTGTACCTCGATATTTCTAGTGTTAACTCTGTCATGTTTGATTACTACAGTGCGAAAAGTAACGATTACTGCCTGAAATTATATTGACTTGCATTCGTTACTAGATAACCGGAAATGCGTTATCTACAAAAATGTAATCGGAAAATTTTATTAAAAAATAGAACTCATTATTAAACTAGTAGTTTGAGAAGAACTAAAACCTCCTCCGTGGTTCTATCCTCGCATCTTTGAAGCATATTTTGCAATTCCGCGTTGTCGATAGACAGCCACTTTTATATATTAATTATATTATTTGTGTTATTACATTAATTTTAGATATTTGAGTAAGCTTACCGATATTTGGCGGGTATATTTTTACCACACATTTTATGTTTTATCGGTAACGAAACATTTTCAATTGGATTTTCATTAGGTGACTCTGGGACCCAGACTTCAGATTTGTTCTGCCTGTCAAGCAGTGCAGAATTGGATTGGATGGAAGATGGCAACATTGTTACTAGTCGTTGTCTCTTTTCAAGTATAATACCCCTTGGTATCAGATGGTAACATAGAACCTTTGCGGAAACAAATCATGAAGAACAAATTGCAGTTTACTAAAGTCTACTGTAGAGAAATGACCCCAATAAAATGGGCCATACCTGAGTTCTGTGAGGTCTTTATTTTCATTCAAGTTATTGTGTATATGAATAGTGCGGTTCCTTGATGGTGATTCTGTAGATATTGAACACCGGTTTCGGCTAAACGTTGCCTCAGTGCTAAGAGGCGCACTGAGATTCATTTTCATAAGTTTTCCTTGTCAAGAGCGGAGAGACAAAGATACATTTTCCAAAAGATATTACACAACAACGACGTCCTTGGATTGTGTATATCTATACTTCTCAAATGCCTTGACATTATGTTATTTTGTGCCTTTTATAAACCGCTTCACTAGTGTGATGCGACGTGTATCTGGTACCTACACGGAACTAATGGCGAGAAAATGTCTATTTCTGGAAAATGTCAGTCTGAAATATGCAACAATTGTTTTTTTACCAATATATATGTATATATATTACATTCTATAATACACTACAAGATTATTTTAGAACAACAATGTTGTTGTAGAATTACAACTATAGGTATTTTTTCGCACTGCCACAATGTGGAACCAGCTGCCAGGTGCAGTATTTCCGAACGGATACGACTTAGGGGCCTTCAAGAAGAGAGCATATTCCCTCCTCAAAGGCCGGCAACGCATCCTCGATACCTCTGGTGTTGCGGATGTTCTTGGGCGACGGTGATCACTTACCACCAGGTGAGCCACCTGCTCGTTTGCCCTCCTATCACATAATAAAAAAAAAAAAAAGGTGTGTAAAAAAAATTTGAAACAAATAAGTAAGTGTTTATGCCAATGACTTTCCTGGCAAGCAAACTCTAGGTTTGTCCTCCACATAAAACACCGGGTCAGATGAGACGATTGTTACACACAGTTCTTCTTCGGTATTAAAAGTGATCAGTCAATCAATGGGGACAACGGGAATAACATTACTGACTTCCTGACTGAAGCCAGGTCAGGTGTGCCTATTATCTTCTCTATTGTCCCCATTCATGGAGACAGATACCTAATAGGCACACCGGGAAGACAAATAATGTCGTCCCGTTGTCCCCATCAATGGGCCAGATAAATGGAGACAACGGCAAGGAAAAAACTGTCGTCTCGTTGTCCCCATCACCCACTACGCCCAACTATCGCCCACAAACCTACTTCTACATCTCTCCTGAAATATGTTCTCCTTATAGTGAAATGATCCTTGTTGTTTGTAGTAATCATTTGAATTGCATTGCAGCCTACATAGGTTATAAACGAATGTTGAATAAGTTGCCAACATAGCTTTTATATGGCGTTCGTTACACATTAAAACTATGTTGATAATCGATGTTACACTGTTCTGAGCGCATTGCTTATTTTTCAGCTTCGGACTATACCACGACACCGAGAAAATTGGGTGTCACAGGCGAGATGGTGCCACTCTTCATATTATGACGCCAATATTTGAAGCGGACTCAGTGCAAGTAGCCTGGTCGAGGTGCAGCAAACGTGACGTCACAAACTTCTTGGAGTAAGTCTAGCTTAAGCACATTGACTCTACCCAATTCATATATATGTACTTAATTCAAAAATTTTACTGATTTTAGTCGCAGCAGACAAAACACAGAAATAAAAATTATTTATTTTCATTAAGCGTTTTATCGTTCCATTGGAATTAAAACTGCAAGTTATTTATATATTTGAAATCGTTTTTTAAAGCTCTTCATTTTGATATCACTCACGATGAGTTTGGAAGAAAAATATTTTTTTTCTCAATATCGCGTCTATAATCCTCCAGTTTTTCTATTATTATTATTTGAAGGTACTTCACTTGTGATATCAAGACGATTCTAATGATATCTCACACATTAAAATCGGTTAAGCCGGGGCGGAAGTTGGAATAAAGAAACACCCCATTTTTGGGCAGTCGTGTAAAAAGGCCTAAAGTAAAATGTATCGATACTTTTCCAAGATAATTACAAAATTTTATAATCACATATATTATAAAATTTTGTAATTATATTTGAAAAGTATCGATACATTTTACTTTAGGCCTTTTCAAAATTTTATAATATATGTGATTATAAAATTTTGTAATTATCTTGGAAAATATTCAGCACAGTTAAAGCTAAGGCATGCTAAAAATAGAGTTCAATTAACATATTTCGGGTTTCTTGGAAGGTGTATCTATGGTGAAACAGTAAGGTCTTTAATTGTAACAAAATGTGGGCACAGATATGAGAAAAGAGATACCTACGCACTTATCAGATTTTTTGGCCTTTTATCAATAATATAGTGCCTAATGGTGCTTCTAAATGTAATGTTGTTTAGTTGAATGGAGATAGACATGCCTACTGTTATAGAATCAGATTAGCAAGATTGCTTGAGATTGCGATATTGAAGTCACTTTAAAGAGTTTTAATTTAAGTGCTTAATTGGCTACTCACTTACCTTGGTATTTGTTAGCCTAAGAGACAACTTTGAAATACTTTGATTTATTATCAACTAGGTGCTATTTAAGCGATATACCTATATAGTTAAAAGTCAGTACAATACAGATCAAGACTAGTTACCGGCTCCTAAAACCAGTTAGATACCCGAATGCCAGAAGGTAAAAGGCACACATTTAAACCTAACAAGCTTCAGCTGTTATTATTATTATTTGGCTTCGTCTGAATTACAAAAAGCTTTTAACGCACTCGTTGCAATCAAACGTGAATATCAAAGAATTAACTTTAGCATTTAACGAGATCTTGCATTAAGTTTATGAGTGTCGTTTTTTTATGCAGCGTTTTTATAGGTAGCTTTTATATAGATAAGTACCCACCTACTGTTTTACTACTGGTTTTATAGAGCTTTCTTTGCAATCACTACTAAACATTAGCATATATGAAAGTTATTCGATTGTATATTAAGTTCATTCAGCGCAAATAGCAATAAATGTTTTATTATATCAATAAAATTGAAAGCAGAAATCCTACGCACTCGTAAACCATGCCCACAATTCGCCTAAGTATACTGATTCTCACTAATACCGGATATATTTATTGGTTGTCAGTTTTTGATTAGATCTAATAGTTGTCGAAAAATTAATTATTATTAGTACTACTGTTATGTACCTACATATAGCATAACTAGATCAATCAACATTTTATATGCCCATTTAATTAGTGTAGACATGCTAATTAGGCATATAATTGTCATCAGAAAATAGTAATCATCATAAATAACGAACATTCTGGCTAAGGTATATTTTATTTTAGATTAGGCACGGGTATTTTGCGATGAATTGCTATAGGAAGCTGCAGAATTGATTTTGTAATTAAGTTAATTGCCAATCTAAGACGGTGTGTTTTGGCAGTACCTTGAGTACCAGTTGCCATCCCAGGTTTGCCTGTTCAGAATTTTTGAACGCATCGTCACTTACGAAGAGTGACGTGTGTTCAAGGCTAGCCTATCAATATAGATTAAAAATAAATTGATGCTGCACTACTCCCGTAAGTTGTGGGTAGTTATCCAAATTAGAATGCCAATTTAAATGTCGGAACAAATTAAAATAAATGAATAAACACTGCAATTTACCTATGTACGCACAGCTACTGATCCGTTCATTGTAGGTAACCAACTTATTATTAAATTTTCTTTGTAGCGCGGGATTAGGAGAATGCTTGAGCGATCGACCATCGCAAGAAGAATATGCTTACCCTGAAGCTCCAGTTGGTAAGTACTACTAAATATAAATGTAGATACTTTAAATCGCTAGCATAATCTCATAGTATTTGTCATTATACAGTGTAATATTCAAACGCGTACCGTTAAACACTAAACAGGGTGATAATTAAGTTATTGTATTACCTCCCAGGTGTGATGTACGACGCAACATCACAATGTCACCTGCAGTTTGGCGGTGATGCTGTATCCTGCACCGAACTATCCGACATCTGCGAGCATTTGTGGTGTTCTGTGGACGACAACTGTAAAACTATTATGCGTCCAGCAGCTCCAGGAACCACTTGTGGGGACAATATGGTAAGATTACATTAGATTAGAGACACGATTCAGAAAAGAACGTGATTGTGACGCAAACGGCGCGACAATGGTTTTCGTATATACAGGTACCTATGAAAGCCATCCGAATGAAATGTGAACGATGTGTATATGTACTGTACTGTATCAGCCGGATCGTCCACTGCTGAATACAGCCTCCCCTATTCAGGGGGTATTTGCCATGATCCCCACGCTTGGCAGGCGGCTTGGGGATCGCAGTGTAAGATAGTAGTTCTTTAGAAGGCGCTGCTGCCCACCTTCTAGTATAATTATTCCCTTAGTCGCCTTTTACGACACCCACGGGATGATATGGGAAGTTGCAATTCTAACCCGGCACCCCACGCGGAGTGAACAATGTGTATACGGATACAGGTAATGTTAAATTATGATAATTTATTCACATAAGTAACTAAATATGATACAGCATATCAATTACAAATGTACATATAATAGTCAATTTGATAGAGTTTTAACGCGAGATATCGCAGTACGTGTATAGGCACCTACCTAGTTTTGTAATAGTAAGTATATCTAGGTTCTTTCAGGGATACAACAACATTATATTAATATTATTATTTTTTGTCGTCAATGTATTATTAGTATAACTAATGTGATCGTCTTGTTATTTTTGTTAAACAACATAGTATTTATTATGAGATATTTTAATGAGTACCTAGTTGTCCTGTGAGTTATTTAATTACTAGCCCATATCAAATTTATAAATATAGTGAGTTTTTTTATTGACGACCAACATATGTATTAATGAGATAATATACCTACATTATATTTAGACTTTATTTTGAGTAACGGTTGTTATCTTATGTTAGCAGTATTGCATGCTGGTAGAACAATTCGCGAATGCTCGCCACCCTCAAGTATAAATCTGTCCCCAAAAACCTAACGGTAGTAGTGTCCGGCAGTTATCCTTCAGAACCAGTTCTAATTCTAGAATAAGCCTATCTAACACATAATCAGTTTTCATCATGTGGGATTGATATCAAAGGAGGAAAGAATCTCTCTCTCTGCAATGATAAAATTATGTAGGTGGAAGTGTTGTTAATATTTTTGTTCTAATGCGAAGTATTTTTGTAATACAGTGGTGTCAGAACCAGACGTGCGTCCCGCGGCAGGCGTCTCCCTCGCCTATCAATGGCGGTTGGAGCGATTGGAGCGAATGGAGCGAATGTTCGAGAACCTGTGGCGCCGGCGTTTCTACGCAATCTCGGGAGTGCAACAATCCCGCTCCGAACAACAATGGCGCTTATTGTATTGGAGATCGCAGTCGGTAAGATAATAGTGTCGTGGTCGTTTTTTTCATGTTTTCATAACATGAAAAAAACGAACTAGTAATATATATAATAGACTAGTTTTACGCAGCAGGTTTCCTCCACGCTCATCAACAGCACGGTGGCGGCGGCGATTGAAGCGAATTGAGCGATTATTCTAGAGATAGTACAACAATAATGCCCTAAGCAAGAATAATGCTCTTAAATAGAAAGAGCTAAAGAAATCAAAGTTTTTCACTGTATATATCTATTTTCCCCGAGGCTTTTGATGAAGGTAATATTCCCCACCCTAATCCCACCTATGGGGAGGGGTTTGTATTATATGTCTTTCGCAAACTCAAAACGGGTTAGGTACGGTTAGGTATTATGAACATCCCATCTTACTCCATCTCTTCTCGGGACTTCTCTCGTTATAGTAGGTATACCCGCGGCAATAAGAGGCCACTAACGAGGTCTATGGCGGAAAATTCAAAATTTTATAATATTTTTTTAATTGTGTTACTATTTCATTTCACTATTTTACTGTATTATGTAATACGCGAGGTTCGGAGAATTTTAGATATGTCATATAATACTTATTAAATTGGTTACACTAATTACGGGTAAACGTATTTTTTTTATATTTTTACGGTTTATATTTTGAATCAAATATTACGAAAAATTCTAAAAATTAAATAAATAATTTTTGATTCTTTTTTTAACATTCTTAGGTCACAATTTTACAATATATATAATCAATACGTACATGTCAGTAAAATGATAAAAAAATATATATTACATTGTTATATACACATTAAAGCGTACATAATTGAATTCATTGAATTAAAAGATTTTTATGATTTAAGTAATCTGTAACGGTATAGTAACATTTATCAATAGGTAGTGAACGTAATTTAATTTTAAAATTAAATTGTATAGTAAATTAATAAATAATGAGCTTTTTATACATTCTGGTAGTTAATTAAATATTTTCGGAGCCACACAGAATACACTTTTACCCATAGGAGTAGTCTTAGACTCCCTTAAACAAAGATTTGATTTATTACGTAAATTTTAAATAACGTATTCTTAACGTTGGAAAATAGCTAGGATTGTTTTTTACAAATATTGCAACTTCATAGATGTACATGCACGGTAATAGTTCGGGACAGAAGTAGATAAGTTTTACAATGTGTTTATTTTAAATTATGTACCCATTTGCAGTTACATGGTGTGCAACAAAGATCCGTGCCCTATCAACGAGCCAACGTTCAGGGAGGTGCAGTGTTCGAAACACAACAACATAACATACAATAACGAGACTATCGTATTGGTACCCTATTTCGATCAAGGTTTGTGAACGCATACTTTCTTGAGTTCTTTTGCATTTTTCTTTTTTTTATGTGATTGTGACGAGACAAGACCAAGACCCACCTGATGTGAAGCGGGCTAACCTCTGCCTATAATGGATGCATTTCGTTACAAGTGGCGGATTGCACTGCGCCCGTCACCCTGAGACATACAGTTGTTAAGTCTCATGTGGCTATCTTTCAAGGACTGCTGTTGGAACACACTGCTAGATGGCGACATATTTTCTACTTGAGGGTGGTAGTTATCCAGGCGAGCATTTGCAAAATGACCTTCCACTATGAGGTGGAAGTGAAATAAGTGGAAAAGTGATGGTAGTTTGTATAGTAGTACTGCTTTGTAAATATTTTGTTTGTATAGATAGATAAAATTTATAGTTGTCCTTTGAAGAAATTGGTTTGAAGTTTATGTGGGTATAGTCTAGCTAGATGCAGGGAATCACTCCTATACCTACTAAATGGAAACTAATTTTAATACGAGTTAAATCCTTAATATGTTTACTGTTTTTTTATTCTGCCTGATAGGTTAGACTTTGACCACTATCTCACCAGATGGTAAGTGACGATTAGGCTGTTATTCAGGCTAACCTAGAATTACTGTCTCTCAAGGACAGCTACCGGAACACACCGTTAGGTGTTTGGCGACAGATTTTCTACTTGATACTTGGTACCTAGCCAGGCTCAATTTCAAAGCCAGGCAATTCGCAAATTGCCCTACCACCATTCAAATTATTGATAGGTAGGTAATTGGCAACAAACTTCGATATCTCGTGTTTCAAAATGAATGTAATTTTGTTACAGATAAACCTTGCGAGCTCCAATGTGTGACTAAAGAGAACGACTTGGAATTAATGTTAGGCGGATTTGTCGCTGACGGCACTCCTTGCAAGCAGACGCTTGGGGCTCGAGACATGTGTATTGCGGGTGAGTATCTTGTAATACGTCATATGACTCTGGTCCATTGAACATTTTACAAGAATAAAAAAACATCTAAACAACATCATTTGGCATGACATGTTATGTAAGGGTCATAAATCACAAGTCTTCAGAGTTCACAATGTGACTTTATCTACTAAAAGAAGACAATTTTCTCTAGACCATAAAACATTTTAGAAGAATAAAAAACATTTTCATCACGCTTACTCTGAAAGTAGGTCTAAAGTTGTCTTAGTACGGGTTACTATCTATATATAACCCCAGGCAATGTTACTACCCTACACTAGATCAATTAACACGGACCACACACGAGTGACGAGTTTATTATATAAAATCGGGAAGTGCGAGTTGGACTTTTACACCGGGGTTCCGTACCAACACAGAATGTATCGTTAAACTGTTTATTTTTTTAAAGATACAGCCCTTTATTAGTTGTACGGACGGACGAACGGACGAACAACCGTATTAGTAATAAGGTTTTCTAGTACAGAACCCTAATAATTAGGATACATTGTTTGAAATATTAGTAGGGTTGGTAGGCCCCCCATTAGGTGGACTGACGACATCGTAAAAGTCGCGGGTACCCAATGCTTACAAGCGGCTAATGGCCGTTCTTTGTGGCGTTCAATGAGGGAGGTTATTGTTCAACTGCTAACAAAAAAACACTCTGATGCACGCAGTCAGTAGTGTGGTTGGGTAGTTCAAAGGGCAATGACAGAAATACTCATTTATATTCTGGGAATATGATTTATTATTCATATCTGAAGACGAAATTGCCACACATAAACGCCAGATGTTTTCATTTCCCACTTGATCATAATAGTTTGGTTTTCTAGGTGTATGCTACGAAGTAGGGTGTGACTGGGTCGTGGGGTCCAATATTAAGGAAGATGCTTGCGGAGTGTGCGGCGGCGACGGAACGGCTTGCAAGACTGTGCTTGGAAGCTTCAGCAAGGATACCACAAAGCAGTCCGGGTTTGATGAAGTAAGTCCTATTTATTATTACATTAGTTAAGAAATTATTACATATCATAATTATGTGTTTTTTTAATGATATTGTGACATGACAAGTTCGAGGCCCACCTGATGTTAAGCGAACTAACCTCTGCCTATAACAGATGCATTTCATCACTTGTTACGAATTGCAATGCGCCCGTCACATCGAGACAGCTGTTAAGTCTCATGTGTGCCTGTAATTTCATTGGCTCTCAAGGACTCCTGCCGGAACACATCGTTAGTTGCTTGGCGACAGAATGTTGTATTTCTATAAACATTCATCTCCTGATAATCTTCTTTAAAAACAAATTATTAAAATTAATAATTATTAAAATATTATTAGTAAGAAGACAAAAAATATCTGCAAGCATGCATTAAAAAAAAGTGAGTGTTGTATTTAGATAAGTTATTCTAAATTAATTGACCGTATTTAAAAATAGGTAATTCATGTTTATTTTGAAAAAAAATCTAAAAAAAATCAGCAAATTTAAGCAACGTCCGCCGCGGTCATGAGGTGGTTGGGTGACCACTAGTGACATTACTACTGAGCGCTTCCGTGATTCGGAGGGCACGTTAAGCCGTCGTCGGTTGTCGTTTTAGGATGGCAGTCGTTATAGCATGGTGGTAGAGCATTTTGCGAATGCCCGCCTGGCTAGCTACCACCCTCAAGTAGAAAATCTGTCCTAACGGTGTGTTCCGGCAGCTGTCCTTGAGAACCAGTACTTCCATGTTAGCCTGAATAACATCTTCGACCACAACATCACTTACCATCAGGTGAGATAGTGGTCAAAGGCTAACCTATCAGGCATAACAAAAATGGTTAGTCCGCTTAACATCAGGTGGGCCTCGAGCTTGTTTCGTCTTCTACTATACGACTTGAATTGAGGCGATGTTGATACGGTTTCGGCCCGGGTGGATCAGTGTTCGCCAAACATTATTCTGTAAATAATTGTCCCAGCTGCTTTCTGGCACTTGTCCAGTCAATAACTAAAATTTATATTTGGGCAGGTTGCCGTTATACCAGCTGGATCAAGAAACGTCAAAATCCAAGAAAAGGTCAGCCCCGGCAACTACATCTCCATTGGAAGCGCAAGATCTAGAAAAATGTATCTGACTGGAGCTCGGTAAGAAACCTTTGGCAAACTACAATTTAATTTAGTGCCCGCAATAATTATAGTCCATCATGTTCGTGTTTTTTGTACATTGTAACATATGATTTTGAAATGTTTTTTTTGTTACAGAAACACAACGCTTACGGAGTATTTCGTAGCGGGAACTCAGGCCATTTACGAACGAAACCGTGACTGGGAGAAAGTTAGAATTCCAGGACCGATTGCCGAGGATATCAAAGTTTATGTAAGTCTATTAAGTTCAGGATCATCTACATTTGTATTACAGAGGTACCTATATATATTACACAGGTACCTATATATATATATATATATATATATATATATATATATTTATATACCCAGGTATCTAGGCACCATATTTATTTGGGTACCTACGTTAGATAATGGGTACAAATGAACTTTTACGAGAACCCCGGTAGATTCCTCGTCAACTGCATCTCCACACAATACCATTCTATATGATTAGAGACACTTTTGATATAAGCCAGTACAAGAATTCTGTAATGATATCTTTTTTATTTCATACGATACAATGAGAAAAACGACTTTGGAGCTTAAATCAAATTTGACCTTTTACCGTTGAATTGTAACTACGCAAGATGAATTCACAACTCTTAAGATGATTTTCACCACGCAAAGCGAAATCAATAAAAATGTACCATGTTTTATAATAAACACAGCCGTCAAAAAACGCCTTCCGTAAAGTATTTTCAGAATTGAACTTGTTATACGATAATAATTGCAGTATTGACAATAAAATATACCTTACTTTTACGGTGGTTTATATACGTTATCACTATAACGTAGGACTTAATCAGCCTCATCGAAAATTCAATATTTAAGAAAAACCACAAAATACACCTTAAATGAAGACGAAAAGAAACATTCGCCTTCACTGACCTCGTTTAACGCCTTTTAGTTGGAAGGCGTTTTTATACGTATTTACGTTTGGTCGGTTTTTTGCCTTCATATCATATAAATTGGCCGTCATTAGGGCGCTTTTGACTTTAGATTTTACTCAGTGTAGCGAAAGAAGCAAGCACAGCAAGCAAAGGACCCGTTACTACTCCTGAGGTCTTGCCCATAATATGTGTATAATATGTATATATATTAGGTCCTTACATATGAAAATGGCGTTTTGTATGGGAGGAACAAAAAGTCGAATATTTTTTAATATAATATATTTAATTAATCAAAGTATGAACCATTATTTTCTATGCACTTTTGCCATCTCATAGGTAGTTCATTGATCCCTTTACTAAAAAAACCAGTCGGACGGGAATCAATAAAATCTTTGAAGGCGATTTGGACTGCCCCATCGGAGTTGAATTTTTTCCCTTGCAAGAAGTTATCCAAATTTCGAAAAAAATGGTAATCTGTTGGAGCAAGGTCCGGGGAGTACGGAGGATGTCTTAGACTTTCCAATTGAAGCTCTTCTAATTTAGTAGCCGTCTGTAGCGCAGTGTGTGGTCTAGCGTTGTCGTGAAGCAGCAGTGGCGTGGAGCGATTGACCAGCCTAGGTTGTTTAGCCGCTAGCTTTTCCATCATGGTTTGCAATTCCTGACAATAGACATCAGCCGTAATAGTCTGGCCAGATTTGAAAAAACTGTAATGAACAATACCGGCACTAGTCCACCAAACGCTTACAAGTAACTTTTTTGGGGTTAATTTTCGCTTGGGGCAGGATTTGGCTGGCTGGCCAGGATCTAACCATTGCGCTGAGCGCTTCCGATTATCGTAAAGAATCCATTTTTCATCACAGGTAATGATTCGGTTTAAAATACCTTCATTATTGTGCCGGTTTAGTAATGTAACGCAGCAGTCGACGCGCGTTTGCCGGTTTGTTTCAGTCAATTCGTGAGGTACCCACCTTTCAAGCTTTTTAATCTTCCCAATTTGCTTCAAGTGAATTAAAACAGTTTTATCACTAACATCGCAGCCTGCAGTTAACTCGGACGTGGTTTGCGATGGATCCGCTTCCACAATAGCCTTCAACTCTTCATTATCAACTTGAGTCTCAGGCCGTCCACGGGGCTTGTTCTGCAGGTCGAAATTTCCAGAACGAAAACGTTGGAACCAAAAACGAACTGTGTTTTCTTTTGCAACACGACCGCCATACACATCATTCACCCTTCGAGTTGTTTCCGCAGCACTAGTGCCACGGCGGAACTCGTACTCGTAAATAATGCGATATTTAAGGTTTTCCATTTTGTAAAATGAGTGACGCAAACAGAAAAAAACAGAAGAAAAAAACAAATGAATGACGATCATCGAAGCACAAATACATGAGTCTATAGCTGTACAAATTTGAATTTGGAATTCCTTACCAAAGAGGAGAAATTCGTGATTAAAGTGGCCAGTACGAAAAACGCCAATTTCATATGTAAGGACCTAATATATGTGTTCAAGTCGCGTAAGTTACTATAGCTCACTAAATGGTGGCTCTCATAGGGACTTCAATGCCGATTATCTTGAACACAACCATCTAGCGCGACAGTTTAACTATGCCGCATATATTATTGTTCATATGTAACCAAATATTACTTTTACAGCAACGGCTGTACCACGGCAACAAGCACCGTAACCCAGGAGTGACGTACCAATACACAGTTGACCGAAACCGACTTTTCAACTACCAAATGTCCGAGTGGTCGCCTTGCTCCGTCACCTGCGGCCGCGGGATCATGAGTCGACAACTCGAGTGCGTCGACCGACAGCATCGTACGTATATCTGTATATGTCATCCTTCTCTTCTTATCCTCTAAGATTGAGAGGCTTTTATTATATACTGCTGCTATTTTCCATTATTTTCTTCCTTGGGTAAAATTGAGAGGGCAATATTATACAGGTATGTAAGTACATTGTGTTAGATTGATAGGCCCTTATTCTTTAACTGTATCAGCCGGTACGTCCACTGCTGAGCACAGCCTCCCCCATTAAGGGGGGATTTGCCATATTCCCCACACTTGGCAGGCGTCTTGGGGATCGCAGTTTAAGATATCAGTTCCTCAGAAGGCGCTGCTGCCCACCTTCCGGTTTTAACCTTTAACCTTTAGCCCCTCTTACGACACCCACTGGTAGCGATAGGGGGATGACATTCTAGCCTGGCACCCCACGGGCTTATTAGGCCCTTATTCTTTTCCATTATTTTCTTCATTGTCTTAGAATGATAGAGCTTCGTTCCGAAATCCCCTTTAAACTGGATTTCGGCACTAAGTAGTACAAAGCATTTATTATGTACCTACCACCACTATATTGGATTCTATTCTTCATAGTGTTAAAGTGAGAAACTATTATTATAATACCTCGGTATTTTATTCCTTTTTCATTGTGTTAGAGAGAGTGCATGCTTGTACTTATACCCGGTATTCTCTTTAAATAGTTAAGTATTGTATTGGCAGGTGTGGTGGAACAGGCGCAGTGCTACAACAGCGAGCCCCCGCCGCTGCGCGCGCTCCGCCAGCAGTGCCGCATGCCGCCGTGCGCGCGCGCCCCGCACCCCGCGCACCCCCCGCACCCCGCGCAATACGTCCCTCGCCCCTACTGGTGGAAAGGCAATTGGAGTACTTGCTCCAAGACGTGCCATATGCCGGTAAACTACTACTCTTCTTTTCTATGGTGTTATAACTATCGTTATTTTTGTAAATGTATGTTGGGCAATCAAGGATTAGTAAATGTAACAGATGTTTTTTTTTTATTTCCGATATTTTATACTTTGACCATAATCTCACCTGATAGCAAAAATATGATAAACATGCTACATAGCAGGCGCTATAGATTGGGAACTAACTTTGAATGACATCTCCCGGAACTACGTGTTTTTGAACGGACTGTTTGGTGATTGGCAACAGATTTTCTATCTAGCCAAGCGGGCATTCACAAAATGACCTACCACCTGCAATAAAGTGTGTGCTTGTGATAGAGATGCAAAGGATAAGATGGGTGTGTGAATTACTTTATAGGTTATAATATTAATAATTATGAGTTCAACAAACAAAGCTAATTACAATTATCAATATAGAACAGGAATAACATTCATATCATGGAATTCAGGTAAGTGTTGAGTGTGAATGTGGAATGAGGATGTATAACTATGGGAAGGGAGATCGAAAGAGGTATATCAATGCATAATTTCCTCAAGAATGAGAGAGGAGAATACCGATTATAGAGCATACAGCTGATAAGAGCTGATAAATAAAAAAATGGGTAAAAGTGGCTAGTAGCTATTCGGCTCAGTGTTCCATCACAGTGACGAAAGCACAAAGCGAAGTTAATATAAGACTGGTCTAATATATTAAAATTAAACCTCGTAAATAAATTTCTAGTTCTAGTGGATACATATAGGTACTTGATTCTAATTAAAACAATGTATTACAGGGAGAGGAAGTGACAAAACAACGCGGCGTGTACTGCGTCCAAGCGAACGTAGTAGTGGAAGAGTCCCAATGCGAGCCTGCCACAAAGCCGCGAACCAGTAACAAGTGCGACGTACCGGCCTGTTGAACAGCCAACAGTACTGCACTAATACGGAAACCAATAAACATCCAACGCACTTATATTTCACAAGAATTCACACCACAAACGATTCTTACGAAATAACCCAAGTGCACAATAAAATCGATTGAAAAGGACTTATTAACTCGATGTGAGACGATCGACATGAACAAATGAACTTCCTCAAACTCACTAGCATTTATTAACGTCTGGTAAGGAAATGATTACCAGTGAAGTGAAGTGAAAGTGATTAGTGAATGGAACTACTGGTGGGTACTTGATATATGACTGAGAGCTTGTGTACTTGTATTTTATAATTCAACCCATCGAATAGACAGTACGTAAGGACTCGAATAAATCGTGATGGCATGCGAATCTCGCAAGTTAATACAATGCTCTGAAATCCAGTTATATACTGCCATACTATTTAAGTACTAGTTTTAACATAGTCCCCGCTTAGTCGTCTACTAATTAATATTTTTTTAACATCAGTATTAAAATGGTGTATGTATTTCTTTATTTACAATTTGTGAACGCGTTTAATTAGATAGGATGCTATGAAATTGTATTCGGACCAAAAATATTTTAGAAAACAAATTCACGTTGCCATAAATCACTTTTTAAAACTGCCAATATGACACTTCGTGTAAGTTAATCTTTAGTTTCTATCATAAAATTATTATAGTTATTTGTATTATTGTAAAAAGTTATTATAATTAATCATTCATAGTCAACATCGTGTGAAGTGAAACATATATCATAACTTTTAGAAGATATGTACAGCTAGTCAAATTCTTAGGCATTTTTACGACCGAACAAAACGTAGTACTTCACGGTCCTCCAGAATGTCCACTGTTTATGAACCTACGCGTTACTAAGTACTGTGTATAACCCACAACACTGAAATACAATCTATATGTATTTAAAGTAAGATATTCTTGGTATTTATTTAACTTTTGCCAACTAAATTCATGTTTCAACTACAATTTCGCGTTTATTCGCAAACAAATTAAGGCCAAATTAGCATTTCTTAACCTCGAAGTTTCTACCAAGTTGCAATGATCGTGGTCAGTAAAAAAAATGGTAATTTGACCTTAATTTGTGTGCATTCGCACCTTAAATGTAATTTAAACAGAAGATATTATTTTTACTATTATTTTATATTTCAATAGCGCCTTACATTTTTGCTTATAATTTAATAATGATTACAAGTTATGTTACTAACCTCCTATAATTATTTCAGGAACAAAAATGCCGATTTTTATTTAAAATTAAAAAGCATTGTTTATGTCACCATTGTTTCTTAAGACTATGCATAATTATGGAATATCTAGTACGTAGTAATGTTTATTTATATCGTACTATAATTTAAGCTATAAAATATAAAATGTAAATTAATTACAAGTAGGTTTTTGATGCTTCGGTTCTAAGATGCATCAGAAATGTTTTGTCCGTCAATTGATACACAATTTTAATGTAGCTTTTCGACTAACGATCTTATTTGCAAAGATTTCTAAAAACCTGGATTACAATTTAATGTTTTAGTTGAGTATCGATTTATTTTATTATTGTGTATTTGATAGATATGGCAATAAACCAAGCGTTGTTTTTAAAACTTTTTTCATTTTTACTACCTAAATCAAGACAGTCACGCGACGTTTTATATGTTATTTAATTTTTAATTAGGCACTAATCAAGCCAAGCAAGAGATAAATAAACAACATAATACAGATTTTAAGAGCACAAAACTTCCGTTGAGGCCGCGTTTCCCGGCTTTACGTGCCGCTATATCGAGACTGACTGGATATAAGCGAATGTTGTGCAAACATTTTGTTATTTTAAACGTCATAAGTGTATGGCACGACCATAAACCACACTACTAAATTTCTTATGCCCGAAATTAGAGCCTTTTGAAACAAGGCTAGAGTGCTCTTAGCGCTTTCGAAACAAAGGTATAGTTTCGTCATATTTTAAATACATTAAGGGATAATAAATAGATTCAGGCGTTACTTTGCAGAAATCCATATTTAATAATAACAAATATTTTAAAGATATTTTATTAAAACATCAAATTAATATTTGTTATTTTTTCTTTTTTACTACCTAAATCAAGACCACCACGCGACGTTTTATATTTCCCAAAATCGACACTAATTAGGCACTAATCAAGCCAAGCAAGAGATAAATAAACAACATATACAGATTTTAAGAGCACAAAACTTCCGTTGAGGCCGCGTTTCCCGGCTTTACGTGCCGCTATATCGAGACTGACTGGATATAAGCGAATGTTGTGCAAACATTTTGTTATTTTAAACGTCATAAGTGTATGGCACCATAAACCACACTACTAAATTTCTTATGCCCGAAATAAGAGCCTTTTGAAACAAGGCTAGAGTGCTCGTAGCGCTTTCCAAACAAAAAGTTTCGTCATATTTTACATACATTTAGGGATAAAATAAATAATAAATCGAAAAACTGGCCAACCAGAAGCATAGATTAAGCTCAGCAATATGCTTACAAAATTTTACCGAGTCTGAACACTTGATATTTAAAATATGACGAAACTGCGTTTGTTTGGAAAGAGCTCCGTGCACTCTACTATAACTCTCCCAACGATGTCGTATCTTTCTATATTTCTAAATGTGCCTTTAAAGCACCATCGCATGCTAAGCGAATGTTTGTCTCTAGCGGGATTCGAACCCTCATCCTCGGATTTACGCACAAGGTGCCTTAACTACTCGGCCATTGAGACTGACCGGACAGATGCAAATTTAGTTCGTTTTTATTAGGGTTCCGTAGGTACCTCAAAAAGAAAAAATGGAACCCTTATAGGATCACTTTGTTGTCTGTCTGTCTGTCTGTCAAGACTCTTTTTCTCAGGAACGCATGGAGGTATCAAGCTAAAATTCATATCAAAAATCTGTGAAAAAAAATCAAACTTCTAAGCCAACGCAATCAAAAGATGTTACCGTTTATGGCACAAATTATCGACACTCGCAAGGGAATCAAAACATACCTATAATCAGAACCAGAACCAATACTTCCCGTGAACTCAGAAATTTGAAATTTGGTACGAAGCACCGTCTTATAGCACAGGGAAAGGAAAAATAGCGAGAAGCATACATTTTAGTTACATCATAAAATAAAAATTATTTTGAAATATCATGAATTTCATTAAGAGATAAAAATACCATAACTTTTACTTATATACCTACAGGTTTGTACGGAACCCTCGGTGCGGTAGTCTGACTCGCACTTGGCCAGTTTTTTTTCATTTGAAGGTCTTTGCAGCTGAGCGACCACAAACCCTGTAAAAACGACATACATAATGATCTACTAGGTAATGCAAATTCTAGAAGTTTATACTAAATTTTGGATAAACCAAAATACTATTACAAAGGCCGCCATCCATCCCTCTTGCTGCACCAAAATGTTGTTCTAAAGGCTGCGATCCGCACACATTGCCATAAAACATCCTGCACGTCCTCTCTCGTTCCGCAAACAACGCAGTTAAAAGATAGAACCTTTTCCATAAGGAATGCGAACTTGTTGGACAGAATGTGCCCAGATCGAGAGCTGTCATTAACGTCTTCCTTTTTAGATTTTTTGAGGTTTATTATTTTAATGAAGCAGTGATTTCTCTGTTGCATTGGCTATGGACTGCCGCGCAGCAGATCCATGGTTTGAATCCCGCCGCGGCTTGAGCTTTACCGCATATGGTGGTAGGGACATTTTGCGAATGCCCGCCTGGCTAGCGACCACTCAAGCCATCGTTCAAGTAGAAAATCTGTCAACAAGCACTTAACGGTGTGTTCCGGCAGCTGTCGTTGAGAGCCAGTAATTCTAGGCAAGGCCTGTTAACACCTTCGACCACATCGTCGTCTTAAGGTGCGCCCATCAACCATAGTACTGGACTGCATTAGACAGAAAGAAGTACTTTTTCAAACACATACCTGTCTTGATTATATCGCTACCCCTCTATATATCTAAACATGATTTCAGCCACTATCACATACTAAGCAAAGTTCCAATTTATAGATTTATAGAACACAATTATCGTCTCGAAAGGGATGCTGTTCCGCGTCATCCGGCTTTACGCACCGAATGCCACAACCGTTTAAATAAACAGATTTCAGATAAATCGTTAACTTATCTCGATAGTTTCCTTGATAGTTCCATTTTTCAACCCACTCGAGAAACACTGACAATTGACATTATTTTAACGTAGTGTGTAGGATGGAATAATCAATCATGAAAAACATAGTAGACATAATCTAAATATCTTTATATTTTCACTTTGTAACAAAAATAAGTGTGACAGATTCACTAAGACAGAACTTAAAAATAATAATAAAAAATACAAAGTAACTAAAGAGATCTCGAGTCGATACTAAATTTAGAGATACACATAATGAGAATCACATAATAGTTTTAAATTACCCAAAAGGGTTCAACTACTTCAGAGGGAATGCTAACCGAACTTAACATACAATCTATAATTCAGTGTAGCATAATTTGTAATATTTTTATATAATTTTCAGCTAAATCTTTAGGTAACAAACATAAATATTGGCAACAGAGATTTCACTGACATATCCAGAATATTCAATCAACCTGCTTATAAATAAACACTTGGAAATGCTGCTGAAATTCTGTCTTTCCAACAGACAGTATACAGGGTTATTGGTAAAATGCTAACAACCTCTTAGGGTTGACTTCTGCTAGTCCCAACAAACATTTTGAGATATATATATTTTTTTTGTTTTATTGTTTTTTGTGTTTGATTATGTGTATATGACGGAATAAGCATGAAGACCACCTGATGATGTTAAAAGTCTCTTTTGCCTGTAATTTATTATTTCTTATTTTCCATTACTTAGTTCGATGTAAATATTCAGAACTGTATTCAAAGGGAGCGCGGCGCGGTCCAGTGTTTTTCTAATAATAATAAAACTTTAAACAATAAGTTTTTCTAATACTGCCTGACACTTTTATGTTCTGTGTCTCGTAGTAAAAAGGCAATGCCTACTCCGAGCCAAGAGCGCCCGCTGTAATTTTTCATCTCAAAATGTTTTTTAGGACTAGCAGAAGTCAACCCTAAGAAGTTGTTAGCATTTTATCAATAACCTTGTATATACTCGTACTTACATAAACAATGTGACACTTTAATGCAGAACACATAATTATTCTACATTCAAATCAAAATACAGTCTCATAAAATCTTCAACTTCTTACATTATAACCACTGAGATAGTAAAAATGCATTTAAATTTAGGAAGGTAGTTTTAAAAAATAGGGTAGAACCATTTTCACTAATTAACCGCCTGTCCCAGAACTGGATTCTTTTGACAGGATCGCTTCGGAAGACGCATCGAAACGTATGTTTTTCTTCTTTGCAGAACTTTTCTGAAAATAACATATATGATTATATGATTGCAATAATGCCTGCTCGGCGGATTACATTACAAAATCCATCCCAATACGATGGTTGAATAAAGAATGAGAGGAAAAATTAGAGTTATCTGCCATTGTCATGCTAGCTCAAGCGGTCAGAGCATATCCCGGCTATAGGGGTGGATGGACGCGGGTTCGAATCCCGCACAGGACTATAATACCATTAAATGAAAATTTTATCGCTCGTAAATTTGTAATATTAATAATTTTTGTATATTTTATAAGGTGGTGGAATTTGTAGAGCGCGAAATGTTTATGTGAGTCGTCAAGCGATCAGCGTCTTCTATACAGGACGCTAACAGCTTGGCCATCGAGATATTGGAAGAACATTTACATTTCTCAGTCCAACCTGGCACTATATTATTATCAAACATAAATTTTACTTATTCAGAAACAAAAATAAAATGTTTGGCCAATGTTTGTTGTCAGTGATGACTTATGGCACTCAGACACGGTCGTTATTCACCGCTAACATAAGAGCAGCTGCTGGGGCCTTATTGTCTAACAAAATGGTAATCGTGATAAACTTAATTTTCACATAACTTTGTACGACGGGGAAGTAGAAGGTCCTTGTGTTAAAAATATTTTGCACGTAAATAAGAAATGCCTTACAATTCTATAAGGTCAATATTAGTATAGCCACAATACAGCAGGGTTAGTTAGGAATCGATATGTCTGAATCTGAAAGTGTTTATTAACTTGTAATTTTAACTTAAAAAATCAGTACTAACTACTGTTTAAGCTGTGGCGCGTCGGCTTATGAAGGACGGTGACTAACGCAGACAATAGCTACGCAAAGACAATGAGCTATCACTATGCCAGAACACAACTCAGCTGTTTCATGCGCCTAGCTAGATGGGCGCAGTGCCATTAAGTATGTAACACATTGTTAAACTTTGTAATGCGAGTGGGTCCGAGACGTTCAACAGCTGCCACCAGCGACACGCCTAATGTTGCCAAAAAGCTGCCACGGCCCTTAGTAGTACGCTTCGTGTGTCGCCAAAAAAGAGATGAGTTTTTAAAGGCAGCAAAGAGCCGGAACAATTTGACCAGCAATGACATTGGAGTTGCAGGGGTCACCAGAAAACTATACTCCAATGATCGGCTGACTCAAGACAATAGGCAGTTATTTCGCTTGGCCAGAGAGCGCATCAAGGAAGCAGGCTTTAAATATTGTTGGACAAAAAACGGAGTCATTCACGTGCGCAGGCAGGAAGGAACTGCCGCCATCACAATCAAATCCTCAATGGACCTCGAACGTTACATGGCTACTCCCCAATTGTCATCATATTAAAATTGCGCCATCACTTTTAGTCATTCCATATTATTCAAAATTCAAATTGATCTCTACTTTCCGATATTTTTGTACATTATTTATACTTACACTACACTTACACATATTTACACATTTTACAACACAATTTCAACAACACTCCAACTTTAATTCACACCACTGCATTTGTATCCATCTAATTGATTACTCGGTACCTTTCATTGATATTCTCAATAATTTACTTTGTTCTGAAACAACTATCAATATTATGACGCACTGGGCTCTATCGCTGAATCCATCACAATTTTTATTTTTTCGTGATGGATTTAGTTAGTTTAGCAAATGACATAGACGCAACAACCTCAATTGATTGTCATAACCTAGACTCAGTGGAAACATGTCAACAGTTTTTTAAGGTCAATACTGATCTCAACTTTAAGGTCATATCCCTGAATATTAGAAGCTATCAGTGTAATTTTGATAAGTTACTGATCACCTTAGCTCGTTGCACACTAGAATTTGACGCTATTATCTTGACTGAATGTTGGCTGACTGAAAGAACTGTCTTAGCCTCTATTCCAGGATACAATTCTTTTCGAACTACCAGGGAACTAAACAAAAGCGGTGGAGCAGTTATTTATATTAAAAATTCTTACAAAACATCCTCTTTTGAACCCGTCATTGTAGAAGCTGATTCCCTTTTGATATTCGTGGATGAAAATGCTGCAATACTGGGAGTATATCGGTCTCCATCAAATTCTGTCTCAGAAACTTTTATTAACTCCCTTGATTCAACATTAAAGTATGTTCAAAATAAGAGCTTCTCTGTGGTCGCTGGGGACATAAATATAGACTTATGTGATTCATTGGACAAAAATGTCTCAGACTACTATTGTGCCATGGCAACACATGGTCTACTTCCAGCAATTACCAATCCCACCAGGATCAAAACTTGTCTTGACCACATTTTTGTCAAATGTAACACAAAGTGCACTGGTCTTGTTTGCAACTCATCAATTACTGACCATAGTATTATTATGGCAGGTGTATCTCGTCAGTCCTTGAATTGTGTAAGCAAATCGAGTTTCAAACTCAAAACAAACTCTGAGGCGGTCGCATTAGAATTAAGTAAAACTGATTGGTCTTCGGTTCTTACAAATAGTTGTGCTGATGCTGCAACTACCATCTTCAACGAAATTATCACGGAAATTGTTAATAAAAATACAGCAAAAGTTAAAGTCGGAAGAAAAATGGTGACCATTAAACCCTGGATTACACCCGGTTTAATAAGATGCATGCGTCACCGCGATAAACTTCATCTTGACTGCAAACTGTACCCATACGACGCCCAACGCAGGAAAATCTACTCTAGGTATCGTAATTTTTGTAATAAGCTGCTACGCAATATAAAATCAAGCTATTACAAAGAACAGCTAGAAGCAAATAAAGACGATCCCAAGAAGCTCTGGAAGGTCATAAAAAACATATGCTATAATTCTGTTAACAACTAGTGACAATCCTACTACTTCACTTAACCACTGCAACCAGCACTTTGTATCCGTAGGAAAACATTTATCAGACAATATACTATCAAGGTTAAGCGAAACTGAAGAATCCCTTACATAATCTTATAGACCTGTTTCATCTATCTCCCAATCCTTGTTTTTATACCCTACAGATCCATTTGAAATCGCTAAGATTATTTCAAAATTTAAAACGGATAGCGCTCCCGGCCCAGATTTATTTCTGTAGTGTTAAGTGTCTTTTCTAAGGTACTAGAAAAGGTAGTTAATACTCGTCTAATTAAATACTTAGAAAAACATAAAATTATCTCAGATCGACAATTTGGCTTCCGCAGGGGCAGATCAACCGAAGATGCTGTCACGCTTCTTTCCGATTTAGTCTCAACATATACTGACAATGGTGAGTTCTGTATGGGTGTGTTTCTCGATCTGGCGAGGGCGTTTGACACTATCTCGGTTGATCTGCTGCTAAAGAAACTAGAATCACTGGGGGTAAGGGGAGTGACTCTTGATTGGTTTAAAAGTTATTTAAAAAATCGTAAGCAGTATGTCAAAATAAATTATCACTCAAGCGAACAACTTCCGATAAATTACGGCGTTCCGCAGGGTAGTATACTCGGCCCTACGCTGTTTGTGTTGTACGTAAATGATTTGGTGAACAGTAAGTTGCATAACGCAGATATCATTACGTACGCTGATGATACTGCAATCATATTTCATGGAAAAACGTGGGACCGAGTATACAAAATGCGGAAGATGGTCTTCTAGTCATTGCAAAAGTTTTGGAAAAGAACCTCCTTACTCTAAACACCAGTAAAACAAGGTATGTAGCCTTCTCCAAAACCTGCGTGTCTAGTCCTCCACTTGAAAAAGAGCTTAAAATACATTACTGTTCTAATGATTTCATATCCCGTAAAACGGACTGTTCTTGTAGTTCTATAGACCAAGCCAACTGTTTAAAATACCTCGGTGTAACGACAGATGAAAATTTATCTTATAAACAACAAATAACGGAACTATCAGCTTGGACCCGAAAACTTATCTACATAATGAAAAATCTTCGTGACTGTATACCAAAACCTTTACTCCGACAAATTTATATTGTCTTGTGTCAACCTGTTATCCAGTATTGTATATCTGTATGGGGCAGTGCAGGAAAAACATTTTTCTTGAACATAGAAAGGGCACAGAGGGCTTTAATTAAAGTGTTGCTACGAAAACCTTTCCGCTATCCTACTGATACTTTGTACAGTGACTTTAGAGTTTTGCGTGTTCGGCAGTTGTTTGTGTACAATGCCACATTAAAAACTCACAAAAGTTTGAAATTCCGTAGTGATTACGATGAAATAATCAAAAAGCGTACGCTGAGAATTCCACTCCTTCGATCCGATAGCCTTCTAGCAAAACGTAGTCTTTCAATCTCTCACCCACGTACCTATAATAAAGTAAAAGAAAAGTGTAAGCTGAAGGCTCTTTCTATGTTTGCCTATAAAAAGACCTTAAAACAATGGTTACTGCAACTTACCTACGACGAAACCGATGAATTAATTTAATTTTTCACAAAAATATTTATCTTGGACTCTGTCTCTCTCATGCACCACACACAACACATCACGACACATATACATATACAACACCTTTATAAATACATATTATGTAGCACACATATTATCCACACCCATTCACACAAGCTCACGTCATTTACTCACAAATAATTTCATACGTTTCTTTTGTATAACTTCTCACTCTATTATCACTTGTACGTCTTCTAGTAATATAATATTACCTTTTATAAGAAATAAGCTTGTGTAAACAAGTAAGGCATATTTTTACTTAATTTTGCTGTATTGATAAAATCGCCCTCGATCACCGCCACTATTACAAAATTACGAGAGTTACTTCCCCGGATAAACTCGTACAAAGAGTGCTACCGCTAATAACATACATGTATAATGTATATAGGACATACCTTGTCCTTAGCTCTCGGGTCCGGGTTCTTGGAGCGTTCCTTCTCGAGGTCGGTGTGCAAAGAGGCGAGCTCGGCGTTAAGCTCTGCCTGCACGGCGCGCAGTCGCTCTACCTCTACCAACACTTCTGCTTTGTCTTTCACTGGAAAACAATATATTTGAAAATTGGTTAGGGTAGATTTGTTTTATTCTTACTTACTCTCACATGATGGTAATTGATGACGTTTGCTTAGCTGTTCTTAACTGATCAGCAAAGTTAAGCAACGTCCGCCGCGGTCAGGAGTTGGATGGGTGACCGCTAGTGACATACTATACATACTACTGAGCGTGTCCGTGCTTCGGAGGGCACGATAAGCCGTCGGTCCCGGTTGTCATCTTAGGTTGGCAGTCGTTATAGCATGGTAATAGGGTATTTTGCGAATGACCGCCTGGCTATCTACCAACCTCAAGTAGAAAATCTGTCGCCAAGTCACTTACGATCAGGTGAGATGGTAGTCAAACGCTAACCTATCATTCGCTCGTGCGCTGGCCTGCGAACAAGTCGATTTATTTTACGTGCGTGAGCTATTTACTCGCCTACCCTCTTCAGTGTTTTCATACAAATAATTTACTTAAAATGCCGAACATATCCAAGTGCGACAATTGTGATAAAAATATAACTAAAAAGTCACCTGGATTAGAGTGCAGAACCTGCGGTAAGTTGGTGCATGCCAGCCAAACCTGCGCAGGTTTGACGGCTAAGCAAATCGCTGCTTTGCGTAATACGGACAACCTGGAGTGGACATGTGAGGAATGTAAACAAGACTCGCCAATTAGAAAATCTTCCTTTATTGTCCCGGATGAGGACGAGGTAGAAGAAGAGGAAGATTTATTGGCCGGTGAAACCATCGGAAACTGTAACATCGACACCAAAAAATTTCTTAAAGATATCACCTCGGAAATGAAGAAGGTACTTAAAAAAGAATTACAGCCCATTGAAACCTCTGTAGGCCTTTGTTGTCGAAAAATTGATGACCTAACAAAGACAGTCGAGCCCCATAATAAAGAGATAAAAGACCTCGGTAGAAAATGTAACCATCTCAAAAATGAACAGGTGCATCTGCAGCTAGAAATAAAGTCTCTCAAGCAGTATGTTCGCAGCGTTGATCAGCAGCGACTGGATAGCATTTTGGAGGTGTTTGGAGTACCTAAACAACAACAAGAAGACTTGAGTGATATTTCTCGTAAGCTGGCTACAGCCCTAAATATGGATATGAAGGAAATATCATTTATTAAGCGAATGGAGGGTCGCAATGGGCAAGACGGAGTTATCCAGTTGGGCCTACTTCAGTTACAACAAGCAGAGCAGTGGGTACGAGCTGCAAGGAAGGAGTCAATTACTGTGGACTGTCTTATCAGTGGAGTTTCGCCTAATGACGGTAAATCTAAGGTGATGCTGCGCCGAGCCCTCACGAAAGCTAACAAAGCGTTGCTATGGCAAGCGCAGCAGAAGCTTCGACCTGCGTTTAAACACGTCTGGTTCCAAGATGGAAAAGTACTGGTGCGTAAGGACGACAACGGCAAACCACTGGTGGCAAGGTCGGAGGAAGATATTGAAAACATAGCCACACAAGCAAACATGAATCGGTAATAGATATACAACAGAATTAGGCAGCTTTGATGTATCTCCTGACCATCTAGAATTGTTTG
This sequence comes from Plagodis pulveraria, assembly GCA_963890685.1. Lineage (NCBI taxonomy): Eukaryota > Metazoa > Arthropoda > Insecta > Lepidoptera > Geometridae > Plagodis > Plagodis pulveraria. The sequence goes on from OY982961.1 coordinate 14,200,360, forward strand.
ATTGTACTGATATAAATGATTTTAGTGAGCGATTACCTGCTATTTTTCCTCATCAGTTTAGCCTTAATATCATTCATTTAAACATAAGATCTTTAAATAAAAATTTTTGTTACCTAACTCAACTAATTACCTACTCAAAGTTAAATATCGATGTTATTATACTAACTGAGGTTAATATATCTAAAAAAGTTGTTTCTATGTTTGAAATAAATGGATATACACTGCACAGTCAATTGCGTCAAAAACGTAAAGGAGGAGGTGTTGTTATTTACGTGAAAAACACTCACACTTTTAACATAATAAACCACACATTTAGTCATTGTGAGTCCATACTTGGTCAGATAACCACACCATATAATTATTCTGCGTATGTCTGTGCATTGTATAGACCACCAAATGAAAGCAAGCACCTATTCACGAAAGAAGTTAAAAATCTATTTATGAACGCCTTATTTTTAAAACACGACACTTATCTATTAGGCGACATAAACATTGATTTAAAAACTAACAACGGCATACGTGAACATTACATCAGTAGCATGTCCGAGTGTGGTCTAGCAAGTGCGATCTCAGACTACACTAGAATCGAGAAACAAGGCAATATAATAACGCAAACTTGCATAGACCACATATTTGTACGGTCGCACTCGTTAGACGTTTACTCGGCCGCGCTCGGAACTGTTTTCGCTGACCATCGAATGATAATAATGTCGTGTATTGGAAGCGGTACATCACAAATACAGGGTGGTGTTAAAAACATTCAATTATTTGACAATAGTAAAACGACATCTTTATTATACGAATTAGATTGGACTGAAATCGACGATACAGAGTGTCCTTTAAAAATATATGAATGCATTAAAGAAAAATTTAAAATCTGCTATAATAATTCTACATATACAAAAAAACTAAATATAAATAGTAAGAGAAGTCAAGAGCCCTGGATAAACACTAGAATTAATAACATGTGCAAGAAAAAAGATAAGCTGTTTATACAGTGGAAACACGACCCTACAAATGCAATATTGAGAATGGAGTATAATAAATTCAGAAATTATACACGAAAGGTCATAGAAATATCCCGAAACAAATATTATTTAGATTTAATTAACAAACACAAACTAAATTTACGTAAACTATGGCAAATACTTAATTCTCTATCAGGTCGTAATAAAACTTCAGTCGATGAAGCCATTTTAAGAGCTTTTAACAAAAATAAGAACAATACAAAAACCATAGCCGAAAATTTCGCACGAGAATTTAGTGAATGTGTCAAAAGAATCATGCCTAAGTGTAACAAACGCCTATTGAATGAATCAGAATATACGTATCCACTAGATAAATCAATGTATATCAAAAAAGCATCTTTAGAAAATGTGGACAAAATTATCCGTAGTTTGAATACTAATAAAGCAGCGGGTATAGACAACATAAGGTGTGTGGATATCAAGTCTATTTGTGAAAAAATGTTATGGGTTATAGTTAAGTTGATAAACACTAGTATGGCTACGGGCAAATATCCACAGGATTTAAAGACCGGAATTGTTAGACCAATATATAAAACAGGTAGTCATAAAGAATACTGCAACTATAGGCCAATTACTATACTACCTGTAATTGATAAAATTGTAGAAAAATTTATTTGTCAACAGATACAAGACTTTTATGTAAAAAATAATGTACTCTCCAATGTACAATATGGATTTCAACGTAATAAATCAACTACACAACTGCTATCAAAATTTACGGACGAAGTTAATCAGTGTCTCAATGACAAAAATCATGTGATACTTTTGTTTATTGATTTTAGCAAGGCGTTTGATACTCTCAGGCATGAAACCTTACTAAAAAAACTTAACAATACTGGTATACGAGGTCCTATCCTAAAATGGTGCGAAGATTATCTCAGAGGTCGAAAATATCATGTGAAGGTGGGAGACGAGTATAGTGCGGCTGTTGACGTCACTGAAGGGACAGCCCAAGGATCGGTACTAGGACCTTTGCATTATCTCGCATATGTAAACGATATGGAACATGTAATCAATAACTGTTCAATTTACCAATATGCAGATGATACCTGCCTCCTAGCATATAGTAAAAACCTCAGCACGGCTGTGAAATATATGCAAGATGATTTCACACAAGTATCAAAATGGTCGCATGACGCTGGCCTAGTTTTAAATGCATCCAAAACGAAAATAATTCATGTTCACTCAAGTCACATTAAAAAAACAAATTCATTTAGAATAATTGCACATAGCCACGAGTGTTTACACAGTACAATGCATTCTCATATGAATAACTGTACATGTGATGCTATAGAACAGGTAACTAGTCATGCATACCTAGGCCTAATAGTAGATAACAGATTTAACTGGGGTTACCATATTGATTTAATTTGTGACAAGCTAAGAGCTATACTAGCAAAATTTTATATTATCAAACCGAAGGTACCATTCCAGATTCTACTTAATATGTACGTAGCTTTAGCGGAATCCATCATATCTTACGGAATCACAAGCTATGGCCGAACATTTAAAACATTTATTGATAAAATATTGAATTTGCAAGTCAGATTATTAAAATTAATAGTCCCCGGTAACATTAATAAACAATATAAAGAAAACCTTATTGATATATTTGAGTTCTGCAATATACTACCGGTACATGATAAAGTGAATATGTCATTATTGATTGAACAATTTTATAACATTGAAATAAAAATACCTGTATCGCATAAAATTGTTACTAGAAATATTACACATAATATGCTAAAAATACCAAAACAAAATAATTACTATGGAAGAAGAACTGTCGCGTACAAAATTCCCACCCTATTAAATAGTTTGCCCCAAAAGATAAAGCATGACATAAACGACATGAATTACAAACGTATTTACAAAAAATATTTCTATAATAAATTAAAACACAATTAGTAAATAAAATACATAAAATATACATACATATATATAGTTATGTGAGTACCTATATGTACAAGTATAAATCTGTAATAAAAAAACGAAACTGTTTATAACATATTCATAAAATAATAACACTCTGTATAGATTTCAATCGTTGAATAGGCGCTGCAGTCCGCTGCATGTGCACAATCCTACTCCGTCACATGACGTTCTCCAGAACCGGTTATAGTTCGAGCTCCAAGGAAGCGCCCCGCCGCGCGCGCCGCTGCCGCGCCACGCGCCTTGCCGAGGAACAGCATTTGCTTCAATTACTAGTATATATTCTGTGCATATATTAAAATAGGTGCTTGCTACACTTTTTAGTAGGTAAGTTATAGTTCACGGATGAATAGTGTTATTGAACATCTTATTAGTGATAATAAATGTCAAGCGCACGATGTGAATTCAAGTATCGAGACAAACCTAATGGTTTTTCGATATGATGTTATATAGATTTAAAGTTAAATTGTATAAAGATCAATAAATGAAAAAAAAAAAAAAGCATAAAAAAAACCAGAGATGTGCGAGGGAGATGAGCGATGTAAGAGGGAAAAATCCACCAATAGTATAGTTTTTTCTTCCTTAGCCTCGCTGAGCATTGCAATTCTATTGGTAAATGTTTGCCGCTTGCACCTATCATCTTCTTGAGGTACGCGCAGAGAAGTTAATAGGCAACGACTTTCTGGCTGCGTCTCGGCTGCAAAGCCACGAGCACCGCGTAAAGTCGCATGTTTATCACTCTTTTACCGGATACATTTCGGTGAATGTGCACAAGAACTACACGACTTAGTTCCGCCTTCCAACAAACGGAGAGGCGCCATCCGTACATGGTTGATATTCCCACGACTAGTACGAAGCGCTCCGATTTCACTTTTTTTTTTGCACACTACGAAAGAGTGGAACTCCTTGCAGTGGTCAATTTTTCCCGATGGATATAACATGGGTGTCTTCAATTGAGTAAATAGGTTTCTTCTAGGTAATCGTGCTCCGTCTTAGTCCACATCAATGCTTAACATCAGGCAGGGTGTGGTCAAACGCGAACGTAACCTGAATTAAAAAAACTATCGCACATCTCTAGTAGATACGCCGCCTTAAACCAAAAAGTACGGGCTCCTAAGAACAGCTGCAGGAACACACCGTTAAGTGCTTAACAACCAAATTTTCTACTTCAGGGTGAAAGCTAGTCAGATCACTTGCAAAATGCGCTGCTTTACTACCACCTACCTCTATGCTCGATACTTAGGTTAGGTATTCAACGTGTTATGCGGAAGGAAATAACTATGTCGAATGGCAGATGTACAAACCGTAAGAACCCAATAACAAACTAAAAATGGATTTAAGTAAGGGGAGGATTTCAGTATACATCAATGTTGATCTTGTTTCAATATTTGTTAAGAGTTTTAGTTATTACTCCCATTTATTAAAAGTAGTGTTTAACTCTGATATAAGTTATCAGCTTTGCCCTCAAATTATAAGCGCTTGCTCGCTAAGCTCTATCATACGTCAAAATATCTCGGGTCAGTAATTGATAACTTACCCTCTTTGCTTAAATCTATTCAGAGCTATAGTACAAGTTACATAACAAAAAAGCAGAATTAAAAAGACAGCTTGGAATAATTATTAACACATTCTATATTAGTTTCACTTCGCTACCGCATCAGGGAGAAGAGATACACGGGCTGTATAATCCTAACGGACGTATGAAAAAAATACATCATATTCCGCCTATACTATGTATATATTCCGGCATATAAAGTGTTTGAAAGGCTAACATGCTACAAAAATATACTTCCCCTACTATGTATGTATAAGAGATGTATTTGTCTTTGTAAAGGCAAATCCAAGGTATTTTCAAAAAAGAATTGATATTATTACTAGACAAAAAGGAGCTAAGTATAAAAACTTATTATACCATCCTCTATGCCAGAACATTATTTATGTTTTTTTTTTTAATTTATTGTCCATAATTTTAACAATACAATTTATTATATGGCTATTACTGTTTTTAACAAATTACCGGAACACTTGGCTGGACTAAACTTTGGCTGGAAACAGTTTCAAAACTAGACTGCACAATTGGTTATCACCCAATTGTATTTACAACATGACAGAATGTTTTAATTTATAGTGTTATATTATTTAAAAAAAATATGATATATTTTAGGAATAAATACTAACTTGTACGCTTGCAGGTTGAATGCATTGCTATATATTTTACTAACATCTGAAATTGTTATGATTGTGTATTCTGACGAATAAATGATTGATTTAAGTTTTCTAATAATAGGAACTAAAACTTAAGTACAGCTGCCAGTGTGGTGCGGTGCCATTTAGGCTGCGTATCCACCAGCACTGTACTAGAAAAATAGCATATGAAATATACTTACTTTCACCTTGTCCTAATATATTACAAAGCTTCTTATTCCTAGATTTAACAGTGAGAAGTTCTTGCTTCAGGGCGGAAACTTCCAGTTTCAAGGTAGCTATCTCTTTGTCCTTCCTTTCAAGGGCATCCAAGAATTGCACTCGAGTAATGACCTCGTCCGATGCCGACTGTCGATTCCGTACTCTGTCATTGATTTTGTCCTTTAGAAGCTCGTGTTTGGTGTCGTCTTTGACTCTTTCGAAAAATTCAGTATCTTTTCCTGCTGGTTTTATATCTTCAATGGTTTCTTTCTCAGTGTCATGATTTGCTGAAATTATAAGGGATGATATAGTTATATAGTTAATGACCGTAGATGCACCACAGCGAATTCAGGGTGTCATTAAAAGAGAGACGAATTCTTGGAAATACGCGGAAGATAATGTGTCGCTCCTTTAAAAGCACAAAATAAGCAGTACTGTGTAAAAAAAACATTTTTCATAACAGCTAATCAACCATTTACCAGTCACACCTGGATTATTGTAGTAGTTGTAGTGATGTATATAGTTTGTAGTATTTTGTTAATAAAGGCAAACCTCCGCCGGTAATAAAAAAAAAAGTATAGCCCATACTTACATTTTGTGTCTTCACCATTCATCATATCATTGAACTGTTCAAGACTCATGACATTTTTCTTTTTTTGCTGCTTTTTGTTTTTATTCTTAGCTGCTAGTTCTTCCAATATTTTTGTTTTGTCAGCATCCTTCTTGGACTGTTTGTAAACATCTTTTTTCTCTTCAAAATCAAGCTTTGAGAGAAGAATAGCCTGTGAAAGATAAACATTTCAAAATTTATTATTGAATGCAGGCCCACTGTCATCAAATGGCGACAATTGTTTGGAAAAGCTTACTCTATTATGTAGCACATATATCTCAATGATTGTTATATTACAATGGTGTGCACTAGTTTTATTCTGTACTTATCGTAATTAAAGACTGCCCCTGGGGGGTGCCGGGCTATAATATCTCTCCCCCATTGCTATCTGTAATGTCGTAAGAGGCGAGAGGTGGACAGCTACACCTGAGGAACTGATATCTTAAATTGCGATTCCCAAGACGCCTGCCAAGCGTGGGGATTATAGCAAACCCCCCTTAATGGGGGTAATGGGGGAGGCTGTGTTCAGCAGTGGAGAATCCGGCTGGTACAGTAAGTAGAAAAGAATTTCCAAAATAGACACACTACATATAGATTTACCTGTTGAAGTTCATCCTCATAGTTTCCGTCCACAAGTTCCTCGTCTTTCTGTTTCCACATTTCCCATTGCTCAGCTGACATTTGAACTTGTTTTGTCTTCTTCTTGCGAGTGGTAGTCTGAAATAGATTAACACAAACCTTGAGAGAAAAATCCTATGCATTCTGATCTGTGCCTAAGCCATGTGCTTTACATCTTCTAGAAACTACTTCCAAAATTTTTAGTAGCATAGGAATTGATTATTATTGTAGTATTATATTTTTGTAGTATTGTATTATTGTGTTGACATTACTTGATAAAGTAATACTTTTTTTTATTATTTATATTTACTCAGCATAACATTGCATGTAGGTATATCTTAGTGTGTAGGTATACGATATAGCTAACAAGTTAACAATTTTGAAATTAATCTTTAATTTTTTTTGGGCTTGTAAACAAGCTAATTAATAAATGATTATTTGAGTATTTGTTTGTCCGTCTGTATGTTTAGTGTCTTACAAAATATTATACCCCTGCATTTAACCCCCATGCTATTAAATTATAGGGGCTTTCTTATAGCACCTCCATGTGGTTTGATAATGTTTTGTCGAATGATGTTTTGAATTGAAAAATATGCATATTTTAAATAATTGTATGAAAAAGATATAAGAACTTAAAAGGTGGGTCCTATAGGTAGACGCTCAGTCTATGAAGTAGATGATATGTATGAGGAGATATCTGAAGCCACAAATTCTTCCAAAACATACTTCACCGTTGTTATAGAGAAAATCAAAGCAAATTTGGCACACGGAATGGCGATGAGATGACAGTGAGGCCATATGGCCAGAGACGCCAGTGTCTGGTCGACTTCGTGGAAAAGGGACTCTTTGCGATGAACTCCTTCTTCAAGAAGCGGCCATCCAGAAAGTGGACATGGATAAGCCCCGATGGTTTAACAAAAAATGAGATCCAGTTTATAATGACGACAAATATTTGAGGTCTCTGTGATCCATAAGGTTTCGTTAGAGGCACATTGAATATAGATGTTAAGCTTGAAAGGTCGCGCCTGATAAACTCCGAGCTCCGTCCTAGAGTTGCTCAAATCCCCGAAAGCTTTCAACCCCGAGCTACTTAACCACGACGCTTCAGTGCCGTGCTGAATGCGAAACAGTGGACGAGATACTCGTAAACAACGGGTTGGTGAAAGCTGTCCAAGCGGTGGTATCTCAGTTCTTTAATACCCCCGCCGAAACAAACCGAAGAAACTCTAAAAAAAAAACCATCAAGCTGATGGAAGATCGGATTGAGATGAGACAGCAATCTTCAGCTGATATGTCGAACTACGCCAAACTCAATAGACGAATTTCGAAGGCACTGCGACAAGACTTGCGCGCCTTCAATACAAACTGTATAAAGGTCGCAATCGAGCCTATGTAAGTATCCAAACTGAGCGCAAAAATTTCGTCTAGGTCAAAGCTAAATGACGTAGCTGAAGATCGACGATGTCAGAATCATCTCATTTAAACCGAAGATTCTGAAAGAGCTTGAGAGGTTTTAAGTACAGCTATACACCTCGACACGAGAACCCGTTGTCAGTGCAGCTCAAGACAAGAGAGCTAAGCTGACCCGACACTATACCGAAGATATCCCGAACATCAGCCTATATAAGCTGTTCTAAAGAGTCATTGCGAATTGTCTTGCTCGTAGGTTTGATGACTTCTAGCCTCACGAACAAGCCGGGTTCCGAAGAGGCTTTAGCACCATAGACCACATCCATGCGCTCTGCCAGACCACACAGAAGGCTGAGGAGTATAATCGGCCATTGGACTGGCGTTTGTGGACTATGAAAAAGCCTTCGATTCAATCGAAACCTGGGCCGTACTGCTCTTCGATTCGCCGATGACATACTCATAATGGCAGAGTCGCTTGAGGAACTCAGTACAATGCTCAGCGACCTCAGTAGTTTCCCAGCAGGTGGATCTTAAAATGAACACGGACAAGACAATAATTATGCCTAATGTCCATGTTGCACCCGTAACAGTAGTTGTTGGGAACGATACGTTCGAAGTTGTTGACCATTACAATTACCTGGGACAGACTGTCCAGTTAAGTCCAACTACGACAAAGAGGTCGCCCGAGGAATCTAACTCGGATAGGCAGCGTTCGGGAAGTAACGCAACTTCTTCTCGTCGAACATCCCGCAGAGCCTGAAGACCGAAGTCTTCAACCAGTGTTTGCTGCCAGTGATGACATATGGCACTGAGACATGGTCCTTAACTGTGGCGCTTATTGGTAAGCTCAGAGTCACTCAACGGAGTCTCAGGATCTACATATGGAGAGAGCTATCCTTGGAGTTTTATTTGCGCGATAAAATCCGAAACGTCATATTCGCCAAAGAACCAAAGTCATTGAAATAGCTTTCAGAATTTGCAAGTTGAAGAGGCAATGGGCGGGCCGAATAGTTAAAGAAAGGTTGTCGAGTGGTTACCACATTACACCGGAAGACGTAGAGTTGGTAGGCCCCCACTAGGTAAACTGACGACATCGTAAGAGTCGCAGGTAGCCAATGATCACAAGCGGCTAATAGCCGTTCTTTGTGGCGTTCTATGGGGGACCCTTTGTTCAACAGCGGACGACTTCCAGCTGATGATGAGAGGTGGAAATACCTCTCTTCAATAGTTGTATGCTTTTCTATAAGTATTAAAATACTAAATATTTGTAAATGATTATGTGTATAAAATTGGAGTAATTTTGTAATGTAATCCGCCGAGCAGGCGTTATTGCAAACATAACAATATTAATATTGTAAGGTTGCGTCATCATTTACAAGTTTAAAACCAATTGCAAAATTGGCCTTGTTTGTAGTACAACGTAAGTTGAACTATAGGTGTCGCTCCTTCCCAATACGATGGTTAAATAAAGAATGAGAGGAAAAATTGGAGTTAAGAGTCATTGTCATATTAGCGCAGTCGGTCAGAGCATACCCGCAATATAGGGGTGGATGGAAGCGCGTTCGAATACCGCATCTAACTAAAAAAAATCTCTCGTAAATTTGTAATAAATTGTAGCATATATGAACATTTTATATCATTTATAACAAACATCTAAACAGAGGAGTTTTATATATATATATATATATACACATGTTTTTGTTTTGTTGGGTTATGTCTCCAGTTGGTCTCATTAAAACAATGAATGTAACATTTAACTGAAACATAATAATTATCAAATATGCCTTCATGTGCTTACAATATTACAATGAAAGGAAAAATTTCTTCCACAAGGGGGATCCCAACTTGTGATAATCAGTCCCTATAGCCAGGGCATGCTCTGCCAATTGAGCTATTGTTGTGAGTCCTTCACAGCACAAATTTATCTTTCCCTTCCTATTGATCAACTGTCTTAAGGGGACAAAGCAACATTGTTATTATACTAACATTTGACTAAAGTAATGTGAGGCTTAAGTAGACATGGCCCAGGTTTATATTTATTTTAAATACCTACTTTATGTCTTTTAATCCCACATATATGGTAGATATGCTATATTTAAATAATTCTGTAAAAATTTTAAAAAATAACAACATCAATAAATAATATGCGAAATAAAAATAAATTTCAGGTTACTTTTGTTCAAGTGATGCTATAGCAGCCAATATTGCTTTTGCTATGCTTTGTAATATAAGCTTAAATATTATTTTTTTGCTATGCTTTGTTATATAAGCTTATGTGTGAAGCTACCATGAAACTTGTAGTCACAGGTAGGAAATCCACATACAGCAAATTATTTTTGCTGATATAAAAACGCACCTTGTCAGGCCTGACTCTTCAGGCTTAGGCTTTAGGGTTCATTGCAACAACCCCGAAACAGAAAGCAAAATGTTAATAAAATAGAGTATAGATATAATATACCAAAGTTTAAGATTCTTGACTAGTTAGGTTTTTTTCATATGCCCCTAACTGAATTGAACTACAAACAAGACTAATTCTACAATTACTTTTAAACTTGTTTATGATGATGCAAACCCATAACTCTAATATTGTAATTATTACATTAACACCTGCTAAGTGAATAAAACAACGAAAAATTTAATATAATAATAATGAAATTACAACCAGAGTAATTTTTTAAATCTTAGCAACTTTTTTAGTCTTGTTTGTAATTCAATTTAGTTTTACTGCAGACGGCAGTCCATCCCTTAAGAACGGCTAATTATTAGGATCGATAAATTTAAGCTATGACTCACTCACAACAAAATTTCAATAGGTGCAGGTTCGAATTCAGCTTGTTGACATGTTTAAATGCATTATTTATATTATTAATTTTGAAATTGATATTTTTATTTGTATATCATCATTCCATCCATTTTATAATTTTCTAAGTGCTTTTTATTTTGAACAGAATTATTCCATTAATGCCAAATTCACATGCCGAATAATGGCAAAATAGAAGAGCTAAATTTAAACACCTAAGACCTATGTTACACTCTATTTTTAGTGAATTATATTCATTTCATTTCATGAGGTTAAAAATGTTCTTTTTGCTAATTTCATAAGCTTATTCGCAGCACAATTAAAAAATTGTAAACAGACAAAGGCTGTGTTTCCAACTCTAAACAAGAATCTGACAAAAAACCTGCTAAAGCTACAGTGGCAAGAATTGTGCCTTGTTGAAGGCCTCTATACAGGTCAATGTAACCAGAATTACTTTCTCCACAAAACAGGAGCAACAGACAGTCCTCTATGTAAAGGTGTATGCATGAAGATTAGACCGTGGAGAACAAACCAATGCACTGTGAAGCTAAAGAACAAATAAGAATTAAAACGGGACTATGTGATTCATTCTCAAGTACAAAACCCAGAGTCTATCGCTGCTACCTTAAGGAGTTGGGATGCCTTGGAGAGAAGCTGGCAGGGGAAATGCACAAAACAATCAAATTAGAATAAGAAGCTAATTTGCTTAGCAGATGTTACTGCAAAAATTACAGATACCTGATTTTGTATTTCACATAGTATATTTATATATTGTTTTATTTGCATAGAAGGCTGCATAATGTATGTATAAGTTAAATTCAAAATCTGCGGAATCTTAATCCTTTGAGAATAACAGATAATGTCAAGAAGTGTTGTCTGTTTTGGATTTGGGGCAACTTATTGGTAAGCTACACTTGAGGTGAAAATATTGTTTTCCAAATGTTTAGATCTGCATGCCGATTTGAGACTGCATCAAACGCTATCGTCTCAAATTGAAGCAATACATGACAATAAGTGGGTAACAACAGTTTGATGAACTTCTGTATATTATGTGGGTAGGTGACTCCACTATGTATTTATATAATGGAGCATTACCTGAGTTTTGATGTTTGTAGGTTTTGTTTTTTTTGGAACTTCCAGTTTCTTGGCATTGTTTGTTTTTAATTTGTTAGATTTTCGAATAACATCCGAAGGGGAACTGTCGTCATCTTCAATCTTGAGCCCAGCGAATCGTGATTGTACGACAAGAGTAGCCATTATTACAGCAATAGAAAGCAGCAATATCTGAAATTACAGTTATTACTGCTTAAGATGTCTAGGATAAAATAACATACAATAAACATAATCGATGTAAATAAACATGTCACAGAAGATTAATCCGATCGATAATTTTAGCTGGAGTAGCTGTATTTATGTCTTTATCTAAGTATTTTAACTTGAATAATTTATTTATAATTTTTCTTACTTGATGAATTCCAATTGGATTATAATGGAATTTATAATTTTCGCGATATTAGTGGTGAATCCCAAATTCAAGTCAACGTAAAGTAAAACCACAGATCTGAGTAGGCGTCGGAAATAACCGAATTACCGAACGTACCGACTGGTGCGTTCGTTTTGGCTCGATTGCGTTTGTAGCAGTTTCAAAAGTGGCATTTGTGTATTAGCGTTCGGATAGAAGCTTTTGCTATTTTTGACCACCAATTACTGCATGCTATCCGAACGGCTTAAAACATACTTTGACAACCGACAATATTTTAACAATTTTGCACAGTACGAAACATGGAATCAATCTCTAAAATTAACAAAACAAGTAGGTACCTACTACATAAAATACAAATACTATATAAAAAACTTGTGAAACTCTTCAATCGCGCCAAATACAACTGTCAAACCAGCAGTTGTCAAAAAACGATCACAACGATCCCACGGTAAGACATGGGTCAAAAATATCACTTTTCTCTGTCATTTGTAGCGTTTTCAAAGCTATCCGAACGGTGAGCGAAAACGATATTTTTGCTCACGAAGTACCAAATCGAACGGCCCGTGTGATCATTTTTAGCGTTTGTGAGTGTTCTTTTTGGAACTGATATGCTATACGAACGCCCCAGTCGTAAGACAGAAGACACCATCTTGGAAACTGATGACGCAACTTCAGACTATAAATTATTTTCGCAACATTGTACAATATCATTGTAGCTATTTTCACACCTCAATCATAAAAAAAATCTTATCCGTGTTAGGGATGTCCATCAGAAACCAATAACCAAGAGTTCATTTGAAAGATACATCTATGTTCTAAATCGATTTTATATATTGAAACTACTCATCAATTTTGTCCGATGCATCGTTATCAAACATCACATACCCTTGGATGTACTTGAGATTTATATTACTTCTTCTACGACACAGGATGGTAAAGTTACTTAACCGTACATGATTCACCATGTTCATAATTTAACATACTTACTGTATACTGTAACCGCCGACTTGTCCACTGCTGAACACAGCCTCCTCTATTAAGGGTGTATTTGCCAAAATCCCCACGCTTGGCAGGCGGCTTGCGGAACGCAGTGTAAGATGGCAGTTCTATAGAAGGTGCTGCTGCCCACATCCCAGTATTTTTCCCTTAGTCGCCTCTTACATCACCCACGGGATGATATGGGGAGGTGCAATTCTAACCCGGCACCCCACGGGGGAATTAACACGCTTAGCGCTGGTTTATCAATCATCAGATTTACGAGAGATCAAAAATCATCAGAGGTACAGCGTGGCATTACCTACTGTTATGTGGTATACCACATTGTATCGCTATGAGTTACAGCTGAATGGGCCGGCACGACCATGTGACCGGCACGACAGTGCTACTCTTTCATATTATATCGACGAGAAGTAGTGGCATAGTAGAAAGAGTGGGAAGTAAGTTATCTTCATACAAACGCACCGCGCGCGGCTTGTATGTATGCGCCATAATATCTATGCGTCCCGCACGCACACTCTAACAAAATCTCGACCCGTTTCGACCGTGCGCCAGTCGGGGCTAACATCGCACAAAGTTTGAGCGACACGGCTTTTCGGCACTTCTAAATAAATAAAAAATGTGTGATAATCGCACGAGAACTTATTGCTGTGTTTGGCTGTTAAAACAGTTCACCTATTTCAGAGTTGTCTCTGTTCAGATTGCCTACTGAACAGGAAAGGTAAGCAAGTTATTCTAGCATACCTATAATTTTTAATTGATGATGAGTGAGATACCTATAGATTTTATTTGGTAGTTTTCTATCAGGCAGACGAAGTAGGCAGGCCTACTTTCCCACTACAATGTATTACCTAGGTATATTTGATCTGTCAATTGATATGCCGCTATTGCTTTGTTTACATTTAGTCATGCCGATTTCTCAGTATTGTAGGTAGGTAGTAGTAAGTAGTAAGATTGAAACAAAGTTAATTGAATGTGTCTGTCTCGAGATATTGCTATCAAAGCCCCATTTTTGACATATTTTTAGTTCCACCAATAACTCCCATAGTACAACTTTTAAAATGTAAGTTATAGTTTTAGAAATATAAAGGTATTTAGCATCAAATTACAGAAGCCAAGTTATTTTGCTATTTTCATATAAAATGTATGCGAAAACAAACAAAACTTACAAACAATAAAAAACTAACCCAATAACTACACATGAACTACGAAACCTTACATATGGGCGTGTCCGAAACGGCGCTTTTTTTATAAATAGTACTGTTCTGAATCTTGAATACATTTCTGTATTTGTTAGGAAAACTATTGTTGAACTTTATTGAATCACTAAATTAGCTATACAGAGATGTGACATCTTTGGCAAGGGCCGGGCTTTAAACTAGTGAATTGGTTGACAGTACTATCAGTAAACTCACGTAAACTACCGTAGGTACTCGTACACATCACCACCCCGCGTCGCCCGTCTCTGGCCCCGCAACCACATAGGTATCTTATGTCGCTCTTTCTATCATCGTGAAAGGCTTCATCATGGTTTAGGTAAAACCGACCTCACTTACCCTGAACCCACACAACATAAGTAAAAAACACATTTTCCCGGCCGTTGCCAATTTCAAGGCACTGAATTAAAATTTTGATAAAAGTGACAACCCTGAGACAGACAAGTGTGGTAGGTAATTATATCGCGGATTGGGCCGGAGATGGCCTACTTCCTCTCTTTCTACTATGGTAGTGGCTATGCAATTGCGTTTTGTTTGAGACTCGGAGGGCCAATCCCCCACCCTCAACATGGCAGCAAGATAAGATCCAGGAGAGCCAACCAGCCGTGAAACAGCTGAAGAATCCCTCTCCGGACATCCAACCCCGGGACCTGAACCTGATGGTGGATGGTCGGGCTGCCTTGTGTATTCTAGAGCGGGCAAAACCATGTTGTTTTCATTTTCTGCTGCTCAGGGCAAATGAAGCAGAAAGCTACACCTTACCAGGCAACCGTGGACTTTTGTAACATACGGCGTAACTATTCTAATAGAAGTGGAGCCGGGGATGCTAAATTGGTATTTAATAAAGCGTTATGGCAACTACTTCATTCTGAAGATTATCTGCTAAACTAAAATGAAAACAAGTTTATGTTAAATATGCTCTTTTTGTGGGAGAGCGTGTACAAATTATCAAAAATGTAAAAATAAGACATCACATAGAAGTACGCAGAGAACATGAGCGCATCAGATATTCATAGCGTATACGCCCTATGTCTTTCTGATAACCAAGATATATTAATCTGACGGATTCTTAGGTGGGGATGGCCGTAAAAGGGGTAAAATATAAATATATAGAGGATAAGTTAACCCAAAATGAAAATCCTACTATTTGACTGACGATTAGGACTCAAGCAAAACTCATGACCGATTTTTATTACTGGTAAAATAAAGCGATTGATATGCTCAAGTGCGTCAGATTTTTATACAGACGGTTTTGCTTGATGTCCTAGTCATCCTAAATTATAATCTGACAATTATATGGCGAAATTCGTTAATCTGACAATTTGATAACTAAATTTGTTTTTGTTCATCTCTTTTTTAGGGTTCCGTACCCAAAGGGTAAAAACGGGACCCTAGTACTGAGACTTCGCTGTCCGTCCGTCTGTCACCAGGCTGTATCTCAAGAACGGTGATAGCTAGATAGTTGAAGTTTTCACAGATGATGTATTTCTATTGCCGCTATAACAAAAAATACTAAAAATAAAATAAAATAAATATTTAAGGAGGGCTCCCATACAAAAAACTTGTTTTTTTTTCCGTTTCTTGCTCAATACTAATAACGGTGACAGGTAGACGCTTTAGCTATTCACAGAATATTTCGTTATGAAACCCTTCGTGCGCGAATCCCACTTGCACTGGGCCGTTTATTTTTCCATTACTGCGCAAAACAGGGGTCTTATAATTGTTTTTTTTTTTAAATATGAGATATCTCTAGATTTGTTTTGATAGTGCTAGTGACATTAGGTACATAGAAAAAATAAAAAATATACTGGCAGATTTAAGAAGCCATATTGTGGGAAGAATACATTTTATGGGTTTTTAACTATTGTAATTAAGTTATAAATTTTGTTTTAATAACAGACTGTAATATAAACAAAAGATATATAAGATGGGTATTAATATATCAACAAGTAATGTTCATATATTAATGGTAATACCGGGGTGGTGTGAAATTGATAACTGAACGTGCTCTATTCATGTTTAATTTTTGCATACAATAAATCTGTACTATTATCTAAGCAGTAGCGCGTTGCCTTTGAACACCAACAACCGCCGTTTATATATTACATACATACGTACGAACACTACATGAAGTCAATAAAACACTTATCACTATGACAAAACAGCTGTTTGGCGTACCTATTCTAAACGAACGCATAGGGAGCGGGATGGTGACGGCAGGGCGTGGGGCTAGATTGTATCTGGTTACCGGCCAATCTAGCTAGCCTGTCGAATGCAATGCTTGATTGCCAATCAATTCTCAACGTACCCCTGTGCAATCAGTATACACATACCTACTTTAATCAGAAATCATCATTAGATACCTAGGTATCTAACAGTCACGCAGGTATAATTTTTTCAATGTGTCAAAAAATTGTGTATTAGGTATTAGGATCCTCATAGGTTAAATTTACTATTGCTACCTGCTGTAAAATAACAATCATTCAAATTATTCGTTTCTAAATGATATAAAATGTGTAATTCGTTTCTAAATGATATATGAAGCAGTGATGGCTCAGTGGCATTGGCTATGGACTGCCGCGTAGCAGGTCTATAGTTCGAATCCCGCCCAGACCTTGAGCTTCATGCATGGTAGAAGGGCATTTTGCGAATGCCCGCCTGGCTAGCGACCACCGTCAAGTAGAAAGTCTGTCGCCATACACCGAAAGGTGTGTTCCGGCAGTAGTCCTTGAGAGCCAATGAAATAACAGGCACAATGACACTTAACAACTATGTCTCAATTTGACGGGGGCAGTGCAATTCGTGAGTTGTCATGAATTGCAATTGTTATAGGCAGAGGTTAGTCCACTTAACATCAGGTGGGCCTCGAGCTTGTTCCGTCATAATAACATTAAAAAAAAAAAAAAAAAAAAGGTTATTTACCCACATTCATTTTAATTTAAAGTTTACGTAAGTACCTATTGTATTGAGTTACATGTATCTAGGTATGTCGTATCGTGTTAAGCCGCTACCGCGTCACACATTTTTTTGGCGCAAGCCGCCAAAGTCCGACCATAGCAGAATAATTATGTACCATTGAATACATGGAACAACTATTTTGTTGTGCCTAGTATAGCCGTTCATTGATTATGCGTAGCATTCGTACGTGTGTGTAATAAAGAAAATTACCTCATTTATTGATTTAAATATAAGGAAAATATATATCAAAATTGGTATCTTTAACGAGGAACTATTCGGTTTAATACCTGCAGCTGAATTTATCCATTGGACATCCCAACAATGCATGATATGGCATCAATTTCACGTCAACGTCTAGAAGTCCACAACGTTGTGATTCTCACTGCGTTTTCTGCCTCACACTGCCATAATGTGGAACTAGCTGCCATGTAAAGTATTTCCGAAGTATTTCAAGAAGAAAAATCAACCCAAAGGCTGGCAGCGCATCCTAGAAACCTCTGCTATTGCGGATGTCCGTGGGCGACAGTGATCACTTACAACCAGTTGAGTTGCCTGCACTTTGCCCTCCTATCCCAGAAAAAAACGACTAAAAAATATCTGAAATAAGACTATCAAATATCTAGTTTACTTTTAAACAAAAGTAAACTTCGTATGATTTAAGTTGGTGCAGATATTTGATAGACCCCCCGAAGGGTTCCCGCCTTGTCGTGGCGGTGGGGCTTAGTAGCCGTGGCTTCATCACCCACGGTGAAGCGAAGAAGAACCAGGGGCCGTGCTGGCTTGGGAAGTCAGCCGGCCCCAGAGGGGCTGCTCCACTGGGCTTTGCCTCTAAGTCCAGACTGGAGCGGCAACGGGTAGGCTGCGGTGCTGTATGGGCAGCACCGCATCTGAGGCGGGCTGTGGTGTTGTATGGGCGACACCACAGCTGACGGTGAGGGGCCACGGCGGAAGAGGAGTGCCGGTATCACGGTGCGCCGCCGTTGGATGGCGGACGCGGAGGGGCCGCAGGGGAGGAGGAGTGTTGGTATAGCGAGGCGCCGCTCTCCCTATCCTCTGCGGCTGAAGTAGCAGGCGACGGGGCTACTCATCTGACCCGTCGCAGGGGGACCTTGGGCATCGGAAGCGGGGTATTCTGACGCCCATTTGCGGGCTTGGTCCCCGGGTGGTAGCGACGTGCCATGTGTTCTGGTGCGTCGTGAGGGGTAGCACCCTAGGAGGGGTCCGGCAACGGACAACCGTGGCGGGTTCGTGGTTGAGTGCTAAAACGACCCTGCGATCCCGCCGAGAAGCGGTAGAGATGGAACACCGTGTGTTATTTAGTCGGTAGGGGCACTTGCTGCTGTGGGAGTAGTTGGTGTCGAGTCCGACAAATCCTGGCCACCTTCCCCGGGGTGGACGGGAATGCGTACATGCATCTTTCACCCGTAAAAAAAAAAAAAAAAATTTGATAGACAACATTAGTTATTTTAATATAAATGACAAAAAAGCTTGGATAATTCCACCTTTGCCAAGCTATCGCGCGCCGCCCCGTTAATATACCTAGATTACTTAAGCAAATATTGCATTCTCCTAACTTATTTCGTCGGATGTATTCCTTTATTTCAGTAAAGCTTTTGATTTTGTTGACCATACAATTCTGGTTAATAAGTTGGATAAATATGGTATCCGGGGATTATCGCTGCAGTGGTTTGAATACGTATTTGCAGAATATAACACAATTAACAAGGATCACTAAATTTGATGAGAATTCGAATTCTTTGGTTAATTATGACTCTAATATTACACCTAATTACCACAGTGTTCCTCAATGGAACATTTTAGGGCCCCTTCTATTTCTTATCTACTTAAATGCTTTTTTGCATAATCTTTGCCGATGGAACATGCCGATAATTTTGATTACATTTTGCGTCTATGGTTGTGATCACGTGATCGTTTGTAACTGTCATCCCCGTTCCATTTTTGGATAAGAACGCTAAGAATGCCACTAAAATTAGCCACTTTTGTCACTTTTGACATTAGATGTAGCATTTAAGGGTATGTTCCATTAGTCGCTAAGAACGTAAATTTCGATAATTTTGATCACATTCTGCGTCTGTGGTTGTGATCACGTGATCGTTTGTAACTGTCATCCCCGTTCCATTTTTTGATAAGAACGCTAAGAATGCCACTAAAATTTGCCACTTCTGTCACTTTTGACATTAGATGTAGTGTTTAAGGCGAAAATAACGCCAAGACCCATTTGGAAAACTTTTTGGGAGTGTGATCGTTTTTAGCGTTTTTAGCGAATCTCACTCAAATGGTACGTACCCTAAGGCGAAAATAACGTCAAGACCCATGTGAAACAACTTTTTGGGAGTGTGATCGTTTTTAGCGAATCTCACTTAAATGGTAAGCACCCTTAGTAGTCTGTAGCGTAGCCTTGACTGTAATCAGTGCAGTGTTGCTAGACATGCGATAATTATCCTAGATCCACGATATTTTTGAGTACCATGCGATATAAAATAATAAGTACGTATCGCACCATATTTTATCTAACTTCTACGATATTTTTGTCAAATACACGAAATACACGAGATGAATTCAGGTATCTGTAACGGAACGTAATTTTTTTTAAACCATTCCAGACCAGAATCATACGAACGTGGAATGTGAATTGATTTTTCCAAAATACTTAAATTAAGTTTTAAAAAAGCCGACACCGTCTTATAACAACTACTGTTAATGGCATAGTTTTGGGTGTAGAAGGCTGTGACAGTGGTAGCATAAAAACCTGCTGAATTGATTTTATACCAAACCGAGCATGATTGAGTGTATGAATAAGTAAGAAAAATACGGCCCTGAAAAAAAAACAGAGCTCATCAAGGCCTACATAGCTCATCTGCAGAAACTCAATCATTGTGTTCTGATTCCGAGGAATAATTGCGTTTTATGTACCTATCCATAAGATTTTATTCGTAGAACAGCAGAATCAACCTGCGTGTAGCTTCCTCAGAATCAGAACACAATGATTGCAGAAATGAATGTGTTCTGATTCTGAGGAATAAATTAACATTTAAATAGGATGCAACATGAAACAACCTGCGTGTAGTTTCCTAAAAATTAACCTGGGTGCCCAACATTAAAATTGCCTTATATGACAAACGTAAGTCGTATGAATATCTAGAATCTACTTAAAAAAATTAACGATGTCTATTAAGGTTACACACCATAAATTTTTGCCGTATTGTCTTTTTAGACTCGGTTGAGTAACTTATAGAGTAAATTTGGATTTGCGATAAAAACACGATAGTTTTGCATTAAATCTCGGATAATTTCTAACTCGCGGATCTGGCAATTCTGAATCAGTGTAATAAAAACATATAATAAGTTAGCCTTAAGCGCGTATCCTCCGGTCTGCCGGTTCCCTTATATGTCCCAACCGGCCTGCCGGTTAGCGGTCAATAGTCGTGTTTACATATTCACCATAAAATCTGCGTAAGTTCGATTTTCGTAATTCAAACGGTTTTCGTGAGGATGGATCCTTGGCTATGCGAGAAAAAATCCATAATATTCTGATATAACAGAAAGTATGTTTAAAATTGATATGAAATCTGAAACCAGCTCAAATTACATTTTGGCGCCAAAATTTTGTATAGATTTATGTCATTTAAAAATAATCTCGTAACTACTTCTAAAGTAATTAACCTAGAAAGCTGTAATTTTGCATTTGTATAGGCAATAAGTCAATAACGATGTTAAAAGAAATAAAAGGATAAGGATTGATAACTTTTTTTTTTATAGATTTTTTTTATTTGACCCCTGTTTTTGTTACGGCTGGAATTCCGGTGGTCTAAAAAAAAGGTTTAGTGTGAAGCTTGTATTTATCCAATCGTTATTATTTAAACGTTGTTAGTAAGCTACTATCATTGGCTATACAACAAAAAAAACCGCATTACTCTATGGTAACGAGAAGTTACTCAAATCATGAAATGAAAAAAAATAACTTTCACTCGATGCATTTTGCCGCGCAAACACTCACCGATCGAAATTTACGTAATAAATAATCTCGTAACTACTTTTAAACCTGTAAACCTAAACATCTGAAACAATTCAGGTGTATAGATTACATCTGAATAATCATATCAAAAGAAAAACCAAATTCGTAGGTGGTATAGTTTTTGAGAAAAAAAAAAAAAATCCGCTTATGTACAGTTTTCCCGCCAAAATTCTTTAAAAAAATCGCGTTGTTTTAATCTCGTTACTACTTATAAAATATTTATCCTTACAATCTGGTATTATTCATGGGTAAAGAACCATAATAAATACACACATTAAAAAAAAAACAAAGTTGTAGGTGGAATAGTTTCGGAAAAAAAAATAAAAAAAATATATAAAAAATGCCGTTTCCCGCCATTTTCGTCGTCTGTTCAAACCCATTTTCCTGTAAAATTTTCCATGAAAAGGTCTATTTTCATTTCTTTTCCC
Source organism: Plagodis pulveraria (assembly GCA_963890685.1). Classification (NCBI taxonomy): domain Eukaryota; kingdom Metazoa; phylum Arthropoda; class Insecta; order Lepidoptera; family Geometridae; genus Plagodis; species Plagodis pulveraria. Next base: position 14,222,282 of record OY982961.1, read on the forward strand.
GTAAAGAAAATATGATGAGGATTGCATTGGTACCAAGAAGTTTATATCTTGATGGGAGACTGCCACAAATAAACTCGATTAAAAAACAAAATACCTCAAAATCTGGAAAAATATATTTTTATTCGCTGTTTGATCCACTCAAACTAAATGTATGAAAATGTAATTTTTTGTATGGTATAGGTAATATATTGGGGTATGGGGATGTTAGGGTGACATGTTTAGGTAATGGAAAACTACTTAGTACTACAAAAAAACGTTACGGGGCGTCGCGGGATAAAAAAACGTGAGCAGTTTGGACGATTGTGTCATAGGAGGTGGACAGATTGTACTCACGAGGGGTTGCGCATATTCTGTTACAATACGCAAACCGCGTCATAGCCAAGAACAAAGAAAAAAAAAAGTTAGGCATAAGGACTATGTATCCAGTGGCCAATAAATAAAAAAAAAAGTAATAAAGCATTTGGCGGGAAGTAAAGTTAATGTGTAGGTACTTGTATAAAAACCTATATGTGACTTATGAAATGAAACTAGCATGAACATGAACCGCAGTAGCTATTTCCCCGCAGTAAATGACAGGAATATATTATCTGTGGAACCTTGCATAGATAATATAAAAGAGTGAATGAACCCTGTAAAACTGAGTGCGTGAATGGGCAGCTTTTCATAGTTTTAATTATTTGATTTTTACTGACGAAAAATAGCTGTGGGAGCATAGAAATATTCCAAAACTATTGAAAAATATTTCATTAACAATTCCTTTTGCTTCTTTTTTCGTTCCTTTTGATTTTTGTATGAACATATATTGTTCACATTGTCCTAGATAAATACGAAATCTGAATATTGTAAAAAATGGCAACATGGGTGCCCGGAGTGTCAGAAATATGTGTATGTGTGTATGTATTTCTTTGAAAGTGTGAAGGTTTTTGTGTATGTGTGCTACTGCGTGGGCAATGTTTTGGCTATTTCCCCGCAGTACCAGTATAAAATAACCCTTGTCACCGTTCGCCTTTCTAGATTGTAGGGGTCTTTTAGACTGGTTCTTTTATAGTGTGCTGTATGTATAAGGCTTTTACGTTCTTACGAAGATATACGTTCCGTGACACGGAATTAAGAGTTGTTCTTATTCTATACGAATTTTGTTTTAGTAAATATATGTAAATGGCTTTTTAAAAGGATTAAGAATAAATTTATACTTAATGTAAAGTAAATTAAGAAAATATAAGAAATTTTATAGACATATATCAATACTAGCTGGCCCGGTGTACGTTGTTTTGCCATATAAATTATATCTAGTGAATATTTTGTTAGTGACATAAAAATGACTAACTTATTTAATGTAAGTAAGTAAAAAAAGGAAGAGGAAAGAAGCGCTATTAACGATAACCGCATATAAAAATAACAAAACAAAGATACATTTCTTGAATTCATTGTCCTTTTATTATCTTACCTAACTAATAAATTTTAAACTACATCTTTTAGTCTACATTTATATTTTCAATACAAAATACAGCCTTTTTTTTTATATTGCGTTAATTCTTTCATTCACAATTACTTGCCAGTTTGCTGCTTCTCATCGTACTCAACATGCTATGCTATTTTGGATATCCGTGAACATTTGTGAACATAGTGAAATTTTAGGAAATAAAACTGTTGAAGCCCTAAACTCTAGGAAGTGATAGAAAGCTTATTGTGTGAAAAAGACAGGAGTCCTGCCTACACCATGCTGTTTACGGGGTTAGAAGTGACACCGATAGACGCCTGGCGGAAATAACAGAACGAGTGGTAATAGCAGCCCTAAAACGGCCACAGAAAATTCATCTCTAGGCAATTCATTTCCTGATCAATTATCGACCGCCGAGAGTAGAAAATTATTAAAGTACCTACTTGTATAGCTATTAAAAAATAGGTGTTGGTGGTAGAAGGGTGAAATTTTAGGGTTTAATGTATTTTAATGCCAAATCGTAGATAAATTAAAAAAATGTTTTTGTCCGAAAGATAAAAATAAAATGTTGGGTATGAAAAATAGTTTACGTCATATTCTCAGACCTACTGAATATACACACAAAATTTCATAGGAATCGGTTAAGCCGTTTCGGAGGAGTTTTGATACTAACACTCAGACATGAGAATTTGATATCTACCTACACTAATTAACCCCTCGTGCGTCCAATCTGTCCACCTCCTATGACGAAATCGTCCAAACTGCTCACGTTTTTTTATCCCGCGACGCCCCGTAACGTTTTTTTGTAGTACTAAGTAGTTTTCCATTACCTAAACATGTCACCCTAACATCCCCATACCCCAATATATTACCTATACCATACAAAAAATAACATTTTCATACATTTAGTTTGAGTGGATCAAACAGCGAATAAAAATATATTTTTCCAGATTTTGAGGTATTTTGTTTTTTAATCGAGTTTATTTGTGGCAGTCTCCAATCAACATATTATCGACTTCAAAAAAGGACGAGGTACTCAATTCGTCTGTGTTTTTATTTTTTATGTTTGTTACCGCAGAAATTTTGACTGGGTAAACCGATTTTTATGATTCTTTTTTTATTTGAAAACTGATGCTTGCCGTGTCGTCCCATTTAAATTTCATCATCGGAAATCGGAAAGTGGATCAGCCTTTTTTGATCTTGATGATATACTGATTGACAGTGAATGACAATCGATCCCATAAGTAGCAAGGGTCACTAATGAGGGTGAAAAATAATGTTAAGGACATAGGATAGTTCTTTCCAACTACGCAAAACGATAACCTACATACGCGCGGACGGAGTCACGGCCGGAAAGTATTAGATATTTATATTACGTACATTATTTTAGTTTTAATTTAGTTCGATTGATATACAATTTAAGTATTTTTATCCCATCAAGAAATCATAGATAAATGTTTAATTATATTAACATACAAATAGGAAGGGAGAATTTGTTTACACTATTGAAATAAAATTTTAAATATTTTACTGGTTTTTGGTTGATCATGGCCTTTTTACTATCTTGTTCATATCATAGGCATCTCCGGTATTTTTGAATACATACAGATGTAAGTACATGTTCGATATTTGGAAATTTAAACCATTTGATATGACGTAGGTACTGGTAATAATTTATTTTGTCTATGTATTTGTTCACAAGTTATGTAGTCACAAGGCTTCAGTTTCCATACACGTGCATAGTGGCTATCACATCACACCACTCTTCCGGGATAAAAAGTACCCCATGTGGTCTACAATGCAAACCCTAATATATTCTTATTATATATTACTTACTAATAAAAGATATTTATGGGGTTTACCTATAGCAGGGCTGAAGCTTTTTTGAAGCAGTGATGGCTCAGTGGCATTGGCTATGGACTGCCGTGCAGCAGGTCCATGGTTCGAATCCCGCCGCGGGCTTGAGCTTCACCGCATGGTGGAAGGGCGTTTTGTGAATGCCCGCCTGGCTAGCGACTACCCTCAAGTAGAAAATCTGTCGCCAAGCACCTAACAGTGTGTTCCGGCAGCAGGTAATTACAGGCTAATGAGACCTAACAACTGGACGTCTCAGTGTGACGGGCACAGTGCAATTCGTCGTTGACGAAATGCGTCTGTTATAGGCAGAGGTTAGTCCACTTAACATCAGGTGGGCCTCGGGATTGTTCCGTCACAATAACATAAAAAAAAACTATTCAGATATCAATCGACGACACGAGCCTAAAGCTGAAGCATCGAGAAACTAACCTCGAGAGTGGAATTCATGGTTCGGTTTATCTGGCAACTAGTGTGTTGTATCGGACACACTCCAAATTTAAAATATCCTTCCTCCTAGTGTTGTGATTACAGTACTTATGGTGGTGAATATCGATTTTATATAGATAATTGTCGATATTATGATACCCTTCTTATGGTAAATTTTTGATTCCAACTAAGGAATTTTTACACGGAAATTCATAGTCATCTGGACCATCACTGCTTCTAAAAGATACAGTGGAATTTAAACAGATATCGCACAACTTATTAATTTCTATCTATATAGTTTTGTCTTACATAGTTAGTAAAATATCTACTACACCTATACACTTATAATATGGCCATTATTATTATTATTCAATTTATATGTATATATACAATGTATATGTATTGTATAAAAGATCTTTATTTTATTTGTTTGAATTAGTTTTATGTATATCTAAACACACTCAAATACTTATTTTATAAATAAACCTGTTACACTTCGAAGGAAGCCTTATATAATAAACCATTTTTAATATTTTCAAATACCGAATTTCTTAATACTCAGCGATCTAATTTTTTTCAATAATGTCGTAGTAGATATTTGATTAGGTTATTTAGGGAGTCATTTAATATTTTACTTATTTTAAGAGATGCGAATCATAGTAATTACTTTATTTATAACCTATATATATAACTTAAAGCTTATAAAACAATATTTGGAAAGCTAGAATGAGTTTGGTAAAATTATAAGTTAGAATGAGTATTCTAACTTAAATTTTTTCCGTTGTTTTAGTCTTTTTTTTATGTAATTGTGACGGATCAAGCACAAGGCCCGCCTGATGTTAAGCGGACTAATCTCTGCCTATAGCAGATGCATTTCGTTACAAGTCACGAATTGCACTGCGCCCTTCACCTTAAGACATAGTTGTTAATTACATAGCCTTTGACCACTATCTCACCTGATGGTAAGTGATGATGTGGTCGAAGAGGTTGTTCAGGTTAACCTAGAATTACTGGCTCTCAAGGACAGCTGCCGGAACACACCGTTAGGTGCTTGGCGACAGATTTTCTACTTGAGGGTGGTCGCTAGCCTGGCGGTCATTCGCAAAATGCCCTTCCACCATGCTTTGAAGCTCAAGCCCGCGGCGGGATTCGAACCATGGACATGGGGCACGGCAGTCCATAGCCAATGGCACTGAGCCATCACTGCTTCGTATTTCTTCTGTATTTTATTTTATCTTATTGATAGCTGTGAAAACTAAAATATTAACTTACATTATGTGGATTAGCTAAAATGCGCTGACTTTATTAAAAATAGACTTAGCAGAATAGACACGGTGAGTGACTCATGTTAATTTATAAGTGTTAATTGATAAGTATCCCCTGGGCTACCGTGCTAGAATTTTACTCCACCATTGCTAGGTAAAATACCGAAAGGTACAGCGCTTTCTGAGGAACTGATATCTTAAACTGCGATCCCCAAGACGCCTGCCAATCGTGGGAATTATGGCAAACTCTCCCTAAATGGTGGAGAATGTGTTCGGAAGTGGACAATCCTGCCAATACAGCAGTTTGTAAGTGTATTTGACGTTGTAATTTGCTAACATTAGGTTTTGTTACACAGTAGTTTCCATTGTTTACCTACTTCTTACAGACAAGCATAAATAGAATTCACACTCAACGCTTAAGATGTTTATAGATATATTACCACGTTGATGTTCTAAGTATGCACTATATCGATATCGATTAAAATTGCACATTCGTTCCGTCCCATCACTATAAATTACGTGGTCGTGGCTTAGCCAATTAGAACGTGTTTCGATATGAGAAAAATTGACAGAAATTTGTTTCTTACAAAGCTAATAGAATGGCGTCTCTTCGGGTTACTTTCTCGAAGAGCTGAAGAGAGTAACTAACGAAGCTGTATAGGCCAAACTCATGAAATTCTAATAACATTCACTCGCTTAAAATAGTGTTCATCGTGGACAATAGCAAATACTATTAAATTTAATAACAAATACCAATAAAGTTTCTTGGTGAATGTAATATGTTTTTACTTCTTTGGAGTACAATTTACTGTACTGTATCAGCTAGATAGTCCACTGCTGAACACAGCCTACCCATTTAGAGGGTATTTTTGTTATCCCCACGCTTAGCAGGCGTCTTGGTTACAGCTGAAAACCAGCGTTGGGTGTTTGTAATACACCCAACACATGCTGAGCTGAACACCAGTTAGGTAGGTACTTGCGTTCAGAAGTATTTAAACACATATGAGATGAGCGGAAGTTACCTAAAACCGTAGTTTCTGTCTGCCTTCCCCTCCAGGGTTCAGGCGTGACTTTATGTACATATGTATCTTTGTGTGTTCCACTTGGTTATTCATTTGTTAGATATTGGCTCTGTGTTCTATATTGTGTAAGTACCTAATAAAATGTTTCTTTCTTTCTTGGGGATCGCAGTCTACGATCGTAGTTCTTTAGAAGGCGCTGCTGCTCATCTTCAAGTGTTTTTCCATGGGAAGATATGGGGAAGTACAATTGATAATAATTTAAAATACCAGACTGACTTTCCACCTAACAGCGAAATAAGAAACAGTAAATTGCTAGCATTGAAATCGCAATTAAGAGTCGTCGGTCTGTACATAACAGATAATTGAATTCGCTCGTAGCGAAGTTTACTTAGCCGTTCTGAATCGATCAGCTAAGTTAAGCAATGTCCGCCGCGGTCAGGAGTTGGATGGGTGACCGCTACTGACATTACTACTGAGCGCTTTCGTGCTTCGGAGGGCATGTTAAGCCATCGGTCCGGTTGTTGTCCCACGTTACAGCATGATGGATGGGCATTTTGCGAATGCCTGCCTGGCTTGCTACCACCCTCAAGTAGAAAATCTGTCGCCAAGCACCTAGCGGTGTGTTTCGGCAACTGTCCTTGAGAACCAGTAATTCTAGACTAGCCTGAACAACATCTTCGACCATATCATCACTTACCATCAGGTGAGATAGTGGTCAAAGGCTAGCCTATCATAGATATAAAAACAATTATTATAAACATTTTTCTTGGTAATATACCAACAAAAATCTTTTTTAATAAATAGGAAGGTGTTAGATTCTAATATTTTTTCTTATTTCTAATACCTATATATTTATAGGAGTCCTGAGGTTTAGGTTTTTGTTTAATCTAAATCAGTCTACCCAAAGAGAAGTTATGAGATTAAAACATGATTATTATATGCCTATACAAAGGTAACGGAATATGGATAACACTTTGTTGATGTCATACTACTAATGGGCAATGGAAAAGAAATAAATAAAGCAGTTCAGTTATTACAGGAAGAGTTTAATATTTATAAAGAATTTCTAGATAGTAAATTATTTAGGTATTGAAACATAGGCACATTGATATTATCACAAAAACGTTACTGGAATATGCTTGACTGTACACAGGCTTGACTAAAGACTTGATTGAAGACGTCAATGGAGAAAGATTTTACGTTCCTGAAAAAGAATGGAAATTATATTCATCAGTACCTATGTCTCAACAAGTTCTTATTGACTGTATACAAAGCTGCGATGTGATCACAGCACAACACTGCTATCATAGCCCTAGAGCAATAGCACACATCTTATTCAACTGGCGTAATAATATCTGTAGAGCAGCATCAAGTTGTGCCTGAAGCTAAGCACCACCCGTGCTCCCATTGCAATGTCACCCAGGAGCTTAGATCTGAATACGTGCGTGGCACTGCTCTGCCCTCGTCACTCCAAGATTTTGGTTTTACGTTACTGGAATCTGAAATCTCTACATTATAGTCGGCTTGTACACCTATCCCTACCAAGATTTCCACTTCAATCTACCGGTTGTGCTGTCTGTCTTAACAGACATACATATAGTGAATAATATTCATACATAGGGATAAGTGAACTTAAGTTAACATCTGTCACAGCACAACGTGTGTAAGTAATACTTGTGACTTTGTTTTTAGCATGGTGGTGGGGCATTTTGCGAATGCCCGCCTGGCTAGCAACCACCCTCGAGTAGAAAATCTGTCGCCAAGCACCTACCTTGGCGATAGATGTTAGGTGGTTGGCAAAATGACAGCTGTCCTTGAGAGCCAGTAATTGTAGGATGATTAGTAAAGTGTGTGCCTTCCTCCTTTGTCCGGGCTGAGGACCGGCATCATATATGTCAAAATTCAACATTATGAGGCGGAGTTACACAAACACTCATCTTTTATAATTTTATAAGCCAAGTATATACTAACACCTTATTTTAATATTCTTAGGTTTGCAATATCGCCTGCTATGCGGATTACATTACAAAATCACAAATATACGATAGGAAAAATTTAGGTCATGTGCGGGATTCGAACCCGCGTCCATCCACCCCTTGAGCCGGGGTATGCTCTAACCAATTGAGCTAACATGACATGACGTCATAACTCAAATCTTTCCCACCGGTCTTTAACCATCGTATTGGGATGGAGCGACATCTATAGTACCACTTGCGTTGTACTACAAACAAGACCAATTTTGCAATTGGTTTTATACTTTGTAAATGAGGACGCAACCTTATAATTTTAATATAGGTTTGCAATAACGCGTGCTATGCGGGTTCGAATCCCGCCCATGACTTAAATTTATCCTATCGTATATTTGTGATTTTGTAATAACACCTTATTTACTAGACATGCAGCCTGAGGAAGCAGAGCCCCCTAAGTAAGTTGAAACAGAAACATGCATTATAAACATAATACTGCAAAGATCTAGCCTGCATTGCCGTTCAGCCGCGTTACTGTACAGGAGCAACATTACAATAAACACAAAAATTCTTCTAATAGACTTAGGGGTTGCTAATACTAAGCAACCCCCGAAGTAATTTTAAAAGATCTATTCAATGATGCCCCACACGATGGGATAGACGACCAAAAAAAAATCATCCGCACATCACTTATATGGGAGCTACCTTAAAAAAAATATTAATAAAAATATTTACCACTTTAACAGCGTGATAAGTTTACATACCCTTACAAAATTGCAGCTTTCTTGTACAAACAGTATCTTAGCAAAACCTCGGACAGACGGACATGACGACATTATAAAGGTTCCTTGTCAGGACTACGGAACCCTAAAAATGTAACAAAAAACTCATTAATATTGCTCTACTATAGTTTAATGCATAACAGTATAACAAATCACAGATTAAGTAATTGTACCTATATACATAACTATGTTAGATTAATATTGTTAGGTTTGCAATAACGCCTGCTATGCGGATTACATTACTTGAGGGTGGTAGCTAGCCAGGCGGGCATTCGCGAAATGCCCTGCCACTATGCTATAACGACTGCCATCCTAAGACGACAACCGGGACCGACGGCTTAACGTGCCCTCCGAAGCACGGCAACGCTCAGTAGTAATGTCACTAGCGGTCACCCATCCAACTCATGACCGCGGCGGACGTTGCTTAACTTAGCCGTCGGTCCCGGTTGTTGTCTTCGGATGGCAGTCGTTATAGCATAGTGGTAGGGCATTTTGCGAATGCCCGCCTGGCTAGCTACCACCCTAAAGTAGAAGATCTGTCGCCAAGCACCTAATAGATTGTTCCGGCAGCTGTCCTTGAGAGCCAGTAATTCTAAGCTAGCCTAACAACATCTTCGACCACATCATCACTTACCATCAGGTGAGATAGTGGTCAAAGGCTAACCTATCAAGCATAAAAAAAAACTAAAAAAACTGCTGAGATGCAGTATAAAGTACATTAGCTTAAAATCTCGTTCCTTTAGTTTGTACATGAATAAGTGTAAAATCCAAACAATATCTTTCTACCAACACGTTTTTACAAGTACTTTTATTAGACCATTGGAAAAGTACCCTTGTTATGGCAGTAGTGATTAAATTCACAACATACACCAAACACCATTGTCGTCGAATCAAAATACAAGTAAATTATTTAATACATTTGAAGTTCTCGTACAAAAATAAGTACCTATTTATATAATTATTGTAAATAGTTCTAAGAACCTTGAAACCTTGCCTGATAGACTATTTCATTTACATGTTCTGACTGACACTGAACTTATAGTCAATGAAAGCACTCAGCTCAAATGTTAATTTAAAATAAGTTATTGACTCAAGTACTTTGCCGACTAAAATACTATATGAGTGTGTTATACTCACATGTAACAAAACATCAACTAAAGTTGACCATTTCTTAATAATTTTTTAAAGAAAATGATGTGTAAATAACCTCTGCCATGGTAAAAAAAACATGCGCACAAGGGTTTTGATTGTTATTAAAATCTATCTGGCAAAGACGTTTGATTCCACTAATTCAAACTTGAATAAGTTTTAGACCAGACACAAGGACAAAATCCCAGCATATGCAATCTAATGTAATAATTAAGTACATATTATGAGGATGGGGGAAGCATTTGTTCAAAATTGTATGTCTTCGGGCTTATGATGATAATGATAAACAAACATACCTATACACACAATAAAAACAAACAAATATTATGACCTAACAAATGATTTAACCAAAAACGATTATGTGGTTAATTTATATGCCGTAGAAGTTGGAGCAAGGGGTATACCAGCGAAATCCCTATATAACCTACTTAAAGACCTTGGCCTACCAAGAACAACCGTAACTTCCATCCTATAATGTGTATCTAAGGCAGTATTAGTAGGATCTTACCAAATTTGGTTAGGTAGGGGTCCTCCCCTTAATGCTCCCTTCACCGCTCGAGCCTTCTGGCTCGGTGAAGAGAGCATTGATATATCATAAAGGGGCCCCTTAACCCTACTCCTGGGTTGCAAGTCCCAGGCCCCTCTAGCCTCTACCTCTGCAACGCGATGGACCCGGCACCCGCACGGTGAATCCATAGAATGCTAAGTAATTTGTCTCTTGTACAAATAATGCTTCACTACTTATACAGAAAAATAACTGATTATCTACGTACACACAAGCTACCTACCTACCACAAACAAACCAGCCTATTACAAAAAATACTTCTAGGTTAGCCTGAACAACATCTTCGACCACATAATCGCTTACCATCAGGTGAGATAGTGGTCAAAGGCTAACCTATCAGGTACAAAAAAATAAAAAGAATAGTCAATATATTTAGTATCATTGGTATCGCAAAAAAACAAACCACGGTTTAATCACATGTGCCGTATGTGCAGAGAAAAGTTCAGCACATCCAAGTATAAATATCTGCTTATAAATTTAAATTTGTTCATTGTTCAATGAATTTACTCATGATTTTAAACCACCTACAGAAATAATATTTTTTATTTTTCAAATATTGGTATTCCTACTAAAACGCATGCAAGAGTGTATATTTGAAAAGCCATGCAAGGGCTTTAAAAATTGTATGTAGATTTAGAATTTATCATTCAATTATATATAAGGCACAATAAATATATGAAAAATAAAAATGACTAAAATAATTATTTACAGTAAGTAATTTATAAGAAAGTTTTCTATCATCGTCCTTTAATAAAAAGCTGATAAATGTTTTGTTTATTTAACTTTATGCTCCTGTGCCCATCCTACAAGAAAACAAAAACATTTTGTCCACTCCTTTGCCTCTATTCCGTTTCTTTACTGGTTTGCATCAAAAGCCAGATTTTATGTACATATGGTGTGTGCATATTAGATATAAAAATTAAATTCACTTAACTTTTCCCATGGAAAGAACCCGCTCACCCTGTGTTATGTAAAATAAATTGATTTTAGCTTTAGACCTTTTGACCTGTCTATTATTCAAAATTTTTGAAGACATGTAACAAAAATGTACAAATGTATTACTACCTATAATTTCACTCAAAAGATGCGAAAATGAGCTACCTACAGTATGGTAATATGTTATGGCTAAATATGGGTGTTGAAGTAAACTTAACGTTAGTCAGCTATCTTTGAGTAACTTTTTTAGGAAAGGCTAATGTTTATTTATTTCATTTTTGACTTGGAAGGACACTTGGAAGATAGACTGCAGGAGTTCTTCGCAAGCTGTGTATAACTTTGGTAACCATGTTTGTTTGCGGTTTGTTACGTGTGTGCTTACGGTCTATTCGGTGTATCATGTATTAACTTGATACCCTTGTTTCATCTTTATTATGATTGCCATTTTGGATGGTTGCCTACACACGCTGTGTGGGATCAATCCTGACTGGTATTCATCTTATGCTAACTACAGCTCCAAAGTCGACCCAGGCACATATTTCGTCTCCAAGGCGGGGGGGGGTGAGATCTGGGTTGTTTCAGAATCTTGGGGTGCGCACTTGACCAAGTTTACGTTTCATGGGTTACCGGAGACGTCTGGTATATCACTCGCGCCTTTGAGAGTGAGATTTTATGTGTATCGCGACACAGTGATTGAATTTTAGTCATTGCCCTGATACTAGTTATGTTTGCAGTTGACCGAGAAGTAGTGCACCGAGGAGCGCCACGGGCTTACCGTGACTCCGCGGCAGGATGGGTGATTAGGTATACTCATCTTGCATTAATATCTATAGGAGGTGGATGTAGAGAGCAGGCTGAGACACAACAACAACCCATAACGAAGGCGAAGCAGAGACAAAGAATTAGCAGCCTACAGGAAGACGAATCCAGGTATGAGAAATACATTAGTACATCGCGAAGCTATAACCTCATATGTATTTTATAATAAGATAGATAGGTATGGCAAGTTTTGCGACACTGACCATATAGGTTATATTATTATAGGTGACCAATTGACCATTAGTAACGTTTTCAACTGACCTATTTCAAGATTAGGAGGGCGTTTCATTATTAAAAAATAAAAGCATCTCTTTATTAATGGCAAATTGTTAGTATTTACAGTGATTCCTACCATGCAACAGTTAGAGGTTTTCATAACGACGTTTTGTTGTATTATACTGGACTTACTTACATTTGATATAAGATCGGACTTGACGGACAATTTCTAAAACAATCAATCTTTAATAGCTTTTATATTTAGAGAACTTCAGTTTTATAAAATACATTAATGTAAACAAACCTAATCATCGACAGACGTATAACACAGATAATAAATCGCTTGGCAAAGCATCCCATTCACGGTTACAAGTCAGTTGTATGGCCAATACTGAGTTACTTAAAAATCTTAGTAATGGTAACATTACACTGAAGAACGAACAGGTATATTTAGTCTGTGCTAAAATTACTGCGGGGAAATAGCTGCGGCCAACATGAACGGACATTGGCAGAATTGTGGTAACATTAAACCGCAGAAGCCATTAACAAAGAAATAATAATAACCTATAATATCTGTAATAATGAAATTACAATGCCAAATAGAAGTTGTAAACAGAAATATCTCTAACTTGAACATTATGACAAACAGAAAATATGTAAAATCAACTTTAGCGCTCGGAAAAGAACCAAAGAGCAGCGCCGAATTTTTCATCTTACATTTTTCTACAGTAAACAAAAGTGGGACTAAATACCGAGTGAAAAACATAAAAAATATATTTGTAAAGTGTCTAAATGAAGGCAAAACCACATTAAGATTTGCGGAACCACCTCATGACTTGTGCATTAAAAGTGAGGCTATACAGCTAAAATGTTTCATGAGATTGTTAAAATCTTGTTTATCAGGAGATGCCAAAACCCTCCAACTAGCTCCGTTATCAAGTTTAAGTATCACAGCCAAAGACAATGCACCCACAAAACTAGTTATTCGTGACCGGAGCGAGATTCCATCTAAAGGTCTTCCAAGAACATTGGAATCCTTTTATATGAGTGGACTGAAGTTGTGTAATTTTCGAAGAGAAATATTATTGCTGAAGCACCTGACCATTCTTGATTTGAGCAACAATGAAATTGTGAAAATACCTGCAGAATTTGGTTAGTGAGTATTCTAATGTTTGTTTTTCTCCATTGAATATATTGAAGTTAAAGTTAATATATTTAATTTTAGAGTGTGGGATATAGATCACCAAACAGAAAAACATGCTGTTTTCAAACAATAATGCGCTCTTAGTACTGCAGGCAAGGATTAGGAGCTATGAGAATAATATAAAAGGTGATGATGGCTTTCATTCAACAAGATTAATTGCAGTTGGTGTCACAGCTACCACCTTGCACAAGAAGAACCTAAAGTGTGGAGTTGACTCCCATGAAGCCAGAAACAGGGCCCGGAGAGCCCTGCATATATGCACACAATGTTAATTAATGCTTCCCTGTATACTTGATTTTTATCACTTATCTAACCAAATCTGATAAATATGCTACTTTGCATACTGTTTTTAACTGGGTAATGAATTTACAGATGCTTTTCAAAGGTTTATTTTAAGGTGTATTCAAATATCACTGGGTGAATTCAAGTTAACTGAGTGCTGTCTAAATCTATGTTTAAAAGTCTATATATGCTAAGGGTCAAACAATTATGGCTGTAGTAATGATATAATAGATATATATATATATAGATAGTAATGATGCTCATTCAGAAATAAACCTTAACTGACAAGTGTTACTCTGGTGAGAAATGACTTGTTTCCGAATGCAGCCTCAAAAGTTTGTAGCAAGATTTCGTTGGTATACCCTTGCTCCAACTTCTCTAGCATATTTATCAACTTCATACCAAATTTCTCCAAATCGGTCCAGTAGATTTTTACCCACTTCAAGAAAAGGAGGTACTAAATGAGTCTGTATTCTTTTTTGTGTTTGTTATGTCAGAACTTTTGACGAGGTGAACGGTTTTTGATGATTCTTTTTTTTTAATTGAGCTGATGCTTGCTGTGTGGTCCCATTTAAATTTCATCAAAATAGGTCAAGCCGTTTTTGAGTTACACTCCAATAGCAGCTGATTAGCACTCCAATAGTATTTTTTTTATCTTGATGCTAGTCATTGACAGTGAATAACAATGAATCCCATAAGTAGCAAGGGTCACAAAAAGTGTGAAAATTAAATTTTACCAAAAAATTGAACTGACTTCAATACTCAAATGTGTGAAATAGCTTGTCTAAGTCAGTATCATGTGCACTATATTGTGATAATGGTTACTTTTGAACCATCATGGCACCGACATCAACAAGTTATTTTACTCATTTGGGTGTTAAAATCTATTTTATTTTTTGTTAAAAAACAAATTATATAATTTGTTGCTTACAAAAATACTAATCTTCCCTCTTTATAATATTAGTGTAGAATATATTGTCATCATGCGTCTGTTAATTATTTTGTAATATTCTGTATTTACAGGAAGAATGCCTAGCCTAAGTGAATTGTACTTGGCAAATAATCAACTTGGTGGTCAAGAGGAAGTTGATTGGAGATGGCTTATAGGACCACAGGTAAATAATATACTTTATATACCTATATAAATTATCTTGGCCTTATGGCAGCTTGAAATATACCAACTATTTACTTAGCTTGTACAAAAATATACATGTCAGCACACACAAAAAAAAACTGGTTTTGTACATGTTAGGTAGTACTACAATATAGTATAGAATATAAGCCTAGCTCGCTTTTTCAGTCACAAATCTATAAAACATGTAGTTGTTTTTTAAATAAATTTACTTTACATTACATACATTAATTAATAGGACTTGTCTATATAAAAGACTTTCATTTTAACATTCTGCTGATCAAAGAATTTTGGTATGCTTCAAAATGTATTTTGTCAGCAAACAAAGTGAATTGAGTAGCTTCTCGTGCTTACTATATTGGAAGTTGTCAAAAATAACTATATAGATCAGCAAGCATTGTTTAAGTATGAATACTTTTTATTTTGCAATATATGATGCTACAAAATTACAACGAAAGGAATTTTACTAACCACGAGTTAGATTACGATTCAAATCCAGGACCATACCATCAGTCCTTGGGACCCGGACATCCTCTGCGATTGTGAGATAATACCGCGCGGGCCAATCCCCACGCTTGGCGAGTCTTGTGGATTGTATTGAAAGATGACAGCTCTTTAGTTGGCGCTGTTGCCCACCTTCTGGTAATTTTTTACTTTCGCCGTCTCTTACGCACCCCCACGGAGATATTGGGGGTGCAATTCTAGATCCTTTTAAAATACATTTGAAACAAAAACAAAGAGGTCGTGGAGGCTCTAATTAAAACAACAAGGGCATCGCCGGAATCTGTGGCCGGCCCTTCAACGACAAACTAACGTAACGTAATAAATTAACCAACTAGATATAAGGAGAAAAAAGAAAATGATATATATATATAAGTATGGATTCACTTTAGCTATAAGATATTTTAGTTAACTAGTCTAACTTCCCTTCAGGAAGAATATTGATAAGTTGGAGAATGAACAAAGTTAAAAATAACTATATGTAACAAAAAAAAGTTATAATCAAATAAGAGTACGGACCACGAGTATGTAGTGTGCAGAATTAAATTATATAAATATATATATTTGCCAAAAGATAAATGCTGCAATCACAAATCAGATACATACTGAATTATCTTATTGCTTTCAAAATTCATGTTTAATCCGAATTCTTAGATTAAAACTTTAATGCAATATTGTATTTGCAGATTACAAAAACATTAAAATTATTAGACGTAAGTGGAAACAAATTGGAGCACCTACCAAAAGCAATATGGAAACTTCAAAGGCTGGTCACCTTGAAACTTGACAATAATCAACTTCAAAAGCTGCCAGTTACACTTGGCAGGATAACTAGCTTACGGTAAATATTTCTATATCATTATTTTGCCTAGATTTTATGCCATATGTTACAAAGTGACATATATATTCTTTAATTTATGTTTGCAATAACGCCTGCTATGCTGATTACATTACAAATATACGATAGGAAACATTTAAGTCATGTGCGGGATTCGAACCCGCGTCCATCCACCCTTTTAGCCGGGGTATGCTCTAACCAATTGAGCTAACATGACACGATGTCATAACTCAAATCTTTCCTATCGTTCTTTAACCATCGTATTGGTATAGAGCGACATCTATAGTACAACTTATGTTGTTCTACAAACAAGACCAATTTTGCAATTGGTTTTATACTTGTAAAGGATGACGCAACCTTATAATTTTAATATTGTTATGTTTGCAATAAGGCCTGCTATGCTGATTACATTACAAATATACGATAGGAAAAATTTTAGTCATGTGCGGGATTCGAACCCGCGTCCATCCACCCCTTTAGCCGGGGTATGCTCTAACCAATTGAGCTAACATGACATGACGTCATAACTCAAATCTTTCCTATCGTTCTTTAACCATCGTATTGGGATGGAGCGACATCTATAGAACAACTTACGTTGTACTACAAACGAGACCAATTTTGCAATTGGTTTTATACTTGTAAATGATGACGCAACCTTATAATTATAATTTTATTACTGTTAAGTTTGCATTAACGCCTGCTATGCGGATTACATTACAAAATTACAAATATACGATAGGATATTTGTAAATTTGTAATATTGTTTAATATATTCTGTGGGGGTTAGTTGGTTACTACAAGGAAAGGAATGACGTCGATACTAGGGTGCAAGTTGTCATTAAATCTAAATTCCCCAGACTAGTGTTTGTTTCAAATTGAATTTGTAGGTAATTCGCAAATGATATGTAAAATGTTGAAAGATGCACAAGAAATGATGGACATGGAAGCAGTGAATGAATGCTGGATTGACATGTATAAAAGTGCAGCAAACGATGTTTCTTATGAAACAGAACAAAAGATAGGTAATATGGATACATGGTGGTACAATAAAGAAGTGCAAAGTTGTGAAAGAAAAGAAGTATGCTTATAATCCTTTAAGGAAAGGAAAAGTGTAGTTTAATGATCAACCCGCACCGTACTTGACTTTTTTATCACTATCACTACATGGTATAAAACAAAGTCGCTTATTCTGTCCCTATATCCCTATGTATGCTTAAATCTTTTAAACTACGCAACGGATTCTGATTCGGGTTTTTTTAATAGATAGAGTGATTCAAGAGGAAGGTTTATATGTATAATTACATCCATTAAATAGTGGAGAAATACTGTTATTTTTGAGGTTTCTAATGTGATGTCGTAAATTATAAAAAATTTTCCACTTACATTGGAAACGCAGGCTGAACCCTACGAGATTTATCAAAACTATGTACTAAGTATTGCACACATTGAAAAGGTCTACAGAAAACTCCGCTATGGTATATGTCTATCTTTTATGGATATCCCACAATATTTTTTTTGTCATTTATTTTTACGACAAATAATGGCTAATTTTTGAAGCGATTTTAACCAATATAGCATTAATCCTCATCTAATTAAATACTTTAAATACATTGTTGATATAGATCTACACGGCCCTTTACAGCATATGATTTAAATGAATATTTTCGAAGATATTACAGATTTAAAAATTGCGGGACGTATCGTTTGCGGGGCGATTCCGGCCAGCTCGGGCGGCGGGAGTGTGTAGTAGTGTAAAAATGTAAAAGGTAAATAGGTAAAAATGTAGTGTATGAATTGAGATATTCCAAAGATAGCAGGAAATCTTCATGGTTTAGGGAAAGAAGAATTGTTTTACCTACTCTAAATTTATCGGTGCGGGCCACGGGCAGTCATGAATAAATCAAAACTACTGGATCATAGGCAACATATATTTTATACCCGTGCGAAGCCGGAGCGGGCCGCTAGTTATTTTATAAACTTTGGATAGTGGACCAAGCTTGACGCTTAATTTATCTATAACTACAATATTTAATCTATGGATCAAAAACAAAAAACGTTAAAGAAATACATATATAGGGAAAACAAAACACTTAATGAAGCACTTATATGTTTTCGATATGATGATACTTATTTCTGGATTGACGATAACGGTGGATATAAGTGGAAATGTATCACCCCTAGTAGTAATAGGTAGAAAAAATTACATTCTTCCTTACCCGTAGGGATAGACCACGGATATGTAGAACTTGCGGGACCACCTTTTATTTTGAACTTTTTCTTATTATTATTATATGATAATCAATCCGCCATACTATTTTAGTGTGGAATGCTAACAAGGTTTAATGGTAGAGAGATGAAAGAAGTGTGGTGTGCTTCAACACTTTCGTAAATTATCCGGTATTCCTCAAGCACTATGAGTAGCAGTAGAAATCTTTGTGCGTGTATATCCTAGGAAGTACTGCTGCCATATCTATTTCTACCACTAAGCAGTGATTGTTTAATGTGTTCTGGTTTGAAGAGATGGGTGCCGTGAAATTACAGGCACATGATAATTACCAACTTTAATACCTGTTTCAGAGTGTTCGAGTAAGTTCCGATTAAACATAAAATAACTGAATGATAAAAATTACAGTTAACATGCAGCGCGTTTCAAGCATTAACCGATGGATAGGCTAAATCGATGACTGTGAAACGCAAAGATGTTCTGGGTAGAGTAACCGGAACTTACTCGAACATTCTGAAACAGGCCCTAAGTCTAATGGTTATGGGCGCAGTGCAGTCGGCTTGTGCTTGTTCCATCACGCAATATAATATAATATCTACAGTAATATTATAAAGAGGAAAGATTAGTATTTTTGTATGCAACAAATAAACTTAAAAACTACTGGACCGATTTGTATGAAAGTTGGTTTGGAAATAGTTTGAGACCCGTGGAAGGACATAGGATAGTTTTTATCGAACTGCTCAAAAAGAGGTTTATAATATCTACACTAATATGATAATGAGGAAAGATTAGTATTTTTGTATGCAACGAATAAAGCTAAAAACTACTGTACTGATTTGAAGTTTAGGGGTAGGATAAGGTGTTCGTGAGACTCATAAGAGAGGAGAGTGAGCTGAACGAGAACTAGTCCAGGTTCAGAACGCGTGGGCCGCAATACGTTGGACCCCTGGGCCAACGTATTGCAGGTTGGTTAGCAGTTAGAACGGTGTCTCCAGTATAAGGTTAATCGGTTTTATCAGTCCACTAAACATAACACTACTGGGCAAGCAAGTATTCCAAATTAGTGTTTCCAAATAGGTGTAGAGTTCTCAAACCGCGAGAGACAATGTTGAAGCATCACCTGAACATGTGGGAACACAGTTAGGGCCAAACTGACTGACCAATAATAAAATGGCCCGCCATAAAGACCTCATAATTATTAGGATTCTAAGAGACCTTGTGTATTGTGTCCTAACAAAACGGTCTCGAGATTGACACTGCTGAAGATTAAGTATTAGGATTCCAAGAGACCTTGTGTATTATGCCCTAACGAAACGGTCTCGAGATTGATACTGCTGAAGACTTAATAATAATCTTCAGCAATCAATCTCGAGACCGTTTTGTTAGGGCACAATACACAAGGTCTCTTGGGATCCTAATAATTATGAGGTCTTTATGGCGGGCCATTTTATTATTGGTCAGTCAGTTTGGCCCTAACTGTGTCCCCGAAAGTAAATACAGATTCCCCAATCATACGCCGCAAGTATGTTCTGGCCAATTTTACAACTGGAATTATTTTCCTGTTACTCTGTGACTCGATAGGCCGGAAGTATCCCAACAGACGCTGCATGGTATACCATGCGGCACGATATATATACATCTTTGGATACTACCGATATTAAAATAGCGAGCAACATGCTCAACTCCGAATCGTTCTCACTTTAAAATTACCAACAAAACATTACACGCGGCATGTCTCAGAAGTGAAGTCACGGTTAGTTACTACTCCTTTGCACCAAATGACCTTTCTTGGGCCCCAAATAGGGATAGCATAACTTCTAGGTTAGCCTGAACAACATCTTCGACCACATCATCACTTACCATAAGGTGAGGTAGTGGTCAAAGGCTAACCTATCAGGCATAAAAAATAAAAAAAAAGCAAGCCCTGTTGGGAGGCAAGCGTGTCTCCGCGTGGGCCGATTTTTCTAAAACTATAACGAATTTTGTTATGTTTATATAGACAAAAGGAACTTGGTCGCTTTTGTAAGATTAAAACAAATTTTCTTCTAAATTACAGATACCTGACAGTCTCTCAGAACAAGTTGGAGTCACTACCATGTAGCCTACTGCAATGTCCCTTGGAGCACTTCGACATCTTTGCTAACAAGTTTCAAAGTACACAACAGCAGTTCCAACCATATAACAACAAACCCTGGGAGTTTTATGTCGGTAACTTAGTCAATTTGGCTGCTAAAATTGTCTTGAAACAGAAACTTAACTATGCTCCAAATATCATACCTTTAACTCTAGTAAATTTCCTAGATGGCGCTAATATGTGCGTATGTGGCGCTCCAGCTATAGCAGTTATGATACCGTATTACAAAGAGTTTGAACTGAAAGATTATTTTAGAGTTGTAGTATTTGACAATAATAGGAGTAGCTCAGTAGAATTTGAATGTTATTTTTGTTCAAGTCGTTGCTATAAAAAGATGGTTCATAAACGCTAACATTGTGTATGAAAAAAAAACGGTTTATAAAATGTCTCCGCTCAAAAAATAATATTCACTGGTTGAATTTTTTTTCGACTATGCTTAGAGGCTCAGCCAGCTAGCTTTTGACAGCCCGGAAGATTTCTCTTTCAAAACAATTTTCCAAAACGTATTACACTTGTTTTGTTCTTCCAAAAATAGTTGAATAGAATAAAATTACATTTTGTGTTACTTTCAGGTCTTGATTTTATGACAAAAAGATTACTAATTGATGGCTATTTTTGTTACTGGTGATAAATGTTATTAATTTTAGATAAACTACCCTCTAAGTTATTTATGAATTTGTACAATAATTAATAGTAAGTGCCTAATTAATGATGTGACTGATATAAAATAAAACAAATATTAACTGAATAGACATTTAATTGGCAATCCTCAATGCTGTATACAATTTTATCTGAAACAGAATTATTTTATTTTAATACTTTCAAGGGTTGGTATTATATACTTACCCTAAGAAAAATCATGCTTTTGTTGTCTTCGCCAACAAAAATATTACTTCAACTTATTATCTTTATAATTTCGTACGTGTTTTTTTTAACATACTGCTACTGAAACGAATTTTGATTATAATAATAACGATCATAATATTAAACTTTCTATAATTTAACTACTGAGTATACATCTAATGACTGGATGAAGATTACAAGTAAAAATTAAAGGTTTTTTAAATATAATCTATGGTAACATATCATACCCTCGAATTTCTTATTTACCGAGATGAGAAGAGGCCCTATTTTAATGTATTACCTATTTCGTCATATTCAGAATTGCAGTATGTAGTCCTTTTCCCATAGAACAAGCGGTCATAAGATCTATCGACACCGAAGTGCTAGCCGGCTGTTTTACTGTCCAACCTTTTTCTCTATGAAGTCTATTTTTTTTTTATTCCTGATAGGTTAGCCTTGACCACTATCTCACCTGATGGTAAGTGACGATGTGGTCGAAGATGTTGTTCAGGCTAACCTAGAAGTACTGGCTCTCAAGGACAGCTGCCGGAACACACCGTTAGGTGCTTGGCGACAGATTTTCTACTTGAGGGTGGTAGCTAGCCAGGCGGACATTCGCAAAATGCCCTACCACCATGCTGTAACGACTGCCATTTTAAGACAACAACCGGGACCGACGGCTTAACGTGCCCTCCGAAGCACGGAAGCGGTCAGTAGTAATGTCACTAGCGGTCACCCATCCAACTCATGAGCGCGGGTGACGTTGCTTAACTTTGCTGATCGGTTAAGAACAGCTAAGTAAACTTCGCTACGAGCGCTTCAAGTCTATAGAGACATATTATTATGTGTTGTACTTGTAGTCATAGGACTACAAGTACAACACATAGTATAGCTTAAAAAACTTGCTCAAGTCTCGCGGTCCATCGATGTCAATTCTTTCATCTTTGATTGGATTCGGGCCGGCAAAATTCGAAAATATGATATAATCTATGCCATATCATGGAAACATGTGCATTTTATTCCCTTCAGACCCACTATACCCCTGGTGGGAGTTTTAAAGTTAAACACACCACCGAGTGTAGTGACCCTAGTAATGACCTACCTAGTTCACGCATCAACATAAGTAATAGAAAATGCATATTCCAATTGAATAAGATATCTCTCCATCAGATTATACAGATAAATATAAAATAATACATATTGCATACAATAAAAATCATTAAGTTTGTACGAAAGTCCAAGTAGACCATGGTATAATATAAATACCTATCTAATATTTATTAAAACAATAACCTCTACAGCCAACAAAATT
The DNA here is from genome assembly GCA_963890685.1 of Plagodis pulveraria. Lineage (NCBI taxonomy): Eukaryota > Metazoa > Arthropoda > Insecta > Lepidoptera > Geometridae > Plagodis > Plagodis pulveraria. The sequence continues at coordinate 14,245,197 of OY982961.1, forward strand.
TAAAAATCCTTTTTTAAACACTAGTAAAAGCAGTTCAGAATTCACAAACTTTACGAGTACATAAAAACTGTTCTTATTCATAAAATATATTAACAATACATGAAATTTATCATTATTTACTTCTACCTGGAACATGACGACATTTATTTAGAAACACATATAAATATTCTACACTACGAATAAATAATTATTTCTTCGTAGTTTCTACATAATCTAATACACACATTGAATAACACCGGAACACATCTAACGTCGACATAATATATTGAGTGTGCGCATAATAAGCAGTTGAAGCATAATAGAAAATTGGTTCAAAGCAAAAATGTATTTATAATAATTTTATTTTTGTAATAACGCGTGCTCCTCTTATAAAATCCCGCACATGCGTATATTTTTCCTCGTTGTAATTTTGTAATCAAAAATGTACTTTAGGCCCTTAGGATATGGATAAACGCCACGTACGATGTTCTTATGAGGCACAGTCTAGTTGTGCTGAAAAAATGACTGTTTTCTTTATTGAGAGCCCATTGTCAGTAAAAAAAAAATTACATATCAAATAATATATATAGACAAAGTACTACCTTGTCTCTGATATGTGGAAGACATACGTAGATATGTGTAGGGCATGAAATGTTTACATTTTTGAAAAAAAAAACTTAATAATAGTTTGAACGAACTAGAAGGAACGCGCTTTTTACGCCGTGTAGTATGTTAATATTAGGTTGAAATTATCAATTAAACTATTATTTTGAGAGGCGAATTTCGATTTAATCTCTTTACAAGAAAATATAAACGTTCGAATAATATGAAAATAATGGATGGATCATTATTAAACAATTAAATATATCATAATCGAAAATGAAGTAGTTTTCCTTCCTTTTCGGGAAGCAGTTCCGTAAAAACATTAGCCGTCATTCTGAGGCACGCCTTTTTTGGGGAGGTTTGTTCTTGCTGACATAATAAATTCCGGTTTGCCCCCATGAGGGCGAAGAGTTAGGGGACAAAAGGAATAACTAAATTTATCAACGGTTAAAACTCCTCAAATGATAGATAACGTATGTGGTTCGTCCAAGGATAAAGTTGACAATTGTTTCAATGCTAGTTGACCCTCCTCTCTCTCTCTCTCATACATTAATACAACTTTCACTTACACCCGAAAATAATGGTAATTTTGTTAGATAGGCTATGCTAATCCACCTTTTCATCTATTGGTAAGTAATTTTTTTTCGGCAGATGTTATAAAATACTTGGGATCTGCCTCCAATGACAGCTGCCGCAACATAATATTTGTGATTTTCCACAGATTTTCAACTTTAGAATGGTATCAAGCCAGGTCGAGCATTCCAAAAATGCCTTTCCACCGTGCGGTGAATCTTATGTCCGCAGCAATATGTATTCGTACCATGGACCTCTTGTACAGCTAATATTTATATATGACTAATTCCTTCTAGTTATTAGAATATTGAGAAACTAAATTGTGCCAAGGATGACGCAACATTTTTAATATTGCAGCAGATGCTGCTAACAGTAATGTCAATATAATTCAAAAGATGTACATTTAACCCATTGGCATCGGCGATAATGATAATAATAGAATTTCATTCATAACTAGGACATAGTGGTCCTGACGATGCCAATTTATTAAGTATCTACATATTTAATACAAATCAACAAATGAGTTAAATAATCAACTAAAAGACAATAAAAAAATCTTAATAGCAAAAGAGATTAAATGTCCATCGATACAGAAATCATAAACCGTTTAAGAATTTAATATACATACAAACTTAATAAATAATTAAACTTAACATAACTTCAGCATGCGAAGTTCACTCGAGGCCGTCAAGCTTCCAATTTATGTCTTGAATATTTGGAGCAACTCTATAATGGGTATCTGTAAGAAAAATAGCAAATAGATGTTAAAATGTAATATGTCATTAATTACTGTATAACAAGTCTTGTATAATTAGGACTTTAGGTTAAATTAATACTTTACTGGTCAATTTACAAAGGTACTTGGCGGCCGATTTTCGTCGAATCGAAGCAGCAAATTCTCATGTTTAGCCAGTTTTATATAGCTATAAAATTTTAATCACAGATATGAATGTATTTGATTTTTGCATGGTAGTAGGGCATTTTGCGAGTGTCCGTCTGGCTAGCTACCACCCTCAAGTAGATAATCTGTCGCCAAGCACCTAACGGTGTGTTCCGGCAGCTGTCCTTGAGAGCCAGTACTTCTAGGTTAGCCTGAACAACATCTTCGACCACATCATCACTAACCATCAGGTGAGATAGTGGTCAAAGGCTAACCTATCAAGTATAAAAATAAAATATAATTAAATGATCTATTATTGAAGCCCCGTGGGGTGCTGGGTTAGGATGTATAATTTTTTTTGATACTTATTTAAGGAGTGTTGATACCTGAACCTATTATATTACCTACTGTCAACACGTTTAAGAATACGCGAAATCATTAAAAAACCATTCTCATCAGTTTTCATCAAGTATTTTTGATTTTCAATGGATATTGGTTCTGAATTTTAATTTTTGTATCACTATTTGGTCTAGACAGTTTTCCAAGGGCCCTTCTCTATTAGGGTTCCCCATTTTAATAGCCCGTAAAAGAAATAAATGTTTTGATGATGATGATAGCTTCAATACAACAATAGCTTATAAATTCACATAATTCAGACAATGACGGAACAAGCTCGAGGCCCACCTGATGTTAAGCGGATTAACCTCTGCCTTTAACAGATGCATTTCGTCACAAGTCACGAATTGCACTGCGCCCGTCACCTTGAGACACAGTTATTAAGTCTCATCTGCCTGTAATTTCAATTTGGCCTTGGTGAGCAAGGTCGCCCCTCCACAGGCGCAGAGGCCCGACAGAGTTAGGCCTACCGCCGGGGCAAGATGGTGAATGCTAACGCGACCCTATCTTGCCCCACCTTGGCGGAGGACTGCTCACGGGGGGGTTTTAGTAGGTGGAGGGGCATGGCGATGGCATTTTCCTCCTCAAAAAAAAGGCCCTAAACTAACCAAACCCAAAGTTTCATCTAAATTGGTTCAGCCTTTTCAGCGTGGAAAAGTGGCAAACATCATACACATACACTCATATCCTCACTTGCGCATGAGTGTGATACACCAGGCGGTCGAACTATTCAACAAGAGGTCGTCTTGGTGGTTACCACCCACACACTATTATATCCAATCGCTCAGACTACTTCTCCTAATCAGCCAAGACTATAATAATATAAGGCTAACACATCGCTTCATCATTTCAGTACCAGTTTGCATGCGCGTGGAGAATGTAATATACAAATTCTTGAATCAAAATGCCGCGAAACGCCCCTACTAATAAGGATGATATTAATGTAAATTGGAAGCTCTATATTAGTAACTAGGTAAAGCTGCCTTGAAATTGTACTATATACCGATCGTATGCAATGCTCTTGATTCTTTGGCCGCGGACCATCGCCTTCAACAGCAACCGTAAGTAATAATTATATGATAAATATATAATAATATTTATATCCGCCTAATGCGGCGGAATTGTCACTAGATATATTTTTTAAGTATTTTAATTAAATATTAATTTAATGTTTTCGTAAAATATTTGTTACTATTAAATATGGATTTTCGAAAAGTAACGCCTGAATCCATTCATTAGCAAACGTAAGCATTGTAAAATTGTTAATCTTGATTTTTATTAGCGAAACGTTTTCGCCCTTCACGTGTCGCTTAGTGCGACGACAATATTTTACAACATAACATTGTTATGTTTATCACGTGAAACTTGAATTTCCCTTCTGTGAGCGTTGTAATATGTTTGGTAACTTTATTACAAAACAGTACACAATTACCTAAGGACTTTGTCTTTGCTAATGTAAAACCTGGCACCGCTATTTTATCTTTATTCCTAGTGTTGTAATCGTGATTGTCATATGATTTTCCTGAAAGTTATAGTATTGTATAGTGGACCCATTACTATCTGAAATGGACTTACATCAGTTATAGTAAAGTATGATACAAGTGAGCTAAGTTTCTCACTATACTCGAGGCTGTGTGTCGAGCCGAAGGCGAGGGCGTCAATCAGCCGAGTGTATAATGAGCAAGTTGCTCACGAGTTTCATACGCACTTTTTCAACACCCTTGCGAGGAATAAAATATATATTGCACAAATGCGATACAAACAACATACAAAAAGTATGGAAATTGGGGGCTTTTTTTTTGCCTGCGCCTAATGTGTTGATTACATATAAACCTCTTTGATGTTACAAATCTGTAGTACCCGGTTAAATTGAAAATGCTGTTTACTCGCATATAATTTGCAGTTAGGTACCAACTTAACTTTTTGTAAGGTATTTAGATAAAAGTATGTTTATATCATATAATAGAAATGTGGGTAGGCTCTTGCTCTGTTTTTGCTTTGTGTGTCAGACATTTGAGACTAAGCGTGCGTTGGTTTTATTATAATTAGTAGTGGAAAATATCACACTTTTTAGGGATAAATTACCCGATTACATTGAAAATGCTCTGTTTAATCGAATATAATTTGCAGTTAAGTACTAACACTTGACTTTGTAGGAATAATTCTATTACGCACTAGTGTATAATATTATTTTGCACGAAGGTAGTTCGGTTTATGGCCCTAAGAACGATATAATAAAGCTCACTTTACGAACAAAGGTGTTGAAAAATACGTAATTTATTACCGCAAGCATTAAAAACGGTGTATAGAGTCTATTCTTACGATAACGTTTGCAAGAGTTTGATTAGGTTCCGCCCAAGCTGTGTCTGTTATTTAGCGATATTTGCTATCTCATGGATATTTCTTGGGGGCACTTATAAACTTATAAAATGACAATTGTATTATAATCTGTAAGATATTGTATACAATTTACATATACATCAGTGTCACTTCTAAGGTTTTGACGTTACTGGATTCACGTTACCGAAAGAAGACAAAGATCGTTAAAGGTGAACACGCATTTAGACGCGCCGCAGACATCCAATTTATATGTAATTATTTGTATGCAACAATGCTCTCCTATCCGCGCCGATCTCCCTACCTTTTTGTAAAATGTTTTAGGCATACGGATACGGATTCCACCAACGCGCGCGGATTACGTCATCATCTAAATTGCGTACGATGCAGCGTGGACGCCGCGGATTGCACGAGGCATCAGAAGCAACAACTGCGTCAGCTTTACGCGGTATATTAAGAAGTTATTTCCAATCTTCGATTTATTGGTATCCCAAAACATAAATGATTCAACACAGTCTAAAGAAAAAAAAAATGTCTTTAAGGGTTGTGTTCTCAGTCGTAGTCGTTAATTTCTCAGACAACTGACCTAATGAATGTATCCCTTGTTGGGGTCCGCCTCCTTCCGCTGCCTTTTCTGCTGCAATAGAAATCACTGCTGCCTCCAGTGTTACTTCGTGAGACCAAATAACTTTGAAGCTCTCCTTCATTTCTTTTAGCAGCTTCTCCAAAGATGTCTGGAAATGAACATGAGTAACTATTAATATTATAATTTCGATGTAAGTAAAATTCCCTCTAAACGATTAAAGATGTTTGATAAACAACACGTTTCTCAAATTTCATGTTTTCATTAACCAACAGCGTAAAAGATCAAACAACACACCAAATAAATTTGAAAAACACAGTCGCTCTCTTGCAAACATGTTTGACAAACACGCCATATCGAACCGCAATTAGGTATGTTTGACAGGACGCGTCAAAGATGCCGTCAAACATGTTTGACAAACACGTAGATTTCCATCAAACACGTCATACAAGTATTTTGTTTGACAAACAAGTAAAACAAGCCCTGTAAACGATCAAACATGTTTGTTCGTTTACAGGGCACTTAAGCGAGAAATTACTAACCTGCAAAAATAAAGCTTCCTTTTCCTTGTCACATAAACTCAGAACAGTGGTCATTTCTTTGACTTGTATTCTCAACTCAAAAGACGATGTCACCAAATTATACAGATGTAAAATCAATGCTGCATCTTCATATTGTGAGCCTTCTTTAAGCGACACCATTTTCCGCTCGTGCTTTCTTTTATTTTTACTTGAACGATGGGATCGACTGAAATTAAAAACACATACCAAACTAAAATCTCGCGTGGTGGGCATTTCTCTTTCACGCCCAGCTTGCCACCCGGCTGAAGTAGAAAATCTCTCCCAGCACTTATATATACATATAACTAACTGCAATGATCTATAAATAATTCTCAACAACAATCCGGCAGATGGCAATAGGCTTCGCTCTCCATAACATAAGTGGCGAAATATGGGTGTTTACACCACCTCCTACCCCTACGGCTGTCATGATATGACGCAAAGTTATTCAATAGGTACGCTTAATTTTCAACACATGTAACGTTCAAACGCATGTTCAATAAGCTTAAATGTTCACTAAGTGAAACTTTCCCCTGGGTTACCATAAACTGTCACTATATAGCCGAGGGTAATCAGAGGTGTCTCAACACCCATATTTACAAACTTATGTTTATTGAATGGTATTATTCTGTAGTCAGATCGGAGGTACAGACTGGGTATTGCAGGACCGTAACTTAACTGTAGATTTGACAAATGTCGCGCAGTGAAAATTGGCATCAATAGTTTACAGTAGAGGTACTGTACTATTGATGCCAATTTTCACGGGTATAGGCTTTCTTTGTACTATAGGTAAATCTTAGTGTAGATGTAAATAACATGAACATAAAGTAAAACAAAATAATAGAGTAGGCATTAGTAGTCGCAACAAGATTAAAAAATATGGAGGAGCGCGTCTTCGTGAGTGGAAAGATCTGTAAATATATGTATTTTTATGTTTCGCCATTTTTAGTTCATAAAGAATTGGTACTGTTACTTACACCTTGAAGTTAACCAACTATTTCATTCCACAACTGTTCCTGAGGGAAAAGTCTGTATTAAAATGTGTATTATAATAAAACTTACGATGATCCCCTAGATGATGAGGCTAAAGTACTAGCAGCATCAGAAAACAAATCCCAATCTTTAGCAGCATAGTTATTGCCGTCAGCTTTTTCTGAGGCAGGAGCATTTTTTTTAGTCTCACGCACTGTATAAAGCCTTTCTCTGTACTTTATGAATGTGGCCCAATGTTCCTCGATCAGGTTTTGGAGGTTTTTGGTTTCTTCTAGCAAAGTGGGTAATATTTTTTCTTCTGTAAATACAAAGTAATCGTGACCAAAAGCAGTTAAATTAAGATAAAACAATATCAAATCAATTTAAAATATCAGTCATCAAAACAAATGTGAAGGATTATCTAGTTCAATCTATAGGCAAAGCTTGTACATACCTATATAATTTGGTTTCTGGTGTTGTTCACAAAGCCGTAATGCAGTTTTGAAGTGGCAACATTCAGTTGCATACGAAATTGTACCTTCAAAATCATCACAAAACTTTTCTAAGATTATCAGAGATTCGCTGTGCCGCTTTTCTTCTTTTAGATCTTTTACAAGATCCCTGAAAACAGAAAAACATATTTTATTTTTCAAATTTAGACTATTAATCATGTAAGTGCGAATTATTTTATAAATGTTGAGTTTACCAGCAAAGTTCTTTTAACTGTTTCTTAGGCCACGAATGTGCCAATTTCAGAGCCATTTCCCATTCCAATGCCTCTTTATAGCATTCAATAGCTTTGTCAAAGCTATGTGCTCTTTCATAAATAATACCAGCTTGAGTTAAGTTCTTTTTGAGTTTGAGATAAAGGCCAAAGTCTTCAGATATTTGTTTATAAATTTCTTCTGTTGGTGAGAACTTTACTAAAGCCTCTTTATAGAGGCTATGGAATTTTACAAAAGTTCTCAATTCATTATGCCTCTCAGGTCCGCATTTAACTAAACAATCAACTGCTCTATTGAATCTTTTCAAATGCTTGTTGATGGAAAATCTTTTGTAATTCTCCTCCATTTCGTTTAATTCATTCAGCATTGGAATGAATTCTTTTGGATCTCTCTGTGACTTGTTGGCAACTAACAGTACCAAATCAAAGTCATACATGCCCAAAGCTACATCAAAAAGCTGATTCACATCAACCATATACAGTAAGTACTTAAGAGCTTCATCAGGTCCAACAGGAAGTTTATGCCCTCCTGATTCTTGGATCTTCAGCTCCTTGATGATGGCTAAGGCTTTTTCCAACTCCTCTGTGGTATTCTTCTTAACAAACGTAGTAATTAGTGGCAGGATCTTACTGTCACTATCCAATCTCTTATTTAAATGTTCTCTGACCATATTACACACATTTTCAATTTTAGCATGACTTTCACGACGCGTAGTATCACGTTTACTTACATAACAGCTGGCATACATAGTACTTGTGACGTCTGAGTTTTCTAAATCAGACAAAAAAAGATTCAGCCATGAGTTGTTCTGAATTTTATCCAAAAACACGTCAATGTTCTGGATAAACTTTTCTGGGTCATGATCGTACAGCAAATTTAAATTGATTCTTTGTTTCCTCATTAAGTCAAAAGCTTCGTAGTACTTGAGAGAATCCAAATATTCACCAACAATTTTCAAAGATAGAGGCCGAGGTTGAATTGCTTCTAGATTCCCCCTTGGCATTTGGAACACAGTTCTTGTATCACAAGGTACTACCACCACTATCCTCGCCCCCCTTTCAATCTTTCGTTTATATAGATGCTCCGATTCTTTCTTCTCATATTCTTTGACAGCATCAAACCCTGCTTCCGTCAATTCTGTACATAGTAGAACATGTTGGAGAGTTGTTATAAGAAGGAAATGTGTGTGTACAAAGAAAGAACTAACACTGGTCATAATAAGTACACCATCAATATACAAAAAACCTTTATGTGTAACTGCCATAAAATGTAATTTTTCTCCGACGGCAACTACGCTGAATATAGGACATGGGTCATACTTATCCAGAGGTTCCATACCACCCATTAGCTTGTATTCAATGATTTCACCACTTTTTAGTTGTAAAAACAACATATTAGGGTCATTAGGGTGTGGTTGAATTCTTGTTATTGAGTCATGAATGTGTGCGAAATCTTTCTTTATTAGAGTGTTACCGTCTAAAATATATTCCATCAACATATAGCAGCTATCTTTGTCCATTGTGACGCAAAGTATTGTATTAGTCTTCATCCAGTACCAGTTGTAATATTGGAATGGATACTCATACTTATCAAATTGTATGACTTTTTGCTCTTTGTATTGTAATGGTGACTTTTGTGTTTGTTCATAGAAAATTAGTTTATTTTCTGCTGTAAATACAAAGAAAGTGTTCGAGTCTATTTCATTTTCAGCGTGTTTTGGGGCAAAATGAACAGAGAGTACATTGGTTTCTAGTGAGATTTCTAATGCGGCCATTGGTGGTGGTACAACTGCTTGTCTGAACCCAGTGACCAATAGTTTCTTTTCATCAATAACCACAACTACTGCATCGTCATTCACAGTCGTGCCGAGACTATGATTTGTATTCCAAACCCACGTGTAGCTGTAATATTGCCCATTGAGAAGGGATACATGCAATGTCTTATGCCTAGTTACATCAAAATCAGTGTCCCAGGCCACTTTATTGATCTTCTGATCACTACTAAAAGTAAGGGTTTGTTTTAAGTACCAGTGATAATTTGCTGTTGTATATAGCAGCAATGTTTGTATGTTTGTTTCAGTGTCTTTACATTGAAGAGTTAAAATTTCCGAATCAGTACTCCATATGATATCTTCAACCTTTGTTTTAGAATTTACATTAACAGTGAATTCACCATGTTTTAAACCATTTTTTTCAAAGAATGACACAGTATATTTGTCAGGGAATTTTTGTGAAGTTGCTATAACATTGCCGCATGGGCGCCAAGCTATATTTGATTCTAGCCCTGGCTGCTTTTCACTGGTGTACATTAGTCGTCCTTCTCTGTCAAAGACTTTGAACCTTCTTATTCCGTCCATAGAAAACCCAATGGCATACAAAATTCCATCACCTCTCCATGATATCTTTACCCTTTTATCTGCAACTGGATTCGAGAGATCTGAGAAAAACAATAAGTGCATGTGTTGTTACATAATATTGTCACAGTAGATAATTACTATGGAGTTAAAGATATTGTAATAAATGAAACTTGGACTTGGAACCGAGCCAATTATCATCGGCATGCCTACACAAATTCTAATAATTATATGAACTAAATCTAGGCATTACTTTGCTGAAATTCATATTAATATATTACAAATATTTTAAGAAACAAATTAATTCATATTTTAGAAAAACACTTTAAAAATATATCTAGAGATAATATAGTCACATTTTCCTGTCTAGACATTAAACTGACCCTATATACAAGCGACGCCTATGAATTCTTTCAGCTTAGTTGTATAAAAGATGCAGAGAGCTTTTAGTGTTTTAGATATATTAATAAAATTTCTAATAACTCAATGGAAGTCTGCATAGTATTGAGAACCACAACAAATAAACAAAAGATTTTATGTTGTCATTGTGTGAGCAAATTAGGTGGCGTCAAAGAGGCGACACTGGAACGTGGAAATTACTTAGTGAATAATTGATGATTGCATATCTCTCGGATAAGTGTGTGTGTTTATGTTGCGAATAATTTATAATATATATTAACTTTTCAGATTGATTGTATTTTTTTTACATTTCTGAGTGTGTACATCATCACTTCTTGGGTAGTGAAAGTGATAAATATATTCAACCTTCATACACTTGTTTTTTTTTATGTTATTGTGATGGATCAAGCTCGAGGCCCACCTGATGTTAAGTGGAGTAACCTCTGCCTATGATAGTTGCAATTCATCACAAGTCACGAATTACACTGCGCCCGTCACATATAGCAAATTTTCAATGTTTTTTTTATTTGAGTATTAAGATCTTTAACTTCTTTCATAGCTTTTTTAAATCTACGCACACGTCGTTTTAAATATCGAGAGTTAAAAAACCCTAATAAATTTACATAAAAAAATAATAAGAAACAGCCATCTTTACCAATATCAAATTCATCTTTGAGTTTAGCTGCCTGTTTTCCAGCAGACCCATGGAACTGGGTTTCTTTCTTGCCCCATCCAACAGTGATGAACTGTTTGTTGCCAAAGTCCTGATCCCACAGGTTCACTTCACACACAGGTTCAAGCAAACATGAAAGCAGACAAGTGTTCATCTCCTGTGTAACCAGGGAGACCATTTCATGATCTGGGCTCCACTCCATTGCCTATAAAAAATATAAAATGCTGACATCCATACCAAAACTAGTATTGCAAAAGTTATGGAGACACATACACACCACAAATTCCAAAAATACTTTTTATATATATATATAAACATTTTATGTGCCCCCCGGCTAGGTATCGTACCCGAGAGCCAGCATGTAAAGAGCGCCACTAATAAATAAGCATCGTGTCATCGTAAAGTAATAAGGGTTTCTAATATCCTGTCTTTGTTGTTCTAGTACACGTATACACAGTTCTCTCTCAAGACGCAACCACAACGCTTACCTACTCGCTATGGGTGCTTTTACTTTTCGCAATAGGATTTATCTATTATTATACCTAGTTTTCCCCTCGGGGTGCCGGGTTAGAATTGCACCTCCCCATATCATCCCTTGGGTGTCGTAAGAGGCGACTAAGCTAAAAATACTGGAAGGTGGGCAGCAGCGCCTTCTAAAGAACTGCCATCTTACACTGCGATCCCCAAGCCGCCTGCCAAGCGTGGGGATTATGGCAAATACCCCCTTAATTGGGGAGGCTGTGTTAGCAGTGGACGATCCGGCTGATACAGTACAGTATACCTAGTTTATTTTACCTTTTATATATTAATAGCTTTTACCCGCAGCTTCGCCGTGTACTAGCCCTCAGGAATCGTTACCGGATAAAATCAATGTCTACACTTTTTATTTGGGAGCCGTGTAAAAGTGTCGTATATGTATAAATGCATAATTAAGAAATCTAAGAAAGATTTATAACCTAAAAATATTTTTCACTAGCTAGCTGAAATTGCCAAAAATAAAGAAAACGTTAATCCGACATAGGAAAATTAAAATGTGTGCCGCATTACCGCATACCGACCACTGCATCCACGCTGTTAAAACGATCACGCTTTACTAAACGCCCAAAATGTTCATTAGATACATAATGTATCTTTCTAAGTATTGTCCTGTTCATATTTAATTGTTTAGTCATGCTTGACTTATGAATAAAGGAAAGTTCTATACCCTATTGGATGTCCTAAAAGGTAACAAAGGGAGATAACACGCCTAATGAGCGGCATGCTAGCACTCGTGTCGATGTGATTAGTAAGTTACTGCACCTTAGGGACCATCCATTAATCACGTGAGGCTTGAAAGGGGGTTGAGCAAAAATCACTAAATATCACAAGGGTGGAGGGGCGTGTAGTAAGTAGTAAGACATCACGTGTATTTATTTTTTCGTCGTACGCGCAATTTCTAAACTGAATAGTAGCGTGTAGTTGTGACCTTTACTTCAGAATAAAATTAGTCCTTAATTTCAGAATAAAATTAGATTATACTTTATACATAAGTATTTAATGATATTCTAAAAATTTTAAGATTCTTTGTAAGTACTAAGAATACACATGTTTTTTTCGGGGGTGGTAAGTCTTAAACCTCTTCAAATATCACCAACTTGGGGGTTAAAAATGCTAATAAAAACCATGTGATTAATGGATGGCCCCTTACCATCCTATACCTTGATAACTGAAGAGGTAGCGGGTAAACCACCAACGAGAGCATTACCAAAAGCAAAATCTTTTTTACAATTATGTCCTCAAGATATTTTGTACCTACCCCACATGAGATGGGATAAGGGTGGAAAGATGTTGATATAATTTCGTTACTAGAATTCTACGTTTTACTCAGAAATTTATTTTTAATGTTGGAAATGAGTGTTGAAAGCTTATCTACAGATATCCTGCGGTTGAGATGATTGTATATAAAGATGATTAAGACGCGGTCATAGCACGATTGAAAATATTTTTTACACCCGCTCAACTCGCACAGGCGAAACGCAACTGCTAATGAGAGCCCGGAACAGTATATGTATAAACAGCAGAAAAGATAACGCAACATGATGGCCGGGAACAGTACATGTAGAAAATGCAGACAAATCTTTTCTAGTGTACATGCGAGTGTAGACGCAAAAAACAAAAACATTTTCAGCTCACAAGCTCGCTAAGGAAAAAAAGTGAAACTCTTTAGGATCTGTAACATAATATAATAATGAAAATTGATATTAATCACAAAATAATATACTTGAAAGTTTGCTTTTATTCAGTTAGTACTTACAATTACGTAGTATATATATTTCATACATAATACTATTATGTAATGCAGCTATACTCAACCTGCGGCCCGCGGGCCTAATGCGGCCTGCCCGGCCTTTGCTATTGGCAAATACGAATTTACAAAATTGTAAACCATTTTCAAAATTCCGTATAATCTAAAAATCTTGGCTTGATGTGACTTGATCCTGTTGGTGTAGGTGGTGAATTATTGGGTTGTGATAGTGGTGTTGGTGGTGAATTGTTTGGTGGTGGAAGTTGTGTTGGCGATTGCTCGTGGCTGAATGATGGTGTCATATTGAGACCGTCGCGTATCAGCATTCCACGTGTATGCCTTGGGTCTACAATTTCTGGGAGGATACAATGCATATAAAAATCGACAATTTTTTTTTCCATTTTCTCAGTCCAAAAATCGTTTTCTTTTTCGATGTATACTGTTTTTAGATGCTGTTCTTGCCCTCCCCATATCGCAAATAGACATTTTTGCCCGTTTGAGACATGGAGCTGGCCTTGAACTTGGTAAAACCAGTTACTATTGCGATTTATTTTGTAAATATCTTTTTTCTTATCATATTTGTACAATTGAATCTTATTTAATTTAATGGACTCTTCTATACCTTTTTTGAAAGCCGTTACGGGACATTTTACCTCTACTATTGTATCTTCTCCAATTATCCCGTCTGGTGTTGCTCCAATAAATGAATATTTTTTGTCGACAAACAGCCCACAAGGTTCAATTGTAATATTTTCTTGCTGCTCCAACTGTTGCAAAGCTAATTTTTCATTTTCTACGCCATGTGCAATAGATGCCACGTGAGAAATGTTATCAGAGTATATCAAATTTTTTACTAGATTAGCGTTACTAGTATTTTGACGCTTTTTTATTATTTTTCCGAAATTAGATGCAGTGACCATATTTTTTCTAAGTTCCAACCAGTCACTACAGTTTCGTTGTAACTTGGTTTCTTTTTCTATTCTATCTTTATCTTTGGTCAAAACATCTAAATTTTTAAGAAACTCTTCTTTTGCCGTTTTCAAATCTTCTAAATTCATATCTGGAGCAGCACTGTTACTACCATAATCATTTGTCATGTTGGTTAATTTTTGGAATCTATTCTTTTTGTGTGGTTTGTTTCGGTTCCATATTCTCTTGCAGTCCCGCCTTATTTCCATCTTTTTCAAGACACTTTTTGGGCTTTTACCCAACATTCTCTTTTGGATCGTATACCTCGGCAACTTGTTATTAAACGCAACAACAGCTGCAGCACAACGTCCTTGGTAGGCTCGTCTTAGTGAAAAATTTACCCGTTTTCCACCCACAATCTTGGCAATTACGCTATTAAAACGTTCTGCCGTATTGGTGTCGACATCTTCGACTAAACTTTGAGATTTGGCAGCTGCACTGCCGATTACAACTTTTATTCGAAACCAAAAGGTTGAATTAAGAACTTCCATTGCACTTGTTAGAGATTTTTCTTTTTGGCAATAATAATTTTTACATAATCTATGATCCCCAAAAGCATGCAAAAGTGAGTTTTGAACATCATTGTGTAGGTTTTGTTTAGCCTGGATTTTTGTAATATTTTCTTCATTCATCAATCTGTTTTGCTCTTTTATTGAAGAAACCACCACTTTTCTTACAGTCATCACCTTTTTATCTGTTAGCATTTTCCTGAATTTTAACGGGTATTTTACTTCTTTTGATATTGCCCGTAATTTATTACATAAATTACGAAGTATGTGGTTGCGGCATTCAATTTTTACCACAGTCGTGTTAGGGTACGGATTTTGAGCCAGAATTTTGGCGTAAGTTGCTGAGTCACCATCTGCAATCAGCCTCCCGTAAATAACGTTGTACATTTCTACTGAATTTCTAAATCCCTCACATATGATTTCAGCTTCCATACCCGAAGACGAACCTTCGTAATTTTTATAACAAACGTGTTCTTTTGGAACGATCTTTTTGTTTTGGGCACGTGCGCAAATGATGCAATATTTATTTTTAACAGCCATAAACAATACTTCTCCAAATTTACGTCAAATAATTACTGCTGCTCCAGATAAAGCCCTATAATTATTACCATAGGACCTAGCACTCCAACATCCGTCAGCGTATACGTCAATTATCGCTATTCCATTTTTCACTCTACCTTCAGCGATTGCAGCCTGACGTTCACGTTCTGCAGCAGCTTCCATCTCTTCTACAGCAGTCGCCTCCCATTCGTCAAATACTTTATCTTGAGTTTTCGCAAAGTACCTTTCAGAAAAGACAGGTATATTCATGGAAGACGATATTTCTTCAAATTGCGAATAAGCTATTCCTGAAGATATTATTCCTATTACTGCACCAACATTAGTATCAACATTGTCCATATGTGCAGGATTATCAGAATCTATGTAAAAAATCAAGCCACACATGTCACACTTTAATTTAAATTTAGATAATAATCCTACCCTCTTTTCTCCGAGGAACGTCATACATTGAATGCTACAATTAAATAGAGTACTATGATTTGAAATTTCTTTTAATTTTGCAAAAAAGTACTCGATATCTATGATTCTTCTACCATTTACAGATGAATTGGTTTCTTCATGTTCTGGTTGAAGCGCATAATGTGTTTCGTCAGCCGAATTTCTGCAAATAAATATTTCCTTTATTATTTCTTTTATACATTACTCGTACCCACTCGAGAAAAAAAGTACTTAATAAATTTAATTCCATAGAATCGCTCAGTGCATCCAGGGACAAGATATCCCTGATACATCATAGATCGTCAAATTCACTACAACAGGTGTAGTCTGGAAACGAATAAAGGCGAGGTTATTTTTGCAATAATAATTGTTAAACACGTATATATATAAACATTATTTTATTTTTAACTTACTCGTTATCAGCATCAATGTTTTGTGTTTGTATTACTGGTGTCATTGCAATTACGGTTGACCTAAAATAAAATATTTATAATTTAGTATTTTAAAGTTATTTACTCACACTTAAACACTAGGGACAAAAATAATCACAGAACATATCATTTGGATATAATAATTCAAACGTAACAAAATGACGCCCCATTATAGACAAAAAATAAACATGTTGAGAATTCACAATAAATAGTAGAATGGATGGTCCAATCTTTTCCATGTCATTCCGTTTTAATATAAACATGTTCGCCCGTAGCTGCTCAGAGAAGCATGCTTTGCATTATATCTCTTCATTTAAAAGTTACTTGAAGATTTTTATTTTATTAGAAAGAGATTTTATTAGAAAAATTAGAGAAACCCCCTGGTTGTCTGGAGAACCCACGGACCAAATTCCATATAAATCCGTTCGGCCGTTTTGAAGCGACTGGTAACCAACTAACACTTAGACATTTATAAAATTTCCTTTTTATATTGTAGAAGTAGGATGACTGAAATTCTAGTGACCCAATTTTCAAAGTAAAATGTAATACTCACTCATTATTAATAGCAACATTTTGTTCCACTGGCGTTAGTTCAATTAAATCGTGGCTGCCTGACCTAAAATAAAAACAAATTATAATTAAAAATCTTAAATTTTGTCAGTATACCTACTCAGATGGCGGAACAGTATTTTTACATTTTTATGATTGCATAGGCTTTCGTACCAGTTTATTTTGTTTTCATTACTACAAAACCGTGTTTTTGAGAAGGGTCAGTCAGATATGGTAGGAACCATACCATAAAACCGAAAAGAAAAAGCTATTTATTTTCAATTTATACCCAATCGTGTCAAATTATAGTTTAGTTGGTAGGTACTTACTCTCTAAACACTGGTTCCTCAAACGTACAAGATTGGTCTATATCAGTTTCGCATACTTTCCGCTTCTTCGATCTAAAAAATAAATCATAAAATGAGTAAATTCCAATTCACGACGATTCATCTGTAAGAATTGCATATACTGTGCCACACGGCTGACTTGTGCGGTACGAAGTAACTATTATCTAACTACTAGTCACTTCCGTCTGCTGTGTGCGATAAACATTTGCACTTAGAATAGTCAAATTTGGACTCTATTTTCATTACGCTAAGGTGCTTACTAGTAATTTAATTTATCCTCATGATTACATTAATTTTTATAAATCATCAATAAGAACCGAGATATATAAAAGGTGGGTCTTACTAAATACGAAGGCATAGGTACATTTCTTGACTTACCCAAACATTCCATCATTCTTCCGAGTCCGTTTTCGTTTTCGCAGTAATGCTTTTTTCAAACTCTTATTCTTATTTCCCATTATTATATAATCTTTTTTACACTAAAATCGTTCACTATTTACAATATATTATACACAAGCACATATACTACATACGTACACTACTTTTATTTATAATTTTATCAAACGAAGTTCGCGCAGGGTTAAGAAAGTTCCCCCCGAAGGGTTCCCGCCTTGTCGTGGCGGTGGGGCTTAGTAGCCGTGGCTTCGTCACCCACGGTGAAGCGAAGAGGAACCAGGGGCCGTGCTGGCTTGGGCAGTCAGCCGGCCCCAGAGGGGCCGCTCCACTGGGCTTTGCCTCTAAGTCCAGACTGGAGCGGCAACGGGTAGGCTGCGGTGCTGTATGGGCAGCACCGCATCTGAGGCGGGCTGTGGTGTTGTATGGGCGACACCACAGCTGACGGTGAGGGGCCACGGCGGGAGAGGAGTGCCGGTATCACGGTGCGCCGCTCTCCCTACCTTCCGTGGCCACGGCGGGGCCGCCACCGTTGGATGGCGGACGCGGAGGGGCCGCAGGGGAGGAGGAGTGTTGGTATAGCGAGGCGCCGCTCTCCCTATCCTCTGCGGCCGAAGTAGCAGGCGACGGGGCTACTCATCTGACCCGTCGCAGGGGGACCTTGGGCGTCGGAAGCGGGGTCGTCTGACGCCCATTTGCGGGCTTGGTCCCCGGGTGGTAGCGACGTGCCATGTGTTCTGGTGCGTCGTGAGGGGTAGCACCCCAGGAGGGGTCCGGCAACGGACAACCGTGGCGGGTTCGTGGTTGAGTGCTAAAGCGACCCTGCGATCCCGCCGAGAAGCGGTAAAGATGGAACACCGTGTGTTATTTAGTCGGTAGGGGCACTTGCTGCTGTGGGAGTAGTTGGTGTCGAGCCCGACATATCCCGGCCACCTTCCCCGGGGTGGACGGGAATGCGTAAATGCATTTTTCACACGTTAAAAAAAAAAAAAAAAAAAAAGGGTTAAGAAAGTTGTTGACACAGAGCGGCCGGTAACAAACGTTCACGTCGAGCGCTGCCCGACAACTGAATACAAGATTTTTGTCTACTTTTCATCTATAACTTATGCGTTAAAGTTGAAAATCGCTAATCAGATTTGATCAGCTAATTGGCCAGCGCTTGGGATTGCTTAAAATTTTAAGGTTTTTATTTAATAAATCGCATTATAGTACAGTAATTGACAATATATCTGGTTTAAATTATAAAACACTTATTTGGTTATCTAAAGTGTAAAAAAAAAAGTGTTGTTACCGCTTAAATTTCGGATCATTTCGTTCTTAAAGATTTTTTGAAGGGGTATATTTGAATATTTTTTTTCTAGTAAACCACATTAATTTTTTGAATTCTAATCGGTTCAGATTTCTGTAAATACATTTCTCAGTGGACAGTATTTTTTGTGTTTGCTTATTTTGAATCAGGGCCAAGCATGCCGCGTTTGAAAATACTACTTTTATTATATTTTGTGATTAGGCAGCGCCTTAAGAGTTGAGCACTTTCCATACAAACGCAGTTCGTCATATTTTAAATACCAAGTGTTCAAACTTGGTGAAATTTTGAGCCTAATGTGTATGCTTCCGGTTTGCCAGTTTAACGATTTTTTATTTACTTCTTCCCCACATATCAAAATAAAAATTTCCATACAAAACGATTTTTCGAAAAAAAAAAAAAAAACTTTATTTCACGGAAATCTGTCAAACCAGAAGATATTAGGCTCAAGGACATACATGAAAAATTTCACCGAGTTTAAACTCTATTGCCTTTTTTTAATCTCTTTTCTCTCAACGGTCACAAAACATATAGTTATGATTTTAACGACTATGATAAAATTAATGCCATAAACGTGATTGAGAAAATTTTGCGACATCAGAGAGAGCTTGGCGCGCCTATTCTCCAACTGAGAGCTAAAATGGCTGCGGGCCTGGATGGAGTACCTGGGAAAGCTGGGGTCTTAACGTTGGAGGTGCTAGGGAACCGTTTTCTCGGGCTATTGAATGCCTGTTTGGAGTCGAGACGGTTCCAATCACTCTGGAAGACGAGCGACCAGCGAATTCTCCTTCTGCCTAACGCTATAGTGATGCTAGATGAGGCGGACAAACTGTTCGAGCTAATCATCGCGGCTTGCCTCAATAGACATCTTGGCGGGGTGGGTCCGGATCTATCTGGTCACCAATTCGGCTTCCAAGAAGTTCTACGATCGACGCTATTAGTCGGTGCGGTTTCACCGCGTGCTTCCCTATATCAGTCGGATATTGGTACCTAGCCTACCTCTCGGGAAGGTACATAGCGTACCCTGTCAGGGATGGCAGTTCTCGAAGGACTGCTATGTCGTGCGGTGTTCCACAGGGATCGGTCCTTGCTCAACTCCAGTGGAACATAGGCTACGACTGTGCATTGCGGGAAGATCTCGATCCGGGGGCCGGTGTTATCTGCTATGCAGATGATACGCTCTTGACGGCCCGGTGAGAAACATATGAGGACCCTGCCTGTCTAGCCACAGTTACAGTCATGTCAGTAGTCAGCAGGATTGGCGCATTGGGACTCCGCGGGGCGCTCGGCAAGTCGCAGGCCGTATGTTTTTTTCACGGTCCTAGATGAGCACCGCCGATAATTATAGGCTATTGAATGCCTGTTTGGAGTCGAGACGGTTCCAATCACTCTGGAAGACGAGCGACCAGCGAATTCTCCTTCTGCCTAGCGCTATAGTGATGCTAGATGAGGCGGACAAACTGTTCGAGCTAATCATCGCGGCTTGCCTCAATAGACATCTTGGCGGGGTGGGTCCGGATCTATCTGGTCACCAATTCGGCTTCCAAGAAGTTCTACGATCGACGCTATTAGTCGTTGCGGTTTCACCGCGTGCTTCCCTATATCAGTCGGATATTGGTACCTAGCCTACCTCTCGGGAAGGTACATAGCGTACCCTGTCAGGGATGGCAGTTCTCAAAGGACTGCTATGTCGTGCGGTGTTCCACAGGGATCAGTCCTTGCTCAACTCCAGTGGAACATAGGCTACGACTGTGCATTGCGGGAAGATCTCGATCCGGGGGCCGGTGTTATCTGCTATGCAGATGATACGCTCTTGACGGCCCGGTGAGAAACATATGAGGACCCTGCCTGTCTAGCCACAGTTACAGTCATGTCAGTAGTCAGCAGGATTGGCGCATTGGGACTCCGCGGGGCGCTCGGCAAGTCGCAGGCCGTATGTTTTTTTCACGGTCCTAGATGAGCACCGCCGATAAGATTCCATATCGTTGTCGGCGACACGGGCATTATTGTTGGGTCCGAGCTGATTTATTTTGGAATTCTTAGCGCACTTCAGGCTATGAAGCAGTGATGGTTCAGCAGCATTGGCAAAGTTGTGTTGTGGAGTCTAAAATGTTTACCCAGTTCCAAGGGATCCCATGTCACAGTCAAGCAACCAAAAGATGCATAAAATTAGTGACAGATTCTTGCTCAGCAGTTTGTGGACCGATAAGAAATATGCCCTCATTAGATACAAAAAAAAATACAAATGTACAATAATAAAAATGTTATTAAAAATATTGCAGTATACTTTAAGTAATTTATTTTGTTTAAGTTCTTTTACTCCTTGTTAACTAAAAGAACTTTTTCAATATTGTTAGGTTTGCAATAACGCCTGCTATGCGGATTACATTACTAAATCACAAATATACGATAGGGAAAATCCCGCACATGACTTAAATTTTTCCTATCATATATTTGTGATTTAGAACTTTTTTATTTCAGTAAAATAATACCAATATATATTTTCTCAATTTTTCAAAACAACCTGTCACTTAACTTGTTTTTAATAAACTCTAAGCTATTTGGGTAGTATTTCCAACAATTTAAAAAAAAGCCCCCATAATATGTTTTATAGCTGACACTATTATACAACCCTACTGCTATCAAAACTGTGAAAATGCACTTTACATCAATTCCAATATAAAAAATTATATTTTTTGCACAGTATTGATTTTTGCTGCTTGTGACTGCATGAAGCCTTCCTGGCTTGTTTTTAGAATCGGTATACACCACAATGTACCTTCATTACTTTTATACAGATATAGTTATCTTAAATAATCACATGAAATTTAATCTTACGGAAATCAATAGTTTTTTGAGAAATAAATTATTGAAGTTTTATTTTTTGGTAAACCTACATATGTTTTTTAAAATTACTAACAATAAATTGTTTCTGTAACCCACCCCCTGGGGGGATGCTACAACCCCCCTCTACCCCTTCCTATAGTACATATGTACACAGGGGCGCGTTCCTGCAAGGCCGGGCCAAATATTGGTCCAGCTAGATTTCCTACAAGGTACCTGGAATGACCTTTTTGGAGCTACTGTCAAAATATGAAATTGACAGCAATGTTTATAAGTGACCAAATATTTTCTGTATGTTTTGGAATGATCCCCATTACGTAATTAAACAATGATAGCATAGTAATCACTAATCCTTGGCTTAGCTTATACAACATTTATTATTTATTGTAGAATCTGTCAAATTTTACAGCTAGCCAAGATTAGACCGATTCAAAAGGTACCTAGTAAATTATTGGCTAGGCAGAGCAAAATTAGCTCTGACAGGTTGCCCGGAATTCGTATGATCTACGAATAAATAATAAGTCAGGAAATGTAATTCAGAGCAAACTCTACACAGAAAGTGGCCCTACTTCAATCCAAAACGACATATGATTAAAGAATGAATCACTTCCTAGCTTACAAATAGACATGCTTGGTGATTGGTTTAAATTCATAACAAAAGCAATGATTGGTTCGACAGTGTGGTGCAATGTCTGTTATGACAGCTGAGCTTCGAGTAACCATAGTAACTTAGTTACGCAATAATTGGTCTGGAACAAGTCAATAATAAAACAGTTATATTGTACAATGCATTTTAATAATTTTTCGGCTATTTTTCTACCGACTTCAAAAAAATAGGAGGTACTCAATTCGTCTGTATTTTTTTTTTTTTTTTTTTTTATGTTTGTTACCTCATAATATCTGACTGGGTGAACTGATTTTAATAATTCTTTTTTTATTTGAAAGCTGATGCTTGCCGTGTGGTCCCATTTAAATTTCATCAAAACCGGTCAAGCCGTTTTTGAGTTACACCCCAATAACTGAAAAGTATTTTCCTATCATGATGAATTCTCATCGAAGCTCAAATATGGTGGTAACACAGTAATATTTCCTCAACGGTATAAGATAGAAATAAAATTTTTGGATAGGAAGATAAAACGTGTATTATGCTGCAAGCTAAAAAAAAAACTAGTCTTATTTTAATATTGTTAGGTTTGCAATAATGCCTGCTATGCGGATTACATTACAAAATCACAAATATACAACGAAAAATTTAAGTCGTGTACGTGATGAACTCAAATCTTTCCTATTGTTCTTTAACCATCGTATTGGGATGGAGCGACAACTATAGTACCACTTGCGTTATACTATAAACAAGACAAATTTTGCAATTGGTTTTATACTTGTAAATGATGACGCAACCTTATAATTTTATTATTGTTAGGTTTGCAATAACGCCTGCTATGCGGATTACATTAAAAAAACAACAAATATACGATAGGAAAAATTTCAGACATGTGCGGAATTCGAACCCGCGTCCATCCACCGCTTGAGCCGGGGTATATTCTAACCAATTGAGCTAACATGACATGATGTCATAACTCAAATCTTACCTATCGTTCTTAAACCGTAAATGTCATTAACAGTAAATAAAAATTGATCCCATAAGTAGGGGACTAAATATAATGTTCACCATAAAATGCTTGGATACCCTTAGTTATTTTACCAAAAATTGAAATCGAACACCAAATGTAGTAAATGATCACTAAATCTCAAAGCCATGTTTAGGTGCGACGACGAGCGAAGCGAGGAGGAGGTTAGGTTACTTGCGACCACAACAATGCGCGAGCCGAGCGAGCATAGTGAGCGTGCCGCGGCAGCGGCCGGCGATGCGCTAGAAGAATTACAGCAAGTTTAATTTTGATGATAATTTACTACTTTTGGTGATTGTAAAATATTTAAGGGATCCTGTTGTATTCGCTATAAATGAAAGTCTTCAATAACTGACTTGATATTTGTATTGTCCTTTGAACATAGTTTGGGTTACACACCACTTAAATTACTATTTTTATTAATTTATTTTGTCGGAACACATATGGCATGTTGGTTGATGTGAGACGAGAGAGTGAGACAGCTTTACTTATTTAATATGGCAATATTAAACAGTGATCATTTACTACTTTTGGGTTAACAATGATTTACTAAGAGTAATTTTGCTTAAATAGGATAGCGAGATGTTAAAACTTTGGTTCTAAGTTTACATTAAATGGGGGTTAATTTTAGTCTGTTATATGGTTACTATATCTGGTGGTAAGTTAAACATAAGCCCATAAGTAGCAAGGTTCACTAAAAAGAGCGAAATAAAAATT
This sequence comes from Plagodis pulveraria, assembly GCA_963890685.1. Taxonomy (NCBI): domain Eukaryota; kingdom Metazoa; phylum Arthropoda; class Insecta; order Lepidoptera; family Geometridae; genus Plagodis; species Plagodis pulveraria. The sequence continues at coordinate 14,269,209 of OY982961.1, forward strand.
TTTACCAAAAAAATAGAACCGACTTCAACACTCAAATGTGTGAAATAACTTGTCGAAGTCGGTACCATGCGCACAATATTGTGATGATAGGTACTTTTGAACCGTCATGGTACCGACTTGGACAAGTTATTTCACACATTTGAGTGTTGAAGTCGGTTCTATTTTTTTGGTAAAAATTTTTATTACAACTCCATAAATGCTAGATCCGGTCAAATATGATATGTTTATTAAGTTTTTGTCTAGAAGACATTAAAAGAGAATCTTTCTTTGTAATGTAATGAAGACAGATTCTGAGAAATTCAACGATTATACTTTTTGTCAAAAAAAAAATATGGTTGTTAATTGTTTGGTGACTGTTTTTCAGTTTTTCATTCGTGCTTTGCAGTGCTTGTTGAAACAAGGTAATATTTAAATTGTGTTTTTCAAGTCTGTTCGTCACTACATTTAGCATTTGTATTATTCTCCTGAAAATAACATTGAAAATCAGTTTCAGATGTACGAAAAAACAAAACTACATCAAGATTATGTGCAATTATAGTTGAACCTCAGCAATTTATGTTTTTGTGGCCAATGTGCTTAGTTAATGGTCTGCAGTATTTGTTTTATTGAGAACACAGGTAAATCACACTCCTCAAAATTACCATTACCAGGGTGAATTTTCCTTAGCCTGTAAAATTTTGAGTGCTTTAATTAGAACAAACAAGAAACTGTTTCAATGATATAGTTATTTCATGAGCCAAAAAGCCTATATAATGTACCAATTTTTATCGTTCTTCCTTTGTTCATTTTCTATAGCATCTCTTAAAAAGGTTGAAGTTTTTCGTGACGAATCATCTGGTTGAAAAAGCAGCTTAATTTCAGATTTAATATATAAAAAGAATGTTTTGAATGATAAAACAATATGTAATTACTATAAAAACTGGAACTGCAGTTTTATGTAACATGGAATGTTATACCTTATTTTAAAGATCTCTAAATATCGTTTTTGCCAAAATCCATGGAGCATACTCTGCTGATTTTCAAAGGCATCTATAGACATGTATTTCTAGCTTAACAGCAGCTATTCACATATTTTGCCGAACTGAATCGGCAGGGAATCAAAAAGAAATAAGCAAAATACATTAAAGTTATTAAAATATATTAATATAATTGTTTTACATTTCAAAATTTCATTATGAAGCAGAAAAAACCTTCTAGATGAAACTTTTACTGACTTCATCTTGCATGGTATTGACAATCTCGCTTTGTTAATGTATCTGAACACCATTGAATATTTTTATTACTTATTAGAAAAAGTGATCCCTGGACATTTTAACCTTGTATGGCTTCTGCACCAGTTCACAACACATGCTGGCATAATCATTCACCACTGTATTTCACAATGATAAAAACGAAAACGTATGTGAATATATAATGTGTGCTCGCTTACAAGCAACATGTCCGACTGATGACGCACTGGACACGACTTTTAAGCCCTGCCTACTTGGACATGACTTTGGTTTGGATCATTATTTTAAGGCCGTTACATTTCCTGACTTATTATTTTTTCGTAGGGTATGATCAAATCTTCCAGGCAGGATCAAATTAAGCTCGATTGGAGTGCTGGAACAGCGTATATCCGCGCTTAGATCAAAATTTGTCTTGGCCGAAGGCTTGCAGGAACGCACCCCCGAAAGTCCTTCCGCCTTCCTAAATAAGACCTTTCTGTGAAAAAGCTATGAACTCAGATATCGAATCGCGGCAAACTTAAGTTAAGCCCTTATTTAATTATATATTAAGTGAAATCAGAAATTAGTTTACTCACACACAAGCCACTGTTGAACACCCCCACAAGTTGACAATTTTTACCGGCATCTTTGACTGTGAGCATTTCCCCATTTTCAAGTCCGATGCATAAGAAATTTTGAAGTGCTAAACACGTTACATTCACAGGTTTATTCTTGGCCGATGCAATCTCTGAAATATCTTTGCTCCACCTAATTTCGCCGCTTTCTGCGTTAAAGCTCCTCACAATCAGATCATTTGAGCACACATAAAGTGATTTCACAGTACTATCTTCATCGTGTCCGGAACATATACAATACTTGTCGTCCGTAGAGAGTTTAAGGTTTTGCAAGGATACATCCCAAAGTTCCAAGTTTTTCATGGTGAAAACGTATTATTACACTGTTTTTATTTTGAAGCACGTGTCATTGTTATTCGTTATTGATTTTCTATTATTTTTTTATTGGCAATCGGATACATTTGGTTTTGTGTAAAGGGACCCGTTCCAAGCCTCAGAGTTATTGGTTTTTTTAACTTACTCCAAGGTTCGGAACGATTCGGTTGTTTTATAACCTCAAATGGCGATTTTTGGCGGGTACTAGAAATATATTTCGATGTTTTACGATGTTTGAAAAGCAATAACTGCTGTTATATGCAAAAGAGTGCCAATAATTCTCTCATCAAGAAATTTCAAGTTCATGTCAGTTAAGGATGTAACCTTTTACGATCGATTTTGATAGTTAAAAAGTTGTGCACTACCCGAAGGTGAACGACGCGACGTTAAAGTGAAAAGTTGCACTCCGAGTGCGCTCTAACCAAGGTTCTGAACGGCCCCAACAGAACAAACCCAGGGCCACGTTCCAAACCTCAAACTGTAGTTGTTTGGTTGTTTAAAACTTTTAATTTACTCCTAGGTTCAGAACGACCCGGTTGTTTTATAACCTCAAATATCGTTTTGTGACGGGGAACTGGCAAGGAAGGTATATAAATATCAAGGTCATGTTGGTTAAAAATCAACATTTTGACAAACGATTTTGATAGTTAAAAAGTTGCAACAACCGAACACTCTACTGAAAGGTTGTGAGCGACGTTAGAGTGAAAAGTTGCACTCAGAATGCACTCTAACCAAGGTTCGAAACGGCCCCCTGTACTGCAAGACCAGGGGTGCGTTCCTGCAAGTTAAAAGAAAAACCTCACAATATTTTATTGACATAAACAATAGTAACAATATGTATTTGTTATTATTTGTATTTGTTGCTATTATTTATGGATTTCCGCAAAGCAACGCCTGAATTTATTAATTATCAATTAAATAAAGAACCTAGTCTTACTCTTCACACTATTACTTATACTGTACGCTAATATAATTAACTTGACAATTAAATAATCAAAAACTGTATTTACGCTATACAGGGTTATTGGAAAAATGCTAAAGCCCTCTGCAAACCGGACACGGGGCGTGCGCGGTTGGCGGTCCCGCGCAATCTGTTATGTTAAGCCCTGTTCAAACCGGACGCGGGGCGAGCGCGGTTGACGTTCCCGCGCAATCTGTAATGTAAGGGATTTTAAGGAAGCCTTCACACCGAGCACCCGCGCGGGACCCGCAACGCGCACCGCCCGCGCACGCCGCGCCACCCGCGTCAACAAGAGCGCCGCACCCGCGCGGGTCACGTGCTCCTTCGGTGTTATTAGTTTTGTTTATGGTTTCGATGTTTCCATGAGCATAAAATCAAAGAACTACTAGTTTAATAAGGTAAAGTTCGTAATTAGTTTTCAAATCTAATTCAACACAGCGTGTAGTATAGTCTGAAATGTTTAAGCTAAGGTTTATTACTTTTAAATAGTTGTGTAAAAGTATCGATTCTAATTGATCGAGCCAGCACCAAATGGGAGCGTAGCGTCTCTGATCCAGCTTACACAAAAATTATTTCGTATGTCCCCTTGTTCTCCTCTACAGGGTGCATTTCTAAACCGATTCTCATGAAATTTTGTGAGCAGGTTTGATATATCTATTAAAATTTTTTTACCGAGTCAGTTTTTACTATCTTTTCACAATGATAGAGATATGGGGTTCTAAAACTTTAAAATAATCGTGTACCTGCCATATAGACAGTAGTAGACTCGGTGGTACTTAATCATACTGATTGGAACATTGATATTGTTTGGATTTTAATGACTTTGGTTTTTCCATACGGATTTTGTTGCTTACTGGTTGGAATAGGTATTATGGAATAGCGAATTGAGGAAGAAATGAGTGTCGGACGAAACAAATCGATATTATTACCAAGTGAGCACAAAGTGTCTCACAATCAGCTTAGACAGAAATGTTTTCGTATTTGTCCAGGTATTCTCCCCTACAGATCGCAGTTCTCAATGGAATCTCGTGAAGTTACATAAAAAATTAGTCAAATCAGTTTTTAGATTTTTGACCAAAACGGAGGTTATTAGAACGTAAGAAAAAAAATGGCTACATACGAGTTGGACTTGTGCACGAAGGTTTCCGTCTCATTATCTATATACAACATTAGAGACTATATTAACTAACCGACTTAAAAAAAGGTGGAGGTTCTTTTTTTTTGTCTGTATTTTTTTTATGTTTGATGCCATAGAACTTTAGACATGGTGAACCGATTTTGATGATTCTTTTTTATCTGAAAGCTGATGCTTTCCGTGTGGTGCCATTTGAATTTCATCAAAATCGGTCAAGCCATTTTTGAGTTACACTCCAATAACTAAAATATTTTCCTATCTTGATGATATATTCATTGACAGTGATAGACAATTCATCCCATAAGTAGAGACACAAAATAGGCCGAATTTTTTTTTTATCAAATTCAACACTCAAAAGTATGAAATAACTTGTTAAAGTTGGTACCACGGTCAAAAGTACATATTATCACAATATTTTACTTACTGTTAACCTGCCCTCCGAAGCGCTCAATAGTAATGTCAATAGCGGTCACCCATCCAAGTTATGAGGGCGGCGAACGTTGTTTAACTTGGCTGATCAGTTAAAAGTGAATAAGGAAACTTCCCTGAAAAGCACTTCAAAAACAGCATCATAAATATCTAGGCTATAGGAAAAAAAACAGCCATCCATGCAATAGACCTTCAATAGTAATTGTATTAAGTATATAGCGATGTTCTGTCTTCATAAAATGTATAGATGATAAGATTCTCACTAAGCCAGCACTAGAATCTGGTAAAAATAATTGTTTATTCAATAACTTAACTTATTAAATAACTTAACTTAAATAACCATAAATAATAGATATTGTAAACAACATTTAATAATATTATAATTCAATATTTATTTATTTCAGAAGTCATAAGCATTATTATAAGGGACGGCATTTGAGTGGGTAATTTATTTTGATATTATGTTCCATTTTTAAGCATATTGTGGCAATTAGTTCACTAGAATGTGATGAAAATGTGATTCTGTAGAAAATCTGTATCCGAAGCTAATCTATACCACACATCGAAAATCTGTATATATGGCAACGCAGGCGGCGGACCCTCACCTCACACGCGCCGCCATTTTGGCATTCGGTGTGAATGCCACTGCACTGCTCACGCCCCGCGCCCGCCACGCCACGCTACCGCCCCGCGTTAGGTGTGTCTAGGGCTTTAGACTTGACTTCTGTTTGTTAGTTCTATCAACATTTTTGTGTTTTTTTTACTATATATATTTTTTATTATTTACTTATGACTGAATAAGCACATGGACCACCTGATGTTAAAAGTCTCTTGTGCCTATAGTTTATAATTATATATTTTGTATTACATTGTTTTTTTTATTCAGAGCTTTGCTCGATATAAATATTCAAAACTATTCACAGGTAGCGCGGCGCGGTCCAGTGTTGCCGCAGCGGGCGTTCTTGGCTCATAAGATGTATTGATATAGGGACACCGACTCATTTGTAAACATAAGTTACTTAGGGTTTTTTCCGGCAGTTTGCCTATAATAACAAAATACTACGAACTATATACAATACTACAGCTACTGCAATAAAAGCATTTAGACAACTTTGTTTTAAAGTTTTTGGTTCAGTGAACGGAAGACTGATCTAGCTTAAGTAATTACAGGTGTGCTGTATTAAATTTCTCTAATCAATCGTTATCTTCGCACTACTTAAACACTGGGGTGTTTTAACAACCTGTATTTTATTCGGTCGATAGTTTTTATGTCATTAAAATTCATTATATTGCAACATCGTATGTAGGTACTCTTAGATTATTGATGGGTCTCCGCTCGCGCTCCGACTAGATACCGCCGCGCCGGTGTCTTTGTAAAATGCGGCAACTAATACTACGCCGAAGTCGGCGTACCCGAGCCAGTTTCGCCTTTCATTAAGCTTTATCTTTCAAACAATGTACGCTAAAACCTACCTATAATTATAATTATTTTTAATCATATTATTTAAATATTAGTTAAGAGATGTAAATAATAAAATAACTGTTAAAAATGAGGCCTTCAACTAATTAAAATCTTATTTAATTGCCTTGAGTTGCCGCATTTACGGATCTATTGTTTTCAGGTAGCGCGGTATCTAGTCGGAGCGCGAGCGGAGACCCATCAATAATCTAAGGTAGGTACTGTATCAGCTGGATCGTCCACTGCTGAACACAGCCTCCCCTATCAAGGGGGTATTTGCCATAATCCCCACGCTTGGCAGGCGGCTTGGGGATCGCAGTTCTTTAGAAGGCACTGCTGCCCACCTTCCAGTATTTTTCCCTTAGTCGCCTTTTACGACACCCACGGGATGAGATGGGGAGGTGCAATTCTAACCCGACACCCCACGGGGTGTATGTAGGTACTTAACTATAAATTTAGTTATTTTCAATGTAGGTACAATGTTTCTTAAACTGTACTTCGTTGATAACACGCGCTTTACGTTCGAAAATTGTGTACCTATTCAAAATTCGTAAAGCGCGTGTAATCTCTACGATTGCCCAGCCAGCTGCGTGTGGTGGAGAGTATGCCGGCCGGCTTACATTTACTGGCGACTATCCTCTCTAGAGATGTCTTTATAGGTCAATGGCCTAAACGGATGATTTGGCACGAATGGCTCAAAATAAGTGCTAAATTTGAAGATTAGTCGTTATAGATTTTCAATGGCGGCCAACTCCCACCTTTTACGAAACCATCATATAAAAGGAGCGTTTTATTTAATGCTAATTATCATTTGCAGTCACGAACTTTAACCGACACACAATCGCGTCAAGCAATATTGGTTTGATCCTACCTAAAGAACGAATGAAATATGTATCACGGATGTGCAAGCGAGAAACAAGATGTTTATCATTTACCGTTATCCCGCTCGCACTGTTCCGAACTACGATGTTATGGAACGGATTTACCATAGTTACCGACATTTTATTGTGTGCTGCACAACAGCTATCTGTAACTTTTTTAGTTTTACTCTATTGAATAATTTTGCTGTGTTTGTTTTAAAGAATAATAGAAATAAAAACATTGCACGTAATTTACACATTAATTAAATATATTTTTATCATAAAATACCCTAAATTAAGTTTAAATCCGCTGCTAGAAAGTAACTTTTTTAAGATGGATAAACATGACGGATTTGTCGCTGGAATAAGTAATACTTCGTATTAAATGTAACGTCAGAGTTCGCGAATAGAGTGAACAATTTGTTCTGACGTCATCAAAACGCTGAGCGATTCCATTACAGATTGTGGATTTTTTCGCTACGCCCAATAAGCCTATGAGTACCACATTTTAATTGACATATCTCGTAAACTATGGAGGCGACAACTAACTTTTTAGATATTTTGAGCCATAATCAGAGATGGTGGATCCGCCTCGGTCACGGACGTGTTACTACTACGACCGTCTCAGTGCTGCCACTTGCCAGATGTATTTTATGAGCGATCTTACACTAAACTTTTTTTTTTTAGCAATATTAATGATACAAATTTTATTCCTTATGGGGACGAGAATAAGAAAATCATACATTATATGGGTAACCTATATGTTTAGTTCTATTAAACTTAAATATTATAGATATAGGTAGGTAAAGAAACTGATTATGACCTACTGTGTAAGTAATCTAGATCCAAAGGTTTTTTAGTTTTATGAATGACTAGCTGTACCAGCGACTTCGTTCGCAATTGCCGTACCTACAAACTAATTACTCACATTTTAGCACTGTTTATCTCATATTAAGCAACGCTGTGGTCTGCGGTGAAGCACTCCAAGTAAAGGATAGCTCAGAAAGGAGCTTTTTACTTTGAGTTTGAAAACTACCGGGTAGTATTTTCCAGAAGACAGTAGTTAAGTAACTCAGAGTTCCTTCGCGGTTCGGACAATAAATGTTAAAGCAAACTACTTTGTGCGTTTCTTTGGAATTTCGATTTTAAAACGGCGTCTTTTTGCCGAGGTCCGATTGTCCGAACCGCGAAGGAACTCTGAGTTACTTAACTACTGTCTTCTGAAAAATACAACCCGGGAGATTTCAAACCCAAAGTATACTCCTTTCTGAGCTATGCTTTACTAAGAGTGCTTCAACGCAAACCACAGCGTTGCTTAATATGAGATAAACAGTGCTCAAATGTGAATAATTAGTCTGCAGGTACGGCAATCGCGAACGAAGTCGCAGGTACAGCTAGTATCATATAATTCTAATCCACTGCCTCTTAATATTAATTTGAATATGAAATTATAGTACCACCAACTTAAATGTGCAGTTCGCGAGGGCGCTGCTGGTCATGGAAATCAACTACAAACTGTCACAATTTGAACGAATGTTGTAGTTCTTTTTTCTGCCGCCTGAACAGATAAGTTGGTGGGACTGTAGTTGATAACGTTGACGATACTTTTTTAGGACTTAATCTTGACAAACACGTTAACTGAAAAAATCATATTGATACAATATGCAAGAAAATTTAACGTTTTGTGTTTGCTCTAAAGAAAATCAGACCCACTGTATCTACTGACGCCGCGATAGTGGCATATCATGGCCATGTTTCGCCTCTGTTTAGATAGATAACACTTTATTGTACACCAAAAGTAAGAAAAACGTGAGCTTAATATTAGCTTAAATATAATGTTGCACAATGGGCGGTCTTATCTTATCTTTAGTTACGGCTTGATATTGTGGGGTAACTCAGTGGACATTGCACGAGTGTTTTAGTATTGTTATGTTTGCAATAGCACCTGCTATGCGGATTACATTACAAAATTACAAATATACGATAGGAAAAATTTAAGTCATGTGCGGGATTCGAACCCGCGTCCATCCACCCCTTTAGCCGGGGTATGCTCTAACCAATTGAGCTAACATGACTTGACGTCATAACTCAAATCTTTCCTATCGTTTTTTAACCATCGTATTAGGATGGAGGATTAGTAATTTTGCTATTGCACGAGTGTTTGAAATAAAAAAAAACGGGTGTTAGGTTGATATATATATAGCCTGGTTTCTGGACAGTAGTAAACCTCTTTTTATATCAAGCTAGGGCTTGTCACGCGGTGCCATTTAAATTTCAGTAAGATCTGACGTGTAGTATTGGAGTTATTCCTAACAATGCGTATTCTTCGACTACGTTGATGATGTTTTTTCTCATTTTCGATCGCCGTTTGTTTGGTTTATTTACTTTTTAGTGCATTTTTTGTTTTAGAATATTTTCTTCGTTATATTTTCTGATGAATAGGTATCAATTAAAATTCCATAGCAGCATAATAAAAAGTCAGCCTTTTAATAAAAGCATAGGACAACTCTAAACAGAAGATTTTTAAGAAGACTACTTAAATATTTTATACTTTAAAACAAACTTCAAACTTTTGGATAATACGTTGTTTCAAACCTCTTCCTCGCCTTGGGATATGGGCGTAAAGCCTTGGGAATATAATTAGGTAAATGCTCATCTAACCTTCTCTTGTAAGGATTGATACCACACTCAAATGGTCTACTTTTGCGTTCTTGGAATCTGGTATCGAATTTAATTTTATATATCTTTTCCCACATGTGCACTTCAGGTAGCAATTTATGTCGAGGTCTGTTTGATACCAAATTTTTGTATATAGATTCTAACCAACAACGCCTTTTGTCGTCTTCAATATCAGCCACAAATTTTTCTTCCTTACCTAAATAGGGTTTCATTTCAAGATCTCGCATTTCAGGGGCATTCATGTAAAATTGTAGTAGCATTTTTAACACATCTTCGTTTAACCCTTTGACTTTGCCATCTTCTATGGTATCGTATAGTTTCATTGGTTTTGTGCCAAAACAGATATTATGTTTAGGATTCTCGGCCATCTTTTCATTATGCATTTCAATAGTGTTTAACTGGTAGGCATAAAATGACCATAATTGTCCATTAGTGATGGCTGTCTGCGTAACCAGAGGGTAGGTGATGTCATTGTATGTAGTGAATCCTTGGTAGTTCGCTTGAGCTAAAAGCCATCCAAAGCTGGCTTTAATCGCTTGACAGTGTAAAGCTTCTTGTTTATCTTCAGTTCCAAATGATTCCTTTCTGGTCACGAGGTGCCCACGTCCATGGAAAGACAATACTCCAAATTCATCATAATCACCGGGCCAGAAACCTGAAAGAAAAAATGTTTACAAAATTACATTATAATCTTTAAAGTAATTGAATCAGTTACTATCGCATTCAATAAATTTAAAGAACTAGAGGCATACATTGAGTAGATAGCGCACCAGATATTAGGATACACCCGTAATTAAAGTGCTAGAAGCGGAGTTTGTTAGTCGTTCTTAACCGATCAACTAAGTTAAACAACATTCACCACGGTTACGACTTGAATGGGTGACCGCTAGTTGCATTACTACTGAGCGCTTCCGTGCTTCGGAGGGCACGTTAAGCTGTTGGCTCCGATTGCTGTTGTTTTAAGATGGAATTCGTTACAGCATCGTGGTTGGGCATCCCCCTCCAGGAACGCGGGTATCACTGAAGGGGGTTCTGGTCTCGGTTGGGACCCAGATGAAGTATCTGGGTCTCATTCTGGACGGGAGGTGGGCTTTTGGGGCCCACTTTGCCCAGTTGGCTCCAAAAGTAGGAGAGGCTGTTGCCCAACGTTGGTGGCCCCATTGCCAATTGCCGCCGTCTATACTCCGGAGTGATCCGAAGTATGGCCCTGTACGGGGCACCTGTCTGGGTGGACGCCCTCAACCGCGACAACATGATTCTGCTGCGACGTCCGCAGCGGGTTGTCGCGACGAGGGCGATACGCGGATACCGGACGGTGTACTGGTAGGCAGTCTGCTTGTTGGCCGGTGATCCCCCATGAGAGCTCCATGCGGAGATCCTCGCCGAAGTTAACCGCTTCGTGGCGACGAGGAAATCCCGTGGAGAGCCCCCAGTGTGGGAGAGGTCACACGCATGCGGTGGCAGGCGAGGGCTGCCCTGTTGCGGCGGTGGGCGGAGGACCTGGCTCCACCGGGCCCTGGGCAGTGGACGGTGGAGGCGATCCGCCCGGTCCTTCGGAGGTGGGTAAAGCGGTGGTTGGGCATGTTGCGAATCCCCGCCTGGCTAGCCACCACCCAGAAATAAAAAATATGTCGCCAAGCATCTTACTATGTGTTCCGGTAGCTGCTCTTGAGAGCCAGTAATTCTAGGTTAGCCTGAATAACATTTGCGACCGCACCATGTCTTAGTCTTTATCATTCTTGGGGGACTTCGGCGGTCACCGCGGTCTCCTAACTAGACCTCCCCTCAACCGCCTAGTGGGATACCTCGGGACACGAGCGCATCGACACCTCGTGAGGACCTAACCCTGATGGGGAACGCCGGCTATAGCCACAGCCGATGTCCCAGCCCTATTGGCTCGCCTACGTTTCTGCACTGAAAAACTTATGGGTTAGAAAGTATAGAGGTAGAGGATCTCTCTCCCGGTGGCTTTCAAGGGCTCCTGAAAGCTATCCCAATCCAATTCACACCGTTAGCTATTACACCACATGTAAAATGCATGATCTAATAGATTTTTTTTTCTATATTTACCTGGAATATTGGTGCCATGTCGAAAATCATCAAAATATCCAGTTGCGTTTGGCACAGCAGTATATTTCGGCACGTTAAATTCAGGATTCTCTGCTTCACTGTAAGGTATTAGCGGCCTCAACGGCAACCTACTCCTCAATGTTAAAATTGGTGTTCCTGGAAAGATATTGTAACTAAGCTGCAACTCTACGACACTTGGTTAAATGTAAAGCAAAACTGGAGGTGGTAATAAGATTTTTCAACTAAAGAAGATAGCCGTGTTTCATGTTACGGCTCATTTGATTAACCTACTACAACAGATTAACTTTCGAATTTATACTATTAGTCGGTATGCACCACCTTTCATTCAATATTTTTTCTTTACCTTTGTACTGGATTGCCCTGTCAATACTGTCATAATATTGTTTCTTTAGCCATTTGTACTGTTTTCTCCATTTGATAACTTTATGAGGTGGATCCACACCACCAACAAACCAAAATGCTTCGTGACGAGGTTCATAATCTACCTGAAAATATACATATCATACATATGGGATAAAATATCAGCTATTAATTTAAAGTGTTAGAAATGTATAGTAGAAAGTGCCAACCAAACTTTATTAAATAACATACATGTTCAATTCTCGCAGCGGAGCTTGCCTAGTCATTCTTACCAAATCAACTAGGTGAGGCAACGTCCACTGCTGGTCATTACTTGAATGGGTAACTGCTTGTAGCATTTACGCTTCCGTATTTCGGAGGGCAAGTACCGGTTGTTGTCTTACGATGGCAATCGTTACAGCATGGCGGAAGGGCGGATTCCGAGGGCCCGCCTTGTAACCTACCACCCTCAAGTAGAAAATCTGTCACCAAGTGCCAAACGGCGTGTGTTCCGGCAGCTGTCCTTGAGAGCCAGTAATTCTAGATTAGTCTTTATCACATCATCAGGACCAGGTTAGATAGGTAGTGGACAAAGGCTAGTTTATGAGCTATAATAAAAACATAATATATTTAAAAAGTGTCAATTTTTTAATTTAGTAAGTTAAGTAACAGTAGGATTTTTTTCTAGTATGTCATATTACATAATTCTTACTATTGTTTATTCAGATGGAACAATGCGTCTGAGGTATGGAAACAATCAAACAACGTCAAAACCAATTGTAAAAAAAAACAATTTACATAAAAGTGTAAATTCGTTTCTGAACAAGTCTTAAATTCCAATTAAATCTTAAATTAACTTTATGTGATGGAACAAGCGTGATACCCACCTGATGTTCATAGGCCAAACTCTGCCTATAACAGATGCATTTCGTCACAAGTGACTAATTGCACTGCGCCCGTCACCCTGAGACATACAGTTGTAAAGTCTCTTGTGTCTGTAATTTTACTGGCTCTCAAGGATTGTTACTGGAATACACTGTTAGGTGCTTGGCGACAGAATTTCTACTTGAGGGTGGTAGCTGGCCAGGCAAGCATTCGTAAAATTGCCCTACCACCATTCTGTGAAGCTCAAGCCAGCGGTGGGGATCGAACTATGGACTTGCGGCACGGCATTCCATAGCTATTACCGCTCGGCCATCATTGCATAACGATCTTGGTACAAGTACTATAAGTAGTAGTAATAACTGTAGTATTAGATGGTCAAGTATATTTACTGGTTCACATTCAACATGACCTGATAAGATATATACAAACCTGAGCAGACAGAATATGTGGTAACTTATCAGTTAAATTGTTGATTATAATTCTATTTATTTGTTTTATAATGCAAGCAGCTACAGCATTTTCTTGTACTTGTCCATCAGGTTTTCCAGTATTTATAGGCATGTCACGTCTGTAAAAAATAAAAAAATAATTTGAGTGAGTCCGGTGAGTTTTATTTCATTTTACTGTGATGGAACAAGCACAAGGTCCACCAAGTGGAAACAACTGCAAAATCAACTGTCACTTTGACAGCTGTCACATCTAAGGTCTTTCTTCAGAGTTAATCCAATATAAAAAGCAATATTTATATGCTTTTCATGGGAATTATTCCTTTATATAAGTTTTATTATTATTATAATTGTAATATCGATGAAGCAAATGATTTTGTTCCCACTCTAGTGCAGTGGGTGGAGGAGGAAACTTGAATTCCCAGTCCACACACCAGTGGGAAAGTCCAGTGGGTGGACGGGGCACCACCCACCTCTGTCTATAACAGTTGCAGTTCGTCATGATTGGCCAACTACACTGCGCCATGAGATATAAATTTATTTTATGTATTATTATATAAATGTATTTTTCGAGTAACTTGGAATTGGTTCTAATGATTTGTATCAAAATTTGTATGTAGAAATGCATTGCTTTATAGGTTTAATAGGCATACATACATAAAATTACGTAGTGGTAGGCGGAGACCACAGATTTCCACTTGCTACGATCCTTACAAATCTCTTTCGCTTCATATAACCAATCCAATGGTTTGACCCTAAATCACGTGGATGTTTGGCTATGGCTGATATAAGAATGTTTTTGTTTATAAAATATTTAATATGTTCCTAGATGCAGCAGGAGACAGGACTTTGGTTTGTACTTTATGTTAGTATGTTGGTTGAAGTTGGTTCTATTTTTAAAAACCTTTTTTTTTTGGTACGCCAGTTGCCTAAAAGATGTGACCTTAAAAATGTGATATTCACTTAGTATGGCGATGGTGTTTGTAATCATATTTAGATAAATATAGCAGCGTAGTGGCATCATTGCATGGGTTAGGTAAGTGTTTGAAAAAACACTTTCGATCAGGTGAATTTTAAAATGTTCCGGTGGCCGAGTGGTTTAGGCACCCAAGCGAAATCTTCACTACATGTAAAAAGTACGAAACCTCCTTTTACAAAATACCCACTGTAGTACATTTTATTGGTTCACGTTGGTTCAAATGGTATGAATATGGTATGGCCCTGGGCGGTCGCCCAACCTAACGCCGGCACTGCTTCCACCTGCTACTCGAATCAAACAAACACAACTTTCTGGGTATGCCAAATTAAAAATAAATTTCAATTGTCTAATTTAAAAGCGCTCATAGTGGAGCTTGCCTAGTCATTCCTTACCTATCAACATCCATTGTTCCAACAACTGTTGTCATTTCTGATAACCGCTAGGAGCATTATAGCATGCTGGTATACCATATTAGGAATGCCTGCATGCCTAGCTGGCTACCACCTTGAATTAGGATATTTGTCACCAACCTAAAGAACCTGTGTTCAGGCAGTGATTATAGAGAGCCAGTAGTTCTAGGTTAGCCTAAGCAACTTCCTCAACAGCATCATCACTTACCATCAGGAGAGTCAAAGATCTAAAGCTAGATCAGCTATATTAAAACAAGTGAGAAAAATTACTTTCCATACTGGGCACTTGCGCTTGTGAGACGAATTACTTAGCATTCCATGGATTCACCGTGCGGGTGCCGGGTCCATCGCGTTGCAGAGGAAGAGGCTAGAGGGGCCTGGGACTTGCAACCCAGGAGTAGGATTAAGGGGCCCCTTTATGATATATCAATGCTCTCCTTCACCACTCGAGCCTCCTCCCCTACCTAACCAAATTGATAAGATCCTACTAATGTCGCTTTAGATACACGTTCTAGGATGGAAGTTACGGTTGTTCTTGGTAGGCCAAGGTCTTTAAGTAGGTTATATAGGGATTTCGCTGGTATACCCCTTGCTCCAACCTCTACAGCATATAAACTAACCACATAGCCGTTTTTGGTTAATTCATTTGTTAGGTCATAATATTTGTTTGTTTTTATTGTGTGGTCTTTAGGTATGTTTGTTTCCCACGGCACAGTAAGTTCTATAAGTACTATGCGTTTTAGATTTTTTGAGTATAAAAATATATCTGGTCTGGATGACGAAATACCAACATCCTCAGGAATTTTGTAATGTTTTTCATACGTGTCCATCAAAAGAGTCCAATCGGAGCTGCGCCTAAGATGGAGTAAGGCTTGGAATTAGATTTTGTAGATGACCCTTCTTTTACAAAATCGAGTTGTCGTTTATTCGTGGTCAGACCTTTTTTTGCTCTAGCTACCGAGAGACTCGCAGCTTCACGTATGATTTCGAGGACTCTATCATGGCGACGTGAATAATTACCCCTATCAAGGAGCACCTTGCATCCTACCAGCAAGTGCCTAGCTGTACCGATCGCCTCCCGACAAATACCGCAAGACTTTTCGGTGGCTTTCCCCCAGCTTACTAAGTTACTTTGGTCTGGGAGGGTCATCTGAAAGGCGTTTAGATAGAATTTTAATAAGGCAGGAGACCAGTCGTATATCAAGGTGCGCCACTTTAACGCCAGAGGGATACAAAATTCACCTATAGTTAGCCATTCGCTCTGCATTTCTAAGCTCATTGCATGCACTTTATAGCTATCATTTTCGTTTTGCTGACTTAAAACACAAACAAAATAATTAACGTATTATGTGAAATAATTGCCAAAACCAGAAAGCAGTGGTTAGTAGGATCTTATCATATGATATTGGGCTATGCAGGAGAGGAGGTTTGAGAAGTGAAGGCACACATTCATGTTTATCATAGATAAGACCCCATTAGTCATATAATCTAAGATTAAGTCTCAGGCATGATTTTAGCTTCTAAACCTGCAGAGAGAAGAACCTAACAACTATACTGTTGTCTCTGTCTCAATACAAAAGATTGATTGCAAAATTAAATTGTTGGTTTTCTTCAGAGACTCATAGGAGTCTCTGAAGAAAACTCTGCACACAGTTGTCTTTAGAATCGGTATACACCACAATGCACCTTCATTCTTTTTTTTACAGACAGATATAGTTACATTGAGTAACAACAAAAAAAAAAAAATTATGATCAGCAATAGTTTTAGAGAAATAAATTATTGAAGTAATAATGTTAACCTTGTACTGGAATGGAAACGGTTCTGGTCTCTCAAAGAAGTGCTAAAAAGTAAACAATATACTATTGCAATGAAAAGGACAGTGTACAACACATGCATATTACCAATCCTCACTTATGGTTGCCAGACCTGAGCCAACACACAGAAACAAAATCAAAAACTGACCACATGCCAAAGAGCCATGGAGAGGAGTATGCTGGGCTACACAATAAGAGACAGAAAAAGAGCTATAGATTTAAGACAAATCACGAAACTAGAAGATTTCCTAGTCAAAACCAAAAAAACTTAAGTGGAGATGGGCAGGCCATATGATGAGAGAGAGTAAGAACAAATGGACGAAAGGTATTACAGAATGGACCCCTAGATTTCAAACAAAAAGGAAACGAGGAAGACAAAGAAAACGTTGGTCTGACGACATAAAAAGGAATGCGGGTACACTGTGGCATAGATTAACACACACAAGAGTAGAATGGAAAAAGCTGGAGGAGGCCTTTGTGTCACAAGGACACGCCGACATCAAACTAGATGGAAATAATTGAAAATAGTAATACAATTAAGGAAATACTAACAATGTTAATATATTGAATTGCATGCTAACAACTTAACAATGAATTGTATACAATTATGATGGCAATAAAGACTTAATAATAATAATAATGTTAACCTTGTACTACTGAAGTGGGGGTTATTGAATTACACACTACACAATCACTATGCACTACACACGCATACAATATAGTACCTTCGAGTTAAGTTGCACAGAAGTGGTCAATGGCTGTTTTAAAGTTAGTTTAGTGTAAAGTTTTTCATTGGCCCCTCAGACCCCATCTCAGTAACTCACATAACTTTTTGTAAAAAGTTTGAATTTAGTTATTCTCTTTTTAAGGTTTCATATCAAAAGGATAAAAACAGGACCCTATTACTAAGACTCCACTGTCCATCTGTCTGTCTGCCACTAGGTTATATCACATAAGCCTTGATAGCTAGACACTTGAAATTTTCACAGATGATGTATTTCTGTAACTGAAAAATACTGAAAATCAGCAAAATGAGTCTGACTCGCACAGATGATAACTAAAAAATAGATAATAATATAATGTGTCTAATATTGTACAGATAATGGTACAGAACATTTAGTGCACGAGTCCGACTCGCACTTAGCCGATTTTTTTGCAGTAGTTTGATAACTTTTACATTATGCAGCACAGTATCTCGTCCAGGAGAAAATGGTGTTTCAGAAATAATAATAAACAACATGTATGCAAGTTTGCCTGTATGTCTCCAATGTGCAAAGCTAGTTTGCCCAGACGGTGGGTAATAATTGGTGTCTGTAATTTTTTGTTCCCATTATAGCTACGAAGAAATAATAAGTCAGAAAATTTAACTGTGTTAAAAAAATGACCCAACAAAAGTCGTGTCCAAGTGGGCGGGGATTAAAAGTCGTGCCCAGCGCGTCATCAGTCGGACATGTTTCTTGTAAACAAGCACACGTTAAATATTCGCGTACGTTTTCGTTTTTATCATTGTGAAATACAGTGGTGAATCATTATGCCAGCATGTGTAGTGAACTGGTGCAGAAGCCATACAAGATTAAAATGTCCACGGACCACTTTTCACTAATAAGTAATCAAAATATTAAATGATGTTCAGATACATTATCAAAGCGAGATAGTAAATACCATGCAAGATGAAGTCAGTAAATTTTTCTATTATAATTTAATTATCTAGAAGGTTTTTTTTGCTTCATGATGAAATTTAAAAATGTGGTGCATACAACCTCTAGCTTTAGCCAGGGGATGATGCGCGCCTGCCACAATTAGAAATGTGGAACAGGATAACTTGCTGGTTCGCCGAAATCCTAGATATTACTGATAAGTAAATGACGTTGCTAGTCCAACATACCAGAAAACCATGAAGAGAGCTACTGACCTCTGTAGAAGAATCCACCACGTCTCTGGAGGGTGTCCACCGTCGAAGGTTTATCTGGTCCATCCAGTAGCTGATCAGCTATAATATGGTGCACTGCACTGCACAATCACTCTTCACAGATGTTTTATGTATGAAATAGTTTATATATTATGTACTAAGTGAGCAATATCGTTCGTTGACCGCGAAGGGGAGGGCCCATTCAATACCAGTTCCCACACCAGACTGCCCGGCGCAGGGAGGCGCGGGCGAGAAGCCGGTGACACGACGAGAACAGGTTTCATCGTCGTACAAATATAAGTAACTCCCCTTGTATGGTCCGTGGTAGTTGAAGTAAACAACGTCATATTATTGCGATATATAATTCAATATTTAAACTATAAATATTGGCGTAACCAAAATGTAAATCAATTAAATTAATATATTTTAATAATGATGTATTTTGCTTATTTCTTTTTGTTTCCCTGCCGATCCAATTTGGCAAAATAAGTGAATAGCTGCAGTTAAGCTAGAAAGACATGACTGTGCTTTGGAATGCCTTTGAAAACCAGCAGAGTATGCTCCATGGATTTTGACAAAAACAATATTTAGAAATCATTAAAATATGGTATAAGCTCCATGTTACACAAAATTGCAATTCCAGTTTGTACAGTTATTATATATTGTTTTATTATTCAAAACATTTATCTATTAAAAAAAAAACATTTATATATTAAATCTGAAATTAAGCTGCTTTTACAACCAGACAATTCGTCACGAAAAACGGCTAACTTTTTAAAAGATACTATAGAAAATGAATAAAGAAATAACAATAAAAAATTGGTATGTTACATAGGTTTGGCTTTTTGGCTCATGAAATAACTATACCATTAAAACAGTTTCTTGTTTGGTCTAGCCAAAGCACTAAAAATTTTACAGTCTAAGGAAAATTTATCCACTACCAATCTTGAAGTGTGTGATTTACCCCAGTTCTCAATAAAACAAATACTGCAGACCCTCAAGGCAGCAATTTTAGTTTTTTTCCCTTATGTGCTATAATACTCATTCTATTATTCAATAAATAATTTATATATATATATATATATATATATATGTCCACTAAAGCTAATTACTTCGCACTAAACCCTAAAATACTAAAGATTTTTAAATATAAGGACATACAGGGTATCCCAAGAAGTAGTGATATACTGAAACTGGGAGGTAGAGGACCTAGAGGGTCATCTGAATTAATTTAAGTTTTTAAAATTCGCCGATTCAGTAATCTTCCGTTTTCAACTGTTGCACTTTTCATTGGATACTACAAAGACCTAAGGGTATACTACAAAGACCTCGTCTACTCGAGAGAATGACGCAATTTGGACGAGTTAAACCAAAAATTGAGAGTTGCAGAAGAAACCATTAAAAATAATAGAAGTCCATTCAGACGTTTAAAAGACAACTTTTTCCGGCGATGTCGCATTTGCATTGAGCAACATTTTGAAAATTTATTGTAATTAAACACCTTGTAATTAGTTTAGCCTTGCATTAATCATCATGTTAATTAAAATTTTGCACTTACCACATTAAGATTTCAATATTTTGATTGAAGCCTTATGAATAATAAAATGAAATTTTCAGGGTAGCCTGATAGATAGAGCAAGTTTTAAAAGCCAAATGGTATTTTTTTTATGTGATTTAATTTTTTTAAGGGCCCTTGAAGTTGTGAACATACTGGGTAATTTTATCTTTCTTGGCATGTGGGGTGATGGATAGACCCCAATGCGAAGTGGAAGGTGCGACCCCCCCCTTTCAGAGATATGATTTTATGATTGGTGTAGGGACCACAAGACCAGGTGGAATTGGTGTGCTCAGTGTCGGACTCTCTCATATGTGACTCACTTTCAACCTAACCCAATCCACTACAATAATAACATAGGTTTAAGTAATAAGAAGTACATTATCTACTTACTGAACCTGAGACGGTGGTGGTTGCAACTTCCCTTTCACACTTCCCTGTGCCTCCCGGCTCTACCCTTCCTCTGCACCGCCTCTCAACCCTAAACTTGAAGTCTAACAATAGTGAGGTTATATATTTAAAAAAATCATATCTCAGAAAGAGGGGCGCATTGCAACTTCTCCATGACAGGGGGGCAGTCTACCCATCCCCCCGCACCCCTCCCTACCCACAACCCCCCTTAACTCGTTGTCATCGGCTGACCCACTATGGCCAATTTATGAATGAAATTCTATTGTTATCATTATCGCTGATTTCAATGGGTTAAATCAATGTTTTATAATCTAAACCAAAGTCCTTTTCTGCCCTACCCTTCAAGAAATTTTTATAAGCCAGAGGCGCAGAGGGTAAGCGGAGCCTAGTCTAATCTGATTAACAGTTTTTGTAGCCAACAAAATGTTGTTTAAATATTATCTTTGGGAAGAACAGCATAAAATGACTTACTCAATTTCACTAAGCTCAAAAACAATTGCATCCTCAATTTGTGATTTAACTTCCTTGACTACTTCAACAGCATCTTGTTCCAAACTTCTGTACGCTTCTGGAAGCGTATCTGTTGGTATAAAGTGACTCTTAGTATAACCCTGGACTAAAGGCATAGCATTGTATGGTATCTTATCTTCTATAAACATCACACTCTGCCAGCCATAATAGCGGGGCATATTCAAAGCTATCTGCTTTTCTTCGACAGTATTTATATTCATGATTTTTTCGAAAAGACATTCTCTTTCCCGTTTTTTTCTGCCTTGAAGAGAAGTGTCGATAATCGGGGGATATTCAGGTGTTTGCGTATATTCATCTTGCAGCACAGCAACACGAGACGTCCGCCTAGTTAATACATTATTTGCTTTAGGTATCGACCGACGTATTAATGCTAAATGCATTATTCTATTCATTCAATCAAACTAATACTTTTGTTTGATTTCGGTCATTGAAATAAATTGGGCTTTTAGGTTATGTAGGCAATTTTTTTTGGCAATTGCTTATAATTTAGAACTTTTTTGCCATAGTCACGTCTTCTTCTTCTTCATAAATGACTCTTATCGTTGCTTTGACGATATACTGCCAATGTCTTGTCTGTGTGGCCAGTGTACGGTATAAAAAAAAGGTTTAACGGTCTAAATATCTCAGCAAGTGTATTGAATATTAATTAGTAGAAAATATATGAAATATAAAAGTTAAAGGAAAGTATGTTACAACTTAATATTATTAGATTTTATAAAATTACTTAAAACATAAATAAAAGGAGTGAAAACAAGTGATAGGAGAGATTTAAAGTGGACAGGGCGAGGGATATCAGAATTTAGAATATCATATAAAGAATAAGAAAGTTTTGGACAATTGAAAAAGATATGATCTAGAGTACCTTCCTCCAGGCCACATTCACAAATAGAGTGATCTCTGACCCTAATTTTAGCAAGAAAAGCCGGAGAACAGACATGACCTAAACGTGAACGAATTATTATTGAAGTACACAATTTATCAACTTTTTTAAATTTGAAAAACCAAGGCTTAGAAGGAATTTGCGGTTGAATATCACCAAAACGTCTACCTTTGATATATTTTGATCTATCCCAAAGAGATTGCCAGTTATTTATCAAATCTTTTTTTGCTAGAATACGTAAATCCCTAGCAAAGTATTTCGAGTAATCATCAAGGCCAGTTACAATGGCTTGCTTAGCCAAATTGTCAACAGTTTCATTTCCTTCAATACCGCAATGTCCAGGAATCCAAGCTAAAACTACATTCACTCGAGATGAGTGACATTTTTATAATATTTTTCTAATTTCCAAGTTAGTCCAAAGCATGTCTTTAGAGCGGAATGGAAATTTAGATATATCTTGTAAACAACTTAGAGAATCCGAAAAAATTATAGATTTATTTATTTTATGTGATTCGACATATTTAACCACTTCTAAAAGAGCAACAGATTCGCCTGAGTATAAGGATGAACAAGGAGGACATCGATAATTCAAAATTATCTTATATTTAGGAATCCAAACAGCTGAACCAACAAAACTATCATCATTTAACTTTGATGCATCTGTATAAATGGGTATCCAATCCGACCAATGACGATTCAAATTATCCTGAAAAATCTTATCAGCACCAGGAGAATTTTTGTTAATACCAAAATGTAAGAGAATGTTTGGACGAAAGATTAAACTTTCATATGAAACATTAAACAAAGGATGAACTGAACTCTGAAATAAAGAGTAAGATAAATTAAAAAGTTTATTATAAGAATTTAATAAAAGTGGTGGATCCTTATGACGCCAAAAGTTTGAAGAAGTAACCAGATTAGATAAAGAGTATAGCTTAGATAAAATATTATGATGAGAAAATTGAGCAGCTTGAAAGAAAAATCAATCAGCTAAGAATTGACGACGTAGACTTAGTGGAGGATCAACGCACTCCACTTGAAGAGCGTTTGTGGGTGAAGATTTCATAGAACCTGAAATGATACGAAGGCAACGAAATTGGATAGAATCCAAGGACCTTAAGGACACTTTACTGCAAGGTTCTAAAAGGAACACACCATAGTCAAAATAGCTTCTTATAATAGCATTATATAATAGTTTTTGACAATAGGGATGAGAACCCCACCATACACCAGATAAGGCACGAAGAATGTTAATACTTTTTTCACATTTATTCATAATGTGTTCAATATGTCGTGAGCCAGATAATTTTGAGTCTAAAATGAGACCAAGAAACTTTGATTCACTATAAGTCGTGAGACATTGGTCATTAATAAAAATTTGAATATCTGGGATATTTCTCTTTCTAGAAAACACAACCACCTTACTTTTGTCTGAAACTAATGTCAGACCATGCTCATTCAGCCAAACAGAAAGATAAGAAAGAGCAATATTAAGACGGGAAACAGAATCTGAAAAGGATTCAGAAGAATAATATAGAGCTATATCATCTGCATATTCTAGAATTTCACAAAATGAGTCCACACTTTTACAGAGGTCTGAAGTATATAAACTGTATAATAAGGGACTCAATACTGAGCCTTGCGGAAGGCCCTTCCAAATTAATCTCGGAGTAGAAACAGAATTTTGATATCTGACAGATATAAGTCTGCCAGCCAAAAGACTATATATAATATTTGTCATCCTTATAGGTAAATTTAGTCGTAACATTTTTTGTCTGAGAAGAGGGAGAACAACATTATCATAGGCTCCCGTGATATCTAAAAATACACCAATTAAATGTTCATTTCTCGAGAATGCAAGACGAATATCAGTTGTAAAAATACCAAGACTATGAATAGTACCCAATCCTTTCCTAAATCCAAACTGTGATTTAGAAAGTATATTCCGCTGTTCTAGCAACCATTCTAATCTATTTTTTATTAAATTTTCAAATTTTTTTACCATAACCGATGATAATGCTATTGGTCTGTATGAAGATGGGTCTAAGGGATCTTTTGCTGGTTTTAAAATAGGAATTATTATCTGATGTTTCCAAATTTCAGGAAATTCACATTTCACATATATCTTGTTTATAATTTTCAAAAAACATTTTTTTGTCTCTGAACTTGAGCGACATAGAAAAGAGTATATAGTCACGTCAGAAGGGATAATCTTTGACGGGCTCGTCTTTAGGGTATATTCCATTTGTAGCTAAGAACGTTATTTTCGATAATTTTGATCACATTGCGTCTATGGTTGTGATCACTGTGATCGTTTGTAACTGTTCTCCCCTGTTCCATTTATGATAAGAACGCTATGAATGCCACTAAAATTTGCCACTTCTGTCACTTTTGACATTAGATGTAGCGTTTATGGCGAAAATAACGCCAAGACCCATGTGGAACAACTTTTTGGGAGTGTGATCGTTTTTAGCGAATCTCACTTCAAATGGTAAGCTTAAAGGTTAGAATCAGTATAATATATATATATATATATATATATATATTTATATATATATATATATATATAAAAAAAAGGTACATTGTGGTGTATACTGATTATATATATATATATATATATATATATGTATATATAATCAGTATAGACCACAATGTACCTTTTTTTTTATTACAGATAGATAAACTAGTTATCTTGAATAATTACACGAAATTTTATTTACCGGAAATCAATAGTTTACGAGAAATAAAAAACTTGAGAGCTAGCGTCAAGGGACACCATCGTCATATTTGGAACGAAGTTCCTTTCGATTAATAAGTGAAGGAATTGTAATAAAATTTAATTTTTGTTAAGTTATATTTATATTATTTTATTATTAACATTTTTAAATGTAATATTAACTTAAAAGAAAATAACTGGCTTGCTTTCTATGAGAAAGAGAGAGAGAGAGAGACAGAAAAACACGCGCACGCTGCACGGCTTACAACTATAGCAAAAAGTGTCGTTACAACTTTTGGTCTTCATTTTTTGGTTCCGTACCCAACGGGTAAAAACAGAACCCTATTACTGAGACTTGGCTGTCCATCTGTCACCAGGCTGTATCTCAAGAACGGTGATAGGTAGACAGTTGAAATTTTCACAGGTGATGTGTTTCTATTGCCGATATAACAATAAATACTAAAAATAAAATATAATAAATATTTACAACAATCTTTTTTTTTTTACCTTTTCTTGCTCGATACTAATAACGGTGACAGGACGCTTTAACTATTCACAGAATATTTAGTTTTATGTTCTCTTTAAATATAATAAATAATTAAGGTGGCTCCCATACAATAAAAGAGGTTTTCGCCGTACCTACTCAGCTCAATCTGAAACTGCGAAAAGTGTATGTAACTTGCAAGAATAGGTTACAGATAATGGTACGGAACCGCAGTTGGCCGGTTTTTCCGTCCAGCCCCCTTTCGCAACGCGTGATAAGGAACTATTGAAGTAAACCTACTTCGATAAAAATACAAACTCATTTAATAGTGTTGTCATTCAAAAAGAATAAAGTATGTTTTTATATATATTATGTCAGAGTGCGAAATAAATATGCCGTCGTAAAAGTTAAAGAATAATCTTTTATTTATCTACAGCAGTAGAAAAAGGCTTAACCGTTCACTTATTCTAAGTAAGATCTATTCGCCCTCAACTCTGCTACAGTGGTGAATTCTACCAGTTCTAATAGGTCATGAGGCCAGCGGAGGGTTACTGAAATAATTTTACTAAGATGGAAAATTTCACAACCAAGTTGCAGATAGGTAATCTGGAGGGAAGAGAAAACTGGGCTACATGGAGATACAAAATTTCTATTATGCTGAGAGGTGTAGAAGGTGCTATGGAAGCTGCCGAAGGTACACTCATCGAGCCCGTTGCCCCTGCTAAAGGAGCTGGTGACGCTGAAGTCGGCAACTATAATTTAGCTATGGCCAAGTATAGGAAGACCGAATGTAGCGCTCTGCTCATAATTACCACCAATATATCTGAAGAAACTCTGAAGTAAGTAATGAGATTTAAGACAGCAGTAGAAGTCTGGCAGGAATTGCACAGATTATTTGATGGTCAGTCAGATGATAGAGCATACAATTTGTGCGCTGAATTTTTCAGTTTCCAATACAATAAGGAAGATGATGTATCCACTCATATGTCAAAACTTAAAAATATTTGGGACAATCTGAATGAAGAAATCACAAAGAAGGATGCCACTGTAAAGTTGCCTGACTTATTTCTGATCTGCAAAATCCTGGACACACTAGATGAACGATATTTTGCGTTTAAATCGAGTTGGCTATTACTGAATTCAGGTGAAAGGACGGTTAATAACTTGACGAGCCACCTATGTGCATTTGAGAGAGCACTAGGTAGTAAAGACTCTAAGCAAGAGGCTTTAGCGGCAACACGCACTGAACAGAGGAATGAGAGACAGCTGACCTGTAACTACTGCTCCGGTAAAGGACACATAGTGCGGAAGTGCAAAAAGTGGATTAAGGACGGGAGGCCACCCAAACCCACACCAGGCACATCAGCAGCTGCTTCAACATCAAAGCAAGTGCAACACATTTCATTGATGGTAAATGCTTGTTCCAAAGGACAAAGTCAAGACAGAGAGAGCTGGTTTGTCGATAATGGAGCAACAACTCACATTGCAGTTAGGAGTGATATCTTTCAGGAGTTTCACGAATTTGATTCAGATCACACCATTTCGACTGCGGACGGTAGCATCATTCCCGCTCTGGGGAAAGGCACTGTTGAAGTTGAATCAAATGTCAGTGGCAAGACAGAGCGAATAACACTCAACAATGTGTGGTTAGTACCATCACTAACAAAGAATCTCTTCTCACCGCTTGCTGCACAAGACAGGATGCAGAATAGTTTCTTTAGTTCCACAACTACAGAGTGCAAGTTGGATATTTATGGCACAACTAAAGTTGTCGGAAAGAGAGTCCAATATGGAGGATTTTATAAATTGGACATGAAGACGATCATTCCAATAAAACCAAGGACCATAGAGGTCAATGCTGTGACAGGCTCTAATTTGCTACAGCTATATCATGAGCGTTTTGCTCATCAGGACAAGAGACATGTTATCCGCCTTGTAAAGAGAGAACTTGGGATACAGCTAAGTCCTGATAACGTAAAATGTGAAGGCTGTATTTACGGGAAGTCACACAGAAAGCAGTTTGGAACAAGGGAAAGAGCAACAGCTGTCGGAGAGCTGATTCATACCGATGTTTGCGGTCCCTTTGTAGATAGTATCTCAAAATTTAAATACTATGTACTTTTCAAAGATGACTACTCTGGATATCGCATGGTCTACTTCATCCGTAACAAAGGGGTATGGGTAATTTTGTTCGGAGAGTGGCGTCATTTTTTTTCTGAGCGGCCACTCATTTGCTTATTATTATTTTGTAGTAGTACATCAATGAACATATAATAGCGTGCCCGCTTTGCTCTAAGTAATATCGGGGCTGACATATTAGAGTTTGAAGTTATGATTTTTACGTTAACAATATCACTATATCATCCAAGTAAACAATTAGTGACAGCCGAATATTGTTCTTATTATGGCGGTGTCCAATGGAATTAGTATGAAAATACAATAAAATAGTTCTACACTCTTTATTTTGGTGACATTTACGTTCTAATATTATATATGTCTACATTTATTTAGAAGAATCCAATTGGATAGGTAGCGTTCGAGAAATTACGCGACATATTCTCGTCGAACATGACTCGCAGGGCCTGAAAACCAAAGTCTTCAACCAGTGTGTGTCATATGGCACTGAAACGTGGTCCTGCGAGCGACTCTGAGCTTATCCAGAAGGGCCACAACCCTTATGGATAAGCTCAGAGTCACTCAATGAGCATTTTCTTTTGTGGGTTTAAAGTCACCCGCGTCCGTAAGATATACCCTCGAGATCCTACTAGTATCCCACGCGTGGTGACTAATTACTGGTGGTAGGCTTCAGCCGCGGTTTGAACCAGCCACCGAATAAAGCAAAGCCGCCAAGTGATTATGCCGTGTTCCGGCACGATATTCGGTGCAACCATCAAGGAGGGCAGGTCGTGTTAGTTGCACTGCCAGAGATGTTTGTTGGCATAGGACGAAGAACCATTTTGGGGACTAGTTTTAGAGAGCAGCATGGGATCCGATCCGAGGCACGGTTATCTGCTGGCCGACTGCAAACAGTAGAAGGCCCAAGTAGTGTGGTAGCCACACAGGAAAGGCTGCCTCGCCATCTAGCGAAAAATCCCGGGATGCGCCATCGTGCCGTTTGGTGCATGGATGAGAGGACCCGATGGACATTTCTGGGGGGGCTCGGGCGCCCCCGCGGTCTCCGGACTAGTCTCCAAATGGTGCGATATCGGAGTTGTGTGCCATGAGGCAGTAGGTAGCGTCTCGTCCCACTGCTGTATTCCTACCTTATTTCACTCTACAGTATGAAGAATATGAAAAATAACAAGTCTGTACCACAGCGGATGCACGTCTTCTCGCTCTAAGTGCACCTCTCAAATATTCGAGGCCTGCACTTCAATATCAACTCGGTCCACTGCCACCTCGAGACCGCAAAACCGCTCCTTCTATTCCTCAAGGAGACGCAGATAGCCTGTCTGGCTGACGCGGTATTACCCTGGCTATGTCCTGGAATATAAATTCGGATCACGTGCTGGGGTATGCGTATATGCTTGCGATGACATTTATTTTCGGGGTCTCCGAAATCTTGAAGACTCCAACTTCTCAGTCTTGTGGATTTTGGTAGACATAGGCTCAAAGAAAATTCTCTATGCCAGTGTCTACCGAACGCATAGCGGTGATCAGGAGACGACAAGGCTTATGGACTATCTAAGTGCGACGGCAGATGTGGCACAAAATCAGTACCCTTCCGCTCAGTTAGTGTTATTAGGGGACTGAAATGCCCACCACCAGGACCACCAGACACACCAGAACACTGACCACGCTGGGAGAGAGACGCATAAGCTAGCCTTCACGTTAAATCTCATCCAGCTGGTCCAAGGCACTACAAGGGTTCCGGACGTTGACGGCCATACAGCCAACTACTTGGACCTTCTGCTGACAACAGATCCAGACCGATACTCAGTGTCAGTTTTTTCACCTTTAGGTAGCTCTGACAACTGTCTGGTTCAATCTGTATTGACATACTCACCGCCCGACCTCTGCCTAAAAGGCGACCGGTGGATATGGCGTTACAAGTAAGCAGATTGGGATGAGATGTTTTTTTGGCATCTTATTCTTGGCAGCCTGTTTGCTTCTCTACTGGTGATCCCTCTGTTTGTGCGAATTCAGAATAACGAGTGTGGTGCGACAGGCTATGGAGTACTACAATTTGAAGTGGCAATGGGCGGGCCACATTGCTCGACGAACTAATAACCGATGGAGAAGAAAAGTTCTCGAGAGGTTACCACTTCACACTAGAAGACCGAGTTGGTAGGCCCCCCACTAGGTGGACTGACGAAATCGTTAAAGTCGCGGGTAGCCAATAGTTTCTTTGTGGCGTTGTTTGTCCAACAGTGGACGGTTTCCGGCTGATGATGATGATGACTTATATAGATATACTTCATTTTCTTTATTATATTGGCGCAGGTGTACGAATCCGACAATATGATTGGTTGCACGAACTGGGGTGGATCGGAGCGGGCGAGGCATTGTGTCGCGATCAAATAGTCATGAATTACATGCACTTTTATAAGACTTGTTTGATATATCATGAAAAACATGTTATTATTTATTGTCTTTTTTAATACTTTCATTAGTCGAATATCTCGGCTCCGATATGGTTTAGACAGGTGTCGTAAAAACAAAATCTGTTTACTATAAATAATTATTTTTTATAACACTACTTCCATTAGTGGCCGCTAAACTTGAGAAAGACGCCACTTTTACCCAAGCCCCTTTGAGGTTAAAGATAAACTTCTTCAAATGCTGCAAGAAGCCAAGACCGCCGGATATGACATAAAGACAATTCTTAGCGACAACGGAGGCGAATTTGACAATAGAGATGTACGTAATATTCTTCAAAAATATGGTGTTCAACAACGGCTGACGATGCCTTACACTCCAGAAAAAAACGGATGTAGTGAGCGAGAAAACCGTACCTTGGTTGAAGCTGCGAGATCTATACTACATACTAGAGGAGAATTACCGCAAATGCTTTGGGCGGAACTTATCAACACAGCCGCATACGTGCTGAACAGGACAGGTCCAACTAGAGTTGATGGTAAGGTGCCTTACGAACTCTGGCATGGAAAAAAGCCCAAGATAAGTCACTTGAGAATTATCGGAAGTGAATGCTTTGCTCATATTCCAAAGCAAAAACGTAAGAAGCTTAACAAAAAAGCTATAAAAGGTAAGCTTATAGGCTACGAAAATGACGATGGTTATCGTATTTGGGACGGAAACAAAACGTTGCGATCAAGGGACATCACGTTTCAATCTGATATTGAGTTCCGGATATCCACACAGATGCCATTAATAGTCTAAGATCCCGCTGCAGATTGGTGTGCTCATCGACTTTTTGTTTAAAACCAAATTTTTATGTTTATTTATAGTTAAGAGTATATATATTTACTAGGGTGCCTATCAAAATTTGGCCGCCATTATTTTTAATTAAATTATTTTTAATTGATTTTTGGTAAAAAATTTCGTTTATTTATTTTTTAAATAAAATAACGTCTACATCACGGTAATTAATATGAAGATTCTAAAAAATCACGGTTGCCGTTGCGCACCTGGCCGCACCTCTTTGCAGCCAGGTGTAAACAGGTATGATTTCGATGAATTTATACGTTTATAACCTATTTTTATTAATTATATGTCAAATTGAAGCTAATTTTTTTCTATTAATTATCATATAAAGTTGCTTAATTAAATCTGGCCGCAAATAAGGGTTGCTGGCTGTTAAAGATAATTAATATTTAAGGTAGAGTGAAAGAGAGTTAGCGCGTAACATCATTTGTCAGACGAGGACAGCGATTGCCGGCTGTGCGGCGCTTTTAAGCCATTGCGCATGCGTCGAATGTTAGTGTTCTCAACCACCGGGGAGTTATAGAGACGACTTATAATAAATACTCCAAAAAATATGTAATTTTTTTCAAAATGACAAATTTAAAAATTGCAACAAAAAATTAATATTGATTTGATATATCGACGGTCTAGTTAGCAATTTTTCTAACTCCTTATTTTTTAGAGGGTAATTTTTTTAACATTTTGATAAAGCAATAATCCAATTACAAATTATTTGAATGATTCAAACTTAAATATTATATCTCTATTAGATATAAAGGATATTAAATGGTTTTTTAAAATGATAATAAATTTTGAAGTAATTGTTTTTTTCCGTACAAATAAAAGATTCTCTAAAATGGAGTTAGATAATTTGCTAATTAGAACGTCGATATTTAATATTAATTTAAAAAATAAAAAAATAAAACCAAGGTGACTTAAGTAAAAGAAAATTTTATTGCGAAAGTATTTTTTAAAAATTTTATTAGATTTTATTCAAGTATTTAATTGTCTGTTACATATTAATTAAACATTTAAGCAAATTAAAAAATTATTAAATTTATTTTATAATTCTTATATTTTCGTAACTCTTATTTAAAAATCTGAATCATCGGAGCTTTCAGTTGTACGGTCATCGGAGCTATCACTTTCATCGCTACAAATATCAGAATCGTCGTTATCGGAAGCTATGTTCGTGGATTCACATAGCACACTATTAACTTGCGTTGGAGTTGAGTCTCCCAGGAACCATGTTGGTTTTAAAAAACCATCTAGTACCAGCCAGCCATTATTTTCTGGGCTGAATTTGATACAGTCTGGTTCAGTGGCATTTAACCACTCGTAACTACTTCTAAAGTAATTAACCTAGAAAGCTGTAATTTTGCATTTGTATAGGCAATAAGTCAATAACGATGTTAAAAGAAATAAAAAGGATAAGGATTGATAACTTTTTTTTTTATAGATTTTTTTATTTGACCCCTGTTTTTGATACGGCTGGAATTCCGGTGGTCTAAAAAAAAGGTTTAGTGTGAAGCTTGTATTTATCCGATCGTTATTATTTAAACGTTGTTAGTAAGCTACTATCATTGGCTATACAACAAAAAAAACCGCATTACTCTATGGTAACGAGAAGTTACTCAAATCATGAAATGAAAAAAAATAACTTTCACTCGATGCATTTTGCCGCGCAAACACTCACCGATCGAAATTTACGTAATAAATAATCTCGTAACTACTTTTAAACCTGTAAACCTAAACATCTGAAACAATTCAGGTGTATAGATTACATCTGAATAATCATATCAAAAGAAAAACCAAATTCGTAGGTGGTATAGTTTTTGAGAAAAAAAAAAAAAACCGCTTATGTACAGTTTTCCCGCCAAAATTCTTAAAAAAAATCGCGTTGTTTTAATCTCGTTACTACTTATAAAATATTTATCCTTACAATCTGGTATTATTCATGGGTAAAGAACCATAATAAATACACACATTAAAAAAAAAAACAAAGTTGTAGGTGGAATAGTTTCGGAAAAAAAAATAGAAAAAATATATAAAAAATGCCGTTTCCCGCCATTTTCATCGTCTGTTCAAACCCATTTTCCTGTAAAATTTTCCATGAAAAGGTCTATTTTCATTTCTTTTCCCGTAAAGAGAATATGATGAGGATTGCATTGGTACCAAGAAGTTTATATGTTGATTGGAGACTGCCACAAATAAACTCGATTAAAAAACAAAATACCTTTAAAATCTGGAAATATATATATTTTTATTCGCTGTTTGATCCACTCAAACTAAATGTATGAAAATGTTATTTTTTGTATGGTATAGGTAATATATTGGGGTATGGGGATGTTAGGGTGACATGTTTAGGTAATGGAAAACTACTTAGTACTACAAAAAAAAATTTACGGGGCGTCGCGGGATAAAAAAACGTGAGCAGTTTGGACGATTGTGTCATAGGAGGTGGACAGATTGTACTCACGAGGGGAAAACGTTGTTTATTACGAACTCCAAAACAGCGTGGTTTTTATGTTAGAATAAAAATGCTGCATCTGTTCAGTTGAGAACACTAACATTCGACGCATGCGCAATGGCTTAAAAGCGTCGCACAGCCGGCAATCGCTGTCCTCGTCTGACAAATGATGTTACGCGCTAACTCTCTTTCACTCTACCTTAAATATTAATTATCTTTAACAGCCAGCAACCCTTATTTGCGGCCAGATTTAATTAAGCAACTTTATATGATAATTAATAGAAAAAAATTAGCTTCAATTTGACATATAATTAATAAAAATAGGTTATAAACGTATAAATTCATCGAAATCATACCTGTTTACACCTGGCTGCAAAGAGGTGCGGCCAGGTGCGCAACGGCAACCGTGATTTTTTAGAATCTTCATATTAATTACCGTGATGTAGACGTTATTTTATTTAAAAAATAAATAAACGAAATTTTTTACCAAAAATCAATTAAAAATAATTTAATTAAAAATAATGGCGGCCAAATTTTGATAGGCACCCTAGTAAATATATATACTCTTAACTATAAATAAACATAAAAATTTGGTTTTAAACAAAAAGTCGATGAGCACACCAATCTGCAGCGGGATCTCGTACTATAAGGTCAGAGGGAGATAACCCATTTCAAATGCAAGAAGCTATGCCAGAAAATTTCATAGAGCCGGACACTAGTCATGAGCATGCTCTAGAGGGAGATATAATAAGCCAAGATCAAGTTCATGAAAGGGTTTCGGAAGATGATTCAGAAGATGTTTTGCGACACAATTTAGTTAACGAAGAGGTTTCGCAAGATAATTTAATTCGCGAAGAGGTTTCGGGTGATGAAAACGAAATGAGAGACGACGAGAGTGCGAACGAAGAGTTCGTTGACGCTGATGAGCAGTTGGAGGTTGTAGAACCTGCGTTGTTGAATGAAACGCCAAGATACAACTTACGCGATCGAGCTAATCTCTCACGTCCTGAAAAATTTAATGATTATGTGTGTTTCGTCGACACATTGGTTTGCCCCGAAACATATAAGGAAGCTGTTGAAAGGGATGACAGAGCTAACTGGTTAAATGCAATGGCGAACGAAATGAATGGAAAGAATCGGCACAGAAGAACAAGTAGCTGATATTATGACTAAGGCCTTACCTAAGCCTCGATTCCAAATATTAAGATCGGCTTTAATATGAAGTATTGTATTAGAGGGAGTATTGAAGTAAACCTACTTCGATAAAAATACAAACTCATTTAATAGTGTTGTCATTCAAAAAGAATAAAGTATGTTTTTATATATATTATGTCAGAGTGCGAAATAAATATGCCGTCGTAAAAGTTAAAGAATAATCTTTTATTTATCTACAGCAGTAGAAAAAGGCTTAACCGTTCACTTATTCTAAGTAAGATCTATTCGCCCTCAACTCTGCTACAGTGGTGAATTCTACCAGTTCTAATAGGAACTTCGTTCCAAATTTTTGAAGTTTTAATTTTTACCTTTGAATATTTGTGTATAATGCGATTAAAATAAGAATAGGACGGGCTCTCGGCTAACTTCACTCATATTCACTCTAATAAGTACGATCAGCACAAGAAACCATAAAGTAACTTTGTATATACGAAGAAACTTAAAAATAGAGCAGTGCCATATATTTATACGTAATTTTAAATGAGTGACCCGAAATTTTTAATTTTAATAAAAAAAAAAATTTAATGTTAACAGCACAGACGCCATCTTGGTTTGATGACAACGCGGGCATCAGGACGGCGATTCTCATGCAGTGATATGAATATCATAGTAGATAAATATCGAGAAAACATGGCGGATATCGAGTCGTGTAGTTTTGTGTTATTCTCGCAATATCACTATCGATAAATATCAAGCCCTAGCGATCGACACGCAACATTGCGATATCGGGATTATCATTATACTTGCTATACACATGAACACAAGTTCATCCGTGGACGTATTTTTATATCTAAAAAAGGTTGACTGACGCAACATTGTAACGACGTTTAGTTCTTTAGATCAGAAATTGTTTATTATGTTTAGAATGGTTTATTAGTGAAAGCAAATCGTAAAATTACTCGTATCGGTCATTATTACAATAAATATGTAAACGTAATTGAAAAAAGTTAAGCAATTGTGCAGTTCTTATTTTATGCCCACCGTTACAAGGTTACGTTGTTGAATTTTGATGAAATGTCAAAAGTGACCTATTATCTTGTCCCTACTTTACCACTCGCGAGAATAGCATTTTTGTGAAAAGTCGATATTTTAGGGATATTAATAGTCTATAGGTGACACGAAAATCTCGATAAATATCGAGAATCGATAAATTTATCCCAATTTTGAGAATTGCCCCCCAGGGTCTTATTTCTCCGACAGTATACTACTCTATGCTACCGGTTTCCGAGTGTTTATTGATTTCGTTTAATTTATTTTTTTGACTGTTTAATTTGTTATTGTTGACTGTTTAATATGTTTTTGGAGATTGTTATATTTTTTTGTTACCCGTTACGATGATAACGATGAGTCTGACTCAGTTGGCCATCAGAACATGCGGCATCGAAGAGCAAAGTGATTCAAATTAATTCATTAATTTATTTCTTAGGAAGACCAACAGTATTACAAATATCTTATAAACAACTAATATCTAAATTAAGATACCTAAGCACAAAATAGTGCTAACAAATAAAATCAATTCAAATTGTTTCTGTGTTTGCTGTACCTACAGTCACCTACAACTTCGTTTACCCCCCTAGCCTACTTGTTTTTTTACACGACTACCCACATAAACGTGTGGTAAGTTTTCAGGGTTCATGTATGTAGGTATGTTTGTGAGTTCCTTTATTTCACCATAACTTCTAAATGGCTTATCCGATTTTAATGTACGAGATATCGTTACATTTATCTTGATAGCTCAAGTGACACTATGTACATAAAGCAATAACAAACAAACTGGTGGATTTTAGACGCCACATAGTGAGAAAAATAATTTATTTTTCTTCCAAAGCCATCGTGTTGGGTATCAAAATGAAGGGCTTGTAAAAACGATTCCATAAATATATTAACTTACAGTTTTAAGAGGAACGGGTAGAGAAGCACACACAGAGAAACAGGTATTTCAACAAAGTGATGCTGTCTCGCCGCTACACGCCGGCCTCGCGCTCCGCGCCCCGTACCTCCGTCAAATTCTATAAACATATATGTATAGGTACTACAGAGCGACGGGCAGTCGAGTCACACGATCACAATTCTTTAACTGTACCCGCGCCACCGCGCCGCCCGCCGCTGTCGCGCTGCGTCGCGCGTATTCGGCCACGCGCCGCTTACTTCTCGTCGACTTGAGTAAAAATATGTATTATAGTACTCATTTCAAGGTAGTATAAATCTGCTTAGTTTATCAAGTGAATAATCCAAACTGAACAAACGATCGATGTTGATCTCAAAATTATTATAAATTTACTTTAAGTAATTAAACAACTTTAAACGGTTTAAAGTTGTTTAATTACTATGTGTAATAATCGCGAAAACCTAAGACAACATAATAATACTTTTACTTTAAGAAAATATTGTGAAATTGTTTGTTTGTCCTTCTAAAAATAAAAAAAGACGAAGGTGCTCATTGGCTTTATACAATTGTGCTGTAATTATTACGCTTAACAAGCTACTAGCGTATACGAAGTGCTAGTCAACAATACTAAATTGAAGCGCAAAAGACTGGTACCTTGAAAAAGGTCGCATCAGGGAAGGCTGGTGTTATTATTATGAAGGACTCACAAGAAACTGCAGAAGTACAAGACCTTAACGACTACATGGTGACTCAATGGCTAGAAGACAAAAGTTTCGTATACGTATGGTGTACTCATAAGGAACATCTCAGAACATTTTGTGGAAGTCTGGCATTTTAAATTAAATAGTAACATTGTCAAAATGCACCCCAATAAATACCAGCTTCATTAAATTATTTAGAAGAAGATGCCAACTTAAATATATTGCCTAACAATCATTCTAAAACATAGTGCTCATAGCGAAGTTTGCTTACCCGTTCTTAATCGATCAGCAAAGTTAAGCAACGTCCGCCGCGGTCAGGAGTTGGATGGGTGACCGCTAGTGACATTACTACTGAGTGCTTCCGTGCTCCGGAGGGCCAAGCATCTAACGATGTGTTCCGGCAATTGTCCTTGAGAGCAAGTTTAGGCAATTCTAGGTTAGTCTGAACAACATTTTCGACCACATCATCACTTGCCATCAGATGAGATATTGGTCAAAGGCTAGCTTATCAGCTATAAAAAAGGCAATAATTACTTAAGCGTAGTTTCATTAATAATTTGGAGAAATAAACGAATATACCATGTTACAGATCAACTGCAAAAGGCTGATCTCACATTCGGTAATTTTTCTGAAAAGTTAAGATAGTTCTTGTAATTTGAAGTTTCTTGGTATTTGAAGCGCTCGTAGCGAAGTTTACTTAGCTCTTCTCAATCGATCAGCAAAAGTTAAGCAACGTCGCCCGCGGTCTTGAGTTGGATGGGTGACCGCTAGTGACATAACTACTGAGCGTTTCCATGCTTCGGAGGGCACGTTAAGCCGTCGGTCCCGGTTGTCGTCTTAGGATGGCAGTCGTTATAGCATGGTGGTAGGGCATTTTGCGAATGCCCGCCTGGCTAGCTACCACCCTCAAGTAGAAAATCTGTCGCCAAGCACCTAACGGTGTGTTCCGGCAGCTGTCCTTGAGAGCCAGTACTTCTAGGTTAGCCTGAACAACATCTTCGACCACATCATCACTTACCATCAGGTGAGATAGCGGTCAAAAGCTAACCTAACAGGCATAAAAAAAAGTTCACATTTTGTTAAGTGTTGTATATTTTAATGTTGTTGATTTCTTTTTGTTTGACTTTATAGTCTCATTACTTTTAGCAAACTCGTTTTATTGTTGTTCAAGCTATTGACATCTTTAATTAATATTCCGTAGGTATAATCTACTATATTGCATGCTACATAATATATCTATACTGTTTATATATTTATTTAAAAAAATACATAAAATTACCTAGTTACCTGATTGTTAATTATATGCTAACGTAAATTCGCTGCTTGTTTTTAAAATTATATTGATATTACCGGTCATACAGTTGAATCACCGATTTTAATAAAATATTATTTTAATCCTGCTAGATGGAAATATAATTGGCTACTGGCAAGATTCAAGCCCGCAACTACAGGTACCTGTAATTGTAGCTTCTGATCCCGTTCCTAATCAATATTTTTTTCCATCAAACCTTATTTTTATATTACAAAATTACAAATATACGATAGGAAAAATTTAAGTCATGCGGGTATCGAACCCGCGTCCATCCACCCCTTTAGCCGGGGTATGCTCTAACCAATTGAGCTAACATGATATGACGTCATAATTGAAATCTTTCCTATCGTTCTTTTTATTTTCGCGGGTTCGAATCCCGCACATGACTTATGGTGTTTTTATTCAACATAATGATGGAAACTAAT
Source organism: Plagodis pulveraria (assembly GCA_963890685.1). Classification (NCBI taxonomy): domain Eukaryota; kingdom Metazoa; phylum Arthropoda; class Insecta; order Lepidoptera; family Geometridae; genus Plagodis; species Plagodis pulveraria. The sequence continues at coordinate 14,307,716 of OY982961.1, forward strand.
TCTAAAACTAAAAGTGTAAATTAAGTTGTTGAAGACACCATGACCACAATCTTGAGATCATATTTTCAAACTGTCGTGGTACTGACTTCAACAAGTTATATCAGACTTTTTGATATCAGAAGTCGGTTTCGTTTTGTTTGTTTTTTTAAATTAGACGATGAGTTTATTTTATAAAAAATAACATTTTTTATGTATCACGAAGAACAAATATCTTATGCCTACTTACTTTAGAGACTATTAGATTTGCTACAAAAACTGTTGTGACATTTTATTTACATTATATATCTAGAACATTGGCTCAATTGAGAATATCGTCATAATGTAGGCTTTAGTACAGAAACTAAGATTTCACGACATAGGGTATACTTAGAAGGATAGGTAAAAATATGAAATTTATTTATAGCTAAGAACTGATCATTTTTTGAACATTTTTTTATATTGTTTGTACGTCTATAATATATTTCTTAGTTTCGATAATTCAAATGTACTATTCAGAAAAACATCCATATTGTTAGAATAAAAATATCTTCACCATCGATTTTTTCCCATCACTCACCATCCAACATATCGAAAAGGCATATTGGCATCACTAATGCAAATACCTCTACTAAACTACTATTATTTATTCTGTGCAGTTACCCTGCCCCCCGAACAGAATTGTGCGATAAGGACAATTGCAGCTTCTTCAAGTTTTGACTTAGAATTTCCGCATAATTTGCGTTCTAGGAGAAAACGTTTCTCTTATAGTAAATATTTATCAAATCTAAAAATTTTGGTCTTATTTTATAACTGACAAAAAAAACTAGGTTTATAGGTTTTCCTTTTTCTTTATTTATCATTAGTTTTCATATAAACAATTACCAACTAGAGAATCGAGTTTTGAGAAAATATCGGTATTTAAATACCCATTAATTCAAATTCCATTAATAAAATGACAAAAATCAAAACCTATAAACCTGGATATTGATAACATCTATAACATTTCCAAAAATCATCAAAATCGGTGATGTATTAGGGGGGGAGAAACGTTTTCTCTTTTTGTATTAAAATTCGAGACTTCCTTCCCGTCTTTATTTCAATGGATCGATAAATCGCTTAACGAAAAAAAAAATTGCAGTCGGGTTTTTTATTTTTTCTATTAATTTATACATGTTTTAGCATTTCTTTTTTTGCACACTGTACCAAGTTCTAGTTTTGACGTCTCAACATGGCGCTAGGCCGATCCTATTCTTATTTTAATCGCATTGTAATACAGGGGCTAAAATAGCTTTTTAATCCCGGAGGGACAAAAAGTGATTTGAATTTAGAATCTGGATATGTTTAGTAAAAGTTCCAATCACCAAAGAGATGAATCACAAACATTGTGTGCATAAGTTACAGGCTGTACCTATGTATGCGCGGCTGAAAGATAGCCGCAAGCTAAATTAATGCGCGAATCAAATAAAAAAAAAGTCAGTGAATAAACGCGGAAAATGCGTTCCGCCTGCTTACCATCACATCACGTTCGAAGTTTTAACTTAATTTCATAGAAAATGAGTGTGTATTCGTAGTGAGAATGAATCTAATAGAGTATGTGCCTAACTCAAGAGAACATTGTATCGGAAGCTAAAACTGAGATACGAGTAGGTGCTAAGTCTTTTACTTAAAAAATCACGTGAGCAATATATGAAAGCATATTATAAGAAAAAAAATCAAGACGAGCGAATCTTTTTCAGAAAACGTGTTCTTGGCCTATTTTCAAGATCAGCCAATTCTTAACAACTTACCTACAACTCTTTGGAGTATATTATTTTCTATGCTCAAATACTTATCGTTAGTACTAATATCGATGTATAAAAATCGAAACATACTCAAAATTATTAGCTTATCTGAAACGACAATCCGAAGGACATAATCTGAAGAAATCCAAGGTGTTTTCCAAAATGTGGTAGCATTTTTAAATGACGCTCCCTATGAAATCCATCTAATGACAAAACTAACGCCGCGGTTCAAGTCGCGCAAATATGCGTTATTTGCACTGTATTTACGCAAACGTTTGGTTCATATCGTGCTAAACAGACACGACGTTGGCATTATAACGTAATATATGACAAAATTACAAATATACAGGTTGTGCAGTGTGTGCACAAAAGTCAAATTTTGACGGATGGATGAGGAGATTTTGGTTGTTCTAGTTAGAACTTTATAGGTTGTTGTTCACAAAAGAATGTCTTGAAATGCAATACTTCTGATGTCAATAATTGAAGTGAAGGTTATTTCGAATTAATAGCGAAGAAGCAAATTGACAGTTAGCAGATATTATAAGCGCGTTTGCTAATCGGTTCACATCATTTCAGTATATATTCAACAGTGCATATTCTCATTTTTCAGTTATGAACCGTAGTGTTACATACTACGGTTTAGTCACGCAAACACTGCTCTCACTGAATACATTACAAACGCTCGGTTCATACATGAAAAACAAGAATATGCACTTTTTGCGCGCAAACGATGTGAACCGATAAGCAGCCGCGCTCATATTAAAGTACCTCATCACGTAACAATTTTGTAAATATTAAAATTAGTTTGTTGATACTAGCAGCGTATCTAATTTGGAGAGTCTCACTTTGATTCTTTTTGTTACAGGTAGTGTTGAAAAAAATAAAATGTATACCTACATGCATTGGGAGGGCTTTAGATATGTACGTACTATGCACTATGGGGAGGGGGAGAGGGGGCAGAATATTCCCCACTGAGGGGAGGGGGGTTACAGAAACCTACAGTTTTTTTAATACTAATAAAATGACAAGCACGAAAACGTCAGCAAAAAAAGTTAGGCTTAAGACTTTATGTCTTATTAGAAGTGAAATAATTCTATGACAGCTCTGGCGCTGTGGGTACGCAGCGCTATGATCGTGCTGGCTACGCCTTCACCCTCCGAGCCTCCGGCTTATAAAAAACACTCTAGGGGTAGGGCAGACAAGACTGCTTGGAAGGTGGATGCACCGATTCCGTTTTGTCCCACTATTCGACCTAATCTAAGCCACCTTAATAATTCACGGTCAGGAACAGTCAGACCAGTATTTTGAATCCATTAGGGTATGCCATGTACCTACTTATTAGAAGTGTATTAAGAGGAATAAACTAGCTCTTTTCGAATATATGCGATAAAAATAACATTACATACTATAATTTGGTTTACATTTCTAAAACATGATATTATATCAATTTAGATATAGTTTATATAACATGGAACATTGTCTATATTTACAGGTAATGGGAATTTTAATGTAGGTACTAAAATTAAAATAATTCAATAATGGATTATGGTCGAATTTGGGTCATCAAAAGATGTGATTTAAATCGGCTTCATCCATACCACACTCGCATATAGATTTCGGTAAATATACAGCACAACAGCAATGGCCAAATCGCAATCAAAATATACACTGGATATAATTATTGGGCCCGCGATGTAGCGTGGTGAATAATAACTGGTCGTTAGTCGTTACCATGATATCCGAAACAACAGCCTGTACGAAATTAGAATGGTATTTTTAGAGCTAAAGGACAAAAAGGTGCGTGATGATGACGGAATCACATCTGAGCTTCTGAGAGTGGGTAGAATACCAGTTCTCAAGTGTCTACATAAGCTTTTTAATTGCGTTCTGATTAGAAGTATACCGCCAGAAGCATGTAACAGAAGCGTGGTGGTGCTGCTCTTAAAAAAATGGGTTATGGCTGTGTTATGGACACGGGCGTTTGTATAGTACCTACGTGAATCATAGCCTAATTAAAAAATCGTTTTTAATTACATCAATGATTCAGGTACAGCAAACAGCCCTTTCCAAACGTGGACGTGAATACGTCTCAAAATGGCGGGCCCTCCTCTACCGCGCGATGTTTTACGTATAGTCCTTAGTTTTTTTTTATGGCGGTATGCCTTTATTAAACAAATACTACAAACTATATACAACACTACAGCTACTACAATACTACAGCTACTACAGTAAAAGCATTTGGACTCATAGGGAGTCCAAATGCTCTAGCCCACTATCAGTCCTTAGTTAGTTTAGTAAATTCTTTGATTCTTTAGCTACCCAGTCGTGTAATTGAAATTTGAATGGGAATGATAGATATGTAGGTGCAAGACTAGACTGTATCCCCTGATTTTGTTATCATTTGTTTTGAATTGCGTCCCTATGAATGCAATTTTAAAGACGTATTCACGTTAAAAGGTGATTACACTTTTCTGAAGAACTATTCCATCCATTCCATCACGCTTCTGACTTCTGAGTCATGTTTGATCAATAATCAATATTATTACTTGCTCAGTGGATCAACAGTCAACTGATCACACACGGCAGTTCAGTTTACGAACGAATAAAAGCTGATGCAACATTTTGACAAGTTTGACACATTAGTTCAGTGCTGCCAGTTCTACCGATAATTCGGTATATGAATGTTTTTTTTTAATATTAGATACAGATCAACCATAGTGCCCTTCTGCGAAGGGCATATGGTTATCGAATTAACTATGGTAATCAAAAGTCCAAAGACAATAGTTATAAAGTTTTTGTTAAACCTAAATAGAAAATTAACGCTGTCTCAATTAAATTTTCGGATCGACTGATAAACAAGAAAAAACAAGGTTAGGATTAACATACATATGTCTTTTTAGAAGTGAAGACCCCAATCTCTGTGGTGTCTTCACATTTAAAAAGACATATTCATGTTAATTCTAACCTTGTTCTTTTTATCTAGTTATTTGCCTGATCTAATGTACCTACTTATATAATATACCTACATAGTTATATACATTAATATATTAAAATAAAACTATTGGGTTCCGTAACTCCAAACTCCTTTGGAAATGCTCCCTCACCCTCTCTTCCCTAACGTAGTACATAATATTATGCATATATATATAATGGTTCTAGAGTCGTTCCCAAATCGTGAAAATAAGACTTATTTTTATTTTGAATTACTGATTTTACTGTATTTTGTACCAACTTGGTGTATACTTTATTGCGACTAGCAGCTGGCAGCACTGCATTAGTTGGTTAGCTTAGCCCATTCGTCTGCCAAACATAACCAAAATCTTAGATTATTTTGTGAAAATCGCAGTTCTATTTTGCAGTTAATTATGGATGAAGATATGGTGTTCGACCCTTCTTTAAAGAAGAAGAAAAAGAAGAAGACTGGCTTCGATATGGAAACTGCGCTTGCGGAACAAGGTGAGAGTACGAGCGTGGAGGCGCCCGCAGAGACAGGTGACGTCGACTTGCCCGAGGACGATAACCTCGACTTGGACAACTTTGGTAAGAAGAAGAAAAAGAAGAAGAAGACTTTTTTCAATTTAGAAGAACTAGACACTGCGTTGCCCGAGACTCCGCCAGCAGAGGAACCCGAACCACAGGAAGAGGAAGCTGATGATGATTTAGACCTCGAAATAGACTTTTCAAAAACTAAGAAAAAGAAGAAGAAGAAAAACGTTGATGAACACCCTATAGACGACGATAATAGGGACGATGACAAGGAAAATGTTGAAGACAGTCATGGTGATTGGGTTGGCAGCGATCGAGATTACACCTACGACGAGCTTCTCGAGCGCGTGTTCGACATAATGCGTGAGAAGAACCCTAGTATGGTTTCTGGTAAAAAACAAAAATTTATAATGAGACCACCTCAAGTAGTAAGAATTGGAACAAAGAAAACTTCTTTTGCAAATTTTACAGAAATCTGCAAAACTCTCCATCGGCAGCCCAAGCATTTACTAGATTTCTTGCTTGCTGAGTTGGGTACTAGTGGTTCTGTAGATGGTAACAGTCAGCTGATTATAAAGGGCCGCTTCCAGCAAAAACAAATAGAAAATGTGTTGAGAAGATACATCAAAGAATATGTAACATGTCATACATGCCGGTCCCCTGACACTATCTTGCAGAAAGATACTAGATTATTCTTCCTTCAATGTGAGACCTGTGGTTCCCGTTGTTCTGTGGCAAGCATCAAGTCTGGTTTCCAGGCTGTTACTGGCAAGCGTGCAGCGATCCGTGCAAAGACTGCATAGAGTATTAGTGTATAGTAATAAAAATACAGCCATGGATGTGGGGTACATGCAGTAATAATTATATCTGGTTACAAAGATTTCAATATTGTATGCAGTAGTAAATTAAGCTGATGCAATAGTTATGATATCATCTTTATTTACTCTAATAATGAGTAGGTAGACTAAATCAAATATTTTATCCTCATTCATATGATGAAATAAACATCATAAAATACTGCACACAAGTTTTGCTTTGAGAAGCACAAAATTATGTTTAATACAGTTACAAAACAATTATAAGGGGGTAAGTATTTAGTTGTTTACTAAACCATATACTGAATATTTGTTGTGTAAGATATTATTGTTTACATTTAATTAATACCGGCTTTGCAACTTGTAAGCTGCATGCCTTGTTAGTAAAGTTACTTACAATACATGCAGCATATAACTACCAATTAATAAAACAGTGCTGAAATGAATAGCTTAGTTAAAGCTAACTGTTACTAGAAATGTGCCCCTTTCTAATAATCTCTATTAATCTATATACATGTATAGTTCACATTTGTATTGTTCTAAAATTGGTACACATTGTTTTATATAAATTATTGATGTTTTATTTATCACCTTCCCTAGAGTAATAGTAGCGCGGAGAATTGCTTGCTATCTATTTAAAATGAGATTTTAGCCATTTGTGACTTTGCTTGGATTGATTTTTATTCTCAAATAACTGCATTTTTTTTAGTTTAAGTAATATTATTTATACAGTAACCCCCTTATTCATAATCGTCCCATAACTTTATTAAAGGTTTATCAAAAGTCATTAGTACTGCGCAAAGGAAAACTCTTTTGCGCAGTACTATTGAAGTATGATAAACCTAGTATAAAGTTATAGAGAGATTATGAATAAGGGGGTAAATATGTTGCGAAACTAAAAGCACTAAGTATTCCATTATGTTATACATTTTAAACATTCCTTTTACATATATATATACCTTAAATATGTGTCATGATTTCAATGAACTAGTTTCAGTTTTCTTATGGCCCATGAATACTAGAAATTGTAAAAAAAAACTAAATGTAGTGTATGTATATTGGACACTGCCCAATTGGGTTACAGTGTAATATAATACTCTCAGTGGCATGGTACATAAAAATGAATGATTGTTTGAGAGTTTATCTAAAGCAATCACCAGAATTTAGATTAATACTTATGTAAATCTTAAAAAAGTTATGCAAATTAATACAATAGTGTTCAAAATTGTCCAAATTATGGACATCATATGTTTTGATATGGATTATGTACCAAATTTATAATTCGGTACTGTTTTATAGAAAATCTGAAAGAAAACTTATCTTTTAGCCTATTTTTCATAAAGATAATATTAGATTTGTTACACACATGCAAAATCTCAAATTGCCTTGCAACCCTAACAAATTTTTACAATTACCTAACCCACGCTTGAGAGATGGCAGGCATACTTTTTATTTTGTCACAAAATCATTCAACCATGATGAAAAGTTTCATTTCCCAGATGTTTTATTTAGTTGCATTAAAAATGTATGGTGGCCAATATATAGACCAAGCCCCTTTAAAACCGAGCCCTTTATGAGGTCAATGAAAACCAGTCTACTGATCATTGTGCTGTTCACAAGAGCTATGAAATTGAAAGAAAAGGCAGTAAGTACATGTATGTACTTAAGATTTTTAAATTACCGCAAAATCAATAATTAAATACAGTTTCAAACTGGACTGCTAATAATAATTTGTTAGTAAAAATCCTAATGAAGTATCTGACCCAGAACCTTAGGATTCCAAAAGTTATTGGAGTGAGTGCTGTACAGTCCCTTGGGGGACTGTAGTGGAAAAGTGAGTGTAGTACAGTCCCCTGGGGGACCGAAATAGGGGATTGTAGTGGAATGAGCGTGATATTTGCACTTCATATGAACCCAAATAGTCTACTATAGGATATTTTTACTAAGTCATGAGCATAAATAATTAAAGCATAGATATTTATGTAAATGGAAGTATATTTTCATAAAAAATAACAATGATTACTTATGTGCTAAATAATAACAAAAATAAAGTCAATATAGAAGAATATAACATTTGTATATTATTAGAAACATAGCTTTTTGTATTATTAACCCATTGGCATCAACAATAATGATAACAATAGAATTTCATTCATAACTAGGATGTAGTGGTCCTGATGATGCCAACTTACTAATATGTTGTTTAAATATTAATTAGTAAATTTAAAACTGATGCATCATATCATTTCATATTGCTTATAATCTGAGGTTTAAAATCATGCTTGATAGCTTTGTTCAAGCTTTCAGCATACAGGTCTAGTCGTTGAGTCATAGTAAAGCCCCACTTATCCTTTATCTGACGACACAAGTTTAGATCAAGTTGTGTAATCAATAGACCATCCTTCACTCTAGACAAGCCTGGAGTCCTTGTCCCATCTGGAGCAGTCACATAGCTGGATCCATAAAAATGACCAAACTCTTTGTGAGCGGGCTTCCCATCTCCAGAAGTAAACTCATTGGGAAAAGACTCAGTTCCCACTCTATTAATAGCACAAGTAAAATAGCTATTTGCTATAGCTGCATTACGAGCTTCAATTGCCCACAGGTGCTCACTAAGCCCAGCCACAGTAGCAGATGGATTAAATACTATTTCAGCCCCATTTAGACCAAACATCAGCCAATTTTGTGGATGGTGCCGCCCATAGCAAATATTAATTGCTATCTTTCCATAAGTTGTATCAAAAACAGGATGCCCAGTATTTCCTTCATAGTAATAAGTAGATTCATTGAAATCTCCAACCCTAGGAATATGATTCTTTCTGTGTTTCCCTATTACCTTGCCAGATTCATTTATAACAACTGCTGTATTCCAAATAGTATCACCATGGACTTCATCCCTTTCTAAAATAGGGGATAATATTACCATTCTGTATTTACTTGCTAATTCACTCAGAAAAACTGTGCTAGGGCCATTAAGAGCAGATTCTGAAAATTCACACCATGGTTGTTTCTCCCTGGTGCAAAATGCGAAAGGCATGCTCCAAGCCTCTTGTAGGCATAAAACATTGACTCCTTCAGCTGCAGCACATTCTACGATAGTCCGAATCTTCTCCAAAATTGCCAGTCTTTGTTCAACAACTGGCTTATCGGTCGAGATCGCAATAGAATGTTGTATAACTCCCACACGCACTATGCGAGGTTTCCTTGTTTCTTCTATATTTGCGGCAAAGTCATAGGCTGCAATTTCAAAATTGTATTTTTTTGCTAGTTCTAAGCTGGTTTTCTTAACATCGAGTTCGTGATTATCAACCCTTCCGTAATAAATTCTATTGAACTCTTGCCTTTCATTTATTGATAAAGCACTTGCTAAAAGTTTATCCAAACTTGGTAGTTCTGTTGAAGAAGCCATTGTTGTACAGGATAATTCTTCAACTTATATTAAAATTTCAGATTACAGAAGTTTCCAGGTTGAAAAATATATCTAAATTATATTAACCTCGGGCGTGTATCCACCGGTCTGCCGGATTTCCCTTATGTGTCCCATCCGGCCTGCCGGAGATCGGTCAATAGTCGTGGTTACATATTCACCATAAAATCTGCGTAAGTTCGATTTTCATAATTCAAACGGTTTTCGTGAGAATGGATCCTTGGCTATGCGAGAAAAAATCCATAATATTCTGATATAACAGAAAGTATGTTTAAAATTGATATGAAATCTGAAACCAGCTCAAATTACATTTTGGCGCCAAAATTTTGTATAGATTTATGTCATTTAAAAATAATCTCGTAACTACTTCTAAAGTAATTAACCTAGAAAGCTGTAATTTTGCATTTCTATAGGCAACAAGTCAATAACGATGTTAAAAGAAATTAAAAGGATAAGGATTGATAACTTTTTTTTTTATAGATTTTTTTATTTGACCCCCGTTTTTGTTACGGCCGGAATTCCGGTGGTCTAAAAAAAAGGTTTAGTGTGAAGCTTGTATTTATCCGATCGTTATTATTTAAACGTTGTTAGTAAGCTACTATCATTGGCTATACAACAAAAAAAACCGCATTACTCTATGGTAACGAGAAGTTACTCAAATCATGAAATGAAAAAAAATAACTTTCACTCGATGCATTTTGCCGCGCAAACACTCACCGATCGAAATTTACGTAATAAATAATCTCGTAACTACTTTTAAACCTGTAAACCTAAACATCTGAAACAATTCAGGTGTATAGATTACATCTAAATAATCATATCAAAAGAAAAACCAAATTCGTAGATGGTATAGTTTTTGAGAAAAAAAATAAAATCCGCTTATGTACAGTTTTCCCGCCAAAATTCTTAAAAAAAATCGCGTTGTTTTAATCTCGTTGCTACTTATAAAATATGTATCCTTACAATCTGGTATTATTCATGGGTAAAGAACCATAATAAATACACACATAAAAAAAAAAACAAAGTTGTAGGTGGAATAGTTTCGGAAAAAAAAAATAAAAAAAATATATAAAAAATGCCGTTTCCCGCCATTTTCGTCGTCTGTTCAAACCCATTTTCCTGTAAAATTTTCCATGAAAAGGTCTATTTTCATTTCTTTTCCCGTAAAGAGAATATGATGAGGATTGCATTGGTACCAAGAAGTTTATATGTTGATTGGAGACTGCCACAAATAAACTCGATTAAAAAACAAAATACCTCAAAATCTGGAAAAATATATTTTTATTCGCTGTTTGATCCACTCAAACTAAGTGTATGAAAATGTTATTTTTTGTATGGTATAGGTAATATATTGGGGTATGGGGATGTTAGGGTGACATGTTTAGGTAATGGAAAACTACTTAGTACTACAAAAAAAAATTTACGGGGCGTCGCGGGATAAAAAAACGTGAGCAGTTTGGACGATTTCGTCATAGGAGGTGGACAGATTGGACGCACGAGGGGTTTTAAGATTACGTATTGTTGTAGATACGTAATCTTATATTATTAATTAAAATATAATCGTAGATTGTTCCGTTTCCGTAACGCAATTTAGGGTGCGTACCATTTGAGTGAGATTCGCTAAAAACGCTAAAAACGATCACACTCCCAAAAAGTTTTCCACATGGGTCTTGGCGTTATTTTCGCCTTAAATGCAACATCTAATGTCAAAAGTGACAGAAGTGGCAAATTTTAGTGGCATTCTTAGCGTTCTTATCCAAAAATGGAACGGGGATGACAGTTATAAACGATCAAGTGATCACTACCACAGACGCAGAATGTGATCAAAATTATTGAAAATAACGTTCTTAGCGACTAATGGAACATACCCTAGACAAAGTATATATACAAAGCCGTAAACGCTACATCTAATGTCAAAAGTGACAGAAGTGGCAAATTTTAGTGGCATTCTTAGCGTATTTATCCTAAATGGAACAGGGGAGAACAGTTACAAACGATCACAATGATCACAACCATAAAAGCAGAATGTGATCAAAATTATCGAAAATAACGTTATTAGCGTCAAATGGAATATACCCTAAATAGCAGATAGTAGCAAGCAGCAAAGATATATAAGTACCACCAACTTAACTGTGCAGTTCGCGAGGGCGCTGCTGGTCAAGGAAATCAACTACAAACTGTCACTGAAGGAATGTTGTAGTTCTTTTTTCTGCCGCCTGAACAGATAAGTTGGTGGGACTGTATAGTACCACCAACTTAACTGTGCAGTTTTCGAGGGCGCTACTGGTCAAGGAAATCAACTACAAACTGTCACAATTTGAAGGAATGTTTAGGGCGTTCGGATAGCCTATCGGTGCCAAAAATAACACTCACAAACGCTAAAAATGATCACAAGGGCCGTTCGTTTTGGGACTTCGTGAGCAAAAATATCGTTTTCGCTCACCGTTTGGATAGCTTTGAAAACGCTACAAATGACAGAGAAAAGTGATATTTTTGACCCATGTCTTACCGTGGGATCGTTGTGATCGTTTTTTGACAACTGCTGGTTTGACAATTGTATTTGGCGCGATTGAAGAGTTTCATAAGTTTTTTATATAGGTAACTATCAGAAGCCATTAACAATGAAATAATAATAATATAGGTACCTACTTTTTTGTTAATTTTAGAGATTGATTCCATGTTTCGTACTGTGCAAAATTGTTAAAACATTGTCGGTTGTCAAAGTACGTTTTAAGCCGTTCGGATAGCATGCAGTAATTGGTGGTCAAAAATAGCAAAAGCTTCTATCCGAACGCTAATACACAAATGCCACTTTTGAAACTGCTACAAACGCAATCGAGCCAAAACGAACGCACCTGTTGTAGTTCTTTTTTTTGCCGCCTGAACAGATAAGTTGGTGGGACTGTACAAACTCTGGTAGCAGTATGTACAAGCAGTGTTGCCGGATCCCCCTTTTAAATTTACCCGCATAGAACCCTAAAATTACCCGATTTAAGCACAAAATACCCGCAAAAAATAAACAGCATCATATTTACAGCAATAATACATACATATCATCACACCTGTGTTGCCCTAAGGGGAAGGCAGAAGTGTGTGAACACCCACGTTTCGCCTATTGGGTTTTGATCCCATGTAATAGAGAGCGAGATCATTATTCTAATTTAAGCCTGTTACGACCTTCAACCACATCATCACTTACTATCAGGTGAGATTGTGGTCAAAGGCTTACATATCAGCAATAAAATAAAATAAAAAGCCTATTGCCACCCACTGGGCACAGTTTTAGGGTCATACAACATGTTTTCTCCAACACTCTGGACAAAACACAAAAACATATTACGAATAATATGTTTACGTTTACAACAATAAGACAGGAACACAAGAACATATTGTATGAAACCCTGGCAGGGCACTAAGATGGTATACAGCCCTGTTGTGCGTCTAATGCACACAAAACCCTACTCACATGCACGTGAGAAGTGGCATGCTGCTCATTCTGTGCACTTTCCTCCTAGTCACCTCTTACAACACTCAGGGGAAGAAATGGAGAGAAACACACTCGCGCATAAGTACCAATATCTTTTTATATAAGTTAAGTAATATGTTTTTATATAAGTTGTCGGTACTCTTTCGTGTTATATCGTTGGCAACATTCTTATTACTAATCTCACGGCAAAAAATAATTTCCACGATGGTACCAATCACTGTGGTACGGGTCATATTACAACGGTTCCCGAGTTCTTATATGTGCTTATTCAAATTCAAATTCATTTATTTTGAGCTACTTAGGACTCATATCATAGACACAATCACATATTTAAACATAATTGAAAAATAATATGAAATTGTAATAAAACTAAAATAATAATTAACAAGAAAATAAATCATATAAATGTCACCGGGTAATTGTACGACACGTTAGTTTATAAACTATCTAGTGAGATTATAAACTGTCGATAGATTGTGAACGAACATTAAAATTTATAATCTAACGCTTACATTTTCGTCAGATTATAAACTGACGATGTCTAGCTGGCAGTTTATAATCTAACGATCTATAATCGCCCGCGAAATTGTGAACCGTCCTCTGATTGGTCGCCGTTATAGTTGCCATGGGTTCATTTCATAGAGTTAAGAACAAAAAGAATAGTCAGACAAAAAAAAACATATTCATTTCGAGTTTGTGCATTAAAAAAACTAAGGGATTTAAAATAATAACCACCATAAAATGCTCAAAGCATTTTACACTTCGTTCTTTTACCAAAAAAATTAATCGGACACTAAATGTAGTAAATGATCACTATATTTTAGCGAGGGGTTAAATATCATTTAGTTTAGGGCAAAGTCATATTTAGGTGCGATGACGAGCGAAGCGAGGAGGAGCGTTAGGTTACTTGTGAGTACAAGAATGCGCGAGCCGAGCGAGCGAAGCGAGCGTGCCGCGGTAGCGGCCGGCGATGCGCCACAAGAATTTAATTTTGGTGACCTTTACTACTTTTGGGTTAACAATGATTTATTTTGAGTAATTTTGCTTAAATAGGATAGCGAGATGTTGTAACTTTGGTTATAAGATTACATTAAAATGCGGGTTTAGTTTTGGTGATCATTTACTATTTTTGTCTTTTATATGTACTCTACTATATCTGTAAGTTAAAAATAAGCCAAAAAATAATACATTAAAAACCTGTACCTACGTATTTTACTTATGGCCACTGTAATACTTTCGTAGATCTATGGTAAATTGTTGTTGATACACATATTTACAATTTGACGGCTGGACATGGTCAGTTTATAATCTTACGAAAATTGAAACGTTAAATTGTAAATTTTAGTTTCCATTCACAATCTATCGACAGTTTATAATCTAACTAGATTTATCATAAACTAACGGTTAAGGTAAATGGGGGAGTAGTTGACACATAGGTCGGAATAGTCAACTTTAGAACAGTGTAGGGTGATCAAAATGTTTTAATTTAAAAGTGAATTTTATATTCTAAAAGAAAGGGTTTCATGTAGATTATTGCATGTTATTCAATTATCTCACAAGAGCAAGCAATAAAAAATGAAAAATACATGATTTCAAATTATCAAATGCACCCATAGTTGACATGCTAAAAATGAATTTGTTTGGGTAGTTGACATTAGTTGATCCAATAGTTGACATCAAACAAAGAAGAACTAATTTATTAATAATTAATACTTTAATACATATAAACATACATAAAATCACGCCTCTTTCCCGTAGGGGTAGGCAGAGACTATATATTTCCACTTGCTACGATCCTTAGATATCTCTTTCGCGTCATCTACATTCATCATCCTTTCATACATAAGCGTCAGTTTAAGGAACTCCTGACATGACGATTTTTCAGAACGTCTTCAATTTGATTTCGGAATGTTCGTCTAGGTCTTCCCCTTCCAAAACTTCCGTTCACTTGTCCCATGTAAACCTGTTTAGTCATTCTTATTTCATTCATTCTCTCTATATGTGCAAACCATTTGAACATACCTTTCTCGATTTTAGACACTACTACATCCTTATTTACACCACATCATTGCCTTATCACACTATTCCTTATCCTGTCACTCCGTTTGACTCTAATTATGCTTCTCAATGCTCTCTTTTCCACTGTATTTATTCTACTTTCATGCTTTATCTGCTATACCCAACTTTCACAACAATACATTCACTTTTTGTTTGAACCAACCAGTTTTTTTTGGAACCAATACTCCTACATCAACAGCCTGATGAGCCTTCTTAGACATATTTTTACTTTTTTTTATGCCTGGTAGGTTAAGCATTGACCACTATCTCACCTGATGGTAAGTGATGATGTGGTCGAAGATGTTGTACAGGCTAACCTAGAAGTACTGGCTCTCAAGGACAGCTGCCGGAACACACTGTTAAGTGCTTGGCGACAGATTTTCTACTTGAGAGTGGTAGCTAGCCAGGCGAGCATTCGCAAAATGCTCTACCACCATGCTATAACGACTATCCTAAGACAACAACCGGGACCAGCGACTTGACGTGCATCCTAAGCACGGAAGCGCTCAGTTGTAATGTCACTAGCGGTCACCCATCCAACTCATGACCGTAGGCGACGTTGCTTAACTTTGCTGATCGGTTAAGAACAGCTAATTAAACTTCGCTACGAGCGCTTCGTACTGTTCATAAACGCGTGCAATACTCCGTTCTCCATGTTTACAGCTTCCCCTCTCCTTTCTATGTTACTTTCACACTCTCCATCTTTTGTAATCCTCATACAATCCAAATTAAAAAGGCGGTGCAACAGACTAACAACTATGCCTCGCCCAGCTCTCAGCATCTCGATTTTATCATATCCTGGATTCTTACCTAATTTCATACTCTTTAACGCTTTCAAAATCTCTTACAAGCTTATTTCGTTGTCATCATCGCTTGTGCACATTAACCGAAAAGTAACGGCTAAAAAATTATTCGATGGCAAACATGTCGTTTGAGGGGGTGGAGTGGAGACGATGCGCGCACGTGGCAATGTTTTGCTTTAGTAATTGCCAGCTGAATAAAGAATATTCTCTGTTATAATTGCAGGATTAACTAATTAATAAGTAATTAAAACTGCGACTAACAAACTGTGATTAACTTATTATATATTAGCTTATATACTTTATTAATAAATAATTCCTTATTATTTTAATAGCCGGATAATGTTCTGATTGTAGTTTTAAGTAATTGACATTGCAGTATTATTTTGTTGTGTATCCGAAGTTTTATTTTAACATTTTGAATACGTTTGTATTTGTAATGAGTGTGATATTTTTTCAATACAAGTTTTCACATAAGTAAACATTATAATAATGTTTCCTTTTTCTGTTGCTTGTACAGTCTTAGCCAAGAGCCTGCGGTTACACTTAAGCTTAGAACCCTGATAACCTTATAATCCTTATAACTAAGCTTAACCGGCTAATCCACAGATAAAAAGGACTAATCTTAAGTCTTTGTGTTTTTTGTGCGGGACTGGGGGTCGTTTGGAACCTCGGTTAGAGCGCACTCGGAGTGCACTTGGAGTGCAACTTTTCACACTAACATCGTTCACAACCTTCGAGTAGTGCGCAACTTTTTAACTATCAAAAACGGTCGTTAAAAGGTTGAATCTTTAACTGACATGAACCTGACATTTCTTGATGAGAGAATTATAGGCACTCTTTTGCATTTTGCAGGTAACGGTAGTTATTGCTTTTCAAACATCACAAAACTTCTATATTATTTTGCTAGTTTCCCGCCGAAAATCGATATTTGAGGTTATAAAATGTTCAAAGTTCACAGTGCAGGCTGCACGACTATGGAATGGTTTGCCACTTGACATTAGACGTGCCTAATCTATTACAATATTCAAAAATATAGTAATTAATCACTATTTATCTAGTATATAACACTGTATTTATTTGTATATATTTCATGTTAATATATATGTATATAATAGTTTATTATATATTTATTATGCTTGTATGTATTAAGTTTGTGTTTTTATTTCTCTACTATAATATGAAATTATTAGTATATGTTTTATAACATAGTTTCTTCATTTAAACTATATATATTGTGCACCACCGTCTATCTCTTCTCATGTTTCTGTCCATCCAAAGGTTGTCTGGAAGAAATCGCTACACAGCGATAAGACCGCCCATTGTACTACCTTAGAAAATTATGTTAGTAACTGTAAAGTGTAAATTAACTTGGTAAACAATAAAGAGTATTTGAATTTGTAAAACAACCGAGTCGTTCCAAACCTTCGAGTAAGTTAAAGCAACCGACAACTACACTCTGAGGCTTGGAACGCGGCCCTGTTCTTTATGTCAAAGATTACAAATTACATGCTTTATGTATTTAGTGGTCTGTGAAATCAGCGCACGAAATACAAACAACAACAATTTTTGATTACTTAGAAAAAATATTTTTCCTCGTCTCATTTAATACTATAAATCATTGTATTTGATAAATCTAATATTTCTCAACTATGTACTAAATATTCGTCCTTTATCATATATCACAGAAGTCTTTAGTCCAAAATCCTGAAACAAAACTGTTTAATGAACACAGTATAATAAATTACAGCGGCTATGTCTGGAATCCGGAAAAGGCAAAAAGAGAGTGTCAGCAGCTCTGTAATTAAGGATGAAAAGGAACAAAACAACATAAACCAGTATAATACTAGTCTTAGAAGTCGTTGTTGGTGTAATTTAGCACGCTTAACTATTAATACCTAACATTATTTTTTCAGGGTTTCACAAAGACCATCTGCTATCAGCTCACTAAGAATCTATTCACGCATGGCAGTTATCTTATCATTGCTTACCATTGTGTACTTTACCTCTAAGGACGATAAAGTCAAAATATTTGCTAAACAATCTGAAGTACTCCCTGGGAAAGGCCAGGTTATAGAATGTTCTCCAGAGTACCTAAAAGAGATTAATAAATACCCTGGATGTTTCCCTCAGGAATGTAAACGATTTGTGACTGATAACATTTTGTCTTTACCGGAAGCCACAGAACTCTTGGAAATTGCCAAAAAGGGTCTCAAATTGGGAGGATCTTCTGGAGGAGCTTCAATTCTAGACCTGCACAGTGGGGCTCTTTCCTTGGGCCAGCATTTTGTAAATTTTTATAAAATAGATAAAGGGCAAAATGTTTTTACTGAAAGTGATTTTAATCTGTATAGGGTAAATATTAGCAGCAAAGCATGAGCTGTTTTATAAGTTTATTTGAAGCAGTAAAATGAGTAAATTTTATAACTGATATTACTTATAATCAATAAAAATACTGATTACTAGAAAAAAAATGATTCTCAAATAATCTCTTGTATAAATTATTGGAACTTGCTGAATTTACAAGGTTATAGTTGATTCCTCGTTTCAAAGTGCCAATTTTAGTAGAGGATTTGGTTATAACTCATTTTATGTAATTTACACAAATTATTTTTAGATAATCAAAGAAAAAATCAAACACTCGGTGGCTCATTATTTTGGTGTCCATGCAACTAAGATTTACTTGACACATCCAACGTTTTTTTCGCAAATAACTTCAAAAGGTGCTGTTACCGTACATGATGAGTATTGGCATCCTCATGTTGATAAAGTGAGTAAATACTCTCTACTTCACTCTTAATACTATAAATGTTGATTTCAATATAAACTCCTGCATATATAATACATTGTATATCTTTGTGTGTTGATTGAGGAGGTTATCAACTAGTCACACCATATGAGTACAAACTTGTACTGTTTTGAATAATTTTTTCCTGTTACTGATACTGAATGTCAATTTTTTATAAAACTAGTTGTCCCATTTTGTAAGACTGCTACACTGCCAGTTTCTGGGACACATGTCAAATCCCATTCAGCCCACAAGCCTTCATACTTAACCCATTGGCATCGGCGATAATGATAACAATAGAAGTTCATTCATAACTAGGACAGTGGTCCTGACGATACCAACTTATTAATTCCTTAATTTTGCCTTTTATTACTCATTGCATTGTCTATTTGATTTGACATGAATCTATTTGATTTGACATGTAATCAATTCCAAATCATTTCTTGTCATTGCGGCTGGTCCTTTGGTTACCAGCTAATAAGGAATGTGCTATATCATTCCATCAGCCGATTGTAAAAGGCGATTCAGGCCACTTGAGAACCTTAATTCCCCATCGGTTATCAGCTTGCCAAGCAATGTGGCCCACCCATTATCACTTCAACTTGCAAATTCTAAAAGGTATGTCGGTGACTTTGGTTCTTTGGAAATTTTATTGCACAAAAAAACTCAGCATAGATCTCTCCATAGCTCGTTCAGCGACTCTGAGCTTGTCCATAAGGACCAATTCCCCAGGACCTGGATTTTCTTTTTGCACATAAGAAAGTCCACTATGTACTTCAATTTTTTTATATATTTCTGCCATAATAGAATACTGAATAATAAATAATTACTGACTGGTTGACAATAAATACTCTTGGTCACTTGAATAAAGGAATTATTTTTATTTCCAAATATCAAAAAATATCCTTAACTGTGTATAGAGACTTGTTGTAAACATTATTATATTAACACATTTGAATTAAAAAAATATATTATTTTATTATTTTGCCAATAAGTTGTTAAATTTGTAGACAATGGGAATTTGATTCGAAAAGTATTTACAGAAAACTGAGGCTCCTATTAAGAAATATAAGTATCTCAATGTTACATCAATGTTAAAACACATTTGAAGGATTATACATACACCTTAAGTTTGATTATTAACTTTAGAACGCATTTCTTAATATCAGCCTTATTATTATTTAGATTACAACATGTTTCCAAGAGGGTACTACATGTTGGGACAACTTTTTCGAAATATTTACAGTTGAATCGCAGTAAAATTCATGTCAATGAATAAGGTTGAGCTTAGAATTAATTTTCATTCAGCTTATCTTCTGTTGCAGGATACATACAAGTCATTCCACTACACTACTCTTCTTTATCTGAGCGATTATAACATTGATTTTGAAGGCGGCAGATTTGTGTTCATTGATGAGAAATTTAACAGAACAGTGGAGCCTCGAAAAGGGAGAGTCAGCATGTTCACAAGTGGGAAAGAAAATTTCCATTATGTTGAAAAAGTGAAATCTGGCACAAGATATGCCATGACCATATCATTTACTTGTGATAAAAATTTTGCTATTGAAGACCCCAGTATCAAAAACTATCAGTAAACATTCCAAAATAAAGATATCTGTTATAGGAAGGTAAGCGTTTTATTTCACAATAGCACCGCCATTTCTGCATAACTCGTAGGTTCCGCTATAAGTTAAGTTTTTTATTTAACACTCCTTGTGCGATTACTGCGGCCAACTGCTTCGTCTGCGTTTAATGTCGCGCTTCCAAGGGAACTCAGTTAAAAGTAGGTATTCTATGTTATTATCAAATTTCATCAAAATATTATTCGTTTTGGAGGTGAATGTCTTCAGTGCAACTCATCTCCGCAACATCTAGGATATATAAATTTATTGCTAAAAGGTAGTATTTTGTTTCTGAAAAGAATATGAAGGTTCAGATTTGTGGTCATAAATTAAGTAAAGACGGATTTCAGGTTTCTATATTATTATAGCAATTTTTAAAGCGCTCCTTTCTAAGTTTCCTTCTCTGATCCTTCCGAGAAATTGTGGGAGTGGATCACCAGTTTTTTTTGGCAGATTATTAATTGCAATGTGGATGACCGTGCAGGATATGGCTCATATAAGTTTGGTGCGTTCAGCTGCACATGAAGTAGGTACACTTCTTATGTATTTATTCTACTTCACATGTTCGGTTTAATACCTCCAGCTTAATTTTGCCATCGGATGTCCTGATAGAGCATGATGTCGACGTCAGAAAGCCCACAACCGTACTGGTTCTCACAGCATTTCCTGCCTCGCACTACCGCTATGAGGTACCAGCTGCCATGCCATGTGACTTCTGGTATAGCGGAAGTCAGTGGGCGACCATAATCACTTACCACCAGGTGTGTCCATGAATGTCACTGTCCATGGATGAGTGTTGGTTCCGACACTAATGTATGAGAGTAAAAGTTGGGTATGGCACAAAAAGCATTAAAGTAGAATAAATGCAGTGGAGATGAGAGCATTCAGAAGCATGATTGGGGTCAAATGGAGTAACAAGATAAGAAATAGTGTGATAAGGAACGGTGTGGTATGAATGAGGATGTATGTAGTGACTTAAATCGAGAAAGGTATGTTAAGATGGTTTGGACATGTAGAGAGAATGATTGAAAGAGACTTCCTGAACAGGTACCTACATATAATAAGTTAAGGGAAGTGTTGTAAGGGCCTAGGACCTAGACGAACGTTCGAATGTATGAAAGGATTGATAAGTGTAGATGAAGCGATATATATAGGTGTGTAAGGATCGTAGCAAGTGGAAATCTGTGGTCTCTGTCTACCCGCACGCTACGGAAAGAGACGTGCTTTTATGTATTTAGAACGTGACTTGAGAAGACAACACATGCAGTGTTTTGCATTTTAATAATTTATTTATAGTTATAATAATATGATCTTTATAGGTTTTCAAAGAGCCTATATTTAAAATTGTCGTTGATAGATACAACACAACAAGATAATTGGTTTCCATTTAAAACAAAAAAGATTAAATCTTAAAAAGGTTCAAGACATATTTTTCTAATCGACTTTTTTCAGTCCATACCAAATAGAAGATTCTAATTTCGGTGAATTAAGTTGCATTTTATACGTAAAATAATCAACTTCAATAGAGACTTCTAGGGTTCGTACCCAGGCAACAACAAAACGGCCACTGTCTGTCCATCTGTTTGTCTGTATGTTACGGACCTCCTGTTCTCTGTCAGGTTTTGTAAATATATGAGAGATTTAATTTAAGTGCAAATATGCTGATGAAAATTGTTGGTTTTGATTCAGTAGGTATGTAAAAAAATAAAAACTTTGTGATTATATAATCAATCGTATTTGTTTAATAATTATGCGAATATATGGATAAGGGGGGCTGGTCTTTTTGTTAATGGCTAAGGAGAATTTTGTACTTTTTGTCCAATCCCCTTTCTCAACTCTCAAAGACGACGCGCAGGGAATTTTCGGACAAAAAGTGCAGAAATCTAGTCATCGCAGGGGATTTCTAGAATAAGCCGTTTTTGCTTAGTCTTGCTTTATTAGTTGAGTATAATAATACGTTATTCCTTGAAATTTCTGGCTTTAAAGTATTTTTTACAATTCTGTAATTTAAAATGAGTTATCGAGTGGAATTTTCATATAATTTTAACGGCAACGTCTCAAGAAGATTAAATAAATGAACAAAAAAAGGATTGTCGGAAAGATCTCTCATTTAATTATTTTCTCTTTTTACTCTATATACCGTTAGGTGCTTGGCGACAGATTTTCTACTTGAGGGTGGTAGCTAGCCAGGCGGGCATTCGCAAAATGCCCTATCACCATGCTATAACGACTACCATCCAAAGACGACAACCAGGGCCGACGGCTTTACGTGCCCTCCGAAGCACGGAAGCGCTCAGTAGTAATGTCACTAGCGGTCACCCACTAATGACCGCGGCGGATGTTGCTTAACTTTGCTGATCTGTAAGAACAGTTAAGCAAACTTCGCTACGAGCGCTTCAAAAGTTAACACCTAGTCAAGTGTCGGATTGTGAGATTTCACCTTCTTGCGCCAGTCATCTAAGTACCCACCACGGATTGAAATCCATGGTACCCATGCACCTCTCGTGTTCTCTATTCCAACTCTTTTCAGGAAGGCAGAAAACAAAGGTGTAAAAATTTTGTACGCATTTTGTATATAATACAATTAAAAATAGATATAGAGTATTACATAAATTATATTTCAACATTTATCATCCGCTCACTCCGACTTGGAAGTGAAAACTAAGGATTATATCGACAACTACTCGTAATGTCAAAAATAGTGAAGTAAGATACCAAGATTAGAACTCTTCGATTTATATTGTATAAATTAATATGATATATTATTTAATATCCTAAGGTTAGGTATTTACGATAAAAGAATAAGTACTAAAGCTAAAGTCCTGCACAAGAAATACCTACTATTCTCTAAATAGATACTATTTCAATTAACACTAATTAAATTCCACGGTTTTCGAGTTTATCTACCAGTCTCTTGTGGCTGAGCGATCAAAGAGTCATATTAAAGGTAAGTATACCTCACAAGAGTGCTTTAACCAGGGACTGTAATAACTTAATTAAAATAGGGCCGTCAAGGGAAAATAAAATAATTAGGTAAATTCAAATGAAAGTATACATTCGATATTAGTCAAAACTTGGGCTTGGTACGTTATTTAGATGAACGGTTTAATTTTTAGATAGTAGGGTAAGGATGGGGTTATGAAAGGTGGGTTAGATAGATAAAGGTGGGACTAAGGTAGGTGAAAGAAAGGTTCCCAGTTCCAGGTTCGCTTGGCGGGAAGCAATGGGAATGGGTCCGAGACGGACAGCTGCGGCGGGTTTGCGGTCGTGTGTGTGCTAAGGCGTACTGGTGGTGTTCCCGACCGGGAAAGTAAGTAAAGGTTGGTGCGGGACGCTTACCGTTTGAAGGGCGACTTGTTCATCCCTTCACTACATCACATAAAAAAACCATTCTAAGTAATAGTCCGATGTCTAGAACTGTTCCTGCTAGATATATTCAAGCACGTATATTTTTACTTTTATAGGCTTGGCCACTATCTTTTCTGTTGATACGGTCAATGTTTTTTTTATGTTAACCTAGAATTACTGGCTTGGCTCATAGCTGGTAGCTGGCTAGGCGGCCCTTCGCAAAATGTCCTACCACCATGCTATAACGTCTGCCACCGTAAGACAACAACCGGGACCGACAGCTTAACGTTCCCTTCGAACTGGCCCTCCTAAGCACGTGCATCTTCAGTAGTACGTAAATGCCACCAACAGTCACCCACACGGCGTTTTTTTGCCGAGATTCCCTTTGTTTAGCAGTAGATTTTTGACGTTCTACCGCCAATCCCCTCTCCCATGGGAACCGTGCCTAATCGTAGTATGAACTGAAAATTCAGTAGTTTTGGCGTAATGCGCGGCCAGACAAAAAAAAAGATCTTAATTTTTTTTTTCAAAGTACTATGTACAGAATTGCAACTGTTACAATTTTATTATAAGTAAAGATTAATTCTCAAATTAATTTCTTATTTGTCAATATGTTCCCAAGTCTATAACTATTTTAGTTTGCGATTTATTACAATAATTTGACTTCTACGGCACATCATTGATGTTTACTGTATCAGCCGGATTATCTACTGCTGAACATAGCCTTCCCCATTATGGGGGGATTTGCCATAGTCCCCAAGCTTGGCAGGCGTCTTGGTGATCGCAGTATGATATATCAGTTCCTCAGAAAACGCTGCTGTCCACCTTCTGGTGTTACCCTTAGTCGCCTCTTACGACTCCCACGCCCACTGGTAGAGATGGGGGATGACATTCTGGTCCGGCACCACACGGGCCACCACTCATAGATGTTTATATGGTAGTCAATTGACTCGAGTCTTTTTTTCTAGGTCGAGTACTACCTATGTATATAGAGGGTGTTTGAACAAATGTCATAGGGAATCGGGAGTGTAGTCGAATGACATCTGTCAAAAATCCAAAATGGCGGATTTCAAGACGTCCACCATACAAAGCACTCCGACCCTATTGAACCTCGGCCTTCTAGTAGGTAGCAAACTGACCTCACTTTTCGGCGGGAGTTGTGCGGATAGCCGATAGCGTCTACCTACCTACTTGGAATCATAGCTAGACTAATCTCTCGTAAAAAAACGTATTTTTTTTATGCATGATAGTTTACCCTTTGACCACTCTCTCACCTGATGGTAAGTGATGATGTGTCCGTAGGTGTTGTTCAGGCTAACCCAGAATTACTGGCGTAGTATTATTATATGTATGTTCTATATGGTATTGGTACCATTGACCTACGTATTATCTCAATTATTGGTACATGGAATATATAGTGAGCCAAGTGGATATTGCCGAAGATTTATTTTAAAGTACTTACCTCAGTCGATTATACATTTGTACTCCTAAGTTAGTACAATGATGTTACAACGTAAGTAATGGTTCGTAAACCTTAAATACTCAAAATTTAATGCCCCGGGCGGGAATCGAACCCGCGTCCTCAAATTTCGCGCCGTATGCCTAGGGCTCCCTTTTAGTTACGTAGTACCTAAGTAAAACTACAGATTAGATAATAGTTACTATCTAATCTGTCGTTTTACCCTTTGGGCGCAGTAAGCCTTAATAAATCTGTATACTATGTAGGTACTTATTAGAAGAAAAAAAGTAAACGTGTATAACATTGTTCTGACTGTTACGATGTGTTGGTCCAGTGATGTAAAGCGTTGTTTTCGATCCTGAGGTTTCCATTCCCTGGTCATGCAGTTACGAATTGGCACAGAATTAATAATACTGTTATTAAAAATACATTTTCGTTAGCATTCTGGAGAGAAATCTGTGCCTGGTAATAGGCTCACCAACGGATCCACACGTGGAGTATGATTGTGGGACCTAGGTAAAAGGAGCGTTATCATCGCAGAGGACTAAAATATATTTGTTTAAATGATACCCAATGAATACTATTAAAACATAAAAAAAAACATTAGAATAATCTTTTAATAAAACACTTAATAAATATAAAAATATATCTAGTGACAATTCCGCCTAATTTTCCTGTTAGGTCGACGTGATGTCGCAAATGCCACGCAGTAAAACCGGAAGAATTTTCGAAGCGTTGCCCTTCTACACGAAGTCTTGACTCCGAGCGCACGATCGAGACAGTCTGTCTGTGTCTCCATCGTGCGCTCGAATAGTCACGACGTCACGTCGGCTTAACAGGACAGTTAAGCGGAATGGTCCTTAGATATATGTGGTATATTAAAATAATATTTTAATGTTTTCTTAAAATATATATATTAGTAACAGTACGTTAAGTGTTTCTGTGAGCACATAAACTGTAAAATGTTTTTGCATGTCCATACATACTTACATTGATTATATTTGTATACCAAGTATGGCCTTTGCTTACAAAAATAAAAAGCCTTACTACGCTAGTGGTACCAGAAAATCTGATAATCTTATCGTACGGGCGGCGTACCGAGACTCGAAGGATGCGTAGGTGGAAGGTGCGATTTGAGATCGTTGAGATGATAGGCGAATAATCTGTCAGAGCGGGCTTGCACTCGTCTGGGCGCATGATCGACCGTCATCCTTTGCCGGGCCGGGCCGTGCCGTCCGTCCGTGATCCGTCAGTACCTCCGACGCTCTCATAGTCAGCGCACGCTCTTCGCCGCGGAGCGTAGTCGGAGCAACAATGACAGACACCACCCTCTAAAAACGCACCCTACCATGAACCTCGCGCGTCTCTTATACGTGACCCTGTAGTTCTCGAGACTCTTTCTAGTGACTCTAATCTGTTGGATCACAAAGCACCTGCTCATCATGACCCAAGATAATGAGCTCGTAGACCTCTCCGTGCGCGTGGCCGCCTTCAAAGCAGACCCGGAGAAATACCGAGTGGCGACACAATTTGTCGACCAACTCATTCAGCAAGCTAAGAAAGAAGCTGAACATAGACATAAAGAGAAAGACAGAAGTAAATTCGTAAGTATCAAAATATATTTATGCCCGTAAGGAATCTCGGAACTGATAGGGCGGTAAGTGTTGACAGAAGGTAGACGCTGTAGAATGCAACAATTGGCTTTTTCCAATAGTTCTCCATGTCATAGAAAACAAAATTATAAAAGATGAGCATGCCTTTCTTGTTTTAGATGTATGGTTTAAGCTATTTTTCATTCACTCTGATATGCAATATCTATATTATAAACGTAATTACGTTCACTAGCATATCACAATATTTAATCAATAAGTTCCCATCGCTACACAAGCTTTCCAGTTTAGTCTTAGGTCATACCAATGCTAAAATGTATAAACCGAACTTAAAGCTACGTACGATTATTTCGGACCTACGAGGTTACATTTCCAATTTCGGACTACGTTAGATACGTACCTAATTATACACCTACAATAAAATAATAAAATTTGAATTGTCACTAATTATAAATAATATAATATCTAATGGCAATTCATGCAAATTGCTGTTTTGAATCATCGAGATATTATACGTCAATGTCTTGAATAGGTAGTTTTTTAATGTAGGTATTTTAGGAATTACCAAATCTTACATTCAGTAAAATATTTCTAATCATAAATGGTAAATTTATGCTCTCATCTTATCAGGTCATCTGTGATAGTGATAACTCAGAAGTCCTTATCAATTGTTGATCCACGCGATGGTGTTTTGGTGAAACTGTTTTGTGGTTCATGAGATTATAGTGGGCAATCGGCTTATGTTTATCTGATAAATTTTCACGAAGAGTGGATATTAACTGGATGAATGTTTGATCGATTTTGGCTAATTTCAAACTACAGGTAGATATGAGTATGATACATTTTGGTAAAGTTGAGCTGATCTAATAAGTTTCGTGTAGAATTGTCAATTTATTTGCCATTAACCTTAAACGCAATAAACACTCAAACGCTTGGAGAGCCTATTAAGAAGTAAGATTATAATTTATTCTAATTTACTTATTCAAGTAATCATTTCCCGTGAAAGTTTGAGGATAGTAAATTCGTATGAAGTTTAGTTTTCTCGCCAAAATCTAAAGATAGGTGTTCTTAGAATTTAAATTTTAATTTATAAATAATTAGTTATATTAATAATATATACAACAACTACAAAATACTTGGTTTATTTACATGGAGATTTTATTAAAGAAAATACATCTATTGCTCTTGTTTTAAAATTGATGTGAATATTGCAAACTTTGTTTCAACCTACGAATAACAATGTTTGTTAAGATTTTAATAATTGAATTTAACTCTATGATTATGCCTCCGTATCATCTGGACAGACTCAACTGGGCAGATTCTTAGCGGTATCATGGCATCGACAGGCCTTGTATATTTGCTACTAGGGTACATTATGCAGTGTTCACACAATTAAGTATTAACTGTACTAAGGCATTTTATGTCGCTTTGTTACTCGATAAGAATAATATTAAATCGAAACCTATATTAATTAAGGTCAATTTTAAGGTAGATATCAGTAAATCGATGAAGAGGAAAAGTCTCAGGTTCGTACCTACGAAGGTTACGAATAGCGAGAATTTATTGAATAAGGTGCTCAATGTGTGGAAAACCGTTCCGATTTCGGTTCTATATAACGGAAAGCCGATACTTGAGGGGCGATAGCGAAATCTTTACCTATATCGCCTCTAACCGTATCTACCTGATTTATTACTTTCTCAAGGTTTTCTCCCTATAGTTTTGAGGCCTTTTTATTTATATTTTTTCAACGTACAGAGAGTATTGCAAGCGTAAGATATGATAGACCTGGGCCAATTCTGATTCGCGGTAATATTTTATGAGATCTCTGTGTTAATTTTAGCCTAGATTGAAAGGCTGAGATGAGTGTTTTTGAAAATAAAATTGTTATAAAATGACACTGTCCGAAAGAAATGTATCGAAATGAATGGAATAAATTTGAGTGTCCAACAGCCTCCGTAGCATTGGAAATGCACCAGGGTGGTATTTTGCTGGAAGTTATCAATTTCCATCCGAAATAATTTCCATTCTGAGACGTGTATATATAATATGAAATGGGTAATATTTATTCTGAATGTGTACCACGGAATCTACTAAGATTAGGTTACTAAGACACGTTATATGTTGACAGCGATAAAAAAATCACAATGTGCACGTAAAAAACGCTTCATACCTGCACTATCTTGACAAAACATTGTGTCTACTCATTTATTTATGTAAATACCGTGCATTTGCGTGCCTCACGCCATTAAAGAGGTAGTGAGATAAGTAGTCCTACATATACCTATATAACATAACATCCTTCCACGATACTTTCATTTAAATGTCTGCCTTGCAATTTATTTTTCATTTGTCATTCTCGGAATGTTGTTATTTTTTTATTTCGAAGTTTAAGTTAGGTTTTATTTGGAAGCCACTATTCGTTAAAACACAATTAAAGATATAAATTAGCCGCTTAGTTATTTATGCGTTCCGGCTACGATAAAATTCACTTGAAATTAAATTAATTAATAGCAATTGAATTCTTATTGTAATTAAATTAATTAATATATATTTGTTATCCTTGTTCAACCGCCCTTTGCAGATTTTAAAAGCCTAACATAAAAAGTCACCAAAATATTATTCCGCTGCTAGGTTAACACTATGCCTGAAGTTTTTGATTTACATTAGGTAATTTAAATTTCATACCTGATAACGCGAAAAAATAGGCAGCAGTATCTAAGCTCGTATCGACAGTCATGTTTGATCTCATTTAGTGGGCGAGCCTATATTGTCATCTAACAGGCACAGCTCCGCCCTCCGGACTGCTACTGCTACTTCATTTGTCAGAAAAAAACTAATACCTGAACCGGGGATCGTAACCCCTTGAGTAGAATAGATGTCGAGAGTCGAAGCGTTGATTTAAGCCCCTCAACCCAAAAAAATACCTATTATAAGTATGAAACGCTTATTGCAGAAAAGGCTGATGAGAGAGTTTGGATGTTTGTGCTGAAACGGGTAGACATTTTGCCCTTTCTGCACAAACTATAATATTATGTCTTGAGTCACTATTGCATGGACTAATGTTATTTCTAGATAAACACACCCCATTAGGCTTCCGTTTCCGGAACGTTCCCGTTTCGGAAACAGGCTAAGATCCTTTAAACTTTAAAAGTATTTTTTTTTGTTTCAGGATGGGCAGGAGCAGCCTGGGAATGGTGAGTTATTAAATTAACTAAAGTGAGGTCTCTGTGGCAACTAGCCTGAGCATTTTTTACACCTAATATATTTTAATGTTTGGCGACTATCTTACCTGTTGGTAAGTGAAGATGTGGTCGAGGTTGATAATCAGTCTTGAATTACTGGCTCTTAAGGACAGCCGCCGGAACACACCGTTAGTGCGATGATGCTAAAGCTCGCTAGAGCATATGAACCGCAGACCCCCTGTACTTTAGGCCATCGCTACTTCGTATATGTTTATTTTTTATTAATTTTAGTAGCAATATAACTCTTTGCGTGCAGCTCGTCTGGGGAAGTACGATCAACATAAATATTTCTACCGCCTAGCAGTAATGTTCGCTGTGTTCCGGTTTGAAGGGTATGGTTGCATGTCGGTGAAATGATAGGCACATGAGCCTTAACAACTTTATGTCTCAGGGTGTTATGATATGCGCAGTGCAGTTCGTTGACGAAAAGTATATGGACCAATGGAATTGTTGGAGAATCTTGAAGCGCTCGTAGCGAAGTTTGCTTAGCCGTTCTTAACCGATCGGCAGAGTTAAGCAACGTCCGCCGCGGTCAAAAGTTGTATGGGTGACCGCTAGTGACATTACTACTGAGCGCTTCCGTGCTTGAAGACAGACGGACGGACAGACAGTGGAGGCTTAGTAATAGCATAGTGTCCCGTTTTCTAGTAAATAACCATAAAAATAACTTAACAGGCGCACGCCCGGTTGTTTACCCCCGAACTTGCCGTCTATATTAATATTTTCATCATTCCATTTCCATAAAACCTACTTTTATTATTTTAAGTTTCCCCATTTAATATTAAAATTCAGAACCTGAAAGCGTAACGGCAAGGGTGCCTAGAATATTAATAATGCAGGCTCCATAACGGCGGCACCTTGCGGAACCTCGACACGTCTTATTAAAATGCAGATTGTGAGCGATGCTGAGAGTTAAAGCACTTTGTAATAACGACATCACAGAACGTAATCAGTGTTACAAAAAGCTTTATTCATAGTGTTTCAGACTCTCTATCATATATCATCGACGTAAGTGTACCTAGATATTAAAGAAATATCTAGGTATCTTTTTCTTATAATAACTTGGACTTATAACAAAGTTTCTTTATCCAACTCTATCATTACTTTTATTAACATTTATGCTGTTTGACTTGGGTCGTCTCTTTAGGTCCGAAAAGTTTAGTAAGGTAATCCCGAATCCATCACGAGTCCACCTACCTTTAGGAGTAATAAAGAGATCAAGTTTCTGTCAACGAAGAAACACTGTTGAAATTGTAAGGTTACGAAGTAAAGGTATGCGTAGGACTCGTGGGAAGGATAAGGGTATGGTAAAGATGTTAAAGATGTGGGTTAGGGTATGGTTAAAGGTAAAGGGAAGGTAATAAGTGAGAGAGTGATTTTGATGAAATTTTGATACCTGCATATATTATTTCATATTATAGACGATACTAAGCTTATTGTATCCTGGATTAACAATATGTTGGATTAACGATATGGATAATGTTTATTACGATTTACTTAGATGGAACACTTAAATAAAGTCCCCCGCGCTAAAATATTTATAAATATGAATATATATATGATATATAAATATGATATTTTATGATAAAGGAGAACAAACAATGTCATCTAAATAATATAAAGAAAAAAATTGACTGTCTGTTGTTCAAGCTTCAATAAAACCGATTTTGATACCATACTCTATACTTTCTTTATACCTTAATACTAGGTGAATTAATATTTTGGTCTATTGGAAAAAAAAAGAAAAATTTAATTATTGACAACCAAAATTTACTCGATACTTCTGTTTTGGTAGGAATTAGTAAATGTGTTTTAAATATTATGTACTCGTAATACAATTAACAAGAATTAATGTAGAGTAAAGTTAGAACCACATTTTCATGGGCCTAAAAAAGAATAAAACCAATCGGGAAGTCGAAATTTGAGTTGCAAGCTTCCACCCGGTACGCCAGAATGGCTGACAAACAAGAATTAAAACGTAGTAATAAAATACCTTACAGAAGACAGTGTCGTAAATTTAATAAAAGTACGCAATACCTTTAGTTCAAAAAGCTTCTCTTAGATAATAATTTCTGAGAGAAGTATGAATGTCGCCACGTTGTCATATGTTTATGAAAAGTAGACAGTCGCATATCACAACGGAAACTCTTCATCTCCGTCAGATGTCATAACGATTGTTACCTTTACTCATAAATGTAGGCTGCGCTCATGCATAATTTATGACGTGCTAACGTAAAGGCCCTATCTTGTACGATTTATTAGATCTAGATATTTTCACACTGTTACATAAAGTGAGGGCGTTGTATTACTCAGGTAACTATACCTCCCTATTTTCTCCAAAGAATTGAGTACA
The DNA here is from genome assembly GCA_963890685.1 of Plagodis pulveraria. Lineage (NCBI taxonomy): Eukaryota > Metazoa > Arthropoda > Insecta > Lepidoptera > Geometridae > Plagodis > Plagodis pulveraria. The sequence continues at coordinate 14,339,971 of OY982961.1, forward strand.
GAATACAGATACCAGCCTACGTACAAATGTTTATTTTTAAATTGCTGGATGGTAGGTAGCTTTTGACTTCAATAATAAGTCATGATACAGACCTGGGCCCCCCTGGCCCCCCTGGATTCTCTTAGCTATTGACCGAGCGCCACACTACTGCGATGCTTCTGCGATCGAACTGCTGTTAATGTCAAATTTGGTAGTCTGCTAGCTCCTAATCGCAGTTGTATAGCAATCGCGTCGCTTTCGTATGACTGTGCTAGGCTTGCAAATGTTGACACTGAAATAATAATGTAAACTTCTATCAATCATGCATCATTCAAAACATCAATACAGTGATTTTCTAGCAAACAATACATTATATAAATGTATTTAAATCATTTAGCTATTTTCCTATCTAAAATCCTCAAAAATATTTTATGCCACTGTAGCAACGCAATCGCAACAAAATAGCTTACATCATACCAAATATGTCAAAAACTATTGATAGCAAGCCACTGACTTGCGATCGAACCTTAATAGCGAGCAGACTACGTATACTGTCAAAAACTACAATTTTAATGCTATTAAGTAGCGTTAACGCCGCGCCGTTCAATAGTGGTTCAATAGATAAGAGAATCAGCGCTCCTCAGTGTGTGGGTGTAAATTCTAATGGTACAAAAAGTTCAATAATAAAATAATATGATCGCTAGGGTAGGCGGTAGTAGTTGCAACTACACTCAAAATATGGACCTTTCCACTCCCCTTCGCGAGTAAAGTGGTTCGTAGTGGAAAGGTGGTTCGTAGTGGAAAGGTATGTAAGTGATGATGTGGTCGAAGTTGTTCACAGGCGTATCTAGAATTAGTGGTTCTCAGGGACAGTTTGATGTTAGGACACACCATTGGCGCTAGATTTTCTACTAGAGGGTGGAAGCTATAGCCTGGCGGTCATTTGCAAATGCCCAACCCATGCGGTGAAGGTCAAGCCTATTATTTCAAGCCAAAGATTTCGAACCTTCTACGCGGCTGGCAGTCCATTGCTCGAGCCATCCAAGATGCCTCCCAAGCGTGGGGATTATCCCCAATTTTTATGTATGTTCAACGGTGTATGTCATGGCTGTTGATGATGATGACGACGATTTGTTCCTTATTTTCACCCCTAAGTTTTTCGCTGCGGACAAATATTATGGTGTAGTGCACACACACGGAGACAGTGTAAATACTATTTTGGCAGGAAATTAAAATTTTCTCATTTTTATAACATTTTACGTGATACACCACTTTCGGGAAATAAATATTTGTATCATACCCACCTTATATACTTTTTTTATAAATATGCCACCGATTTATTTTATTAACTTTAAGATGTACCTAATTTCTTAAAGGGATTTTGCTATCTGGTTTTAGGGGTGACTTAATGAATATCTAATGTCCAATTACTTCTTAATAACTTTCCAATACTTATAACAAGTTTTGTTTGACGCAAACCACATTAGTACATACACAGTAGGTACAATTCTTACCAAACCGAACTGCAAGAGCGTAAAATTTCACACCAAAGTATACATCCCTCACCTAACTCCCTTAGGAGGACTAAGCCTTTTGGGTAAGTGTAGTGAAGTGTCAATCTTAAATAGCCTGCGGTAATTGGATTTTCTTCAAAGAACTCCATATGAACAAAGCGTTAAGACACTTAAGACGTGTCTGATTACATACATTCTTACTAAAACTATAGCAGTTTATGTAATTTTTGTTTGTTATATAGTACTTTTTTATGATAATATATATACCTTGTGGTTCTGGACGAGCAAAGATGAAAATACTTATTGGAAAATACCAGAAGCTGGGCAGCAGCGCCTTTCTGACATGCGATCACTGTGACGCTTGCCAAGAGTGGAGATTATGACAATATTACACATGCCTGCATTTTGAAGCAGTGATGGCTCAGTGGCATTGGCTATGGACTGCGGCGCAGCAGGTCCATGGTTCGAATCCCGCCGCGGGCTTGCTTGAGCTTCACCGCATGGTGGAAGGGCATTTAGCAAATGCCCGCCTGGCTAGCGACCACCCTCAAGTAGAAAATCTGTCGCCAAGCACCTAACGGTGTGTTCCGGCAGCAGTACTTGAGAGCCAGTGAAATTACAGGCAAAATTAGACTTAACAAGTATGTCTCAAGGTGATAGGCGCAGTGCAGTTCGTCACTTGTGATGAAATGCATCTGTTATAAGCAGTGGATACCGCTTAACATCAGATGGACCTCGTGTCTGTTCAGTCCCAATAAAATTAAAAAAAAACCCGTATGTAGGTTACCTACCGTTATTTCTTTGTGAATGAGGTTGATCATCATTGCCGGATGGCGACGTCTACTGTTGAACAAAGCCCTCCCCCATAGAACGCCAAAAAAAAAACCGGTATTAGCCGCTTGTAACCATTGGGTACTGTTTGGCAGAATGTGAGCGCAGGGCCACTGTGGTTGTGAACAGGTGTAAATAAAAGATTGACTCTCGTGAAATCTTCCTGTATTGATCACTAATCCAAGAAATATTCCGACTCTTATAATACTTGATTAGATGCACATGGATTAGCTGAACAGTACAAAAACAGGGAACAGTTAATACGGGTAGAAATGTATCGTTGAGAAAGTAAAGAAAACCAAGAATATTATGATAATAGCCCGGTCACGTCAAACATAGATATCATAGAATAATATCAAGGTTTCCACTGAGCATGTTACATCATAAATATGTTGTAGAGCATAGACTATTTTAAACATCTACCCGCGACTTTAACGTTGTCGTGAGTCCACCTAGTGTCCTACCAACTCTACGTCTTCCGGTGTAGTGTGGTAACCACTTGAAAACCTTTCTTCACCATCGATTATCAGTTCGTCAAGGAAAGTGCCCACCCATTGCCACTTCAACTTGCAAATTCTGAGAGCTATGTCGGTGACTTTGGTTCTTTGGCAAATATCCACGTTCCGGATTTTATCGCCCAAAGAAACTCCGAGCATAGCTCTCTCCATAGCTCTTTGAGCGACCCTGAGCTTGCCCATAAGGGCCACAGTTAAGGACCACGTTTCAGTGCCATATATCATATGTCTTCAACCACTGGTAACACACAGTGGTTGAAGACTTTGGTCATCAGACTCTGCGGGATGTTCGACGAGAAGATGTAGCGTAACTTCCCGAACGCGGCCCATCCGAGTCGGGTTCTTCTTGGAGGTTGATACATTTATGTTGAAATTGCACCTAGTTCTAAGAAATCTAACTTTTTACTAGTCTCGACGAAGTTTCGTTTAATAAACAGACGTGACCACGACCGATGGAGCTTGACCGAAACGTCAAGGTTAACTGTTAGTTTAGGCATAAATCCTATTTTTAACTTAATTTCTATCGATTAACCGATTAAGGAACCGGTTTTTCTATCTTTAATGAATTTCTTGTGAAGCAGGATAATTATTATGCTTTGAACATTTTGCTTGGAGGCATTCACTTATTAATAAATACAGTGAGTTAGGCCCTAGGTTAGGTGACATTTATCAAAGCTTAAATTACACATTCAGGTCTATGTGTAATTTAAGCTTTGATAAATGTCACCCTCCTCTGAAAAAGAAAACATAGAGATAAACGCTTTCAAAACAGGGCCTAACTTACTGTATTTATTGATAAGTGAATGCCTCCAAGCAAAATGTTCAAAGCATAATAATTATCCTGCTTCACAAGAAATTCATTAAAGATACAAAAACCGGTTCCTATTTGAAAATAAAATTGAGTTAAACAAAACCTCGTTTTTGGGTTATTAGTTTACTTAATGTGGTTAAATTGAAATTGTCTATTTCGTACGAATGTTAGAGGAGGGAGTCTTGTTGCGACATCGAAAAAAATTAAACTGTAAGTGTACATTTCAACTCCCTGTCTATCACGAAATATCTTGTTAGAAACAACAAAGTGAAATAAACCCTACTTAATAATATAACTAACACTTCATCACGACAAAATCAATATCAATAGTGTGAACTCTAAAGCCCTTTCTCAGACAGTCCTTGAACCGTGAATATATTTACACAAAAGCGTTATCTAAAATCTTGAGACATGAAATGCTTGAACACGACAGACAATATTATGATGCTATGTTAAAGATGTCTGACATTTCAAGATCATCTATGTACTAAAGATACATTTTTGATTGATATCATAGTATTTGTCGGTACATTCGGGATGAAAAGAGTAAAAACAACTTTACTGATTAGGTATTAGGATCGTGTAATTCAATAAATAAGTTATTGGAACGTACTGAATGTACTTGCCAATAACTTAGTAGGTAATATGTGTTATAAAATATAAATTTCGGTAAGTAATTGAATGCTTTTATCATAGTAGAAAGAGTGGGCACCCCACTCCTTCCACTATGCTTTTATCGGTCTGATTTGTAGTAGGTATACCTGATGCCAGACCTGGCTCACTCAGCACTTTAGATACAAAGCTATACGTAGGTACTTGTACCTTGGTGTATCCGTTCGGACGGGATTATTCTAGGTGCTATGCGTAGCTTTGCGATAGATAGACGCTTTGTAGGTGTCAAAGTCAAAGTCAAAATTATTTATTCAATTTAGGCGTCTACGACGCTCTTATGGAGGTCAATTACAAATTTTAGTATTGAAATATTCTACAATGTACTGCCATGTTCAGCAAAAAGAATTGTAGAGAGCCACTGCGAGAAGAACGGGCAAGAAACTCGGTGCCATTCTTTTAACAATCTGTTACATATTTACTATGTAATAAAGTTATTACAATATTTGTTTAAATTACGTAGGAGACAGGCAACAGCTTGGCAGAGGCGGAATTGTCCAGGCATTATTGTCGTTTAAGTAATCACAAACTGTGTAGTAGGATTTCTTAATCAATATGTTTTTCACGTGCAACTTGAATTTCCCTTCTGTGAGCGTTTTAATATGTTTGGGAACTTTATTATAAAACCGTACACAATTACCTAAGAAGGACATTTTATTTGTCTTTGATAATATAAAAGCTAGCACCGCTATATTCTTTTTTTCCTAGTGTTGTAATCGTGATTGACACTGTTTAATTTAAATTTACTCATATTTTTACGAACACACATAATATTTTGAAATATATACAGACTTGGTAAAGTTAAAATAAATATTGCTTAAAAAGGTCCCTCAGAGATTCAGAGACAGAGGTATAGAATATAAATATTAGGTACGCCGTTCTTTGCGAACTGAAATGCACATTATTGCTACTAATCCAGAGTCGCTTATTAATTGAAATGGCTTTGCGGAGTGATCCTTTTGGTCCTTTTTATTCTGTACGGTGTTCTTCTAAATGCGAATTAACGTGCTTATGGAATAGGAATATCTAAACGCGTAAGCCGTGGGGTAAAATCTTAGAGTAGATGGATTACCAAAACCGCAAACTGTTGGGCCTTACAAGGTTATATGTACCTAGTTTTTATAAAATCACATACCTTTGATACTCCTATTATGATCAGATATCGGTTTTAATATCTACCAAGAAATAAATTAAAATGTACGCGCTTTATTAGGTATTTACGTGTAAAGGCATTACTGGCCCACAAAGGCAACATCTGCTTCCTTTTTTATGATGTTTTCAGGTCTTTACGAGATATAATAGAGTAAGTAATGTAATTACGTCGTAAACCTGCCTCTCGATGCTTTTTACGCAACCATAAATGTCTCACATAATGTAGGGTTTTGCCATAGTCTCACTTAAGTAACTACACATACATACATATTATAAGTAAGTGTACCTACCTACCTTACACACTTCAAGGTTCTAACGAAGGCCTACGAGTAGGTATCTGTATACATACATACATAAAATCACGCCTCTTTCCCGTAGGGGTAGGCAGAGACCACGGATTTCCACTTACTACGATCCTTACATATCTCTTTCGCTTCATCTACACTCATCAATCCTTTCATACATAATCGTCGGTTTAGGGTACTCTTGACCTGGCCTTTTTTCAGAACGTCTTCAATCTGATTTCGGAACGTTCGCCTAGGTCTTCCCCTTCCAACACTTCCGTTCACTTGTCCCATGTATACCTGTTTAGTCATTCTTATTTCATTCATTCTCTCCACATGTCCAAACCATCTTAACATACCTTTCTCGATTTTTGTCACTACTTCCTCATTCACACCACATCATTCCCTTATCACACTATTCCTTATCCTGTCACTCCGTTTGACTCCAACCATACCCCTTAATGCTCTCATCTCCACTGCATTTATTCTACTTTCATGCTTTTTCTGCCATACCCAACTTTCACTACCATACATTAGTGTCGGAACCAACACTCCCCCATGAACAGCCAGACGAGCTTTTTGATACACCTTCTGACAGTTCATAAACGCGTGCAATGCTCCGTTTACCATGTTTCCAGCGTTTACTCTCCTTTCTATATCACTTTCACACACTCCATCTTTTGTACCATGGTTACAAAAGATGGAGTGTGTGAAAGTGATATAGAATCCCAAGTATACAAACTCTTTCACTTGTTCCACTTTTTCACCTCCAATCACAATAGTTTTGCACTCTGTATCTGTATACATTTATAGTTATAAGTAAAACACTACTTACAACACTACGAAAGCATTTAGGCAATCTAAAGGTCATTGCAGACCCACAGGTAGTCCAAATGGTCTAGCACAGTACCAGGTGAGGGCGCAACCAGCATGCTGGCAGCATTGCCCCTACGGATTGTAACACTTATTTGTTGAGCCAAATAAGTGCAAGCGTTCTGATTACGCTTCGCATCGACCAAGCGCCAAATAAGTTATTGATGGACCAAGCGTCTGATAAGTTTTGGTAGATAAGATGAGCTCCCAGCTCCCACTGACTCCAATTATCTACACCAAACGGCTATAGTATTTAATCACTTAGAAAATTTGTAGTACTAAGCAGTGTGGATTAACATACTTGCGCCGCTTGGGTCGCTCTGCCGAAGTAGCCGCGGTGTCAGCTCTCACGTTTGTTTCAGAGAAATATCTCTATACGGCGCTAAAATGTCAACGCACGTAGTGTCCCACACGAAGGGCCTCCTCATCTTCCATGGAACTAGAGTGGTACGGTCAGGTCTTTTACCATCGTCACGAATTAGTCCATTCGGTTCGAGAATAGATTTCAACCAGATATTCTACATCAAAAGAGCTTAAAGATGAAGCGAGATTTTCATTAAATTATATGCACTGTGTACAGACAGCAAAAAGACTGGTACATAATGCAAAACTAGACATTTTGCGTGTCCATATGCCTCCCAACCTCATAGGGAGGATGCTTGTAACTAAGCCCTATCATCATAACCTTCAAAACCGACACTGACGTATCTTTAACTATGTTGTCTAAGCTCAAAAGAAGCTCACTGTGTTTCCACAACTGACATCTCAAATAATAAGTAAATTTAGAAACCACCAAAATGAAAATAGCAAACGATAGGTTTTGTTTGGAGACATTGAATTATTGAGTGGATAGCTAAAGATAGCTGGACCAAGATGATCACCCTTTTGTTATCCTACGGAAGATAATATTACCTTTCTTATTCTGGTGGGTTAGGTTTGCCGTAGCATTACTAAAGAAAAGGGTATAAATCCGGAATTTTATCTTTCACTTCGGTCAAAAACCCTTTTGACCGAAGTGAAAGATAAAATTCCGGATTCGGCACCGCGGCACCCGCCGCTATCTATCGGTATAAGTTTAGTGTCATCATTATTTTAATTAATTTAATTAGTTGTCAAAATTGTATAATATGTAATAAAATTCATACAATTTCTTAGTAATGAAACGACTGCATTGGACAATCAACAGAGCTTACGTTGCCAGAGTTTACAAAATACATAACAATAGTAAATAACGGCAAGACTCTGGTTACGTGGAAGTTAAGACGGCCCTTAGTGTGGGACGCTACATGCGTAGACACTTTAGCGCCATCACATCTTTCTGAAACCAACGTGAGGGTGGCGCCGCTGCCACTTCGGCGGAGCAACTCAAGCGGCGCAAGTATGCTAACCTCTGTATGGGTTACATGTTTGAGCCGTTTGGTGTAGAGACTTTGAGTCCGTGTGGACCGGGAGCTCATCGTATTTTCCAAAACTTGTCAGAGCACGTCTTGGTCGATGCGACGCGTCAAAGTCAAAGTCAAAGTCAAAATCATTTATTCAATTTAGGCGTCTATGACGCTCTTATGAAGGTCAATTACAAATTTTAGTATTGAAATATTCTACATTGTACTGCCACGTTCAGCAAATAAAGTGTATAGAGCCACTGCGAGAAGAACGGGCAAGAAACTCGGGGCCATTCTTTTAAACATCTTTTAACAATGTGTTACATACATACTATATAATAGAGTTATTACAATATTTGTTTAAATTATGTAGGTGACAGGCAATAGCTTGGCGGAGGCGGAATTGTCCAGGCATTTTTGTCGTTTATGTAATCAGAAACTGTGTAGTAGGATTTTTTAATCAATATGTTTTTCACATGCAACTTGAATTTCCCTTCTGTGAGCGTTGTAATATGTTTAGGAACTTTATTATAAAACCGCACACAATTACCTAAGAAGGACCTTTTATTTGTCTTTGCTAATCTAAAACCTGGCACCGCTATTTTATCTTTATTCCTAGTATTGTAATCGTGATTGTCACTGTTTAATTTAAATTTACTCAAATTTTTACGAACATACATAATATTTTCAAATATATACAGACTTGGTAAAGTTAAAATATCAATTTCTTTAAAAAGATCGCGTGATCAGAATGCTGGCACCTATTTGGCTCAAGGAATAAGTATTGCAATTCAACGGGTAATGCTGCTAGCATGCTGGACACGCTTTCAACTGGTAGTGGGCTGGAGCATTTGGACTGCCTGTGAGTCTGCAATGACTTATGGGTATCTAACTGCTTTTATTGCAGTAGTTGTAGTGTTGTATATAGTTTGTAGTATTTTGTTAATAGTAAATGTATCGAAGACAACCTTGTTTTACCTAAGTACGAGTTCCTTGGACGACTAAATTGCCTCAAAGATGAGCTTACAAAGTTCAATAGATCCGCACAATCTACTATTTTGCCCATTTTTATCCAAGTTAAATTAAATGATGATATATAAACCAACTTCCTATCCTTATTAAACATAATGGATTGTTCCCAATTTCTAAACGAATCAGACCCGACCTCTTGAATCTCGGACAGGGAAATTATTGGAGAAAATGTCAAGCCTACGTCAATGTTAATGATCGTGTGATTCTTTGCACAATGAACATACCGAATGTGAACTAGTAGACAAACGATTAAGTAATACAAAGATAATTTGGCATTTATTTATAGAAAAAATAAGAAAGGGTTTTCAACAAGAACTTTGTTTTCTAAAAGAAATGAATATAAAGAATTTCGATGAAGATGATTAAAATTTTTATTGTATTACGAAGATAAAAGTTTGGCAATTATGAATGAAAAATGATATCTGGCAAATGTCCACCACGAGAACGCTGACAGATGTCGATTCTTTCATCAAAGTTATTAATAACTTTTTGGCAAAATGGCGGGTCTATTTCCTTAATCACATGACAGATTATGAGTTTTAAGGCTGCAATCGATTCCATTGGCTCTGTCCTTGACATAGCCCACAAAAATAATCTAGTGTTGTTGAATCAATCGATTTGGCTAGCCATTTAACCGCTGAATTTCATGAAATTATGCGGTCGGGAAATTTCGTTTACAATAAATTGATCGTTTCATTGGCTGTGTGACATGTGGCACCGTCCTGTTGAAACCACATGTAAGTGATATTCACGTCAACAATAATATGCCAAAATTGAGTAGTTAACATCTCGCGTAATAGACAAGCCATTTTGCCAAAATGTGATTAATAACTTTGATGAAAGAATCGACATCTGTCAGCGTTCTCGTGGTGGACATTTGCCAGATATCATTTTTCATTCATAATTGCCAAACTTTCCTCTTCGTAATACAATAAAAATTTAAATCATCTTCATCTGAATTCTTTGTTTTAGAAAACAAAGTTCTTGTTGAAAAATCCTTTTTATGCCGATGTCAATTTGTGTTTGTCAACACAGACAACATTTGATACAAAATTTAAGGATTTTATAGGTCTCAAGTGTATTGTAAAAGCCGGTTTGGGTTGATCAGTAAGGAATTAATTATAAAATGTTTTTTTTTAATGTTATTGTGACGGAACAAGCTCGAGGGTCACCTGATGTTTAGTGGACTAACCTCTGCCTATAACAGATGCATTTCATGACAAGTCACGAATTGCACTGCGCCCGTCACCTTGAGACATAGTTGTTAAGTCTCATGTGCCTGTAATTTCACTGGCTCTCAGGGACTGCTGCCGGAACACACCGTTAGGTGCTTGGCGACAGATTTTCCACTTGAGGGTGGTCGCTAGCCAGGCGGGCATTCGCAAAATGCCCTTCGACCATGCGAAATTGCCATCAGTATGCCATCTTTCTCACGCTAAACCAACATAAGTCGGTAAGCAAGGCGCTTAACGTAAGAACCGCGTACCTACTTATATACAATAGCAACAAAACAAAAGGACTGTTAAATATATCCTAAATGTAATTTGATAATCACTTTCGAGAAATGAACACAGAAACAGAATTCATCGGTACTACTGAAGAATATAAGACTCGTACAAAAGCACATGAAGCAAAACAGACTCTTAATCACCAAAGTTTCATTAGTTGAAATAGAGAAAACCATTTCGTGTAGAAACAGGTAATTATAATAAACTAATAGGCCTCGGAATAAATGTTCCGAGAAATAATCTAATCCAAAATTTTGTACCTATTGTGACAGTTGAAGGACGTTAATGTCCTTACGTAACCTTCCTTGTATTTCCCAAACCCCAACCTCTCAAATTGTTGACAGAACAATCCTTAGAGAATATAAAGGTCGATAAATGGTCTGACGAGACAAGAGCTCCTCAAACCCATTCTGTATGAAGAGCATAAGACTTTTATTACATTGAGTTGTTTATTTGCTCAAGTGAGTATGGTTATACATATACCTACATTGTTTTGGACTGATGAACGATATAGATACGGTTAAATAAGTGTAAGTCAATATTTACGACGAGACGTTTGTAGTATTTGTGGTTAAGAAAGATAATTCATCAAATTCAAGTAAAAGTTATGTATACGTGTTGATTCAACATCTCTCTCGATTCAGCACAGTGCTTAGGTTTCTCATCAACTAGCTTCTTCTAGGTGTTGTCACTGAAAAGTTTGCGTTTAGTTTTTGAAACTCCATGTTAATTTTAGAGTGGAAAGTTTTAACCCAACATGATTTATAAACTGAAATTTCTAAACACAAACATAAAATCCCACACTATACTTCTACAACATTACTAAGTACAAAACGCAACGTGCATACTTTTTGACATGACCTACTGTCCAGTAAGTAAATTGCCTACTAGGAGATTCCAAATTAAAATGGACCTTCTTACTGGACAGTTGTGAATAATTCTCCGGTAGAGTTCACTTTCTGGATACTTTTTAGAGATGTTATGGCAACATTACATACAATTTTTGAGAAAATGCACCTATATTATAACATCTTTTGTCTTACAAATAATTAACTATAGTTTCTTACATACGACTATAGATGTATAATGTTATAAGACTTATAAGCTTCAATGTAGTTTACCTCATATTGTCTTTTAACATGATGCTACCAGAGGTTTCGTCTTGGTTAGAATATTTATAAACCTTATAAAATACCCTTAGATTATTGATGGGTCTCCGCGCGCGGTCGGAGCGCGCGCGGAGACCCATCAATAATCTAAGAAAATACCTAAGTTCTTAAAAATATTTGTTTTTATGGCAATTTTCATAGCTGGAGGAGAACATAATAATCATATAAACGCGACGCTTTAATGAATAGTTTTTTAACTAAAAGCTATGTCTTTCATTTTCCTTTGGAAGGACAGCGTTTATATGAAAAAATATACTTAGTAGAAGATTTGTTTCTCTTTGCTCACTTGGGTTCGCCATTTAATGACTCATGAAGAACGTATTTTTATTATTTTTATGTTATTGTGACGGAACAAGCTCGAGGCCCACCTGATGTTAAGCGGACTAACCTCTGCCTATAACAGATGCATATCGTCACAAGTCACGAATTGCACTGCGCCCGTCACCTTGAGACATAGTTATTAAGTCTCATGTGCCTGCAATTTCACTGGCTCTCAAGGACTGCTGCCGGAACACAGCGTTAGGTGCTTGGCGACGATTTTCTACTTGAGGGTGGTCGCTAGCCAGGTGGGCATTCACAAAATGCCCTTCCACCATGCAAAAATGTATGTAAGTATTATGTATGTCTTGGAGGTTTTTTAATGAAGACAAGAAAGTAACTAGTATTATTCCTATAATCTAGAGACTAACTTACCATTACTTACTTTACTACCACTTACAGTTATCATAATTAGGTACATGCTATGCTAGCAGTAGGTACCTACCTGTATCTTTTATTTCAATGCTTTCGAAATATGTTTTATTTATTTATCATATTATTTGATTTCAACGTACGTTACCTACTTATATTAAACAGTATATAGCCAACCCAAATCAAAGGAATTTATACGATGTCTGAATATATCCGAAAGTTATTGCCTTAAAGTTTCACAGTTAAATTCTATACAATATTTTCCAATAAAAAGCATCGACATTGGGAAGATCGACTTTTGCCACGAAATGTCGATACACTCAAAATAAATTGTACCGTTTAGATGATGGATGGACTTCAGATATGTTGAGGAATTGCCATTTAGGTAAGAAGATTTATGCTTTCCTTTTCAGGTTTAAGTTTGAAGCAGGGATGGCTCAGTGGCATTGGCTATGGACTGCCACGCAGCAGCTCCATGGTTCGAATCCCGCCGCGGGCTTGAGCTTCACCGCATAGTGAAAGGGCATTTTGTGAATGCCCGCCTGGCTAGCGACCACCCTCAAGTAGAAAATCTGTCGCCAAGCACCTAACGGTGTGTTCCGGCAGCAGTCCTTGAGAGCCAGTGAAATAACAGGCAAAATGAGACTTAACAACTGGTATGTCTCAAGGTGATGGGCGCAGTGCAGTTCGTCACTTGTGATGAAATACATCTATTATAGGCAGAGGATACCGCTTAACATCAGGTGGGCCTCGCGCTTGTTCCATCACAATAACATAAAAAAAAACGAGGAAATTATATTTAACGATAGATCGGTGCGAGTAGTAAGTTTATGTCCTACGAATAAATAAATATATGACATCCGCGAATTCGTCCAAGTGAGATTTGGTTCGGAATTATTCGCGATTTCTATGAAACTGATTTAAGTGTGATCTGTTTACTTGGGTTATATAATTATGATTAAATCCTGTAAGTTTCTTTCCGAAATGTAGCTGACATACCCAGCAATAGGCAAATTTCAATATAGCCAAATCTTAAGAAGGAAAAGTCTCAGGTAAAAAAAAGGTCCAATTAAAAGTAATATTATTCGAATTGTAAGCATTGGTAATACATAGCTTGTTGAACAATGTTCGTACCTAAAATCACAATCGAACAAAGCGATCTTTGAACCGTTCGTGTTCAATAATTTATTTCCGTAAAACGTATTGTTGTAGCTTTTCATCGGAAATAATTTTCCTAGTAAACCTGGTCAATTGTCAATGTTGTTCATCGAAGTGGTTTTTCTGTGCCATTCTATTGCGAATCGTAGTTAAGTTGAACTAACTTTCTTCCGCTTAGTAGTAGTAAATTAATCCGGTGGAAATACCAATCGAACATTATACCTTTACTATTGTACCTCGCCATAGTATCCCATATTACTTGTATAGGACGAAAATAGAACTTCAGCAGTTGAGGATCCTTTAAATACACATGCATTCATACACTCTATTATAGCTCATCAATCTTTGTGATGTCTATCTGAGGATAAGTATAATATAAAGTTATCATCAGAAATATACTTTAAGTTAAACCCGATTTTTTTCCTTACTGTTAAAAGCGTTCCCGGTCCCAAAATGGGAATCTCTTATCATAATATCTTGAAAGTAAAAGCAGAAGAAAGTAAGAACACCATGAACATAACATTGGTCATATTTAAAATATGTATAGGTAACCTTATTATGTTACCTGTTCAATCCTAATTTGAACAGTTTATGCATTAACAATAATATGTATTTTAACACTCCTGAGAGATTTTAACGTTGCAGGTTCAGCTCAGCTTTTGGCCCGTCCTTATTCACTTGGGCACATTCACCCATTGCACCTGCAATAACCTAACAGTTAAATACTTGCCTATCTACCCATTTTGCCATACGTCGCTTTACTTTCACATTGTCTAGGTCATCCTGTATCTTCCAAGTCCTTTCGCTGTTCTCTATTTGATAAATCTTTCCTGGTAAAAGAACAACACCCATCCGATTTTTCTGTGGTACTTCCTTCTTGTGACTGACGTGACAATGTTTGAGAAACACAAGAAATTCCATTTGGGGAAGATGGGATGCCCCAAAATGACAACAGGATCGACTGGTATCTAGTAATTAATAGGTGATATATATTATTGTTTAGAATCATTAGAACATATTTGATGTACGTAAGTATCTACTCCTATTGTAGGATTGTCGTATTGCTCTCGAAGCAATAAGATCCGTCTTAAAGTTAAGACCGATCTTACACCTTGATGGCTAATAATAATAATAAGCCCTTTATTCTGAATTACAAATTGTTTGATCAAATCAATACAGTTTTTTAAAATAATATCACGCAATTCAGTGTGCCTTTTGGCATAGGCCTCCTCTAATGCTTTCCATTGCGTTCTGTCCCTTGCAACTCGTCTCCAGTGGTGCCCAGCGGTGATCCTCAGGTCGTCTGCCCATCTAACTTGTTGACGTCCTCTCTTTCGTTTACTGCCTTTAGGATAACAGTCAGAGACAGTGGTACTCCACTTTCCCTTTAGGTCTCTAATCATGTGGCCGGTCCACCTCCACTTCAGTTGGTCTATTCGAGTGAGAATATCTGCTACTTTCGTTTTTTCTCTTATTTCACTACTTCTTACTCTGTCCTGCTTCCTTAATCCTGTCATGCTTCTCTCCATGGCTTTTTGACACCTCTCCAGCTTTACTCTGTGTAGTTTGGTGAGTGCCCATGTTTCACAACCATAGGTAATGACTGGAAGTATGCAGGTATTGAAAGCTTTCCTTTTCGTTGACATGCTGAGCTCATTTAATTTTATTATCTCTTTCAATGACCAGTACTTCTTCCATCCATTGGCTATTCGTCTGTTAACTTCTTTGGTAGTTTGATCCTCATGGGAGATAACTTGGCCTAGGTAAATGTACTCTTGTACATATTCTAGCGCGCGGTTGTCAACTGTTATGGATGCTTGTTTGGAGTTTGTCAGAAGTTTAGTTTTATCCATATTCATGGATAGACCTACTTTTGTGCTTTCTACGATAAGTGATTTGATCATTTCCTCAAGGTGTGCCGGATCTTCTTCGAACAGTATTATATCATCTGCAAATCTTAGATGATTTAGTTTGACGCCTTGTATATTAAGGCCAAATGCATCCCAGTTCAATTTGCGGAAGATACTTTCTAGGACAGCTGAGAACAGTTTCGGTGATAAGGGATCTCCTTGTCTGAGTCCCCTCAAGATCTTGAACTTTTTGCCCAGGGTTTCCAGTTGTATCCTAGCTTCACTGTTCGAATAAATGTTCTTGATGATTCTGATGTATTTTGAGGATACTCCTTGTTGTTCTAGGCTCTCCCATATCGCTTTGTGGTGTACGCTATCAAAAGCTTTGGAGTAATCTATGAAAGCCATATAAAGGTGTTTGTTGTATTCGTTGTATTTCTCTACTATTTGCTTTACTGTGTGGATATGGTCCAAGGTTGAGAAGTCTTGTCTAAAGCCGGCTTGTTCTTGTGGTTGGTTTTCATCGAGTTTTTTGCTTATCCTTTCCAGGATGACTTTGGAGAATACTTTATAAATATTAGACAGCAGGCTTATAGGCCTGTAGTTCCCTATGTCTTCTTTTTGTCCTTTCTTGTATATAAGGATGATATGGGATGTTTTCCACTGTGTAGGTATTTTGCCCGACTCCATTATTTCATTGAATATTGTGGTAAGAATGGGTAGTAGTAGTATAGTTCCTGAATAGTTCCTTTGAGGAGTTCGTTTATAATATTATCTGGGCCTGGAGCTTTCTCCATCTTCTGGCTGCGTATAGCCTTTTCTATTTCGCAAGGAAGTATTTTTGGTTCTGGTTCTTCATTGAGATGCCTTCCATTTTGGTCATCCCATTGTTCATGACCGTTTTCATTGTTGGAGTATAGATCCTGGAAAAAATTGGTGGCTGTTTCGTTTATGCATTTTCGGTTTGTAGATACTTTCTCTTTTTTATTTAGTTTTGGTATCCATTCCCTTCTCGCCTCTCTCAGCTCTCTCAGTGCCTTCTTTACTCCCCCTGTTTTTTTAATGTGTTTTTCAAGTGTTTGCAGCCTTTTGTTTTTTCTATCTTTCCTGATGTTTTCTCTGATTTCCTTGCTTAATGCAGTGATTAGTTTTATATTCTCTTTCCTAGGTTGATTTGTAAACAAGTTTTTTCGTTTCTCTATAAGTTGGAGTGTTGTATCGGTTAGTTTGTATTTTGTAGTTCTCACTTTCCCAGTTCCAACAAGCGTTAGTTGTTTTTCTAGCTTTCCATATTTAGAGAGGGCATCACAGTTTTCATCTGTCCTTGTTATCTCGTCTTTTGCTTCTCTTAGGGACTTGGCAATTTCTTTTAAGTTTTCGGAGCTATTTTGTGCTGTTATATGTATGTTCATACATTTTCTTACTGTTTTTGGAGGATCTGTTTTTAGGGAGCTTCTTACCATGCGATGGTTTGTATGGAAGTTGAATCTTGATAGGACCGATGTATCAGTGAAAGCTTTTGGATAGTTAGTTGTAATGTAGTCGATCTCGTTTTTGTATCTACCATCGGGGGATACCCATGTCCACTTTTTCTTCTTGCTCTTCTTGTACATTCCGTTGAGGAGTGTTAGGTTATGTTCCAGTAGTAGTTCAACAAGTAGTTCGCCGTTTGGACTTCTTTTTTTTTTCAGAAACTATTATGCCAATACACCTTACCTATCACAAAATATCTTATTATTAGTAAGTTTACACACATACAAACAACAAAGGGATATGAACTCCACAAAATATATAATGAATGAAACAATCAATGTCTGAAGGTGAGTGAATAGTATGAACTCTAAAGCCCTTTCTCAGACAGTCCTTGAACCGTGAATATATTTACACAAAAGCTTTATCTAAAATCTTGAGAGATGAAATGCTTGAACGCGCCAGAATAGACCATTGGGAGACTCTGTTAAAGAAGTTTCGTTCGTATAAAGAGACCTTTTTCATTAATTTCACAGTAAGTTAGTTGAAGGCATGGATGATGAAGAGACAACTCAAACTTGATCATTCATCATCATATCAACCGGAACGTCTACCGTTGAACGAGGTCTTCCCCATTTTGGGGAATTTCCTGTAATCCCCAGGCTTGGCAAGCGTCTTGGATATCGCAGTAGAAGTTTTCAGTTCTTCAGAAGGCGCTACTGAAGTAATGGGGGGTGTGACATTCTAACCCGGCATCCCACGGGGTAACTGGATATGAATGATCATTGAGGTTGTACCTATATATAATTACCAGTAAGGTGATATAATAAAACTTAAATTACGATGAGTATGTAATATTTAATATTAATGAGTGTCCTTATTGGTCTAATATGTAAATGATGCGTATGCTGTTCTGATCGATCTGCACTTCTTATGGACAGGGTAATATCATAAGCTACCTTTAAAAATTTCTACAAAACATAAGTTGCTAACTTTTGCTTGGAAGAGTTTATAGAGATACCTAGTTTTACAGGAACTTTTGTTATCTACATGTGATGACGTCACAAAAGCTGCCATCACTTATTTGGTGGACACCCGACTTGAGAGTAGACTGATTGCCCGCTAGTTTTATCTTTATTTTTCGAAAAAAAAACATATGATCAGATATTGGTCTCTATACTCCGAAACAACATACACTTTACGCATTTTATTATTTACTTAATGGCCCGCAAAGGCAACATCTGCTTCCCACTTTATGATGTCTACAGGTTTTTACTCTTTACTAGACATAATAGAGTAATGTGATTGCGTCGTTAACCTACCTCTCAATGCTTTTTACACAGCCATAAATTTCGCACATTGTATTTGCCACAATCACACTTAAGTATAACACTACATATAAACGTACTTATATTTTAGAGCTTCTAACAATTACATACTTATATTCATAAGTAACGAATAACTTAAGCTATATTTTATTATTGATAATAAAATAAGAGACATAAATTTTACATTCAATTCTTTTGAAACTGGGTTATATTAATAAAACTACTGCTCTCGTATTTTTTTGGAAATTTAAATCCTATTCTGATTAGATTCACATTATCTGTAATTTATATACTAAAGATACTAAGTGCGCACTGAAATCGCACACCGAAGCCGAGGGTTCCGTTTAGTAATATAGTTTGTTTTAAGAATTTACAAAAAATCGTTCAACTTTCATTGAGTTAAATCCTTAGCGCAAGTCCGACTCACACTTGGCCATTTTTTAGGGATCCGCACCTCAAAAGGAAAAATCGGAACCTTATAGCAGCACTTTGTTGTCCGTCTGTCAAGACTTTTTTCTCAGGAATGCATGGAGGTATCAAGCTGAAATTCTTATCAAATACTCAGGTCTACTGTCCCTTGGAGTTGTGAAAATATCAAATTTCCAACGCAATAAAAAGATACAGCCGTTTATGCCGCAAATGTTCGACACTCGCAAGGGAATCAAATCCTACATTCTAGGATACTTCCCGTGAACTCAGAATCTTGAAATTTGGTACGAAGCAACGTCTTACAGCACAAATAAAAGAAAAGTTGCGAAAAGCGTACATTTTTTACGCATTGACAGTACTAATACTCGCAGTATTGCAGATGTCTATATAGGCGACATGCTTGTTTACCACTTATCACATAAACAAGTCTCAGCACCATTTCATAGGTACATGTTGGGTGCATGGCTATCCAATCATCAACAGATCTTATAATGACACAGATTACAAATTACATAACTTTAAATTTATTTCCTAGTAAGTACAAAATTTACCCTCCACTTTTTTCCTATAATATGTAGGTATATCCCCTCAAGACGAATACCACAAAGTTCAACAAAATTAGCGTATTTACAATTGTCCAAATAAATGGATGACGTGAACAAACTTCCTATCGTTCTCATACATAATAGATTGTTCCCGATTTCTAAACTAATCTAACGGTTAGCCTTCGACCCCTTGAATCTTGGACAAGACAATCACTAGAGAATGTCAGGCCTTCGTCAATATTAATGAAGGTGTGCTTCTTTGAATAACGACCAGGGCTAGTAGACTGACGATTAAATATTGGCATTAAGGCATTACCTATGGCATATAATATTAAAAATATGCCAAATCGGACTACATTTTGTAAAAAAATTAAGGTTTTATACCACGCGTACGTTTGGAAGGGCGTTGGGCGTTGCGTTGATCAGAGACATAATATATAATTCCATGCACATCATAGGTAATGTTAACAAATTTAATTTCATTCATAAATGGACGATATCGGCTCCGCGTTATACGTAACTGTTAACCCTTACAGTCCACTGCAGTGTATATGCCTCCCCCATAGATTTCCAAATAGAACGGTTGGAAGCGGCCTGCATCCAGCGTCTTCCTGAACGTCGTCCGTCCACCTTGTGCTATGCAAAATTCCAACAGGGTACATTTGTATGGAACGCCACGGCTATTCCACTTGTCCCACCCAGCCGATCGGGGCGATTTGCGCTCCAATCCACTAATCTCACACAAGTTGGATACCTGGGAGGGAATTATCGTGGATCAGAGCGCACACACTCACCTAAACGAATAAAAACTCAGAACAAACAGCTACTAAAATAGGGCACTATAGCGAGGTACAGAAGCATAAAATGCTCGTTTGGTATTTCCGCCGGACTAATTTACCGCTATTAAGCGGAGGATTGTTAGTTTAATTACCTCATTCACTTTTACAATAGAACGGCACAAATAGCCCCGTAGAAGAACTACATTGACCAGGTTTTCTCAGTATATTATCGGAAAAACAACAACAAACGGATTCACGGAAATAAATTGTTGAACGTAAACAGTAGGTAGGTATAACGGCTGTATTGTTCGTCCGTAATTTGAGGAAACAGCATTGGTTGTGAAATTAAATTTTATACTCGTATAGATAGGTACTTACGCACGTACGTCTACACTTCGCATAATGTTATGTTTTATTGGAAAGTTACCTGCGATTTTTCCCCGTTAGACTTGTTTATATCGCGGTTTGTCGTTTGTGTACCTAACGTTAATATGGATAAGAATAATAGGTAAAGAGATGACTATACATTTTTTAGGG
Source organism: Plagodis pulveraria (assembly GCA_963890685.1). NCBI lineage: Eukaryota > Metazoa > Arthropoda > Insecta > Lepidoptera > Geometridae > Plagodis > Plagodis pulveraria. The sequence continues at coordinate 14,360,476 of OY982961.1, forward strand.
GCTGCGAATAGTTGGCACGTGACATAATCCACTTACACGATGTCTGAACTGAGAGCAGCAAAAAACTAACAATATTATCAAAATACTCGCACCGAACGATCAGTAAATTGAATTCCTCCGACTTCATACCATAATAATGTTTGATCATAGACTAGTAGGTAGACTAGTCTATGATCATACATTATTATGACTGTTAGTACGAAATCAACATGTAAAGAAAATTGCGGAATTCTTCTTAACCAAGGGAGACGTCCAGGACATAACAAATTACATCCATCTTCTAAAGTTCTACACCTTTCAATTTATATCAAAGTTCCAAATGATTGTTCCAAATATCGACGATTCAAGCTCAAAGTGGATGATCTGTCAATTTGGATGCTACTCATATAAAAGATTTCATAGACTTTTTCTACTTTTACTTAAAGCCAAAGTGCTTCATCAATAACTTTCGGAAACCTTCAGTCATCATAAAAAATCGCTTGATATGGGTCGGACGCTTTCCTGTTTCATAAAGTGGGTTAACTTCATCACCTAAACTAAAAATTAGGTTAGTTTTATATATTAGTTTTAGATTAGAATTCGATATATATATATATATATGTATATCGAATTCTAATCAAAATAAGTAATGATACAAAATTTTCGTCGGAATAAAAATATAGTAATGCATGTGTTGATACTGTTGAAAATGAATTTGGATAGACATACTGGTAAAGGAAGACCAAAAAAGTATGGCTAAACTAAAATGTCTATGAAAGGTTGAATGCTGAGATAACAGAAGGAGAATACGAGAACCAAAGTCAAATTAGACCTGACTTCAAAACCAATGCACTTTTACAGTAGGTACTTATTAAAACATTTGAAAATAACATACTTTAGAATCATCAAATCCTTACAAAATGCTTATCTCCTCCTGAACGGCATTGAAGATTTTCTTCAAACCCAATCTTAATCAGTACATACGATTTTGAAATCGAAGAACGGTAACTAGGTATGTGAAAAGTAATATTTCGTTTCATTTTGGTCGGAGCGATTGATAGTCACCTTGGAGTGTGCGTTAATATTTGCCATATTTCAACTTTGGTTTGATTGTACTGGCCAGTGACGAGCTGCTACTTTGGGTCCTTTATGGGACCTTAACGAGGGAAAAGTACAGAAAGTTAGGTACTCAAGTGCTCGGCTGTGTGTTCAACTGAGAGAGATGTTTATACAATGCATACCTATACAGATACACAACTCGGTGCATTTCGAAGTAGAATTATCAGATCTGAATGCATATTATATTGACTTGCTTTAGGCTACATCGCTCACCAGCCCAAACTATGTGGGTAGCTCTATACAACACTAGAGCAAATAAACAACTTAATCCAATAAAAGTTTTTTTCCTTTTCATACAAAACGTGTTTTACGAGATGTTGTCTCCGGAGACCAAACAGCAAGTGTGTCTAAGGATTTATCTGTCAACAATTTGAGGGATTGAGGCAAGCCTGGAAAATAAAGGGAAAGTTTAATGGCCGTTTACGTCCTTCAACTGTCAGGTTAACGCACAAAATGTTGGCTCAGATTATTTCGCCGGCTATTTGTTCTGAGACTTATTTAATAAGTACTGTCTGTTTCATCACGAAAGGGTTTCCTCTATTTAGTTTAGAGTAAGTTTAGTGTATACAGGGTGCTTGGTGGTCGGGTGCATAAATTTGAAAGGGTGATACACTAGACCATTTAGAACATATTTATCCAAAAAAATATATTTTCTAGAGCGATCTCGATTTTTAAGGGGACTTTTACGAGTTTTGTTATGTGTGATGTAATTGTGACGGAAAAAAGCACGAGGCCCTCCCGATGTTAAGCGGACTAACCTCTGCCTATAAAAGATGCAACTCGTCATAAGTCACGAATGGCACTCCGGCGTGCGGCCGTCACCTTGAGACATAGTTGTTCTCATGTGCCTGTAATTTGGTCAATTAAATGCTAATAACTTCTAACCTAAACAGAAATGTCGTAATTTTTTTTTAATTCCGGAAAAAAATCTTTTCTTGGCCCTTAATTGGTTCAGGCGCCCTTATTAGAAATGTTTAAGACTCAGCTACGTAAATAATACCTCAAATGATAGAGCAATAACCAAGCATGTTTTGAAAGTTGTCTGAATACCTGTAGGCGTTTTATTTATTTTTTTAAATGACTTCAAAATTCACATTTTTTATTTTCCTTCTTATTTTGTAAAGTTTAAATGCTTTGTACATAATTTTTTTGGAAACAGTGGAGCTTAAAATTACTTTGGCACTATCGGGGACACATTGGACTACTAGAATAATAAAAAAAAAACTACATTTCTGTTTAGGTTAGAAGTTATGAGCATTTAATTGACCAATTTTGGGTTTATCGTGCTAAAATCGTAAAAGTCCCCTTAAAAATCGAAATCGCTATAGACAATTTTTTTTTTGGCTGAATATGTTCTAAATGGTCTAGTGTATCACCCCTTCAAAATTGTGCACCCGACCACCAAACACCCTGTATTTCGCTTGATGTGCTTTTGTACGACTCCTATTCGTTTGTAGTAGGTACCTATCCCCCTTCTGGAATGATTTTAATGTGGTATTGGTACGCGGTTCGTATAGCAATACGATAATAACCTTCCTTGCTGACCTCGGTTGATACCTTAACCCGAAGAATGTTTACTATATAAGAACAGCCCCCAAATTAGCAACTCGTTTTCGGCAAGTATGGAAGACAAACAATGCATGTTGAAATTTGAAATAAGGCGCACAACAACTCACCCTGCAACGGTAATCGCTACGTTCAATATGCAAGAAAATTTAAATATTTAATACTTTTCCCATGTACGTCGGTCTTCAATTTCATCTATCGTATGTTCCGATAAAATATTAAGTTAGCGTTATACGTATCGATTGACATCAATGTCGTTTATAGGAGATACGAATTTTGTTCCGAAACTTAAGGAAACTTCATTTCACAAACTAATGTTTGTGAAATGAACAAAAGCACTAATCCAACAGCACTAAAGGAATGATGTTGGTTTTGAACTTAGTACTCATACAACAATACTCATTAGATCCTTAGCACATGTGTGCTAAGGATCTAAATCTAAAATGTTAAACCATCAAATACTGAAAACGCCGACCTATGATGTCATAGGTCGGCGTTTTCAGTATTTGATGGTTTAAATGGTGATAGATAGATAATACTTTACCGCACTTTGTGGTAATTAGTCATCATTCATCATCATCATCACTTCAGCCGCAAGAAGTTAACAACTTTTCCAACAAGCCAATCGAGAACGAGAACTTTTGGCTTGAATTATAATTGTATATATAAATTATAATTAATTCGAGAACTTTTTGTGGCTGAAATGATGATGATGATCACTAATTACCACAAAGTGCAGTAAAGTCTTATCTATCCATTATCTTTTTTAAGCATCAAATACTGACAACGCCGACCTATAATGATTATTGAAGTTCAAAACCAAAATCATTCTTTTAGTGCTATTGGAATGCGGGTTTAGCATTCTAATTATTTATGTAAATGATTAATTCTATTGTATTAAATAAACATCAAAGGCGTCTGAGATCCTGGTCGCATTTTTATTAGGTTTTGTTAACGGGACAAAATGCGAAAGTCTGATTGTTCATGTTATATACTTATATTATTGTTCGGGGGATAATGAGAATAGGGAAATGGTGACTCACCCGTTTGCACAGTGACAGTATCTACATATCCTGTACTCTACCAGCGATGCATTTGCTCCCACATGCATCTCTGAGTGAGCACTTAGCATTATTGACTTTAGAAATTTTAGATACCTATATAGTTGCATGGTGGTAGAGCATAATGCGGATGCCCGCCTGGCTAGCCACCACCCTCGAGTAGAAAATCTGTCGCTAAGCACCGAACGGTGTGTTACGGCAGCTGTTCTTGAGAGCCAGTAATTCTAGGTTCGCCTGAACAACATCTTCGACCACATCATGACTTACCAACAGGTGAGATCACAGAGCAGGTCAAAGGGAAGCCTATCAGCTATAAATAAAAAATAAAATAAACGTTTGATATTTCACATTTTTATTATTACGACTGTATGTGCCCGATCATTTCTTGATTAGCTATGCAGCTGAAACATTCAGGGTAGCTCACAAGTCACGACTTGAATACGATGACAATGCATTATTATATTTGTCACTTTCTGCTTTACCTCCCTGTGTGTCGTTCATGACATCTGAGGGAGATAAAGAATTTCCGTTGTGATATGTAAATACTTTTCATAACCATATGGCAACATGGCGACATTTATACATCTCTCAGAAATTATTATCTAAGATTTATTTTACTGTGACTGAACAAGCACAATGCCTACCTGATGTTAAGCCGACTAACTTATGCCTATAACAAATGCATTTCGTCACAGTGACATATTGCACTGCACCCGTTACCCTGAGACATACAGCTGTTATTGTGCCTGTAATTTTACTGGCTCTCAATGACTGCTGTCGGAACACACTGTTAGGTGGTTGGCGACAGATTTTCTACTTTATGGTTGGTTGCTAGCCATACATACGCAAAATGCCCTTTCACCATGCGTTAAAGCTCAAACCATCGGTGGGGATGGAGCCATGGACCTGCGCACGGCAGTCCTATTACCTCTCGGCCATCATTGGTTCATTAACATTATATCTAAAAAAAAGCTTTATGTAGTATTGTAGACAATAACCTGTCCACTTTTTCAATTCACAATACAGTCTTCTGTAAGGAATTTTATTAAGTCACTTTCTTGTTTGTCTGTTTGGCGTTCCGGGTACAATCTAGCAACTCACATTCCGAACACTTTCCGATTAGATTTATTATTTTTAAGGCGAATAAAAAACGTAGTTTTTATATATAATGATATAAAAACGTACTTTTTATATTATTTTTTTGCTCTACAATAATTCTTGTTAATAATATCAATAATTAGTAAGAAAATGGTCAGAACAATTACTTCACCTTGCATTAAAAAACTTTATAAAAGGAATGAACGGTAACTGCTTTATATAGTATTATTACGTGAATGTATATAAGTACATACTTACTTATAGGTAGCTTTGTAGTTTTCTCTTCAACGATATAACCGAGCAAGGCCTCATTATTATTATTGAACGTGGGTAGTATAAAACATCACTCCGTATTATGCCATTATCAATAAATCCTGTTTCATCACCTGTTTACGGTCACGATACTGTACAGTTCTGACTTCTGAGGAGATATGCTTAGCATAAGGCAATTTTTTATGTGATTAGATTACGGAACTAGAACGGAGGGCCCACCGGTAAACTCTGGCTTTAACATAATTTTGCATATAGTCACAAGTAACTAACTGCATTGCGCCATCAAGTCAAGTCAAAATCACTTATTTAGGTGTCTACGATGCTCTTATGAAGGTCAATTACAAATTGTAGTATTGAAATATTCTACATTGACCTGCCATGTTCAGCAAAAAAAAAATATAGAGCCACTGCGGGAACAACGGGCAAGAAACTCGGGGCCATTCTTTTAAACGTCTTTTTACAATGTGTTACATACTTACTATATAATAAAGTTATTACAGTATATGTTAAAATTACGTAGGTGACAGGCGATAGCTTGGCAGAGGCGCAATTGTCCAGGCATTTTTTGTCGTTTAAGTAATCACAAACTGTGTAGTAGGATTTCTTAATCAATACGTTTTTCACGTGCAACTTGAATTTCCCTTCTGTAAGCGTTGTAAAATGTTTGGCAACTTAATTATAAAACCGTACACGATTACCTAAGAAGGACGTTTTATTTGTCTTTGCTAATCTAAAACCTCGCACCGCTATTTTATCTTTATTCCTAGTGTTGTAATCGTGATTGTCACTGATTTAAATTTACTCATTTTTTTTCGATCACACATAATATTTTTAAATATATACAGACTATAAAGTAAAGTTGAAAAATCAATATATTTAAAAAGATCCTTCAGAGATTCCCTAGGATCCATTTAATATATGGCTCGAATTGCACGCTTTTGTTGGATAATGATTGTCTCTATCTCAGCAGCGGCTCCTCACAGCAATACAAAAGTTTTTTTAAAAAGATCCCTTAGAGATTCTGACACCACGCCTCATCATCATATGACTGTAATTTCATTGACGGGAACCCATGCCCTTCAAACTGGAACACATTAATGCGAATATTACTTGTTTTGCTGTAGAAATAGGTATGGTGGCAGTACTTCTCCGGATGAATTCGTTTACAAAGTGTTCTACTGCAACAAAATACTATTTATAAAACCAGCCAAATGTGAGTCGGACCTATTACGATTCCGCAATAAATAAGGATATATTATATATATATATATATATATATTGTTTTATTTGACCACAGCCTAAAATCCACAGAATATGTCGATATTTTTAGTATTTATTGGAAAAAATAAAGGATTGTTGGAAACAATGTGATATTTGATATAAACCTCCTAACAAAATGTCCTTTATTTGGCGGTGTACCATTTTTGTTTATAAAGGTAAAATGAAGTATCGATAGGCAGTTCCATTTTGTTAAATAAAATAATTAAATGAGTGTACACAAGTTGCCAATTTTCGACCGTTTTTGTTAGGGGTCTATATAAAAAACAGTTTAAATAGGTGATAGGCTAGGCTTTTTCCACTATCTCACCTGATGATAAGTGATGATATGGTCGAAGATGTTTTTCAGGCTAACCAAGAATTATCTACTGCCTCTCAAGTAACAGCTGTCGGAACACACAGTTAGGTGCTTGGCGATAGATTTTCTAATTTAGTAGCCAGCCAGGGGAGCAATAGCAATATGCCCTGCTACCATGCTATAACGACTACCATCCTAAGACAACACCCGGGGCCAGCAGCCTCAGTGCTCTGCTAGTGACATTACTACTACTCAGTAGTTACTACTAGCAGTCACCCTGCACCCATTCAAGTCATGACCTCGGCGAACGTTGCTTAACTTAGCTTAAAATACTTTTCAAAATACGTGAAGCGCTCGCTCTTCATCAAAACCAGCAAGTTTTTTTTCTTTACGGTCTATTACAACGTGGAACCCCAAAAGAGCGTGGCTCGACTCGCAGTTAACCAGTTTCAAGTTACGTGAAGTTACGTACCTAGTTATGGATTTGTCACTAATGTAAAATCTCATTCTATTGTTTTGTTATCGCAGAGTAATAAATAATGCGTCTCTGTCTTATCTGGCCGTTGTTTGCATTATTTTGTATTATATTACGATAAAAATCTTATCTACTCATAGAAATAAGGCAGTATAATTAGCGTTATTATTATATTAGGTAGGTATCATTTTGAAATATTTTAATTGTTAATCAACTCCTTGGATTCTTAAGCCTGAGTTTTGCTAAGATGCAGATGAAAGAATACCTACTAGCTAAAGTGGAGTCTAACGAACAATACTTTAAAAAAAAAAAGTATAACTCAATAGCAACTCTTAATAGCGAATGGATTATAATTGAAATGGAAATAACGAATGATGGAGTAGGTACCTCACGCGCAAAATCGGTTATTGTTGAAAATCCTGATTTTGAATGAAAATCACATTATAAGTATTATAACCTATATAATACTGATGAAGGTTAAGTTATCGAATTATATGGGCAAATAATTTGTTCCTAATTGAATAATGCAAGTTTACAGTTAAAAGTATTGATCTCCATCATGGAAACAAAATTAAGTATTGAGTATCAAAGAAGTATTGGAATACATAGAAGAATAAATAATATTATGTGGATATATAGACATAATGTATCAATACTTGTAAACATCATTGAAGCAAATATACTTAGGTACTTGCCTTTATTGGATATCGTAAAAATTACTCTTCGAATCTCGCGTAGGTATTACGTGATTAATTTTAGTTATACAATAGTTAAAAGAGCGAGCAGCAAAACCAATAAATAGTGTCATATATATTGCCCCTAACTCTCATAAATACCAATTCCTGCCGGCTAAGCATGGTTGGCAAAATCGATAGTCACCCCTAACACAAAACACCCTATTTCGTTGTATGGAAATGCCACGACAAAAGGGCTGCGTACACATCTACCTATTATACTGTCACTAGGATAGTCTCAATCACTTATAGGTTCACGTATCGAATAGAAGGGCTTTCGAGTGTAAAATATAACCAGCTAAGTGCAAGACTCCAAAACCGAGGGTTCCGTACCAACAAATGTACCAAAACCATAGAACATATATACACCAGCCAAAACAACGTAATTTTTTTCATACAGATCGAGATCTTTGGCGGCGTTCTGAACTACGAACTCAAAGTCAAAATCATTTATTCAATTAAGGTGTCTACGACGCTCTTATGAAGGTCGATTACAAATTTTAATATTGAAATATTTTACAATGTACTGCCACGTTCAGCAATAAAATGTATAGAGCCATTGCGAGAAGAACGGGCAAGAAACTCGGGGCATTCGGCATTCTTTTACACGTCTTTTAACAATGTGTTACATACTTACTAAACGATAAAATTATTACAAATACGTAGGTGACATGCGAGGTTGGCAGAGGCGGAATTGTCCAAGCATTTTTGTCGTTTAAGTATTCAAAAACTGTGTATGTAGGATTTCTTATTCAAAATGCTTTTCACGTGCAACTGGAATTTCCTTCTGTGATCGTTGTAGAAGGGAAATTAAAGTGTCAAGTTCACACGTGAAAAACATTTTTGATCATTGACTGCACATGGCTGTGTTTAGTTTTTTTTTTTTGTACGTTAAATAGTGGACTATATCATACTAAGTTTGACGCTTGTTTAAATTAACGTTTTTACGATAGAGTTAAAATAAAAACAACGTTAAAAACATGTTCCTTGTATTTATATTTAGGCAATCCGTCACGCTAAAACATATTCAGTGATAATTTCAAACGGACATCTACTACCGTTCCAAAAACGGTAGGACGGACGGATGGATGGCCAACGCCTAGCACAGGGTCCTTTCTAGAACGGAACCCTAAAAATCAGGCGGCTACCAAGATATTAATTGCAGCGTGCGTTTTTAACCAACTTAAAAATATATGGGCGAAAGTATTTAAAATTCGATAGCGATCAAAGATCGAAACAGCGTGGTAATGGAGACCCTGTTGAAATGTATTGTGACGTGGGAGAAGAGTAGTATATTATTGGGAATTCTGTCCCACCTTGTCGCTCGGCGAACAAGTTCGCCTTCACGACGGTGTGTCAGAAATTCCCAATAATATACGTTCGATTTCATTGAAAAAATGTAACTGAAACAGGATTCGCTGATAGACAGGGTGGGACAGAAATGCCCATTATTATACGTTCGATTTCATTCGCGACGAAGCTTCAGAATGTGTAAATTTACGCGATCAGCTAGATTAAATTAATCTGTAAGTGTGGAAAAATTACTAGGTTTGTCTATTTAAATGTTTAAATAGACAAACCTAGTAATTTTTCCAAATATTTAAACTTTTACTTAAACATGCAAATTTAAGTAAAAGTTTAAATGTAAGTGCCTGCCTGTAAGTATAGTCAAGAACCTTGTATGATATATAAAATGTATATATGTATGGATGTATATATAAATTCAATATAAAAACGATTAACGATTAGATACATTTATTATATTATGTACATATTTTTACTTATCAAAAAATCGCGGTGGATTTGGAAATAACAAGTCCGATGATAATACAAACTTCTGCAGTGCTCGCCACTGCGGAGACTCAGCGTTCGTCTGGACTTTGATGCGGACGAGCGCCTTCTTCCACAGCTCCAGGGAGTCGGCGGCACGCGCGTCCTCCGTCTTATAAACTTTACAGTCGACGTAGTAGTCGCCGTCTGTAGTCGTCGTACGCCGCTCGCACCTGTTGCCCACCCGATTGACGAAAAATGAAGGCAGCTGCTGGTTTCCATCTTCATTGTGCGTTGAGGCGGGATCGCGGTTTTGATTGACTCCGAATATATCGGAGACAGTATGAGGTTTTTTACTGAAACAAGCAAGAAAACCTTTGTTAATTAATGTTCTTTATATTATCCACCTGTTCATCGTTAGCATACAATATATATCAATAGAAAATTATGTTGAATGGTAGACCTATTATGTGCGCACTGTACAACTCGCTGTTTGATCATCTGTACTTTGGTTGATACAATCCCTAATCTCCAAGCCTTTGCATATCGAAAGTGAATCGGCTCGTTCATATCAAACGTGCTCTGTCTTGGATAGGGCCTAAACCCTATCTGTATCAGCCTTTTTAGCATCCCACTGCTGGGATATAGGCCTACCCTCAAAGGGCGATTAGGCCAAGTGCAGGTTGGTGGATTCACATGTGCTATTAAATTTCTTCTCAGGACACATGCAGGTTTCCTCACGATGTTTTCCTTCACCGAAAAGCTAGTGGTATGATCCGTACATAAGTTCCAAAGAACCTATTGGTACAGGCCGGAGTCCGGGTCTTCCCTATGTTAAGTAACGTTATTTTAGCTATCATAAGATAAGGTAATAAAAATAGTACAAATTTATAAGTCAAATTTACCTTGGTGTAGTTGAATCCGTTGTTGATGAACGCGGCTTACGCTTCTTACTGTTGTCTGCAGCGGGTTTGCGAGTGGGTTTGGTGTTCCCTGCTGGCTCCACGCTCGAGCATGATTGATAGTATTCGCACTCAGATTCAGACCTGAAATAAAGAATTAAGATGTAATTATTTACGCAATTGATAAAGTTACTTAACATAAACGGGAGGTCCGTAGCTACTACGTAAGCCGGTTGTGGCGAGGAGCCGTTCGTAAAAAAAAAAAAAAAAAAAAAAAAAAAAAAAAAAAAAAAAAAAAAAAAAAACTAAGCAGGCTACGGTAATACGTCTGAAGGTACTTACATTTTCCAGTGAACTTGATAAGTAACTGATTGATGGATTGGTGGTGCAGCCTTCGGTGGGTGACAGCGGATCGTTCTTGAATGTTTGCTTGATGGGTCAGCTGGCAGCAGCGCAGGACTGTCGTTGAAGACTGATGGTCCCAATGGCAGCAGAGATAGCGCAGGAGGCAGGGATTCGTTCTTCAGGGCTGGTTCTGTTCTTCTATGATGACTTCTTGCAGATTACTGGATCACTTGCAGGCTTCGATTCGTTGACGAATACGTATTGAAGAAAATGAGCCGCTTATAAGGTGAAAACTCGCGATAATTCACTATATTAAAAATCATCGCTAATGTTTAGGTGATATTGTAAAAACCAACTCTTTTTTTTTGCCGTATTAAACTTAAACAAAATAATGACTAAGTAATTATTTCAACTGTCGATGCAGCGAAATAGTTAGGGTTGATATATTTATATTATTGCGTAAACTAAAGCAAAACAAATACCAAAGACAATGTGTATGTGAGTGCGCGACATCCTTACCTGAAACTGCTGACCGACGCTCGCGGATATTTCGACATCACGTTTGGCAAGGCAAGTATCAAGTGTCGGTTCGGTATAATTTATTGCTTATTTTGAAAGACAGCTGTCTGCACAGTTTTAAAAGTAATTTAAAGCTGTGCAGGCAGCTGTAAATAAAATAAATAATAAATTCAATTAATTAATAAAGTTCAAGAGCGACGCATAAATCAGCAGGTAATATTTAGCATTTTTTTTTTTTGTTACACATTTTTTTATTTGTATATATAAGCTATGTTATATAATTATTTTTTTTTTAGATACAACCACTTAGACTACTTGATCACAAGATTAATTCTGTAACGTTCACGGCTGTGGTTTGAACCTTGAATTGGATCGTGCATCTATTAATTATCAGGTAATATATATTTTTAACACCATTGTAATAGATTAAATCATTTTAAATTTTTTTTATTTATTTTTTTTTTTTTTTCACCATTATATAGAAACTATAATTTTTTTGTTTTTAGGACAAAAATTTCACTACGATTGGGTGATGTGATTTGGTGACCAAAAAATCGGGATAATCCTAAATTGGAACTTGGATAAATTATCAGGTACCTATATTGTAATTTTTTTATTTAAAGTTATTGTTTATAGTAAATCTTTTTTTAATTTTCGCTACAATTACATACGCATGCTAATTATTATTATTTTTTTACAATTTTAGGAAGAACATCACGGAGGATCTTCGATTACTTTGACCGAAAGTGTTAACCTACGGAAGACCGTAAAGCAGTCCTGGTTTGGTGATAAGAAATCCTAGTGCATTACTTAATTGTTTATGCTTAATTGTTTAAACTAATATTTCTGAAACAAGAAAAGGCACTCATAAAAATAGTAAGTATTAATAATCTATTTAAGGTTAAATTCAGTATAAAAGTAGTCGTAGGTCTTAGTTAAAGTAAAAATGCCGCATTGTTCAGTTTGTAAAGTAGATATAGATAATCGTCGGTGGTCCGGTCATTTACGTAGTAATGTTCATAAAAATAATAGCAAAACTCTGATGTATGACAATGTTGAAATAATTGATTCTTCTTTCAAAAGAAGAATTACAAGTTACCGGATCACTGCAACTAATGAACAAATAAATAATTTCCCTGAAATATTTCTTAATAACATCAGTAAACATGTAAAAAACCTTATAGATAGGTCGCTACAAAAGCATACAGGTGTTAAGCTTAATTTAGAACTATTTTCTTATTTTCTTTTGTATAAAAATGATGAACAGGAATTGAAATCATTTTCTACAAAAAACTTTATCATACATGTACATTATGACTTTGATTTAATTTATAAACCAGCAATCGAGACCCTTTTAAAGAAAATCGAAGAGTTTCAGGAGAGAGATAGTGGCTGGACGTTTCTGTGCAATTCACATTTAGAAATAAATATTAGTAAGTATCAGCCTCTCAGCGGATCAAAATTTATTTCTTTACCAAAATATATAAGGAATAAAAAGGCATGTTTGAATATTCAAAACAGAGATAAGTATTGCTTTTTATGGAGTGTTGTAGCAGCTTTGTATCCTACAAATAGTCATCCTGAAAGAATTTCGTCATATCCACATTTTCGAGACGTTTTAAATATTAATGATTTGTCTTTTCCAATTACATTTTCTGATATAGCAGTGTTTGAAAAAAATAATCCTTTTTTAAATATTTTTGTTTATGGATTAAAAAATGACAAGATAGTAACTGGGCCTTTGTATAAAACATCAAATAATAAATCTAGAAGCATCCATCTACTATATTTAGAAAATAATACTGATTCTCATTACTGTTTAATTACCAACTTTTCTCGTTTAGTCAGATGTCAGATAAGCAAACATCATGGTAAATTATACTTTTGCGAAAACTGTTTGTTATTTTTCCCTGATTTGCATCAAATCGAAACACATTTGTGTGGAGGAGTTGCCACAGTTTTACCAGAACAGGGATCAATTTTAAAGTTTAATAACTATGAGCGAAAACAAAATATTCCATTCGTCATATATGCTGATTTCGAAACATTGCTTGTACCCAACGTTGACTCGACATTAGACACCGTCAATACGTCATACTTGCAACGACACGTGCCAGCCGCGTTTGCCTATAATGTTGTTTCATCATCAAATAACTTAGTCGATGGGTTTAGGAGCTATCGGGGGGAAGATTGTATTTCGAAATTTATACAATATTTAATTGAAGATGTTAAAGCAATACATAGAACTCTGTCCAAAACCGAGAACATGATATTTACAGAAAAAGATGCTCTGCATTTCGAACATGCTATCACATGTCACATATGTGAAAATTTACTGTGGAACGATAGAGTTAGAGATCATTGTCATATAACTGGTCGATATCGAGGCGCAGCACATCGTCATTGTAATCTGCAGTATAAAACACCTAAATTTGTTCCAATATTTTTTCATAATTTATGCGGATATGATTGTCATTTATTCATTAAAAAGTTAGCTGAACTCCCTGGTCAAATTAAAATTATTCCTAAGACTAAGGAAAAATATATAACATTCTCAAAGTTCATCCCTATTAGTGCTAATGAGATTATACAGCTAAGATTTTTAGATTCCTTTAACTTTTTAGCATCAAGTTTAGATAAGCTGGCGAAAACCATGCAGACAGACGATTTTGTTTATCTACAGTCTCATTTTCCTGATAAAAAACAATTTAGTTTATTAACACGAAAAGGCGTATACCCGTATGACTTCATGTCACATTGGACAAGTTACGATGAAAAATCGTTACCGCCTAAGCACAGTTTTCATAACTCTTTGACTAACGAAAATATTTCGAATGATGACTATGAACATGCTCAAATTGTTTGGAGTGAATTCAACATTACAAATATGGGTGAATATACCGATTTATACCTAAAAACGGATGTACTTTTATTGACAGATATTTTTCAGAATTTCCGAAAAACATGCAAGCAACATTATAAACTCGACCCCGCGTTTTATGTAACTGCGCCTAGCCTATCTTTTGATGCAATGTTACTCAAAACAGGTGTACAATTAGAACTCATATCAGATTTAGCTATCGTGAGGATGATTCAAAGCGGTATTCGAGGGGGGTTGTGCATGTGTTCCCATCGATATGCAGAAGCCAATCATAAATACATGTTAGAATATGATGCTGCAAAGCCCTCCTGTTTTATATTCTATGCTGACTGTTGCAATTTATATGGTTTTTCGCTTTGTAAAGCTTTACCCTACTCTAGTTTTAGATTTCTTAGTCAAGATGAAATGGATAATTTATGTATTGAGAAAATTAAAAGCGATGCTGAATGGGGATTTATATTAGAAGTTGACCTTTTGTATCCTGAACATTTGCATAAGCTTCACAACGACTTACCATTTTGCCCTGAAAAATGTGTACCCCCTGGAGGTAAAACAAAAAAATTAATCGCAAATTTGTATAACAAATATAACTATGTGATTCACTATGTTCATTTAAAAAAGTGTCTAGAACACGGTCTAATTTTACGTAAAGTACACCGAGTTATTACATTTAGACAGAGTCCCTATTTAAAAAAGTATATAGAATTAAATACAAAGTTAAGACAAAACGCAAAAAATTCATTCGAACAAGACTTTTTCAAATTGTTAAATAACAGCGTCTTTGGTAAGACGTTAGAAAATACCGAAAATAGAGTATGTGTTCATTTGGTTAGTAAGTGGTGTGATAAATACAACAAGACAAAAAAATCTATATCCGCTGAGAGACTTATAGCTAATCCTTATTTCCATAGTGCATGTATCCTCACAGAAAATTTAGTTGCAATACAAATGAAACCAGATCGAATCATTTTAGATAAACCTATTTATATTGGATTCACTGTATTAGAGCTTTCTAAGTCACATATGTATGACTTTCATTACAATGTTGTCAAACCTTTTTACGGAGATCGAGTGCAGCTGTGTTACACAGATACCGATTCGTTTGTCTACAAAATTTATACCAATGATTTTTATCACGATCTGAAATACAATTTTTTGCAATATTTTGACACTAGTAACTACACCGATGAAAATGAATTTAACATACCTTTAAAAAACAAAAAAGTACCCGGGCTGTTCAAAGATGAAATGGGAGGACAGTATATTTCAAATTTTGTCGGGTTACGATCGAAACTTTATTCCATAAAGACTCATGATAAAATCATTAAAAAAGCAAAGGGAGTAAAATCGTGCGTAGTGAAAGATTTAAGCATCACAGACTATGAAAATATTTTATTTAATGGTGGTATAATCCGCAAAAAATATATGATGTTCAAATCAATTAAGCACGAGATATTCACTCAGAGTATAAACAAAATTGCTTTATCAAATAACGATGACAAACGTGCGATATCTGTAGATAAGGTATCCACACTTGCCTGGGGTCACTCGGCTATGCTAAAAGATGTGTAAATATTTTTAATAAACAATAATAGAATGTAAGCTATCCTTGTATTATATAACTTAGATATAATCTTAGAATAGGTAAAATTAACGAGGAATATGTGTAGGTGTTTAAATGTAATTGTATATATAAACCAATTGTAAATAAAGTGTCTGTGTAATTATAACAATATTGTCTTATTTATCTATCCGTGTTAAGTTATAACCGCTAGGTATGCTTCATTTGTTTAATAAAATTTAACCAATCTTATATCAAGTTTCAACAAACATACCTACGAATAGCAGGATTTTTATTACTTAAATTGCAGTTAGAAAGTGCTGACGATAATGTTGATAATAAATAGTCTACATACTTTCTTACAGGTTCTTTTATTTCTCTACCGAATTCGATCATGATCATTTTAACTGATTATTCGTGATGATGCAACCAACAGACAGAGAATCTTACAAATTTATAATACTAAGTACGATAAACCAGTATACTGGTAGTAAAGTCATTCTTTTATAAGACGTTTATTTTACAGTACCATGTAATAGATAGAGAGAGCATAATATACATCGTATCTATATTTAAGTAGGTCAGTTCATTGTCCTCCGGCTTTGAGACATAAATGCTTAGTTAGCTTTTTCATAGGTAGTGCCAACGATTAATAATAAATAGATATGACATGCGTTAAAAAATGCATGACCGATCTACTATATTACCGATGATTGATCACTAGAAGATGAATTATAACTATATAAAATTACACTTTTATAGGCTGCCTAAAACTAAAAATCGCATATGATTTTTGCAATATTTTAGTCTCTCATTTCAATCATGAATTTGAGTATATATGCGGTATCTATTTTTTATTGATCTATGGTTATCAAGTCAAGGCAGGGCCAATAATCACTGTAATTGTATTTTTTTGTTATTTCGTAAATATCACTGGCTTCGAGTAGTTGATTAGCACATCATAATCATGACATCGGTAAGTTAATTAATAATAATAAAGTTATTTATTTAATTCGAATTAACACTATGATTGTAACGAAGTGTATATAACAATACTGCTTAGTACATTACAATACATTTATAAATTTATTAACTCTTTGTTTCAGATTACTCAAGGATCAGACAATATAATATTCAGTCAATATGCCCAGGATCAGGATTATTTAAATGAAGCTGAGTTTAACGAGATGCGTTGCCATGAAGCTGAGTGCAGTACGAAATTAAAATTGGGGACGAAAGATAAGAGCCTGAAACAACGACGTCGAGAAAAACAAAAAAAACCAAATTCGTTAAAATCTTTCGTTATGAGTCGGCTCCATCAGCGAGGACTTAAGCTAATAAAAATTCAGGTCATAGACCTGTGTAATAACGTTCAAGCCAGTGACAGTGACAGTGACAGTGAAAATGTTTTGATAAAGGCACAATACATTGTTAAAGATGTTGTTGATAGCGTTATGGATGAAACAGAGTGTTTAGTTAAGAAAATATCTAAGTCTTTAATTGACAACGATTTCTACAACCTGTAGTTATATAGGTTTAGTATTACATTGCATTGTATTTTATAAAATACCTTACATAATGAAGTATGTAAAATAAATGAAAAACTATTTACTTAAAAATTGTTTTATTCATTATCTAAAACTAGCAAGATAGGTACACATTTATTTTTGCTCTATATGTTTTCTCAAACATAATACATTTTTAAGCGCACATTGATTTGAATGCATAATACAATTTAAATTACTTCTTCCACAGTATTTCTTATGCAGTTCAGCTAAATTAGGACATTGATTTTCATCAAGTTCTGATATATTACAATTATGCACGCCTAGGTTATTTATCCATTTTACTTTCTCCAAACCCTTAACTAAAATTTTTTTATTTTCTAGGTATGGAACAATTAAACGTAGGAATTCTCTGTAGTCAATATATCCTTCGCTCCAGTAAATACCTCTATTTCTTTCCAACCATTTAACTTGCTTCTTTTCATCTCTTGTCAAATACTTAAACAGATATGGAGGTTTTATCAAAAACGTTTGTGTATAGTCATGAGTGGCGAAAGCTAATTCTTTAATTATAAAATTATTATGTAAATCTTTAAAGCCTTGAACATCCAATATAATAGTATCAGGATTCATGATAGTTTTTTCACAGTATTGCTCAACGGCTTATACTCAATTATGCAGTCATTCAAAATAAGGCAATATGCAGAAGTTTGATTGGGTATATCCGTATTGCTTTCAATTTCCACTCTCACATCCACAACAGGACCAGCCTTTAGATTATCTATTTGTCTCGAACAGTCTACTACAAACAATGGCGCTATGTCTTTAAATTGTTTTTCACTTAGTAAAGGCTCCGAACGACGTCCATAGTACGACTGTTGAAATCTTGTGTACTGCTCGTATAATAAAGCAAACCTGTTATGTGCAAAATTTGCATTTAGATTTTCATATGGAAAGTAGGATGAATTTAGGTAGACTCTAATATTGCGAATATTACAGTGGTCAAACTGAGACATATCAGCAGTCGGATGGTTTTTTCTATTTGTCTGTAAACCAATGACTACATATCTTGGTTTTTCTATTTGCGATGAAGTTTTGATAGACCACGTATGTTTTGTAGTTTTAGGTAATACAGGGTTTTCGTACAAATTCCAGTTTCTAAAAATCATCTGAAGTGGTCGATCTTTTTCCAAGACTTTAAGTAAGCCTATTTTTTCTTTGTCTGACACTTTAACATGCGGTACACGCCATATGATTTTATTAATCTGAACGTCCTCTACTACTTCACCAGTGTTAAGTTTTACAGAGTTCAAGTTAGTATTACTTCGCAACAATATTAATTCATGTCTACAATTTATTACGACCTTTTTAAAATCTTCAGCAAAGCCTAAAATATTACAAAGAGGGATGGAAGCAGAAAAATTACCACCATGAATATTTTTTATACCATCTATATTCCAACCCCAAGCATGAGATATTTTTGACTCACTCTCGTTCATCGATATTAACGATTTTATCGTAGTTGTAACACCTGCATTTTTTACATTATCAATTTCCACTCCGTTTAGTTCATACCTTATATCTTGAAATAAGTAGAGTAGAGAATTATTCGTGAATTGCACGCTACTTGCGATATCCTTTGAATCATTTTTCTTAACGATCACAGTTCCTTCTAAATAAAGAGTGCTTGCTGACGGTAGTATGTATAGATCTTGTTGGTTGATAGGTATCCGAATTTCATCATTCCTGTTGAAACTTGTTACATATGGCTTGTACGAATGAAATTCAATTCCTTCGACGGTGTTGTCATAGGTTGGAGCGGATAATACATCTAAAATATTCATTTTAGCAAACCGATTGCCTTAAGAAACGCCTTATTGTCTTTTGTCAATTTTATTTTCTTTTTAGAGCGATCTCTTCTTTGCTTGATAGCTTGAGTAGCACTGATATTTTTAGATTGTTGGTGCTCATATTTATTGTAGTCAATCATTTTTTCTTCTCAGATGTAGATACAGCTGTACTTCTTCACCGCGTAGATTTATTAAACTATTGTTTATGTCAAGCAACCTGATATGTATACAGCTTATGTTGTTCTGATTGATTGGAAAGTATATTGCGTTTTTCGGGATTTCTATAATACGGTATCCGGGAGGTACGTTGAGAGCAAATTCGTGCACAATGTGGCTGGGTTCTCCGTTTATGTATGAGCCGCTAACAATATCACATTCAATCCTGATCACGGTCGTAGGCAAAATGTTGACTGGAAACTCTGACACATGCCATTTATTTGCTTTCAAGATCTGCTTATTAAAGCCTAATAAACCTCTAAAAGTATCATCTTTAGTAAAATTAATATTTTTAGAACAGTACAAGGTAGTTTTCAAAGTATTGTTATTGCACTGTAGTTTAATTGTAGCATCTTTTATTTCAGATTTTAAATAATCACCAATATCTTGTAACTCGTAGCTGCCTTCTGGTATTTCAATTAATTCACTGGAACCATAATACAGCTTATTGTTTCTTGTGTCAATGTTTGGAATAGAATTAAATGTTGAGAAATGTAACAAGGCGCACTCATACTGTCCGTATAACTGCAACGAGTTAGGATAGTAAGTAGTTAAATCTGACGAATTTCCTGTTATCGACAATGTGAGAGACATTTTGCTAATGATTGAAATAAAAGAAATCATAAGATTTATACGTTTTTATTCCAAAAATTCTGTAAGTATTTTAAACATAAGTGACCACAATTTATAGTATCGAATTTCTGAAATCTTATGTAATTATAATAAACATTACAATTTTTAAAATACCGCATCAATTCCATTGGAGGTTTCAAATCACCATAACTATCAAAATATTCACAATACTTATTAACTTTAACATAAGCTACCCAATGCGTTCCTTCATTTTTTGAATCATCTAGGTTAACGATACCACATTCTCTTCGTTTTGGCGTCCTTGGTAACTGATCTTTCATGTAGACTCCTCGAAAGTAGGGGATGTCGCTAGCGTGCATTTGGATATCTACATTAGTTAAGGCACGACTGGGTAGCTTTGTATTCAGTTTTTTTGAGATTTTATAAACAAACCTTTACCATTTTTATATGATTTAATATATAAACCCTTGCCTACGGCTAAAGCCTCCATAGTCTTATTATGTCGTTCTGTTTCTTTCAAACTTTCTTGAGCTGCTTTGTAATCGTTCACGGTTTTTGCTATGCCAGCTGCACCACCAGCTAAAGTTCCTAAAGCCGATAAGCCTGCAAAAATTGGGATTAACGGCAGAATTCCTCCAGTTTTCGGTATCGGTATTACTCGAGGTACTCGAATTTTAGGAATGCGTTGGATTCTTTTTGCAATTGAGTAAGCTGCGTTTACTAAAGTTTTATTACCCTTAGGCTTCATTTTTTTAATTTTTGATCTTATTTTTGACACAAAACTGTTAAAAGTTTTAACACCGGCACCTGACTTTAACTTGGCTTTCATAATTTTACTCACTAACCATGAGCTAAGTTTTTCACCTTTCCCAGCGTTTTTTGATTTAAGTCTTTGTTTGGCCATGTTTAATAGTTGTGAATCTGCTTTATGACGATTTATTAAGTCAGGATGGCTTGCGTAGGCAATGTCGTGATGCATACAAGCTTCGTCTAATTTATTCACGCCTCGATCACCTCGCAGTAATCGTTTTCGAAGTTTTGTACCCGGCCCGCAATAGTTGTAACCAGGTAAATGTAATTCAAACGGTAGATTATTAATTAAACTATTAACTAGTCCACCACCTTGCATTGCTTGAAGTATAATGAAAGAAATTTGTCAAAAATATTAATTATATTACTAGCCTACTATTGCTGATCTGTTAATCCAACTATTTTCTTCGTTGCTCAAACCCAACCACTTGACATACAGTTTCTGGCCTCTTTTTTTTAAAACCTTTTCTATCAAATAGATATTTGGACAGTAAGATTTTTGAAGTTCTTGTTCGTAAAAAGTTCCTAATATTGGTTGCTTTTGCTGATCTTCTATAAGATAGGTCACTGGTATAGTCTTATTGATCTTTTTAATTCTAAATAGTTCAGTTGACCAGTTAGGAGTATAGCCTTTCTCGAAAATATGTTTGTATTTACTGACTCGAACATTATCACCAACTTTGAACTTAGGTTTGCATTGAACGGATACATGTTTGTGTGATTTTTTAATATTGGCTTTTATTATAGACTCGTTAAATTTTTTAACATCGATTGGTTTAAAGTTTATTGTACGATGTTTTGTGTTATTATAGGTATCCAGCGTATCTTTCAATTCTCTGCCTAACCACGTATAGTTTCCATTAAGGCTAAAACATTTAAAGAGTTTATTTTTAATAGTTTTAATTACTCGCTCTACAATTGAAGCTTTCTTAGTAGAAAAAGAGGAGTAGTGATTTATGTTATATTTTTTCATAAGCGTTTGGAATTCCGCGTTATAAAATTCGGTTCCTAAATCAGTTTGTAAGTGAACTGGGTTACGCTGGCTTATAGCCAGTATTCGCTCAAATGCTTGAGTAACACTGTGTTTATTTTTTAGTTTTAATGGTTCGGTCCAAGCGTACTTTGAGAAACAATCGATTACCACTAAAATGTAATTATAGCCTTTATTATAACTTTTTAAGTTTTGCATGTCTATAAGATCAGCTTGCCACAAGTCATCGATCCCTTTTAGTATAACAGAACGTCTAAGAAAATTTTTCCTTGCTGATTTGTGAATTTCATTTATAATTTCTTGTTTTGCCATTGCGCTGAATGTTTTGTTTCAAACAATTGTTCTACTTCTGCTTTGGTGTAGAATTTTTCTTCCAAATGAGTTAAAATCTCAGATGTCTTCGCTTTTAAATAATTTTCAGTAGTACTTCGAGCATCTGATATAATTCTTGAGCGTAATGAGCCAATCAGTTTATTAACGTCTTGTATTATTGTATCTCTAACTTGATCTACATATTCCTTGCTAACAGCATCATCTGCTTCTAGAGGCAGTCTGATTCCTCTCAACCTAGACGTTTTCAAATCGAAATCTCCGTTTTCTGATTTTAACAAAGCGTTATCACTAAACTCAAATAATTCTGATAAACGCATTCTTTTATGGATATAGTGTCCGAATTTATCTACATTCATATTTAAGATGTATTGTATTGAAAGGTTGATAATTAAATGAACAGTGCACATAATATATCATTTATTTATTAATAATTTTACTCTCACGTAACTCTTCAATGATAGATATGATTTCATTATCTAAGCCAGTGTTTCCAGCATCTCGAGATGCAATCAATAACTTTAATCGATCTACTAGTTCATTCGGATCATCCCAATATATAAAATCTACATTTTTCTTCCACATTTTAGTCAAAGGTAGGCCTTCTCCCTTATATTGATCATCTTGTTTCTTATTTTGTGAGGTGAAAAGAGGTTTGATAATTTGCATATACTTTTGTCCTTTATTACTTTTGATTGGTTTAGTAGGGTCAAAATCTCGACGATGTGCATTCGTATCAAGTAGCATGGACTTATAATATCGCAAATCACTTTCAGTAACCAAATTTAAGTCTACTTCCTTTTTCAGCAACAACTGTTTTAAACCAGGAGTGTTTTGGTATTTGCGTTCCGCTACTATGATATAATCGTTGCTGATTGTAATACAAGCAGAGCCTAACATGAGTTTCTTGCGCTCGGTTCGGACACCAAATGGAATATCTATCGGTGCATCTTGAGAAACTAACCCGGATGATGTATCGTCGTCTTCAATAGCATCAGCTGATTCATATGAAATATTACTCGTACTATCAGATTCATTTTCATCTGACTCGTTATCGTCAACAATGTTTCTTTTGCTATCACAGTTTTCGTCCTGTTTTTTTTTTTCAATATGAGGAATTTCAGGTTCTGTTGGATAACGAGGAAAAGCAGTTTGCTTACTGATGTTAGCTATTACGTTGAGAGGTTCTGTTACAGGTTTGAAAACTGATTCCAGCGCTTGATTATTTTCGATTTCAAAGTCTCTCATTTTTCGAACTTTTCTTTTTACAGCTTCTGCAGCATCAACGATCTGTTTTTTCAACATTTTTTCCATAATAGTAAAAAGATTGTAATCGATTAAGAGTCGTCTGAAGAATAAAGATATTGAGAAGGTAGTATTCCTTAAATATATATTATTGATCAAAGACTACAAAAGTGTCCAATTTATTTCTATAGCATCCGTTATTTTTGGAACAATCTTTATTAATTACAACATAGTTAAAAGGCTCACTCCATATCGTTGAGCACATTTCACGAAAATCAAGCCAACTCATGTCAGTATTAACGTGTTCTTCATAAACATGTTTCAAATTAATTTCGTCCTGTTTAAAAAGTATGATTAGGTTGGCATTATCTCTCACTAATTGTTTAGGGACCTTACTGTAAGTTTGATTTAGGTAAAAACAGTCAATGCCTTTATGTCTTCCCATAGCAAAGTAATCACGCATGTTATTCTGATTTTCGCAGGCAACATCGTCAAATATTATTACTGAGTTGGGTTGGGCATCTTGAACTTTTAATACTTCCTCACTTCCTTGATATTTCTGAAGTGAAACACCGGGCACTTGTTGTAAAACTTTTTCTAAAAATATATACTTAGGTTGGTACAGAGTTTTTGAATAAACATAAATATTTTGAAATTTTAAACCATTTTCGTGTAAGAGAAGTCCAATCAGTAAATTTGTTTTTCCACAATTTGACGGTCCACAAATAATGCACCGAACTGTGTTTGGTAATAATTCTCCATGCCGAAAATCAAACTTAGGAAAATCATCGCAGATTGTGTTTATCTGCAATGAATGGGGTTGTTTGACAAATCTCATGTTTGATGCGTGTTGCGGTTTGATTGGTAATGAGCAAGCACTATAATAACATAATCATTTATGAAAGAAGAAACTGATGACTTCCTGTTTCATAATTCAATGAAATCGAACGTATATTATTGGGAATTTCTGACACACCGTCGTGAAGGCGAACTTGTTCGCCGAGCGACAAGGTGGGACAGAATTCCCAATAATATACTACTGAGAAGGACACAAAACTAAAAATGTAAATGTCTCTAATAAAATAATATATTTTATTGTAGTCCCAAATTATAAATCTCTCCAAACCAAATCACAACAGCCATAACCGCCAATGTCGAACAAAAGGCCTCTCACATTATGTAGGTTTGCTATAATCACCACGCTTGGCAGGCGTCTTGGGGATCGCAGTTCTCGCGGAAAGCGCTCTTGCCCACGTTACTCTTACGGCTCCCATAGGAAGATATAGGGGGTACAAATTCTAGCCTAGCACCCCACCGTTGAATCATATACCTACTTAAAAACTATAAGACATGACAACCTATATTTAAATAGATTGAACAATGATAGATATTCATCATTGTGCTCCGATGTTTTGAGTTCTTGTCGATATATTAAACCTGAAGTTATATTATCGACACAAATTGATGATATTAATAAAGTTGGTATAGATACCGTTGGTAGGTACAGTGATGGTACAGTTGCAATGGCTATATGGACTGCCGCGCAGCAGGTCCATGGTTCGAAACCCCGCGCGCTTGAGTTTCACCACATGCACTTCAAGTAGAAAATCTATCGCCAAGCACTTAACGGTGTGTTCCGGCAGCAGTCCTTGAGTGCCAGAGGCACATGAGACCCGCCGAAATGCTTCTGTTATAGTCAGAGGTTAGTGCACTTAACATCAGGGGGTGGGCCTCGGGCGTTTTCAGTAACAATAATATAAACAAAAGAAATACAGACCTATTATAAATAATCTGTTACTCGTATTCACGCATTCAGAGATATTTTGGGAATAAGACAAGAAGATTCTAGAAGGCGTCTCTGATATCTTGATTAATTAAGTAGGTATTCTATACCTGATTAGTATGAGGTCGTGTCGTACAAATCCTTCTAATATACGAGGCGTGCATTACTAATTTAGTAAGTAGACCTACTTTTGATATTTATATAATTATATAGATAGGTACCTACGTCAATATAGCGTTCAATGGTTAGTAACCTCTAAGTAATGAATTCGACGGTTCACAGCAAACACATTTTTTAGCACCACACTATTATGTTGACCTCGTAATTACCATTTCGATATCACACTTATTACTAGAATACACGCTCTAGTTTACATATCATTATTCGTAGTTTATGGTATAAGTACCTAATATCATTATTTATATAGAATTCTGCCTTTGTGAAATTTTGTTAGGTTTATATAGCGTCTCTCTGGTAGGTACTATACCTACTTAGAAAATCTTGATGAAAAGCCAACACAGAACTAAGCGACTAACTGCCTTGTTAGGCGGGTGACGTAAAGTGTAACTTTGAAATTTATTGGTCGTAGGTTCGATCCTCAAGCCGGACATAAAAATGGGGTTTTTGACAAGAAGATTTCAATAGTCTGCCCTGTGCCCGATCGATGGCATTCGGCTCGCCTCCTATTACATGAGACCGAAACATGGGTGTGAAACACTCACTAGTCTTTAGAGAAATGACGGCGTGAAACAATGTTTGAAACGAAATGCCTCAATGTCTCAACAGATTTTGATGAAACACGTGATTTCGGTTCAGTTGCAACAGAACCAAAACGTCAATGTATAAAAATATTATATTATAGTACGCAATCGGTGTTGTTATATTTCGAAATTATGTTACGTTCATTTCCTATTTCTCGGAAGAGAACAGCCGAATTTTCAATTTAAGTCGAAATATTAGTCAACTTTAAATAAAAGGAGAAAGTTCTATGTTGGTTTGTTTTTTGTTTGTTTATTACGCGATTATTCCGCCAATTATGAAGTGATTTTGATGTTATTTTTTTGGGTAGAGTATACTTACACCCAAGTTTGACCCATTTAAATTTCATTAAAATCGATGTATTTTTTATTTTTTTTCGCCTGGCTAGCGACCAACCTCAAGTAGAAAATATGCCGCCAAGCGCCTAACGGTGTGTGCTCGCAGCTTTCTTTGAGAGCCAGTAATTCTAGGTTAAACCTGTTAACACATTCGACCACATCATCTCTTACCATCTGTGGTACCGTCAAAAATCTTTGTGGCATTCATGTCAGTAGACATGAATGCCACAAAGATTTTTTATTGTAGATAGGTGCTGATTTGACCACAGTCCCACCTGACGGTAATTAATAATTAATTCTCTTTTTTTCTAATTCCTAATTCTCTTTTTTTCTAAAGTTTTCTTGTGTTTATAGTGGCAAAAGTTTATTGCTTCTCGTATATAATAGGTATAGCTACAACAGATAAAGCAACCGATGGCAATGGGATCTTCAAGAATCAGCCACATATTACTTACCTAATTTCTGAGGTTTTCGCGATTATTATACATAGTTATCATAATAATCAACTTATGTGGATTATGTATAATTTATTACACATAATTTTCATCCCATCAATCTGTTTAGGTACAATATAAATTACCTAATATTATTCATACTTGCACATATCACACACGACACTATTCCCATAATTTATTCTATCGTTGATTTTTACACAGTACTTTTATATACACATGCTCATACTTACACACTTACACATAACAATAATAAAAAAAAAAAACTGGAAAGGATATTGGTATCACCTACTCGTACATACTTAGTATTAGTCTAAATTTTGCTAGAGTTTACTGTTCGCAGCATCATATTACTGTCTGTATACATATATATTTTATTATAATATAGGTAACCAAATTAACATGTTTCTTATCATGCCATGTTCACAAGGAAGAGACTGAACTTCACGACACAGGTCATCCTAGTGTGAGGTTCAGGGAACTATGCTATAATTTATTTTGTTTAATATATTTTTTTTTGTAAGTTACACACTTTTCCGATATTGTGGGTAGACATACCTACAGAAAACGTGCGCATAGCTTACTTAGAAAATTGACAGGACGGTAACGTATTTAGTGACGGTATCTTGAGATCTGCGGAGTCGTGCCATTAGTTTTATTACAGTCTGTTTTGTCTTCATTTTCCTGAAATATAAAGCGTTTTGGTAGTCATAAAATTTCCCTAAAAAATGTGTCGTATTTTTAATATATTTATAACTCTTAATTTTGAAATCATACGATAAAACTATTTCTAGCTACTACAAAGACCCATTTTATTGTCTATATGTTACTTGATTACACGACGCATTAGCAAAATACAATTTTATATAGACTTGTAATCTAATTTATAAATATATAATTTTATACCTAATTGCTTCTCGTGCCCCTAAAATCGAGATTCATCTATTCGTCCAATACGTTTTTGATTGGGTTACCTAACTCGACTTTCAAATACTGGACATTCACGAAAAATAGTCTGTGGCAGTCGAATAGACAGAAACACGAGGGATTCTCTGTTCCGTTTTTAATCGGACGTGACGGAACCCTGAAAATAGATGGGAAGATCTTAATATTGTTAGTTTGAAATTTGGCAGCTGTAGGAAATAACTACTCATACGCGAACACTGAATTACTACAAGAAGAAGCATTGAAATGATGTCTGCATGACATAAAGAAGTGGAAGAAGAATAGGTACACGCTGTACCGAGCAAGTACCTAGAGTAATCTTGTAACTCCGGCCATAGATCGGTTACTTTATAGAGCCATAGAGCCTTTCCTTGTTTTTACGTCTTATTTAAAAGAACTTGTAATGTATCTATAGAGGAGATATTTCAGTCTAAATGCGCGTACGTGCAGCGATTTTACTGTGAACACATTGTGTTTGCTGTGGTAGGGCATTTTGCAAAAGCCCGCCTGGCTAGCTACCACCCTCAAGTAGAAAATCTGTCGCCAAGCACCTAACGGTGTGTTCCGGTGTATTTCTAATAATACCTACACTAATATTGTAATCTATTTTGCATGTACGTGTAACGACATTAAGATGGCGTGCATTAATGGACTGAAAGAACACCTTATTTAATTAACACGCATAATTATAAAAAAGTTAACATTTTCCTTCACACTTAACGGAAGCCTGCCCGTGATATTAATTTATCTTCTCTAACTAACCCTTTAACAACTGCCAGGGGCGCAGACTGAATAATTAAAGCTCATAATATTATGTATGTTTATTGTCCCTTACTAAGTGTATTTGAATGCTATGACAGCATAAATGCTGGGGAACACCTTATACATGGCAAAAAAGTTATATATTCGTGATCTCTTATGCCTATAAGATCCACAGGCATCTGAAATAACAATACCAATTTGTATGTTTCAAAAATAACAGTTTTGTCATATATAGCTTATCTTATACTTACTAACAAGGTATTTGTTTTAAGTTGGTATAATAAGGTATTTGTGCAAGCATACCTTGTATTATACATATCTATGACTGACCAGCGCCTACGATATCAACCGCTTGTATTAGAAAAAATAATAATGCTGTACTGTATCAACCGGACTGGCCACTGCTGAACACTGCCTCTCCCATTAAGAGGCCTTTTACATTTTGCAGCCCTCTCACTCGCACTTTTAAAGATTATTTCAAATAGCAACAATATGGTTTATATTTTTTAAATGTAGTCAATCAATCATTATTTCGCTGCATGCAACTATAGATGTTATCAACATATTTTTACTTTGTTACATGTTGAGTCCAATTAGAATTAGAGGCCCAAAGTTTAAAATAACTAAATTACGCGTTTTGGATCCCCCATAACAGATATCAAAATAAAAATTAGTAGAGAACATCTATAGTTGCATGCAGCAAAATAATTATTGACCACATTTAAAAAATTATAAACCATATTGTTAATATTTGAAATTATCTTTAAAAGTGCGAGTGAGAAGACTGCAAAATGTAAAAGAGAGAGGAGGGTTGCCATAATATCCACGTTTGGCAGGCTCTTGGGGATCGTTAGATCGAATATGGCAGTCCTCAGAAGGCGCTGCCCACATTCTGGTATTTTACATTAAGTCGCCTCTTACGAGTAGAGATGTGATGGGTGGGTGACATTCCGGCACCCCACGGGTATTATATATATATATATATTATATAAATTTGAAATTGATCTTCATAAGGGCGTCGTAGACGCATACAGTTCGGGATCCTTAGCTCACATTAACCCATTGATATCTGCGATAATGATAACAATAGAATTTCATTCATAAATTGGCCATAGTGGGTCAGCCGATGGCAAAGGATTAATTAAGGATCTAGGACTAAAAAATACAATTCTACACTGCGGATTTAATTTTGTAAACAATGCTTTTGTTGAATACATTGGATACGCTTGGTTCATATTGAAATCCGAGAATGTGCACTATAGATCATAAAATATGCAATATTTGCACGTAGGCGATTTGAACCGCAACTAGAAGCTTATGACATCTGTCAACTGTCAATTTGCTTTTTTGCAATTATACTTCACATCAATAATCGCAATTGGCCGGTAGTATTAAATTTACATATTTCGTTTATATTCGTAGTTTATGGTATGAGTACCTCATATCGTTATTTATAGAGTTCTGCCTTTGTGAAATTTCGTTAGGTTTATATAGCGTCTCTCTGTTAGGTATATAGGTACTATACTTAGAAAATCGTGATGAAAAGCCAACACAGAACTAAGCGACTAACTGCCTCGTTAGGCGGGTGACGTAAGGTGTAACTTTGAAATTTATTGGTCGTAGGTTCGATCCTCAAGCCGGACATTTAAATGGGGTTTTTGATAAGCTTTTAGTAGTCTGGACCTGTGCCCGATAGGTGGTAATAGGCTCGCCTCCTATTACATGAGACCAAAACATGGGTGTGAAACACTCAGTAGTCTTTAGAGATATGACGGCGTGATGATATGTTTGAAACTAAATGCCTCAATGTCTCAACAGATTTTGATGAAACACGTGATTTCGGTTCAGTTGCAACAGAACCAAAACGTCAATGTATAAAAATATTATATTATGGTACGCAATCGGTGTTGTTATATTTCGAAATTATGTTACGTACATTTCCTATTTCTCGGAAGAGAACAGCCGAATTTTCAATTTAAGCCGAAATATTAGTCAACTTCAAATAAAAGGAGAAAGTTCTATGTTGGTTTGTTTAGTACGCGATTATTCCGCCAATTATGAACTGATTTTGATGTTATTTTTTTGGGTAGAGTATACCTACATCCAAGTTTGACCCATTTAAATTTCATTAAAATCGATGTATTTTTAATTTTTTTTCGCCTGGCTTGCGACCAACCTCAAGTAGAAAATCTGCTGCCAAGCGCCTAATGGTGTGTGCTCGCAGCTTTCTTTGAGAGCCAGTAATTCTAGGTTAAACCTGTTAACACCTTCGACCACATCATCTCTTACCATAATTTATTCTATCGTTGATTTTAACACAGTACTTTTACCACAGTACACCCTTACACATAACATAACAAAAAAAAATAACTGGTAAGGATATTGGTATTACCTACATACTTGCATACTTAGTATTAGTCTAAATTTTGCTAGAGTTTACTGTTCGCAGCATCATATTACTGTCTGTATACATATATATTTTATTATAATATAGGTTACCAAATTAACATGTTTCTTATCATGCCATGTTCACAAGGAAGAGACTGAACTTCACGACACAGGTCATCCTAGTGCCCAAAGTTTAAAATAACTAAATTACGCGTTTTGGATCCCCCATAACAGATATCAAAATAAAAATTAGTAGAGAACATCTATAGTTGCATGCAGCAAAATAATTATTGACCACATTTAAAAAATTATAAACCATATTGTTAATATTTGAAATTATCTTTAAAAGTGCGAGTGAGAAGACTGCAAAATGTAAAAGAGAGAGGAGGGTTGCCATAATATCCACGTTTGGCAGGCTCTTGGGGATCGTTAGATCGAATATGGCAGTCCTCAGAAGGCGCTGCCCACATTCTGGTATTTTACATTAAGTCGCCTCTTACGAGTAGAGATGTGATGGGTGGGTGACATTCCGGCACCCCACGGGTATTATATATATATATATATTATATAAATTTGAAATTGATCTTCATAAGGGCGTCGTAGACGCATACAGTTCGGGATCCTTAGCTCACATTAACCCATTGATATCTGCGATAATGATAACAATAGAATTTCATTCATAAATTGGCCATAGTGGGTCAGCCGATGGCAAAGGATTAATTAAGGATCTAGGACTAAAAAATACAATTCTACACTGCGGATTTAATTTTGTAAACAATGCTTTTGTTGAATACATTGGAAACGCTTGGTTCATATTGAAATCCGAGAATGTGCACTATAGATCATAAAATATGCAATATTTGCACGTAGGCGATTTGAACCGCAACTAGAAGCTTATGACATCTGTCAACTGTCAATTTGCTTTTTTGCAATTATACTTCACATCAATAATCGCAATTGGCCGGTAGTATTAAATTTCAAGACGTACTTTTGTAAAGAAGAATGTTTTACGTATACAAATTTAACCCCACAAAGAAACCATATATCTGTAAAAAATATAGTTTGACTTTTGTGCACACATTTAACCTTTCTCTTTTCCGACCGTTTGTGTGAACACAGTGCAAATTGCATGACTTGAACCGCAATGCTACTCGTAAGCCACCAAATCTGACGCTTGTATGAACAAAGCAAACGTCAAATACGGCGAATTTCGATGATATAGAAACAAGTTTATTGTGTGGGAGCCCCCTAATGTTGTCCTTTTAGTTTTTATTAATATTTGTTAGATACAACGCCTTTATAAAACATATACTTACCTACCTTTTCTGTAAAAATCTCATCCTATTATGATTAAAAGATTTAATGGTAAGAGGGTTGGGCGCGGTAGGCTTACTAAGCGGTTCCAATTTTCTTGTACGGAACCAAAAATAACTATAATTCCCGTGTTTTTCCCGAGTACGGTATCTATCTCACTTTGGTAAAAATCATCAGCTACCTATGCTGTAATGATTTTTACCAAAATGAGACCTTTCAGTCCCGAAGAAGTAACGAACAGATAAACGTACTTTCGCTGTATAACCTAACATAATAAGCAAAAATATATTCTCTGTAGCATGTTTTTGGGGAACTTATATACTGTTTTTTTTTCAGGTAATATGAAGAGGAGGCTGGGCCGAGCACAAGGTTTCGTCCGGCGCATGTTCGACGCTCTTTGCAACTGCACTCATACAGCTGCAGCCGCGGCTAGGACACACGCCCGCAACAACCCCTTCACCAAGCGTTAGTTGACTCGATCACAACTCACTCTCGAGAAGCCCGAGACCGTGGTAGTTACTCTATATTTACTGTAGAGTCGTTCGTGATAGAAATGGAGTTCAAACAAGATTCAACGCGACATTTGCTTAAATTTCCCATTTGGCTTACGTTCCTCGGTGATGTTGATCAATTTATAGACCTTTGATGTCTGTGAAACATAGAGAACTCTGATGTATTTTAGTTAAGCTTTGAAGTTAAGTGTATTTAGAGGATTTTATATAATATAAGTAGCATTTTCCTTTTGATTGAAAACGCTTACATATCTAAACAGAATGTGTGAGCGTAAAAGGGAAACTTGAAAGGAAAATCTGCCTATTCTAAACTTATTTTCAAAATACCAAAGAAGATTTATACCTATTCATAAATATTGAGAAATATTTATCATCTTAGTACACTTCAATGCCCAGTACATAATTAACTTAACACCAATTTAAAAATAGTTTTAATAAACTTGACCTTCAAGTTATTATCTCGTAAAACAATTTTGAAAATCTACGATCTAAAGTAATAATAAAGAGCTTCGACAAAGGTGTAAAAAAATTATAATTATTTTTAAAACTGGTTAGCCAAGTTAGCTCGCTTATTAATCATTTGCTAAGCTAATGATCATCTGAAACAGAATAACAAAATTGTATACCTAAGACTATGTAACTACTTATAAACAGATATTTATTTTACGTATGGATATAAATATTTTGTCTTTTTAAAAACTTTGCTAAACATATTATGGGTAGGCTTCTATACAAAAACCTTTATTATCAACCGGAAAATTAGTCACTTAAGTAAATTTCTATCAGCTAACTCTAGCATATCTGTCCTTTAAAAAACCTTAGTCTTCCTAGTTAGTATCCTGAACGGTGTTACACGGTGTATATGTGATCATCGCATCGGTGTGATTACGCTTATAGAATTAAGGTGTATTTAGCAATAAGAAAATGGAATATATGTCTTGTCCTTTTGCAATTTCCTCGTAAGGTATCTGAGTATTCTCGTGCCAAGTTCAAATCTGTTGTGGAGCGATCATGCGTAAATATCCCGTGATGCAGAAACTACCTTCTTATAAAGAAAGTATTGAATAGTTAGTAAAGATAAATAGATTCACCTTACGCCATTGTGTTGTTAGACTACGTATTCAAATAAGGAACCCTATAGTTAGGCCAGTCTGTAAGACCCTATTAAATGGAAGATTCAAGGTTTCTTTGACAGTAATGAAACGGTCAGCTTCAAAATCGCAATCATGTCTAACCTATGAAATCTAAAACAGGGACTGTTGTATACAATATGATTGCTCAACTTGCCGACCAATTCTATTTTGAGAAAGATTATCACGGCTAACATGATGTCTACAATAATTTCAGAGAAGGCGGGTTAGTTTACTTAGGCCAAAATTGAGACCCAGTCATTTTTGTTTTGTCTGAATCGTACAACATAACATTTGTGGTTAATGTACACAATAGACACATAAATACAATACACATTTTTTAAATCTCTGCTATACATGGTACTGCTACCTACGTATGTATCTCACATTTTCTGTAAATGAGTAAGTATATGTCATGAAACGATAACTAACCACAAGAACAGCTGATGGTACACGGATTTCTACTTTAAATCTGTATATTTGAATTAAGTACTTAGGAATAATACTTTTCGATTTGGGGTACCTGAAAATCTTTTTTTTTTATTAAAAGAATTGCAAGAGGACCAGAAAATATTCTATTCATAACATGTATATTTTATAATGTTATTAGTATTATGTAATATCAGTTAATATAATAATTGCTTACCATTCCCGAAAAAAATTAGGACTTTGCATTAATTTATGAAAATATCAAGTACCAACCTACCCGGTACTTTTAGTATATTTGGAATTCTAGTACCAACCTACTACTAAATAATTTTGAATAAATACTGCCTACCGACCTAATTATAGTTATTGTATCTAAATAATACAGTTAAGTACAGAAAATAAATAATGATAAAAATAATACCAAGTACCAACCTACTAAGTATTTGCCATTTGGAATTTTGAATATTTACTTCCTATGTATAATGATTTTTACAACATTTTAGAAAACAGTTTTTGACAAGAGAATTACATTTTATATAACTTCTTTAGATAATGGGCAGAATCGTATAAGTACTTTGTTATGTATTTTATTTACCAAAATATAGTAACTATTGGCTTGAATTGGATTAATATTAATTAATTCTACAGTTATTCTATTATATCTACTTTAAACTAAAACATCCCAAAAACAAATTATGATGAAACGCTTAGGCGATGCGAAAAGTTTTGATCAGTATATCTACCATTAATATTAGGTAACCAAAGTTCTCAAAATAAGGATGTTTTGGGTTGGTAATCAGTACCTAAAACAACAAGCAATATATCATTTATCTTATCGTAGATACAAAAATTCTTTACTAAACGTTTTATAATGCCCATTAGATACAGCACAAATAAGTATATTCAATTCAAACAACAAGCTCAACTTTACAATAAATAATGTAATATTACATAATTTCGATATTTCTAAATTATGATTTAAGAATTTCGATTTTCTATTTTGTCTGTGTGTCATAATGCAGTAAATAATGCGTAAAATCGTTTAAAGGTATCTAAAAAATATTGTTTAGTTATATTCATGTATGAGTTATGATGTAATATTACATATTTTCCTTTATTTTATAGCACCGCGCCGGTTTAATCTTGGTTACATACGAAGGTAGGTAGATGTTATTTTAAATATATCTACCTATGCTATACTAACTGTACGAAGTAATTATTTGACAGTAAATAATCTGTAAAATTGTTAAAGTTAGCTATAAAGCACCTAGGGATTGATGTATGAGTTATTATATTAGCCAAAGCTGGCCGAAACAGGAGCTTCTGCTGTAACCAAAATCGAATTTTCGATATCAGTTTCAGATTCGACCGATTCCGTTTTTTTTTTCAGACATGATAAAATGTATTCTGACAGTCAACGTTAATACCTGCCTATTCTACGTCCTGATCGTCGTCGGTCGGTCACTAGTTATTATATTACTTATTTAATATTTTCATTCATAGAGCCGGTCATATAGTAGGTATCTTTTAAATAACGTAAACCTACCTCCAAGATCTGTTGTGAAAATTCGAACTATGAAAAGATTCGATGTAAATTGATATTCTCACGGAACTACTTAATTACTTAACAATTGCACAGTATGACATAAAGCATGTAATTTACTTATTACCAACGCGACGATCAAACAAGGATTCCTATACAAACTGACTTTTAAAAATGAAAAATTATTATCAATAGGTATCTAAGTATGTACGAAGGGGAGGGGCCCTGTTTCGCATTGTTAAAATAAATAGTAATGCTGGTGAAGAATATTGTTTTTTTAGGCCCTTTAAACCTTCATACACTATTATTCTAAAAATATTAAGAGAGAAAGAAACACACAGTAGATACCTAATATTCTGGCGGTTGGGTAGGTACATATGATAAGTTTTTCTAAGTGTTTAAGTAAAGTAAATACCTACAATACGATAATAAATATAATTCAATATTTTTCAATGTATTTCAGTAGAGATGATCATAATAAATGTCCAGGGATGTAAGTAGTAGTTATTTAATTTTAAGTGGATATAAAATGTTTAAAATATAAATGTTCAATGTGATATCCTGCCTGTAAACCTACTTCCGGTGTGATTCTACCTTACCTTCTTCTAAATAAATGATTTTACAAAAAAATTAGTACCTATGTTATTATTTTTTTCAGAGCCATTTTTCTTTCATTACTATTTTGATGCAGTGATGGCTTAGTGGCATTGGCTATAGATTGCCGCACAGCAGGTCCAAGGTTCGAATCCCACCGCGGGCTTGAGCTTCACCGCATGACTTAACAAATAAGTGACGGGCGCAGTGCAATTCGTGACTTGTGATGAAATGCATCTGTTATAGGCAGAGGTTAGTCCGCTTAACATCATGGGCCTCGTACTTATTCCGCCACAATAACATAAAAAAACAATACACTGCAATAAAAGCAAACGAGAATTTATAGAGCCTTAATTTCAATTTTGCCCCGGGGCTCGTAGAACTTAAGTACATATCATAAGTATAGCTACGACTTCACCAAGCTAAGTTTGCACCTCAGTTTTTTGTGTATGTACCTATGAATAACATAATGTTAACAGCAATAAATGCATATTAAAATCTAACAAACATTTCTTTACTTTTTAAAGTCATAGCGAATCCTTTTTTTGTAGACAGTACCTAGGCGTCAGTGTGGCGTAATCTACGCGAGGTGCAAACTTGGCTTGGTCGAGTTATACTTCTACGTTTAGTTTTATACCATCGAACTATCGAATACTATACATCGCTGTGCTATACCTACATACATTCGGCCTCCATACAACCTAAACCGTCGACACAACGATTCTGATAAACACAGTCGGACCACCGCCTTTACTACCGCACCGATGTAACGATGCGATACCCCAAGCCTTCGACTGACCTATTTTCTTACGATAAAAAACCGACTTGACCTGAGTAATGAAGGGAAAATTTCATTTAGTTATGAGGCGGCAGGCATAAACAGATTTCGAAACATTCGTCTCGGTTAGGTAGGTATATATTTATGTGGCTTTCTTTATTAGGCTTGTAGACTTTGTAGCTGCAGGAATTAGTAGAATAGGTATGGTGGCTTAGCTAGAGTTCGTTTTGGTTGATAAGCAGCGAGTAGTATCAGTAGGTAAGTATACTGTACACAACCATAATCCCCACGCTTGGCAGGCGTCTTGGGGATCACAGTGTGAAATATCAGTTCCTCAGAAAGAGCTGCTGTTAACCTTCTGGTCTGTTACCATTAGTCGCTTCTTACGACACCCACGGGCAGAGAGGGAGCGGAGGGGGGGGGGGGACATTCTAGCCCGCACCCCACAGAATACAAACGGTATGGCTTAGATAATATGATATTATATAATGAGAATCTTTCAACCACTATGTATATATGCACACAACACCATTACGGCAGGAAAATTAAAATTTCTGAAAGAAGTAAATCAAATAATAATTATTGGATTGATTGGATACATGGATTAGAGAATGACATTCATATTGGTAACGCAACAGAACACTATCGGACAACATAGGCATCAACAAATTTGAAAAAAATAAAAGGTTTGTATAGGTATACAAGGTAAGAGTCATAGAGAAGAAAATCAAAGATTTATCTTTAAAAGATAATAATTCCTGGCAAAAAGGAAACTAAAAAAAGCACATAATAGATTTATGCAAGATTCAATCAAAATCATTTATTGCAACTATTTTTTTTTCAAGTCATAAAATACACAATTCAATTGACATTATCAAACATTGTCACTGCCCATTAAAAATCAATTATTATTATAAGATTATTGTATCCAAAAATTAACTACCAAATCAAAATTGTATAATTTATTATTAAAACATTTCACAGTACAAATCGTTAACCAGTACATGAATCCTGTGACAATGATCAATGTACTAGCAGTCAAATCTATTGGAGAATACTTTTAGGATGCCGCTAGGGCTTACCCGGATCCTGCGCACCAGGGATGTGCATAGCTTGCGCATGTTGGCGTAAATGTCCACGCGACAATCTGCAAACAACCCTGATGCGCTACATCTCCTAGGAAACCCCACCACCAACCTAAAAGCATTATTATATTGTACACAGAGGGCGCTGTACTGTTTTTCAGTCTAAACACACAACCACAGGGCGCAAGTGTAGAAGGACGTACAAAATGCCTAGAAAAGAATTACCTTGACGTCCCTCGAACACCGAGCAAACCTGCGGGCGGATCATATTAGCCCTAACAGACAACGCCCCCCACTCCCTCTCAATATCAGGGGTCGAAACTGATTGTACAGTCAAATATACTGATTTTACTGACTGTAAGACTAAAAAATACTGAAAAACATACTCCGGCTCTAGGAGTGGATGGACGCGGGTTCGAATCCCGCACATGACTTAAATTTTTCCTATCGTATATTTGTGATTTTGTAATGTAATCCGCATAGCAGGCGTTATTGCAAACCTAACAATATTAAAAATAAATGTTATTTTAGCCACTACAGAGAAAAAATTAAGTGCAGGATGTTATATGAAGTAGATGTTAACAAACATACTACATACATTCCAAATGATCACAATAAATTGGTATTGCATAAAAATTTATTGCGTTTGTTTCAAAACCATCTAAATTAAATTAAGCGTAGGCCACTCAGGTAAATAAGTTATCCTAAAATAGCAATAAATAGGCGTCTGCATATAATTTGAAGCGCTCGTAGCGAAGTTTACTTAGCTGTTCTCAACCGATCAGCAATGTTAAGCAACGTCGCGCGCGGTCATTAGTTGGATGGGTGACCGCTAGTGACTTTACTACTGAGCGTTTCCGTGCTTCGGAGGGCACGTTAAGCCGTCGGTCCCGGTTGTTGTCTTAGGATGGCAACCGTTATAGAATGGTGGTAGGACATTTTGCGAATGCCCGCCTGGCTAGCTACCACCCTCAAGTAGAAAATCTGTCGCCAAGCACCTAACGGTGTGTTCCGGCAGCTGTCCTTGAGAGCCAGTACTTCTAGGTTAGCCTGAACAACATCATCGACCACATCATCACTTACCAACAGGTGAGATAGTGGTCAAAGGCTTACCTATCAGGCATTAAAAAAATAAAAAAATCACGACTAATTATTTAAAATATTGTTGATATCTTATTAAATATTCAATGTATTAAGATGTTAATTATAGTAGTATATTAAGATATTTTTTTTTTGATATCAATGTAAACAAAGTGTTTTTTTTATCATTATGTACAATTTTGAGCTATTTAGGATTCGAGGTTTCTTTTCATTTTCTGGGAACATTTACCATAGTAATGTATATATTTTTTTAACATTACCAGAAAGAAGAGATTTCAACGAACAAAAATCCCACATACTTTTAAAAAAAGTTGATATTTTGACGCGAGAATATTCGATTGAAAATTAGGTTGCTTTTTCGATATTATGTTAAAATAAAGTGAAAAAATAAATATTTTTAAATAAAAAAAATCACAGTTTGTTTGGGACATAAAAAGGTAAGTTTTCACCAAATTTAGTAAAAAACGGTTTTTTGTATAAGATAAAAATAAAAAACCAAAAACTTTGTTATTTGAATTTTTCTCATACATTTTGATGTTAAGGGAAAAAAGTGTCAATACAAAAGTTGTAAATCTTTTTATTACCTAAAACTTTGTCATATATTTTTTTCTATAGTATATATATAGATATATATCTTTCTTGTAGTTTTGCGGGAAGTCGAGATAAACCGTTTTTTACCATCCACTTCTCGACCTCATATCGCCCGTAAATTATTGTTCCTTTCACTTTTGTTATATTCTCTTCCTCTTTCAACGAGTTTCATGCTACTATTATTTTATTTCACTTTTCACCAATTTGAAGAATCTACTAAAATTAAGTAAAGAAAAAATCCACTGGATTATTTCTTTTTTTTTAAATTTAATTATAAGAGATCAATGAAATCGTTAAAAACTTCAATGTAAGATAAACAAAGGTTCTACATGTAAAAAATTTAACCAGTTCAATAATTAAATCTATTTATTTCAAATGGCGGTGCTGGTGTAGCGGAGTACCGCTCTTCAGGGAAGGGATGCTATTACTACAGGAATTAATAGGTTTGTGGCAATAACAGCTCGGGGTATTATACCCCGCGTAATTCGTGTCCTCAAATATCAATTACCAGACAAGCAATTCAATTGAGAACCCCCTGGATAAAATCACATCACTAGAGTCTCTACTAGATTACCTAATTAATATCTTCTTTCGCTACTAGGTACCATGACACAGGGGAAAAATGGCTTAAATAACGTGGGCAGTTTTTTGTGCCAGGGTCCAGTAATAAAGCGCTATACCAAAATACTGACTTTACTGACCATTTTCAGGAAAAACTGACTTTTACTGACCGACGTTAAAAAAACTGACTTTTACTGACTTTACTGACCATTTTCGACCCCTGCAATATCTTCATCATCTTTCAAACCAGCGCACATACGGGTATTTTGGATTCCTAGCCGGGCGAAATTATTGGTACGGTTTTTTCTCCTTTAAATTAGGTAAGACTTACTAAAATGTACAGATTACCTTTGGGGAGGCCTTAATAGCTACGTAAATATTAACAGTGACGAGGGGCTGATATGATAATAAAATAAAGGAGTATTCATGATTTGGTTTTGAAGATCAACTCATTACGTAAAAAAAAATATAAAATCTAATTTGATGAGGAAGAATGCCAGGGTTCATCGTCATTTTCTCCGACCTCTTCAGTTTCAGATTCCGAATCTGAATCATCTTCAGATTCTGGAGAAGGTGGCAGCAACATATCTATCGCTTCTTTTGAAAAAGGATGCATTTTGCTCTTTGGCTTTGGCCTCCAACTTGTGAGTAGTGGATCCAAGGACACTAGAAGGCGTTTCAATACATCTGCATTGCAATGTACTTCCTCACAAAATTATACCTATACATTCTGAAATGTTTTGTCCTGAGCTTCAGCAGCCTCTTCCAATAGTAGTCTGGTAGGCATATTGCCTCTTCCATGACTGTAATGCCATGCATCAAAATGTTGTGCATTTTTTGCTACAATTTTTTTCCACATCTTAACTGCAGCAGTAGTAAAACAGCTTTGGAAGATGTAGGATCGGTGGAGGATTTTGTATTTTCTGTTTAAATTGGGACTGCTGTGAGGTGTCATAGCCTCAATTATATAAGTTCCAATAAATCAAGTTCATCTTCAGTTAAAACGCTAAAATTTTCTTTTAAATGAAAGCAGCCTAGTAACCGTGTGATTTAAGAAGTCTTGCAAATTAACTTCTGCAATTGTTTCAGACAGTAGTATTTTAGTTTATTTTTTCTGTATTAAGCTATAGGAAGGGTGGTATGTTTCTTATTTATTATGGCGAAGGGGTATATTTCTTATTGGAATTTCTGACGATCTCATATTGTTTTCTTGAAAGATCTGATCATCAAACATTCATAGTGTTTTAAAGGGAGGTAACCGTGTGTCACTGGCTTGCAAACATTTTGTATAAGCTTGTTTGTATTTTTTTGCTCGCTTCGGTGACTTCATGACTTCTGACAGTAAACGGGATGCATTTCTGTGCCAGACGTCTCTAGACTAGTTTTGGCTGCATGTACTAACTTTCCTTGACTAACAGTTGACCGGAGTTCACTGGTTTTCTTTTGCTAGTTCATGTCACAGAGTTCATCAAAAGGTTTTGATATGTTACCGGCATGTTTTTATGGTAGCGAAACAATAGGTATCAAAAACGTTCCTTGAAGCCACGTAGTATTGGCAGTAATACATTTTTGAAGTATTACATTTGCCTTCAAACAACTTTTTTTTAAAGACAATTGAATTGTGAAATTTTATGTTTTAAAACTTTTAATCGGTCTTCATTAAAGTTGTCAGATTAGAGAAGAAGTAATTTTTTATTTACAGTACTTTGTACTTAGAGCCCGCTGGTAACCCTAAAACAATAAAAAGAAAACATTTCATAATGTTGTCTTAGGTTATCGCGATTATTATTTTGTTGTTTAATTACTAAACATTTCATAATTTTCTTGAAAATTACGTTTATTACTTTTTAGCTAAGACCAACACTAACGCGTATTTTTTGTCGAAAGTAGCAAAAAGTAGCACTCAATTCACGAAATATCTATCATATGACAGTTTTTGTCATACTTTACAACAGCAATCGTAATTGGGAAGCACTTGGAAAGATAACTAAAATCCCTTTGAAATGTACAATTAAGAAAATAACCGCTTG
This sequence comes from Plagodis pulveraria, assembly GCA_963890685.1. Lineage (NCBI taxonomy): Eukaryota > Metazoa > Arthropoda > Insecta > Lepidoptera > Geometridae > Plagodis > Plagodis pulveraria. The sequence goes on from OY982961.1 coordinate 14,402,971, forward strand.
AAAAATCGAGATAATTGTAAATCGATATTGAAACTAACCAATACTTGCAAACATTAGTCAGTCGTAATAAATAAAACTGCTTTTACCTGTATTATGATAATCCATAGTTGTTTTGGTTAAATAACTCACAATAAAGAAGCACTGTGGTCTCAAACACGGTACGTTTTTAATGTAGCCAGTACCTGAAGCGAGCGCATGCGAAAATGATCAAGCTCCACCTGGTTTTACGCTGGCTGGCGCGGGCTCACGAGCCCAGAAAGGGTGGTCTGTTGTTCAGTAGCTACCTGGTTCGTTAACAAGTATGCATTTTTGCTTTTGTGTTGGAATTGGTTTTTACCAATTTCGCCCGGCTAGGAATGCAAAATACCCGTATGTGCAGCGGTTACAATATGCCCGATATACTTAAACTGTTCAACCCTGTTAATAGCGGTACCATTCAGTTCAATGGATGGTACAGTATCCGGACATTTGCCACCCCTGCCCTGGCTCGAAAGACCATGTATTCGGTCTTCTTCGCATTATAGACCAAGCCATGAGCGCACACATACTCATCACATACCGCCAACAACTCCATCAAGCCACAGACCGAGGCACTCAGCAGAACCATGTCGTCCGCATACGTCATCAATATGGCAGCCAACACGAGTTCTGCTGAGATGCTCTATGAAGCCGTTGACGTACAAGTTGAAGAGTTTCGGAGACATGCATACATAGGAGTAGGTACTTCGGTCCGTGTAGTCCGAAAAACTTGTTCCAAACATAATAAAGAAAATGAAAGAAAATCTGGATATAAATTGCTCATACTTTTATTTCACAACGAACAAGCCATTTTGTGATTAGTGCTTCTGTAGATGCTCGAAATATGTGCCATTGCAAAAGTCACACAAACTTCGATTAAAAGTCAAAAGCAGTAAAAAAGCGGTATAACTGGTAATGACGATTCAAACTTTATTAGAGCCAACTGTTTGTACTTCAAACTAAAAAGATTGAATGTATGGAATATGTGGTCGTAGGGAACTAATACAAATATAGTTATTGTGAAGATAAACGAGGATGTTTCATCGAATAGTCTGAACGGGTAAGAAAGGAAGAAAAATATACGAAAGGTGTGTATGTTATAGGCTGAGGTTACTGCGCTTAACATCAGGTGGCCCTCGAGCTTCCGCCACAATAATATAAAAAAAAGGATGGTAAGTCTAAAAGTATTTAAACAATTTTATTTGTTGTTTGTTCGATATTTGTTATTACTTTACTTACCCATGTGGCCATTGTTTCGTTGTGAGGTTGACAGTGGACGCATTATTGTCAACCGTAGCGACCCCAGCGCTCATCGGCATCACGTCGAGAACATACTGAGTAGCTATGCTAGCTCCTATTTGACTCAACGAATTGAGGGTTGCAAAACTGTATAAATATTATTATCTGTAGTAAAAACGGCTAACTTTGTATTAGATCTTATGCACAGATCTGTACCTATGCCTTTTTACAATAAAATCTGTACCTATAAAATCTGTGGGAGAATCAAAACAGAACTTACTTGCCATAAGCTTAGTTACTTTGTCTGCTTCTAATCAAATTGTAAAGAAAACTAACAAAAAATTATCAAATCAAAACATAAACTTCCAACGAACGAACCAATAATTACTTTATAATTTGCATTAGCAATATTACACAATTTTGATAAATTTCAGCAGTAATTTAATATCAATATATAAGGCTATAGCAAAAAATTTTCACCATCCAGTTGCTTTGTATGCAAAATACCTCCAATAGTAGCTATTCGTATTAAGTCCATTGCGTTATTTTCTCTTCTTTAAAAGGCTTGTAAATGGTTTTTATTTGTCTGTTTCAACATTTTGTAATGATAGCTGTAAGCCTCCCGAATATAAGTAAAAGTCAATAAAATGTGAAAATTCTGTATCGAACATCTTCATCGACAAGTACGGAGTTACGGACCTACGAATAAATATTTATTCGTAGTCACAGACGGAGATACATGTCAGCAACGCTGCATTTGTGCCACAAGCACAGAATAAAAAGGACACACAAGCAAGTATATTAAGGAGTTAATCCGAAAGCCCGCCATCTCTTAGTTGACAATAGATTCGTTACATTGTTCCAGGATGGTACCAGGAGAGGAGAAAAATGCCTGAAGTGCCCCTATTGACTCTGGTAATATCCCTAGTTTTTAACAGATGGAGCTGTATTAGAACAATATATTTTTATAGAGGGCAGCGATTACCATGTCTTTTGCCTCATAGTCTTGGCTCCCACAGTGAATCTTGGGGGAGACATTAAGGGAAGATATAAATACTGGTCCACCTAGATGGACCACGGGCACTTTTTCTTGCCGGTGGTCGACCTTTATAATAATATAGCAATCTCTTTCCTTTTATTGTCAGTGGCGTGAATGCACCATTGCAGCATTCATACTATAAACTTGTCTCCTTCCGTATCAATCCACTATTCTTATCCGATCCGATATATATAGATCCGACTATTTTACAGAATAGTAATAGTTAATTTATTGGTAGTCTTCTTTTCTATGCAAAATTATTTTGAAATGGTTTTGTTTGAGATACAACTCTCGACGTAATTATTGTTTGTACTGTGGCGCTAGTTGTAGATACACCACGCTTTGATACATTCAGATTTTATTAACCATTAAAGGCTTTCATCACCTACCTACCCGTGACTACGATAACTGCAGTGTACCCTTGAGATAAAGGGTCGTTATTGTAAGTTTCCTAGGCTAAGGAGACTTATATCTAATTCAGTTTTTTTTCTGTCTTATTTATTAAGTATAATGAAACCGCATCAACAACGGCACCTGTCATCGGCGGTAGACGATATGCAATCGTGTGCAGTCGCTGCACTTGCAGCCGGTAACGTCTCTCGGAAATGACCGTAGACTAGTGAGTAGGGATTAAAATCATCATTGTTAGTTTATTAAATCATTTATACTGATCGTTTTGCCTTTATGTCAGTAGTACCATTGACTAGTTCCATTGATTGCATAAGTGACGTGGGAGTGACGTCACGGACGATTTCACAGCGGTGTGTGTGTGATTGTTTTGCTATCTTTAAAAATATAAAACCCTTTATTCAAGCTTTGAGAAAGACTTTATTGTGTGCCTAGACGTGTGATTCAACTGTGTCAGTGTTTGCGTGTACTGGTGCTACGGATTTGGTGAATAATCAGTAAATTTATTTGTGCCAAATCAACACTACTGGATACAAAACATTTTTCTAAAGTGGGTATATACAATATATCACGTCTTGCTTTGCGACACCTAGCGGCTGTGTTCTGTACTACCAGTAAACTTTCCTGGGTCTGGGTTGTGATTTGAATATTGGAGGTTCGACACATATAGCGATGACGAAGAAATGCAACGCGTGCGGTCGCTTTACAAACGCAGGCGACCGTATTAGCTGCTCTAAATGCGCCTGCTTATTTCATCGGGCTTGTGTCAATATACCTAAAGATGCACAGGTGGCGCTAGCGTGGCTATGCCCGGGATGTAAGTCACAAACACCACGCAAGGATAATACGGAAAGTGTAGTGCGGGGTGAGGGAGCCGATTATGGCTCCACACAGGCCATTCCGACGTCAGTGAATGACAAGTCCGGACAAATTTTGCATGAGATTATGCTGATGCGCCAGGAAATGAAATCGTTTAGAGATGATTTTAACAATTTACGGGAGCAATTAGGTGTGCTTCAAGGCGTTGTAGAGGGATACGGAAGTCGAATGGACAGTGTGGAGAAGCGACTCAAGTGCTTGGAGAATAGGGGTTCAGTAGTGCAAGCAAGCCCCGAGGTATCAGGCTTACTGTCCACCATTGAACAGCTAAAGGCTGATATCAATGATCGGGAGCAGGATTCGCTTCTTAATGATGTCGAAATCACAGGTCTCCCTGAGGAGCAGGGTGAGAATGCGGGACATCTCATACGCGTCCTTGCAGAAAAGTTAAGCGTGTCGTGCGAGGAGCGTGACTTTGTGTCGGTGGAGCGGGTGGGCATGCGCCGTCCGCCCTCTAACGGTGAGCCGTCCAGTGCACCGCCGCGGCCACGGCCGGTAGTCGTCCGACTGGCGCGCAGACAGCTTCGTGACGCTTTTTTGCAAGCCGTGCGCGTGCGCCGCCACCTTACTTCAGAGAGCATGGGACTCACTGCTGCCCCAGCAAGGTTGTATGTCAACGAGCGCTTATCAAAACACAACCGGATGCTTTTTTTCAAGGCGCGCGAGGAAACACGATCTCGCGGCTGGAAATATGTCTGGACCAGAGGCGGACGTGTTTTCGTTCGCCGCGAGACGGGAACGGCGTCCTTCCGGGTGCGGTCGGAGGTGGACCTCAAAAAAATATTTGGTGGCGAAGCGAGCGACGGTATGAAGGCGGTCGCGTAGGAAAATTCTCGCTGAAGCGAACTAAAAAAAACATCAGTAATGTTAAATCAAAATTTTATAAATCATGCATAACTTTTACAATGTTCACAATATACATAATGGTTAATAGTTTTGTTATATCCGCCTTAAATATAAAATATGCCTATAATGGAAAAATACACTACCACATAGCCTTTGATAATAGCAATTCATTGTACTACATAGTATTCTTTTCTAATTATATTCTTTGCTATATAACTAAAATATATTGGAAGCTTCGATATGACAAGCTTAATTATGTAGCTTACTCTAGGGATGTCATTTCTTATTATATATGTTGTTTATCTGCTTATAGTCATAATGAAATATTGGTGAATTTTTTTCAACGCGTTGTGGCGTCATTGTTTGTTCTTGTTAGATATATATTACTACTTTTATAATGGCTGTTAAAAACCTCAAAGTTGGATTATACAATGCAGGTTCCCTTGGCACCAACCATGACAACGTCATAGCGTCGGTTACTAGGAGTGGTGTACATATTCTAGCAGTGAACGAGACCTGGGTTCGCGCGGGTGAGGAGGGGCGCGCCCCATTGATCCCTGGGTACCGGTTGAGACACACGCCGCGACCGTGCAGGTCCCGATCTCGTGGTGGTGGCGTGGGTTTCTATATCAAACAGGGTGTCGTGGTGCGGGCCTGGCGTCATCCGGTTGACCCAATTTATAGTGAAGTTGAACAAATGTGGCTCACTGTGAATCTTGACGGAAAAAAGTTGATAATCGGAACGGCTTATCGGCCAAATTGGATAAACGTTGATTTATTTTTTGGAGCTATCACAGACTCCATTAGTTCGATTCCAAAATATGATAACTTGATTTTATTGGGTGATTTTAATATCAATTATTTAAATAGTTCTGACAGTAACACAAATAAATTTTTATTCTTTTTATCATGCTTTAACCTGGAACAGGTAGTTAATGAACCTACTCACTTCACTAAAACCAGTCAAACACTAATTGATGTCGTGTGTACCGATATGCGTATACAGAAGATAAATTTGGAACTCGTAGGAACACTTTTTGGTCATTGTCTTATAGTTTGTGAGTTTAATATTAAACGAATAAAAGCTGCCCCACGTACTATAACTTATAGACCCAAGAATAAAATCTGCATAGATCATTTTAACTATGATTTGCAGTCTATTAGATGGGATATCATATCTGAGTTTTCCGATATTAACGAAATGGTAATAGTATTTAATCAGTGCGTCTTAACTCTTTTTGATATCCATGCACCAGTTATATCAGTAGTCATCAGAGATCGTTCCTATCCTTGGATCACAGATACAATCAAGATCATGATGAAACTACGTGATGAGGCTGCAACAGAATACCACAGAACTAATTCCGATATCAAAAAACAATATTACAAATCATTAAAATCGACAGTAAATCAAGCACTTTTTCATGAAAAATCGGCCTATTTCAAACAGAATATAAATAATAACATTGGAAACTCTAAGCAACTTTGGAACAACCTTAAAAAAACTCTATTGCGTAAAAGTGATACTGAATTACCTTCTTTTTTCAATAACCCCGATATTGTAAATAAAAACTTTTTAAGAATACCAGGTAGTTCTTATACTACTATTTCATACTTAACTTTTTTTGAGCATCATAGGTTTAGTAATTCAGTGTTCCATATTGAACAAATTAGTATTGACAGACTTATTAAAACAATCAGTAGTATAAAATCTAATGCTGAAGGTTCTGATGGTATTAGTTTGGATATGTTAATAATGACTTTTCCAAACACTATAGATAGCATACAAGCCCTTGTAAATACGTCCATTAAAACCTGTACGTTTCCCGATGTTTGGAAACATGCAATCGTACGTCCACTACCAAAAGTTTCTAATCCAACTGACCTTAAAGATTTAAGGCCCATTAGTATTTTGCCATGTCTGTCAAAAATTTTGGAAATTGCGGTATGCCAGCAGTTAACAGAGTTCCTTGAAACTAATCAAATTTTGCCTGAAGTACAATCGGGCTTTAGAAAGGGGCGTAGCACTACCACAGCATTACTAGACGTAACTGATAACATACTTATGGCCCAAGATAAAGGTATGTGTACACTTTTAGTATTATTAGATTTTTCTAGGGCGTTCGATTGTTTAAATATTAATCTTCTATTGTCAAAATTATGTTATTATGGTTTTGATACTGAGGCTTTGAATTGGTTCAACAGTTACCTCAGCAATCGTTACCAGTCTGTTAGGATTGATCGTGCAGATGGCTCTTCGTTGGTATCGGAAAAACTGGCTGTGCATAGAGGTGTTCCGCAGGGTTCTATTTTGGGTCCTATTCTTTTTATCTTATACACTGCTGATATTATAAAACAAATTGGAAACTGCAAGTATCACATATACGCAGACGATATTCAGCTGTACATATCCTGCAAACCACCTGACATCGATCTTGCTATTACCAAGATAAACGAGGATCTTGCTAGAATAGCTGTTTGGTCTACCAATAACTGCCTGTTACTTAATCCAGATAAATCTAAATACCTTATATTCGGCAGTAAACGTCAGATAGCTAGTATTGATTCATCTGCGAGTATCATGGTCATGGGTAAACCCATTGAGCGTGTGTACGAAGCTCGAAACTTAGGGTTACTGATGGACTGTGATTTGCAATTTAAAAAACATATTGGACATTGTATAAAAAATTGTTTTTACAGACTTAAAATATTGTATCCGTTGAGACCATTTCTAAAAGAAGAGCTGCGGATCCAATTAGCAGAATCATTAATTTTGTCTAAGTTAAATTATATGGACACTGTCTTTGGTCCTCGGCTATTGGTCAAGACACAAAACATGATTCAAAAAGTTCAGAACGCGTGTGCACGCTTTTGCTTCGACATTCCGTTAAGAACACATGTGACGCCATATTTAAACAAACACTTGCTTTTAAAATTAAAACATCGCCGTAAGCTCCACTTGGCTTGTATGTTGTTCGGTATTATTAAATTCAAAGAACCGACTTATTTATATGACAAGTTGTCCTGGAAGGCTAGTCGCGAGTCCCTACAGTCCCGCCAATGCTCGACGCAGCTAATTACGGAACGGCACAGTTCAGCCGCCTTCAAAGGAAGTTTCCGTTATGCTGCGTCCAAGTGTTGGAATAATATCCCACCGCCTTTGAGGAACCTGCAAAGTATACATGGATTTAGATTTAAACTCAAAAAGTATATTTACACGCATCAAAAAAGCGAAGAACTTTTTAGAAATGACACCAGTGCTATTTAAGACAATTCATGTATATATATATAAATAGCGCATTTTTTTTCCCCCAATATATGCTTTATTTTCCAATGTGTGCTTTACAAGTAAAACTTATTCTTATATACCTTCCATGTATATAAGAATAAGTCCCGCACATGACTTCAAATTTTTCCTATCGTATATTTGTGATTTTGTAATTATTCTTATATATTTCGCCTATAAATAAAAAAAGAAGGAAATACCTTGACTATATTCAGTTGTATGTGTATGTGTTTTCATATTGTGTTTTACAGTGGTGGTACTTAAATGTTTTACACGTTGTTCTGTTTGTCTGTGAATTGTCGTGCGTAACGTCACTTGCCGTACCCAACGGAAGACCAGCGCTGGTTGTTCGCAGCCAGCATTATGCTGAGTTGGGGTCGGTTTGTGGCAAAAAAACTATGATGTAGGTATTGTATCAACTAAATATGTTTTAATTTTTATTTTGTCTGTTTTTTTGTCACAAATAAAGATATGTCTATGTCTATATGTCTATGTCTATGTCTATGACACAACTTTGTATCCTCTGTACTAATTTAAGATCTTTAGTACCATCAAGAGCAATTTACAAACGCCCGCCTGACTAGCTACCATCCTCAAGTAGAACATCTGTCGCCAAGCACTTAACAGTGGCAGCTTTCCTTGGTAACCAGTAATTCTAGGTTAGATTGAACAACATCTTCGACCCCATCATCACAACCATCAGATAGTTTTCAAAGATAGCCTATCAAGTAATTTAAAAATATCTTATTACAAATGATTACTCTTATCACCCTGATAGATAAACTCATCGATACGCTTTCACAATGATTTTACTCAGTTTAGTTACTTGGAACATAAATGGCCTAGCTCCAAATAAAAATTATTTGGAAGTCCTAATGAAGGTACCCAAACTAGACATAGCCCTGATATCTGTTGCTCACTGTGCAGCTGCCTCTTGTGATCATATTCCAGGACTACTTTACCTACTTCATTAACCACACAGACGGAACTGGCCATGCGGGATCAGTTTTATTTTCCAGAAAAAGCTTAACTCATCACCAGCCTCCAGAATTAGAACTTAATTTATTCAAGCAACTCAGTGTACGTGATGGCCCCATTATTTTTTGCTCGGTTTATTGCCCACCGAAACTAAAAATAACCGAAGGCATGTTTAGATTTCTTCAATACTCTTTGCAATCGGTTCATTGCTGGTAGGAACTGGAATTCTAAGCATATATCTTGGGGCTTAAGACTGACAAAAACGAGAAAGAGACTGTTAAAACTGAGCATCAACAACAACTGTGTACTAAAGCTCTGTCTACTATTTATATCTCAGATCTTTCCGAAGTAACAAAAGTGAAGTTTTAAAGCAGTGATGGCTCAGTGGAAATGGCTATGTACTACCGCGCAGCAGGTCCATGGTTCGAATCCCGTCGCGGGCTTGACCTTCACCGCATAGTGGAAGGACATTTTACGAATGCATGCCTGGCTAGCGACCATCCTCAAGTAGAAAATCTATCGCCAAGCACATAAAGGTGTGTTCCGGTAGCTATCCTTGAGAGCCAGTAATTCTAGATTAAGCCTGTTAACACCTTCGACCACATCATCACTTACCATCAGGTGAGATTGTGACCAAAGGCCACAGTCAGTAATAAAAGGAAAAAAAAACAACACCATTACAGCCATATTTGAATGATGATATGGCTAGAGACCATAACCTGGCAAATGCTTTTGCCAAACTCCAAATGGAACTGGATGAGATAACCAAGTGGTTAAAAGGTAATACTTGGGACTCCATCTGGACCGACATTTAACATGGAAAGACCACAAGTGTAAAAGAGCCACGCTCAACCTACAATAGAAAGTGCTGTACTGGCTACTTAGCCGAAATTGTCAATTGATAACAACTTATTTACAAAAGCAACCCCAAGCCGATCTGGGGCCTAACTCCCATGTCTTGAAAACTATAATGAAAACAAATAGCAGATTGTATTGAGATGTTTACGGTGGAAGACTCATTCTACATAACAAAAATACCCACAAACAATCTTATAAAGTGAAAACCATTGATTAGACATTAAAAAAAAATGGTTTATATTTGGTTGTATTGAACACTGACCTAACATTGGACGTCTTCCGAATCATACTAAACAGTGTAAAATAAATCTTTTGAAATTTTGTTAAAATAATTTATTTTATTTCATTTACTTTCTATGCTTACGATAATTCGGTGACCGATCTCTGTCTCTCTTCTTCTTTTTTCCTTTCCTTTTCTTGTCAATGTCTCGCTTTCCCTCATTTTTGTTTTTCTTACGTCTATGTTCAGATTCTGAATCACTTGATTCATATCCTTTTCTAGCCTTCTTTTTGTCCTTTCTCTTTCTGTCGTTGTCTGATTGTGAGCTTAATGAGTCTTGGCTGCTGTACCTTTTACGTTCCTTCTTTTTGTGCCTCTTCCGTTCTGAATCTGAAAGTGAATCCAACGATTCATTACTGCTGTATTTTTTGTCTTTCTTTCGACTGGATCTTTCATCTCTAGAATTTCTTCGTTGACTACTCCTATGTGATCTATCACGTTCTTTCTCTTTCTTTTCATCTTGATTATCTTTGTGATCTTTGCCGTTCTTGCTACTTCTGTCTTTTTCTGCATATCTAGAACTTTCTTCTCTGTCATGTTTACTTTCAGTACTCTTGCTAGAAGTAGCCTCTCTTTCGGATTGCTTGTCTTCTTTACGGTCTTTTTTTTCTGGAGTATCTTCTCTATTAGTTAGCTTTGATGATTTTTGCATTGTTTCTTTTTTCTTGTACTCTTCATAAGAGCCAGCATCTAAAGAGCAACAAATATGAAATTTAATCTTAGGTAAATTTAAACATGATATGAATAACATGTTACCAAGTATTGTACCTTACAAAGTCCGTTGATTGAAGGAACTTAATGATAAACAGAATTGGATCTCATGAGATATATCTTCAAAGGAATCTGTGGACAGAAACCGATAAAAATATGAGACAAAATCAGATATTGGTACAATAATTGGACTACATGGGCTACTACAAGACACCTATTTCTTGAAAACAGTGAGAACTAACAAAATTAAAAAAAAAAAAAAAAAACTAAAGGAAGTCATATTTCCAACTGGAAGTGTGCAAAATACTATTAATATAAAAAGTTCTGAAACTAGCAAAATTAGCAACTGGACGAAAATAACCTAACAATTGCCGAGAATTATTACTATAAAGTCTAATCTTAGCCCGCTAGGCTTTCAAAATATTCACGCATGAGGCATTACATCTCACAGTTATTTAGTTCTAATTTGGGGCCTATCTATAAAATATGCATAGATATTCCTCTATATTGAACAGTATAGCACAGCCCATTACTAGAAAGTTTTGTTAGACCTGGACTGCTGTTGTGTCAAGGAACATTATAAGCACAACTATGAGGTGTCTAAAGTTAAAAGTATCGCGTCATAAGGAACTAATATTTTGGATGCAACTAGTTGTCTAGTTGTATATTATTGGTCTATTAGGAACTCCTGCATTGGCCAATATGAAATGATGCTCTAAATAAATCTGCTTGCTTCTTGATGTGAATTTAACAAAAAAAAACATATTTAGCGTATTACTTAATGACATTTGTTTTAGTCAGTCACTAGTCGATAAAACTAGTTAAAACATTAACTATTTTTTTCTCCTGGGATTGGCGTTACTTGAAACCTGAGCTAACATTTGCCATACTTTTTGAAGTTGTCTAACCATGGGCATTACAATAACACAGCTGTGTGAAACGTAGTGGCGACATAAAAAACAAGTATGAATTATAACTGCAATAGTTTTTGAATATCTGTATTCGTGAAAACTAATTATCACCATATCAACTGGACCGTCTACCGCTGAACAAACGCTTGGCAGTTGTTCTGGGGTCGCAGTCAGTATAAGACGGCATTTTTTCAGAAGGCGCTTCAGCTCATCTCCTTGTATTTGCCTTGCGTTACTTCTTACGACTCTCACAGAAACTATAACCCGGATCCCCAGGAGGCAATTCGACACGCAAAAATCCTTAATAGTTTAATAGCTTGCCAATTATGTAATTTGTCAGTAACAAAAATGGGCAAGGGAACGGAAGTGTAAGGAGAAGACCTAGAAGAACGTACCGAAGTCAGATTGAAGACGTTCTGATAAAAGGTGAGGTAAGGAGTACCCGAAACTGACGCTTATGTATGATAGGGTTGATGAGTGTGTATAAAACGAAAGAGGTGTATGTAAGGATTACAGCAAATTAAAATCTGTAGTCTCTGACTACCCCCAAGGGAAAGAGGTGTGATTTTATGCATATATGTAAAATCTGATTGAAATCATAGAAAAATGGCGGTTTGCCATTACATATTCACATTAATAAGTAACTGAAGTCCATCTATTAATTAACTATAACAGCATTAGTTAGTATCAAATGTGAATTGCAAACCACCATTCAATTTTCAATCAGATTTCAAACAGATTTTATTATTGTATGTGAAATAGACCAACACATTTTTTAAAACTTGTCTTGTAGTTTCCTTAGACTATGGAATAATATTAAGGTGGTAAAAAATATAATAGTGAAAATCTAACAACACCGTGATTCATCATATTTTGAAGCTTACTTATAACTTTGGACTCCTTATCAAATTCAGACTTTGAGACGGGATGCATCATGAATTCACTGAGGCTGACTGTTTCTTTCTTCACAGCTATATCCACCATCACTCTGCCATTATCTTCATCCAAACTGACTACCTGAAATTATAAGATATAGGGTTTGCATAATAGAATGTCATAACACCTGTATTTATATTCCTTAAGATTGACTTTATCATTGGTTGAGTGGTTTAAAGCACCGTTTTGGAATATAAGTCCTTTCTGGTAAGGAATTTCCCGTAGCAGTCTGGAGTCCGGAACTGTCCCTGGTAGGTTACAATAGGCTAGTCCCATATTAAACACATACATATAGATGTATTTTTTATATCCTTGTGTAATTTTGTAAGCTCATGAATTGAATTTTTTAGTAATAATTAGTTAATTTAAGTGTTATCAGTATTAGATATGTGTATGTGTGTGTAAACTAACTGGCTTGCGGTATGTTTTGGTGCCAACTGTAAGTGCCGCAAACAATTGTAATAAATAAAAAAATAAAAAATAAAAAAAAAGCGGTCAAGCGCGTGTCGGGTCACGCGCAATGTAGGGTTCCGTAGTAGCCCGTTATCATAATATAGAATAATTCTGTTGTTCTTTTTCTTTTTATCTCTCTACCTATAACTTTCTAAGCAATTTGTTCTTTTGTTTATAAATTGTGATTGCTTGCACGTGTAGACTGTTGTTGACCGTGACTATTAAGTAGGTACCATGGATTATCTATACGTTTCTTAGTTGCTCAAAAACGTTTATCTTCTCTCCATTAAACGACACCTCTCTATAACGCCATAAAATGCACAGTCCCTTGAGTTTACACTATATATGTATATATATCTATATATAGTGTAAACTATATAACGACACTGAAGGGACTGCGCATATAATATATATATATATATATATTTTCAAGAACCAACAAACAAAGTCACAATATTTTCCTAATGAAAAAATATTCTTATATATATAATAATAATTATGAGACGGCGAGGATGAGGTCTAAAAAGTACCTTATACCGAAGCTAATCGATCAACTCTGTACATTCATATCTGTTATGACTTATGATATAGGTATATAGAATATGTATACAGTAGCATAATATCTAATTGTTGCCTCCTAGAGTTTAATTGCAATAATTTATATTTGTTTAGCAGCTCTTCATAATGGTTTAATATTATGCAATAAATACGTTAATTCGTTGTTGAAGTTACTAGAGGACCTTATGACAAAATTAAATATGTTTAAACCAGGTGCTATTATTATATTTTGAATATTTACACTAACGTTTAATTTACTAACATTATACTTTAATCCTTTGACTTGAACTTCATCAAAGTTAGAATCCCATAACACATATATAAAATAACACATTACAAATCACATACCCTTCACATGCACGTATACTCAAACATGCACCGACACATACACCTTTCACATTCCTCACAAACATTCACTTAAACTCTTACACCAATACTACACCACAGAACAATAACTACACGTAAATATTAATTATTAAAAATGACGTTAATTCGAATAAAAACAATTTCGTTACATATTTTTCCTATATGTATATATGTTGCAATGTATTGGTTCAATTTTGAACTGTTACTAATATATTACTAAATATTATAACCGTCGGTAACAGTTCAAATACTGATTGGAAATGATTCGAGTAAATGTTACTAATATCTACTGGGTTACTTGCTGTTTTTGGAGCACCCATCTTCCAAGCAGTCTTGTCTACCCTACCCCTAGAGTGTTTTTTATACGCCAGAGACGCGGAGAGGGAGCGGCGCAAGTATACTACGAAGGTGTAGAGAGTACGCTGCGATAAGGTTGCGAGAAGACTAAAGCTGCGTACACACAGCGCCGGAGCTGTCATATAATTACTTCACTTCTAATAAGACATTTGTCTCTAAGCCTAACCATTTTTTGTTGACGTTTTCGTGCTTGTGGTTTATGATTAATTATTTTCATGAAAAAGAAGCAAATTTTAAGAAATTTCATTGGTATTAAGAAAAACTATAGGTTTCTGTAACCCCCTCCCATCAATGGGGAATATTCCGTCCTCTCTCCCCCTTCCCATTGCACAAAATATATACAAATATACCATACCTAAAGTCCTTCTAATGTATGTTGATACACATTTTTTTTATTATTATTTAAAAAAAATAGTTTCCGTAATCCCCTACCTCTACCCGGGGGGGATGCTACAACCCCCCCCCCTCTGCCCCCTCCACCCCTTCCTATAGTACATAACTATCTATACCGCTTCTAGTCCTACCAGTACTTCATCTTAGTAACTTTAAAGGATTTATTCTAAGGATTTTGTATTTGTTGCAAAATTATTTAATACCCAAGTTCAACGACTATTACTGTTAAAGTATTAAAGTTATCTTCACCGCTATAATTTTCCTTGAAAGTTCATGAACTGCACTATCATCATGATTTTTTTCAGACTTTTCAAGCCAGCAGTTTAGGTTTTAGAGGGGGGGGGGGGACGCCCTGCTAGAACAAAAATTTGCACTTTAAAGTCGAATATTTCGTAAATGGAGCATTAAATAGAAAAATAGTATTAACAACCCTGTAGTCTTTTTAAAAGACCTATTCAATGATACCCGACACGATGGGATAGACGACGAAAAAAAAATTCATACCCACACCACTTGTATGGGAGCTAACCCAAAAAAAAATATTTTTCAAAATTTTATTTTACCACTTTGTCGGCGTGGTAATTTTACATACCCGTACAAAATTGCAGCTTTCTAGTACAAACGGTCTCTTAGCAAAACCTCGGACAGACAGACGGACATGACGAAACTTAGGGTTCCTTGTAGGTACTACGGAACCCTAAAAAAGAGACCAAATACTGTCTGGAGATACAGAGACGATTACTTAGCATTCCATGGATTCACCGTGCGGGTGCCGGGTTTATAGCGTTGCATAGGAAAAGGCCCAAGTCTGGGAAATGCAACCCAGTGAGTAGGGTTAAGGGGCCCTTTTATGATGCATCAATGCTCCCTTTCACCGCTCGAGCCTCCTCCCCTGCCAGTTATTCATGGTGCATAGCAGTAACAATATATTGTAGTTATCCCAGAATTTTGAACAGAGTCATGCAAAGGAAAAAACCTTATCCAAGAATTAAAAATACCGTCGAATTAGCGGTACGGAGCTATACCTGTAAAAAATACATGTATTTTTTTTATTTTAGGTACCATGGCCACTTGATATATCTGTTAACCTGTCTATTTCTATTTCCAAGCTGCTGACAGACAGATGTATATTTTTTTGCATAATGCATGTTTTGTGGATTACAAAACAAAATTACAACAAGAGCAAAAGTGAGTCATTCGAATTCACTACAGCCGGGGTGAGCTCTAACCGCTGAGCCAACATGACATGACTCATAACTTTTATTTTGTAAAGATTTCATAAAAATCATACCAAGCAGTTTTCTTTATTCCATGAGACGAATCAAACATATTAAAAATCTGGTTACTAGTTTGACATTCTATGATAGCACAGACTTATCACAATTTAATGGTTTATGGTATAGTTATCCGCATATTAATTAAACCCTATATTGATGAAATTGGATCGTATGAACATATCTCTATGTGGCTATGCTCACTGAATATAGCTTATATATTATCTTACTAAAAATTTATTTTACCTTTCCATAATATCCACTGTACTTCCCAGTTGTTATTTTTACGAATGCATTCTTGATTATTCCCAACTCTTCTTCCTTGCTATCTTTACTTGACTTCTGCTTTTGATTACTTTTCACAACTTTGTCCGCACCCAAGCCTAGCCCTTTTGGTCTTACTTGAGGAGGCTTATATGCAGATCTGAAAATGACAAAGAATAATCTATTCATACGAATTTAAGATGAATGGTATTGCCATTGCTAAATAATATAGTTTGAATTTGATTACTTGATACTTGTAGTTTGATACTCATTACAAACTTCTTTTTTCATCATTAAATTTCTATTTTCGCTTAAATCTTTCTCTTCTTTCTTTCTTGTTATAGAAATGGTATATAGTATAGTAGGAAACTTTTGGATAAAACGGATTTATATCAAGGGCCTTGCATCACTCAGGATTCTAACACTTGAATCACTCACTACGGCCGCAATTCATTCATTATGAATCATTCCCTACGGTCGTGATTCAGTCGATAGAATCCTTCACTTACTCGTAGTTTGCCATCCATGGCCCTCGCTGTAAATCCATCCTTTGTTCACTAATAAAATTGTAAATAATAATACGGGTTAAAGTATGAAATTGCCTTTTTATTGTAATAGGTACAACAAATTGACATAGATCCTTCATGGTTTGAGATTTTTGAGTGAAACTTTTTTCACATGGTACCCATGAGGTTCTATTACAATATTCAAAAATATGGTAACAAATCACTATTTATCTAGTATATAGCACTGTATTTATTTGTATATATGTCATGTTAATAAATATGTATTGTATTATTAATTTTGTATTTATTTATTATGTATACTATATATTAGTTTATTATATATTTATTATGCTTGTATGTATTAAGTTTGTGTTTTATTTCTCTAATATAATATGAAATTATTAGTATATATTTTATTACACAGTTTCTTCATGTAAACTATATTATTTATTGTGCACCACCGTCGATCTCCTCTCTTGTTTCTGTCCATCCAAAGGTTGTCTGGAAGAAATCGCTACACAGCGATAAGACCGCCCATTGTACTACCTTAGAAAATTATGTTAGTTACTTTAAAGTGTAAATTAGCTTGGTATACAATAAAGAGTATTTGTATTTGTATTTGTATTCTTCTTATAAAAATTGTGCAACATTCGATTATCGACTTTCAGTTGTATTTTTATTCAGCTTAGACAAGAAATGTGGATAATTCTAAAATTCGAGTGATTTTCGAATACGAGTTCCGAGGCTGAATTAACGCGGCTGAACCAACTCGCAATATCAATGTTGCATTTGGAGAGGGGACTGCTAATGAACGCACCGTGCGATATTGGTTTAAACGCTTTCGTGCTGGAAACTTTGATTTGAAGAACGAACCACGTTGACTGCTCTGCAGAAAGAAACGCGTGTTGAAACTTGTTTTGCCTTGTTGAATCGATACAGAAACGAAGGAATATTGGATAGAATTGTGACATGTGATGAAAAGTGGATTCTTTACGATAAACGTAAGCTAAAAATGCAATGGCTGACCCCAGGTCAAACGCCGCAACAGTGTCCTAAAGCAAAGCCTACCAATGAAAAGGTAATCATGGTAACTGTTTGGTGGTCTCAGCATAGTGTTATTCACTATAGCTTTCTCCGATCCGCTCAAGCAATAACGGCAGATGTCTACTGTGCCGAACTCCAAACAATGATAGCAAAACTAGCAGTGAAACAGCCCCGACTCATGCATCGATTTTCACCATTATTGCTCCATGATAACGCGAGACTCCATACAGCTCGAGAAACCGTTTTAACTCTACAGTAACTGCAATTAGAAACCATTCGTCACTTCCTTATTCGCCAGACATCGCTCCAACGGACTTACATTTTTTTCGTGATTTGGACAATTTTCTACGTGATAAAAAGTTTTCTTCAGTACAAAATGTTTTCACACAGTTTGGCGAATCTAGATTACTAGAGTTCTATCGCAAAGGCATAAATGACCTTCCTTTTAGATTGCAGCAATGTATACATAGTAATAGTAATTTTTTCATTTTTTTATGCCTTATAGGTTAACCTTTGACCACTATCTCACCTGATGGTAAGTGATGAAGTGGTCGAAGATGTTGTTCAGGCTAACCTAGAATTACTGGCTCTCAAGAACAGGAACACACCGTTAGGTGCTTGGCGACAGATTTTCTACTTGAGGGTGTTAGCTAGCCAGGCGGGCATTCGCAAAATGCCCTACCACCATGCTATAACGACTGCCATCCTAAGACAACAACCGGGACCGACGGCTTAACGTGCCCTCCGAAGCACGGAAACCCTCAGAAGTAATTTCACTAGCGGTCACCCATCCAACTCATGACCGCGCGCGACGTTGCTTAACTTTGCTGATCGGTTGAGAACAGCTAAGTAAACTTCGCTACGAGCGCTTTAAAATTAATTATCTTGATTATATATAAATTTATATAAGAAAAACAATTTTCTTTACAAATCGGAAATTTCATACCCATATTGTAATCGGATTGAGTTTGGAGGCATTTATGTATTTTCATTGCACCATTAAGGATTCATGATTAACGAATCTGGCAAACACAGCATTTCGCATAGAAACTGTTTGCAGAAAAATGGAAGGGCTTTCCTTGCAAGGTTTATTATTATTAGTTAAATGACATCATTTGGTTCTGAAATTTCTATTTGTACTTACCTCTGCTATTGATTTACCAATAAAAATTGTTTTATTGGTAAATCTATAAAAAAATTTAATTGTTATATATTACGAAGATAACTTCTAAAACAGCTGATTAACTCTCATCTAATTTCCAAGCATTCCATTTAAGTTAACTTCACCTTATGTCTTAATAATATCATTAAGTTAATATGTAATGTGTGGCATGCATATTGTAATTTTAAAAATCACTTAACCTACTTTTCTTTATTTGAAGACCATCCCATTCCTCTCAGCATGGCCATACCGAAGTCTTGGACTGGTACAGACTCATAATCGTCTAGTGTTGACTGAAACACGAAAATATCAGGTTATAAATATAAAAATTGGAAACTTTAATGCAAAGTAACTCTTTTTATAATGAAACTAGGGTCAAAGCATTTTTTTTTCGTTATGTGGAATGAAGAAATATCATTCTTTTGGTGTTTTAGAGTCAGTAATGATTAGATAGTAAAGCGCTCGTAGCGAAGCTTACTTAACTGTTCTCAACCGATCAGCAAAGTTAAGCAACGTCGCGCGCGGTCTTGAGTTAGATGGGTGACCGCTAGTGACATTACTACTGAGCGTTTCCGTGCTTCGGAGGGCACGTTAAGCCGTCGGTCCCGGTTGTTGTCTTAGGATGGCAGTCGTTATAGCATGGTGGTAGGGCATTTTGCGAATTGCCGCCTGGCTAGCTACCACCCTCAAGTAGAAAATCTGTCGCTAAGCACCTAACGGTGTGTTCCGGCAGCTGTCATTGAGAGCCAATACTTCTAGGTTAGCCTGAACAACATCTTCGACCACATCATCACTTACCATCATGTGAGATAGTGGTCAAAGGCTAACCTATCAAGCATAAAAAAAAAAAAGTTAGTCAGCAAACTTTTTTGTCTTGACTTTAATTACTGGCCCCGAGATTGGTACAATATTCTGTTGCTGATTTTTAAACCATTGTTACATCCGAATCTTTAATTTTGGCTTCTGTATTTTTTTAAGAGGACCTTATATCTAACTCTACCTGCAGTTTTTTTTCTTTGTTTTTCCAAATTGTAGTACCAGTAGATTAACTTAGCCCTAAACATGAAAAATGTTCAGGGCAAGTTAATCTACTGAAAACTTCACTTTTCTATTATCCTTTATGTATGGCAGATATAGGCAGGATATTAATATATCAACAATGCTATATAGGGTGATGTGGAATATATAACTCAATGTGTTCCACTCACATTTAATTTTCACATACACAAAATCAGTACTTACTATTATCTAAGCAGTGGCACATTGCCTTTGAGCATGGTCAATGTTAGCAATAACTGGGGACAAATAACAGGCAAAAAATGAGACTTAACAACCATGTCTCAAGGTGATGGGCGCAGTGCAGTTCGTCACTTGTGATGAAATGCATCTGCTATAGGCAGAGGATACCGCTTAACATCAGGTGGGCCTCGCGCTTGTTCCTTCACAATAACATAAAAAAAAAAACATTCCTAAAGACAATGCAATCCAAGAGACCTGTTAAGCAATTAAAAAAAATAATAAATTCAGTAATCTTTAAATGTATTGGATTGTGAAAAAAATATATTGATTTCTAAACCAATATTTGATTTTTAGTCAAAATTCTACACAAGATTGCAAGTACTTCCGTAATTCATTTAATTTATGAGGCAGAGGCCTGTGACATAGTCTAATTAGTAATTACTGAACCCTATTAACTTTAATGTGCCTTAGTGAAGAAATACTATTTTTGCTTATGATTTGTGATAAAGTTCAATAAAACTTTCATATTTGTTTGCCTAGCTGGATTATAGTCGAAGCAATGATGGCCGAGCGGTAATAGCTATGGATTGCCGTGCGCAGATCCCTGGTTCGAACCCCGCCGCCGGCTTTAGCTTCACCGCATGGTGGAAGGGCATTTTGGGGATGTTCGTCTGGCTAGCTACCACCCTCAAGTAGAAAATATGTCGCCAAGCACCTAACAGTGTGCTCCGGCAGCAGTCCTTGAGAGCGAATAAAATGACAGGCACTTGATACTTAATAACTATATGTCTCAGTGTGGTGGGCGCAGTGCAAATCGTCACTTGTGATGAACTGCATCTGTTATAGGCAGAGGTTAGTCCACTTAACATCAGGTGGGACTCGCACATGTACATGTTCCATCACAATCACATAAAAAAAAAAACAACCAAAATATTATTGTTTTACACTTGATATCATATGATTTCCCATTAACCATGAGTTCATATCGCACATTTTCAAAATGTTGGTAGAACTGGGACACTGTTCAAAGAATACATCAAACATGAGAACAACAATACCTCTTTCTCCCCTTCATTCACAGGTTTAGCAGGTAATGGCACTGTCAGCATTGGTGTTTCAATTTTGATTTCCTTCTTTGCATCCTGTAAGAGTTCTCTGACTGCCATTTGATCTAATGTTTCATTTTCCACAGGGTTCTCTGAAATATCAGATTTTTCTACTGTGTCTGTTTCTTCTAATGCACTTTCTACTTTCTCAGCAATTTGTTTTAGTCTCTCAGATGTCACAAGGGTGTTCGGCTTCATTGGTATTATGAGAGGAGCAATTTCTTTGACTTCATCACCACTGAAATCATAAATAACAATATATATTTGACATTGGGTATGCAAAGAATGTGATCCTACACATTACTATATATTTTCCTCTTGTTTTTTGTAATGTAATCCAAGGAGCTTGCATCATAACAAAAATAAAAATGTAAAAACATGAAACATATCACCTATTTGTAAGCGTGATAGGGTAGACTGAGGAGTTCCATTCTTAACACCCAAATTTTGCTGTACATGCATGGTAGTAGGGCACTTAAATGAGCGCTGACGTCGCTGGCTACCTCTAGTAGAAAATATGTCCCTAAACCTATAACAGTGTGAATCATTGGCTGTCATTGAGAGCCAGTTCCTATTCTTTTGGTTTTATATATATGTTTATACTAGCTGCGCCCCACGGTTACACCAGCATTGTGATCGATTATGATAATAGAAAGTATCATATGTGTTAATCCAGTGCTTCATCTACCTCCATACCTAATTTCATCAAAATTGGTGCAGCTAATTTAGTGTGAAGAAGTAACAAATACACTCACAAACTCTCTCCTTTATAATATTATAGTTTGTTAAGGATCAATTTGTTACTACCAAATATGCATTAGAAATAAATTATCACTTTTCATAGTATTTATGGTTCACTATTTTGGCATAAAAGATAGATATAATAATATGCTGTCACTGACTTTTTTGTAGGACAATTTATGATAAACATTTCTGTTATACATTATGTATGTGTGATAATAAAGGTTTTTGCAGCGCACTCCAGAATAGCCTACAAATGGCAGATAAGTTTTTTTTTATTACTTGACACTTATCATTATATTTTGTACAATTCACACAATATAATCAAAAATTATAGCCTATATGTTATAGTATAGTTCTGATGTGTAAGCTATATTATTGTAAAGTTTCATTAAAATCCATCCAGTAGTTTTTGTGTGAAAGAGTAACAAACATCCATCCATGTAGTAACCATGTAGTAGAGTATGTACATCCAGTAAGGATATATAATATGTATAGCAATTGCAAATGCATTGAAAATCTTTTTTTAACTTTTACAATTAAAAGATCTTAAAATTTTTTTTTTTTTTATGCATGATAGGTTAGCCTTTAACCACTATCTCACCTGATGGTTAGTGATGATGTGGTCGAAGATGTTGTTCAGGCTAACCTAGAAGTACTGGCTCTCAAGGACAGCTGCCGGAACACACCGTTAGGTGCTTGGCGACAGATTTTCTACTTGAGGGTGGTAGCTAGCCAGGCGGGCATTCGCAAAATGCCCTACCACCATGCTGTAACGACTGCCATCCTAAGACGACAACCGGGACCGACGGCTTAACGTGCCCTCCGAAGCACGGAAACGCTTAGTAGTAATGTCACTAGCGGTCACCCATCCAACTCATGACCGCGGGCGACGTTGCTTAACTTTGCTGATCGGTTAAGAACAGCTAAGTAAACTTCGCTACGAGCGCTTCAAATATGCGCTAGGTACTTAGTGGAAGAATAATAAAATGATTGAAACTATGAATTATATTGAAGCAAATGGAAAATATGGAACTTACTATAATATTAGCATGTTTATTATCTATAATAGCATTGGTTACAATAGCTGAGGTTTGGACTAGGCCACATTTGTAGTACCCATTCTTGAGCTGATGTGTATGTAGCCTCCTAAACAATAATACACGCCACTTTCTCGTGTGCATGACCTGCTTTTCCTGATATATTGGTATCATCATCAATATTTAGTAGTATCAAGTTGTTTATAGTGACCTTCCATCAATGATACATTGTTATGTCTTGGTCTTACTTATATGTATGTATACAATAAATAAAAGCTTAAGGGTGCTTACCATTTGAAGTTAAATTAGCTAAAACCGCTAAAAACTATCACATTCCCAAAAAGTTGTTCCAGACTTGGCATTATTTTCGCCATAAGCGCTATGAAGCTACTGGAACAATTTGAATCTAATGTCAAAAGTGACAGAAGTGGCAAATTTTAGTGGCATTCTTAGCGTTCTTATCCTAGATGGAACAGGGGAGAACAGTTACAAATAAGCACTGTGATCACAACCATAGACGCAGAATGTGAGCAAAATTATTGAAAATAATGAAATTAGCGTCAAATGGAATAGGCCCTAAGTCAACTGCTTGTCGACAATATTTTACATCCATGTATTGTTTTTAATCAGCCAAGTAGTTTCTTAACCAAACTAGAGCATGGTCTCCTAACACCATAGAATTCACATTTCATATATGTGTATTGTGATTTACACAGTAAAAACCTTTGCTCAAATCAAAGAATACTTGCGAGAAACATTATATGTTTATCAATCTACATAATTAAACTGTTTAGCAGAGCAAATGTTGTTTTTTGATATATACATATGTACTACGGGAAGGCGTGAGAGAGAGTGGAATATTTCCCTCTGAATTATTATGAACACACATTGTTTTAGTGGGTATATGAGTTGAAATGCCGTTATAGCCCGTCAATTTGGTATTATGAGAGGAGAAAATGATACATTAATTCATTAGGCAGGCCTATTAAAATAAATTATAAAAAGTCATGATCAAATAGGATGTATCTTATTGCAGGGTTAAGAGGCCCGTTTATTACTTAAGATCATTGTTCGCCTTCACAGCTCGAGCTTCCTTCTATGAGTAGCCAATTTTGATATTATCTTACTAATACCGCTTTGGAGCATTCCTCTGATGCATTCTTATCTCTATCAGGTAATACACTTACCCTACAACTTTGATGGACTTTTCTTCGACACATTCGATAAAATCTTTCTTCTCTTCAACAGCAGCTTTTTCAACTTTTTTGGTTTTCATAAAACCAAAGGATATTTTCTTGCCTTCCATAGCGTTCGATGTGATATTATTCTATTACATAAAAATGGAACTTAGAGCGCAGGTCTTGAGGTAATAAACTGTTCAATTGCGTTGTCATTTAGGCAATTTAATTGTTACACAAAACCTATCGAACCACACCATTATTTTTATATACGAAAGGAATATCACAAACAAAACAATAACCTAAAAATCGATGCGAGATTGGTTTGGTTGCAGTGTTGCCAGATGACGACGTGAAATTCCCCCCAACATTTTTCGAAATCCCCCGAAAAACACCTTTTTTAAAAAAAAAACACCCGAAACAGTTTACTTATTTTATGGGAGAAATAAAAAAGCAAAAATATTCAGTAAATTTTTTATTCACACTGGAAGCTCTCGCATGGCTTCAACCATCTCTAAACTATTTTTTTCACATTCACTTTCGTTTTTATCTGTTTGATACACATTTTCAGATTTAAACTTTTTAAACATTTCCGAGGTAGGAATAATATTTATGCAACCATTTCGCAGTGAGTAGCGTATCCTAAGAACCGCTTCTGCAGTTTCTATTGCCATTCGGTTGCGTAATTTGTCTTTTATAATATTTACTTGCGAAAAGGCTCTTTCTACGATCGCATTCGAAAATGGGGTACGACTTTCCATTGACGTCCGTCGAATCCAGGGGGTAGAGGGGGTGGGGAGAGGGGGGGAGGGGTACCACTCCCCCCTCTTCAAAGGAAAAGTCCCACCCCCCCTTTTTTACTTATTTTAAATTTTCCTCATTTTCTGGATTAAAATTAAAATAATAATTTTAAAATCGATTGCCATTAAGGAGGGCAGTGGAAGGGGAGGGTCATCCTTTCCCACCACTTTTATTACAAGGTAATGCATAGTTTTCGAGTTATGCATATATTTGTAAAATCATCACCTCACTTTTTGTAACACTTCACTGATCAAATTTATTGTTTTGTTGGATGTGTAACAGATTTTTTAGCGCTTCGCCGGCCGCTGCCGCGGCACGCTCGCTACGCTCGCTCGGCTCGCGCGTTGTGTTGCCGCAGTTTCAACCTAACCTAACCTGTTTTTTTAATATAAAACGTTACCGAACGTATTCCACTTGACGCCAATTATTATTGCCGTTATTTTCGATTATTTTTACCGCATTTTGTATCTATGGTTCATATTAAATGTGGAACCATAGACGCAAAATTATCGACAATATTGAAATTAGCGTCAAGTGGAATACGCCTTTAACAGTTCGTAAAACGAAACGTTCATTGGCGAGAATTCTATATAATCTATGCTACCACAGATTTGTCAATCCCTATGGATTAGCATTAATATTGCAAAATAATTAATTTTAAATATTTTTTTTCTCAAAAACTACGCATTTTCTGATTTTGAAACTTTGGGTGTGTGCTTATAATAATGTAACCTTTCTGTGAAAAAAATATCAACCCTCAACCTGACGTCAGGCAATGGAAAACTGAGCCGAAAATGGCAGGGTTAAGATACGTATGGCCAATTTAGCAACATGTCTGTAACATCGTTCACCAACTGCATTTTTCAAGTGATTAAGGTGAACACAAACGTTACCCTAGAGTAGTGTTGGAATGGTGTTTGTGGATGCATGATTGAGATACTCAAAACCTCCAAACATTCCCAACTTAATTTTCCCCCCGAATCTCCCCCCAAATAACCGTTCCCCCCGAATCTCCCCCCTAAAGCCGAAAAACCCCCCGAATTTGCAGAGAATTCCCCCCATCTGGCATCACTGTTTGGTTGGCTGCAAAGAAAACTAGAGATGCTCGATAAATGTCGATGTTTGATGATCATCGATTTTAAGAGACAAAACATCGATGTCACATATTTTTTTAATGTCTGTATTGAAAACGTAAAGTTTAAAAAAAAACATTATATAACATACATAATATCGTAACATGTTATAGTATGGCATTGATGACACATGACACAATTATTTAAAAGTGTTGATTATCTAAAGGCTCTCATATTTTCTTTTATTATAACATACTAACTTGCATTTCACTAATTTCCTAAACAAATAACGTTATGTTCACGTGCCATCAGCGATATATCAGTGATCCAAAGGCAAAACAGATACTTGTCTGTAACCGAGCCGCATGTATATAACACATTTCAAAATCACGATAATATGATCATATGCTAGATCATATTATCGTGATGTTGACATGTTTTCAAATTATGAATGCAACCAAAACGCAGGCAAAATATGTAAAATATATCTCTTACATTTACATTATGGCAAAAAACATCGATATCTGAGCGTTTCCGTGCTTCAGAGGGCACGTTAAGCCGTCGGTCCCGGTTGTTGTCTTAGGATGGCAGTCGTTATAGCATGGCAGTAGGGCATTTTGCAAAGGCCCGCCTGGCTAGCTACCACCCTCAAGTAGAAAATCTGTCGCCAAGCACCTAACGGTGTGTTCCGACAGCTGTCCTTGAGAGCCAGTACTTATAGGTTAGCCTGAACAACATCTTCGACCTCATCATCACTTACCATCAGGTGAGATAGTGGTCAAAGGCTAACTTATCAGGCATAAAAAAATTCTAACATCGATGGTTTTTGTAATAATTTTTATGAGTAAGTTTTGAAATCGATAAGCATCGACCATCAATGTTGAGCTGTCGGTGAGAGCATCGACGTCATTATCGATGTTTTTGACACCTCCAGCATCCCTAGAGAAAGCAGAGTGATTAGCTCGTTTTTGACACCTCGAGCATCCCTAGAGAAACAGAGTGATTTGCTCGCAAATAAATTAAATTCGCCGTTCGCGTGCGCGACCATAGGTTATAAATATTTTTGGAGTGCACGTAATAACATCACTCCACTCGACCGCCAATCCAATAATAATTTAGCGTTCACAAATACTTGTAATAAGTGCGTACTCGGAGTGCAACTTTTCACACTGACGTCGTTCACAACCAAACAAATGACACAGGGTTAAACTGAAAGCACTTAGGCAACCCAAAACCCATTGCAGGCCTACAGGTAATCCAAATGCTCCAGTCCACTAGCAGTTGGCAGTGTACCCAGCATTGCCCCGTTGGATTGCAATGCTTATAATAGTATTTAACATCGCACTTTGCTCAATGTAAATATTCAAAACTCTATTCAAAGGGAGCGCGGCGCGGTCCAGTGTTGCCGCGGCGAGAGCTTTTGGCTCGGAGTAGGCGCATTGACCTATATATATTAGACGCGACATCTCAAACGAGAATAGTCGACGAGTGCAGGTAAGCCGGCGGGCATACTCTCCCCCAAAAACTACAATATGTATACCGGAAATAGACCGCTAACTCATACCTACTTTTTGTGAACTTACTTGCGACGCCATCTATCCGCAGTGGTACGGAAACCATGATATATATATATATATATATATATATATATATATATATTAGCTAGACACATCGTCGGGGGACTAGTCTGGAGACTGCGGGGACGCCCGAGCCCTAGAAATGTCCATCGCGTCCACTCTCCCGGTTGCCGACCGGCGTGATGGCGCATCTCTGGGATTTTGCAGTTGGCGGGACAGCCTTTCATGAGTGGCTAAGTCACAATTCGGACTAACTGCCGTCGGCCAGCGGTGCACCGTGCCTCGGATCCCGCTACCCTCCGCCACTAGTCGCCCAATGCGGCCGAACGATGTGCTTCTTATTCAGGCTACTTAGGATGCTACTGTTCTGACCCGACTTTCATACTGCGTCACTAGACATCACGCCGAAACACGACTAAGTCGTTTGGCGGTGTGACTTTGTCCAGTGGGTGGAAGTGGTGGTGAGTGTCATTATTAGGACTTCGTTTTGCCCTTTCGATATGGAGCCTTAAAAAGTATTTGTTTTTTCAAACCTCTCTTTTAATGAATATGACAACGAACAGAACGGGAAGAACCCCGAATAGTCCTTATTGAAGGTTACTTACATCTCCTTATGTATAAGGAGATGTAAGTAATTGAATGATGAATGAATTTACTACAATGTAAGTTAGCTTCAATATGTATATTGAAGCTAACTTACATTGTAGTAAATTCATTCAATTTTCATCCTTAACGGATCGTAAACACTATAATTGTCCGGGAAAATTATACGTCAAACTTGGAGAAGGGACCAGAATCCAATTAGGAGAAGAGAAATTGTGAAACTTTTTCTGTACACAACGAATAGAATCTTTTCCAAGTTATTTAAGTTAGTTGGTAGTTTGCGCGAGGAATGTCATCATATTTTAAGTTTCATATCTTACGTTTGATCTAATTGGTGCCCGTAAACTTAAACATTTTATAATTTATTGGAAAAACAATCATAAAGTAGCACTACTACAACGAGAGCAGGATTACGCAGCCTAATGCCAGTTGACAAAGCGCCCAACACGATGGTTCCATTTTTACGTTACGAGTTTAGCAAAATATAATTTTAGTGAAGATACCACTGCGTTTTTTGCATGAGAAAAATACAGATACTCACTCGCGGGGGAACAGGTGGTTATGCCAGGTTTGGGGTCAATAGGGAACCCACTACCGACTAAAAACCCTGGCGGAACACAAGGTGTTCCGCCGTCAACGAATGATAGGGCCCAACCTTTGGGGTTAATTTAATTTATTAAACTTCTAGGTTAGCCTGAACAACATCTTCGACCACATCATCACTTACCATCATGTGAGATAGTGGTCAAAGGCTAACCTATCAGGCATAAAAAAAAAAAAAAAAAAGAATTCCCCTCTTTTGCCACATTGGATGCCCGTAACTCGACGGCACCCACACCTCATGACTTAGGGATCGTCGACACAAGAAGAAAGAATCATATCGTAAGTCACTAATTGTATTTTATTGTTTTCAGCCCCGCGAATCGACGGGCAAAGTTAAGATTCAAAAAACAGGTTGTCCAGGTGGAAGGCACTCTGCTTCCCGTGCCCATCTAGGCAATCTGGAATCTTAACACATACCTATACAAAAAAATTCGAATTCATAATATTAGTCTAAAGCATCAAATTGTTTATCTAATGTCTATATTTATGGAATTAACGCCAAGAATTTTAATTTTAATTCGACAGATTTAATATTGTGTATGATTTGACATTTTCTGTATAAACTAAAATGAAAACCCTAAAACATATTGCTTAAAAGTTTTAGTACAACAAATATGGAGAAAAAAATGAGGTAAGAGAAACCCCCTTCCTCATCCTCCCTCCTTTTTCTCCTTTGATTTATTTTAGTTCATTTAAACACTATTAATTGATGGGGATTGGAGACCCCTGTATTATTTTTATTTGTATATCTTATAACTGACTTGTCACTTCACGCTAAGTGTTGATGCGAACAAAGAAGCTGTGTAGGCTAACCCCGAATTCTAATTAATGGCTCTCAAGGACAGCTTGTGTTTGGTGACAGGTTTTCTTCAATATTCCAGACTTCAAGGACAGCTTAGGTGACAATCTGTCTACTCTATTACTGACTCTTTTTGGTCAATTATCTACTAGAGGTGGCAAATTCCCTAGCACCTTGCATAATATAAAAGGGCTTGTAAATGTGCGTAAAAGGCAGACAGACAGACACGAGTGTTATAAAGTGTTTTTTTTTGCGGTTGTACTGAACTCTATCTAAACAAAATTTTGTGAAGTAATAACAGTGGAGCAAGAGTGCTCAAATAATCCGAAAACGTGTCTAAGCCGGCCTCAACCCTAGTCCCTATATTCTTATGTAAATATTCCAACAGTTATGAATATTCACAGCCTAGTTTGAAATCCAAGGAAGTAGTTTCAAACTAAGTTACTTGAAGATCTTTGTTGCTAATTGTTAAAGGACGGTAGACAATCAGGTAAGAGGAGTGATGGTTATTTTATGAGAACCCTTTGTCTCAGGCAGTAAGAAGTTAAGGATATTACATTACTTTGAAGTTTTCTTAGTACTTGATTATATTACTCAAGTTACTTGACGGGTTGGTAAGGCACTCTCTGTGATAGGTACTGGAAGAGCCATTGTAGCGAATAAGTTTTAGAGTTAAGTATAATCGAAGCTTTCTTGCGTATTTAGAATGAACATCTGCTCACAGGTGAGATGTTCGTACTAAACCTACATCCCTTCAACCTCTCAGGTGCTAGAATTCGCATCCTTCAGTAACGATTACTTACGAGTATAAGTATTTGTTTTTTTGTTTAACGAAAGAAGCGGATTGAAGACATATAGGTAGATACTCAAGTAAGTTTTGAATAGCTCGTAGCGAGGTTTGCTTAGCCGTTCTTAACCGTTCAGCAAGGTTAAGCAACGTCCGCCGCGGTCATGACATGGATGGGTGACCGATGGTGACAATACTACTGAGCGTTTCCAAGCTTCGGAGGCGTCGGTCCCGGTTGTTGTCTTAGGATAGCAGTTGTTTTAGCATGGTGGTAGGGCATTTTGCAAATGCCCGCCTGGCTAGCTACCACCCTCAACTAGAAAATCTGTCACCAAGCACCTAACGGTGTGTTCCGGCAGTTCCATCCGGTGTGTTTCTTGATAGCCAGTAATTCTAGGTTAGCTTGAACAACATCTTCGACACATCATCACTGATCATCAGGTGAGATAGTAGTCAAAGGCTAACCTAACAGTCATAATAAAAAATTACCTGCAAAATTGTTTAATCGTCATCAAACAAATTTGACAAAAACGATTGTCAAATTTCATGATTTGATCAAACAGTACGTAAAAGATCAAACAACACATCATACAAAGTCAAATTTGGCCGTATTTTCCTCTTTATGATAATCACCGCCGCACATTTAATTTTATGGTAAATGATTTCATTCGTCTTCTAAAAAATTTTACGTAAACCTTTACACAAGATGAAACGCGTCAAACATGTATACTGTTTGCAAACGTTTCAAACAAGGCCGCAGACGTAAAAATAATTTGATAAACATGTTTGATCGTTTACAGGGCATTTTACACGTACATCATAAAAACACTTTGATAGCAGTTCTGAAAAATAAATTATAATCTATTCTATTCATACTAGAGCTGTATAATTAGATAAGATCGCATGAACCAAAGTAAGTCAGATACTGAAGGACGTTGCAATCTTATTAAACCGGGAGCGCATAAACAAGATTATGTCTGAGTTCAATGTCTCCAGCTGAGATTTAGTCCTCTCGGAGCCACAAAATAACTAACAGTATTACAGCTTTTGGGTACGATTTTTAAAAATAAGGATCAAATTCTCCGTTGTTACCATAGACCTAGGATTTTTTCGCTTAAGCCTACTACTACCTAGTAGTTACCTAGTTACCTAGTAGTGGCGAAACGTGTATATTTTCTCAGGGGAAGGCCGTCTAAAGCCAGTTACATTGTGAGTTGGATTCGAATACTGAGGTTTTGGTACCAAAAAAAAAATTACCGATTTTTTTTTATTAAAGACCTCTTCCTCGTCCTTATCGGGATCCAATGCGTACGGTTTTTACAACTTGTTCTTGGTAAGTTTGACGGTTGTTTAAATTACCGCTTTATGTAGAATAACAAAATAATTGACGGAGCGTAGCGAGGTCTCGAGGTCTCACTGGAAACAATATGCGTCTGTATGTTTGTATTTTTGTATGTATTATATTTTGTTTGACGATAACTTGAGTAACGTTGGTCCTATCGCCACGAAATATTTTATACCTAGAAATGAGACCAATAAAATTTTTAAGTCCGGATTACAGCAATTCGGCCAAGCGGTTGTTGAACTCAAGATTACGTAAATATCTCCGATAAAAGGCACGTGGTGCCATCTCACGTACATTTGCTGTATGTGTCGCGTATATTGAAGTTTTGTTTTTTCCCTCGGTCTCGGGATTTGGTTTCGCACGTGTTTGATGAAGTTGATTTGTCTGTAATCTAATGGTTATTTGAGGCACTAAGGCAGTTAAAAGATTTGAGATAATATTTTTAGAGGGTGCTCTTTACCAAAAACACGGACTTACTGACTGTTTAGGAAATGCGTCCCACGCATGGCTGTGTGTTGATATACCTTAGTAGTTTGTAATACGCCGCTGGGGCCTAGAGGCTTTCTGTTTTTAGCGCCGACTGGAGTTGCACAGTGAACGTAGGTGCACAATTCATTCAGGCCTGCACATAGGAATTGAAAGAGGGTTCAAAGAATTGGATGGCAAAAATTCAGCAAAAAGCAGCTGCAAATTTCCAGGCGGAACTTGCACATTGCCATTTACTCACAACACAGGGTATCCTAGTGTGGGGGCTAGTGTGATATAATAAGACAACTTTCATGTTAGATACGTTTGTATATTATTATATAGACATAATTATTATTTAGATAAATGCTAATCATATAATTTTAACAGTCCAGAGTATCAGAGGACTAAAATATATACCCAATGAATAGATTCAGGCGTTACTTTGCGGAAATCCATATTTAATAATAACAAATATTTTAAAAGTATTTTAAGACAATATCAATTTAATTATTTAATAAAACACTTAAAAAATCTTTATAATAATTATATATATCTTGTGACAATTCCGCCTCAGTGAAATCTTACACTGCAATCCCCAAGCCTTGGCAGGCGCCAAGCGAGCGGATTATGGCATATACCGCCTGAATGGGTAGGCTGTATTCAGCAGTGGACGATCCGGCTGATACAGTATAGATAATCGTTATTTATTTTAAGTGTATAATATAATGTAGTGAAACGCCTATGTTTGTATGTTCAATGTTGAGTAATCATAATCATTGTATTCACATTAAACAGTAACTTCTGGACAGTCCCTCCTATCTTCACAAAATTTAACATGCAAGAGTTGATTGTCCTGATGTCGCGGGGTCCAGTTCGGAACGAACTACTAGTATATCTACATATGATGATCTGTTGTTAGGACTTCCCAATAAACACACAACAACATATAGATTTATATATCGATGTTTGTATGTATTTTACTAGCAGTAGAACACTTTGTGAGAGTACGTCCGGGGAAGTACATGCCTCCTTACCTTTTTCTGCCACCAAGCTGTAACGTTCATATTACTGTGTTCCAGTTTGAAGGGTATGGGTGCCTAGGCTTAACAAGTTTGTCTCAGCTCAGGATAATGGGCGCAGTGCAGTCGGCCACTTGTGCAAATTATATCTGGATGTACTGAGATTTTTAAATACCTATTATACCGATTTGTGGCGAGGTTTACTTTTGATTCATATAATGGTCCTGGAGAAGTTTCATAATATAAGTACCTGAAATTGATTAATTTTGGTGATGGACTTAACAAAGTTTCACTTTATCCATAAAAGAAATTAGACACGAATGTGATGATGGGTATATAAGGTTATGTATAAAATATATATACAAGAAAAAAATAACATATCTAAACTACCGTGACACTAAGGACATAGGATCTATTGGGGAAAACTAGCGCATTACCCCCCAACCCACCAAAAACTCCTGTCGGTCCTTGCACCAAACATACACTGTATTTTTATCGTAAACATAATTTGCATATTAATGAATAATCAGCACATGTAAATATTTTTACTATGGGACATGTAGGTAATTGAACAAATATATGTATAAAATATTTTAAAGCTCTTTCGTACGGATCTAATATACTGATCTCACAGTCACCCGTAGGTCAGTTTAATTCAATTTCTTTAAAGGCGTTCAAGTATATTTGTCCAGCCTTTGTAGACTTATTAAGCTTAGGATTTACTGGTGATAAAAGATGGGTCAGATTATTATTAAAAAAAAACTGAGTGACGAGATTTTTACGTTGATAAAAATGTACGAAATGAGTAGCTATTTTATCTTATGTAGTGGTAAAAAAGCGGGTTACGCGCTTGGGTTTAGGTACGTAGTATTATTATAAGTTCTATGGTCTAGATACGAGTTGAGGCATTGAAGAATAGGTGGGTACATAATATAATTATACCCTTGGGACTCTGACAAACTAATTGCTCTGAGCCTTGGGGATGGCAACGTGTTTGCTACTTGATTAAAGTAGGTAGTAGGTTATAAATCTGGATTCTTCCACAAAAAGATCCGAAATATACACATGCAATGGACTGTCCGTGTGGATGTTTGGATAAAACCTGGGGATAATCAGAAGGATTTCTTTGAAATTAGTTAGAATTCTTATTTTATATTTCTCGTGCATGTAATTTCACTGGCTAAGTAGTGCAGGCACATGACATGTAAAGTGTTTCTTCAATCTAGAACACTTCTATGTGTTGGCGGTTGAATTGTTTGTGAAAGTTGTCATATTAAGTCGTAGTCGTAGTAATATATTCAAAAGATTTCCTCATCAGTAATCTTATCACATACGTACTGCAAGAATTTGACGACAAACCGAAATAGCGATCGCGTCGCTACATACTTGATTCCAAAATTTGGAGATTTTAATATTTAATCCTATATCGTACTTGATTTATGAATTAAACCTGTCAAAATTGTTCAGTCTATACCTAGTTAAATTGCTTTCAGGCTTTTAGTTCCGAAGTTTCAATTGGAAATTCATAATTTAAAGTTTCAGCACGCAACCAAAATGCGAAATATTTCTTCGAGTGTGAAAACGTGTGAATATGCTTCCCACTAAGCGATCGTGAATGTGCACGAGTGTATGCAAATCGTCGCCTCTGTGTTAGTACCTATGTCATATCTACCAATTTTACCAAAAATGACTTTTAAATAGTAAATTATCAAGAATTCAGTTCCGGTTACGTTAATATGAGGCTTGTTATTAGTTTTCGCAATTAAACACCAAAATAAAATTATTTTTTACTATACACAAGCCACAATAAAGCATCATTGCTTTGGTGTCCTATGTTAGAAGTTTGTAATAACTCAATCGTAACAAATATTAAGCTCTAGTGTATCCGAAGAAATGAGTATGTAGTATAATAGCACTGTGGTTAAACGCCTTTGACGTTTGCGTTAAAGATAACAACGCCTCAAGATGCTGCGTCATAATTGCTTACATAAAAAAATGTGTCCGTCATCATGGATTTCAAAATGGATTCTACTTTGGTCATCTAAAAACATTGTTATTAATAAAATTCCACCAGCTTGCAATTTAAGACCATTTTTCGTAGTCACCAATCACACCACCTCAAGAAGGCTAGAGAATGACACCCATATCATTTTTAAATTCCAGAGAACCTGACACCACTTTCAACCACATCAATAATTACCAACAAATAATGTAAGTACAATGTCTGCCACTTATACTCGCTACTGCAAGTTGCGATACCGTCATTTAGTTTACGTTGACAGTTTGACATGTTGTTATAAATAAATAATAATACATAGTTATTTCGAAATATGATTACAAGCACTATCGCGTGCTAAGCGAAAATATATTAAACAAATTATTGTAGTACAAAATTAGTTAAATAATAATAGTTATTTACTTTTCTGTCCGTAGAAACTGGTATAATCGTAGTTAGTTTGTTGTGAGAAACAATGACTCGTAGTCTCGTATGGCACACCTCGTATGTATATAGTGTTCCTACCTCTATTATTATTGAAATAAGTACCAGTTAGCCCACAACGGTGTGTCCCCGACTACAAACTAAGTACGATGCGGTCATGGTGTATGAAACTTGGGACGGCGCCCCCGCATCTCGTCCCTCGCACCCTAGTCCCTCTTTATAGGCGCGTTAGGATGTGAAAAGTTATTTTACAGGACACTTTAAATCGATCGGGTAGTCTTTGATCACTAAATATTGATGATGTGGACGAAGATGTGAATCAGGTTGAACCTTCAATGGAAGCTGACTCACAAGGACTGTTATGTTGTGTTGTCTTAGGTTTTCGCGATTATTACGCATATGAATTAAACAACTTTAAAAGGTTTAAATCCGTTTAAAGTTGTTTAATTACTAACTGTTATGTTGTCTTAGAACACCACGTTAGTCACTTTGTAAGAGGTTTTCTACTTGAGTCTGAGTGAGTAAGTACAAGATGAGAACATTAGCATTCTTACTTCAAACTAAACATCATATGAACCTGTATCAAACTTAGGTTAACACACCGTTAGGTGCTTGGCGACAGATTTTCTACTTGAGTGTGGTCGCTAACCAGGCGGGCATTCGCAAAATGCCCTTCCACCATGCGGTGAAGCTCAAGCCCGCGGCGGGATTCGATACATGGACCTGCTGCATGGCAGTCCATAGCCAATGCCACTCAGCCATCACTGCTTCAAAAAGCAGTGCTTATACTGTACAGGAACTGGACTTGCTTTTCAACGGTATTAGCTCTTGGAACGCCTCGCTTAACCTTGTCTTACGATTTTCTACCATTCTACAGGCAAAAGTTTCTATTCTAATTCTAAGTTCCTGCAATAGATCCCAGTATCCCATTTATTAGGCCTATTGCCATTGACAGGAATTTTGCTTGTTAGAACAAGCAAAATTCTTGTCAGTGGGCAGCTACTGAAAATATTTTCTTAATGAAAAACCTCAATACCCTAACTATCTGACCTAAGATCGAACCCTGGACCTCTAGTTTCGCAAGCACCACTCTACCAACGAAGCAGTCAAATTTTATATGTAGGTAGGCATGTCATAGTCCTTTACCCCGACTATTTACTTTTCAGCGCAGCCGAGTAAAGCATATTGACTGACAATAGTGATAATAGTTTATGTATACTTTCTTAGTATGTTTTATTAACAGAATTAAGTACCTACCTAGATTCTGATCGTAACCAGATTATTAATTTTGTTGGTGGCAGGTACAATAATTTATTTTTAATTGAAGCAAGCCAATAAGCCAGTTCGAAGTAAACTTATTATGTTATTTTGAGCTCCAAAATGTTTAATTTCCTTTAAGTCATTCATCAAACTTCTGAACAGATTGACGGGTGTTTGATTGAACTAAATATAAACGTTAAAATCAAGGTAAGGTAACTCACCTAAGTATATCAATTACCTTTTTTAGGTGTAATTTTATTGAATATTTACAACATACGTCCATTTTATCGCTCCCAGTAGCAGTTTTGTCCGTGGGGTGCCGGGCTGCCTGTGGGGTGCCAGGCTGGAATGTCAACCCCCTACCTCTACTCGTGGGTGTCGTA
Source organism: Plagodis pulveraria (assembly GCA_963890685.1). Classification (NCBI taxonomy): domain Eukaryota; kingdom Metazoa; phylum Arthropoda; class Insecta; order Lepidoptera; family Geometridae; genus Plagodis; species Plagodis pulveraria. The sequence goes on from OY982961.1 coordinate 14,440,199, forward strand.
AGAGGGGTCTAAGGGTAACACACCAGAAGGTGGGCAGCAGCGCTTTCTTGGGAACTGATATCTCACACTGCGATCCCTAAGACACCTGCTTAGCGTGGGGATTATGGAAAATTATTTATAAGTTACCCAAAACTTACAGTGTTCACCACGTAGGTAATTAATCTTCATTCGAACGTCGTAGAACAAAATATTATATAAATGATAACACGGTATGGTTTCGTAGTCATTTGTGCTATTTGGCCACTTTTGCTAATAAGTCTCTTTTAGGGTCCCGTACTAGAGAAAACGGGACCCTTTTACCTTAAATGTCCATCCGACCTTTAATTAAAGAGTAGTATAATTCCTGTATCTTTGGAATGGTAATACTTCGAACCGTTTGAAAATCCACAAAATATGTGTTAGTGTGATGAGAGTGAATAAATAATACTAATAAAATGTTAGAAATAACCTACACTGCCGCGAAGGAACCTACCTACCTACTGTCTTCTGGAAAATACAACCTGGGAGTTTTCAAATCCAAAGTAAAAAGCTCCTTTCTGAGATATGCTTCACTAAGAGTGCTTCACCGCGGAGCACAGCGTTGCTTAAAATGAGATAAACAGTGTTCAAATGTAAATAATTTGTCTTCAGGGATGGCAATCGCGAACGAAGTCGTGGGTGCAGCTAGTAGCTAATAATAAAGTATAATATATAGACACAGAAGTGACATCGTCGTTGGATATGCAGCCACAATTGGATTATAAAGTTTTCATGCTCGTAGTGCAGAGTTCTGACGATAATAAAGGGTAGTTCACAATAAAACCACGTTATAAGTTGCGCAATTTGTTCATGAGAACGTGGTGGTAAAAGTATGAGAGTTCATGAGAGTGCGGGTTTCCCGTAATGGAATATATAAATTTATAATAGAAATTGCCTAAATAAATAAATTAAGGCAATTTCTTTAGTTACCAGTTACGTATTAACGTTGAATTCAAGGCTAGTTACGTCAGGGTATGAAACATTCAACCCTGAGTCCGACATCACCCAACTGGTCCCCGACGGTTGGGTAGGTATGCGTAAAAGCATATTCCTCATACCAAAAAAGGGTATGAAACATATCGCGGTTAGTTCAGAATACAATTTTCATATGAACGTACTTCGGACGCCATAGTAAGCAATAACTGTGTATGTTTGTTGCATCAATAACTTCTTATAACTTATTTTTCATCACCCTTGCTCGTAAAGTGAGCTTTATTATATCATTCTTAGGGCCATAAACCGAACTATAACACCCTCGTGCATAATAATATTATACACTAGTGCGTAATAGAATTATCCCTACAAAGTTAAGTTAGTACCTAACAGCAAATTATATGCACAAAAAAAATATTGCGCGCTATTTTCCATAATTTTCGTAGGTATGTTGTTTGTATCGCATTTGTGCAATATAGTTTTTTTTTCACGCAAGGGTATTGAAAAATTGCGTATGAAACTCGTGAGAAACTTGCTCATTATACACTCGGCTGATTTACACAACACACAGCCTCGTGTATAATGAGCAACTTAGCTCACTTGTATCATAATCTACTAATAACTTACTAGTGACCCGGGCCGGCTTTACTTACATAGGTGCAATGCTGATACTAAATATACTACAGGATGTCTTTATACTTAATTATATAAGGATAAAATGTATTGCTTAAAATCGCTTCGTAAAAAAGCCATTATTTCTCGTAGAAAGTACGGGACAAAAAATAGTTTTACTAATAATTGTATAATTGTGGGTATCCCTAAGAGATAGACATATACCATCGACGACTTTTATGTAGACCTTTTTAAGGTGTACAATATTATAGTGCATTATTAAGATCTATCTCGTAGGGATTAACCAGCGTTTATAATGTAAGCACTAAAAATGTGTTTATTTCCGACACATTAGAAACCTATAAAATTAAGACTGTTCTTAAACAACTTTAAACGGTTTAAATCGCGTATATTTATCAACATTTTTGTCCTGACGTTTCAAACCCTTTGCAGTGATCGTGGTCACCCCGTCACCGACACCCGATCACTGCAAAGTGATGTTGTAACGTAAACAATCCAATGATTTTATTCGTGTATGTAGTATGCTGCTAGGGGCACAACGAGAGTTAATCGGATGTGGTAGCTAGCAATGCGAGCAATCAAAATGCCATACTACTATGCCTCTATTAAAAGTATCAACGATTTTGCTGTCTAAAAACACTCTTATATCTTAAGATATAATATATATACATAACATAACATAAATCTATTTTCATCTATTTCATAATTACATGTAAGTATCCAAATCCCTGTACCCTGTACTAGTATTAACTGTGTAACAGGGTTAAAGTTCCTTCCCATAAACTATTGAAAACTTATAAAATGCATTATTTATGACACTGTATTTCATGCTACAGCGAAACATTATATTATATCATAATACAGACTGACATGTAATATACAAAAGGTGAGAAAGATGTGTGATTGTGTGTGTGTGTGTGTGTGTGTGTGTGTTTGTGTGTGTGTGTGTGTGTATGTGAACGTACCGTGAAGTTGAGAGTTTGTGTAGGGTGAAAGTTGTGAAGACTATTTGTGTATGTTAATGAATCTGATGGTGGTGTGGTGACAGGGTTACCAAATTAGAATAAATACCTAATATATTATATCAAGCCTAATGAGAAAAATTTAAGTTTTAGAATAGAATAGAATATTATGAACGAAACTTGACCAGGTTTTCTATGTCTTCATAGGTCATGTTTTGTAGCCATTTCATGACAACTCGTTTGCACTCTCTCTTTGAGAGAGGATATATATCCTGGTATTGGCATAAGCGATTATACAAGCGAGGACCTAAAATCCTAAAGTGACGGGCTGCAAGTTGTAATCTGTAGGAAATTGACTTACATACTCTATCTTTACGACGTTTAAATTGACGACTTACGAGGTTATATGTTAAGGTTGAGTGTGGTCTCACAGTAGTATTGAGTACAAAGAGTTGTCTCACGGCCAGAACTTCACTTAGTTTGTACAGTTCACTCGTGGAGTAGTAGATGGGTTTTTTGTACATAACTTTTAAGACGGCTCTCTGTGCTCTTTTTAATTTTAACAAAAACGTCGTACATGTGCTACCCCAGATAGTAATACAATATGTCATTATGGACTGAGCCAAAGCAATGTATACTAACTTGAGGGTATGCAAATTTGCTGAAGACCTAAGTTTAATTTAAACGTATATATATTAATTTGCAAACGCGTCTACTAAGAACATCTATTTGTTTTTGCCAATCAAGAACTTTATCAATATATACTCCGAGATATTTGATGTGTGAAACTCTTTGTAGGGTAAGATAATTACAATATGTTAGCTATGAGGGGCATTGATGAGCTTTGATAAGAAAAGATGGTGGCTGTGACGAGATACATCTATTCTTACTTTATAGAGCTCTATCTAAATACTGTCATTTGAATTTGAAACTCTCGTAGCGAAGTTTGCTTATCCTTTCTTAATCGATCAGCTAAGTTAAGCAACGTCCGCCGCGGTCATGAGTTGGATGGGTGACCGCTAGTGACATTACTACTGAGCGATTCGGTCCCAGTTGTTATTTTATAATAGCAGTCGTTACTGCATGGTGTTAGGGCGACGAATACCCGCCAGGCTAGCTACCACCCGCATGTAGAAAATCTGTCGCCAAGCAACTAACAGTGTGTTCCGGCAGCTGTCCTTGAGAGCCAGTAATTCTAGAATTCTAGAATTACTAGCTCTCCTCCTAATCTAGGATAACCTGGATCAACATCTTCGACGGCATCATCACTTACCATCAGGTGAGATAGTAGTCAAAGGCTAGCCTATCAGTATAAAAAAAATACTATCATATTTGCACGGAAAGTGTTCATGAATGTCACAAGGGTCTTTTTGGGACGTCAAATAGACAACTGCCGGATTGAACGGAAAAAATAAAGTGATTTTAGTTAATCGAGATAGGGGAAATTTTTGATTGGAATCTTTGGGTTAAATTTTACGACTGACTGAAAATTCTGAAGCAAAATCTATATTGCCCTCAGGTCGCCCAATGTATTTGTAATCGACTTCTAAAATAAGGGACGTTCTTGACTCAACGGTTTTAGGTATTACCAGAATTTGTGAAAATATATATGCAGATAATTCTGTCTCAGCTTGATAGAAATATATCTTTGGAGTTATATTATCAGTATGACCTAACAAAGTATAAATATTAGATACTACATAATTAAACTAACGTAGGTACTATAATTTTAGAAACTAATTACTGGGAGATAAAAGTTTTTTTTTTTATGTCTGATAGGCTAGCCTTTGACCACTATCTCACCTGATGGTTAGTGATGATGTGGTCGAAGATGTTGTTCAGGCTAGCCTAGAATTACTGGCTCTCAAGGATAGCTGCCGGAATACTGCGTTAGGTGCTTGCCGACAGGTTTTCTACTTGAGGGTGGTAGCTAGCCAGGTGGGCATTCGCAAAATGCCCTAACACCATGCTGTAACTACTGCCATCGTAAGACAACAACCGGGACCGACGACTTAACGTGCCCTCCGAAGCACGGAAGCGCTCAGTAGTAATGTCACTAGCGGTCACCCATACAACCCCTGGCCGCGGTTGACGTTGCTTAACTTAGCTGATCGATCAAGAACGTCTAAGCAAACTTCGCTACGAGCGCTTTACAAACATCGGTCACAAGCCAGGCTGGCTTTCGCAAAATGCCCTTCCACCATGCATTGAAGCTCAAGCCCGCGGCGGGATTCGAACCATGGACCTGCTGCATGGCAGTCCATAGCCAATGCCACTGAGCCATCACTGCTTTAAACGTTCACAGGTATTGATAATAATTATGCTTCTATTTGGTATAGCAAACTTCAAATGCGTACACGTACCAATAATAAAAAAACCTGACAGAGCTGTTCTCGAACGGCCAGTTATTGATATTCAATATTTTAACTAAACACATCAAAAAATTTAATTAAGCTGAACATAAGTTCAATTTATTTTAACATAGGCAAAAATCACAAACCCAGCTTTATCAACGTAACCCTCCCACATCGGTGGGTTAAATACTTAGAAAATTAACCTTAGGGCATTTCTTAACATTTGATAACGCAAGATAAATTATATAATAAGCCCTGTGTTATCAGTTAGCTCAGAGCTAATTAGGTTAACCTCAAAACGCTAACGTGGGCCTGAAAGTACAATTATACATTTTTATTTAAAGAAAAAAATATTTGATGGCCGTCAAAGTTGTCTATTTTAGACCGAAAAATATATATTTTATGTTAGAGGTTAAGTAAAAACTAAAATAGTTAGGAATATGAAATTGCGGTAGATTATGTTACATTTGTAAAATAATATACCGCAATTTCTAGTTAATAAGCCATGAGAAAAAAAAATTGTCCGTAGACTGTTATCGCGGAATCTTTAAAAAGCAGCCGACTTGCAATTGCAATAAAAAATAACATTAAATTGGTGCGATTGTTGGGTTACAGTTGGTCGTATCGGCAAGTTCTGATGCGAGTCCTCTTCGTCGCTGGTGAAATCCCGGCTGGCATGGGAACGTCTCAGCAAAAATAATTATAATAATGTGCAAAATAAAATTGCTCACTACATCTCTACTAGACCCGTCCTTAGCATCCAGACCAGTTCCATGAAGACACGGCTTCCAAGTAGGTGACAAGAACCATCCTCCGAGTTGCGACGCCTACTAATTTCAATGGATTCTCGGATCTTGCGAGGCACGAAGAACTTTACTCTCGACAAGACCCGAGCTTTGTCGAAGCGGACGTACTGTCCTGTACCAGATAGCAGAGATTATTTACTAAAATGAGTGAAAACCACGATAGTTTTTACAATAAAACAAATATTAATATTATACATGTGACACTAATATTATGAATGTGAAACAAATATTAATATTAAACACTAATATATATGCGAAAGTTTGTGAATGAGTGAGGATGTGACTGTTTGATAATGCTTTACCTTGAAACACCTGAAACGATTTAGATGAAACTAAACTTTAATTATCTATATTCCCATATAAATCATTTAGGTCCTGGATTAGAACACGATTATTTTCATGGTCATTGTCACTTTTCATTGTACACGTGGATGAAACCCTGGGACGCAGCTAGTAATATCATATAAGGCCGGTATATATAAGAATTGAAAAGTTTTAATAAAGATATTAATGCTCACAAACTGAATTTTCCTAAACAACAGACTGAAAAACCTAAATAATAGCGAACAAAACAAAGTTCATCTACAAGAGATTTTAATTTCATAAGAGATAGCAAATTTGGACGGCAAAGTTACCAAAACTTGAACAATTACATCAATCCATCTGTCTTTGAGCGTTATTTCTTAAAGCCCGACAAAATTGTATCAGAGTTGTGGCGATGCTTAGAACAAGTCAACCGTAACTTTTCAATTTAATCTTGAAGTACAAAGTTTGGAATATTGTTGCCATCTATTGTTACCTTTTCATCGGTTATTATAGAACTATTTAGTATTTCTTTAGGTACCTACTTATACAATATTATATTTAGTAAAACATGTATTTAATTTTGGTACTGCGTGGTAAATAATATGAAGTTATAACAACTTACTATTAACTTACATATTATTGAAGTAGTGATGGCTCAGTGGCAGTGGCTATGGACTGCCGCGCAGCAGGTCCATGGTTCGAATCCCACCGTGGGCTTGAGCTTCACTCATGGTGGAAGGGCATTTTGCGAATGCCTGGCCTGGCCTGGCTAGCGACCACCCTCAAGTAGAAAAATTACAGGCACATGAGACTTAATAACTATGTCTCAAAGTGACGGGCGTAGTGCAACTCGTGACTTGTGACGAAATGCATCTGTTATAGGCAGAGGTTAGTCCGCTTAACACCAGGTGGGTCTTGAGATAGTTCCGTCACAAGAACATAAAAAAGGAGCAATTTTATTGCGAGACGAATGTGAGTGAAGAAACGCAGGACTCGGATTTTAACAAATATAACTAAATGATACATAATTAATCTACCCAGCTTGCCTTAGCCATCCGGGGGTTGGTGATGGAGATACAGGAGCAAATATAGAAAACTACATGGCTGAAAGTCTTATATAATAAGTCGGAGGGTATTATCCGGATACAGCTTTTAGTGAAACTGCAGTTAACGTCTCTACACCCTTTACCCGACTTAGTACTAACTCGGTCACGAACAGGTATGGTGGTAAGCCGCCAAGTAGTAATGTTCGCTTTACTGTGTTCAGGCACATGAGAGAGAGAGGGTGCAGTTCAGTTTGCCACTTGTGACGAATGCATCTGTTATGAGGTAACCGCTTGAGGGCTGAGGTAACCGCTTCCCACCAGGTGGAAATCGTGCTTGGAATCACGATAACATCAAAAAAGGTGAGAAAAACAACAAATATTAAAAAAGCTGTAAAAATTCTTCCCCTAATTTCGCGTTTTACCTGATCATATATTTACTCGTAGGCATAATTATATAATAAGAAAAAAAAAATGCCGCAAAAGACGTCAGCTTCCGCATGAATAGGGTCCTGTTTAGAAATGGACTAGTATTATTTTTTTATCTTCAGAAATACTAGATCCTATTATAGTATCTCATCTTTACTTTGGCAAACAGCTGGCAAAATTATATGAGCTTAATAAACTCAGCAATTATATTAATCACTGTTAAATGGTTTCTGTACAGAACTGATAGTCTGTTATTTTCTTGGCTGATAAAACTTCATTTCGGATGATTCATTCTCTAAAGGTATGATTGAATTTTAATTATTTCAATTATATCATCGTCTTTACATAAATATCTATAAACCATGTTTCATTATTTTCATCCTGTCGCAAATTCGCGGCAAATAGACGCTAGAAAACAAGCTAGCTATAAATTACAAAGTTGCATTTTATTCCACCCTTAAACTCAGTCAGTTTCATGATAAGAGTTTATAGACAAAAGGAGCCACCCATTCTAGTAAGAATTGAGACTATTACGTCCTTGGAAGGGAGTGCTGCCCTCATAGAGATAGCTAGTGAACGGCTAGTTTACACAATGTGATTTTACCCTTCAAGTCATGTTTAGATTTAAGAGTCATGTTTCACGAGCGTACACCAAGGTGTAAGAGCCAATACATTTGTTTGTCCGTATTCTATACAATAATGCGAGTACAAAATTAAACAGGAATAATAGGTTATGTTTTTCACTACTTACCAAGAAACGATGATTCACAGAAAAAGTAGGTCTAAGAAAACAAAACCAATAACTCTGAAGTTGATTTCTAGGTTATATACTCGTAATAACTTAATAGTTTATGAGAGCATATGTTCACTGAATACCTAACATTTAATAAAAGATATTCAAAATATAAAGTAACTTAGTTTTGTACGGACGATAGTTACGGGTGTAACTATTAATTAGTATGTCTTAGGCGTACCTATGGGATTATTTAAATAATAGAAGAATTAAGCACATATAAAGACTATGACACAAAGTTCTACATACTCAGTCAGCATCCTCAGGAGTCAAGACCCCCTGCGGATGCTTCGTGTAGAACCAAAACGCGTCAAAATTTCTTCTGGTTTGACTGCGTGGCGTATGTGACGTCACGTTGGCTTAACAGAAAAATTAGGAGAAATTGTCACTAGATATATTTTTTAAGTGTTTTATTAAAGTATTGATTTAGTTTTTTCTTAGAATTCTTTTAAAATATTTATTATTATTAAATATGGATTTCCACAAAGTAACGCCTGAATCTATTTCTTAACATGATTTAATACTAGCTGCTGCAAATATTTCGGAACCGCAGGAACAATTTTACATTTAATATTTTTAATGAACGTAAATTCTTGTTAAAAATTGCTTAGACGGACTTATCAGACCCCAGAAAAACATTTATTTACCAATTATGTCCCTCATTTTTTTATTCATTAATAAAAAGTGTATTGCCATAATGTCCAACCCATTACAGAGAGAGGGGGTACCATAATCCCCACGTCATCTTGGGGATATATCCCAGATATAGCAATTCTTCAGAAGGTGCTGCTGCCTACCTTCAGGTATTAAAGGTAACTTTTAGCTAGACTTGAAAAAGATTATATTTAAAATATTATCAGTTATGTAGCTAAGCTGTTACCATCGGAATTGTATTTGCGTTTTTTTTATCGGGCGATAGACGAATACTGTTCTTCACTTTTTTCTAAAGAAAGCACCTATTTCCACTCATAATAATTCAATCACCACTTGTGTAATATAGTGCGCCAATATACAGCTATAGAGGATACAGAATTTACTTATAACATATAGCTCAATATATTTAGCCACTTGCTTTGTATTTCTTTCTTATTGCGTATGCACTCTATTGCTATCGTTTTCATCTTGTTTTTGTCCACGTTTTTCTCTCTTGACCCTCACTGTGCTTGATTGTGCACCCAGCACCGTACCTTGTTTCTGGAATTGGAATTTAATTCTCGATAACTTTAGGAATAGGTAGTTCACTAATAACTAACTCAAATGATAGGAACTGTTGTGAAAGTTTCTCAACTATAGCTACTCCCTACAATTTTATTGTATTGGCAACACGTATTTCGTTTTCATAGGTGTACAAATTTTCTGTCTAGGAGTTTTATGTGTAATATTCAGACAAATATAATTTAATTCAATATCTAAAACAAAGCGCTCAGTAATTGACGCAAGCCCTGCCCTACAAGACCCTAGCAGTATTAAACTTTGTTAAAAGTTTCTAGTCTCTAGCTCTAGCTATCGGGAAGTTATTTGAACAAACAGATAGACCAGAAAGTGAATTTACATTGCAGTAGCATTGTTATTAGTTCAAACTATATACTTCGTCCGAAACTTGTTAAACATCGATTGCAAAATTTGTTCCGCAAATTTGTACGGAAGAGAAAGAAAACGAGACTGACAAGAAAGCAAGTTACGCAAACGTCTATGGCGAAAAATTTAAAATTTTAACCATAACTAACTATTGTAAGTATAGGTTTCGATCACTCACCAAAAGCGAGATTCGCTGAATATTTTTTACGGTATTGTTTCATAAACGTATTCAGTTGATTACATTTTGTTAGGGGTAAATATTTTTGAAGTTTTATGGAGGTAAGTCTTGGAATAATTTACTGATGTTCAATAACTTTCAAGATAATACCAGCAATATTATTTTAAACACGTGACTACCACAATCATGTAGATACTATTATCTAGACAAGATAAAACTATTTGAATTTTTAATTCTTCGCTACAGACCAGCGTAAAATAATAAATGAAAACAGTATTTTTATAAATATGATTACAAACACTATCGCGTATTCATTTATCAACATCAGATATCATGACCAAAAAGCAATACATTTAGCTCATGTACTTACGTACGTACGTACATCTAAAGTTTGAATCGGACCTAGATTAATAAAGCTACTCGTACATGGTGCATTAATAATTAGAATAAGTCCAGACGACATAGATATCGTCAAACCGTTTAGGCTTAGTGACAGAATCTTATTGGCAGGTACCCTTAGGGCACGGGACCGAATAATCCGAAACTAAATTTCACACCGATTAATATCCGAAACAATAAAAAGACAAGTCTCCACTTAAACCGTCTTATTAAAAAGTCCCTTAAAGTTTATCTCTTCAATATAACTACGCTACGTTATTGAGGGTAGAGACTGTCGCAGCGTCATTTAACATGTCTCCTTCCCAGTGTATAAAGATCGTATGTTTCCAACATGAAGTTATCGAGTTAGAACCTTCTGTCCCTGTACTTGCGATGTCTCTGGCGACGATAATTGGATTCATTGCCGGCCAAGAGAAATATCGCCGCCATTTGTTGGCCGCGACGTATTGACGACAGGCCACAGATAATTCAGCGTATTAATATCCTATGTTATCTGTGCCCTCGTGGAATGATCACAATAGATAGAATCTGTTAGAAGCTACCTTTTCCCTATTAGTTTGTTGTGGTTGTTTTCTGAGATTCAAGTTGTATTGGATCTTGTGAATAATGACTTAGTGTGTGCCCTCGGGCTTGTATTGTGCTTCTGGGAAGACGGCCGAAAAGATAAATAGGTACTACAACATCTTTGTTGGAAATGTTCATGTTAGGAACCAATAGAAATATTTTAGTAATAGGAAAACAACATTACAAAATTTACTAATTAATTTAAGGCTGAATAAAAATAAATACATAATTTAAAAAATAACTACCAAATTGCATTTCGAGATATGCCTGAATTCGGTTTTTACAATTTTTTTGAGTTAATTTTAATATTCTTTTCATAAAGAGGGTTACATTGAAAAACTAAGAGTTACTTAGCGTTCTATGGAAACGGAAAACCAAACTGTACCTTGTAGCTCCATGACTATTCAGTACATCATTCTGGCGGTACTATATTATTGAACTTATTATCATAAGAGCTACAAACAATTGCCATATTTCATGATTACAGAACTAGAAGTAGAGAGCAAATTTCAGTTTCTGGAGTTTCCATAAAATACATAAAGGTTGGTTTAATATTAGCGGCTAAAGCATAATCTATCAAACTACCTCAAATTATTATAGTTTTCTTCTCAGTTTCACAAATTTAATAAGCAATTCCGGCCCGATACTCCACAGGGAATCTTATACTACGAACACCAAGACCCCTGCAAAGCGTGGTGAATATAACAAACCATCCTGAGAGGCCTCCATGTTTCAGATTCAACGGCTTGTACTTAAGACAAATATTTTACATAGGTACTTACCGTGACTTTATAAATTCACAAGGCTTGTACTTAGACAAATAAATATTTTGCATAGGAATTACCATGACTTCATATATTCAAAAACCTTGTACTTAAGACATATCTATATTTAACATAGGTACTAACCGTGACTTAACTGACAAATACTGTTCTTTTGAATCGTTTTCATGGCAGTTGATGATGCTGCCGATGCTGCTGATGATGATGTTGTTATATAGAATACGTAATAGTGTAAAGATTTGACCCTCATAGGTTGATTTTAAAAAGATGAAATACTTATAAAATATTTTTATTTGTCTGATATATTAAGAACTAAGCATTAAATTAAACTTTTTCTGCACAATTTTTCACTACACCGCCGCCGTAGAAATCATGTTCAAAAAGTAAAGCAGTGTGGCACCACGAAACAGGCGGTAAAAATTCTTAATTCCCCAGGGCCTGGAAGGTGGCACCTGGAATTTTCAAATACTATAGGAGCTATAGGTAGGTAGGTACTTACAGCTATAGGTAGGTACCTACTTAAACTTCTTTTTATAAAAAAATATATTTTGTTTAATCTAGGCCATACATATAATGCGTATGTTGTATCGTATAGGTTAAATAAACAATAAGCAAGTAAGGGTAACAGAAGCCCGTGAGATTCAATCAGACTTTCAATAAATTTTATTAAGACTGTGTAGTCTTAATACAATTTGTTGAATTTACCCAAAAGGAAGTTGCCCAAGTTATTGTTTTATTTTACATACCGAAGAATTAAATAAAAATAATCTACCCAGAAAACATTCAGATGAAAAATGGCTTCCTTTCGATAACCATGCACTCGCGATTTGCAAATGGCTCCTAGACGTAAGAACCAACCCGAACTTTTTTTATAATGCGTGGTGCCCACGCAATATTGTCTTTTAGTTTATTTACGTTCGGTTTCTTCTAAAGTTCTTAAAATTGAACTTCAGCTTAGCTTGTCTTCGAACAAGGAAATGCTGTTGTTATGAAATACCTAAAACAATCGTTAACTGCTCAAGTCTTCATCAAGTCAAAGATAAACTTATTAAAGCATTTAGAATTTGGATGATAGTGGTATTTTCTCTATTTTTATACAACATTCAAAAAAAGAATAGGTGTGTGGATACTACTGTTTTTATTTGTATGTTTGTTACACGATCAATTCATAATTGGCGGAGATTACGCTTATTTAATGATTAATTTATTTTGTTTGGTACGACATATTTATCAAATTCTCATTTAAATTTCATCAACATCGGTTAAGAAGATATAAATGACAAACAAATAACTGAAAATAGTATTTGGCATTATGCTTAGACCTCGACGACAAGGTTATTGTAATTATCTTTGCACGTTGTGTAACCGAACCCAACTATATATCCAAAAAATTAAGCGTGCAAGCAATGTTTTCGAATTTTTCTTACATAATCATTGCTTCCAGGCTTCATCTTTTTGAAATATTATTTAGCAGAGCCTATGAAATAATATGGCAAATGAAGTAACAAATTTTTAAATATGCCAGGCTAAAAAAAGATATTGTCTGACCTAGGGATTTTGAAGTTTATTTTGTTAGTAGACCAGATCCCGAGGCAGAACAGGCTCAAAGACGGCTGCCAGAACAGATTTTTCTTCCATATGGAACAAACAAATATCTCACGAAATGATTGGTAGATTCTAAAGGGTCAAATATCAAACGACGTGGTAACAAATATACATAGTATTTTTATTTTGCTTGGAGAGAATAAAACAAGATAGGAGTACAATGCATATAAATCAGAAATGTGACAGGCTGAATTCAAAGTTTAATTAGAACAACAGCTGTATTTTCACACGTAATACACATAAATCACGCTGTTCCTATTTGAAACTAGCTTTTGGATCTTGTCGTGCTCGTTCAAATATATACATTACTTACTTTAAGTATAACATTAAACCAATACACAAGACATTATACATTTATAAGAACTATGTGAAATACTATTTAATTTTAATTCAGCATATGTTACGTAAGATTTTTTTACTGGTTACATAAAGCTGGTATGAAAATAAAGTACTTACCTAAAAGGCTCTATTCTTAAGTATTTGACTGTAAAATAGAATAAAACAAGCAGGTATATAGTAATTAAAAAAGTAAAAAACCCGACTGCAAATTATTTATTTTTGTTAGGCATGTTATCGTTCCAATGAAATTTAAACTGCAAGTTATATATATTTATGGAATCGCTCTTTAAAAGTGTCACTTGCGCTATCAAGACAAATCTAATGTTATCTTATACATTAAAATCGATTTATCCAGTTAGAAGTTATGGTGGAATACAGAAACTCACAACTATACATACATACATGAACCCTGAAAACATACCACTCCTTTTTTTGGGCAGTAGTGTAAAAACAGTTTCTTCAACAGTTATAATAATAGCAAATTTCACAATTTATATCGGTAGAGGTGATATTTGTTGTAGTTGATAGTCTTTTATGCCACCCAACTTTTGTAAGTATCCTATATCATCAGAAAATCTTTGTAAATAGTTCGCAACATTGCTTTGACTTTAACGAATATTCTTTTATATATTTTGACGAAAGCCACTTCTAACTAAACGAGCTCAATAATTACTAAATAGTTCTAAACATGGAGTGAAAACTTTCTTTTTGTTATTTTTTTCAACCCTGCTACCTGTTACGCATTATGGCAACATTTTATAATAGTTTATTTTGTTAGCTTGGTATAGCAACACTGTTTGTTTTCTCTTTTTTTTATCATCTGTCACCTTGAGCGAGTCAATAAACACGCATTTTACAAATTTAAAAGGTTTTTGGATTTCTTCTCATTCACGGCAGCCACCCTACAACAGTACACGCTCGAACATGGTCCTTCAGCCGAAGAAAATAATTTCTGCCCAGTGGTGAGCAATTTTGGGAATTCAAAAATCTATATTCATCAACTCGTGGACCGATCGCCATATTGCCGGCGCCGTCGCAACATTTCTCGACGCACAACGCCGACAACGAAAGGGACAGCAAGAGCCGCCGACACGCAAGGGCGAGTGAGACGGAGTATACGAGAAAAACGCGGATAGACGCTTCAAGACAAGAAACGGCCATTTTGTTTCTACTTCGTCGCCGCGCCTTTTGCATCTTGCGTATCCTAGCCCATATATATTATCGCCTGATCAATAATCGGAGTTTTTAAGGTGTTTGAAAATCATTTCTTTGTGAGTGGAAGCACAATGGAAGACGATTTAAAACGGAAAGTCGCGTCACGCGCTTACACCAAAGGTATTATTACTAGATTGTACGCATTCATTACTACAGATCTTTCAGCGGTGCCTCTGGAAAACTTACTTGCTAAACGTGAGCGGCTGGTAAGCGTCTTCAGCGATTACGAAGGCTACTGTAAAGACATCCTATGTCTATCTCCTAAAGACCCGGAAAATGTTGAGTTGGTCGAAGAAAACTATTTCAAAATACTAACAGCGTTGGCGCAAGAAATTAAAAAGAAAGAAGACCAGGCGCCGATCTCCAGCGGATCTTCTAGCTTAACAACTAAGGCAGCAAAGATAAAACTACCTGCCATTTCAATCAAAAATTTCGACGGAAAATTCACAGAATATGTGCCTTTTATCAGTTTATTCAATTCAATGATTCACAAGGACTCTAGTTTAGATTTAGTGCAAAGGTTGTATTACTTAAGGTCCTTTTTGCGTGATGAGCCATTAGATTTAATTAAAAACTTGCCGATCACAGCAGACAGCTATAGCGAATCTCTGAAACTGCTTAACGACAGATATGATAATAAATACAAAATTGTTAACGAGCATATTGCAAACATATTAGACATAAAACAAATTACTAAGTCCACAGCAAGCAGTTTAAGAGATTTCGTCTCGCTAGTGAGGCAGCAAGTAGCCGCTATACGCAATCATAACCCTAATGTCGACCAATGGGATGCTATAATACTGTGTGTTCTCTCCCGGAAACTAGATATTTATACAGCAAGGGCCTACCAGCTCGATCGGGACCATGCGGCAGAGCCAAGCTTGGACGATTTTTTGAAATACCTGGATCGACGAGCACATGCGCTGGAAAATGCTGACCCAGGTCGCAACCAACAAACTATGGGTAATAAGGTAGCAGCACATGCCACTACTGGAGCAACATGCACCTACTGTAAGTCTACACATAAATTATTTAATTGTAAAAAATTTCAATTATTGCCGGATAATGAGCGCATAAAATTTTCTGAAGAATATAAGTTGTGTAAAACCTGTTTGGGTGGGCACACAGGAAAGTGTAAGTTTCATTTTAGGTGTTCTCATTGTAAGGGCAGCCACAACACACTCTTGCATTGTAATTCGACTGCATCTACACCACATGTAGCATTGACAAGCAATATTAATAATAATGTTCTTCTTCCCACTGCCAGAGTGAAAGTATTTGGCAGAGATGGCAACGAGTTCCACATCAGGGCGCTCTTGGATAGTGGCTCACAGGTATCACTTATCACTACAAAGGCTATCAAGGTACTGGGTTTGACACCCAAGCAAAGTGACACATGCATCATTGGCATTTCAAATGCTAAAAGCAAGACAAAATATTGTGTGCCACTGGTAGTTCACTCATTACAATCCCCATATAAAACTCAAATAAATTGTCATGTTGTTGAGCAAATTACATGCAAGCTCCCTCAAGTAAGATTTGATGTAAAGAACATAAAAATACCATCAAACATTGTCTTGGCAGACAAGGACTTTAATGTACCAGGTGAGATTAACATGTTAATAGGGGCTGATGTGTTTTTCCAGACACTGCTGCCGACAGACCCGCAAAGCAGCCTGGATGGGTCACTGCCAGCAGCTGTGGAGCACACCCAGCAGGATAGTCCTCACCAGCCCTCACAGCTACGCTTCATTAGAACTCATTTTGGACACATAATTGGAGGTTCGTTGCCACACAATGTATCTCAACTGTCATGCAATAAAGTTGTTTTAAAGTGTGAATTAAATATTAACATAAATGACACACTTGCACAATTCTGGGCTACTGAAAAGGTACCAGAATTGTTTGCAGAAAAAACCTCAGAACAAGAACTTTGCGAAAAAATCTTTCAGAGTTCTGTAAAGTTAACTAACAAGCAGTTTGAGGTAGCATTACCTTTAAAATTGCCCTTATCTGAAATGAATGAAGCCCTTGGTGACTCATTTCATTTTGCTTTGAAACGATTCTATAATTTAGAAAAGAAACTTCAAGCTAATTCAAATCTATTCATGCAATATCAAAAATTCATACATGAATTTTTAGAACTGAATCATGGTCACGTTGTAGACATTGAGTCCTATGAATTAGATAAACAACCTGTTTACTTTTTGCCTCATCATGCTGTGTTTAACAATAAAAGCCAAAGTACTCCTGTGAGAGCAGTTTTTGATGGGTCCATGAAGACTAACAAAAAAATTTCACTAAACCATTTGCAACTGAATGGACCGGTGGTTCAAAGAGAATTATTTGACATTATCTTGCTTTTTCGCTTTGGAAAATTTACATTCACAACAGACATTAGACGCATGTTTAGGAATGTTAAGGTTGATCCAGCATACACCTCCCTTCAGAACATATTGTGGAGGAACAACCCATCTGAGCCAATTAAATGTATAAGATTAGATACCCTCGTATATGGCTTAAAAAGTTCAAGTTTTTTGGCAACTCGCTGTTTGGCTGAGCTAGCAATTAGATTCGAAAAGTCACACCCCCTAGCTTCATCCATCATTAAGAATCACAGCTATGTCGACGACATAATATATTCTAATAATGACCTGGAGACTACCATTGCTGCCAAGGAGCAATTACGCAGCTTGTTGGAGTTAGGAAGTTTCCATACACACAAGTGGTCAACAAATAATGAAAAGGTGCTGTCAGATGTACCATTAAAAGAACAAATATTTGACAGTTTAAATCTACAAAATGATAACAGCATAAATGCATTAGGGTTGCATATTAATGTCATGCAAGATAAATTCATTATTACTTCTCCTGAACCATTCAACTCACATTCAGTCACAAAAAGAAGTATATTAAGCTACATAGGTAGATTCTATGACCCTATGGGGTTTGTTAGCCCCATTGTAGTCACAGCAAAGGCCATTATGCAAAAGCTTTGGCTCCTGAACATCAATTGGAACGATATATTACCATCCAATGTTCAGCAAGAGTGGCTGAAATTTACGGCTGACCTAGCTGTAATGGAACCTATCCTAATAGATAGAAACATAGATATTTCAGAAATGCAGACAGCAGAATTAGTAGGCTTTTCTGACGCATCGAGCACGACGGCGTATGGGTGCTGTGTATACCTACGCGCCACGGACACGTCAGGTATGACGAAAACGCAATTACTCTGTTCTAAATCTAGGATCAATCCTGTACAAAAAAAAGGCCTCACAGTGCCTAGGCTTGAATTAAATGCTGCACTTTTACTGTCAAAATTAATAGCAAAGACCTATGACACAATCAAACTTAAAGTCAATATAAACAATGTTTACTTATTCTGTGATTCAAAAATAGTACTTGCATGGTTAAATACAGAAATAGCAACGCTTTTAGCCTATGTGGCGAACAGAGTGAATGCAATTCATCAAAATACTGGTAATTGGAGATGGTCTTATGTCAACACACATGAAAATCCTGCTGACCTCATTAGCAGAGGAGTAAAGCCGAGTGAGCTACATAACTCTGAGCTATGGTGGCATGGACCCCAATTCCTGCAAAACAGTGAGTACACATTTGTTTGCTATGACAGGGATAACACAGTACCTAGTGACCTGCTAGAAATAAAAAAAACTTGCTTGGCAGTTTCCAGCGCCGTGCCGCGTCAGAGCTGTAACCCACTTGAGTACGTATTTACACGCTTATATAATTACTCAGATATTCAAAAAATCGTCAGGCTTTTTGCATATATCTTGAGGTTTTTAAATAATCTAAACAAAAATAAGCAAAAGTTAAACACTAACTATCTAAGTAGCTCAGAGCTTCAGCAATCAATGAAGCTTATTATAAAAAACGAACAATGCATCCATTTTGCATCTGAAATTGATGCACTATGTAAAGGTAGCAATGTAAGGAGCAATTTATCAAATCTGCATCCATTTGTCGACGACTTAGGGCTTATGCGCGTTGGTGGTAGGCTCCATCACGCTGATATAGCATATGCTCAAAAGCATCCCATCATACTACCCAGAGGCTCTCTTATAACTAGCTTGCTTATCCGATATGAACATGTTAAGTCACTACATGCAGGACCAAAGCTTATACTTGCAAATTTAAATCAAAGATATTGGATTGTAAATGGCTTGTTAGAAGTGAAGAAAATAACACACAAATGTATTACATGTTTCAGGCAAAAGGCTGCTGTGGCCAAGCAGCTAATGGGCTCCCTGCCAGCAAGTCGAGTTACCTCTACTAGCCGCCCATTCGAGAAAGTGGGAGTGGATTTCTGTGGGCCAGTAGAAGTGAAGCTGTCACGAGTCAGAAAATCTGTAGTCGGGAAAGGATATGTATGTGTGTTCGTATGTTTTTTTTCAAAATCCTTACATTTTGAACTTGCATCAGACTTAACGACACCAACATTCTTGGCTTGTCTTAGAAGATTCATCTCGAGAAGGGGAATCCCCACAGAAATCCACTGCGATAATGCTAGTACGTTCAAATGCGCAAGGAGCCAATTAGTTGAGTTGTATATGTTAGCAGCCTCACAAAGCCACCAAGCTAGAGTTCATAGCTTTGCATCAGAGAAAGGCATAAAATTCCACTTTATACCTAGTTACTCACCAACCTTTGGTGGGCTCTGGGAGGCTGGTGTCCGTAGCATGAAAAATCTCCTTAAGAGAGTATTACAAAGAGCTTTGTTAACTTATGAAGAACTAAATACAGTTCTTACTGAAATTGAGGCAATTCTCAATTCTAGGCCAATACTACAAATGTCCTCCGATGTAAATGATTATTGTTACTTAACTCCTGGTCATTTTATCATAGGCACTGCTCTTACAATGTACCCAGAGCAAGATGTAACTGAAATTCCACATAATAGACTTAAGTTTTGGCAGTTATGTACAAACTTAAAACAATCATTTTGGAAAACTTGGCATAAACATTATCTAAATATGCTCCAAAGCAGACCTAAATGGCTGAATGATGAATGTAATGTAAAAATAGGTAGTTTAGTTATTCTAAAAGAAGACAATACACCCTGTATGTCGTGGCCTATGGCAAGGGTAGTGAATATATTTCCTGGTCACGATGGCAAGGTTAGAGCAGTAGAAGTAAAAAGGTCTAACAACAAAACTCATATTAGAGGTATTCATAAAGTTTGTATATTACCTATAGATAATGATAGCTGATAAGTACCCACCTAGCATAACAATTATACTTATATGTTACTTACTACTATAGTTGCATAAGAATGTCAATAGATACATGATTTGTAAACTAACGTGAATTTATAGTAAAATTAAGAGTTATGTTTCAGTGGTATATGCACAAGAAGCTAAGGAAATTTAGTAATGTTTTCTCTAACTTTGAATGATGTTTGTAAAAAGAAGTTACTTATCTTTCAATTCAATATAACACTGGTACTAGAAGATAATTTAGTTTATATATCTTTAAGTTCCTACATACTATGTTAATAGAAGAAAAAATGTTAGGTTTGTTATGATACTTAACTGTTGACTGTTGCGGTTCAATTAGATGTATTGTAAATGTACTAGCAAAAGTGATTGCTACTTGTTGGGCTGCAGCATGTTACGCATTATGGCAACATTTTATAATAGTTTATTTTGTTAGCTTGGTATAGCAACACTGTTTGTTTTCTCTTTTTTTTATCATCTGTCACCTTGAGCGAGTCAATAAACACGCATTTTACAAATTTAAAAGGTTTTTGGATTTCTTCTCATTCACGGCAGCCACCCTACAACAGTACACGCTCGAACACTACCTCATAATTACGTCTCTACATACTAAGTAGTACTTAATATTGTATATTTATTTACATTTGTGCATGTATTAATTTTAACTGACTTGTTTTTAAATGGGATAAGAGTGTGAAAAAATCTGTCTGTAATATTTTTTTTCATTTCTTCCGCTTTGAATTTTGAATTGCGTTATAAAATAAGTTATTACTTACCTACAGGAAATAATAAAACATGAACAGACATACTGTTAAACCTTATTTTTTACTCCAAGAAAGTATGAATAGGTAATTTTGATATGCGGGAAGCGGAAAATTAATTCCGGAATGTTCTGGCAACATGGGTGCGTAATATCAAGGAAGTTTTGATAAGGGTCAATGTTAATGGAGGCAAGGTTTAGGTAATAGCACCTACACTTAGGGACCATGAATGTGTATGAGTATTAGCTTGTTAGAGGCTGGTACTTGGGTTAGACTGTTTGTTTTAGCTCTCAAAGCGGCAGGTAGAGCGGTCCGTGGGAATATATCGACAAATTATAAGTTATTTTGTTTGATAATAGCCGCAGTTCAGTATTTTAGAAAGCCCCTTTTAAAATACTTACCAGCACTTAAATATTTTAAAGTTACCCTTACTAATTAATTAGGGGGCTTTCAGATAAAAATGAGCTTATGGTCCATCAGGCATCAATGAAGGAAATATGGTAAATTTGTTTTGAATTTGATAATGATAAAAATTATGTATGTACTATGAATAACTTCAGTGAACATTCTGATTGAAAGCAATAAGAAAAATTTAACCAATATAGAAAAGTCATCGAATCTATGGTCACCACACATATACCAAGTTGGGTTAATTTAGTTTAATCTGAAATCTTTCTAGATAGTTAGAAAATAACTGTTCCAATAAATTTTTAATAAATCTACATTCTAGGTTGTCAAAATACACTTAATAGATGATATCATTACATCTGTTGTTCTTTTAATAGGTAGACAAAATCTCGTCACGAATTTTACCAAGCTTTCCACACTATCGTAGTAGAATAATGTAATAATTTAGCATTTTCTTACCAAAGTAAGAAATCGAACATCCATTATTTGTTATCATACGACATCTTTGAATTTGTGTTATTTTACAAAATTTGTGTTTCTGCGTGTGTAATCGGAATTACTTAATAATGGATAATCGGATAAAAATATTTTGATTAAGTTAAGTTGTTTATGAATAAAATAGCAACACACACACTGTACTGTATCTGCCGGATTGTCCACTGCTGAACAGCCTCACCCATTCTGGGGAGGTTAGCCATAATCCCCACGCTTGGCAGGCGTTTTGGTGATCGCAACAAACACACACATTTTTAAATTTATATGTGATATATATTTAGGAAATTAATAGCAAAGGGCGCTACAGGCAGGTATACCTTTTAATCTCCAGGTTATATAATATAAAAATTCCCTCTGATCACATTTTACACTCATATTATACATTTTAAGTTATCGTATGGTTTTCACGGAATTTATAATTGTTTTCTTACTATTTAATATTGTTGACTACGAGTGTCAAAAAATTTATTTTTCAATTCTCTTGCCGATTGTATCCAAAATACCATGGTGAAAAATATTTGAATAATTTTAATTCGGCGGATTCCACTGGAATATATTATGTATTTATTATGTATCATTTTCCATTTGTAAACATTTTGAAATCAATAACCGTGGTCAGTAATGGCAACTGGCATATTATAAGCAGTTAGAACAATTGGATTCAAAACATAACATAATTAGTATTGGAGACATTGAGTGGTGATGGCGGCATAACTCATATTGACTAAATGTAATAAAATATTTTGTTACTTTTAATAGTAACAAAATATTTTAATATATCATAATAATATATCAAATAATGTCTGCCTCCCCACTATCTATCGACATTCGACTGAACATGTTGCGCACATACAGTTATTTAGTTAAGTTAACGCACAAAAATGTAAAAATGTATCTACTCTTATGGTAATTGGTTAGTAACTCATTATTGTAAGTAGGTGGAACTATGTATAAAACTTTATTATTACACTTTTCTGTTCAAATCAATCATGATAATTTGTGGGTAACGATGTTGGTACATATACTAGCTATATTTCCAAAGCTATACTTCTGTAATCATTTGTTGTGTACTGTTTGTTGACTCTAAAATAAATAAATAAAAAAAAAATAACAAAAATATGTATGGAGTCCCCGTGGGGTGCCGGGCTAAAATTGCACCCTCCTCCATATTATGGGAGTCATAGGATGAAGGAAAAAACACCAGATGGTGGGTTCTAAAGAACTGCGATACTCAAGACGCCTGCCAATCTTGGATATTATGGCAAACCCTCCTAATGGGAAAGCATTTGTTCAACGATGCACATTATGGCTGCTTCTGTGATGTGATCTGATGTATGGAGAGCTCTACTGACAGGTACCTTAGCGAGAAACGCTCGTAGCTAAGTTTGCTTAGCTGTCCTTAATCGATCAGCAAAGTTAGGCAACGTCCGTCGCGGTCATAAGTTGGATGGGTGACCGCTAGTGACATTACTACTGAGCGTTTCCGTGCTACAGGTTGTGGTCTTAGGATGGCAGTCGTAACAGCATGGTGGTAGGGCATTTTAGGAATGCGCGCCTGGCTAGCTACCACCCTCAAGTAGAAAATCTGTCACCAATCACCTAATGGTGTGTTCCGGTAGCTGGCCTTGAGAATCAGTAATTCTAGCTAAGCCTGAACAACATCTCCGACCCCATCATCTCTTACCATTAGGTGAGACAGTGATCAAAGGGTAACCTATCTGGCATAAAAATAACCTAAAATTTTCTCTAAGTGAGTAACCGTTCATCACTCGTTATATCTTGCGCACATGCCTTGCTTTGATTTGTATGAGGAGTGTGACAACACTTGTACTAGAGCTGACTGGTAGTATCCAGACAACCACTCGGACAGAACTCTTCACGACAGAACTCGGGAAATCTTATTGGTTTACTGGACCGGAGGGTCTTTGGATTTGACGAGGAGGGTCGCAGGCATACTGGTGCTGTGTTCATTTTATTATTTTACAGGAAACATTAATTATACCGACCTTATATCGGTGCAATAAGCGTTAAATAATTAGTTCGAAGAAACACTAACAAACATACTTTAAAGCCAGAAAGCATCTTCAATCAAATGCGTCAAGCCCAAACACGGTCTTTACAAAATTTACCCTAATCGGATATTACGAAGTTCTAATGACTACGAGCACCATCACTAGGTCAGTACAGTCTTACCGCATTATTGTATTGTAATGAAATTTAGGGAACTTTATATAATTGTCAAAAAAAATATATAATTTATCATACAGGTTATATACATAATAATTAAACCATAAACTCCAGGTGCAAAAGAGCCCATAATACTCGCTGCATTGCCGCGCTGGATAGCAATGGCCATCCTTTGCATCAGGTACGAGCCGGAGCGGGAGTCACCCGACCTTTCGGCCAACCTATGCCCTAATTCACCTGCCAGACTTTTAGCTTCAGCCCCCCAGCAGCCCATGGTTTCCACAGCGATCGGCACAAAATAATAATGTGGTTCCAGCGCTGCGTACTGTAGCCGCTTTTTGGTAGCGGCATCTTCCGCTGCCACTGCTGAAATGTACATGGTACGACCCAGGTGGCTGGCGGCGACAGTGTTGACGCAGGTGGCGTCCCACACCAAACACTTCCTGTTCTTCCATGGCACTAAGGTCAAACCATCCGGTCTTTTATCATCAGACCTACTCAGCCCCAGTGGTTCCAGCACTCAGGGCACGTTACATAGCTGAGTGATATAATTGTTATATTATTAACACGTAATAATTTTACAGGTAGGCCAGGCCTTTTTTCTACACCACGTGTACGTTTCATTATGGATGTAAATGGTCATAGTTCTATGGTTGCAACTATATTAAAAATATAATAGAGAGGGGCGCACATTCGTGATTAGAAATGTCTGTACGTACTCGATAAAATAATGTTACAAAAATATGTAATGATCTGTATATCTGTGATGTACATATGTACCAATATCTACGTGTATTATATTGTAATACTATGCCTATGTAACGTTGTACGGCTGAAAATATCACAGTAGATTTATGGAGCAAAAGATTTATTAGGTGCGTTCGTTTTGGCTCGATTGCGTTTATAGCAGTTTCTAAAGTGGCATTTGTGTATTAGCGTTCGGATGCTGAAAGCTTCTGCTTTTGCTATTTTTGACCACCAATTACTGCATGCTATCTGAACGGCTTAAAACGTACTTTGACAACCGACAATGTTTTAACAATTTTGCACAGTACGAAACATGGAATCAATCTCTAAAATTAACAAAAAAGTAGGTACCTATATTATTATTATTTCATTGTTAATGGCTTCTGATAGTTACCTAGATAAAAAACATATGAAACTCTTCAATCGCGCCAATTACAACTGTCAAACCAGCAGTTGTCAAAATACGATCACAACGATCCCACGGTAAGACATGGGTCAAAAATATCACTTTTCTCTGTCATTTGTAGCGTTTTCAAAGCTATCCGAACGGTGAGCGAAAACGATATTTTTGCTCACGAAGTCCCAAAACGAACGGCCCGTGTGATCATTTTTAGCGTTTGTGAGTGTTATTTTTGGCACCGATAGGCTATCCGAACGCCCTAATTGTGACCATAATGTGTCAATGGTTATTGAATTAGGAATTGAAAAAGACTAAAAGAGGATAGTGAATCGCGGTGTGTACGTGTACTGGCCAATAAGTCTTTATTGCTACAAAAGAGCAATGTAAGTAAAACAGCTGAAGGTAGAATGTAGCAATCGCCAGGTCACGTACCAGCCAGTACGTGAGGTGACGTAATATCGTGCTGCTCGCCTTCAGGTGTTACTGAACCGTGTTGGGACAGGTGGGGATATGGGAGATTATTTATTTGCACTGGGAATTCTGTGGATATTCTTCATCGTAATTTGAAATTGTACCGTTTCTAAATTATATGTTCTGAAAGACCTTACTTTTAGTTATTTTACTTATATCCTAGCAAAAAGCTAAGCGGGCTCGCGTTTATTTTACAACCTGATTCTAGTTGTGTCATCTACTCGTAGTATTAGGTAGATTAACTACAATGTAATTGAGTAGGTATTGAGTTTAGTTCTGTTGCGGTTATATTAACTCTGTAGTTTTTTAACAATAACATTTTATCCAATGAATACATAATTGTTAATGTATTTTTTTAATGTTTATTAAATTATATTTTTTTTGTCATATAGCACATCTAGATATGAAGTTAAATTACTATGTTAAAAAACAAAGCTACAGACTTGATAGTTATCAGTAAAGTGTACCACTAAATGCTCAGATTCTAGGATATTGATAGGGCCCGCTTCGTTCGCCCTAATTATCATTTTCTATCTTATTATCCTCATCTCTTAGAATCTTATTATTCATAATATATGTAGCTGCATCGGTGCCAAGAATGTCGTAGGAGAGAGAGTACTCGTATTTATTTCGTGTAAGCGTATAAGCAAACATTTTTTTAGTTGTAAATTGCATCAACATACAAAATATCGTCTATTTCTGTTATCTTATATAAATATTCTCTTCTAGGCTTTTATAATCATCACATTAACCGGAACGTTCACCGTATAACAAGCTTTCCCCCATTGAGGGGATTTGCCATAATCACCATTTAATTCACCAGTCAATCACCTTTTATCTGTTTGGTGTAAAGTTGAAATTGAAGTACAACTTTAACAACGAAATCCAAATGCTTGAAGGCATTGGTCAAAGAGAAAAATCTTATTAATTTTTTCTTTGACCATCTGACATTAATATTCGCTTACCTGCACTACGATACCACTGAATGTGTATGCCAAAGTTTTTCTTTATGTTTGATAGCCTTTGACCACTACTTTATCTGATGGTAATGAATGATATGATCGAAGATGTTGTTTAGGCTAATCTAGAATTACTGGCCTTCAAGGACAGCTGCCAAAACACGCCGTTAGGTGCTTGGTGACAGATTATCTACTTGAAGGTGGTAGCTAGCCAGGTGGGCATTTGCAAAATGCCGTACCACCATGCTTGCTAAATTGTTTGTACCTTTAACTTGAGTAATGGAAGGAATGAAGGAATAATAGACTGCCGTGCCGCAGGGCCATGGTTCGAAACCCTCCGCAGGCTTGAACTTCACTGCATGGTGGAAGGGCATTTTACGAATGCTCAGCTGGCTAGCTAACACCCTAAAGTACAAAACCTGTCACGAAGCACCTAGCAGTGTTTTCTAAAAGTAGTCCTTGAGAGCCAGTAGGTAATTATGAAATTACAGGCGCAGTACACTTAAGAACTGTATGTCTCTTGATGGGCGCAGTACAACCGTCACTTGTGAAGTGACGGACTATGTAGTATGCATCTGTTGTAGGCAGATGTTACCGCTTACTATCAGTTTATAATCGTGAGTGAACCGTCATAATCCCATTACAAAAAAAAATAAGCTTTGGGGTATTTATTAAGTTTAACACGTAAAGCTATTTTGATGGTGATAATAAACTTACAGTTTGGAGGTTTTTTTTAACCTTAACACGTTATAGTTTAAAACTTATATAATCTGCTACAATTTTAATATTTAAGTATTTCAGTTGATACTTAATAAAATAATCTTAATTAATAAAATACAATTTCATATAGTTTCGTTTATCCCCGCATTATCAGCACATATCAAACGATACGCAATCCCTTTTTCAAGAGGTTAATATTAACAGGATCTACTCAAAAACAATATGAATTATGTATTAAGAGATATTGTAAAATAAAACATTAAAGACTAATGTTTCAATATACTCGGGATATTTTTAAGATTTGTGTACAATACACCCCCGTGGGTTGCCGGGCTAGTATACTCTTATCACCCCACATCTCTTCCCGTGGGTGTTGTATGAGGTGACTAAGGGAAAAAAAACCGTAATGTGGGCAGCAGCGCCACCTTAGGATCTGCGATTCCCAAGACGCTTGCCAAGCGTAGGGATTGTGGCTAATTCCCCCTTTATGGCGGAGGCTGTATGCAGCGGTGGACGATCCAGCTGATAAGGTACATTATGTTTTAAGTACGTTTAAAGAACCTAATAGACCTTATACAAAGATTCGTACATCTATCGGGCTTTTACAGTTATACGTGTAATGGAATATATTTATCACATAATCTTTAATCTAATAATTATAATAAATTTAATCTAATATATATAATAATCTTTAATCTAATAATAGAATTAAGATACCTTTGTGGTGAGAAGAATAAAGAATATTGCATTGTATTATTGTATAGTATTGTTTTACTCTAGATCTATTCAAAAGAGGTATTGGACAATACTTCAATGATACATTATATGAAAAAATCATGGCATAAAAAAAATCTTGTCTATAAGCAGGATGGTTCACATTTCTGTACCCACGCGATCGTTAGTGGGTCAACTTGTCATTAAAATATAAATATATCTGTAAAAAGAAACAAGTTGAACCCAATCGAAAGACATTCAGAATTCATCAATAAAACTAACAAATTGAATATTCAAAGTTTCTGATAAAACATCAAGCAATCAACATAAAAGCTGAAAAAATCGTATCTGCAAAACTTTTATCGAAAAGAAGTACGGCGATTAAAAGCACAATACACAGTTGTTAACCTGTAGACGTGAAAACGATTTCCCAAGTTTCGGAGATTGGTTCTTTAACCTTCAGATTTCCTCTATTATTGAAGAGCAATCGTATTTCATCCTTTGCTTTCCCTCCATTTCGCCCGTGAATGATGTAATACAGGTGAGCATTTTTTTTACAAATGAAAGGTCGAAGGCGGAAAAATGTCGCCTCATCAGGATAAAGTGAGAAATAATGTTGCTTGTTTTTTCTTTATTTTTCCGTATTTGCTGGATTCAGGATGAAATACGCTTGTTGAAGTTTATCTTGTGGAGTGAAGCGGCAAACGATTGCTTCGTGTTAATTGGAGTAGATTTGAAGAACCTACCGAAAATTAGATTTGTTTTCTTTATTCTTTTGTGAAATATTTTTCTTTTACATTTGTTTATGAAAGCGGCGGGATAGAATAATGTCAAGAATTTATGATAATATCATTAGGGTTTTATACAAATTATTTAGTTATTTATTTCTTACCATTAGTTACACCAATCAACATCGACATGGGTATACAGGTTTCACGAATAAGTAACTATTGATCTGTGAAATAGGGTTCCTATCAACAGGTCATTTACACCAAGTCTGCATATTTGTTTAGGCGATTTGAATTATTTGATTGCCATTATGGAGTCTAATGGACTCAACTACGTGGGAGGCTAAAGGTACCCTGAACCTTGAGTGCTGACGTTGCTGGAGAGTTTGCATTTAAGTGCTACGTTTGTGGTCTGAATTTCTTAATAGTCGTCCTTTTCTTACTAATATCCCAAAACGTGGGATTGGTATAATATCTCGTACGTCTAACAGGTGCACGACTTGCTCTTATTAAGCCTGCATTTATATATTTTTTAAAGGCGGTATTCCTTAACTGACTAAATATACTACGAACTATATACAGCTACGACAGTGAAAGTATTTCGACAACCTACAAGTCATTGCAGACTCACAGGCAGTCCAAATGCTGCAGCTTACTACCAGTTAGCAGCGTGCCCAGCATGCTGGCAGCATTGCCCTGTTGAATTGCAATGTTTATTCGTTGAGCCAAATAGGTAGGCATTTTGATCACGCGTAGCATCGACCAAGCGCTCTGATAAATAAATTAATTGACTGTTCGTTGTCCAACTGTATAAAGGAAGTTGATTTTGATCCCTAGTCTAATTTTCGTAACTAGAAATATAATATGTTTGTAAAAGCCAGTTTTATGACAATGTGGCTGATTTAAATTAAATAACCAAATTTTTACGAAGCTAATCCTCACAACGGAACGTCAAAATTACCCCAGAATAGTATCCACGTTAAAAGCTATAATATTCAAGGCAAGTTAAAAGGTGTGATGGCAATGGCTATGGACTGCCACGCAGAAGGTCCATGGTTCGAATCCCGCCACAGGTTTGACATTCACCGCATGGTAGTGCGTCATTTTGAGAATGCTCACCTGGCTAGCTACCACCTTCAGGTTGCTAGGCACCTAACGATGTGATCGCACAATTGATACTTCAGCTGGAACCGGTAGCTGACCTTGAGAGCCAGACATTTTAGGTTATACCTTATACCACATCATCACTTACCACTAGCAATAAAAATAGGTAATATCCCATTTTCAGAGGCCCGTCTCAGGTTAAACACATCATCGTGGTCATTTTGTAAATTATGCAAAATTGATTGACCCGTTTTTCATATGTCATTTTGACCTAAATCAATGAAATTTGATCTATAACAAATTGTGATTAAACGAACTTCCCAAATAGGGAGAGCATCCAATTACACGCTATATTTTATACGTTTGAATTTCTAGAATGATTAAATATTAGACAAGAATTTTAAATTTTAAACGTTAACAGCTGCTATAATATTTAACGTGCCCACTTTTTATTTTTAGGGTTCCGTAGTACAAAAAGGGACCCCCCCATAACTAAGCCTCGGTTGTCGGGCTTTTAAAAGGCTGTATCTTTAGAACGGTTATAGATGTGACCGACTAAAATGTTCATAGAATATGTGTTAGCATCGCGGATTGTCTTACCAGCAACAAACAATGAAGAAAGCTTATAAACTAAAGGGGTCCCCATACAAGAAACGTGTTTTTGAACGTTTTTTATTGCTCTTACGTAAAACCGGTAAAACATACAAGCGTGAGCTTCACGTTAGGACGTTAGAAATTGGACTATAATCATGCCAGCTAGGCATGATTATAGTCCAATATCTAACGTCCTGAAACAAATAATTGAAACTGGCCAAGTCAGGTCAGACTAATGATCATGAAATTAATAATAAACATACCATTTAATGGTACATTCTGTGTTGGTACGGAACCGTTGGTATGTGAGTCCAATTCGCACTTGAGCAGTTTTGTTTTTCTATTTTGCATGTGACTTGTCAGGCGCGGTGTTGTCTGCGACGCCAATCAGCGATGCGGATTTCACACTATCGCTAATTGGAGTCACTCATCGCGCTCCAATAGGCAACGCTCAAACCTGATCTTTATCGGCAATGCTGCTTGTTTTCAGTTAATAAGTTAAAATTAAGTTCAAAAACTCTTCTTCTCACAAACACAAATACTTACTATATAATTTGGTTAGTCCTTTTCGAACAAAGTCGTATTAGATAATCTGCGGCATCAGTCAACGCTGTCGGTTTGACGTGATAGCTAATTGGAGCTGAACCGAAAGAGAGCTGAAATGACTTTAAAAGGTATTCAATCGAAATATTCTTATTTCCAGTGGGACTGAATTCAAGGTTACTTTACAAATCGCAACCATTTTCCGTGCTTCGGAGTGCACCCTAAAGCCATCGGTCCCGGTTGTCGTCTTAGGATGGCAGTCGTTATAGCATGGTGGTAGGGTATTTTGCGAATGCCCGCCTGTCTAGCTACCACCCTCAAGTAGAAAAACTGTCACCAAGCATCTAAAAGTGTGTTCCGGCAGCTGTGAGCTACCATTCTAGGTAAGCCTGTAATTCTAGGTTAGCCTGAACAACATCTTCGACCACATCATCACTTACCATCAGGTAAAATAGTGGTCATAGGCTAATCTATAAAGCATAAAAATAAACATTAAGAATTGTACTGTTTTATTGAACGAAGAACCTTTTTTTACAGTGAACTTTTTGTTTTAGCTCCGTAAGAGAATAACTTTTACGGAAGCTGTCACGTCGCGTTGTCGGATTGTAGTCTGTGACGGCAATCAGCGCTGCGGATTTGACGTGTTCGCTAATTGGAAACGCTCACCGCGCTTCAACTCCGCCTCAAAATTGGAAATTCAATTATTATATTTTTGTGACAAGAAGAAACATTGTGATTGTCGGAACAAAAGTCACAACTTGATCTGAGTTGTGTTTATGAACATCAAGAAGTGTTTTATTTTTATGAACAGTTCTTTTAAATTTTTCCTTGACACTGAATTTTTGTATTATCTACGTAAGTTTTATCATGAGGACTGTCACATTTCGGCGTTGAACGAAGTAGAATCTTTTATACTGTTTTTTTTTACTTGTAGATGAGTTATGTCTCACCATATTTACTAGACGAATGCAAGGTAATTGCCTTAGTCGCTATCAGTCTTGCACTTCCGAGCGTCGCGTCCGGTGAGTAGTAAGGTTACGTTGCCAAATGTTCGCATGGCTAGCTACGATCCTACTATATACCTGCATATGAGAGCAAGTTTTGGAACCGTATTGATACAATTCTATTTTGACACAATTGCTACATTCTCGAATCAACATATTATGTCAAGATGGAAAGTGACAGTGTAAATGAAAACGAATATTTAAAACTTCCATACTAATTTCATTTCTTCAGTTCAACATCTAGTCAGTTCACTTTACGTACACGTGAAACAGAGGTCAAAAGGCTGGCTTATTATAAATGAAAAACTTGGTCGTCATAAATATTTTAAGGTTTGACTAAACTACTAAAGGTTTGATTTTACTTCTATGATCGTTCACTTATCTGACTATACTTCTGAGTATAAGTCAAGGTAATATATTGCTAGTAAGGTTACGAAATTTGGTAATCTGCGCTGTTGTCACCCACATGTGCAGCAACACCTCTCTTATACTAGACTAGTGGTTTTTGAATGAGGATGATATTGAATACTTCATCATGCCAGGAACTATATACGACTATATACCTATGTTATAAAAATACGAATTCCATCCCAGCGGTATCAGAAAAGAGCAACTCGTTCATAAATAACTTACAATCTATTTGCTTCGGATTAATTAAAATTACTATGTGCCTTACATTCGCGCAATTAAATTTTAAAGCGGGCTTAACGTGCTAATTACGAATGAGCGTAAACAGTTAGGGGTGTTTAAAAATCTGTGACTATATTTCTTAATATGATTACAACCACGATCGCGAGATAAGCAAACATTTAGTGGTCTATAAACTTGTAAATGTGTAATCTGTGACAACACAAAGGAGTGCATAATTTTGAGTAAAAATAAGTATTTTATTGCTGATATGCTAGCTTTTGTCTACTCTCTCACAGATGGTTTAGTGATGATGCGGTGGAAGATGTTATTTAGGCTAACCTAGAATTACTGGCTCTCAATTGCCGGAATGCACCGTTAGGTGCCTTGTCCACCAGCCGCTTGCAACTTAAAATATATAGAATAGAATACTTTTTATTGTTACACCACAAAACAAGAAAAACATGTTGACTAAAAACAAACGAATAAGTAAAGTGTTAAAATGGGCGGCCTTATCACCAAAAGTGATCTCTACCAGGCAACCTTAGGATGGAGTTTTAAACAAGCTAATATTTTGAAAGCGGGTGCAGTTATGATATACTAGAAGATGAACAATATTATAAATTCTTTATATATAAGGATAGTGTACGATTTCTCGATGCCGTACGGTTTGGATGATAATTAAAAGATGTGTTTTGAATGCTATTCTTATATTTACGAACAGAACTATGGGGTAAATTGATGAGAACGCGTGTTTGATGTGATGGTTGATTGATTGAACTGGTGAATTTAGGCCGCGGGCTGTGCCGCGGGTGCATAAACTGCACTCGCAGCAGAACGCAGAGTTCAATGTACAGCTTAAACTTGCTTGTACAGATAATGTAGATGTTTAACAAAGAAATGCGTCCCCGTCCCTACTTTACTGTGTTATCCCTTTCTTTCGATAGAGACAAATAGGAGTCGATTAGTCTCTATTTCACGCATCGC
Organism: Plagodis pulveraria; assembly: GCA_963890685.1. Taxonomy (NCBI): domain Eukaryota; kingdom Metazoa; phylum Arthropoda; class Insecta; order Lepidoptera; family Geometridae; genus Plagodis; species Plagodis pulveraria. The sequence goes on from OY982961.1 coordinate 14,473,825, forward strand.
TTACATTCTATTCCTACATATTAGTTTTCAGTTATTTGAATATATATTAATGATACACTTTTTTTTAACACATCACACACGGCATTGGCTATGGATATTGGACTGCCGTGCAGCAGGTCCATGGTTCGAATCCCGCCGCGGGCTTGAGCTTCACCGCATGGTGGCAGGGCATTTTGCGAATGCCCGCCTGGCTAGCGACCACCCTCAAGTAGAAAATCTGTCGCCAAGCACCTAACGGTGTGTTCCGGCAGCATTCCTTGAGAGCCAGTGAAATTACCGACAAAATGAGACTTACCAAATATGTCTCAAGGTGATGGGCGAAATGCAGTTTCGGCACTTGTGATGAAATGCATCTATTATAGGCAGAGGATACTGCTTAACATCAGGTGGGCCTCGTGCTTGATCCGTCACAATAACATATAAAAAAAAACCCTAATAAAAACAGGCATCTTTCAACCATAGGCTCAATTAGTAGATTGATGCAATGCAATCAACTGTGTCTATGAGCAGCTGTTCTTGAGAGCCAGATGCCATTCTAGATTATGCCTTACCGCCATGCACCATGTTAAGGACAAATCCAAGATGATTTGTGAGAAAAGGTCACAGTTGAACAACAAAGTTGAAAAACAAATATATGAGATACTTACCTATATAGTTTTTATATACCATGAAGTTTGCCTCCTAACACCTTCAAACACTACTTTGACGAATCATGCCTAACAAACCATATCTATACTAAATTACCTGATGTGTTATTAATTAATGTTTACTTAGTCGCTATACATAATTAACTATACATAAATGGTAACACTACCTATCTTGGGTAGCTGAATGACGTCACAACTAAATTGGCATGTTTATTACTCGCTGTCGTATCAATTCAATGAATAACTCATTTGATCGAAACACGAGCATACTGATTAGCGAAATTAGGTTACGCTATCAACCTCGGATTTTAATATTTGTGCTCAGGTTATATCCATTTATGGTATTTGTCCTTGTTGGGTAAAATAATCTTATAAGGGTACCTAAAGGTAAAAATAAAGCCTTTTTTATGGCACTGTGCTGTCTGTCAGTTTCTAGCTCATAAACGTAATGAGTCACATATATGCACTGAGAAAAATCTAAAGTCAAAAGCGCCCTAATGACGGCCAATTTATATGGTATAAGGCGAAAAACCGACCAAACGTAAATACGTACAAAAACGCCTTCCAACTAGAAGGCGTTAAACGAGGTCAGTGAAGGCGAATGTTTCTTTTCGTCTTCATTTAAGGTGTATTTTGTGGTCTTTCTTAAATATTGACTTTTCGATGAGGCTGATTAAGTCGTACGTTATAGTGATAATCACCGTATAAAAACCGTCGTTAAAGTAAGGTATATTTTATGGTCAATACTGCAATTATTATCGTATAACAAGTTCAATTCTGAAAATACTTTACGGCAGGCGTTTTTAACGGTTGTGTTTATTATAAAACATGGTAAATTTTTATTGATTGGTGAAAATCATCTTAAGAGTTGTGAATTCATCTTACGTATTTACAATTCAACGGTAAAAGGTCAAATTTGATTTAAGCCTTTAAGTCGTTTTTCTCAGTGTGAAATTCGGATATTTTGTCGTATTTTCAAGAAGTGGTAGAGTACAAATAATAGTAATAATATACCATTTTGTTACGTTCACTGCAGTGGTGAATTTGGAATAATAATATATGAGTATTACCTGTTACCAGCGGCTTCGCTCGCATGGTCAATGGAATGGTCGGTTCTTATGAAATCATGTTAGATTGTCACATACGGTTGAGCACATAACGCTACTTCCATTTACCGGAAAAGTGCACATAACATCCATTTATTCTTGCAAGGATCCTGACTTATCTCTCTTTCATTACCTACATTCTTCTAATACGTTAGTCGATTTTTTACTAGTACTTACCTGTTTTGATTTTATTTTGAAGACTATCTCTATCACTCGGTTGATATTGATGTTTTTCTAATAAAAATATCCATTGCAAACAACGAACGATACATGTTAAATGTTTGCTGGCTCTACATTAGTTGAAGAATAGGTAAGCATTAGGTACGCCATGACCACGCAATTAGTTACAAATATAAAGAGAGTATACTCGCCATTTCAAAACTGATCTGCCATTGACGTATATATACTAGACTCGACATCTCAAACGAGCATAGTCGACCAGTGCAGGTAAGCCGGCGGGCATAATTTCACCCACACGCAGCTGGGCACTTAAAATTGTGTACATATTCAAAATGCCATCCTGCGTCCTAAGATACTGCAAAAATCAATCGAGAAAAACAGACAAATCGATGGAATCACTTTTCACAGTGAATTCATATTTTGGGATTTAACACGCCCGAAAACATTATTATCTTGTCGATTTGTAATTGAACAAGACCATGCTTCACTGCACAGCATAGGCAGCCATGTTCACGGATTGAAATTCATAGATGACGTGGACAAATATGAGATATAGCAACATGAGTCCTATTTTTTACTCTCGACGAAAAAAGTTTGATGTGTCTGTTTATCATCATAACTCCCAAATGACCGATTTGAATTAAATATTTCTAATATATATGAGTATATATATTGAGACTTGATCAAGTACGATGTTTATTACTATTATAAGCATTGCAATCCAACGGGGTAATGCTGCTTGCATCCTGGGTACACTGCCAACTGGTAGTGGGTTGGAACATTTGGATTACCTGTAGGCCTGCAATGGTCTTTGGGTTGCCTAAGTGCTTTCAGTTTAGTAACTGTAGCGTTGTTACGCCAAATTCTGATTGAATAAAATATATTAAAAGAACCATAAGAAAAAAAAATTGTACTTAAATGTATAAAAATACGATTTACATATATTTACACAACATAAAATGTCGATAAAAAAGAAAGTACCACTTTGTTTCTTGTAAAAAGTTGTAAGTAACTGAAAACAATAGTTAAACAATTAGTTTTACTATTTTTTTAACTAATATACTCTTCACAAAGTTTGGTAGGAACAAAAGCTATGTCCATTCTGTGTGCTGATAGTCTTTGATCTTGAGAAAGCATACCTCAAAAGTAATCTAGCACTGCATGTTTAATTATAGTTTGGTTAGATGATGCAATTAGCTTCAGCGCTGTAAGCGAACTTTTGTAGGCAACATTAGCCTACCAGCATTGTGACGCTGCGTGTTAAGATCGCTTGGTTAGACGATATAATTAGTTCTAGGCTTAAGCATGATCACATAAAAGCGCGTTATGTTTGAAATTTGCAAAAAAGGATACGACTTTTGCCTCAAATGACTTCTGTAGTATAACGTATTATCTTGATGTCTGCCTCCGCGGTATGTGATTGCGGAGAGTTCAAGGTTTATTTGCGAATGCCTCCCCGTGTGCTGCCGGGTTAGAATGTCACCCCCCTATATCTACCTATGGGTGTCTTAAGAGACGACTAAAAAGGTAAAATACCGGCAGCAGCGCTTTCTGAGGAACTGATATCTTAAACTGCGATCCCCAAGACGCCTGCCAAGCGTGGGGATTATGGCAACCCCCCTAAATAATTGGAGGTGTTCAGCAGTGGACAATCAGGCTGACACAGTATGCAAATGCCTAAGGATAGATACATGTTTTCAAAAATTTTATTTTACTCGTATATTAATTAGGTTATGTTAAGTCTCAGATATATCTATAAAATTATTTTCCTACTTAGTGCTACCACTAAGCGAAGAAGCTTAAGCCAACGGCAGAATTCGACGGCATGCGTAGCTGTCGATACTGAAATCAATGCTTCAAATATGTATATGTCAAATATTATATCAACCATCATCGGGCTACCCATATCCCACTCAAGTGGTGTAAGTCAGTTCAACAGTAGTTTTTTTTTTTATAAGGTTCGCAAACTGGACGTTACTACAAAATAGCATAAACATAACATAAAAAAAGAATACAGCAAGTTGAACGGCCTTCTATGAGCGAACACAGCATGTACGAATAGTTTACACTCAATATAAAGTTAAAACTAAAAAATTCGGAACATAAATCTGACAAACTTGTAAAATAATTAAAATTAAACAAAGTTACAAATTGCAAAGAATTCTCTTAAATCCGTTGACCGATGATTTGAATATGTCTACTTCATGGCAAATATCGTAAGGACACAGGCGAGACAGTGGTGAATTTCGACCATAGTTGGTGCGATGTGTGGGTATAATGAACGTTTTGCGATTAATAAGCTGGCTACTAATGCGTGGAATATATATAAAGATATTTGCAACCATTTCAGGACAATCTATAAGACCGTTAACAATTTTATAAAGGAACAAGACATCTGCAATTTTACGTCTATGCTCAAGCGTGGACATCTGATAGTGCGTGAGTCGAGATTGGTACGATGTTAAGGTTCGACAGCGGTTGTCAGCGAAAGCGAGGTGGTATAAAAACTGTCTTCTCTTACATATGACAACACAAGAACGTAAAAATTGCTTTTTACCGGTCGGTTTTATGACTGCTCTCATTGGTAGTTTACCCGTTACTTTCGCGTATTCAGGTCGTCAAAATACCCCTAGGTCCACCCAAAGTACAGCAATACCGTATTTGCACCGATACCAGTGGCAGCATGCTGCTATTTGGCACATTATTTTGTCAAAGTAGCCTTTTACGATATTTAACAGCGTTTAGGATATGGAACTCATACTCTTAATTACAGAGCTTTACGGATTGTGTGTAGACTTATTTCAAATAACAAAAATAACCAGTTATATTATAGTCTGGTAAAGTATGTACAAGCAGAGTACATATATATACGTGTATCCAGGACTAGGTCTATGACGTACATAAATTAATCCTTGTAGTAATCCATTTGACAAAATAAATGATCCAAAGGAATATCTCCGTCTTTTTGAAATTATGGCATGAAAATTAATTTAAATTCTCGGCGGGGAATCCTCTCAACGAAGGAATTAAGAACGTCCTTGATTGTGAGTTTCGGTTAAAATTGTGCCGTGTATTGTTATCAGATAAAGGGCTGTAATTAATCATATAATTGCCTAATTTTGGGCTTCGATTATGTTTAAGATCATTTTGTTCTTGGGGGAGTTTTCATTTCCGACTTACTACACAAGTTCTTTACTTGTAACAACACTGATCTTTATATATTATATCTGGACTTACTGTGAGATATTCAATGACCTCAGGTGTATAATATTAGGTCCTTACATATGAAATTGGCGTTTTGTATGGGAGGAACAAAAAGTCGAATATTTTTTAATATAATATATTTAATTAATCAAAGTATGAACCATTATTTTCTATGCACTTTTGCCATCTCATAGGTAGTTCATTGATCCCTTTACTAAAAAAACCAGTCGGACGGGAATCAATAAAATCTTTGAAGGCGATTTGGACTGCCCCATCGGAGTTGAATTTTTTCCCTTGCAAGAAGTTATCCAAATTTCGAAAAAAATGGTAATCTGTTGGAGCAAGGTCCGGGGAGTACGGAGGATGTCTTAGACTTTCCAATTGAAGCTCTTCTAATTTAGTAGCCGTCTGTAGCGCAGTGTGTGGTCTAGCGTTGTCGTGAAGCAGCAGTGGCGTGGAGCGATTGACCAGCCTAGGTTGTTTAGCCGCTAGCTTTTCCATCATGGTTTGCAATTCCTGACAATAGACATCAGCCGTAATAGTCTGGCCAGATTTGAAAAAACTGTAATGAACAATACCGGCACTAGTCCACCAAACGCTTACAAGTAACTTTTTTGGGGTTAATTTTCGCTTGGGGCAGGATTTGGCTGGCTGGCCAGGATCTAACCATTGCGCTGAGCGCTTCTGATTATCGTAAAGAACCCATTTTTCATCACAGGTAATGATTCGGTTTAAAATACCTTCATTATTGTGCCGGTTTAGTAATGTAACGCAGCAGTCGACGCGCGTTTGCCGGTTTGTTTCAGTCAATTCGTGAGGTACTCACCTTTCAAGCTTTTTAATCTTCCCAATTTGCTTCAAGTGAATTAAAACAGTTTTATCACTAACATTGCAGCCTGCAGCTAACTCGGACGTGGTTTGCGATGGATCCGCTTCCACAATAGCCTTCAACTCTTCATTATCAACTTGAGTCTCAGGCCGTCCACGGGGCTTGTTCTGCAGGTCGAAATTTCCAGAACGAAAACGTTGGAACCAAAAACGAACTGTGTTTTCTTTTGCAACACGACCGCCATACACATCATTCACCCTTCGAGTTGTTTCCGCAGCACTAGTGCCACGGCGGAACTCGTACTCGTAAATAATGCGATATTTAAGGTTTTCCATTTTGTAAAATGAGTGACGCAAACAGAAAAAAACAGAAGAAAAAAAACAAATGAATGACGATCATCGAAGCACAAATACATGAGTCTATAGCTGTACAAATTTGAATTTGGAATTCCTTACCAAAGAGGAGAAATTCGTGATTAAAGTGGCCAGTACGAAAAACGCCAATTTCATATGTAAGGACCTAATATTATATGTTCAATAATCCATTTAGACCTAAAAGGTACTGTGAATTTAGGTGTCACCACTGCCTAATTACACTACACAATTCTGTAGTTTTTAGTTGGTACTTGGCCCAACAGATCTCCTTGGCTATATAGCAGGGTAATGTGGCGAGGGTGCTGGGTACATTTGGACAGTGTCAAGTGCGGGTTTCAAGTATAAATTTGACTCAGACTTAACGTCGATGCTATTCTCTAGTTGTTACTTCTTAAAAGCACCTCTGCTAATCCACCTACTTTTTACCGTTTTATTTATCAATGTTGAATTTACAATTTTGTAATAAGTTCAGACGACTATTAATCCAGACATTCCCCATTCCGAAATGAAAAGTATATTACCTGATTTATGGGGTACACGCAACGGAACTAGAGTAACAAAGTAGGCTATGTTCCACGGGTAAAATGGAACACCCTCTGCTCGTACGTAGATTTATGCGCTCCGGACGGACGAAAATGCTTTTTTAAAAATCCGCTGTGTACGATGGGATCGATTTAAATTACTTTTCTGAAACTTACTGCTGTGTTTACGCAATTATCAAAACATATTACAAAAGGAAAAAATACTAACGTATTACTATAGGTAGGTACAGCTACAAAATAGAAACTCCATAGTTTATTTTGATTTACATTCGCGTAGTATGTCATAAATCTATCAAAAACTATAGTAGTAATCTTAATTCTATGATATTTTAGAGGAAGTGCATAATGGTCAACTTCACAAAATGTAAGTATACAATTTTCCAGGTGAACATGGTTTTGCATGGTGGTAAAGAATTTTACTAGTAGCCGCCTGGCTAGCTACCCCCCTCAAGTCGTCAAGCACCCAACCATGTATTTAATCGGGCCATAAAAGCCGTAAATACAAATTAATACAAAATGTAAATCTCCCAAACGTATGGACCAACATAAGGCTAGGCAATGGAGAAATCACAAAGAATTTTATCGCAATCATAAATAAAAATGTTTATTCATAATATGTTTCGTTACGCAACTAAATGAAATCAATGATGAAGAAATGGATTGACTGTCTGAAATAAGGTAAGATAAATAAAAAAAACCCTGAGGATAATCGAAATGATATTAAATACCTATGTAGCCAATAACATAAAATGATACTACGAGCGAAAGACCAAAACCATAAGCCTAAGTTTGTTTCCTGCCACGTCAAAGATACAACCATCAGATTTTTTGAGAGTGGAAATATTTCAGCCATTCTCAAACAAAATAGTCGTGGCGATCATGGTACCTGACGAAATGACCCATGTGCGTTGGAAGCTACAGCAGCAGGCAGCAGTGTTGGACGCTACATGCATCGATACTTCCGCGCCACAACATCACTGCTGATACGTTTTATTTTCTAAAATAGCTCAGTATTTTAAGAGGTATCTGAGAGAACTATAGGTACGCAGGTCCCTTGTTCGATCCCTACCGCCGGCTTGAGCTTTACCGCATGGTGGACGGGCATTTTGCGATTGCTCGCCTGGCTAGCTACCATCCTCGTGTAGAAAAACTGTCACCAAGCACCTAACGGTGTGTTCCGGCAGCTGTGTTTGAGAGCCAGTGAAATCACAGGCACATGAGCCTTAATAACTATGTTGGAACATAGTTATTAAGGCTGAAGTAGGTGAAGGGCGCAGTGCAATTCGTGACTTGTAATGAAATGCATCTGTTATAGGCAGAGGTTAGTCCTCTTAACATCAAGTGGGGCTTGAGATTGTTTCGTCATAATAACATAAAAAAAAATAAGCAAAAGAAATCTGATTCACGTTTAGCCACTACGTATGACTTGATGAGACTATCTGTGCTAAAATTTTGGATAATTCCCCTATTGCGTAAAGTATTAACATAACGCCTGAACCTACGAAGTAATTATTTTAGTTGCAGTTATGATTCTTCTATCAATATAATAATTATAAGGTAAGTATATAAATATAAAAAGTAAACCAACACTTTTAGATCGTCATACTTATAGCACTTTTATATACAAACTTACTACTTTACAGTCTATTATGTATACTTATCTTGTGGTTCCTCAGTTCCATAGCACAAAGAAAAACTACCGCTAAACTAAAAGATTTTGTGTTCAATACCCGCGAACTGCAATTTACGTTCAAAGATGCGGTAACTTTGTCTGGAGAGTATACAAAATCTTCGGAAGAAAGCTGATTTCAAACAGCTTACGATAAACTTAAGAGTATGGCATACTTCCATCTCGAAGAGATAGCGGAGCTCGGTTAGTTTGAGAAGTAACAAAAAGGATAGGCTAATAATATATGCAGATAAACTTAGAGAATTTGAAAACACTAAGCAACACTGAGAAGCGGAAACTGTACAATAAGTGGAGATTATTAAAACATTGTATTAGTTTTTTTTTTAAGCTAATTTTTAGTTTTTTTAGTTATATTTGTTAATTCGTAAAATTTTGTTTGAATAAGATGAGATAGATAAATATAAAAATAGGCCAAGTGTGAGTTGGACTTCCCATTGAAGGTTCCAAAAAGTACGGAATGACAAAAAAATAATTATAGAGTTTCATAGAGTTCAAGATACACTCGGTTAGTTTTTGGTAATTTTAATACGTTATATATTGGACTATAATCACACAAAATTTGACGCTTATATGTGCTATCTTTTTTACGAGCAAAAATAAAAAACCTTTATATAAACACGTTTCTTTCTATAGCCTTTATCAAAAATCTCTGTTTTGTTAACTTTGCTATGACTTAGATCATACTGAAAGTTTCAGATTCAGATAAATAAGACCCGATGTTAGACTTCAAATACTTACTTTTTTGTCAAAAGTATATGCCCTTAAAATTTATATATTTTTGCCTTCGCTGGAACCATTGTATAAAGCAGTTGGACCTGTCTTCCTTAGGGACCTCTTCAATGGCTTCGTGGAACGGATTCACCGCCGATTCAGTGTCTTAAAACAAGTATCACAAAGTTTATCTTCAATTTCAGGAAAGAAGAAGTCGTAAGGTGCGGACATTACGACTTCTTTTTGTCTGGGCTGTATGGCGGATGCGTCATAATACACATATAAGTCGAATACACTTCCGTTGAAGGATGAAATTGCTTCCAAGACGCTTTTCTATAATTTTCCAAGACTCTATGCAAGCCAGTACTGACGTACCAATCCGCGATCACTGCCCTTTGGTCTTCAAGCGATACTTTGTATACGTTGTAATGTCCGGATTTGCCAAAAAAAGACGTAACCATTTTCACCATAGCTTGTTGTCATTGAAACTTGAGAGGCATATAATTTCCTCGAACGATAAATTATGAAAAAATAATTACTGATTTCCAACCGAAATAACTGAACAAAGCCGTTAAAATAATAGATTTAGAAGCACTCATAAGTTTTCAAATTGTAGTTTTATGCAAAATTAACGTCATATACGCTCGAGCCTCATCTTCGGCAAAAACTTTTGTGGCATTCACGACCTAGTTTGGAGAGCCTAATTAATGCTGGACATGCTTTTAATATACTCTGGTTTTTAATTCGAGATCAAAAATGTAAACAAAGGGGTTAACCGTGCAAAAAAATGACATGTACTTAGTAATTATACTGATTTTGAAAACCGTTGAAGCATTTAACATAAAAAAAAAAATGCCACACTGGCGGGATCGTCGACATTTTCCAGCTGACGCCATTTTTGCTTGTTCGTAACTTGTATTTAGATTCGAATGTGTTTCTCGCCGATAATTTTTCTTGATATTGTGAATTTCCTTGTTATTTATTATCGTTCTTATGGTTTATAGTTATTTTTAGAGAGTTGTGTTCAGTTTTTTACTTTCGTAATATGGAGGCTCCCAGCCAGAGCTCTAACCGGGCTCTTCAACAACGAAAGATATTGTATCTCCTGTTAAGAAACGTGTTCGCAAATTTTAGAATGCTTCCGAAAAGTTGATGGTGATGAAGGCGTATAAACACACATCTATAGCGTGGCCAAAAGACTAGTATTGTTTTTTTTTTATGTTATTGTGACAGAACAAGCTCAAGGCCCACCAGATGTTAAGCGGACTAACCTCTGTCTATACAGCCTCATGTGCCTGTAATTTCACTGGCTCTCTAGGCCTGCTGCCGGAACACACCGTTAGGTGCTTGGCGACAGATTTTCTACTTGAGGGTGGTCGCTAGCCAGACGGACATTCGCAATATACTCTACTAACATGCGGTGAAGCTCAAGCCCGCGGTGGGATTTGAACATTGGACCTGCTGCGCGGCATTCCATAGCCAATGCCACTTAGCCATCACTGCTTCAAGTGTCCTAAAAAACCGCGGACATATTGGGAATATCGTCAGTTTCAGTCCGAAGGATAGTCCGCAAAAATAAGTGAAGCGGTGAGTTCACTTCACGCTTATCACTTTTCACGCTATAGGTACGGCAGATTGTTCAACATTTTTTCAAGACAACAAAATTCATAAGTATAATTAGTAAAGGTAATTATTACTTTTGTACTTTGAGTAAGTACAAAAGTATTAATTACCTTTACCAAGATAAGAAAACTTATACCTCCTCAAGCACAAGTCACACAATCAAATCCGAAACTTCCACCGTTGAACAAGGTTCCAAAGGGGGATTTGCCAAAATCCCCACGCTTGGCAGGAGTCTTGAGGATCGCAGTAGAATTTGTTAGTTCTTTCTAGAAGGTGCTGCTTCCCACCTTCCGGTATTTTTGTGGCCCAACTTCCCATGGGATGCTGGGTAATAATGTCACCCCCGTTTCTTCCCGTGGGTGTCTTAAGAGGCGACTAAGGTAAATATATTATATAAACGGTATATAGGTGTGGAATTATTTCAATTTAATAAAAATGTGTGAAACTTAGCGCAGCAGGGAGCGCCGTCACGGATTACGTAAAAACATTTTGAAGAAAAAATATTGAATACCCCTGACCAGTCAGTTTGACAATGACATAATATTGACATTTCTTTGTTTACCTTTTTGATCTCGAATTAAAAACCAGAGTATAGTTAGGCTATATTGGCGACTAAGAACTTTTACAGAACTATATAAATTGTTAACAAAAACCTTCTGTATATTTTTTTAATGTGAGAGTGTAAGGGAACAAACGCACGGCCATCCTGATGTTACGAGGTAACCTCTGCCTATAATAGATGCATTACGTTGCAAGTTACGTACTGCACTGCGCCCGTCACTCTGAGACATACAACTGTTAAGTCTCCCGTGCCTGTAATTTTACTGGCTCTCAAGGACTAAGCTGGAACACACTGTTAGGTGCTTGGCGACAGATTTTCTATTCGAGGGTGTAAGCTAGCCCGGCGAGCATTCGCAAAATGTCTGCGGTGAAGCTCAAGCCGGTGGTGGGGATCGAACCATAGACTTGCGGCATGGCAGTCCATATAGCTATTACCGCTCGGCCATCATTGCTTCAAAACCCATTCTGTTGACAAGGTTTCATTATCTGTCACGATATTATAGACAATTTTGAAATGAAATTCATACTTATTTAAATATTATACTAACTGTGGACGTCTTCATTTTCCTTTAGGCAAAAACACTTCACTGTTTTTTGCTGGTTATTGTATCACGTGAACTTATTATAACACCGTGAAGGAAAAAGTGCCCACCGCTTGCAGACGCGGCTGCGCACTCGCTCTAATGATGAGCCCTAAGATAGCAATGCTAGAAACCCGGGTCGACGTATTCGATCCCAGACGTGAGTGTTTTTTTGCCGGTTTTTTTTAAATATTTTTATGCCTTATAGGTTAGCCTTTGTAAATGTTTTTCACCCTTTATAGTGACATTGCTACATATGGGACCGATTGTCATTCACTTTCAATTACTTCTAGGTTAGCCTGAACAACATCTTCAACCACATCATCACTTACCATCATATGTGAAGTAGTGGTCAAAGGCTAACCTATCAGGCATAAAAAAAGACTATATCATCAAGATAGGAAAACACTTTTTTTGATGAAATTTAAATGGGACCACACGGAAAGCATCAGCTGTCAAATAAAAAGTCAAAGTTATGAGGTATTAAAAAGGATTAAAAAAAAACAGTCGAATTTAATACCTCTTCCTTTTTTTGAAGTCGGTCAAAAAGCACTTCTTTTGTTTAGATGAAGTCTCGTTACTCGTAGTCTGGTTGATGGCGGCGCACCGTCTCCTATGACGTGTAAAATAATACAATTAGAACACAACATTTCGGCTTAGTCAAGCGATTCATAATAGCCCAGTGGTTAAGGAATCTGATGCGTAAAATCGGGATACTTGGTTTCGTACCGAGGTGAGAAATTTTGTGTTCTGAAAATTAGTAATGGTGACTTTCGCTTAGGACGCTTGTAATCATAATAAGTATAGTTATTATGTTGTTTTATTTGTAATTGGCCGTAGAAGTTATATCCCCTAACTTCTTGCGACAGAAATTGGCCTACTAACAATCACCTATGTACACAACAGGTAAGCAAATTATAAAGTGTTAACTACTTAAGGATACGGACTTAAGAGTTTTATTTAGGAAAAATTATATCATTAAAACATTAAACCTGTAAAAAATCATAGTTCAGAAGTATAAATTAATTTAAAAAAACTTAAAATCCGACTGCAAATTATTTATTTTATAAGGCATTATATCGTACAATTGAAATGAATACTGCATGTTATACACGTTTTTAAAGCCCTTCATTTTGATATTCTACTCAAGAGGACATAAAGAAAAAAAACATTTCTCTTTATATGGCGTCTAAAATCCTCCAGTTTGTGCTTATACATTTTTATGTACTTTGTGTCACTTACGCTATTAAGACGAATCAAACGATATCTCATACATTAAAATTGGTTAAGCCGTTTAGAAGTTATGGTGGAATAAAGAAACTCACAAACATACAGACGTGAACCCTAAAAACATAACACTCCTTTTTGGACCATCGTGTAAAAATACAGAAAACCAGAAACAAATAATAAATTGCAACTTAAGACCCAACAATTTGACGTAGCTAAGAATATATATTGTTGTTCGCCTTTTTTCTTTATCTGTACTAGTTCTAGTAGAAATAATGTCTTATGTAGAAAATCTGTCGCCAAGCACCTAACGATGTGTTCCGGCAGCAGTCCTTGAGAGCCAGTGAAATTACAGGCGCATGAGACTTAAGAACTATTACTCAAGGTGACGGGCGCAGTGCAATTCGTGACTTGTGACGAAATGCATCTGTTATAGGCAGAGGTTAGTCCGTTTAACATCAGGTGGGACTCGAGCTTGTTGATGAGCTCAAAACACTAAGGATTTGTATAAAGAGAAATTGTACCAAGAGCGTATTTATATACGATTATATACATCCATCTTTCGAATGCAACTATTGTAAGCTCTTTTATGGCAAAAAACCCATAAAACACTTTAATAGAAAGTTGCCTGAAACTGACCGGATATTGGTAACAGCTATCTCCGCCCACAGTTGCTCTATTAGAACCTTAAAAAATACAGGGTTGGGAACACAATATTTAACGTACCCATGCAATATATCTTTACCGAACCCCTTTTATTGATTGCAGATATGGACATGTTCAAGGCATAAAGGTAGTATAGTAACCTACTTAGTTACCCTTCGTCCGTTGTGTCCATTTATCACAGTTATATGCCACCTAGGTTGTGTAATACTTTTTAAGCAAATATTTTTATGGCACGACACCAAGCACGACAACGGCCGTGTCAGCGGAAATTAAACTCTATAAATGTGGAGTACCGGCACTGTATGGTGTGTTTATGCGATAAAAATCGTTTAGAGGGTTCAGTACGGCTGGTATATCCGTTGGTTTGGTCGGCAGCTACTCCCTGTTTTGTAATGGAAATTTTATATTCTGACCATGTTTGGTATAGCTGTGTTTCAATATTTTGATAACACTTAAATTGGTTCTTTTTTCAAACATTCGTTTTTATAGAACTGTTAGGCTAAGTTATTCAGCATATTTATCAGAAAAAACCTCGTAGAAAACTGACTTGACGTTGATATCTTTAAGTCATGAAACGTAACTGAGCGTACGGAAACCTATTATGTGAGTCAAAGAAAAGTCGGTCACATATCAGTATAGAGATATAATATAGACGACGGTAAATAAATTTCATCGGTATTTGAGATCGAACACAAATTTAATAAATATCAATCTTTTACCAGGAACCTATTACTGGGCGATCAAGGTAAGAACTGACGGTAGCTCAGTACAGTTTCAAGCAAATAGAGAACATTGACATTGCAATTGTAAAGGAAAGGAACGTTTACCATCAGGTGGGCGATTTGGCCGTCTTATGACTTTATAAGCCTTATAAGCTTACGTAACTAGACATCTTTAATCACGTACCAATGGGATAAATGGCTTTAAAAGCATTACTATATAAAAATATATGTACGGTACCGTCTCAGTTTCAGGTTTGATGAATTCCAGTCTCCCGAACAAGCCGGTTTCCGAAAATTTTATAGTACGAAAGACAACATCCATACGCTGCGTCAAGTTACAGACCGAAGAGTATGACTTGCCACTATGCTTAGCGTTTGTGGACTATGAGAAAGCCTTCGATTCAATCGAAACATGGGCGGTGCTTGAGTCTCTCCGACGATGCCGTATTGACTATCGGTATATCGTGTGCTAAAGTGTGAGGACATTAACGCCACCATGTAGGTCCGAATACAGGAGCAGGGTTCGAAAGCGATTCCATTACAAAGAAGCGTGAGACAGGGTGATGTCATATCTCCGAAACTGTTCATTTCGGATTACAGGTTTGTTTCTGCCTGATAGTTTCGCCTTTGACCACTATCTCACCTGATGGTAAGTAATGATGTGGTCTAAAATATTGTTCAGGCTAACCTAGAATTAGTAGATCTCAAGAACAGCTATCGGAGTACACCGTTAGGTGCTTGGCGACAGATTTTCTACTTGAGGTTGGTAGCTAGCCAGGCGGGCATTCTTATTATGCCCTACCATCATGCCATAATGTCTGCAATCATTCAGAAGTATGAAATTATTTTGTCTTGTTCGCGGTGTGCGCTGAAGCATTGTCATTGTGCAAGAGGATGCGATTTCTTGGTAATTTTCTCTAACTTTTTTTAAGGCACTGGGCAAACAATTTGTGGGTATATTTAAACATAAGAAATTATGTTTAAAAAATAGAAAACTCGTTGTTAAAAAAATTTATGCGCAGCCGTAAGCGTAGAATATTCGGTGTGCTCTGTGTACTCGTAGTTAAGTAGAATATCAAATGGTTTTTTTTTTTCTTGCGGTATGCCTTTATTAAACAAATACTACAAACTATATATAACACTACAGCTGCTACAATACTACAGCTACTACAGTATGGTTGATGATGATGATTGAGCATACATTATACTTTAATTTCATTGAACTTTGTTTCCGATACTCTGATTTAGTAAGGAACTTTATGAAAAAAAGTTCACAACCAGACCGACAAAGGCACGTTTAGGAAAGGTATCAATAACAATCGTAACTAACATCTGCATGCCGTACCCTTTCTTTTTACTTATTCGTTCAATTCATCGGAATCACAAGAATTTTGATAAAACATATTGTCAATTACGTTTCCCCATAGGCAGTCTCACGCTCGAGAAATCAGAACGCACTGGGGCTACGGTTTCCTTGTTAAAGGGTCAGCAGCTTTTGGTTATTTATTTACCTAGGTACCTTTATTAGGTGGAATCACGAGGGAAATGTGTAGATAACTTACGGACTTATATATGAGTGCTTCGGAATTTGCGGTTGGCGCGTAAGGTTATTTTGAATATAATGCTGTTTATAAATAGTTGAATGTGTAGAGAGTGCATAATACACGTACTTTTAGTTTTACTATATATTAAAATATAGTAGGTAAAATAAGTAAATGTATTTCCTAAATAACTAATTATTTAGGTTTAAAACACGTTTTGTGTACATTCCCCACTTACTCAAGAATAAGGTCAGCCTTTTACTCTTGAACAGAACAGCACCTGATGAAGATAATATGCAGACTAACTTAGAATTACTGTCTCTCAAGATGTTGTTTATTCCGTAAAAATTAGCGTATCTCATTATCACATACCTATTAATAAGGTCAGTTCAGACAATTAACCATAAAGAAGCCTACGAACACACAGGCAGACAGGGAAATAGAGTTACTTTCGTTTTATACTATTATTATATATAGCTGGTGGTGAGGTTATGAAAATAACAATAAAAATGTAAGCCTTTAAACTTTTTTTCTAGTATCGTATATATTTCTTGGTTTCTCCACGGATATACAGAAAGTGCATAGTTAAATGCAAATGCATTTAACTATGCATTTGCATTTAAATGGTTTTAAATTAATTAAATTATTAAATTTATTTATTTATATTACAATAAAATTTGCAAGCCTGGAAGATCTATATTATTTAGGAATGTTGTGATAAAACCCTTGATTTTGGTATTCCAGAACCTGAAGGTGACTAGGTATAAGTAGAATACTTACTTATTTAATTCTAATAATTATTTATTTTTATATAGCTGATGGGCTAAGCTTTTGACTATTACCATTCAAGTGATGACCGCAGCACTAAATGATCAGTTAACAACGACTAAGCAAGCCACCCAACGAACGCTTTATAATTAATTGATTGATCACTGACTCACCTTAGCATATAGTTTGTAAGTTAATATTTATCATTTATGCTAAACTGTCATCTGCCAGCAGCTTCGCCCACATTAAATTTGGTTAAATAAAAGTACATTTGTATCTTATTATTAGAGATGCCTAGATACCAGGCACATTACTTGATTTGGATCTTATTAAAGGTGTTCAGGAACTGACGCTACATAGATCTTTTTAGAGGAAGGGTATAAAAATTGTACAAAATCTTCACATAAGATGTTGCTAGAGTAACATATTTTCTGAAGAATTTTTGCAGAACGAGAATAGTTCTCAAAGCATTCACTACCACAATAAAAGACAGGCCGTGCTAAGTGTTTATATTAAATATTTTATTTTGTTGTAATTTAAAAGAAATCCAATTAGTGATTAAGATTTTTCAGAGAAACTGAAGTACTTAACTTACATACTCTTAAAACAAACATTTTGCTAAGATAAAACATTCAATTACCTACCTATGGCTTCCATTTGTTACTTTATTTATTTTCATGTATGTTTTAAAATATATTTTCTGACTGCACCAAGAAGCTGACGAAAAAAATATCAACAATATGGATATGCAGAAGATATTGTGGAAGGATATTGAGGGCAAAAGTAAAGTAAAATCTGTAACTGCACAAAGAGAATAATTTCAAATTTTGGATGGGATTCTCATGATAAAAAAGTATTTGCCTGAGGATGTTAGGATTTTAATATAATCCTGTTGATTGATATCAAATGCTAGTTGAAATGTTACAATTTCAACTAGCATTTGATATTATGTTCCAATGAAACTGATCAATAATTTTAGTGTTTTATAATGTAACCAATGTTTTTCTTTTATCATAAGCCTAGATTAAAGAAAAATAATATAAATAATTTACTAGATACCTATAGAAAAAAGGTATGAACCGAAGTTTGAGCCAGTAATAATTAAATAGTTACTGACTAACCACCCGGCTTTATATTGGATATTGGGTTGCTGTTCCCTAACCTCCTTAGATATAGTAAGAGTTGACTAAGGGAAAATACACAGAATGAGCGCCATGGCTGTAATGAATGAAAAGCAACATCACATTCATCACAAATCGAGGAAATTACCATCTCAACGCCCTTGTTAACGTAGCGGGTATGTATAACGGCAAGAGCACTTCCAAGGAGGGTTCCGTCAGGCAGACTACCGTGTGATATTAGCGAAAACATAGTATAAATACCGTTCTTGCGTCACTCATGTTGCTCGTTGGAGAAGACACGTTGTACCGAACCCACTTTGCGTGAGACAAGAGTAGGAAGATGATGCATTACTGAGTGACTGCGTTTATTAGTATATAGGTAGCCTTGTATATATCATGTAGGTAATTTAGCCTACCGCCCGGTTCGTGAGTATCCATACGTGACCAAGACTTAGAGTATACGAGACATATATATTTTATAGGTGTATAGTTTATTTGTTTTAATCGTTTCCTCTACTTTCTAAAACAAAACTGTTACTTTTCACGGTGAGCGTTCGACCGGCTGATGTACTCGTTTGCTTTGTTTTGCGACTAGAGTGAGGCTCACACTTATCGAAGCATGAAATTGGATTGCGAGAGCTTGATCACAAGTTAACTCCCTTTTCACGGATTATGCTGGAAAACTCAGACTAGAGGTAAGATATGAATCCGATAGAGAATCAAACGCACAAACTGAAGTGACAAAGTTAATGACTCTTAGTAAATTTAGACCGACATTAGAAGCAGATTGGAATAACATTCGAAACCCGCCATCAGCACACCAGTCTTGTCCATGAAAAATCATAATATCGCGGATATACATAATTAGCGTTAATTTACAGCCCGAGAATAAAAAAATTTTAGGAAAATCTTCGCCTTATTCTAATTTTTGTTTAAGATTTATTTCTTTACCAATTCTCTACGTATGATAATTTGAAATATTGATAATGCTACTCTGGCGCTATCAGTGAAGGTTTAAAATTAATTATCTGTGATGTGATCTATTTTCTTTTAATATTTAATACAAATTCGTACTAATTCCTGAAAAAGAGACCTTACATTTCGTGGTTCCTTTCCCATTTTATAACTATCTGTTCATTCGCAGAGGATCAAAAGGTAGTCATAAAATATAACGATATATAATTTACTAAAAAGCATATTAACACTAAAATTGAACCGCCAAACACAACATTATGTAAAAATCAGAATAGTTCCCAGCTTATTCGCTCGTATCCACGACATAGGAATATTTGTTAGGGCAGGCCGGACAGTAGCTTAACATTACATGAAAAGTTACTTACTTATTCAGTTTAACAATTATATACACTGAAGTTTGCTTAAGACTTGAACTTTACTATGTGGCAGCGCTATAGTTTGTGACGGTTGTAACTTAAATAAACTTGAAAAAGTTCCTCACAAATAGTACACTCTAAGCTTACCGAACTTGTGGGAAAGCCACATCTGCTACAAAGGAAATAGAAAAATGATTCCGGATCTTTTTTATTCCCGAGAGTGATCTGCGATTGCGTAAAAGATATGCGTATACCCAAAGAAAAAGTGTCAAAAACTGTTGCTCAATGCTCATGTGTCATAGCGAAAAACTATTTGAGCTGAAAAGGGAGGCAATAAATTGGAAAACTTACTTGACAGTTGTTTGTTTTCTATACCTGGCGGTGACATTTTGTCTTACCTTTGATTTCAAGCTCTATCGGATGTTAAGCAAACATCACCTTGACAAATATTTAGAGCACAAAATGTTCGTCTCGAGTGAGATTCGAACTTGCATTTTACCAGCTTTACGCACCGGGTGCGTTTAGAACTCAGCCATTGTGACTGGTTAGACTGGCTGGACGGATGCGAATTCTTGCTCAAATTTTATTAATTTACTTCTATTCATTTTCATCATATTCTCCATCAACCAGACTACTAGACTTCATCTGAACGAAAGAACTGTTTTATCAAACACTTAATAGTGTGGTGAATATGACAAAAACATAATAAAAGTAAATTAATAAAATTGGACCCGGTGAGGTGACGGGTTACATTACAATGTCACCCCCTATTTCTTCCCGTGGGTGTCGTAAGAAGCGACTAAGGGAAAATTCCAGAAGGTAGGAAAGCAGCACCTTCTGAAAAACTGACAACTTTTACTGCAATCTACAAGACACCTGCCAAGCGTGGGGATTATGGCAAATCTCCCTAATGGAAGAGACCTCGTTCAACGGTGGACGTTACGGTAGATGTGATGAATAAAATTAGAGCAAATATTTGAGTCCGTCCAGAAGCAATAATGGCCGAGCGGTATTGTTATGGACTGCCATGCCGCAGGTCCCTAGTTCAACCCCCACCGCCGGCTTGAGCTTCACCGCATGGTGGAAGGGCATTTTGCGTATGCCCGCCTGGCTAGCTACCACCCTCAAGTAGAAAATCTGTCGCCAAGCACCTATCGGTATGTTCTGGCAGCAGTCCTTGAGAGTAAGTGTTAATTACAGGCACATGAGACTTAACAACTATGTCTCAAATTGACGGGGGTAGTGCAATTCGTGACTTGTGATGGAATGCATCTGTTATAGGCAGAGGTTAGTCCACTTAACATCAGGTGGGCCTTGAGCTTATTCCGTCCCAATAACATGTAAAAAAAACCCAAAACTTACGTGATGAAGTCGTAACTCTATTATTACTTAATTTTAAAAAAGATGAAAATTTAGTTTTTTTAGGAATTTGTAAATGCGTTTTTAGGAATTTGTAAATGTTTGCTTAATTAATAAGACATGTGATAGTGCTGGAAATTATATACATGCGGTAGATTATATTTTTACGTAATAAACTGCTTTTGTTACAGATTATACTAATGAATTTGACTTATTTAAAGTCATAGATAATGGAATAGCTTACCTAGGTACATTAAGTAGTTGCATTGTACCAAAGGTATTTTCGAACACATGCAGTATTTTTTCTAGGAGAGTACGATATTATGATATTCTCTGATAAGTAGGTACCAATAGCCATAGTATGAGGCGCATGAAAATTATTAGTATAACTAACTCACTTAGAGTTAGTTATACTGCCTTGTTTTACTTACTAAGGGACCCATGAACCAGTACCCATAGACCAAAAAACCTTTTTAATGGAATTATTAATAAAGGGTCTTCTCTTGACTACATATATTAATAAAAATCGGAATGTTAGTTTTTGTATAAGCTTCTTCTACTTCCGATGTAGAAAATATTTGGCGCAGAGCTCGATGTCTTGTAGCATGCTTGTGGTATGCTGTGCTAGCCGTATTACTATTTCGAACAATAAATGAAATTACATTTGCGTAGTCGACTGTGATACCAAATCTCAGTACAAATTGAAACACAAACACTGCAATATAGACGTCATCGGAATAAGCACGAGGACCACTGATGTCACAGAATAAAAAGAAACAGATTTTAAAAATGTGTTGTGCCTGTAATATATAGTATACTATTTTCATTACTTTACTCAAAGTAAATATTCAAAACACTATTCAAAAGGATGCAGCGCGGTCCCGTGTTGCCGCGGTGGGCGTTCTTGGCTCGGAGTAGGCATTGTCTTTTACTACGAGATGAAAACCTACAACATTAAGTTTATTGGTCAATAATACTCCGAGCTAAGATAATATATGAAATAATAAATGACAGGCACAAGAAACTTTTAAAATCATCTTCGTGCTTATTTCGTCATAAAAAAAACCAGTCAAGTGCGAGTGGGACTCTGTGAATAGTAAATAGTTAAAGCGTATACCAGTCACCGTTATTAGTATCGAGCAAGAAACGGTAAAAAAATCAAGTTTGTTGTATGGGAGCCCCACCTAAATATTAATTTTAGTATTTGTTGTTATAGCGGCAATAGAAATACATCATCTGTGAAAATTTCAGCTGTCTAGCACCGGTCTTGAGATACAGCCTGGTGACAGACGGACGGATGGACGGACGGACAGCGAAGTCTCAGTAATAGGGTCCTGTTTTTACCCTTTGGGTACGGAACCCTAAAAAAAAATACATTCGACTAAAAACGTTTGTTAGGACTAACAAAAGTCAAATCTAAGATGTTGTTAGCATTTTTCCAATAACCATGTCTGTATGTAGTAATATGTTATGCAGGAATATGTTATGTTTCTGAGATGAATATTACTAAATTAACTATTTAAATGTATGAACCATTATTAATTTCCTATTGGAATAACCACCTGCTTTACAATACACATACGACCTAATTTCTAAGCATATCTGATGGAAATATCAGTTGCTAAACTTCGATAATGAGCAAACGTGCAAAACGCAAACTCCAAGCTACGAAAGAGGAGAACAAATACAACCTCCGCAATTGCAAATACTGGTGTTGACACACCGCTAGGGTATCCCGACTCCCATTCGGTAAACATTCAAAATTGTGTTGAGAGGATTATGTGCATACGATTTTGAAGCAATGATAACCGAGCGGTAATAGCTATAGTTCGATCCCCACCGCCGGCTTGAGCTTCACTGCATAGTGGGAGGGCATTTTGCAAATGCTCGCCTAGCAGTTACCACCCTCAAGTAGAAATTATGTTGCCATGTACCTAGTATGTCCCGGCAGCAGTTCTTGAGAACCAGTAAAATTACAGGCGCATGAGACTTAACAATTGTATGTCTCAGGGTAACGGGCGCAATGGCGTTCGGCACTCGTGGCGAAATGTATCTATTATAGGCAGAGGTTACCGCTTAACATCAGGTGGGCCGCCTAGTGATTGTTCCGTCACAATCCCATAAAAATGATCCATTTGCTGTAACGTTCCTTTTCAAAGTTTTTAATAGTTTTCGGCTAATGTTTAACTTACCACCAGATATAGTAACATACAACAGACAAAAATAGTAAATTATCACCAAAACTAAACTCGCATTTTGATGTAAACTTATAACCAAAGTTTTTACATCTTGCTATAATTCTTCTGGCGCATCGCCGACCGCTGCCGCGGCACGCTCAATTCGCTCGCTCCGCTCGCGCGTTGTTGTGGTCACAAGTAACCTAACGCTCCTCCTCGCTTCGCATGTCGTCGTACCTAAATATGAATTTCTTCTAGACTAGCCACTGTTTTCAAAGTCGAACACTCGCAACTATACTCAATTCTTTGCATAACGAAATTAATGAAAAAGTAATAAATATAACAAAGTTTCCTGTTACTGTTATAACATACTTATAAGAGACGTTTATTAATAAATTTATTTTAATCCCTTATTTTTATGGATGAATTATTTGCAAAAATAATATTTAACCCCTCGCTAAGATTTAGTGATCACTAGCTAATGTAGTAAATGATCACCACATTTGGTGATCATTTACTACATTTGGTGTTCCATTAAATTTTTTCGTAAAAGAACTAAGGATATCAAAGCATTTTGTGGTGGTCATTATATATAATCCCATAGTTTTGTACGTATTTGTTTCTGGCGCCATGGGTTTTTCTCTAATATAAAGTACAATAAAAAAAAAATAACATGTTATTGATGTGAATATTATTTGTAAAAGTTTATATCGTTTTAACTGTATTCAGTTTGTAAGTAGTAATCTTTCATTCGAGTTCTCGTTGGTATACCCATTACCATTCCGTAAGAAACAATACAAAGTGGGTAATGAGCCATGTTGCGTGTCAAATATACAGCAACACCCTTTTAATAAATCGACATGAGCAGTAGCACACTGCTTATATTATTTTCACAGTCTTACAAAAAATATTAGGTCCTTACATATGAAATTGGCGTTTTTCGTACTGGCCACTTTAATCACGAATTTCTCCTCTTTGGTAAGGAATTCCAAATTCAAATTTGTACAGCTATAGACTCATGTATTTGTGCTTCGATGATCGTCATTCATTTGTTTTTTTCTTCTGTTTTTTTCTGTTTGCGTCACTCATTTTACAAAATGGAAAACCTTAAATATCGCATTATTTACGAGTACGAGTTCCGCCGTGGCACTAGTGCTGCGGAAACAACTCGAAGGGTGAATGATGTGTATGGCGGTCGTGTTGCAAAAGAAAACACAGTTCGTTTTTGGTTCCAACGTTTTCGTTCTGGAAATTTCGACCTGCAGAACAAGCCCCGTGGACGGCCTGAGACTCAAGTTGATAATGAAGAGTTGAAGGCTATTGTGGAAGCGGATCCATCGCAAACCACGTCCGAGTTAGCTGCAGGCTGCGATGTTAGTGATAAAACTGTTTTAATTCACTTGAAGCAAATTGGGAAGATTAAAAAGCTTGAAAGGTGGGTACCTCACGAATTGACTGAAACAAACCGGCAAACGCGCGTCGATTGCTGCGTTACATTACTAAACCGGCACAATAATGAAGGTATTTTAAACCGAATCATTACCTGTGATGAAAAATGGGTTCTTTACGATAATCGGAAGCGCTCAGCGCAATGGTTAGATCCTGGCCAGCCAGCCAAATCCTGCCCCAAGCGAAAATTAACCAAAAAAGTTACTTGTAAGCGTTTGGTGGACTAGTGCCGGTATTGTTCATTACAGTTTTTTCAAATCTGGCCAGACTATTACGGCTGATGTCTATTGTCAGGAATTGCAAACCATGATGGAAAAGCTAGCGGCTAAACAACCTAGGCTGGTCAATCGCTCCACGCCACTGCTGCTTCACGACAACGCTAGACCACACACTGCGCTACAGACGGCTACTAAATTAGAAGAGCTTCAATTGGAAAGTCTAAGACATCCTCCGTACTCCCCGGACCTTGCTCCAACAGATTACCATTTTTTTCGAAATTTGGATAACTTCTTGCAAGGGAAAAAATTCAACTCCGATGGGGCAGTCCAAATCGCCTTCAAAGATTTTATTGATTCCCGTCCGACTGGTTTTTTTAGTAAAGGGATCAATGAACTACCTATGAGATGGCAAAAGTGCATAGAAAATAATGGTTCATACTTTGATTAATTAAATATATAATATTAAAAAATATTCGACTTTTTGTTCCTCCCATACAAAACGCCAATTTCATATGTAAGGACCTAATATATATATAGAACATCTTTATCCAGGAACTAATGTCCCATATTCAATCATAATCCGTTGCGCTGATACCTACTGAGGTAATTTACCATGTAAAATACACCAACTCTTGGTATTATAGTGTTATATGAATAGTTTTTAATGTCATTGCAACTTTGCGAACTATACAAAATACCGAAGCATTCTGAAGCATTGAACATTGAACTATTGACAATGTCCATTTCTATGTCGAAATTAAATGGTTGAGACTCAGTGTCCGTAAGGTCGCATTGGCGAATTGCCACGCTGTTTATAAGGTGTGAGCTTCAATCGATTCCCCAATGTTCGGGTCAGTTGCCAAGATTTGTGAAAACTGACTGGTGAGTTAGTACCGGCAGCTCTTAAAGGTATGTTTTCTCCGTTTGATTTAGATTCAAAAAAATTGTACAACATCCACTAGATTTTCATTTTATCACTAAAATAACTGGCTGTAACGGGAAACACTTAACTATGTGTTCTTGTATCGTTAGTAATATGCTAAAGTAAACTGTAATTAGTTATTACAAAAAATACATCAAACAGACAACCTACATCGGTTAATACTAACTCGTTGTTACGTTATAAAAAATGATAAGCACTTTTTCACTAAGAACTAAAAACTGGCTTTGCTCTTTTAGGTTTCATATTGCTGTGTTACAATAGCCGTACAAAAATAATTGCTGGTTTTAATCACAGCTTACCATATATAATCCTGTTATTATAAATTGGTTAGAGACGTACATACGACATACCCCGGCTAAAGGGGTGGATGGACGCGGGTTCGAATCCCGCACATGACTTAAATTTTTCCTCTCGTGTATTTGTCATTATGTAATTTAATCCGCATAGCAGGCGTTATTGCAAACATAACAATATTAAAATTATAAGGTTGCGTCATCATTTACAAGCATAATATCAATTGCAAAATTGGTCTTGTATGTAGTACAACGTAAGTTGTACTATAGATGTCGCTCCATCCCAATACGATGGTTAAAGAACGATAGAAGACATTTAAGTTATAACTCATTGTCATGTTACCTCAATTTGTTAGAGCATATCTCGGCTAAAGGGGTGAATGGACGCGGGTTCGAATCCCGCACATGACTTAAATTTTTCCTGTCGTGTATTTGTAATGTTATCCGCATAGCAGGCGTTATCGCAAACATAACAATATTAAAATTCTTTAGCACTAATATATGTGCAGTAGTGATATTGTACTCGACAATTTCGCATAATTAGGGCGGCTTTGTTTTAATGCTGCTCAAACATTATTTCAATGAGACCAGTAATCACGCAGCTAAACGTAGTTTGAACTGCGTGTACTTGAAAATACTGATTTTATAAAATATCAGTAACTGCCCCACGGGTACAATTAAAATCGGGATACAGGTACTTTTGGTACAATAATAATGGTGTTACTTGTCCATGGAACTACTAGGACATAATAGTGTCAGTTGTTCCATCATGGGATGACGTGATGGTACTAGTGGCACAGTCCGGACTTTTTTCCAGGTTTATTTTTCAGTCCGATTCTTAATTTTTTGGAATTTAAATAATGATGTTTCATTGGAAAATTCTGCAAAATTATCTTTAATTTGCAGGAAAAAAAATGATAATTATAATTTAATAATAATTCACAAATACACTAATGGACAAAAATAATCAGTTTTGGATTAAACGTTCATAAAGGGAGTTTTATACACATTCAGTATGTATTTGACTGAATAATAATTTATGCATAAATTATATTTAAACTTAACATCTTCCAACGTTAGTCTTCTTCTAACAAAATAATTCTTATTTCAAAGCAGCTGTTGGAATCAAGATGTACAAGTACTAATTACAAGCCCGAGGTTGGAATAATTAAAATAAAAAAAAAATAGAATCTGCAGTGCTAACATTAGAGTTGTTAAAATAGACTACTTGCATTAAAAAAAATTGCCATTGGAGAGAATAAAAGCTACGTTTTGATATTGCACTATTTTTATATTGAATTAAATGAAAGAAACATGAAATTTTCACATGTTTTAAATATAAATAAAATGTACTTATGTACAAGTTTAGAAAGAAAAATCATTGTTTTTTAAACATCTCCGTCAATGTAAGCTGTTTTGCGGTCTTCAACCGTTTTTGGAAAATTTTTTGTGATTCGGATAATCGGCGATTCGGATAGTCGGAGTTCGGATAATTGGAGTTCTACTGTATATATATTCGGTCCTTACATATGAAATTGGCGTTTTGTATGGGAGGAACAAAAAGTCGAATATTTTTTAATATAATATATTTAATTAATCAAAGTATAATGGTTCATATTTTCTATGCACTTTTGCCATCTCATAGGTAGTTCATTGATCCCTTTACTAAAAAAACCAGTCGGACGGGAATCAATAAAATCTTTGAAGGCGATTTGGACTGCCCCATCGGAGTTGAATTTTTTCCCTTGCAAGAAGTTATCCAAATTTCGAAAAAAATGGTAATCTGTTGGAGCAAGGTCCGGGGAGTACGGAGGATGTCTTAGACTTTCCAATTGAAGCTCTTCTAATTTAGTAGCCGTCTGTAGCGCAGTGTGTGGTCTGGCGTTGTCGTGAAGCAGCAGTGGCGTGGAGCGATTGACCAGCCTAGGTTGTTTAGCCGCTAGCTTTTCCATCATGGTTTGCAATTCCTGACAATAGACATCAGCCGTAATAGTCTGGCCAGATTTGAAAAAACTGTAATGAACAATACCGGCACTAGTCCACCAAACGCTTACAAGTAACTTTTTTGGGGTTAATTTTCGCTTGGGGCAGGATTTGGCTGGCTGGCCAGGATCTAACCATTGCGCTGAGCGCTTCCGATTATCGTAAAGAACCCATTTTTCATCACAGGTAATGATTCGGTTTAAAATACCTTCATTATTGTGCCGGTTTAGTAATGTAACGCAGCAGTCGACGCGCGTTTGCCGGTTTGTTTCAGTTAATTCGTGAGGTACCCACCTTTCAAGCTTTTTAATCTTCCCAATTTGCTTCAAGTGAATTAAAACAGTTTTATCACTAACATCGCAGCCTGCAGCTAACTCGGACGTGGTTTGCGATGGATCCGCTTCCACAATAGCCTTCAACTCTTCATTATCAACTTGAGTCTCAGGCCGTCCACGGGGCTTGTTCTGCAGGTCGAAATTTCCAGAACGAAAACGTTGGAACCAAAAACGAACTGTGTTTTCTTTTGCAACACGACCGCCATACACATCATTCACCCTTCGAGTTGTTTCCGCAGCACTAGTGCCACGGCGGAACTCGTACTCGTAAATAATGCGATATTTAAGGTTTTCCATTTTGTAAAATGAGTGACGCAAACAGAAAAAAACAGAAGAAAAAAAACAAATGAATGACGATCATCGAAGCACAAATACATGAGTCTATAGCTGTACAAATTTGAATTTGGAATTCCTTACCAAAGAGGAGAAATTCGTGATTAAAGTGGCCAGTACGAAAAACGCCAATTTCATATGTAAGGACCTAATATATATATATATATACATCACTCGCTCGTTGAAGGATCGCGTGCTAGTTATATATATATATATATATATAAGTAGCACGCGATCCTTCAACGAGCGAGTGATGTTTCAGTGATAGCTCTTAAGGTTAAACTGGCCGGTCACTTCTCCATACAAACGCCGTAGAGTGATCACTCCCTTATTTGAGATTTTAACTCCAGACTTAAGCATAATACTGATTGATATCGTCATTATCTAGGCTTGTATGATGCCACAATTTTAAAAAGATAATTAAGTCATAAGTTATGAGCCTCGAAAACTTTGTATGAAAATGTTTCGAGGCTCATAATTCTCAAGTTATTTATTTTATTAATTAATATATTATTTTATTTATTTTTATTAAATTTCGGCATCATACAAGCCTAGATAATGACGAGATCAATCGGTATTATGCTTTATTTTGGACCTGAATCCTCAAATAAGGGAGTGATCACCCTACGACGTTTGTATGGGAAACGGGCCGGCCAGTTCACCCTTAAGGCGCTTATGAGATCGTATACCATAATTAGGCTTTGAAAATAACGCGAAACAACATTACAAGTAATTCGAAGTCTGTGTGGTACCGCAATAAATCTGATATTTTCATTGACCTATATATACTAGACGCAACATCTCAAACAAGGATATCCGACCAGTTCAGGTATGCCGGTTGGCATACTCTCCCCCACACGCAGCTGGGCACTCGTAAGATTACACGCGCTTTACGTTCGAACATTGTGTATATTGAATATGACCGGCATACTTGCACTCGTCGACAAATTACCTTCGTTTAAGATGTCTAGTATATATAGGTCAATGGATATTTTAACGTTTTTAATTGTTTCATAACCCACCTATATAAGAAGCCTACCCATAGCTCTAAACTATAGGTAGGTCTGTGGCAAAGTAGTATTATTAGATGTTCTATGATAAAAAATATCCCTTACACGTAAATACTCTTTTACGCAACAAAATCTTGATACAACAAGGTACACCAACAAATATTGCATAGTCAGCGTTGTGAAATATATACGTATATTATATATACCTGATAAGAATGTATAAAAAGAACCTCATTTGTTTAAAAAATGCTCCCGGCCTGGCATAAAAAGCCCCCCTTATGCAGCATTTTATTCAAACCAGTTGGCATGGGTTTTCTACAGTAATAATGGGTAATAGAATTCCCTATTCAACTAGCACATGTATAAATGCTTGTGATGAATTTGCATTTTACAGCGTGAAAAGGGTGCTTACTTGGTTGGTAAATGTTCTTTTAATTATCGAGCTTAGAATGTAGGGTCGTCCTACATTGTAAACTGCGGAAGTTCAATAAGATAACTTGTCTTTTGTCACAATAATTATGTGATTGAAGATGGATGTGCTTATAGAATAACCAGTATTTATTCCATAAGCACATCCAGGTGCCATCTCTTGAATTTATCTACGTGAACATACAAGTATGTGCTTGGTTACAGTAAAATTTACCAGAAAGTGTGCAGCAAACATACGGTCTTGGCTAAAAATCCTGTAGGTTTTCCCGCAGTATTACGCTGAGCCGAGTTCTATTTGGTCTGCACTACATTGTATTTTGTAATGTTTTCATGTTGAACATGTCTTGTACAATTTTTATTTTATTTTATTTACAAATTGTTTCAGCATACTCGTCGTTAATACGTATACTTGACTGTTGTATACGTTGGTTTTACGGTACTATGCCTTTTGTTAGCCATCGTGAGCTAGAAAGAATAAAAAAAATTACTTATGGTTGTCCAAATGTTTTTATTGTAGTAGCTGTAGTGTTGTATATAGTTCGTAGTATTTTGTTAACATAGGCATACCGCCGGTAAAAAAAAATGCAAAAGAGGATGTTTGTTGATAGGTGGATCTTTGACCTGTTAATGAGACCACGATGAAAACTGTGGATGAAGCAAAGCTGACAATGTTAAGATGCACATGATATTACTAGACTGACTTGCAAAATAGCACCAGTAAAGGTGATATAGGTAGATGATATTTTGAAGATTAATAACGCTTCAACAAGGATTACTAGCGTAATATGGGTTAGAATGTGGAACGCTAGAAAGGTAGAAGAAGGCTGATGTGTGGATGGACTGCGTGAAGAATGATATGTGTAGGAAAGGCAAGTTTTAGACCAGTAGCGTAGCTGTTGGGCCTGTGAGATGTTATGGTCAACGACATTGTTTTAAGAATACATTTAGAAACTGTATTTATCAAATAATAAACCCGCGCGGTTCAGAACGTGTGCAGCTTTAAGTAAATATTTGAATCATGTTAACATAACTACATACATTACATACGCCTCTTTACCGTAGGGGTAGGCAGAGACCACAGATTTCCACTTGCTACGAGCCTTACATATCTCTTTTACTTCATCTATGCTCATCAAATACAAAATCATATACAAAATTACTTTTATAATTTAGCGTTTTTACCAAATTGAAATTGAGAGTTAACAATTAATCAGCAAAATAAAACAGTACGATTAATACTTGAAATAACCCACATTTTGTTACTTTTCGTTATTTCGTAGGATGTCGAAAAGTCTGGTCCACTTAAAGAAATTGACAGCAAACGCGGTACCAATTCGCCAATCCGTGGGAGATGTTTGATGTTTTATTACAAAATTCTATTTTCACAATTAAGTTTCTAAGAATAACATTTTTCTCCGAACACATTTAAATAAGTGGTATATTTATTTACTTTTTTAAGAGATAGATATTAACGTCTTTGGATATTTTTATTTTTGTTGTTTTTTTTAAATCTCTGTTCTCAAATACGTGCCTTTAACATTTTCATGGGAATATAATTTGGCCATTCCCATTAGTTTTAGCCATTTAGAATGTAAAGTAAGAGTTACGTTTTGAAGCGCTCGTAGTGAAGTTTACTGAAGCGCTCGTAGTGAAGTTTACTTAGCTGTTCTTAACAGATCAGAAAAGTTAATGAAGTTGGCGAATTTCTATTTGAAGGTGGAAGCTGGCCAGGTGGGCATTCGCTAAAAGCCCTACCACGCACGGAAGCGCTCAGTAGTAATGTCGCTAGCGGTCACCCATCCAAGTCATGACCGCGGCGGACGTTGCTTAACTTAGCTGATCGGTTAAAAACGAAAAGCAAACTTCGCTAATAGCGTTAAAAAATAAAATATAATTCCGGAAATATCTAATTAGCTAACTATATTTCATGTACCCATCTGCACTGTACGAGAGATTAGGCTAGATTGCTATGTTACCAAGTAGAATCTACCCTCACAACTCCCTCCGAAAAGTGAAGTCAGTTTAGCTACTACAACAAATCGGAGTCAATTGACTACCACGTAAACATCAATGATGCACCGTGGAAGTCAAATAAATTATTGACAAATAATAAATGACATTAACAAAGTGGAGAATTAATTTTAAAATAATACTTAATGATATAGTTACTATCTACATTATCACAACAGCTAACATTCGAATAAATATTTAACAGCAGTTCGCGATCATAAGTTTAGGTCCAAGCTGCACTTGATCAGTTTTTATTACAAAAAATTAAATGAAATACAAATTTAAATTTCTTGTTTTGTACGTCCTAACATTTTTGCATTTTGTTTTATTATACAAAATGCAAAAATGTTAGACTTATTACATATGCAATCTACCCTAATTTGTAAAATAAATACACACATTACCTATCTACACTTATATTATAACGAGGAAAGATTTGTATTTTTGTATGCAACGAATAAACTTAAAAACTACTTGACCGATTCGGATGAAATTTTATATGGAAGTAGTTTGAGACTGGGGAAGGTACCTAGTGTCAACTGCGCTATCAAGACGAATCTTATGATACACCATACATTTAAATCGGTTACGCAGTTTAGAATTATTGTGGAATAATGAAACTCACAAACTCCTTTTTTTGGGCAGTCGTGAAAATAGTACGCTAAACTAATACTACCTATCTGCAGAGAACAATAACTTTCTTACTGACAAATTGCATTGATATTAAATGATATTTGCCTGAACAGATACAACATTCGTATTCTAAAATAATAGTAGAATTTTCCCTCTCATAATAAACTCCTTATTAAATAGTAATGACAAATGTTGTTTCACACTTATTATAGTTTCTTTTCGCATAGAAATAGCAAATAGAAAAAGAAGCGATATATACGGAATTAAAATAAATATAAGCATTTGATCGTTGTTTTTCCTGATGGAATGTGACAACAGGGTCGGGGGTGGATTATGGCAAGAAAAACTTACTTAAGTAAATTTAAGTGAAAGTTGTTTCACCTTTGAATCACCTGCTCACTCTTTTTTTTTTTTTAAGTTTTTAGTTTTAGCATTTAAAATAAATTTATTTCATTAATGAATACTAAAAATAATATTATATATTATAGTTTATAAATGATTCTTTCAGTTAATAATAACACTTTAACCGTACACTGACTGACATAATTACATTGTCTCAACAAAGTCTACATCACAATGAATTTGAAAATTATTGTTTTGCGAGATAATTAGAAACGGTAATTAAATACAATTTCAATTTCCATATATTATGAGGTCGTATAACTTTTTTTCAATTTAAATTACATATATTTTATGTACGAGGTGCGACCACTGCTTTCTCTATACACTCTTATATATTAACTAACTATAGAACTAAATCATACCCAAATTTGAAAAATAATCACATAAATAGTTTTGTCTGTTCATCACAGAAGATACACGACATCAACAAGTATCAGCTACCTACGGCACGAGTTTGCTAAACATGATATAAAGTTATTAATAAAATCGCTCAATTTCCCACGTCATATCATAATCTAAGTAAAAGCTTATCCATCGACAGCACAAAAAAGCCTTTTACTGTTTTATCTAAATCTAAACTAATATAATAAAGAGGAAAGATTTGATTGTTTGTTTGTTTGTTTGTTTGTTTGTTTGTTTGCATTGAATAGGCTCTGAAACTACTGGACCGATTAGGATGAAATTTGGTATGGAAATAGTTTGAGACACAGGGATGGACATAGGATACTTTTTATCCAACTGCGCAAAAAGAGGTTAATGGTTTTGCGCGATAACCGATCTACTGTACAGATTAGGATGAAATTTAGTATGGAAATAGTTTGAGACACGGGGATAGACATAGGATAGTTTTTATCCCACTGCGCAAAAAGAAGTTAATGGTTTTACGCGATAATCGATCTACTGGACCGATTAGGATGAAATTTGGTATGGAAATGGTTTGAGACACGGGGATAGACATAGGATAATTTATTACTAATTAAAACAAAAAATTAAAATCGTAATAAAAAAAAACATAAAAACAAATTAAATTTATAAATAAAAGCTCATTAAAATAATTATATTCAAACATTCTTTATTATTTTCTTTTCTTAGTAAACTGACTCAAATAGAAGGGTTTATGTGTGTGTATAATAATCAATTTTTTTTTGTTAAATACCCGTGCGAAGCCGGGGCGGGCCGCTAGTATATTATATAACCATAGCGTGTAGTATACCAAAAGTTGCGTCTTCGGTAGCGCACTACGATAAAATAACAAAAAATTACTCGCTCGATACACAATTCTTACACCCCACAGCAAAAAAACTGTTTTTGCATCATTTTTACTGTTTATTTTCCAACTTTTTGCGTTTTATGTGTATGTTTTCAAAATGTATGCGTCTCATTTGTTCTGTTAATTGCGGCCACTGATAGCGGACCGTTTCACGTTGTTTTCTTGTCAATTAAGGTTTATTAGCTGATAACCTATTAACAATTGTTAGTTTTTTTAAGCGCTTGTAGCGAAGTTTGTCAAACCGAGGGAACGTTAAGCAGTCGGTCCCGGTTGTCGTTTTAGGATGGCAGTTGTTATAGCATGGTTAGGGCATTTTGCGAATGCCCGCCTGGCTAGCTACCACCCTAAAGTAGAAAATCTGTCGCCAAGCACCTAACGGCGTGTTCCAGCACATGTCCTTGAGAGCCAGTAGGTTAGCATGAACAACATCTTCGTCCACATCATCATTTACCATCAGGTGAGATAGTGGTCAAAGGCTAACCTATCAGGCATAAAAAAAAATAAACAAAATCGTAGGTGAACTTTGAGGCCTTGCATGACAAAAGTCGCGACAGCCGCGATTAATACATGATACTTCACGTTACCTAGGGCCAAACAAGCAACCGCAATGACACCAAATCTTTTATTTTTAATTATGAAACATCTACAATCACCCGGTCAAAATTCATGGTGACTTTTAACTTTCGAAAAGCAGAGTCCCATCACAGGACCACCACTGAGAATGACGAGCAAAGAATTACAAGTTTTTCCGTTCCAAAAAGAATATAAGCGTAGTAAGATTAGGGAGTGCAAGCATATTGAAAACCTCATTCGAAAATAATCTCATCAGTATGAGATCTGAATATTGTTCATATTCATATATAGGACTTGCTCTGAACTGAAATTAATGTGCAGAAGTAAAATTAATTCTATTTTGTTTACCGTTTCTCAAAATGTTTTAATTATCTGCTGCTTTTTGCGGTTCCGCTTTGACCTAAGAATTTCAATTTGTATTTTATCATATTTCTGCGTTTCCTTAATTAGAAACCAAACATAATTAAACGAAAAGATTGGATATATAATTGTGGGTTTTACTTTTTCTACAATTGTTAAGTTAGAGAATTAGCTGTCTCATTAGTCGATGGGCGTAAGGCTTAGTATAGCTTTGAAATCTGGACATTCTGAGTTCAATCTCCAGGATTGACAGTTATTGAATTAACCAGACAAAGACATTTTCAGTAGCAGCTATGTAGTCTAAAACTGTGCGAAGTAAGTAGTTAATATGACTTGAAACTATCTAGAGAAATGTAAGTGTTTAAAAAAACGATTCTGGTAATTCCTTCGTTACAAAGAATATATATAGCTTAAGTGAGTATGCGTAAGTGTGTCTTTATTTTTTGTATATTATAAAGTACCATTATATTGTTATTCGCTACAACTAACTGCAGGCGTAACCATCTAGCATGTGCTTTAAATTCACTTTGCTCGGTTGTGCTTAGACGTAATTCATAAATGTAACTGCATACGTATTAAATTATATTTAACCAAATTGTTACATGCAAAATGTGGGTTCTTTGACCCCGAAAGAGGAGGAACAATGCCTCCTGAAAAAAAAAAAATTGCTGCGTTGGCCGTTGCAAAGAGATTACGGCACTATTTTTTGCAAAATTTCTACTTTTTACATTTAATTCAAATTTAAATCTTACCTTAAATTTAGTTCTATAGTTTTTTATTTGAATATTCTCTTCAATATCAAGTACTCGACACTGAACTGATACTATAATTTTTAAGCATCTGAAACGACTGCTTTAGCAAATTTAAATCTTTGTATTAAATGTCGTGCAGAAACATCATTGCTTACAGTACATAATAAAGCATTTTGTAATAACACTAAACTGTCATAAGCTCGAATAGTTATTAGCTTGATGCCACAGAATTATTTGGGCAGAGTATAAAACAATTAAAACAAAAGTTGAAAATATTCCTCAGAATGTTATTAACAAAAAAAAAAATTTGGTATGTTAAGGTCAAGTATTATCAATGCCTTTACATAATTTATATTTACAATAGTCCTTCATACAATTCTTGAAACCATTAAATACCAAAAAACCTGTGATTAAATCATTCAAGTATATATGAATGTATTTCTAAAATGATAACATGTATGTAGGATATTGAGCACAAACTGCAACACATCCGGTTCTTCTCAGAGTTCATCCATCAAGCTATCAAACAAGTTACTTTTAGAAATATCAAGCGGGTAGCTGGAGCATATTTCCTACGAACTGGAATATTCTAAAGAAATATAACAAACCTATAGAATAATTATATCTGCCTAGTCTATAGTCATATGAGAGACTGTAATTTGTGACCTCGAACATTACGTCATAAAACGAATTTTAGTATTTTGCCACCGAATAATACTATTCGGTGGCAAAATACTAAAATTCGTTTTGTGTCACGTAACTATGAGCTGAAACTTATGACCCTTAACATTGAAAGTAAAGACTGTGAACTAAACAATGAAGATCAGTGTTGTAAAGTGACAGCAGTTCATAGAGAAGTATACTTTAAAGTCGACATACGTGATACGTTAAGGACGACACGCCACAGTGTTGTGAAGACAGTGTTCTCCAAAATGATGATTGGAATTTATGATATAGGAGATGGAGGCCATTCAAGAGGATCACATCCCATAAACTGTAGATTAAGAATAAACCAAGTGTACTAGTGATTTGTGTCTTATCATTTCCATGATACCCACATATACGCCCAGGTTATGAGGGCTCTGCTATTAAACCTGACGACAAAAAGCATGTAAAATGTACAAGAAATATCGAACAAAATAACATTCAAAATGTCAATTTACATTACAAAAACACATACAGAATGATGAATCTCGTGCAATGTGCAAATAGACTAAACCAAAAATCTCACCAAAATTAACTGGTTACAGGGTGAGTATTTCGTTTCATTACCTTGTGTAAACTTGCCCCCAACATGACTCGTGTCATGGCAAATACGTTGTGGGTAGTGTTGCAATTTAACAGTAGGCAATGTCACTGTCAAATAACTTTACACTTGATTATAGAATACTTCATTATTACATTTTGTATTTGACCGTCTTTAAGAGATTCGTAGACACATAAAGTATGACTTAAACATTGAGCTTCAGCTTATTAAAAAAGGGGTGAATCAGTTTTTTAATTTTTTTTTATGTCTTTGTGGCGGCACAATCTCGAATACCAACTGATGTTCTAGTACTGCCTGACACTTTTAAGTGCTTATTCCCTTACAAACACATTCAAAAATAAAATAATATACCAAACTTTCATCTCAGAATGTTTGAGGACTAACATATCAGATGCTGATTATCACTCGATCGAGTACGCAGCTGCTTCTTCAAGCTCCCGGTACCCGCGGTGTATTTTGCCTGTCAATTTATAATAAGTAATAATGTATTACAAATATCATTTCTAAATATAATTAGACCTCATTAAATCATGTTAGACTTATTACATATGCAATCTACCCTAATTTGTAAAATAAATACACACATTATTTACACTTATATTATAACGAGGAAAGATTTGTATTTTTGTATGCAATGAATAAACTTAAAAACTACTAGACCGATTCGGATGAAATTTTATATGGAAGTAGTTTGAGACTGGGGAAGGTACCTAGTGTCCACTGCACTATCAAGACGAATCTTATGATATACCATACATTAAAAACGGTTAAGCAGTTTAGAATTATTGTGGAATAATAAAACTCACAAACTCCTTTTTTTGGGCAGTCGTGAAAATAGTACGCTAAACTAATACTACCTATCTTTCTAACAGAGAACAATAACTTTCTTACTGACAAATTGCATTGATATTAAATGATATTTGCCTGAACAGAAATAAAATTCATATTCTATAATAATAGTAGAAATTTCCCTCTCATAATAAACTCCTTATTAAATAGTCATGACAAATGTTGTTTCACACTTATTATAGTTTCTTTTTGCAAAGAAATAGAAAATAGAAAAAGAAGCAATATATACGGAATTAAATAAATATAAGCATTTGACCGCAGTTTTTCCTGATGGAATGTGACGACACGGTCGGGTGTGGAATATGGCAAGAAAAACTTACATAATTAAATTAAGTGAAAGTTTTTTCACCTTTGAATCACCTGCTCACTCAAACTGTGTTGTTAATCAATTACAAAATTTTCAGTCTTACATTTTTTTTAAGTTTTTAGGTTTATTATTTAAAATAAATTTATTTCATTAATTATTATTAAAAATAATATGATATATTATAGTTTATAAATGATTCTTTCAGTTAATAATAACACTTTAACCGTACACTGACTGACATAATTACATTGTCTCAACAAAGTCTACATCACAATGAATTTGAAAATTATTGTTTTGCGAGATAATTAGAAACGGTAATTAAATACAATTTCAATTTCCATATATTATGAGGTCGTATAACTTTTTTTCAATTTAAATTACATATATTTTATGTACGAGGTGCGACCACTGCTTTCTCTATACACTCTTATATATTAACTAACTATAGAACTAAATCATACCCAAATTTGAAAAATAATCACATAAATAGTTTTGTCTGTTCATCACAGAAGATACACGACATCAACAAGTATCAGCTACCTACGGCACGAGTTTGCTAAACATGATATAAAGTTATTAATAAAATCGCTCAATTTCCCACGTCATATCATAATCTAAGTAAAAGCTTATCCATCGACAGCACAAAAAAGCCTTTTACTGTTTTATCTAAATCTAAACTAATATAATAAAGAGGAAAGATTTGATTGTTTGTTTGTTTGTTTGTTTGTTTGTTTGTTTGTTTGCATTGAATAGGCTCTGAAACTACTGGACCGATTAGGATGAAATTTGGTATGGAAATAGTTTGAGACACAGGGATGGACATAAGATACTTTTTATCCAACTGCGCAAAAAGAGGTTAATGGTTTTGCGCGATAACCGATCTACTGTACAGATTAGGATGAAATTTAGTATGGAAATAGTTTGAGACACGGGGATAGACATAGGATAGTTTTTATCCCACTGCGCAAAAAGAAGTTAATGGTTTTACGCGATAATCGATCTACTGGACCGATTAGGATGAAATTTGGTATGGAAATGGTTTGAGACACGGGGATAGACATAGGATAGTTTTTATCCCACTGCGCAAAAAGAAGTTAATAGTTTTACGCGATAATCGATCTACTGGACCGATTAGGATGAAATTTGGTATGGAAATGGTTTGAGACACGGGGAAGGACATAGGATAATTTATTACTAATTAAAACAAAAAATTAAAATCGTAATAAAAAAAAACATAAAAACAAATTAAATTTATAAATAAAAGCTCATTAAAATAATTATATTCAAACATTCTTTATTATTTTCTTTTCTTAGTAAACTGACTCAAATAGAAGGGTTTATGTGTGTGTATAATAATCAATTTTTTTTTGTTAAATACCCGTGCGAAGCCGGGGCGGGCCGCTAGTATATTATATAACCATAGCGTGTAGTATACCAAAAGTTGCGTCTTCGGTAGCGCACTACGATAAAATAACAAAAAATTACTCGCTCGATACACAATTCTTACACCCCACAGCAAAAAAACTGTTTTTGCATCATTCTTACTGTTTATTTTCCAACTTTTTGCGTTTTATGTGTATGTTTTCAAAATGTATGCGTCTCATTTGTTCTGTTAATTGCGGCCACTGATAGCGGACCGTTTCACGTTGTTTTCTTGTCAATTAAGGTTTATTAGCTGATAACCTATTAACAATTGTTAGTTTTTTTAAGCGCTTGTAGCGAAGTTTGTCAAACCGAGGGAACGTTAAGCAGTCGGTCCCGGTTGTCGTTTTAGGATGGCAGTTGTTATAGCATGGTTAGGGCATTTTGCGAATGCCCGCCTGGCTAGCTACCACCCTAAAGTAGAAAATCTGTCGCCAAGCACCTAACGGCGTGTTCCAGCACATGTCCTTGAGAGCCAGTAGGTTAGCATGAACAACATCTTCGTCCACATCATCATTTACCATCAGGTGAGATAGTGGTCAAAGGCTAACCTATCAGGCATAAAAAAAAATAAACAAAATCGTAGGTGAACTTTGAGGCCTTGCATGACAAAAGTCGCGACAGCCGCGATTAATACATGATACTTCACGTTACCTAGGGCCAAACAAGCAACCGCAATGACACCAAATCTTTTATTTTTAATTATGAAACATCTACAATCACCCGGTCAAAATTCATGGTGACTTTTAACTTTCGAAAAGCAGAGTCCCATCACAGGACCACCACTGAGAATGACGAGCAAAGAATTACAAGTTTTTCCGTTCCAAAAAGAATATAAGCGTAGTAAGATTAGGGAGTGCAAGCATATTGAAAACCTCATTCGAAAATAATCTCATCAGTATGAGATCTGAATATTGTTCATATTCATATATAGGACTTGCTCTGAACTGAAATTAATGTGCAGAAGTAAAATTAATTCTATTTTGTTTACCGTTTCTCAAAATGTTTTAATTATCTGCTGCTTTTTGCGGTTCCGCTTTGACCTAAGAATTTCAATTTGTATTTTATCATATTTCTGCGTTTCCTTAATTAGAAACCAAACATAATTAAACGAAAAGATTGGATATATAATTGTGGGTTTTACTTTTTCTACAATTGTTAAGTTAGAGAATTAGCTGTCTCATTAGTCGATGGGCGTAAGGCTTAGTATAGCTTTGAAATCTGGACATTCTGAGTTCAATCTCCAGGATTGACAGTTATTGAATTAACCAGACAAAGACATTTTCAGTAGCAGCTATGTAGTCTAAAACTGTGCGAAGTAAGTAGTTAATATGACTTGAAACTATCTAGAGAAATGTAAGTGTTTAAAAAAAAGGTTCTGGTAATTCCTTCGTTACAAAGAATATATATAGCTTAAGTGAGTATGCGTAAGTGTGTCTTTATTTTTTGTATATTATAAAGTACCATTATATTGTTATTCGCTACAACTAACTGCAGGCGTAACCATCTAGCATGTGCTTTAAATTCACTTTGCTCGGTTGTGCTTAGACGTAATTCATAAATGTAACTGCATACGTATTAAATTATATTTAACCAAATTGTTACATGCAAAATGTGGGTTCTTTGACCCCGAAAGAGGAGGAACAATGCCTCCTGAAAAAAAAAAATTGCTGCGTTGGCCGTTGCAAAGAGATTACGGCACTATTTTTTGCAAAATTTCTACTTTTTACATTTAATTCAAATTTAAATCTTACCTTAAATTTAGTTCTATAGTTTTTTATTTGAATATTCTCTTCAATATCAAGTACTCGACACTGAACTGATACTATAATTTTTAAGCATCTGAAACGACTGCTTTAGCAAATTTAAATCTTTGTATTAAATGTCGTGCAGAAACATCATTGCTTACAGTACATAATAAAGCATTTTGTAATAACACTAAACTGTCATAAGCTCGAATAGTTATTAGCTTGATGCCACAGAATTATTTGGGCAGAGTATAAAACAATTAAAACAAAAGTTGAAAATATTCCTCAGAATGTTATTAACAAAAAAAAATTTGGTATGTTAAGGTCAAGTATTATCAATGCCTTTACATAATTTATATTTACAATAGTCCTTCATACAATTCTTGAAACCATTAAATACCAAAAAACCTGTGATTAAATCATTCAAGTATATATGAATGTATTTCTAAAATGATAACATGTATGTAGGATATTGAGCACAAACTGCAACACATCCGGTTCTTCTCAGAGTTCATCCATCAAGCTATCAAACAAGTTACTTTTAGAAATATCAAGCGGGTAGCTGGAGCATATTTCCTACGAACTGGAATATTCTAAAGAAATATAACAAACCTATAGAATAATTATATCTGCCTAGTCTATAGTCATATGAGAGACTGTAATTTGTGACCTCGAACATTACGTCATAAAACGAATTTTAGTATTTTGCCACCGAATAATACTATTCGGTGGCAAAATACAAAAATTCGTTTTGTGTCACGTAACTATGAGCTGAAACTTATGACCCTTAACATTGAAAGTAAAGACTGTGAACTAAACAATGAAGATCAGTGTTGCAAAGTGACAGCAGTTCATAGAGAAGTATACTTTAAAGTCGACATACGTGATACGTTAAGGACGACACGCCACAGTGCTGTGAAGACAGTGTTCTGCAAAATGATGATTGGAATATATGATATAGCGGATGGAGGCCAATTATGTGGATCACATCACATAAACTGTAGATTAAGAATAAACCAAGTGTACTAGTGATTTGTGTCTTATCATTTCCATGATACCCACATATACGCCCAGGTTATGAGGGCTCTTCTATTAAACCTGACGACAAAAAGCATGTAAAATGTACAAGAAATATCGAACAAAATAACATTCAAAATGTCAATTTACATTACAAAAACACATACAGAATGATGAATCTCGTGCAATGTGCAAATAGACTAAACCAAAAATCTCACCAAAATTAACTGGTTACAGGGTGAGTATTTCGTTTCATTACCTTGTGTAAACTTGCCCCCAACATGACTCGTGTCATGGCAAATACGTTGTGGGTAGTGTTGCAATTTAACAGTAGGCAATGTCACTGTCAAATAACTTTACACTTGATTATAGAATACTTCATTATTACATTTTGTATTTGACCGTCTTTAAGAGATTCGTAGACACATAAAGTATGACTTAAACATTGAGCTTCAGCTTATTAAAAAAGGGGTGAATCAGTTTTTTAATTTTTTTTTATGTCTTTGTGGCGGCACAATCTCGAATACCAACTGATGTTCTAGTACTGCCTGACACTTTTAAGTGCTTATTCCCTTACAAACACATTCAAAAATAAAATAATATACCAAACTTTCATCTCAGAATGTTTGAGGACTAACATATCAGATGCTGATTATCACTCGATCGAGTACGCAGCTGCTTCTTCAAGCTCCCGGTACCCGCGGTGTATTTTGCCTGTCAATTTATAATAAGTAATAATGTATTACAAATATCATT
This sequence comes from Plagodis pulveraria, assembly GCA_963890685.1. Taxonomy (NCBI): domain Eukaryota; kingdom Metazoa; phylum Arthropoda; class Insecta; order Lepidoptera; family Geometridae; genus Plagodis; species Plagodis pulveraria. The sequence continues at coordinate 14,517,144 of OY982961.1, forward strand.
TCTAAATATAATTACAAGCACTATCGCGTGCTAAGCGAAATATATTTAACAAATTATTGGAGTACAAAATTTTATGCCGCCTTGGGCATAAAATTTTGTACTCCAATATTTTGTTAAATTACAAATATCACTTTTATAACGCAGCAGTGCTCTATACAATAAACAAGTAAAAATTGCCTATTGACATGAGCAGTTGAGCAGTCTGCTTGGTTCAGGATATTTGGCAGATAATCCGAGGATACGATAATGCAATATAGCAAAGAAATTTTTATATTACTTGAAAATAAACATGCTTACTACAAAGTTTAGATTAAAATTGGTATTCGTAACTCTTTTAGCTATTTGTCGTTATTTTCAATGTAGTGTTAATGTAATCTATGCGTTATATTGATGAACTGACTGCTACAGCGCATACAGATTATTTTTAAATTAAAACCACTTTCTTAACTAGAATATGGCATGTATGGTATTGTGTAGTGAGTAACTTCGCTGCTCCAAAAAGATAACGTTACGGCAACGTGACCATTGCAGAGTTAAAAGGACTAAAATCGCATAATATTGGCGAGGATACTTTATCGATATCTATTGGTTTTAGCTCAAGGAAAGTTTTGCATGGTGGCAGGGCATTTTATGAATGCACGCCTGGCTAGCGACCACCCTCAAGTAGAAAATCTGTCGCCAAGCACCTATCAGTGTGTTCCGGCAGCAGTCCTTGAGAGCCAGAAAAATTACAGGCTGATGAGACCTAACAACTGGACGACTCAGTGTGACGGGCACAGTGCAATTCGTCATTTTTATCGCCAGACATTAAAAATAGCTATTTTCAAATCAAACCATTTCATTCACCCCGCACCGCTAGGGAATATTAAAATTATTCTTGTTTCTGCATACTACAGATATACGAGCTACAAGCTCATTTTTTGAGTATGTATATATAAAATAATATTGTTTCGGTGAAATTATTTTAATAGATTTATTTGTTTAGCTCTCTTGTGCCTTTTTTGATGTAATGTTGTTTATGAAATGGAATAATCAATGAAATTACTGTAGTACATATTTTATTTATATCATCGCCGCATGATATAAAAATTTTTAGTTACACATAGACATTTTCATATTGACTTAGATAGGTGGAAGTTTCTTCCATTTTTTTTCGTACCAAGTCCTATAACATTATGTTTTACCTCAGACAGACAACACAAGCAAAATATTTCTTTTAAAAGCCTAAGAGCATTTGGTCAGAACATTTTTCATTAAGTACAGTTGATAAAAGGATGGGTTCAAATACAGATAATCGGCACAAATGGTGGTGGCACACTAGTGATGATCAACCATTCAATTTTAATTTTCAATTGTTCTTGCAATGCTTTCTATTTTTAATCTGATTTCAGACAAATGTCAAAATTTTAACAGTGACCAGCTTATATTATTTTAATTAATATATTTTCTGTTATCTACTCTTAATAATGATATATTATATGCATTTCCCGTGGGATGCCGAGCTAGAATGTCACCCCCCCCCCCTTAACAGTAGAAAATCCGGCTGATACAGTACAGTATATGCATTTCATACATCCTTCATCTAAGACGTGCAATACTCATATCACAGTTGTGCAATGTGCACAATTGCACACGTATAGTAAGATTTATTTTCACATATTATATTTAATTCAACATAGATATAGGTGTTTACATTTGCAGCTATAATTAGCATAACTCGTAAGTTTTTACATCGCGTTAATATCCTGACAAATAAATATTAATATAGTTTAAAATAGTTTACACGTGTTGTATCTATATACAAAATCTATATTTTTTTTGTTATGTTTTTTGCATTTTAATTAACGAAGTTTTAATATTTTTATTTGTTTTTTATTTATTATATAAAAGATAATCCACTTAAAATATCTATGCCTTTAAATAAATATCAAAATCACAGACATAACAAATCCCGAATGACAAACCGCTTGACTCTGTGGAAACTGGTTAATGATGAGCGCACGAAAACTATTTAAAAAAAATGTTATTTTTCTAACAGAATATTATAAATGTGCTTTGTCAATTAGTGACCAAAAGAAGAAATAATAAGCCCGAAGAAATTGAATTATGTAGGTATATATTACAAGCTACCAACATTAGTCTGACATACAGTTGTACCAACATCTTGACATCATCTGAGTACAAACCAAGATACAGTTACAATTACCTACCTACATTAAGATTGTATATAAATTCCATAAACCGTCGAAGAGCTTCCTTACGAATCCATTCCAGTTGTGTTGGACTAGAAATTCAAATTCCCTCACCAAAGATAAGTTAAGTTTCTAAGTAACATTCTTGGATAGTGTTTTATGATACCAATTTGTTTCTATTTTATGACCTCTTCGCTAAGGAACTTGCATCCTCGTCCCGATCTTTATTTCTCCGGAGCTAATACGTCGCCTGCCGTAATAATGTTAAAGAAAACTTTATAACAAGTAACCTTATTTGTAAAAAGTAAAATTACAAAAAGTGTTCTAAGAGTGCGCAGTGATACTGGCAACTTATAATGAGATTTATGGAGCAGGATAGTTTATAAGTTTTAGAAAGTTTTCATGACTTGTTGTACTTCAGCGTCTTCATTATTGTCTCTGTTTTATTTACAGCGATTTAGGCCTTTATTAATAAAATACTATACAACACTAAAGTTACTAACATTGATAAAATTAAGAGTAGAGTGCACAGAGCGATTTCCGAACAAACGTAGTTTCGCTATATTTTAAACTAGCTGACCCGGCGAACTTTGTTCCGCCTTAGAGGCAATAAATGAGCTTTTTGATTTTATTAGGTTATATTTTTCATAGGATATTAAATATAAATAAAAAGATCAAGTATTTTAATGAATTCTTTATTGGCCATGTATTTTGGTACATGGGTTGCACTCTTCCGTGAAGCACCTAGTGATAGACGACATTTTACGTTTTGTTACCAGGCGCAAGAATAAATAAGATTGTGTTCTACTATCTTATTCATGTGTTCTGTACTGTACTGTAACAGCTGATTCGTCCACTGCTGAACACAGCCTCCCATATTAAGGGGGTATTTGCCATAATCCCCACGCTTGGCAGGCGGCTAGGGGATCGCAGTGTAAGATGGCATCTCTTTAGAAGGCGCTGCTGCCCACCTTCCAGTATAATTCCCTTAGTCGCCTCTTACGACACCCACGGGATGATATGGGGAGGTGCAATTCTAACCCGGCACCCCACGGGGGACTGTGTGCAGCAGTGGACAATCCCGCTGATACAGTAAGCTAATAGAAACTCACATCGACCGGTCATCTTCAAAATTTATAATTAACAAATTTTCACATTAAGTTCTTGATCCAAGAACACCTATTATTGTATCATGATTAAGTTTAGCTGTCAGTTGCGTTTTGTTATACTATTTTTAACAAATGAACAGCTAGACTGATACATTTTTCGTTTTCCTGCCTGTTGCGTTTTGTTATTCCATGTCAGTTGAGTTTTGATATAATACGTTTTATGTCACATCCCACAGAAATGAGATAAAAAGTATCCTATGTCTGTCTCCTGGTTCTAAGCTACCTCCCCACCAATTTTCAGCCAAATCGGTTAAGCTGTTCTTGAGTTATAAATAGTGTAACTAACACGACTTTCTTTTATATATATAGATATGAAGAATTCAAACTCGGTGAAATTTTGCATGCATATTGCTTAGCCTGATGACTTTATGCTATACCTTAAGTTTCAGGTTCGTTAGTTTTTCAATTTATTATATATTTTATCCCTAAATGTCAGAATAACAATTACAATACAAAACGATTTATCGAATTGTTTTTGAAAATACTTAATTTTATGGAAATCGGGCAAACAAGAAGTAAGTATGGGTCGACGGCATACATTCAAAGTTTCACCGAGTTTGAACACTTAGGGCCTGTTTCAGAATGTTCGAATAAGTTCCGGTTATACTACCCAGAACATATTTAATAAATAAAACACTATCTTTGCGTTTCACAGTCATCGATTTAGCCTATCCATCGGTTAAAGCTTGAAACGCGCTGCGTGTTAACTGTCTTTTTTATCATATAGTTATTTTATGTTCTGGGTAGTATAACCGGGACTTACTCGAACATTCTGGAACAGGCCCTTAGTATTTAAAATATGACGAAACTACGTTTGTATGGAAAGCGCCACGAGCACTATAGCCTGAAGACAGCCTATACAAGTCATTGCAGACTCACAGGGGTCCGAATGCTATAAGTATAAAATAAATAAAAGTCTAAATAAAATCAAACAATATATATTATATATATTTGTTTGTCTACATATCATGTCTATTTATCATTATCATGTTTATTTAGCAATGTTTTAGATCGTACTACATTTTACAGGTAAAGTTTGAAGTCCTTTTAGAAAAATCAGCCAGTCCGATATTTTTACTCGTAACTAAACGGTTCTGACTGTTCTTACAAAGAAATTTTAAGGTAAAGTTCAAAGTCTGGCATTGTGTGCATTGATAGCAGGCCTTAGTTATCACATGAGACCAACCATTATTACCATTCTAACTCGGCACGATGCAGATTAATCTAGCTAAGAGCATCCAACAAGCTGAAAAAACAGCTAGGAATGCAAAACTGAACTGGATTGTTGATCAAATCCGCCCGTTCGGTGTTTCTCTCGATTCTCAATACTCTCTTGATTCTCAATACACTTGATTACTGAAACGAAATTTACCGAGTAAATCTAAATACTTTCGAACAAAATCTGTAAGTGAATGGGAGTTCTACTCAATGCTGAATGACGCATACAATTCACCTTAGTCACACGTATCATACGACGATAAAACGTGGTCAAACCTCTGAAGATTTTGATTTATTCTTATGTTTTATTGGGACACTATATTATTATGTATAAGAAGAATGGCTCTAAAGTCTAGTCAAAATTCTGATTCAATGTCACTAAAGACCGAATTACCGCAGAGCATGAGAACATTTTACCCATCTTTAGAGAACTAAATATAATATATATTGCCGTGAGTTAGCTATTAGAATTTATATGAACGAAGTTACAGGCATTTCCTTCTATGTATTTTTTATCAGAATTAGGGACGATGGTACTTAAAAATATTTCTTATTATATATCCAAGTTCCACAAGCCATTCTTTTCACGCTTTTCATACTTCATGTTTGTATTCGTGAAGTTAGGAGTCTGTCTAATTCGCTGATACAAAGTTTTATCAGGAGGCAACCAATTTGTCACTTTGGGCGGAAGTACAAAGGAGTGGGCAAGTTATAATGCCTCAGTTGTATTTCATAGGAATGTTTCGCTAACAATGTAACTGCTAAAATTTGTTTCATAGCATATTTATTAGTGAAATGAAATTCTCGTGAGTCTCACACATATTTAAATATTATACATTAAACCGGCAAAAACACTCACGTTGAGGATCGAATACGTTGACCCGGGTTTCGAGCATATCAGATGCTCATCATCAGGGTGAGTGCGCAGCTGCGTCTGCGAGCGATACCGGCGCCAGCGGCGGCAACGGGGAGCTGGGGGGGGGGGGGGGGGGGGGGTGGATTGAGTCCTGCACTGCTGGTGCTAGGTGATGAGGTCCTAGCGTGCCCGGCTGAAGACGGTGGGCCTACTTCGTCGTCTGTCGCATCATCATCATCAGCACACGTACCGTGACATACAAAATGACTGTATCGCTCTCTAGACTGCCCGGCAACTTCTGCGTCGAGGTGACATTAAGGGTAGGAATCCAGGCTGGTGGTAGCGTTCAACCCCCATCTCTGTTAAAATTGGGATGCCGGTTGATTTCTATAGCCTCACGTATTTTACGAGGCACACTAATAAGGAGGCTTTATCAAAACGAATATAATGATTCAAATGGAATGAGTCCAAGAGATGAGCATGTTCCGCAAGGGCCGATTTAGTAATGTCCATGTTCGACGTATTCGATCCTCAACGTGAGTGTTTTTGCCGGTTTAATGTATAATATATAAATATTAATTAGTGGTTATAATTTCAAAAAAATATTAAACCTATACTTCATATAAATTATTATTTATTTATATACAGTCAAAATCAAAGCAATGTCAATATATTCTTAAACTAATAAATTAACCCTCAAATTACATGTGGGCTATGTCAGTAAAAGTGGAAGAATCTATTATTTCCATTATTGCATAATATTTAGTAATAATATTCAGTTTTTGTACAGACATAGGAAACTTCCCCGATTTAATTAAACATAATATGAAATACTCTTAACCTTTGCCTTCCTCCATTTTTAGAGAGTCTGTTAAAATAGCTTTCGTATTACAATAATAATCGCACTGTCAGAAAGAATACACTACATTTAAAAAATAAGTAAAGCATGACAATGGCATGAAACATCGTGCTCGATTTAATTTTTTAAAAAGGGAAGGAATTATATTCACTACGACTGTGCTCGCCTACTGATGCCTGTTATTCTCTTCAAGATGAAATGTACATTGATATGTAACCTAATGACGAATTTTTCTCAAAAATATCCTTACAGAAACAGCTTAAAACATGCTAAAATATGAAGCATTCTGATATAAACTAATTATGAAGCGCTCTAAGGCATCTTTATCTGAACATAAGGTTATGTAAGATTTCGTGTGGTCTTGGATTTACTTGGAGGGGTGACAGTTAGTAGCATTTACTACTGAGCACTTCCGTCCGTGCTTCGGCGATTAGGTCCCGATAGTTATCTTAAAACAGCAGTCGTTATATAAATCACATTGAAAGTGCGTTCAGATAAACAGCGTGGTCAGTTACCGCCAAACACCTTATCTTGTTTATGAGCAGCTGTTATTGGGAGCGAGTAATTCTAGGTTAGCCAGAAAACATCTTCGACCGCATCATCGCTTACTATCATGAGAGAAAGTCAAAGGTCAGAGAGAAAGTCAAAGGCTAGCTGTCATATCAAAGGCTTTTTCAAGCTAGGTCAAATGCTAAAAAATCTGCTTTTAGCCAGCTCTCAAATCTGAATTATATTTATTATACATTTAATGCTTGTCTAAGCCGAGCCAAAAAGTTCAAAAAATGGATATTGCCCTCGGAAAAAACACAAGAAATGTGTCAATCATTTTACAGTCATTTCCTACTTTCACTTCTAAGCCCCCTCCTAATAGAACATATTAAAAATTATCTCAATCGAATACTCTTTCTGTCATATTAGTAATTTAGTTGCAGTAGCTCTTTGTATGAGTTCGTCGGGAAAGAACTGCCACTTTACCTACCGCCAAGCAGGAATGTTCAATTCAATGTGTTTCGGTTTGAAGGGTATGGGTGCCGGTAAAATTACAGACACGTGATACTAAACAACTTTATGTCTCAGGGTGATGGGCGCAGTTCAGTTCGCCACTTGCGAAGAACTACATCTATTATAAGCAGATATTACCGTTCTTTCTTATAATTTATATCCTTATCTTTAACAATAAAATTAATAATGCTTAACTTTGATATGCTTGAAATATAACACATTAGCGCGGTTGTGATATTAATAGTTACTTTTGGCTCTACGTGTATGTAATAAATCAATATATAATTGACGAACGTTCCAATGAGCAATAATATACATACATCAAAGTCTACAGAGATATCTCCTCTTCCAAATTCAATAATCCAAATCTTCGTGTGGTTGGAGGCTCACCTCAAATACGAGGTTTCAGTTCAGATTCATGTTTGATTGAAATTGTTTCTAGTTCCGCCAGATTCCATGATATACGGATAGTTGCTAAAAGCTCATTATCGTATACATAATGTACTGTCGAGTATCAAATACGTCAATGCACCTAATATTGTATTTTTTGTTTAATTGCAGTATTTTATTATAACTAGGCTGTGACTGGCCGTTATTTTACCTGATAGTAAGTGACGATGCGCTCAAGATGTTGCAAAGGCTAACCTAGAATTGCTCTTTAGAAGACATAGCGGAACACACCATTAAAATCGATAAGGCAATCTCCGCTACAAGCGCTTCACTTCACTTCACTATCACTACATAGTATAAAACAAAGTCGCTTTCTCTGTCCCTATATCCCTATGTATGCTTAAATATTTTAAACTACTTTTCTTAATAGATAGAGTGATTCAAGAGGAAGGTTTATATGTATAATAACATCCATTAAATAGTGGAGAAATACTGTTATTATTAGGTTTCTAATGTCATGTTTTACATAAATTTTTTTTTCCGCTTACGCAGGCTGCACTTTGCGAGATTTATCAAAATAATGTACTAAGTATTTTACACATTGAAAAGGTCTTCAGAAAACTCCGCTATGGTATTTGTCTATCTCTTATGGATATCACACAATAACAATTTTTATCATTCACTTTTTGCGACAAATAATGGCTAATTTTCGAAGCGATTTTAACCAATAAAGCATTAATCCTTATCGAATTAAATACCTTAAATACGTTGATTAATTATTATAAATCTATATGGCCATTTACAGCTTATGATTTAAACGAATATTTTCGAAGATATTACAGATTTTCAAATTGTGGGAAGTAGCGTTTGCGGCGGTTCCGGCCGGCCCGGGCGGCGGGAATAAATATGTAAAAAGTAAATAAGTAAAAATGTAGTGTATGAATTTAGATATTCCAAAGATAGCAGGAAATCTTCATAGTTTAGGGAAAGAAGAATAGTTTTACTCTAAAATTAACGCGTGCGGGCTACGGGCAGTAATGAATAAATCAAAACTACTGAATCGATTTTAATCATTTTTTCAGTGAATGACATAGGCTATATATTTTATACCCGTGCGAAGCCAGAGCAGGCCGCTAGTAAAACAATATATCCTCACACTCTTACAAATTACTACGAAAGCAATAAAAAACACTACGAACTGCATTCGAACCCGCATCCATATGCCCTGGAGCCAAAATACGCTCTACTAATCTACTAATGAGCTAATGTGGTGTAGTGAGTCATAGTTCAAGTGTATCCTTTCGTTTTGGTTCGTTTTGAAGCAGTGATGGCTCAGTGGCATTGGCGATGGACTGCCGCGCAGCAGGTCCATGGTTCGAATCCCGCCGCGGGCTTGAGCTTCACCATATGGTGAAAGGGCATTTTGCGAATGCCCTGGCTAGCGACCACCCTCAAGTAGAAAATCTGTCCCCAAGCACTTATCGGTGTGTTCCGGCAGCAGTCCTTGAGAGCCAGTGAAATTACAAGCACATGAGACTTAAGAACTATGTCTCTGTTTTTTATTAATGTGACGGGCGCAGTGCATATCGTCACTTGTAACGAAATGCATCTGTTATGAGCAGAGGTTAGTCCGCTTAACATCAGGTGGGCCTCGAGTTTTTTCCATCACAATAGCATAAAATAAACACATTTTATGTTATGTGTATTCAACTACAAATTTATTTTGCTACGAGATTCAAATTTGCTTACACAAACATACTTGTATTCTATGTGACATCTTTTTCATAACGCTTGCTAAACGTATAGGTCTACAAAATTACAAAGTGTATCTATACTATGAACGGGATTTGTTTAAAGCTAGTTGCTAAATTTGTCTTGTTTGTTGATCAACTTACATTGACTATAGATTTCGGTCCATACCCTTTAAACGGTCAAACAATTTAACAAGAGGGATACATTCGAACAATGACTCATTTTACTGCAATAACTCAGGTTTACATCACATGTAACGAATGGATTCAAACGCGGCTAGTATTTAAAAAATCTTATCGCAGTATTTTATATGTTAAACTTCGTAGACAGCGATGTTTAATAAATGATTTTGACTGTCAAGGTCAAAATTCCATAACAACATAGGAACATAGAAATCTGATGTTTTCAGCGTTCAGACTTTACGAATTTGACTAGAAAACTATTTATTTGCTAAAATTTTGCACAGATGTTTTCAGGCGTTCAAATGCATATTTGAACGCCTGAAAACATCTGTGTTTCTGTCACTAAGCATTATTGTAGCAGCTCTTATTCTGCTGTTTATATAAGAGTCAAGGTCACCTTTAGATGTTAAGGTACTCCATAGACCCTTGAATTCATCAACAAGCAACAGATTCGTCCCATTGAACTGTTTATTTGGGGCATTTGGTGGGTGGTGCCAGTTAAAATAACTTCAGTCTTGGTCACACAAACTTTTCGCCCGAATTTGCAAACTACACAAACGAATAGCAACAAGAAAAAGTAGGAAGAAAAACGAAAGGTAGAAAACAGGGTACAGGCCACTGTACACGATAGGACACACAAAAGCCGGGCTACATGGCAAAACTAATTATCTGGCCGAGGTAAGCGCCAATCTTTGATCATTTGTCTTTTCTATGAGCAGCTTTGACAAATCTTTGTATACGGGACTTTATATGCGTAGAAAATAACTTATCAAATAAAACATTTAACTTACTATATTTTACAGTATTTTCTGTCTCTTCACATCTAGTGGTTCCCTAGTTTCAAAGCACAAAGAGGAACTAACGCTTTATAAAGGATATTAAGTTCAATACCCACAAAATACTGTTTACGTTAAAAAGTGCGGTTACTTTGTCTGGAGAGTATCTACGGAAAATCTACGGAAGAATGTTGATTTCAAACAGCTTATAGAGTATGGCATACTTTCATGTCGAAGCAGTGATGGCTCAGTGGCATTAGCTATGGACTGCCGCGCAGCAGGTCTATGGTTCGAATCCCGCCCAGAGCTTGAGCTTCACCGCATGGTGGAAGGGCATTTTGCGAATGCCCGCCTGGCTAGCGACCACCCTCAAGTAGAAAATCTGTCGCCAAGCACCTAACGGTGTGTTCCGGCAGCAGTCCTTGAGAGCCAGTGAAATAACAGGCAAAATGAGACTTAACAGGTATGTCTCAAGGTGATGGGCGCAGTGCAGTTCGTCACTTGTGATGAAATGCATCTGTTATAGGCAGAGGTTAGTCCGCTTAATATCAGGTGGGCCTCGCGTTTGTTCCATCACAATAACATAAAAAAACGATGAGTTAGAAAGAGAGAACAAGGATGTTAGAACACTGAAAAGCTGTAACTGAGTACGGTTCCGATCGAGTACGGAAATGTATAGTTAGATAGAGATGCGATCGATAAATAACAATCTTGTATATTTTAAATGTTCAAAGATAGATAGATAGATAATACTTTATTGTTACACCACATAAGACAATAAATAAGAGGTAAAAATTATAATTTTCAGTGAAAGTGTTACAATGGGCGGCCTTATTACTAAAAGTAATCTCTTCCAGGCAACCTTTGGATGGAGAGCATTTGTAAAACCGATAGTGACGGGGTGCAGCTAAGCGTTATAATTGATTAATCAAATAAATACTAAAACATATACTTAATTTCAAATATAAGTCATACATACCATAATACCATATACATATTCCCATACATATATACAATATTTAAATATTTATAGTATATACATATAATAAATAAATACTTACAACACAGTAATAAGCAATACCACAGTTTATAATGAAGAGCGTTATATGGACATATAGAACTTTTTTATTTGGTCCTCAAAAACATATATAGAAGATGCACGTCTTATTGAGACGGGTAGGGAATTCCATAGGCGGGCAGCTTGAACAGTGAAAGATTTATCATAGAAAGAGGTTAGATCATAGAAGAAGGTTCTTTCCAACAATTTTAAGAGTTCTGAAACCGCTCTGATTCCCCAACATAACTGAACTAATAAAACTATATCCAGCATTAATTGGGCCCTAAAAATTACAAATAAACAATAGAAAACAGTCATGAGCCGGATTCGAACCCGCGTCCATCCACCCCTTTAGCCAGGGTAAGCTCTAACCAATTGAACTAACATGACATGACGTCATGACTCGAATCTTTCCTATCGTTCTTTAACCATCGTATTGGCATGGAGAGACATCTATAGTACCGCTTACGTTGTACTACAAACAATACCAATTTTGCAATTGGTTTTATACTTGTAAAAATGATGACGCAACCTTATAATTTTAATATTGTTATGTTTGCAATAACGCCTGCTATGCGGATTACATTACATAATTACAAATACACTATAGAAAAAATTTAAAACATGTGCGGGATTTGAACCCGCGACCATCCCGCACATGACTTAAATTTTTTCTATCGTGTATTTATAATTTTGTAATGTAATCCTCATAGCAGGCGCTATTGCAAACATAACAATATTAAAATTAATTGGGCTTTCCAAACTAGATTACGAATGCCACTAGAAGTTACAAAATACAACGCAGTACGAACGTGAAAGGCTGTCGAACGCTATTTTGTAGTTAAGCATGTAGTTGTACCACCGAAGTTTTGACTACATATCAGTTGACTCGAGTCATCATAAAGTTCAGGTGATAATAGCACTTGATGATGTAGATGAGACTCAAGCATATAGCGTGCAACATCTATATCTATTAACATTTTGAAGCAGTGATGGCTCAGTGGCATTGCTATGGACTGCTGCGCAGCAGGTCCATGTTTTGAATACAGCTGCGGGCTTGAGCTCCATAGCATGGTGGAAGAGTATTTTGTGAATGCCCGCCTGGCTAGTGACCACCCTCAACTAGAAAATCTGTCGCCAAGCACCTAAAGGTGTAATATCAAAGAAATAAAAAATAAAAAAGGGTGTAAAAATCGGTAATTGTTTTTTCAAAAGATATCAATTGAGTAGTTATGCCCGTCAAGAGATTCAACGAGAACATAGGTACTATTTTGGTAACATAGTTGATATTTGTTGTAGATGGAAAGTTGAAATGGTAGATTGATGATGTTTGGAATGATTCTGAAAATTAATTTAAGTGAATGGGGTAAAATAAGTTAACAATTTAATTTATCTGCTTATAGTTAAACTTTCAAGTCATCAAACAGACTTACTAAATGGTTGGTATACTTGCGAGGAAGATGTATGCATTGGTGGCACCAACTTGTAATATACAACGAAATGTTTCTTGTATTCCAGACACAAGGTTGAAATTTGCAATTACGGATGGTAAACGCTAAGCAGTGCCGAGCAGACAATTTACGACATAAGTGTTCTTTGCGTCACTGCCTAGAGTAAGCCTCAGGTGCTTTAGAGGTCTATATATTTTACCAGACTGCAGCAATGCCTGCGAGGCAAACCAGTTTCATTTAACGATATGATAATATAGAAATATTATCATGTGTATATCACAGTTGCAGATAGTGTGGTAATCGAATGTTTTTCGTGTTCTGAACGTCAGTGAGAAAAAAGTTAATAAATATATGTTGTGTTAATAGTCATTGGCATTGGTTGGGATAAAAGGAAACAAATGATAGGCTACCTGGTTCAGCTCACCGCGCGTGCCAGATGTTACATGACGCGAAGTTGTTGAATCCTTTTCCCTTGCATTTAACACTTGATTTTCTTGTAAGAGATGAACGATGATTTTCTATGCGCGATGTTGAAACTGTCGTTAAGCCAATATATAGAGGAAAGTTTACGGAGCGCTCGAATAGATCGCTTGCTGGTTAGACGTCAGCAGCGTGTTTCAACTACCCCTCAGGTTAGCAAAGGAAACTCAAGGAAGGTATGAAGTTCTTGAAATAAAGGTTTCGTTTAGGGACATTGAACAAAGTTGCGTTCTTAAATTGCGACACACCAATGCCTGTAATAAATAAACAGCAACATTTATAAACAAACATGAATAAAATATTTGAAAGCTTTCGTCTGTTATACTGTTTTGTCTTGTACTTACTGATTTAGAAAACTGTTCAGAGCATTTACAGATCTATTCTTCCGCACGGCTCGATAATCTTTGCACACGAGAGTAGATGGACAGGTCGGCATACTGTATATACATAACTACTCTTGTATCATCATCAGTCTTTTAACAGTAAAGGCAGTTTATAAAAAGATTTTGAGAGCTTCTTTTACGTAAAACGGCATTATATGTAAAGCTTATTCTACAGGCAGAATACATTTTAGTTTCAAATTATAGGAAAGGAAAGGCTCAGTTTTGATCACAATGTTAAAGCACGAAGCAAAATTTGCTTAGCCGTTCTTAATCGATCAGATAAGTTAAGCAACATCCGCCGCGGTCATGACTTGGATGGGAGACCGCTAGAGACATTAATACTCAGCGCTTCCGTGCTTCGGAGGGCACGTTAAGCCGTCGGTCCTGGTTGTAGTCTTAGGATAGCAGTCGTTATAGCATGGTGGTAGGGCATTTTGCAAATTCCCGCCTGGCTAGCTACCACTCTCAAGTAGAAAATCTGTCGCCAAGCACCTACCGGTGTGTTCCGGCAGCTGTCCTTGACAGCCAGTAATTCTAGGTTAGCCTGAATAACATCTTCGACCACATCATCACTTACCATCGGGTGAGATAGTGGTCAAAATCTATAAGAACCTATAAGCTATAAAAAAACTCATTTGATGGTAAGTGATGATATGGCAGAAGGTGGTAATCAGGCTTAGCTTAGAATATGACAGTAGTGTGAGTCAGTACTCAGAAAGCAGTTGAACTGCCTGAAAGCACGTTTAGGTCTTCTTGATTTTACTTTACGATGATATTCTTCATGAGGGTGTAAGGTAGCCAGGTTTCGCAAAATGCTCTAGCACCATGCAAAGTGTCGGAGTTTTCAGAGCGCACCATATAGCCTAAAACAACCAAGACCGAGTTTAACGTTACTACTAAGTCAATTAGTCTTTTGAATATCAAAGTAGTGTCACCAGCGATCATCCAATCATGTTATAACCGCAGTGAAATCTTCGATAACCTGATGATCTGATAGAAATGACTACGCAAGTTCAACTATAAGCGCGTTAAATTATCATACAGGCTAAATTTCAATTGCTTATTTAGATACCGTCTTGGTTACTTAAATCTTCGAAAACGTTTAAAATCACAGAAAAAATAAATCTCTATGATTCAAATCATATATATCTCCAAACTTTTATTTATCGATATAAATTTATCAGAAATAGTTTTTACAATGAATGGTTTAAACATCAAATATCAAAACTGTTCCAATGAAATGATTTTCTTACAAATAATACTTAAGTAGCTTAAAGTGAGGCATTGTAATTGAAAACAATATATATCGCTACTAAAAACTTGACCAGTAAATGTTGAAAGTATCTAAGTATTCGTAGACAGACTTCTACAGTCGTAACTGCTCGTAGCGTTATTTAAGATGTCTCAATGCTGAAAGAAATTTAATAGCCTAATTCATTTAAACTTGTTAATAAAAGTTTTACTAAAGATTTGATCAAGCATGAAGTATAATTACGCTTGTAAGCAGCTAGATGATAAGAAACTAATCTAATCATATAACTAATAATATTTATTACATTGATAATAGAGCGTAGCTCTACGAATATTCATGTTTATTCGTAGGCGTAGCTGTAACTCGTAGCACATCGTAGCGATGTATTAATTGGATCGGTTTTATATCTTTTCGTATTTAGATTTAGGTTTCTTTACTGTGCATATAATCTTGACCCTTCCATACAGACCCTTCACGTCATAACAAGATAATCTACGTGACCCACCGTCACGTCGACACGAGCGGTATTACGTTAAATTAGTAAAATATTTAGCAACGAAGTTATGTTTGATGATCTTGTTAGACATTATTATTCTATACTAAAAACTTTTAAGCACAGTGAAGTGCTACTTATGATTGAAATGTTACATCTTCATTATTATCACATCAACCGGAATGTTTACCTGTAAACTAAGGTCTTTTCTATTCGGGGGCGATTCACCATAATCACCGCGCTTGGCAAGCGTCTTGGGGTTACAGTATAAGATGGCAAGTTCTTCAGAAGGTATTGCTGCCCACTTCCTGGTAACGTTTCCTTTACCGTCTTTTACGCTCCCACAGGGTGATTATGGGGGGTTGAAATTCTATTGTTTCTTTAGTATTTCTATATTGACTTAAGTCGAAAAAAAACTTTTGTACAAGCTACAACGTAAACACATTTATGCATATATAAAAATAACTTCGATTGGATAACGGATTCAATCGAAGTTATTTTTTAACCAGGGAATAGTGCTAGTCCAGTTTTGGCTTAAATACTGGACAAATATTGGCAGGGTTGTTACTATTCTATTTCTTAGCACTACTTGATTTAACCATTCCTTGCGCAAATGTATTTTTGGTTTATATATAATGGTTGATTTCAGTTAGTGAGGAAACTGAATTAATAAATGTCGTTATATGAATACACAACAAATCGAGCAAGCTGTCCAGCATGTGACAATGCATACCAGGATATGAAGAAATATTTAATAATAGATATACCATTTAGTACCACACAATAAAAAAATTTTTAAGTACCCTACCACCATGCTATAACAACTGCCATCCTAAGACGACAACCAGGACCGACGGTTTAACGTGCCCTCCGAAGCACGGAAAAAAAGTAGTAGTTCCAGAAAAGCTATTCTTACAGAATGTACAGGTAAAAGTGGCACGTTTTATACATATAAAACCTATGTATTTTGGGTACAAACTTATCTCCAATCTTTTTTATTTCGAAACAACATCTAGATGTTATAGCATGGTGGTAGGGCATTTTGCGAATGCCCGCCTGGCTATCTACCACCCTCAAGTAGAAAATCTGTCGCCAAGCACCTAACGGTGTGTTCCGGCAGCTGACCTTGAGAGCCAGTACTTACCATCAGGTGAGATAGTGATCAAAGGCTAACCTATAAGGCATAAAAAAAAAAAGTAGGCTTCAGTTTGCGTGGAACTGTAAGAATGGTGGTGAATTAAGAAAGGTCCGGTAGGTAAAGCGAAGGTAGGAAGAAATTTATGAAAACCATCTGAGTAGCTTATACGGCAACATTGTCGGTGCTATAGGCATAGTTTAACTTTCCATAATTAAATTTATCTGTAACATTTCTAGTACTAGTAGTGATTATGTCTCGTGCTTCTACTAGAGAAGAACACGACAAAAAACACGAGTAAGCATAGTTTTTTTACGTTTGCTCGCTCCTTATCTAAAACATAGCGCGCCTCATTGCGTTATGCCTAAAACCAAACGAGAGAAAGGCATTTTGAGATTTACATCCATCAAGTTTTAGATCAACTTAGAGACCTAGTGAATTTGTTTGATTATTGAATTAGTTTATTACGCGAACCCAGTAAAAATTATAAGATGTAAGAAATAGACTGATTATAGTGACGTAGTCGTAATGCGACATGGGCAATTTAAGAAAAAAATAAGGTTTAATAGTCATATCGCGAAATGGATAAATAAGAAACCAATAGCGACATAGGCGATTAGTCAAAACTTGTATTTGCATTTTAGGTATGCAACGAGGAAATGGTTATTATCTGAGCTAAAAAGTTTCTAAAGATCCAGCTTGTAGTATAGTATACCTAGTGCGTATTAATATACGAGTATATACATCTTTCGAGTGCAACCATTGTAAGATTTATTATGGTAGAAAAGTCCATAAAACTTTAACAGGAAGTTGCCTCAAACTGACCGGATATTTGTAACAGCTATCTCCGCCCACTTTTGCTCTATTAGAACCTTAAAAAATACAGGGTTGGGATAACAATATTTAACGCACCCATGCAATATATCTTTGCCGAACCCCTTTTATGGATTGCAGATATGGACATGTTTAAGGCATAAAGGTAGTATTATAGTAACATACTTATTTACCCTTCGCCCGTTGTGTCCATTTATCATAGTTATATGCCACCTACGTTGTGTAATACTTTTTAAGCAAATATTTATGTGGCACGACACCAAAACACTACGAGGGCCGTGTCAGCGGAAATTAAATTCTATCAGTCTTATTGGTGTTGAAGGTTTAAACCTAGGTTTACGAAGTTCTGATCCACAACAAGACATCGGACTTAAACCTAATCTTATTAAACTCGCGAGTTTGGACTAGAACGTGAAAGTCTCGAGTTTAGAGAGGGTGTTTTAAATTTTCTTCCAAAGATAAAATATTCCTAAAATCAGATGAATTATTTAATATAGCGCCATCTTTCTAACGCTGGAGTATTAAACATATGTGTTTTCACTCTTTCTAATTTGTTGCAGTAATATATCAGTCAGTTTTCCCGCGATTTAATTTGAAGGGCAGATTGTAAATTTTATGACTATAGTGAATAAAATAGAAAAGAAAAAGCGTAGTAAAAATTGGAGCGAAGAAGAGAAAGTAAGTATTTGCTCTCAGTGTTGTACTATTAAAACATATGCTACGAAAATAGAAAAATCGCGGGCGAATATATTACCTATGTTATAAGTGGTACATCTCATTATCAAGACTAGGTACTACTTAGTGGGTTCCACCTCAATGTTAGATATTCTGCCTCAAGGTACTGAGCAAGTAACATTTTACCTCAATTCGGTAATGTTGCTTTGTTGTGTTTAGGCGTGAAGGGCACTGTAGCAAAGGGCGGACGAGACATAGGTAACTTACTCTCGGGGTAACGAACCTTGCACTTATAGGAAATTGCAAAGCGCACGTTTGGGACCCGATAGGTGTGACCAAGTCTACAAAATGAACCGGTTTATCCTCAGAGAATAAATTTTAATAACTTCATGCCGAGCCCAGTTGCGTAATGCGCAAGTTACTTGTATTTGCGGATATATGTTGCAGCCTCGGAGTTCACTGGTTAGCTGATCTTTGACAAGATCGATAATTCTTGCTGCGTAAGATTTCGAGAAACGATATTTGTTATTAAAATCTTCATCAGAATCGTCGAATGAATTTTGCCGAATCCGAATTTTATTCGGAACACGACTGTGGATATTTGATTTATCTTCAAATAAATCTGAATCGAACAATTCAAGATTTTCCAGCAAATAAATGTCAATTTTGAAAGCAAAGCAATACAAGGTTAGTAATTTTTTGATACACGAAACGACCCACGCTAGAAAACAGCTCAACGATATGTACACGGACAAAAGGAAATAAAAAAGCCAATCAGATAGAGATAGATCTACTGTTAGATCCGATCTAGCAGATTAACCTTAGATGACGATAATAGGAATATTTCTTGGAACTGGTTCTAAAGTCAGGTTTAGCTCTAGACTAGGTTTAAACCTGTGACCCTAATAAGACCGTATAAATGTGGAGTACCGGCTATGCGTGGAGGGTTTATGCGATAAAAATCGTTTAGTTAAGAGTTCAGTACGACTGTATTTTCCGTTGGTCTGGTCGGCAGCTACTCCCTTTTTTGTAATAGAAATATATTCTGAACGTGTATAGCAGTGTTTGAATTAATGTTTCTGAAAGGGGAAAATAGTACATTATCTGAGACTTAAAGGTTTGTTGCTTTATTTTAAAAAATAGTGCTTTTATGATAGTGAATTTAAAGGTTCACTTTGTTTCTCTGATGTTCTATTACCTAACCTCATTTAGAGGCACCTAAAATAAAAAGGAAGGCTTTAAATCATAATACTTTTTTTAAATAAATTTGTGTAGTATCGGATTTTGGTGGGTAGTATCGGACAAAAAGTTAGAATATATCTACAGCTTATAAAAACATACTTTTAAAGAATGAAATAAAATAATTGTAAGAAGAAATGTTGATATTATAACACTACACACATCATGTTTCTGAAAAGTTGAAATCCAAATTAAAACCAAATGCTTGTGTACTATCAGACGCCATGGTTTAGTGTTGGACGAGTAATTAAAATTGTAATAATGTAAAATTCTTTATATTTTTAATATGAAACAATGATGACATGGTTTTTTCAACAACTGCATCATTCATATTACTTTATTGCAACTAACCGCGGCCATTGAAATTATTTTTAAATCTGAGCATATATACCTAGAAAATTTATTCTTTATAAATAACAAAAAGGATGAACTTCTCTCATTAGCACTGGTTGCCCAATACACCCTAAATTAAGCTATTAAAAATGTTTTATGTAAAATTATACAGTTACAGATTACCATCGGAAGATAGATTTAGGAGATACATTATTAACAAGTTCCTTCGCAAAGGTGGTACCTAAACACGTCACGACTGCATCACACGATATATTATTATACTGCACCTATATAATATAATACAACAAGCTAAACTACATTTAATTAGATTGTAAGTCTATATAACCTTTCAAATTATTTTTGACTTATCCCGAAAGTAGCTAAATATAGGAAATATGGAAAACTTTATAGAAATTCGTCTTAAAGTATCTTCATACACAATACACATCCGGTAACATAATTATACAATATTTATATATTTTTAAAACATTCAATGACCATTTTGGTCCAGCGCCCCACTTAGACAGGCAATAATATTATTAATATGTGTAGTATTGGACGTCCGATACTTGACTAAAACAAGTTCTGAAGCAGTGATGGCTCAGTGGCATTGGCTATGGACTGCCGCAAAGCTCTGGGTGGGATTCGAACCATGGACCTGCGTCCATGGTTGGAATCCCGCCCAGAGCTTCAGCTTCACCGCATGGTGGAAGGGCATTTTGCGAATGCCCGCCTGGCTAGCGACCACCCTCAAGTAGAAAATCTGTCGCCAAGCACCTAACGGTGTGTTCCGGCAGCAGTCCTTGAGAGCCAGTGAAATAACAGGCAAAATTAAACTTGACAGGTATGTCTCAAGGTGATGGGCGCAGTGCAGTTCGTCACTTGTGATGAAATGCATCTGTTATAGGCGGAGGATACCGCTTAACATCAGGTGGGCCTCGCGCTTGTTCCTTCACAATAACAAAAAATAAAATAAATAAAAAGTTGTCCGTTACTACAGTAACACTCAAGTACAACACTCTCTTGTGCGAAAATATTGGCAAAAAATTATAGCACTAAGTAATAAAATAAATTCAAAATAAAGATTATATCCTTAAATAAATAGGCTAAATAATATAAAAATACAAATAAAAAATTACTTATACATCTATGTCTATAAATATTATAACAAAACATCGATACTCACTCAGTCCCGAACATTATCACTTCTAAAACGTGCTCCGTGATCGTTGGCTCGCTGAAATCTATTTGATATGTTAGTTAGATGTCACCGTTCCACGAGTGCGTGGTTCAGGGGGTAAATTTTAAATGAACATGTAGTTTATGAATGATGTCCGATAGAACACGTTGTCCGATATTGTACTACCGTCCCCTAAATAATCGATATTCATACAAATGAAAAGTCAAATTGTACACACATAATACACATACAGCATATTTTTGAGAAAGAATATCGTAGAAAACTGGCTCCACAATGTTTTTAGCAGCTAAAGCTTAGGAATATTTCCAGTCATGAAAGGTATCAGAGCGCACGGAATCCTATTAAGTGAGTGAAGGAAAGTCGGTCACATAGTAACATATCGGTCTAGAGAAATGAAACAGGCGGTAAAAATATTTATACTGTCGTTGTTTGTGATGGAATACCAATTTTACACATATTATATCAATTTTGTACCAGGTAATAGATCATTTTAGCAAAAGTCCGTCTGGGTGGGTACCACTGTAGTATCATACATTCTACATCAAAGCAGTAATGTGCGAAAAATACTAGTGTTCCTGTAACTATTATTCAGAACCAGTTCTAATTCTTAGTCTACAATGAAGTTTCTAAAGATAATATCACTATTAGGTACTTACCACCTCAGAGCAATTAAGAAGTTTGTACCTTACTTATAGCTTACCACTAGGAAAAATAACGTTCAACGCATTTTATGTGAAAAAAATTATACTGGATCTGTAAAAAGCATTCGTTTTATACAGTATATCTTTATCTAAATATTTTATACCAATAGAACTCAAGCATATTACTACTATATTTTGTACTGTTACTATATTTTGCAGCAATGGAAGCTAAAATAAAGCATAGGAAAGCTACCCGTACGATAACCATATTGAATGTACAAAATAAAAGTCTCATATCTATCTAAAATAATGAACTTACCTACCTACTTTTTTATCATACCTATTTTTACAGAATAACAATTCAAAAATGACTATCATGCTATTTCCAGACTTCACAGGTAAAAGCCTTAATAACAATAAAGTTCTTTCTGCTTAAATTTGTAAAGGAATTAAGGCGTATTCAATCATAAGAGAAAGTTGAACTCGGCATTTATGAAGGACCAATTTGTTTTTTATTTTTCATTTGAAATCCGCAATGTTGATGAAAGATTAATATAATTGGAGAGAAGTCAAGTATTCTTGTATTCCGAAATTGGTGTGTTATGAAATATTTTCTTCTTTTCCTTACCATAAAATCCTCAATACTCGCTAAATATTTTAAAGCATGTGGCCTTTTCTACCGAAATACACTTTTACGATTTAATACCGAAATACATTTTTAGATTTTTATCGGTTATGGGTTATGCTTACTTCGTGTTTTTACCCACGACAGATGGAACGGATCGGAGACGGAAATGCATATTTCGTCTGTGGTTACAAGTTGTTTGTATGTATGTTACAACTATAGAATGTTTGTCTGTTACCATTTACCTCGCAAACTATTGTATCTCTTTCATTGCAGTGTTTTGGATTGAACAGCAATCATTTCAAAGTAGGTCCTTAAGCAGGTTAAACGGCTGCATATCATTAGGGGGCACTGCAACAGCCAGGAAAGTCGTCGCTTGAGGGCTTCTCAAAACTAATGTCCACGTTTATTTCCAAAATGGTTGGACTGATTTAAAATAAAATCTAAAGTGACAATTCAGTTTGTACATTAAATTTCTATTTCAAAATTAGGATAAAATGTACTCTTTTCTGAATATGTACGATATGAAAGCAATCAAAGAAACGGTTCAGGTCGTACTTTTCACCAAAAAAAACAAAACACATTTAAGAAAAAAACTGATAACCAACACCTCACCGGGATATATATTACAGCTTGAAGCAGTGATGGCTCAGTGGTGTTGGCTATGGACTGCAGCGCAGTAGGTCCATGGTTCGAATCCCGCCTATGGCTTGCGCTTCACCGCATATAGAACCGCAGGTAGAAGGGCATTTTGCGAATGCCCAGCTAGCGACCTTCAAGTAGAAAATCTAAAAAGACTAAACAACTATGTCTCAAAGTGACGGGCGCAGTGCAATTCGTGATTTGTGATGAAATGCATCTGTTATAGGCAGAGGTTAGTCCGCTTAACATCACGTGGGCCTTGACCTTGTTCCGTCACAATATCATACAAAAAAAAACTATCAAACTGTCAGTTCAGGCAACATTTATGGGTTTTTCTTTCACATTTAGGATAAAACTAACTGAATACAAACTCTTCAGCGAGAAATAGTTATGACAGCTCTCAAAATGCCAAGAAAAAAAATCTTTTATGTGATATTACAATACGAACTCAAAATAATCTCTTAAATATTTTTTGTCTAAATACATCCTTCGCTTCGATAATGAATAGAAATATTATAAAACTTTCTGTACCTCCGACTAAAAAGAAGTAAGTAATGGAAAATAAAACGCATTTAAAAATCAGTGTGAAACAGAAAATCTCCTTAAACGTATTAAATTGTTTAACCAGACTAATTCAAGTAGTTTTTTTGAGTTTCATTTTTTTTTCAGTAGCTGGTATGTAATTAGATAAGTTGGTTCATAATATAGAATTACTAATATTTTATTTAATAATAACGAAAGGTCCCTTTCGTTATTATTAAATAAAATATTAGTATCGTCTTTGAGTTTAATTTGTGGGTGATGTAAGATTATTTGGTATTAATATAGTTAACTTGAATGATTGCATAAATGTAAAAGATAGGTAGGTATTAGGTATACGGTAGTATGTAGTAGTAGTATGTATTAGGTATATAGACGGTTAGCGTTTATAGACTGTAGGTTGGTTAGTACTCATGTATATTTTTGGTATTAGACACGTTTTCATTCTACTTATGAAAATGTAAAGTCCGGTTGTAGCACAGATATCGGGTGCTTTTAAATACAAAAAGTGTATAGGTCGCAATTGAGCGTAACCAAGGCATCAAAGCGTTCTCAAGAAATTCTTCTATAAGGCAAAGCCAAATGACGAAATTGAAGGTCGACGGAGGCGGAATAGGGTAGTTGACATAGTCTAAAATAAAATACAATGTAATGTTAACATGATAGTAGTTGGAGTATATAACTCGATACAATTAACAAATTATTTATTCTGAATTGGATTAACTTTATTTTGAATAAACAAAATGTGTTTAAATTTTCTGTAAGTCACGTGATCTCAAACGGAAGTAAAGGTGGAAATGATGTCATAAGACCAAAAACAAAGCCACAGAGTTGGTAATAGTAATAGGAGAGTTTGCTTCCAAAGGTTTTGACAGTGACAGTTGACATTAGTCATTGCTAATAGCAAGCAACCCACAAAATGTCGCATCACTATCGATTTACTATTTAGGCCCCTATTACACACATTGGGTCCCATATATTTAATAGTGTAATACGTACATTTGTCTAACTTATCTTCGATCATATTTCGCCGTGAGATTTGATCAAAGATCAGCATAGATAATAAAACCACTCCAAACTCTGAACAAGAATCTATGGAAACATTTTGCAATCATTACTCATGGGCTGTATTCCATTTGAGTAATTTTCGATAATTTTGACCACATTTTGCGTTTACATTTAATATGAATCATCGACACAAATATGTGATTAAAATTATCGAAAATAATGAGTTTAGCGTCAAATGGTATAAGCCCATCGTAATTGAACAACTTTAAACCGTTTGAATATCGTATGTTTATCATTATTTTAATCCCGCTGTCACTGCACGCCATTGCCTCGATCACTTGAAAGTGTTTACATTTCGGGATTACAATAATGTTTAATTAAATAGTGATTTTACCGTTTAAAGTTGTTTTATTACAATGTATGATAAGAATCGATAATGCTGCCACTCATCCGTGCTTCAAACTGTGTTTGTTCTGTGTTTTTTTTATTCGTTGTCGCTTTATTTGAGTAAGACTACATACTCCCCACACTGCCCCCTACACGTTCTGCCGGACAACCTGTATAATCGATTCTAAAATCGATTACGCACGATACTACAACAAGCAAGCAAAACGTATTATATCGCAGCACTATTTGTTTTTGTACTTATGACGTCATAAGCATAAAGGCCGCCATTGAATAATGTTTTAGCGCCAATTTTAAAAGTTGAAATAAAACGATTAATTTCTAGTAGTTATACGGTCCTAAAAAAATTATTAAAAATGTTAGGTGTATATTTCAGTGTCCTGAATAATTTAACATACTTTAAAAAAACAAGTCAACAACCCTATTTGCTCATCAAAACCGGAGATACTGAGAGAGCTTGATAGACAGTTATACACCTCGACATAAAAACTAGTTGTCAGTGCACCTCAGCACAAGATAGTTTAACTGACCCGACAATATACCGAAGACAACTTGGACATCAGCCTATATGACTTTACAATGGTTCAGAAACAACTTAACTCGCGCCTTTTTGTACAAGCGCCAGTTGTTGACGGAATCACGACTAATCTTCTGAGAGCGTGTGGAAAACCGGTATTCTCCTTCCTCCAGAAGTTACTTAATTCCGTCATCCTTGAAGATAAAACGCCTGAAGCGTAGAGCAGAAGAGTGGTGGTATAATTAGTTAAAAATGGAGCTTCTCTAATCACGAAGCAATTTTTATTAATGTGTTTCAAGAACAGATATATGAATCCGATAGAGCACCTATGGTATAAGCTAAAGTGACAAGATAAGCGGATATCCTGCTACTGAGACTTTCAATTCGCTACACGGCGAACGGCAATAGAAGCATAGTTAATAACATGTGAAACCCACCAGCATGACACGTCTTATCCATGAGGAAATAATATCGCGGATATATATCGAAACGGTAATTTACTGCCCCGGAACTGAATAAAAGATTTGAAGGAAATTTCTTTTGACTTTTCTAATTTTCGTTTATGGTTTCGTACTTTACAAACTGCGTTAACGTTTGACAAACTGATATTGTTACTTTGGTGCGGAAGGTGCTTGGGACGATGAAAAACAATACGAAGTTCCGTGATCTCAATATTTAACAGTTAATATACATTGGTACTTACTGTTGAAAGCAGTTCATTTACAAGGCATCGTAAGGTTTTCTAATAATTTTCTTGAAGCAGTGATGGCTCAGTGGCTTTGGCTATGGACTGCCGTGCAGCAGGTCCAGGGTTCGAAGACCACCACGGGCTTGAGCTTCACCGCATGGTGGAAGGGCATTTTGCGAATGTCCGCCTGGCTAACAACCACCCTCAAGTAGACAATCTATCGCCTAGCACTTAACAATGTGTTCCAGAAGCAGTCCTTGAGAGCCAGTGAAATTACAGGCACATGAGACCTAATAACTACGTCTCAAGATGACGGGTGCAGTGCAATTTGTGCCTTGTGACGAAATGCGTCTGTTATAGGCAGAGGTGAGTCCGCTTCACGTCAGGTGGGCCTCGTGCTTGTTCCATCACAATATCCGTCTAATTTAAAAGTTTATTATGGCATTATTTTTGTTAACACTTGTGTAACATTTAATTAAAAAATAATTATATTTATTATTATTATTATTAATATCATATAAAAAAATACAATACATAAGTAAGTAGCTAAACACTACATAGAAAGTTTATCCTAAACAGTATAAAAAGTATATACACAAAAAAGTTTGGTAAAATCTAGAACTTACTTACAGTTTGTGACGGTTAGAACTTAAACAAACTTGAAAATATCCCTCACAAATAGTAAACTCTAAGCTTACCAAACTTGTGAAAAAGCCACATCTGCTACAACTGAAATAGAAAAATGATTCTGGATCTTTTTTATTCCCATGAGTGAATTGCGATTGCGTAAAAGATTGCTGGGTATGCGTACTTCCCCAAGAAATAGTGCCAGAAAATTTTGTTCAATGCTCATGTGTCATAGCGAAAATACTATTTGACCTGAAAAGGGAGGCAATAAATTGGAAGATTACTTGACAGTTGCTTGTTTTCACTAGTTGGCTGTGACATTTCGTCTTGCTTTGAAATACGCACTGAAATATGTACCATGTACTGGTTGTTGTACTTAGTATTAACTAACGTCTTGACATCTGATTACATACTGAATATGTACTTTATAAATTTTGTTACTACACTCTTCAAAATATAATTGCTATCGTCGTGACCCAATATGTTAGGTGTTAATAAATATGTTTTAAAACACTATTGCATGCTAAGCCAACATCACCTCTACACATTTATATAAAAAATAAGACAATATTGTGGTGCTTTAAAAATTGTATTATGTAATGTTTGCTTAAAAGTTGATAGTGCCAGTAATCAATTACGTGTGGTAGATTATTTTACGTAATAAATTAGTATTCATATAAATAAAAATATGAATTTCACTGATTTAAGGTTATAAACGATACTTTAGCTTACGTTTATTAAATAGGTGGAGTGTTCGAAAGCTGGTTACAACTTTAAGAAGTACTTTGTTCCTAAGAGAGTTTGTGTTATTTTCAAATACGTAACAATTAACAATCTATGAGGGGCACGTAATGTGTGAATAGATGACTTTGGTATACTGTTTTGTGTTACATAGAAATTAAGAAAATCACAAACCAATATCCCAACCAATACCCATATGACAATAAACCTTCTTAATGGGTTTATAAATAACTATTAGCCCGCCCCGGCTTCACACGGGTATTTAGCAAATAATTTGATACTATTATATAGTTATAGCCTATGTTTATCAGGGATAATGTAGGATTCTAATGGTGAAAGAATTATTCCAATTGGTCGAATAGTTTTTAAGTTTATTCGTTACATACAAATATGCAAATATTTCTTCTTTATGATAATAGTGTAGATAGTTATCACGTTTCTGTATAAATTTCAATACAATTCTCTTGCGGTGTCCAACATCTATATAGCTATTCTGGTCCAGGCAATATGTTCTGAAAGTTACAATCGCATCATTACACGATATAGCCAATAGCCAATAACCATCTGAATAAATAAGGGGTATGTGCCAGTTTAGGCTTAATTTGGTTTAACCTGTGTTCTCGACATGCTCATTTCTTCGCGTATTTACTGGTTAGTGGCATGTTACTATTATTTGCTTGATAAATACCTTCCATTTACGTTGAGTAAAATCTGTGTAATAAATTATACTAAATTAAAATTTTTAGATGGGATGAATTGTAGACAAAAGTCTAGTGAATGTAAGGCGAAAGTAAAGTTCACACTTTCACACAGGTAAGCGTCAATGATTGACTGGCTGTGCGTAGGGATGTGCTATTTCCTGACATTACGTATGACATTGAAAGTTATAAGTTATTGTAGTTATATGCTTTAAGTTGATATATATTTGCATTATTAGAACGATCGCAGATTCATATGATAGAATGAGGTTTAAGGAGGTGGTAAGAAACTATAGCCGTCTCTTTCTCTATTATCTCACACTATTTCTCACACGTACGCACGATTATTAAACTATTTATATTGAAGGCATTTTTCAGATGAATCCAAACATCTTTGTGATATAATATTTAGTAGATAATTATTACGTAGTACGACTCAAAGCTTCCCCGTGGGGTGCCGGGTTAGAATTGCACCTCCTCATATCATCCCGTGGGTGTCGTAAAAGGCGACTAAGGGAAAAATACTGGAAGGTGGGCAGCAGCACCTTCGAAATAACTGCCATCTTACACTGCGATCCCCAAGCCGCCTGCCAAGCGTGGGGATTATGGCAAATACCCCTTTAACAGGGGAGGCTGTGTTCAGCAGTGGACGAGTCGGCTGTTACAGTACAGTACGACTCAAAGCTATAGCTTATTGAAGTAAATTTAACTTGTTCACGGCTGGGATTGGTTAAATACGAAAATGAATTTAAAAATATAACACGTTTGTATTTCTAAAACTGTCGCGAACCAAACTAATTTGCACGATTGTTTTCAAACCTGATTACTAAGTTATCTAGTGGCTGCTACCATATCTATGTTTATGCATAATATAGAATGCGAACACAGATAATAATATTTTATCTAGTTTAAAACTGGATGAGTAAGACATTTGCTACTTATTTGTGTAAATGTATTGATGGTATACAATAAATCTGATAATCCGATAAACCACAGTCGTGTTCAAATTTCGTTTTAGTAGTGAAGGATATAAAATTACAAAGAAGCCTTCTTAACTGATGTTGTTGGTTTACAGCCAATTTATTTAAATTTAATTAAAGTAAAAGTAAGTACCCTACCATGGACAGTGACCTGAGCTCTGTTTTCTACTTATTGCCTTCTGGTAAAAAACGGAGCTCACAATTTTTTTTTTTTCTCGGGAACATTTTTAGGTAATAAATAGATTTAGTTACATTTTTTATAACTTTTATGTAAAAGATATTAAAGGTTAAACATATAATTAAAGTAAAATAAATTCATGAAAATTAGTATAAGTAAATTAAGTAAAATAAATGAAATATTATGGACTTTGGCTTAGAAAACGCATTCTACTACTTCGTACTGCAAACACTTTAACTATTATAGGTACTATTTTCCTTTATAGCACTGATTTAATACACGGAGTTTAGTACCCTCGCTACGTTCAGGTGACTTCACGCTGAGGAATAATGGACTATACCTAGATCACACGTAGCGATAACTTAGTTGGTGGGTTTTCATCACACGAGATACAAAATAGTATACGATACTCGTGCTTGTACACGAATACTCTTAATAATACTAAACTCTTAATAATTCACTATTTTACACAGCATTACACTGAAAAGCACAAAATTTGGAAATAATAAACGTCACATTTTCAGTTTCCTTTAACTGAATGAATACAAAACTGAACTGAATAAAAACCAAATAAGTTTTTATTATTTTCGGCCTTTTTTTGTGCGAATGGGTCATCGAGTTATTTAAAAAATTTAAGTAATCAGTCGTACAATATTTTCATATATTTAAATGTCTATCTGTGTTCTTGTCTATGTATAAGCACGAATATCTTATTGTTAATAAATAGATTCAGGCGTTACTTTGCGGATATCCATATTTAATAATAACAAATATTTTAAAAATATTTTATGAAAACATCAAATTAATATTTTAATAAAACACTTAAAAAATACAAAAATACATCTAGTGACAATTCAATAAAAAGTGAAGTCACAAACGCCACGCACCAAAACTGGAAGAATTTTCGACGCGTTTCGCTTCTACACGAAGCATCCTTAGGAGGTCTTGACTCTACGAGCGCACGATCGAGTTGTATTTTTTAAGTGTTTTATTAAAATATTAATTTGATGTTTTCAAAAAATATTTTAAAAATATATCTTATTGTTCTAAAATAGTTATTGTTCAAGGACCTAATTCAATATTTAATTATTAATGTAACCTCTAATCTGCTCTTCACCTCTAGGTGTAATTTCCAATCAAAATTATCAATAATACACACAGAACCTCTTGGTGTTATTTCCAATCGAAATTATCTTCCACATTCCCATATACATAGAACCTAATTTCTAAACATATCAGATGAAAATATCATTTACTTCAGTAATATGCAAACGCAAACTTAGTTTGAAAGAAGAGAACAAATACAGCCTCCACAGCATCAAATATTGGTGTTGACACTACACTAGGAGATCCCGATTTCCATTCGATAAACATACAAAACTGTGTTGAGAGGTAACACATCCCGTGTTTACGTGCAAATGCCATTTATGAATCAATGATAGCTAAGCGGTTATAGCTATGGACTACGGTGCTGGAGCTCCATGGTTTGATCTCCACCGCCGGCTTGAGTTTCACCGCATGGCGGAAGGGACTTTTGCGAAGACTTGCCTGGCTAGCTACCATCCTCAATCACCGTACGTTTTCTCTACCATAAACTAATAATAACAAAGCATTAAATGTTTTTTCTTTGTAAAATATGGTTTAATAAATACATAATAATGTAAGGTTTAAACTTTGTTACCGTCCAAGCCTGACTCCTGCAGTAAACTAGGTGCAGTGGAAGAAAACCTCGTCTACGCTGAACAAGCTGCAAATGGGACGTAACTTGGTGCGCGTTTCGCGGAACTAAAATGTATTTAACTAACCTAACAAATGATACTTGAAGGAATTACAATTGTTCTCCAGCGATGCATTCCTCGGGATCCATGGCACGGGGAACGTCATGGGTCAAGGTCGTGTAGTAAATATGCAGTCAAAGTCGGGTAATGGGGAAGGAATTGGATAACGCGTCAAGTCAACAATTAGTAATCTCAATCAACAAGCTTTAATAAAATATACAAAACGCAATTATTTTCTAGTTTTAAGGTTATATAAGAAATTATGTGCCCAGACCAGACAGAAGACAACAGATCCGATTAGGAATTGCGGCCCGGCATAGCGAATAATGATTCCGGAGCGGCTTCCGCGACGGTACGGAACAAGCTTTATTTTACTGTCCTCACACTACTTACCTATTACTTCGTAATCATGCGGTAAGATGCGATATACATGTGATAATGTGCCATGTTGCATGTATACAGCAATGCCCTTCATGATTGTAATAGCACGATGCTTATATGGTGTATTATTTTCATAGTCGGCTTTTAAGACCAACGAGTTAATATATGTTATATGATATGTATAGAATACTCCTTAATCTTTTAAGCCAGGATCTATGGAACTTGCACAGTATACTGATACAATATAGCTATATTTTATAACAATACACAATATATTGATACAATTTACTATATATTGCCGATACTGAGGTGAGTGATCATGTAAAATTACACAAACTATGTATAAAATAATATTGACTTGTTTAATGAATAAGGTTGATTACTATTTTTCATATTATTTATTATATACTAGCGACCCATCCCGGTTTCGCACTGGAGTACCTGTATATACTAAATATTCTGTAGTAGGTATCTCCGAAAATATTCATTTAAATTATATGCTGTAAAGGGCCATATTGATTTACAATATTAAATGCACAATGAAGTTAAGGTATTTAATTGGATAAGGATTAATGATGTATTGCTTAAAATAGCTTCGTAAATAAGTCATATTTTTTGTAAAAATCCCTGACTTTGTTGTACACGTTTTTAATTTGAACAATACTATATCTCGTGGGGTTCAGCCGCAAAAAATAAAAAATGTGTTTATTTAATATAATGATAATACTATAATATGCTATGGCTACGCAAAGTAACTCAAAATAATAAACCTCCGCGTAATGGTCTTTGGCCTTTCTGCTAAATGCTAAGTATTATATTGTCCAGAAAATATATTGTAGGTATTACAATTTTAATATATATGGGTAGATTTTGAAAAATTAAATACTAATATACGTCTTTCAATGACGTTGTACTGTTACGAACTATACAGAGTAAACCATTCTGAAGGAAATTATAGCCAATGTTTATTTTAATATATAAGTTAAACGCATTAAGCCATTTATTAATAGTTGAGACTCAAATAGGTTTACCGTTAGTTCGAATTGGTGCGAGCTTTGATCGATACACTCAATGTTCGGGTCAGTTGCCAAGTTTCGTGAAAACTGATTGGTGAGATCTGAATGGCAGCTCTATAAGGTTTATTCCATTAATTTATATTCCCACAAAACATTAAAGAGACAGTCATAATAACCCTACAACATCCACATACATTTAATATTATCAGAATAATAACAGCGCTACTACAATTCAACGAAGTTTAGTTTTTCGTGTTTCGAGCGACACTTTAGATAACGAAAATTGAATTTGCGGTACGAAGTTCGTTGTTTTATATAGTCTATGGTCAGACCGCATCACTGATCACAAAACTTGCCCGCTATGGAATTTCCCTTACTACTCTGAGAGCGCTATTAAGCCTCAATGAGTTTTAAGTCTTAAGAGACAGAAATTACGTAGAACGTTTTCACATGTAAGAGTCTGCGAGTCCTAGTTATGGATCAGTGAGAGGTGTCGCTACTGTTCTAGAATGTACAGGTTAGATATTCAGAATTTACGAAATTATCTTTGTTCTTCATAGGTATTTATATCCTTATTAGTATTTGTGCTCTTTCTGCATATATTCATATTAAATGTGGATCCATTGACGTAAAATGTGGTCAAAATTATCGGCATACGGCAAGCATGCGTTGGCAACCGTGGAGTGCAACCACTATTTCCGTTCCGACTGTGTGGACCACGCGAGGGCAGTGGGGTCGATTCCATATCAGGAACTTGATTAAAACTTAACTATAATTGGTCTTAGTCCTGTCAGATTCATTATTTGGTATTCGGAATAAGTTGAACTAATTTAATTTTGATCGCCAAGATTAAAATAAGCTTTCATGTTCATTTTACCAGAGATAATCTAGAGAATAATCGATGAACGTTGAATCGAATCGAATATAATGATTGCAGGCATAGTTTTTTTTTTTAAATGAAGATAGCTGCTGCAACACATCATCATATGTTTGGTATATAATAAAATTACTTAGGTTTGCGGCCAACTCGACTTTGACTACTTATAAGCAAACTAATAAATTATAATATCATATGTGAAAAAAGTACAAATCATACGAATCTACTTAGAAAAAAACAGATATTATATGGCAAATGCTTGCTAGTCTATGATATGAACGAAGTTAAACAAAAGTAAGCCAAAACGTTTTTTGCGGATATCTTTCTTTCAGACCCGAAGTTTGAAACATCGTTGAATTAGAGTACAACACCCAGGCTACAACGCCACAACATTTTTCAATGAAGTGTAAAGCTTGTAAACGAACCTATTTGGACTATAGCTCAAACAAAACGTTAGTACTTTACCTGATGAGCTCTGGACGATGTCATCCATTAGTATCATGTTTAGGACTAGCGCTGGGCTGAAGATGATGAAATGACATTGATGACTATCCACACTATACCAGTTGTGTAAATCAATGTAGATTTTAGTAGTGATGAAGATACGATATTACAGAAGTCCCTCTTTTGGGTATACCTCCTGAAGATGCTTCGTATAGAAGTGATATGCGTCGAAAATTCTTCCGGTTTGGCTACGTGGCGATTGTGACGTCACGTCGGCTTAGCTGGAAAATTAAGTGGAATTGTCACTAGATATACTTTCTATATTTTTAAGCATTTTACCAAAATATTAATTTATTGTTTTCTTAAAATATTTGTTTTTATATTAGCTGTAAGTTTAAGAAAGTTACAAACACACAGGCAGAAAGAAATAATTGGTTTTTGATTAATAGTTGTTATATGATAAGGTTTTTGCTACATATTTAATATATTTGACTTGATAATACATTAAATAACGCTATTACTTAAAATTTATATCGTCCAACGATGGTGTTCCTATTATAAAATAGTTGTTATTGCAAAGCAACTGTTTCAATAAAGAAGAACCCACGAGTACTAATTACAATCTCGAGACGGAGGTTGGAATAATTAAAATGGAATCTGCAGTGCAAACGTTACAGTTGTTAAAATAGACTTCTTATTTCAAAGTAATTCACTTAACTGACTAAACTTTGAACGATGTGCAGTGATATTATTAGTGCCTCTTCACTCGTTCCAGCCAGATAACCCCGATGTTGAAGTGTATTAGACATGTGGGCAACTTTTATATGCATCGGCGTAATTTGCAGGGTAGTTACCGTGACTCAGAACCACGAATGTGCGTCCAATCGGCACCGGGCCGACTGCGGGGCTGCCCTGAAAGCCGGCGACTGGACTCACAATTTAGTGTAAAGCGTTATTGAGCACAAAGTGCCAGAAGATTTCTCTCTTAGAATCACAAACATTGTTTCGCCACTGAAATTCTTACGACTGTGACATTAAAACCTTTCTGTTGTAAAGAATTTCTGATTAAATTATCATTATCATATATTTTGACATCATTAATGAGCATCTGAACCCAAATGTAATGAAAACAATGACATCCATAAACGTGCACTGGACATGACATGATTAAAACCCAAGTATAACGCGAAAATGTTCAACCAACCGACCAGGAACTAAAATAACATTAACATTACTTAACCTTGTTTAACAAACGGACGGGTAGGATGCATTATTCTGAATACATTTGATATTCTCTTCAGCAAGTCATTAGGAACAATCATATTTTTCCAACTATAAGTCCAGCGTACGAGTATCTAATAATATAGGTCAGTGACACAACATGATTTCAGACACTTATGGACTGCAGTGCCGCAGGTTCATGGTTCGATCTCCGGCGCCGCCCGCCTGGCTAACCAGCATCCTCAAGCAGAAAATCTGTCGCCGCGCACCTAACAGTGTGTTCCAGCAGCTGTCCTTGAGAGCCCGCAATTCTAGGTTAAGCCTGTTAACACCCTCGACCACATCGTCACTTACCATCAAGTGAGAATGTACTAAACTACTTAAAAACTACTTTAAAAAAAATACAAACACATGGCGAGTCTTAACAACTTTATGGTCTCAGGGTGACGGGTACAGTGAAGTTCGTCACTTGTGACGAAATGCATGTGTTATAGACAGAAAATAGGTACCGCTTAACATCAGGTGAGCCCCGTGCTTATTCCGTCACAATAACATAAAGAATTGAATGTTATATAAAGGCTGGTTTTATTTATGTTAATAGGGTCTATTTTCCTTTCTTTTTCGTTGTATTTTTGTAATATAATTTATTTGTATAGTAGTGCATACGAGTACTTATATGAATACAATAAACTAAAGCCAAATCATAATTTTTAGGCTGATTTTCTGAAATTTTGTTAGGCTGAGGGTATACTATTAACGAAAATATTCCCAAGGTTGCCGTAAAGAAAGAGGCTGCGGCCGGCCATGAAGTCGAAGTGAACATTTTTAGTGTGTAGACTTATGCGTTGTTTGCAAAAATGTATTGTTAATGTTTTCTTCTGCTGTCTTTTGTGTTCTTACAGAATACATGTTGCATACCAAAAAAAATAGGAGTAGGATAGAGAGAAGGAATATAATGAGTACTTTTAATAGTCATCAAGGGGAGACCGTGAAATACTTACTCTTAAATTGAATACTCTGCGATAGAGAAACACAAAATAACTTTATTATTTGAACACCTATTATTATTATTGATAATTTAATTGTTTAACGCTATCCATATAATCAAAATATTTTTTTCCCTATGACAAGCGCTTCAGTCAATCAGTAATGCCTTGTAATTTATTTTATTTCCCCTGACACAACTAGTAAAGAATGTGTGGAAAAATATATTTCCATCTTATCAAGAATTCAATTATATTTCAAAATTATAGTCAACATAAGAGCACAGCTCGCCAAGGCAAACCATTAACTATCATAACCGCTTTGAAACAAACGCAAAGTGAACAGAGCACTTTAAGTTAAAGACGGTAGACTGTCCTCACGACTCCTACAGTTAATTTTCTCAATGCGGTGAATAATCCCCAGACTGTAGAAAATACCTATCTTAAGAACAGGAATAATCCCTCCCTTTCACTCGGGAAAAGATTTGTAGATGTTGACGACCCACGCTTTGGATCTCGAAATAGAATCGTTTGACTAGCTACTTAAAAGAATTACGAACAAAATTTTGTCAACGAGCACTCGTACCATTATATTTTAGGTTTATTTTCCAACTACGTTTCTGGCCGCGGCTCCGCCCAGCTCTTATTTCGGTTATCACGCCAAACCATTAACATCTTTTTGCGCAGTTTGATAAAAACTATCCTATGTCTTTCCCCGGGTCTCAAATTGTTTCCAGATCAAATTTCATCCAAATCGGTCCAGTAGTTTTTACATTTATTCGTTGCATACAAAAATGAAAAACAAATCTTTCCTTTTTATATTATTAGTGTAGGTATACAGAATATAGAGAGCACATTACGTTTTACTTGCCACGATGTTTTGTCATACCTCTTCTATACTTCCTCTACACTCATAATATTTCTAAGTAGTCAATAGGAATACTCATGGCCTAGATTTTCTTCAGATAGCCTGCAATCTGGTTTAATTATATTTGCGAAGAACTTCCATTTCCAACAGTTCCATTTATTCTTGTTACTTGATTTATCAATCTCTTTATCCATCCTTTTTACACAGATATTATATTTGGCAATAAAAATAACCTATATGTGTATGTTATTCCTGGATTTAAGGAAACTAAAATCTTTGTATGTATCATATCATATTACATCAATATTCATTTTCATAATTATAAGTGTTTAGTTATGCACTTGATTAGATTTGTCGGACAATTACAAAATCCGAGTAATAACTTTATCAATGTGGTAATACTGTAGACTTACACGTACGTAAATAAACCAAAAGAATCCCAATAGGCATTCTAATAGGTACTTGTTAAAACTTAAAAAATTGTGTACGTGAGAGCTGAAGTGAGTACCCTTCGTTTTTTAAAATAAAATACTAGTCGTTAAGTTAAAGTTGTGTAACAAATTGTACACAAATATTTTTTTTTGTGAACAGATCAATAACGTAATGTGTGTGGTGGTGTGACTTTATCGCACGCGCGTTAAAACTTATAATCATATTTGAAGAATCACTCTTACAAAATATTGGAGTAAATTTTTTTTGTTATCTACGGGAATCGATTCCATTCGGCCATGGATTCAGTTTTATTGCCGGCCATCTTCCTAATGGTAAGTTTCTAAGAAACCTTAGAAACTTTTTGGTAAGTGAGAGCGTTAAGATGTGTAAGAGCAACTAATGATGATAGATGTGCAACTAATATGCAGCAACGCCCTATTTACAAAGGCGTCAATAATATCACGATTTATTTTATATGAAAATAAGGAAAGTATTTCATATACTGTAGATACTGGTTCGTAAACACTTTGAAATGATAACGTCACATAATGGAAGCACGGCAAGTCAGAAAACAGTCTGATATAAATTTAACTGCACAAAATATTTAATAAAATGTTGAATTTCAGTCTTCCTGATAATTGATATGTCTTGTTATTTAATAAGAAATAATCCTTTTCAACGATATCATAAAATACATGTTTCTTTATTGTACATTTCGTTTTAATTGCCTTTTGTGTCATACAATATTTAAAGAACCTGTGATTGCAGTCTAATAGTCTTCTTTCAAAGAAATGTCCTACATTCAATCATATCCGTGTGGCAAAACCTTTGGATATAATATGTGCAATTAACTTATCTTGTTACGCTTTTGTACGGTAAATAAATTCAACATAAAATTTCAATTTTTAATAAATGTATCTAAATATGTTTATAATATAGGTAAAAAGGACTTGAAATCAAGAAACTTTATCGTTTCCAAAATCATCTTCATCAGGATCATTGCAACACCGATGTGTTTTAAATTCAAATATGCCACTCGTGTTACGAATAAATACCATTATAATCTTATCTAAAGAGTTTGTTAAATATGAAAAACAAAACTATATATGAGAACAAGGAAAGTATTTTTATTCAATATCTTTATTTATTTTCCGGGTTATATTTTGACTCTTCAAATATGATTTTTCATTGACTAAATGAGCAATGACGAGTATGGATATGTTATTCCACTTTTCTTTTATCACCATTCGGAGTTTGTGAAATCCCCTAAATTTGTCATTTGTTTAGATTATACCGTATTAATTTCTATACTATAAGCTAAAACATTTTTGAACTTTTGGTTAATCGTCACCTTAATTAAAATATGTTCTGCAATTGGACATTATAATTTAATTAGTTACGAAATAATTTATATTGACATATTAAATAATATAAATTCATATTATATTATTCTTTATAAATTAATTCTAGATTTAAGCCTGTTAACACCTTCGATCATATCAACACTTACCTACCATCACGTGTGTTGTGGTTAAAGGTTTACCCTATCAACAATAAAAAAAAAGCTGACAGAACTTAGTATCTTTGCAAAACGAGATCTAATCTCTAAACTTCTACAGTCATGATAAAAATGATTGAGCCATGTTAAACATTAAATGCGCGTCCATTTAAATGCCTTTTTACAAAGATTATGAGCTATACTACCTTCCGCGAGAAAAATAATGTATTTTTTTTATGCCTGATAGATTAGCCTTTGACCACTATCTCACCTGATGGTAAGTGATGATGTGGTCAAAGATGTTGTTCAGGCTAACCTAGAAGTACTGGCTCTCAAGGACAGCTGCCGGAACACACCGTTAGGTGCTTGGCGACAGATTTTTCTACTTGAGGGTGGTAGCTAGCCAGGCGGGCATTCGCAAAATGGCCTACCACTATACTATAACGACTGCCATCCTAAGACGACAACCGGGACCGACGGCTTAACGTGCCCTCCGAAGCACGGAAACGCTCAGTTGTAATGTCACTAGCGGTCATCCATCCAACTCGTGACCACGCACGACGTTGCTTAACTTTGCTGATCGGTTGAGAACGGCTAAGTAAACTTCGCTACGAGCGCTTCAAAATTCACTTCAAACACCTTTAAAAATCACAGTTTTACCAACAACATCTGCTGAAAACTGATCTATACATTTAGTGGTAAAATATACGGCATTGATGCTAAAATGATTTTGTACAAGAATTTATACTAGACGTGTACCTTGATAAGACGAAATAGCTAGCTATCAGAATCTCCCCAATGGACTGCGGTTAATTCTAAAAAACATTTGTATTACTTGTTTTATAACTTACTTACTTACTCCTCTGGCGCAGCGACCCAAAGTGGGTCTTGGCCTCCGATACAAGAGAACGCCATCGGTCTCGGTCCCGCGCTGCCTCTTGCCAATCGGCAGCTTGTAGCTCGCGCAGGTCCGACTCCACAGCGTCAATCCAGCGATATCTGGGCCTGCCGACGGGTCGGCGGCCACTTGGAACTCCAAGATATGCTTTCTTGACATTGCGATCCTCCCCCATTCTCTGTACGTGGCCCACCCAGCGGAGCCTTTGGGCTTTGGTCTCTCCCATGATATTGGGCTCGGCGATCAGGTCTTCGATCTCCTGGTTCTTTCGCCAACGCCAGCTGCCATCATCACGTTGGACCGGGCCCAGAATCTTGCGCATAATCTTCCTCTCCGCCACTAGAAGTTTGTTCTCTTCTTTGAGGGTCAGTGTCCAGGCCTCGCATCCGTACATGAGTATCGGCTTTATGATAGTTTTGTATATGCGGATCTTGGTTTTCCTGCTTAGTAGCCTGGACACCAACACCTTGTGAAGCGCTGCACTACAACGGAGGGCGTTGTGAATCCGGGTGTCAATTTCCTCCTCCCTGGTGTTTGTGTCTGTTATAGTGCATCCAAGGTATTTAAATTTTGCAGCCCCTTTAAACGGAATATCATCCACGAGCAGGTCTTCGCGTTTTTGCCTGGTGTTTTTATAGCGTTTAATGTGGAGATATTCCGTTTTTTCCTGGTTGATTTTGAGCCCAACTCTTGCAGCTTCGAATGTTAGAGATCGCATTGATTTCTCCACCTCTTTTTTTGTTTGCCCTAACAAAGCCAGGTCGTCAGCGTATCCTATAACCTTGTGTTGTCCATTTAGCCGTACCCCGCAATCAAGTGTCATGATTTTCCTGATGACATGCTCTAGTGCCAAATTGAACAACACAGGGGACAGGGCATCTCCTTGCTTGAGGCCAGTAACTACTTCGAATATCTCGGTCAATTCGCCTCCTACTTTCACGCGCATTTTGCTCACTTTAGTAGCCATTGTAGAAAGTAGGGCCCATGACGTGAAGTTCATATGACTTTTATTTTGCCTTACTATGGCAACATTTAATAAAAACGTAAATAACCTTATTGAGTGTGTTATCACAACGTTTTAAAAATCATAACGCAATGCAGCAAAAGTTACGTGTTTTTATGTAGATCCAGAAAAATAAAAAAATTCAGGAGACGTGCTCTCACATGTAAAACTTTTTCACAAAATTTTCTGTAAAACCTAGTTATGTACTGTGTAGCGCTGTATAATACCAATTTAATTTTAAAATAATCTAAGTAATCTAAAGGCCAGATTAGATTTAAATCCGTACGAGACATTCACTGCCCGCTACATAAAGATTTAGACTGTCAATAAATGAGTAAATAAAAGCAAAAATATTGTACATCTGGTAAACATCCTAAACAGCAATTACGTTTAACTTTATCTACATCATATATCTGTTTGTTTACCTTAACTACGTAATGTGAAAAACATGTTTTGATAAACAAGGTAATATTCAAAATAACCTTACCCGCCTTCCACAAATTCCCTAATACTCATATATAGTCTGTAAGTTATTCACGCATTCCCCCGTGATTCCACCTAATAAAGGTAAGTAAATAAATAACCAAAAGCTGCTGACCCTTGAACAAGGTAGCCTTAGTCCCCGTGCGTTCTGATTTCTCGAGCGTGAGACTGACCTGACCATGGAAAAGCGTAATCGATATAGGTTTTACGAAAATGCTTGTGATGTCGATAAATTGAACGAATAACTTTGTAAAATGAACTGGTAGTTAGTTTTAGGGTTGTTCTTGATATCTTTTAATATACGTTGCCTTTTAGTGGTCTAGTGAAAATCTTTTATGGTTATGTTTCAATCGGAACCCAGTTTCAATAAATTAATATATGCTTTTTGTGATTTTGTAATAATATATGCTATGCTGAATCAAGTTATACCTACTATTCAATTTTATACTTATACATGATTTCTTTTTTATGGTCTTCAAGCTTGAATGATACAGTGTTAATAATCATTATAATAACATATATAATGTGTACACGTTGTTATTTAATAGTATAAATTAATTAAAAAAGTTAAAAAAAACCCGACTGCACATTATTCATTTTCGTTAAACGATCCATTGAAATCGTTCATTGAATTATATCATTCCATTGAAATCAAAACTGCATGTTATATATATTAATGGAATCTGCATGTTATATATTTTTTATATTAATGGAATCGTTTTTTTAACGCCCTTCATTTTGATACACCAATCGATGGGTTCGAAGGTTTTTTTTTATCTCATAATATGGCATTTTAAATCCGCCAGTTTGATTTTGCTTTATTTTTTATGTACTAGTGTTACTTGCGCTATCAATACAAATCTACTGACACCTGTTACATTAAAATCGGTTAAGTCGTTTAGAAGTTATGGTGGAATAAAGATACATACAAACATGAACGTACATACATACATGAACCATGAAAACATAACTCTCCTTTTTTTGGGCAATCGTGTAAAAAATTTCCGTTTTGAAATAAATCATAACCTATGAGCAAGAAGACCAATGGAAAATACAGCCGTACTGAACCCTCTAAACGATTTATATCGTAAAAACACACCGTACAGAGTCGGTACTCCACATTTATAGAGTTTAATTTCCGCTGACACGGCCCTTGTCGTGCTTTGGTGTCGTGCCATAAAAATATTTGCGTAAAAAGTATTACACAACGTAGGTGGCATATAACTGTGATAAATGGACACAACGGGCGAAGGGTGACTAAGTAGCTTACTATAGTACCTTTATGCCTTAAACATGTCCATATCTGCAATCCATAAAAGGGGTTTAGAAGCTGGCCAAGTTACAAATAAATTGTACGTGTCAGCGAAAAGTTCCAATACCAGGATTTTTCACATTGTAAATTTTCCCATTGTTTTGTAATCTGATATATTATTAGATTATGTCATTCTATATTATGCCCGTAGCACTAACATAATACAGTACTGTATATGTATATGCTCAACCTAACATTACCTGTTTAAAAATATATGATATGCTGGACATCTTGCTTGATATGTTTTGAAATTTAAAACAAAAAGTATACTTCAGCTTAGAAATGATTACGAATATACAAAATTGCGGCCCCATGGGGTGTTGAACAAATTACAGCCCTCTAAATCTTCTTGTGGGATTCATAAGGAAAAATACTAGCAAGTTGTCAGCAGCGCCTTCTGAACAACTGAAATAATACACTGCGATCCTCAGGCTTAAGCTGCCTGCTAAGCAAGTGGATTATGGCAAACCCCCATTAAGGAGGGAGGCTGTGTTCAGATATGGATAATTTAGCTGAATTAGTTTATAAAACTATCTTGAGCCATAAAACCAAGATATCGAAAAGTTCGCAAGAAATCCATTTGCGCCAGGAATGATTAGAGTATTTTGTGCTTAAAAGTAGAATGATTACAAATTAAGGATGGTGACTTGCTAATCTTTGTTTTGTATTAAACGGAAAACTGGTCACTGTTCTGGAGCACTTCATTTAGCTTACGAGTGTTTAACACAGATTTTTCAAAACAATATTATCTTTTGCATGATCGTCAAACATGTCTTTGCTAAATATTTTATTAACATAATACGGTCGTGTCCACGGTAGGGCGATGTTATGACGTGAAGGATCTGTATGGAAGGGTCAGATTATATGCACAGTAAATGAACTGAACATAAATATCAAAGATTAAAATAAAACTGGTTCATTGAAAATACAGCTACGGTGTGCTACGACGTAGCTCTATCTACACCAACATTATAAAGAGGGAAGATTTGTATTTTTGTATGACACGAATAAACTTAAAAACTACTTGATCGATTTGAATGAAATTTGGTATGGAAATAGTTTGAGACCCGGGTAGGGACATAGGATACTTTTTATCCTACTGCGCAGAAAGAGGTTAATGGTTTTGCGCGATAACCGAAATAAACGTAGGCGGAGCCGCGGCCGGAAAGCTAGTGTACCATAAAGTAGAAGATTTTAAATTGACTTTTAGAGTGCACGCAACGTTTTCCATACAAACGTAGTTTTGTCATATTTTAAATAACAAGTGTTCAAACTCGGTCTAATTTTGTATGCATTCTTATTCTTATTCTAATTGGGGGCGATATGTCCTGCACTGACGTCCCGCTTGGGGTGTATTGTGAATTTCTCCCGCCAGCTTCTACCCAAGCCATCCCAACTCCTTAACGTAGCGGAGAAGGACTCTGGGTCGCTGGCATAGCTGCTCCAGTGGCGTATGGTGGTGGAAAGGAGTTCGTTGGTGAGA
Organism: Plagodis pulveraria; assembly: GCA_963890685.1. Taxonomy (NCBI): domain Eukaryota; kingdom Metazoa; phylum Arthropoda; class Insecta; order Lepidoptera; family Geometridae; genus Plagodis; species Plagodis pulveraria. The sequence goes on from OY982961.1 coordinate 14,561,040, forward strand.
ATGGCTCACATAGACCCGTTTCAACTCTTATTTTGTATGTCCATTGCTGAGCCGAATATTTATGCTTCTGGTTTGCCAGTATTTCTATTTATTATGTAAATTTTCAAAGTAATAGTAATTTGTAAAGCGTACAAGCACTATCTTTAAAAGGGTAATCATACTTTATGCTCGATCAATCCTACAATAATATATAGAGAAAAGTACTAATCATGGCATAGTCGGATATTTCAACATTTGCTGGTTAAATTTTTATCAGCAGTATGTATAAATGTTACGTTTATGTGCATATAATATTAGATTGCCTAATATACCGTTTGAAAGAATATTTCACGACAATTTTACGACAATCATTATTTATATTTTATATATATTTTTTAAGCGCTCGTTGTGAAGTTTACTTACCTGTTCTTAGCCTATTAGCAAAGTTAAGCAACGGAGTTGGATGGGTGACCGCTAGTAACATTACTACTGAGCGCTTTCGTGCTTCGGAGGGCAAGTTAAGCCGTTGGTCCGTTGTTGTCTAAGGAAGGCAGCCTGGCTAGCTACCGCCCTTAAGTAGAAAATCTTTCACGTAGCACTTAAATGTGTGTTCTGGCAGCTTATGAGGGCATTGTTCTTTCAACCATATCATAACTTACCAGCAGAAGAGATTGCGGTCAAAGACTAGCCGTTTCTTTTAATTGGACACAAAACTTTAATTCATTTTTTTAAATTTGCCGTTTCATGAGAAACTCAATATACTTTTATAAAATGTCCTTACTGTTGGGAGATGATGATATTAGAGTAATTTAGTATATACATCAGGCCGACCTATGGGTCGTCTCTCGGGTGCGGAGAGTATCTATCGGTGCGGAAGAGTAGATCTGAAAATTGTTGTGTGAACAGATTACTAAATCAGTATAAGACAAAATTACCCCTTAAAAGAAAATCGTTGAACAGAAGACAGCATATAACTATTTTATCCATGGCAATATTTATCAAAACGACTTCAATATTACTTCGCATTTTTTTACGCAGCACAATTTCATTGCGTGCATAGAACCTGAAAAGGTTTAAGTAATTGCGAAATACATCGATGCCTGTACTCCATGCCCATTTAGAATGAAAACTAATTTTGAGCTAAAGTGTCAAGAGGCTTTCCAAGCGGGCCACAATATCACATTAAATATTCAGTCCAAATGTTACCAACCTAAGAGTAATGTTTCTACATTATCATATTGTTAAACGAAGTAAGTGGTTTGTCTAGTGTTAAGGTATTACCGCTGTCTGTTAAATGTAAAGACCTCTCCAAACACGTTAGAAGCAGTGCCACGCGTTAAATTATCAATCTACTGTTAGTCTCTAAAGACTTCCGCTGTCTTCCTTCCGTTTCCATTAAAATTTTAGCTGTTGATTACCAATATACTGTAGGTAATGTTCTTGGGAACTTGAAGGCGTGATTTTTTTTTGCTAGATCGGTGACAAATAGTAGGTAATGTTACTAATTATAGCTGCAAGTAAGCGACAACATTTACCGAATTTTAACCGAAAAAACATACAAGCGAGGGTAGTCAAACAAAAGATTTAGAATAAAACTAATATTTTGACATTTACGTACTACTATTTTGACATGTTATTTATTTTATACAACTTCAAATATATTTTTAATTTAGGAACTTGTTTACTATTGACCCTACATCAGCAAGTGAAGTGTCTTTGAAAAAAAAAACGTATTTAGTGCTTCTCTTCACTAGACCCTGGCCAGCTAAAGATATCGCTTCGTCTCTCGAAATGTATGTTTGAATGTTAAATATATTAATGACATTAATACCCCATTCCTTCACATAATATTTACGTTATATTTTATAGAACGGATATATTTAAAAAAATATCCTTACATAATAAGATGAGGAAAAGCCATAATATAGAGCATTCTGATAGAAACTCATTGTGACATTATGCTTATTATTAGCAACTAAACCCACATCAAGCCTACGGCAAAGAAAATGGTCCATATAAGTGGAAATAATCATCAAAAAAGGCAAAATCGAAGATATTTGAAGCGCTCGTAGCGAAGTTTAAGCAACGTCGCCCGCGGTCATGAGTTGGATGGGTGACCGCTAGTGACATTACTAATGAGCGTTTCCGTACTTCAGAGGGCACGTTAAGCCGTCGGTCCCGGTTGTCGTCTTAGGATGGCAGTCGTTATAGCATGGTGGTAGGGCATTTTGCGAATGCCCGCCTGGCTAGCTACCACCCTCAAGTAGAAAATCTGTCTCCAAGCACCTAACGGTGTGTTCCGGCAGCTATCCATAAGAGCCAGTACTTCTAGGCTAGCCTGAAAAACATCTTCGACCACATCATCACTTACCATCAGGTGAGATAGTGGTCGAAAGCTAATCTATAACGCATTAAAAAAAAATACTCTCCCAGATGGATAAAATGTGAATGCCTTCTCGGCCACTATGTTTATGGAACTCATTTATCACTTCAATGTATTTTAATAAAAACAATAACAATATTACACTTAACAATAGCAATATTATACCAGGAGGTTAGCAATCATTATTCAATAATCTCGACAAATCTAAGCATTCCGGTAAGCAATATTAAATCACATATATCAAAGGCTACTGAGATATCACTACTTCCGAATTCAATAAACCCAATCTTCGTGCGGTTTTAGGGTCACCTCAAATAGAGGTTTCAGTTAAAGTTCTTGTTTGATTAAAATTGTTGTCGAGTTCAGCCAGACTCTATGTTTTACACGGATAGTTGTTAAAAGTGAATTAGAATGTACAGAATATACAGATGACAACACTAATAAGCCAGAGATTTTTATTACAGTCTGTTAATGCATTAGCGCCGGATTAGTAAACAAGTTACAATATTATAATCGAAAAATAGTAACGACATTCAAACCCAAAGACTTCCATCCAAATTACCTAATCGCAAAATTTTATTTGTAAATCAATTCACATCGAAAATAGATTTTACTTCGTCTTCTGATTTCACTAAACATTAGGAACGAAATGTTTAAAACATCGAAATTTTCAACGGTAGCTCAGATCCTTCAGTTACGGAAAATGCTTTAAACCTGCATTTTCTGGCCCCAAGGGTTTCAAAAATATGTTCGTTGTAATTTTGTAGGTAGTGAACGCTACTTAATGATTTTTTGCGACTTTAAATTGTTTTATATGTATAAAAGTATCTCTTTGAAATGTGACCAAACCATGATTTAAACTAAAGGCCCGAGCTTACTAGATTCGCACACGTAGAGCTACACGACCATGTGCAGGTACTAATTAAATTCTTTTTAAAGTTATGTAATAATATATCAATATCATTCATATACACTCGAGAGCAATGAATCCGGGTCACTTAAAGAATCCTAAAAATCTCGGAAACTAAAAATGCTAGGTTAATGCAATAAATTGTATTTAATAGACAATGTAATACTCCTTAAATGAAGGTATTAAAACTTCTTAGTTATTGTAAAGTTATATCATAAAAAAATCAAATTTGAAAAAGGGCCACTTTCGAAGATGGAACTACGAAATTACAGCATTTGGTTTTGCTTTTGTTTGTAATCTGTCATTTATGTGGGTACATAAACCATGTTGATAGTGCTCTATATTCATTATTCAAGCTGAAATTATGTCGCTTACGCCTGAAGAATGCACCAGAATACTTACAATGCTGGAAACCGGCCGGAGTCAGCGCGATACAGCCAGGACTGTCGGTGTGTCGCTGTCAACAGTACAAAGAGTTCTCCGACGTTACGAAGAAACTGGTTCTAACCTACGCAGACCAGGAACGGGCAGAACCAGGTGTACCACAGCACGAGAAGACCGATACTTGGTGAACACCATGCTTCGAAATCGCTTTCTCACAGGAACTGAACTCACCAATCAGTTTCGACGCCTCGGAGGAAGTAACCCAAGTGCATGGACAGTAAGACGTCGGCTTGCTGAATCTAACTTAAAACCCCTTAGACCTGCAAACGGCCCTAAACTGGAGCGTGGGCATCGTATTTCGAGACTAAGATATGCCCAGAGCCACGTAAATTGGAGTATTGAAGATTGGTCAAAAGTTATGTTCTCCGACGAATCAAAATTTATGCTCTACAAGCACGATGGAAGACACAGAGTGTATCGAAGACCAGGGGAAAGATTCAAGCAAGCATGCATCGAAGAAAAAGTAGCCTACGGTGGTGGGTCTGTACTTGTGTGGGCCGGAATTTCTTCTGAAAGTCGCACAGAGCTGGTGATCATAGAAAACGGCTCTTTAACTAGCGTAAGATATGTGGAAGAAATCCTCAATGATCACGTTGGTCCATTTATGGTCAATTTAGGTGAGGATGCTATATTTATGCATGACAATGCCCGACCTCATACAGGTAGGATTGTGAATGACTACCTTCAAGAGATGAACATTACTCGTATGGAGTGGCCAGCGCGCAGCCCGGATATCAACCCGATCGAGCATGCTTGGGACGAGCTAGGCAGATGCGTAAAACAACGAAACCCTCCCCCAATCACGCTTCGTGAGCTCAAAATTGCTCTCACAGAGGAATGGGAGAATATTCCCCAAAATCGTATAAGGAACTTGGTGTACAGCATGCCAAACCGCGTAAACGCAGTAATGGAAGCACGAGGAGGCAATACGAAGTATTAAAATTCAAGAAAATCGTAATAAAGTTCAAAAATTTCATGTTTCCTATTTTTGTTTTAAGGAGAGATCAGCAGTTTTTTTCTTTATGTAATTTTGTGTTAATAAAATGTATGGTGACTCATATTTTTTTTACTTTCATTTAAGGAGTATTACATTGTCTATTAAATACAATTTATTGCATTAACCTATCATTTTTAGTTTCCGAGATTTTTAACATTCTTTAAGTGACCCGGATTCATTGCTCTCGAGTGTATTTTCAGTCTTAACAGTAAAAAATACCTTTTGAATAGACAAACCGAAGTATCCGCTTAAGATCAGCTGTGAAAATTGGCACGCCTGTTGCACATGCACCTACTATCGTATCTTCTTCGGAAGCTCGATGTTTACGTTTGGTATATAGCCGTAGGATAAGGAGTTACTATTCCTTAAAAGTATATAAAGTTGCATACTTTAAATAAAAACAAGAACCTATATTGTGAAAGTTGTGAGTTCTTTACAAAATCTTTTGCTTGACTAGTCTCGTTTGTACGTTTTTTCGGTAGGTAATTGCTTTTACACTCACTTGCAGCTATAATTAGTTACATTAACTCATGTCATTGCAACTGTTCTAAACGGCTTAATTTAATAATTACGTTTGATAAGATTTTTTTGTGCTGTGTACTAAGCCATAAAATGTAAGAAATATAGCACGCAACTTAAATACAACACATTAATCGAGCATCAGTAAAAAAATTGCATTTTGGTCCATCCGGATCGCATTCATCTACAAGAAGAGGGTATTCATATAATAAATCGAAGAATAGTACATAACCTTAGTTAAATACTGTAACATACCAGCAATGCTAAAATAACGAAGTGATTTTAACACAAGAAAAATATCTCACAGCAAGTTTAGATTTAATTTTATAATGATTAGCGTGGTTTTCATAAGTCAAGTAAAGAACTTGAGTTAAGATTTAGAGGGAAATGAAAACTTTCCGATGAGAAAAATATTCTTAAAAATAATTAAAAAGCGCAAAAGCAGCAAATTGATGATTAATTGCAGCCCTTTATATGATAACAGTACACGGCTACAATATTAACTAAATTTCACAATCAAGGACGTTATTAATTCCTACAAAGAGAGGATTCCCTGCCGCGAATTTAAATTAATTTTCTTACCACAATCTCAAAAGGACGGAGATATTCCTTTGGATCATTTATTGTATCAAATGGATTGTTACCAGGAATTGATGTATGCTTCCGATGTTATGCAGGTGACACACGCCAGTGATTTACAATAATTAGCAAACTTTTTTTTTATGTTATTGTGACGGAACAATCCAGAGGCCACCTGATGTTAAATGGACTAACCTCTGCCTATAACAGATGCATTTCGTCAACGACGAATTGCACAGCGCCCGTCACCTTGAGACATAGTTGTTACGTCTCAAGTGCCTGTAATTTCATTGGCTCTCAAGGACTGCTGCCGGAACACACCGTGAGGTGCTTGGCGACAGATTTTCTACTTGAGGAAGGTAGCTAGCCAGGCGAGCATTCGCAAAATACCGTTTCACCATGCGGTGAAGCTCAAGCCCGCGGCGGGATTCGAACCATGGACCTGCTACACGGCAATCCATAGCCAATGCCACTGAGCAATCACTGCTTCATAATAAATTAACAATTGTAATGCACGGGTTCGTAATATATATTTACCCATAATATTTATTTATATTATTATTATCTTTGAGTTCTAAAAATTAAACACTATACGCTGGGGTACTAAAATAAAACAAAATAATGTTAATTACAGGTTTGTTACTCACTTTGATATGAACTGACAGTCAGAGAGCACAATTACATTAATAGGGCTCCAATTTGTGCTTTGTTTATTCAACCTTAAAAAGCATAGTTTACCCATCGAGATCAAATAGCTTTCATGCATGTCCTCGTACAAATATCAGAATCCGAGCTCGACAGTGTTCTCTAATTTCGCTAATCAGTATGCTCGTGTTTCTATCAAATGCGTTATTCATTGAACAAGTTAGAGTAATAAACATGCCAGTTTAGTTGTGACGTCACTCAACTATTTATGATCTGATACAGTTACGGATAGGTGGTGTTACCATTTATATATAGCTAATTATGTATAGCCACTAAGTAAACTAGGGTGACGAGCTAGAATGTCACGTACCCATCTCTTCCCGTGGGTGCTGGAAGACGCGAATAAGGGTAAAATAGGGTGAGGCGAATGAGGCTAAGGTAGGTAAGAGCAGTTTCTTCAGAAACTGCTCTTACAGTGGAATCTCCAAGACGGCTGCCAAGCGTAGGGATTATGGCAAACCACCCCTTATTGGGGGTCGCCAATTTCAAGGTATTAAACCGGATCTCCAATTTTTTCTAAACGGTGTTAATTTTTATTTAAACAGCTTTAGTTAGTTATTGTGCAGAATAACCTCTCACCTCAATCTCACCTGATGATGTGGTCGACGGTGTTAAACAGACTTAGCAGGGAATTGGCTCTTGAGGACATTTGCCTTAACACAACCATAGGTAAATAATACGGGATAACTCACGTGAATAAGTCACAGAGCTCCGACTATAGTTTTAACCACATCCGGTGACCTTTTTCAAGGAGAGCTCGGGACGCCCGCTGAAAATATAGTCGGAGCTATAAGACTTATTCACGTGAGTTATGGATGGATCAAAATGCTATTTCTTCACTTATGTTTTGACAACAGATTTCATACTTGAGACTAGCCAGGCGAGTATTCGCTAAATGCACTTCCATCATGCGGTAAAGATCAACCTAGCGGTGGATATCGAACCATGGGCCTGCGGCACGGCGGCAGTCTATAGCTATAACATAAGCTGAGATTTACCATGTCTGTCTGTGAATAAAAATGAAGTTTACTTCTATTGTAATTAGACGGCTCCATCCAGGGTTAAGTAATTGTGAATCGTAATCTCATCATTAAGGCATAATTTTTCTTTGTATAATTTTGGCATTATTTGTATGCTTTTTAGTAATAATAGTGAAATATTTTGTTGCAGGACGAACTGGCACTGCCAATTTAATCCAAAATAATAAAAATCACCTTATGGTAAGTGATGATGTGGTCGAAGGTGTTAACAGGCTTAACCTAGAATAACTGGCTCTCAAGGACAGCTGCGGGAACACACCGTGGTGCTTGGTGACAGATTTTCTACTTGAGGGTGGTCGCTAGCTATAGGCGGGCATTCGCAAAATGCCCTTCCACCATGCGGTGAAGCTCAAAAGCGCAGCGGAATTTGAATCATGGACCTGCTGAGCGCCAGTCCATAGCCAATGCCACTGGGCTATCACTGCTTCCAAATAATAATGACACCTTTCTTTATTGAATCACCAGGTTTTTTTTTTCACGTATCGATATGTAACAAGCACGAGGCCCACCTGGTGTTAAGCGGTAACCTCGGCCAATACCAAACAGTTCGTCACAAGGGACGAGATGCATTGCGCCCATAATTACCATGAGATATAAAGTTATTAAGTCTCATGTGCCTGTAATTTCACAAACACCCATATCCTTCATACCGGAACACAGTAATGCGAATATTACTGATTGGCGGTAGAAATGGGTATGGCGGCAGTACTTCCCCGGAACTCGCACAAAGAGTTTTACTTCGACTTTGTTTTGACTGTTCGATCCAGGCAACTTATAATAATTACCTAACAATTAATTATAATGAGGACACACAATAACAGGATATCATACTTACAAACAATATCATATAATATACCAACTAAACAAATCAAAGATAATTAAGTATAATATGTTTCTAAATCCTGAACGGGTCTACTGGAATATTGACCGTGGTCACTAGTAGACTCAGTTCAGTGTACTCGTGACCACGGTCAATGCAACTTGATCGAAACGTTGAGATTATTATAAAAATAATTATTTTGATGTTTACTCGTGCGTTTATGATTTAGAAACATGAGCTTAGTTCACGAAAATTTAATGAAAAGAATTAAGTATATTTTTATTTTGGTAGGTACATCAAATATGATTAAGATGTTTTAGTTTAAGGGGTCACATTAAAGAATATAGGGTATATTAAAAAGACGAATAATTGTTCAGTTTTGGCCTTGGTTTTCTGGCTTGCCTACCTGGCTTCAACCAACCTTAAGAATACTCCTATAGATAGTTTATCTACACTTGTTGTAAAAGAGGACGAGTACTTTACTATTTTGAGATTGTAAAGAATCCCTATACGCTGACGATTTACTTATCAACCTACTGTGCAACTTAATTCTATACTTACATAGTGGCTCGTCATTTGAGGCGTTACCCTTAGCTAGTTCATACGACACGCAATCGAGAGGACATGGAAAAATCATAATATAAAGATGGAAAGTAGTTGCAGTTTACAGAAACTGCTATAAACTGCACCTTAAAAATATTTTACACAAAAAACCTCTAAGCTATGGTATACCTAGTATTCAAAATTCACGTATCCGCGTGGGTTTTTCCTAATTAGTGCTTAATTAACACACAAATTATTGCCCTCGTTTTGTAGGTACACATTTTTAAACAACCCTTATTGTTTACGCTAAAGTGTAATTAGCACGTTAAACCCATTTAAAATTTTATTGCGTGGACGTAGGGTACATAATAATTTAAATTAATTCGAAGCAAATATATTGTAAGTGATCTACGAAGTTGCTCTTTTTAGTTAATAACGACTTGGGCTGGAGTTTGTAATTATATAATGGTTAACTTCTTTAGATCGCTAAACATTCTAAACAATAGAAGTTTATTGCTATCCAGTGAATAAATTCACAGCTGATCCTCAGAGGCTAAGTAATCGTGCAGCTACTAGTTATGCTAGGAATATTTAATATCATCCCAATTACAAGACCAATTGGGTCTTACGTGGAACAGTCTCTATTATACTATATACTATACTATAAGAGCCGACTCGTCCACTGCTCAACACAGCCTCCCCTATTAAGGGGGTATTTGCCATAATCCCCACGCTTGGCAGGCGGCTTGGGGATCGCAGTGTAAGATGGTAGTTCTTTAGAAGGTGCTGCTGCCCACCTACCAGTATTTTTCCCTTAGTCGCCTCTTACGACACCCACGGGATGATATGGGGAGGTACAATTCTAACCCGGCACCCCACGGGGGTAGTCAGGGCAGTCTCTATTAACGCAGTGTAATCCTATGGGATACCCTAACTGAACATTTATCTCAAAACAGAGCTCATTACCATCCATCGCATCCTTGTTACCAAAGCGTATATAAACAATACATTACTCAGTAGGCGTTGGCTTTCAGACAGGTAGCTTAACAAAAAATCTAATATACAACAACTTTCACAATACAAAGTGCACGTCCAGTCATTACATGGCTGATAGACTAGATTTTGAGTTTTTGCTAGTTTTACCTGTAGATAACTAAAACTCTAATATGAACTTGCTTATGCTTATGGAGATGTCTTGGAAAACTCTAATTGAGGGCGGTATCTTGCCACTCAAGCATTCGCAAAATGATTGACTCTTAGAGATGTTGATGAAAGTGTGCATTCAACAAGATGTTTCCATCGACACTTGGGACACTGGTCAAGACTCTAATACTCTGGTAAATTGAATACACAAATTAAACTACCGTCTTGTGATCCTGAGGTTTACATATAAACAAAATATTTACCATACACAGCCGCAACGACACAGCTCTCATAAAATGTCTTACGTTGCATAAAAAAAATTCACTGCCGAACAGAAATTTAAAACGTTTAAATAAATTGTTTTTTTGTTTTAATATGGAGCCTATCAACCATGTCATGTTTTAATTAATGTTACAAAAAATATTTCTTTTGTGTAAATATTAAATTTCCATTTTTAAACCGAGTTCAATCATTGGTGGGCTGAAAACAAACATTAGCTATAAAATAATTACTATCTAATAGTAAAAACTTTTCATCTTACATAAGTTTCACAATTTTTGATGATTGCTATTTTGATATTTGATGCAGTTTTGGAAGAAGAACGTGTTTATTATAAGAAATATTTGAAGCGCTCGTAGCGAAGTTTGTTTTGCTGTTCTTAACCGATCAGCAAAGTTAAGCAACGTTCGCCGCGGTCAGAAGATTATGATGGGAGTGTGATTAAGATGGATGGGTGACCGCTAGTGACTTTACTACTGAGCGTTTCCGTGCTTCGGAGGGCACGTTAAGCCGTCGGTCCCGGTTGTTGTCTTAGGATAGCAGTCGTTATTGCATGGTGGTAGGGCATTTTGCGAATGTCCGCCTGGCTAGCTACCACCCCAAAATAGAAAATCGGTCGCCAAGCACCTAACGATGTGTTCCGGCAGCTGTCCTTGATTGCCAGTAATTCTAGGTTAGCCTGAACAACACCTACGACCACAACATTACTTACCATCAGGTGAGATAGTGTTCAAAGGCTAACCTATCATGATTTAAAAAAAAATAATAATGTTATGAGTTTTTTTACTAGCGGTTCCAATTAGTTATCACGCTAAATCGAAAGCAATGATGGCCACCGTAGTCTATTTACTGTGTACGAAAATTGAGTGGCCTAAATTTTACTAAGTATTCAAATTTCAGAAATGATTAGAAACTGTTTCTGAAGGGTCTCAATTTATTTGCTGAAACTAAGCAGATTTGCCAATAAAATATCAAAATTGAGCGTTGCCTATTGGAGCGCAATGAACGACTCCAATTAGCGATAGGGTGAAATCCGCAGCGCTGATTGCCATCGCAGACTACAATTCGTTGACGTGACACTGCGCCTGACAAGTCACATGAGCAAAATATAAAGAAAAATACATTTACAAATAAAAATACTTAGGTATTTAGGTTTTTTTTATGCTTGATAGGTTTGCCTTTGACCACTAATCTCACCTGATGGTAAGATATGATGATATGGTCGAAGATGTTGTTCAGGCTAACCTAGAATTACTGGCTCTCAAAGTCAGCTGCCGGAACTCACCGTTACGTACTTGGCGTTGCATGCTTGGTACAGAGTAAATATGAATCCATAGGTTCCCAAACTAGCGTCAGCTGTGTTTCAGGAACCATAGCGCTGAAGGAAAGTAACCATAAACAATGTACTGATTGATACCGTCTTACCACAAAAATAATATAAGACATGGTTTCATGCCTGTTTAGCTAGACAGTGTCTAAAAGTTAAATAGCGCCTAAACGAGTTTTAATTTTCTTACCACAAAACCATGTTTAACACGTGTTTGCCTAAACACTGCTCTGTTTTATAACTTTGGAGAACGTTTCGCTACATGTAGAAATTATTTATTATAATCTATTACATTAGCAGCTTATAAAGTAAATTAAGATATTATGCAATGGAACGTTTTTTTAACTTAGGCATGTAGGTTGATAATTAACATGACTTGACAAGAGAAAGTGCGCGCGCTAATTGTTTCCCGGCTATCTAGGTTGCGTGCTATTAAAAAAAACACAAATAACAGTAAAAGTTCGTTATGTAAATTTTACAACACAAAACATAATCTATGCAACACGTGTAGATATAGACAGATGCATATATTATACGCATCTAGTATTTGTTGTTATGAATATTAAGAATAGACAACATAAAGAAATAAAAATAATATAAGCTGGTAACAAGGTTTCGCCATTTTACAGAAAGCAGAATATTTTAGTACAGGCACCATTGCAACAACAATTTAGAAGGAAAATAAAATTATTGACAATTTAATATGAATCGTCACTAGCTAAGAGCGCCGCACTGGACTGCATCGCGCTCCTCTTGAATAGAGTTTTGAATATTTAAATCGAGCTAAGTAATATAAAATATGAAATATTAAATTGCAGGCACAAGAGACTTTTAACATCAGGTGGTCTTCGTGCTTATTCCGTCAAATAGGCATGATAAAACATTAAAAAAAAAAACTACTCAAAATATTTCTTAGGAATAGCAAATGTCAACCCAAAGAGGTTATTAGCACTTTACCAGTAACACTGTGTTTACTGTCACTAAAAGACTTATTATGTGACAGAATAAATTCTAACTACTAGATTTATGAATATGAGTGAGAATTATCCAGAGAACAGTGCCGAAATCATTTTTGCGACTGACAGTACAACGTTTTTCTACGGTAGACTTTATAAAATTATCATAGAAAATAACATGAAACAGCAAAATATGGTTGACAATGTAGGAACATAGGTACATTTTATAAAAACTGGCAGTGAATTAACATTATACGAACTTGTTGCATCTTCGTATGAAAATTCGAATAAAACACCGTCACTTACGTATATCTTCGAAAAAGTAGTCATACAGTCTAAGCGCCCATATTTTACTTGTAATTATTAAGTAAAACCTAATAATTATAATACTCACTCGGTTATAATATTTGTGAATTACACCCATACACAACTGAATTTAATGCGTAAACTAGATTTTTACGGGCAAATTTGTGGGAGTTAGTTATTAAACACAGTATAAATATAAATAACAAATCTATGGTATAACCTTATATATGTATAATATTACAATATACTGCAGAAATGAAACGCCTTTGATGACAGGACACATTGACCGCACCTCCCGCCGGTGTTTACTTGCTGTCACGCGAATTTTATGTGAACGGGTTGTCACAGAATGGAAAATTAAATAATGTGATTAATATCATGTAATAATTTATTAACAAGTTATTTAATTTATTTTGAAGGCAGAAACGCAAGTTTGTGGCGTAAAATTAAAAAAAGCAATCAGGTTTTCGCTTTTGTTAGCAACTAATTTTGGTAACGAGTATACATGATAATAGAATTCACCATATTGCAATACCACAATACTATAAAAACTTTTAATGCTAATTAACATGAAAATTATTCAAGTGACACCTAACAATCTCAAACATTAAAAATTACGTTTAAGTTGGTGTTTTCCCGCAAAAAATATTACCAGTTACATAATTATCAAAAACTTCAATTATATTATACAATAGTGCAGAAAAATATTCAAATTTAGTGTGTCACATCGTCAAGTATACAAAATTACACGAGCAAGCTACTAAATTAAGCAATATATTCGTTTATGGCTCAGACGTCAGTGTTCACATTATTAAATAAATTAATTAGTCTTAGGATGGCAAACCTAAGAAGAGGGTGTGTCTAGCTTACTTCACGTCGCAGCTACTTCAGAGTAGTGGCAAATCAGCGTGGAGGGGCAGCTGGCGTGGCGAGCACATCGACTTGCTTATTTTGTTCTTGGCTCCAGGGATAGACAGATATTGCATACTCGCGTTAACTAGTATTATACTTTGTTAAAATTGTTATTAATTGTAATTACATTGTTTTTTTTTTGTAATATTGGTTTATGTTTCTAATTCTAGCTTACATAAATTTCAATGCGTTGCACTGCCAGATATTTTTTAGCAGATTTTAGTTTTAGAGCCTGTTTCAGAATTTTCGAGTTAGTTCCGGTTATACTACCCAGAACATAAAATAAATGAATGATAAAAATTACAGTTAATATGCAGCGCGTTTCAAGCTTTAACCGATAGATAGGCTAAATCGATGACTGTGAAACGCAAATATAGTGTTTTATTTATAAAATATGTTCTGGGTACTATAACCGGAACTTACACGTACATTCTGAAACAGGCCCTTATAGTTTTAAATTTGATAATATAATGGTGTCGATTCTATACAAATTCCATAATGACCTTCTTTCCTATGGACAAAGGAATCAAACATTTGTAGTAATATACATATTTGAGAAAATGTGTTACAACATTTACTGCAGGTAGGTAATCTTACATACCTGTTATGAGATTATAGGATAAACTTACTAACTTATGGGCAAATAAATGACATATTAAATACATGTTGTATGTCCCTACACAAAACATATGCGTATTATCATTAGGATATTCAACAATACTCGTAAATTTCGTTTTAAAAACACATTCGCGTATGTCCTTAAAGTTCGAGTAGGCAAACTTAAGGACTTTGCCTATCACGGACCGCGCTGAGACTCCCTGCAAGAACCCCTCCGTTGCTCTATGCAAGTACATTCGTTTCACAATTTTATAGTATAGATTGTAAAACTGTGGTATAACATGCTCTTAACAACCTTTATTTATTCATTTTAACGAAGGAATACCCAGAAGTGTTTGGTGTCGTATTTAATACAGGTGGACCTTTAGCCATCCATTTTGCACAGTTTATGGCTACAAGTTACAATGGAAAAAAAATGTTTGTAAAATTCAATAATTGTCAATCCCGGAAATTGAGCTCAATATACTAAGCATTACGCCCCGCAGCCACCGAGACAATTTATTCCCTAACTTAACAATTAATGAAAACGCAAAACTCACAATTATTTTTCCAATATATCCATGTATTTTCCTGTTTCTAATTCAAGCACAGGAAAGGCAGAAATATGGTAAAACACAAATTGTAATTCTTACCTCAAAGGGAAAGCACAAAAGCAGCAGATAATTAAAACATCCTAACAAACGGTATGCAAAATTAAATTAATTTTCTTTGCAAAATTTTTTTTTCAGTTAAGGGTTTCCTCTTTTATTTAAATGAACAGTATTCGGATCTCATCAGTGGCCGTTTACTCAATATGCTCTCCTTAAGGGTGAACTGGCCGGCCCGTTCTCCATACAAACGTGGTAGGGTGATCACTCCCTTATTTGAGGATTTAGGTCCAAAATAAAGCATAATACCGATTGATCTCGTCATTATCTAGGCTTGTATGATGCCGAAATTTTAATGAGATAATTAACTTGAGAGGTATGAGCTTCGAAACGTTCTCATACAACATTTTTGAGGCTCATAACTTTCAACATAATTATTTTTCTAAAATTTCGCCATCATACAAGCCTAGATAATGACGAGATCAATCGGTATTATGCTTAATTCTTGACCTAAAACATCAAATAAGGGAGTGATCACCCTACGGCGTTTGTATGGAGAAGCGACCGGCCAGTTCAACCTTAATCTTGTCACGCTTATACTCTTTTCATACCTGAAATAACTTATAATGCTCTGAAGTTAATTGTCACCTTGTATTGCGTCCCTTTATTTTGACCGGGAGTTATTGAATGTTTATAATTAAACATGATCCTGGGCAACGTGTATTGGATTCTCTTCGTGTGCCCGTTGTGCATTTACTTACATTTTTGTCTATATTGGTTAGGCCACCGCTCTCAGCACCGACTTTTAACCAGTGAATGAGCGCTCTACGCCGCCAAGCCGCATCTACAAAGAGCGGCATGTATAAAGGCGGGCGTGTTAGAATAGTAATAAATTAAGTTTTTCTAAATTTTACACTGTATTGTATCAGCCGGATTGTCCACTGCTGAACACAGCCTCCCCCATTAGGGGTTAAGTAGTTTATAGTTAGTACTACTATAAGTAGCTCGATTCTCGAAAATATAGTCGCCATGGAGAGCCGGTGTCGAGTCACGGGTGCACAGCGTACGTTCTATGTAAAATATATTACAATAATTTGGATTTTTGCACTTTATTTCATTCTAAGTTCAGATTGCATGACACAAATTGAGACGTAATTTTACTGGCTCTCAAGGACAGCTGCCGGACATACTGTTAGGTGCTTGGCGACATATTTTCTACTTGAGGGTGGTAGCTAGTCAGGCGAGCATTCGCTAAATGCCCTTCCACCCTCCATAATTATTGTGTTTTGACCATCTAAAACTCGACTGGTTTCGTGGAAAAGTTAAAGCAACGCATTGGAGAACATAAGCTAAAAACAACAAAAGTAAGATTATTCTCCATCCTATATCTCTTAAAAATACAGCAAAACCGATATACCTATTATATAACGTGAAAATGATTTTGTAATAAAAAGTTCACCCACGGGTTGGAGAATTGGTACCGTGTTTGCTTTCAATTTCTTTTAGTGGAGCAGATTCTATAAAAATTATGTGCTGGTGTCCTACGGAAGAGCGGCAAAAAGTATTAAAATGTAACCTACATTTGATACTCTTTGATGTTGTTTCAAGTAATATTCGTATTAATTTGTTTTGCTGATTGAATTCTAGCGTAAATAATGCCTTAAACTTGGTAAACGTCTTAGTTATGAAAGTAATTTTGCGTTTATGTATTTCATAAGTAAACGGTTAATTGATTCAAATATTTATTTGTAGATGTATACTGGCCCGGATATGTTAGTAGGTAAGTACAACCCAAGTAGCACAAAAGCCATATTATTTCTTGTTGTTTATAGGTCTTAAGTAACCTTAATGTTACGTAATTTTGAAGCGCTCGTAGCGAAGTTTGCTTAGCTGTTCTTAACCGATCAGCGAAGTTAAGCAACGTCGCCCGCGGTCATGAGTTGGATAGGTGACCGCTAGTGACATTACTACTGAGTGCTTCCGTGCTTCGGAAGCCACGTAAAGCCGTTGGTCCCGGTTGTCGTCTTTGGATGACAGTCGTTATAGCATGGTGGTAGGGCATTTTGCGAATGCCCGCCTGGCTAGCTACCACCCTCAAGTAGAAAATCTGTCGCCAAGCACCTAACGCTGTGTTCCAGCAGCTGTCCTTGAGAGCCAGTAATTCTAGGTTAGCCTGAACAACATCTTCGACCACATCATCACTTACTATAGGTGAGTGGTGGTCAAAGGCTCACCTATCTAGCATAAAAAAAAATGTTACATTGTCTTAATAGTAAGAGAAGGCAGTTTTATCAGCATATTTGACATTTTTTCTCATCACGTTTTTTCTCATATCCCTTCCATATTGATCCAATCAAAACGGTAGATAGAGCCACTCTTTTGGCTAAAGTGAAAGAAAAAAAAACGGATTTCAACCTTTTGCTTTGACAATGCTGAGGCAACTATTAACTTATGAACCTACCAAAATAACGTTATAATCTTCCGTAGGATGTCAACAGGGTGGTTCTCTTGGTACGGCTATCTTAAGCCTCGTCATCCACTCAATAATTCATCGTCTCCAATGAAAACATACCGTGTGGTTTTTAGATGACGAAGCGGCAGAAAGCGATGCAAACACTGTATTGGATGATTTTAGAGCACTTATAGACGATTTTCATGTTATTGGCCTGCATGCAGCAACATTTTTCCAGTTGTGAACTTTTTGTTTTAGATACTTGTCCGGATGGGTCCTAGGGTTTTTTTTTACCAAGTCTGTATATATTTGAAAATATTATGTATGTTCGTAAAAAAATGAGTAAATTTAAATTAAACAGTGACAATCATGATTACAATACTAAGAATAAAGATAAAATAGCGGTGCCAGGTTTTAGATTAGCAAAGACAAATAAATGGTCCTTCTTAGGTAATTGTGTACGGTTTTATAATAAAGTTCCCAAACATATTACAACGCTCACAGAAGGGAAATTTAAGTTGTACGTGAAAAACATATTGATTAAAAAATCCTACTACACAGTTTCTGATTACTTAAACGACAAAAATGCCTGGACAATTCCGCCTCTGCAAAGTCTACCTGTGCCTGTCACCTACATAATTTAAACAAATATTGTAATAACTCTATTGTATAGTAAGTATGTAACACATTGTTATAAAAGATGTTAAAAAGAATGGCCCCGAGTTTCTTGCCCGTTCTTCTCGCAGTGGCTCTATACAATTTATTTGCTGAACGTGGTAGTACAATGTAGAATATTTCAATACTAAAATTTGTAATTGACCTTCATAAGAGCGTCGTAGACGCCTAAATTGAAGAAATGATTTTGACTTTGACGGATAAATACTCAACTCTCAATACTTTATTTTGTTCTGTAGTACACTATAGAAAACAATAACTATGAACTTTAATTCATCTTGACCATTTCTGTCAGCAGACAAAAATGGTCACAACATCGTTACTGTCGCTTAAAATCGCTCTCTGCACCTTTCTCTCCAGCTACCGGGACAGCCGAGTGCCAGGAATCGCCAAGTTAAGAAATATTTTTAAGCGCTCGTAGCGAAGTTTGATTCTGTTCTAAACCAATCAGCAAAGTTAAGCAACGTCCGCCGTGGTCATGAGTTGGATGAGTGACCGCTAGTGACAATACTATTCAGCGCTTCCGTACTTCGGAGGGCACGTTAAACCGTCGGTCCCGGTTGTTGTCTTAGGATGGCAGTCGTTATAGCATGGTGGTAGGGCAGTTTGCGAATTCCAGGCCTGGCTAGCTACCGGTAGAAACCCTCAAGTAGAAAATCTGTCGCCAAGCACCTAACGGTGTATTCCGGCAGCTGCCCTTAAGAGCCAGTAATTCTAGGTGTTCTAGTAATTCTAGCCTGAACAACATCTTCGACCACATCATTATCTAATATTAGGTGAGATAGTGTTCAAAGGCTAACATATCAAGCATAAAAAAACACTATTTTAGAACTTATTTGGGTTAATATAACCTTGTACTTTGTGCGTTTATAAGTACAATAATTCAGTTCGTTATAAAGCGTACGAAAAAATTCAAATCCTCGATAAGATGTGTGATGCTTCTACCTAAGTACCTACTAATGTTATCAGCATACGTCAACGCATTTTGCAGCTGTATTGCTCACTCAGTTCGAATTGGCATCCATGTCTCACATTACTTTCATCTCTAACATATCTGTTATCAATTTATCATGTTACTCTACTCATGGCATTACGTACATACAAATCTGGTTACTACGATTTATACGAGAGCTTTATAAGTCAAGGGTCGAACACTCTACGAATTTGACACGGATATGTCGATCCTTGTCAAATGAGACAAATTGAATATAAATTGTGATTCCATTACATTTATAGATCCTTTTCAGATATTACCATCTGGTGGACAAATATTTAAAAATAATACGTTAAGGCCTATTAAAGAATATCTGTGCACTTTTCTCCATTTCCTACGCATAATGGTAGAGTCTATATATATGGCATATAAGAATTGATTATGTTTATATTTTGTTAAAGGTAAGAATGATGTCAGTTTTAGTATCAGAGGTACTTATGATCACTAAATATTTTCAACAATATTACATACTTTTTTCAGTTACATAATTTTTATACCTATCGCAAAACGAGACTTCTAAAGTGTCCCACGGTCATTTTACAGTGATTTTTCTGAAACCTATAATAATAATAATAATAATTTATTTGCCAGAAAAGTATTTAGTGTGTAACAATTATTTTTAACTAAGACCAAGGTTTAAACAAATTTAAAACAGAACACTAACTTACTGAAAAATCCCAGCGGGTCCCAAACTAGGCAAAGCCTGTATCTTGGCGACCCAAATAAGGGTGACAAGGTCCTATTTTTCGTCTCTAGAATTCAGAGTAGTACCATGCTCACCGGCTTTGGAATTAGGTGCGTGACTCTACACAGTATAGAGTCTACAGTGGTGTGCGAGTAAGTTGTAAAATAAAACGCAAATAGCGCCCAGTTATATAGCCAATTCGTTTCCCCCATAATAAAAATCCCCTATCAACGGGCACAGTCCGAGTATCCATTTGCAGCGACAAAGGAAGATAAACGCTTTTAAAGTCGTTTTCCCAATGACAATCGATCTATTTCAGGGAAGCATTGCGAATTTGAAACCAGATTAAATCACCAGTAAAAATAAGTAGTTATTGGGTAGGCTGAATTAATCAAATGTTTGTTTATTTCAACTGTTATTAAGGTATTAGTTTACATCAAATATTCAACCTACGAGTGTGACGGAATTCAAAGTATATTTCAACACATTTGCACGAAGAGTGAATCTAATAGCCCCTTATTTGAAAGTCAATGTACCTTAGTATAAGATACGCGTGCATATAACTTTTAATTCTTTTGAAATGAACCTGCTTTTAACTTTACCTTCATTACAGCACTAGTGCTTTTCATTTACCTGCTTTTAGTTAATAAACTGTTTCATTAACCTGAAAGTTGGAAAACGGTAGATATATGAAACACGTGGGTTTTGGTTTGTACATTATGATGAATTTAGGCGAAAATGTGTATGAATGTTTATTGACAATAAAGATGGGTTTATTACATTGAAAATATTACTACTTTATTTACACTTTTAGTGAGAAAATTTGTTTTTCTCACAAACCCGTCATGTGGCGTATCAAAATTAAGGGCTTTAAAAACGATTTCATAAATATTTACAACTTGTAGTTTTAATTGGAACGATAAAATGCTTAACGAAAATAAATAAAATATAGTCTTGTTTTTATAATTAATTTATACGTGTTATAAAAGTGAGTATATTCATGATTCATTATACTCGATGGCGAGGGCTTATATATATATATATATATATATATATATATATATATATATATACTTCATTTATATATATATATATATATATATATATATATATATATATATCATGGATAGGCTCCGGTACGCCTTCAGCGTCGAATACAATAAATAACGAATGTAGTCACTTGAGTATTATTTTCATATATGTATAATTTAAAATAAAACCAACGCAATGGGCAATGTATCTATGACCGCCATATATGCTCAATTTTAAAACAAAATCCACTGAACACCATGATTTTTGGTTTCCTCTATTTTCACATCTCACGATATTCTTCTTTATTTGCGTTTCTGTAATAACTATGTAAATGTAGAATGTTATTTTGTTCGGTATTTATTTTTTCTCATTAAATTTCTTACATTTTAATATTTTAAACACAATTTTGTCGGAAAATGTTTCAGGTATTGAATGAATGATGTAAACACAAATTTCATATTTATAATACTTGACCGTAACATAGTTTTTTTGGTAATAACCAACTATTTTGTGAAATATTTTCTATTCTATTAATTCCTTGATATTCATTTAATGTGAATAATATCGTCCAACGATATGGCCACATATATAAGCTACTTACTGTTCAAGCTTATTTACAAAACGCTTTGATTTATTCACGCGTTAAACGTTCCATATTTTATAAGCCCCTAAAAATACAATTATATATCCGGATTTAGTAACTGCAAAGTACTTGATATTCAAGAGAATATTCAAAACGGTGTATACAAAATGGTGTCGCTAAAAGGTGACTAAAGAACTTATTTTGTGACAGAAGGAAATATAACGGGTGAGAAATAACTGCGAACTTATTTTAAAGTTAAATTTAAATTTGAATTGAATTGAATTGAAGTGGGAATTCTGCAAAGAAGGTGCCGAAGTCACTTTTGCGACTGCCACCGCAGCGCAACTTTTTAAAACTTATCTAGTTTCATTTTAAAGTACGTTAAAATATTATATTGTAAACTTATTTCAGTTTTCTCTTTGTTCGATATTGACTATCATTGAGAATTTATTGGAACAGATAATATGGCTTAGAATGACTGTACATAGGGACAAAAAATTACAGGAAATTAACATTTTGATTTATTAATGCAGTTCAGTATAAAAATTTTATATATTTTTTTTATTTCAATATGGAACCGACTATAACACTCAAAAGTGTGAAATAACTTGTTAAAGTCAGTACCATGATAGTTCAAAACTATCTATTTTCACAATATTGGGCGCACTGTACCGACTTTAACAAGTTATTTCACACTTTTGAGTGTTGAAGTCAGTTCCATTTTGAGGAAATTATTTTTTCACTCCTTATAGTGACCCTTGCTACTTATGGGATCGATTGTCATTCACTGCCAATGCCTATATCATCAAGATAGGAAAACACTTTTCAGTTATTGGAGTGTAACTAAAAAAAAGCTTGACCGATTTTGATGAAATTCAAATGGGACTACACGGAAAGTGTCAGCTTTGAAATAAAAGAATCATCAAAATCGGTACACCCAGTCCAAAGTTATGAGGCAACAGACTTAAAAAAAAATACAGTCGAATTGAGAACCTCCTAGTTTTTTAAAGTGAATTAAAAACACATCATAACGTCTGTAAATCACTGAAAGAGACATTATGTAAGAGCACCCTCATTTCACAAATCTGATACGACTAATGAATCCATATATTTACCGAACCTGTTCACAAAACTTCAAACAAGAATCAGTTCCAGAAAATTGACCTGTAGAGGAGAACAGCCGGACATTGGGCTAAGAAAGCATTTTACCCCAAACTGAAATGAAAACGCTTCGCTTGCGCTTTACGCTCATGCTGTTTAACTTACTCATAATATACTAATAAATTACACCTATGCACAATCGGGCCCAGTGCATTTATAGCATAAGCTAGATTTTAACAAAAGCAAATGCTGTAGGAGTAGTCGTTGCGAATAAAACACAGTATAACCAGAGATTAGGGAGGCCATGCTCTCTAACAGCCTTACTTGTAAAAAGCCCACTAATCACTGTGTAACAAGTGAATAGATAATCACTGAGTAACAAGTGACTAGCTAATCACTCATTAAATCCCTAATCAGTGCATAAATATTTCTTACTTATAAGCGTTAAGTAAGGTCTACTTAATTAATCAGTCGATAATGAGCGATTATTAAAGTTGTTTGAATGTGATCTACCGCCGTAATAGTACATTGTACATCGAGGGGAGAAAACGATCTATTTCTGTTAGAGAGTTTGTTTAAGCCCGACGTGCAGCGGAGGGCTTAAAGGCAACTCGAGAACAGAAATAGAAATTTCTCCCGAGTGATACATAGTGCTTTATACTACACCTACAAGCAGTGATTATGGATCAGTGATGGATCAGTGCCATTGGCTATGGACTGCCGCGCAGCAGGTCCATGGTTCGGATCCCGCCACGGGCTTGAGCTTCACCGCATGGTGGAAGGGCATTTTGCTAGTGCCCTCCTGGCTAGCGACCACCCTCAAGTAGAAAATCTGCCGCCAAGCACCTAAGGGTGTGTTCCGGCAGCTGTCTTTGAGAGCCAGTGAAATTACAGGCTCATGAGACTTAACAACTATGTCTCAAAGTGACGGGCGCAGTGCAATTCATGACTTGTAATGAAATGCATCTGTTATAGGCAGAGGTACGCTTAACATCAGGTGGATCTCGAGCTTATTTTGTCACAATAAAATGAAAAAAAATTAAAAAATGATATAAAACCTTTTGAGATTGTATTTTTTATGTAAGCAGCTAAAAAAACAAAAGAACGCTACCAGGGCAAGTATGGATTTTCATACAATATTCTTTCACTGCTACGGAGTGAAGGAATGCAAATCAATATACATTTTCCCGCCGTAGATTTATAAGGGAGGAATGACGAACTTTATAACATGTTTTTGAACGAGTGATGAGACGCTTTCTGAGTGGGTATGGTATAAATATAATTTTTCACTTAACAAAAGATGCCAGTTACAATGTGGGGTTCCTCTTGCAAGTGCTGTAAGTTTTTTTATACCACACCCACTCATAAAACGTCTCATTACTCGTTCAAAAACATGTTATAAAGTTCGTCATTTCTCCCTTATAAATGTACGGCGTGGAAAGTTATATGGATTTTCATTCCTTCACTCCGTAGCAGTGAAGGAATGTTGTATGAAAATCCATACCTGCCCTGGTAACGTTCTTTTGTTATTAGCTGCTTACATAAAAACATTCAATCTCATAAAGGTTTTTTTATCAAATTATTAGAAAAAAAACGGTGTGATTTTCAATGCAAGGAGGTTGGCAACCTTTTTTGCACTACGAGAAAAAAAGTGCGGCAGTTTGTTATGTTTTGTTGTTTTGAAGCGCTCGTAGCGAAGTTCACTTAGCTGTTCTCAACCGATCACCAAAGTAAAGCAACGTCGCGCGCGGTCATGAGTTGGATAGGTGACCGCTAGTTACATTACTACTGAGCGTTTCCGCGCTTCGGAGGGCACGTTAAGCCGTCGATCACGGTTGTTGTCTTAGGATGGCAGTCGTTATAGCATGGTGGTAGGGCATTTTGCGAATGCCCGCCTGGCTAGCTACCACCCTCAAGTAGAAAATCTGTCGCCAAGCACCTAACGGTGTGTACCGGCAGCTGTCCTTGAGAGCCAGTACTTCTAGGTTAGCCTGAACAACATCTTCGACCACATCGTCACTTACCATCAGGTTTAATAGCGGTCAAAGGCGAAAAAAACAAAATGTTTGGTTAAATTTTGTTTTTTATTAAATTGATAGTTTAACAGTACGCTTTTCATTATTCTAAATAATTTTCCAAAAATGTCATCTGATAGTGAAAGTGACGATTTTATAATGATGAAGCCACCAGAAATAAGAAATGCAGCTCAAGTCAAGTCAAGTCATAAAGAACTTACTGCCTGAGAAGTCTCGAGGTTAGTACTAGAAAACGTATAATGATTTTATTTTTCTCGTAGGTGCATAATTAAGCACTATGGGGGGACACTCGGGAGAAAGTTCTATTTCTGTTCTCGAGTTGCCTTTAAGCCCTCCGCTACGCGTCGGGCTTAAACAAACTCTCGGACAGAAATAGATCGTTTTCCCCCCGCGATGTACAATGTACTATTAATGCAAAGTATAACAGTAACCAAACGAGTCCGACTAATGTAATACGTAGTAATTAAACAACTTTAAACGGTTTAAATCGCATATATTTATCATTATTTATGTGACAGTCACCCCGTGACCACGATCACTGCAAAGTGTTTGAAACGTCGGGAAAAAGAATAAAAAAAATAATGATAAATATACGCGATTTAAACCGTTTAAAGTTGTTTAATTAATATGTGTAATAATCGCGAAAACCTAAGACAACATAATGTAATACGGTTGAAGAAATAAGGTAGCAGTTAAGGTAGTAACCAGAAGTGTTGAAACACATACATTTATCTAGATAGGTTTAGCTCATATTACCATCTACTTTTTAGACAGCACAGTTTTAGACTTTGAGCTTCTGAAAATTCAATAACAGCTGTCAATCCCGGAGATTGAACTTAGAACGTTGAGATTTCAAAGCGCTTCTATTACGTCTTTGTACCGACAAGTCAAATTAATTTTATCACTAAACGATCAAAACGATTAACGAACCCACAATTATAATTCAATTTCCAATCTATTCGTATGTACGCGTGTAAGCGCAGGAAACCCAGAAAAAATTTAAAACCCAAATTGAAATCTTAATTACAAGTGGGAGAACAATAAAACCGGCCAAGTGCGAGTGGGACTCGCGCACGAAGGGATCCGTACCATTATCTGTAACCTAATCTTGCAAGTTCCAGACACTTTTCGCAGTGTCCGATTGAGCTGGGTAGGTACGGCGAAACTCTCTTTTATTGTATGGGAGCCCCCTTAAATATTTATTTTATTTTATTATAATTAATTATGTTTAAAGATAACATAAAACTAAATATTTCTGTGAATAGTTAAAGCGTCTACCTGTCACCGTTATTAGTATCCAGCAAGAAACGGTAAAAAAAAAACAAGTTTGTTATATGGGAGCCCCCCTTATATATCTATTTTATTTTATTTTTGGTATTTGTTGTTATAGCAGCAATAAAAATACATTACCTGTGAAAATTGTCTAGCTATCACCGATTTTGAGATACAGACGGACGGACGGACGGACAGCGAAGTCTCAGTAATAGGGTTTTTTACCATTTGGGTACGGAACCCTAAAAAGCAGCAGATTGTTATAGGGATACCTGCTTCAAACAACACAAACGTATGAGTATTGCATTAATGTTATTTTGCAAATTTTTTGCAAAGTAGAGTATACAAATCTCATGAATTACCGTTTTCTTAAATGCACAATAACGCTATTATTTCAGTCGGAAAGCACCCAAAAATACTTTTACTATTGGTTGTAATGGGCATCTCAGCTTTTCTGAATTGATAAGTTATCTTGAATTTTTGTTTTGAGGAAGCGATTTCGGATGTTTCATAGACTTAGGGATTTGGCGTGATTACGGTTGCTTGTTGCACCCAGGGCAATGTGTTGTATCGGATTGGTGTCCTCTTGTGATTCTGCGTGATTTATTTCCATTTTCTTCTATGTTGATTGACACCCCGCCGCACTCAACTTTGATCTCTGACCGGTGGATGAGCGCGCTTCACCGCCACGCAGCATCTTTACGGAGCGGTGGGCTTTAATTAAGTATAAGAATAGTAATAATTTATTTGTCTTATATTTTGTTCCGTGTAAAAACCAGTACTAAGCATCCGAAACAAAGTATGTATAGGCACGCATAAGGTATTCATACTGAAAAATATTATTAAAGTAAAAAATATAAAACTATTGCTTTTTATGCTTCTGTCCTAAGGCGGGACGTAAAGGATTTTTAGGACATAATTTATTTCTGACGGTTTTGTATTGTAATACAGATGTTAAGCCACAAATGGCGGATTAAAGATGGCCACCGTACAAATGGCTTCGGTCACTGTGAAGCGAGGAGGTACGAGATTTAATAGAAAAAGAAAATTCAAAGTGGCATCCTTAAGTAGGAAATTCGTCACCAACCATCTAATCAGCAAACCATAAGCTGTATAGAAATTAGGCTCAAGGACATGCATTCATCGAGTTAGAACTTTTTATATTTAAAATATGACGAAAAATCGTTTGTGTGGAAAATGCTCTGAATTACAATCTACCTGTCAAAGAAGTAATGTCAATGTTAGCTAGAATTATACCGACCCTATAACAAACAAAATTAGTTAACAACGTCATTTATATTCCAATAGACAACTGACCGTACAACAATCATTAACAGACGTCCTATGCATATTCTATGGATATCATACACTTAACTTTGCTACCTGGTACAATACTACATAGTTTAGTTCAAAGTTGATAATATTTTGTATGAAACTGAAGTACCTAACGCACACATCTACTTGTGATATAGGAGGGATCACTGAATAATGTAGAGAGAGAGGATAGGTGGCAAATGCATATGGCGCTTAGTTCAAAACTGCTTTAAAGTCAGCTCATATAAGCCTTCTTACCATCCGATGCACTTTCGATAGATCACGTAGAAAAGTTTAAAACTAAAAGCAAATCAGCGCTTATCAAGTTTCGCTAGCGTTTGAATAGATATCTTACGATACGTATAAGATACGTAGAACAGACAAAATTATTTTGGTGATTCTGATGTAACTTTTGTTTTGCCTTAGTTAGGTACTGTAAGTGTAACTGTATCAGCCGGATTGTCCACTGCTGAACACAGCTTCCCCCATTATGCGGGGGATTGCCACAATCCCCACGCTTGGCAGGCGTCTTGGGCACCGCAGTTTGAGATATAGCAGCCCACCTTCTGGTGTGCACCTCAGTTGCCTCTTACGACTCCCATGGGTAGAAACAGGGGGTAACATTCTAGCCCGGCACACCACGGGCTCTTAGTTGGGTAGTTACTTAGTAAAAACGTGTTTACTAAGTAACTAAGTAACGAAGGCAGTAGTCAAAGTTCGCAAGGTATAAAGGTGGTTTATTTAAATTAAATACACTACTTCTCGTGTAGATCATGTATTGTTAGTGACCATGTTTTTCTAGGCAAGCATGTTGCACCGTAAACCGCGATGTTACATTCTATCAGGTGAGACTGCGGTCAATTATATGGATAGTGGCTATTAAATAAGGAGTTGATCAAGGGTTAAAATAAATAAAAAGTCTTTATCTATCTAAATTACGTTATACATTCGTGACCATAACATCAAATTTATCATTTATACATCTTTAAAATAGCATTGCTTTCATTAATGCTATTTTCAAGCTTATTCTGTTATACGTTGTTATACAGAATGAATATTCATCCTAACATTGTTAGCTCTGGATGAATATTCATCCTAACATTGTCTTATTGCTACATCTTTCTTGTTTAATACGTCTATTTTGTTGTACAACGCACAGATCCATATATACCATGACAGGTCCCATTACCAGGTCAAAAGCTCGCCTACTGACCATCAACGTTTACAACTCTG
This sequence comes from Plagodis pulveraria, assembly GCA_963890685.1. NCBI lineage: Eukaryota > Metazoa > Arthropoda > Insecta > Lepidoptera > Geometridae > Plagodis > Plagodis pulveraria. Next base: position 14,589,464 of record OY982961.1, read on the forward strand.
AAGCTGTCTCTGTATCCTGAGATTTTCCATACAATTTGTGTCTTAGACATTCCCGTTTTCTGAGCTTTAAATGAGATTCATTATTTTGAAATTTTATTGTATAGTGTGGTATATTATAATACAATTCTGATTATATACATATTTATATTATAGCATTCGCGCTGAGTGCTAAATACTGGGTAATTTTATGTCCCTCAGTTGGTTCTTGGTTCATATCTTGCCACGGGCTAAGGTTTTCTGCGTGGCGAATAGTGATTTTATAAAATAGGTCGAAATCGAAAAAAAAAAGAACGGTTTATTCGTGCACGAATTAACATCAATTAATATTTTAACTTAAAAATATTACCTTAACTTACCTTAGTTCATTTTGCAAGCAGCAAGCAATCAGGTGAATATAAGAGGAGTGCCTCTTATATTCACCTGATTGCTTGCTGCTTATTTGGCGCCCTCTATCTTTCTGTATTATTTTACGACATTCAGAAGGATGTGGAACATGGATTATTGAATCAATATATATTTAATACATATTAATTTCTACACAAAGCAATACGCGCAAAATCACTTATAGGTAAGTGACGTAGGAAATGGCCATCCAATAGGTGAATCATGATCGGGATTTAACCTGAAATTGTGTTAAATCTCTGCCACTCTCTACTCTGGATCGGTTTATACTGGATTGCTGACAGGCTGATTTATGCTACTAGGTTTTTAATTTTTGTAAACTATCATAATTTTATTGATACAACTGCATGTATTTTGTGAGTTACTAATATTCCGAACTATTACTCGTACATATTTTATCTGACAAAGACATTTTTGGTATAAGTTTTAAGAATTGTGAACATTGATAGCAGTCTTTGGCCTCATGTAATAGGATGAGACCAAAACATATAAGCGTTACGTGGGTGTTAGACACCTTACTATCCTGAATATCAAAATAACATAAAAAAGTCAATCGTTTTACACCCAAGTTTTGTAAAAATTTACAAATCTACAAAGAGTTTTATTTACTTTAGCTATTTCCGTGTAGATTAAACTAGTTGAGAGCATTCGGAAATAGAAAAAAGAATACTGCTGGAAATGCAAAACTAAACTGGAGTGTAGATCAAATCCACCCGTTTGGTGTTTCTCTTGATTCTCGAAACACTTGATTACATAAACAAAAACTGGCAAGTGAATATTAATACATTCCTAAAAAATCTGTAAATAAAAAGGATTGCAACTGAATTTTGAATACTGAGTATGGTTTACCACCGATGGTTCCGTACCAATATATATTATATACTGTTCTATAAAATCTTTTGCATGTGTTTGTCAAAAGCTTTTGCATGGTGGTAGGGCATTAGTATGTAATTTTTATAAGAGTTAAGGACATAACTAGGTAGCATGGTACTTAAAATATTTCTTTGTCACAGTTCTACAAGCCCTTCTTTGTGCGCTATTGTTTGCATTCGTGAAGTTACGAGTTTGGTTGATTTGCTGATACGAAGTTTTATCAAGAGGTAACCAATTTATGTGCGGGAGTACACAGGATTGGGCAAGTTTTAATGCTCTTTTAAATTTCAAAACTTTGTTCCGCTGACAATTTATATTGGTTAAAATTTGTTTCCTTGTATTTGTGTTGATCTTAATGATATAATTAATAACTATTATTAGAACCACATAAAACAATATAATGAAAAAAGCGTCTCAGGATATTACTAAGTATCCTGCTTTATAAAGTACTACATAGCAACAAAGTTAAGACTGCCGCGCAGCAGGTCTATGGTTCAAATCCTTCCGTGGGCCTGAGCGTCACCGCATAGTGGTAGGGCATTTTGCGAATTCCCGCCTGGCTAGTGACGACCCTCAAGCACAAAATCTGACGCCAAGCACTTAGCGGTGTGTTCCGGCAGCTTTGGTAGCTAGCCAGGCGAGCATTCGCAAAATGCCCTACCACCATGCAAAAATCTTTGGGTCAAATTTTACAACTGACTGAAAATTCTGCCATTCATGATGTATTGAAGACAACGATTACTTAATAAACTGATAATAAAAAGGAAGACCTAAAAAGAGTACGGACCCAGAGTCTGTAGTGTAAAAGTAAAAATAACAAAAATAAAAACTATATGTTTTTATTTTTGTTATTATAAGTTCTGTAACAATTCTATCAGAAATAAAAAAAATATTTAGCATCCTTCAAACTGATTTATTAAAACTGAAAATTAATCATGAATGACAATAACGTTATGCTTATGTTCCAATACTTTTGCACTATGTGTAAAAAACACTAGTTTGGTTTGAGTTGTAAATAACGCAATTAAATAGTATGACATAATGAAAAGTATAAATTAACTAAAATGTACTAAACCCGACTGCACAATATTTTTCTTCACACTTGCACGTAAACAGTATATAAACACAGGGCGTCAAGTCTGCTAATCAATGTGAATCTATAATGGACTCCGCCTGCTCAATTCTGACAGTTTTGGTAGGCTACTAACTTCATATCGTTCATATTGAGTCAATATTGATTCAGTCTCGGTTTCATACGAAAACGAAACGAAATAATTAAATAATAATAAATAATAACGAAATTGTTGTCTGAATTACCTTACTCTTCTCTTTTTATTTTTGGTTGACAATATCGTCAAACCAGCCTAGATTCATCATAGATTCATATATTTATAAGGGATCAGCAGACTACAGATTCTGTCTTGTATGAATCTTGAATGAATCTGTGCTGTATATGAACATGTAATTAGAAGACTTGGCCCCCAGGTTAACTTGGTCGTAATGCCCAATATGAAACCCTCAAACTTTATTTTTGTCATAAAACCCAAGGACGGTAAGTATATGTTTTTTATTTATAGCACAGCATTCATGCAAGGTCAAGCGAGGAGTTTACACGCAATTGAAAAATTGTCTTAAAATGTTATCTCAACAAGAATTTCATTGCACTCTCGCTACATGTTACTTAAATACTGAACTAATGTTCTTAATAATCGATTTTAATATTTTTTGTATCAAAAAGTTGAGTTTTTTACACTCCGTCATGGCTGTATACCTGCATAAGTAAGTATTTGCCCTTATGGTTTCTAAAAGAAACGTTTGTATAATCTGTGGTGTGGGCAAAAAGCCCGCCATCCGCTTGAAAAAGTTCACGTATTTCATAATAATAGTCGTGCTGACTTGTGTATTAAAGCTATAATTCATATTTATTTTGTCGCAAATGTGATGAAAAACATTGTATGTTGCATGGGCGGTACGGGAATTACGAAACTCGACTCAGAACTTCTACTAGAGCCTCGATCGTAATTCCACTTAATTAAGTTACACAAGGTACTAGGTATGTTTTCGTTAACCGGTTTTTCGTTCCATTGATATTAAAACTGCAAGTTATATATATGGAATCGTTATTCAAAGCCCAAAATACCCCATTCGATGGGTTTGGGAAAAAAAATGTTTCTTTCATGACGAATCTAACGATATCTTAGACTTTAAAATTGGTTAAGGCGTTTAGAATTCATGGTGCAATAAAGAAACTCTCAAACATACATACATACGTACATGAACCCTGAAAACATAACACTCTGTTTTTGGGCAGTCGTGTAAAAATACAAATAATATTCTACTGAAAATACTTGTACAAAACATCTTTGTAGAACATTAAATGTGTTGTTAACAGATTTTTTAAAAGTAAATAAGCATGTTATTCAAAAACAAGATATAAACTGGGACTTGAAAATTCCTTTACGAGTAACTTTACAAAGATACGACTCAAACGTCTGTGACACTCTAAGCGCTTACAATATTTCGCTCATATGCTTTGGAAAAAGTAATTGTTTTCTAACGTCTTCTTATCTAATCTCTTTACAACGTCTCTCTCTGACCTTTAAAACGGCTTAACGTATTCTGATGAAACGTGAATCGATTTTTAATATCCGGGAATATAACTGTTTATCCGAATTTATAAAGGTGATTTACGTTTTCATTGAAGTGTTGTGTTGTGTGGTGAAGCACATCAACAGTCATAACGTCTACCTATGAACGAAAGCCTCCCTCGTTTGGGAACTATCCATAATGACCACGCTTGGTACTTGAAAAAAAATCAATACGTTTAAGAGAGCATCTCAAGGCAATAACAATAAAGTATATAGGATACTGATTAGGATACTTTGCTCTGTTAAGGAGATCCATCAGTGTCTACCATAACCTTACCATTACCCTACGAATAATTTATTCATAGCCATTACCATAAACAGCTTCTTCACTAGATAGCTCTGATAGTACCATGTTATTGTTTCGTCACCAGAACATGATGATATGAGCATTAGAAGTAAATTGCATAGTTACAGTTAAACCTATAACGCACAAATTTACATCATACATAGCTTTTTTTTATGTTTAATCAAAATTATACAGTTGAAAAGTCGTTTACCTAACAAAAATGATAATATTTAAATTGTGGGATGAGCCTATAGAAGGACGGGACGATAGTTGGTAGTATTTGTACGACTTTGATAATATTTCGTGAGAGTTTATTCGCAATCACGCCTGATGTATGGTAACACCTACGCGCCTACAAGATGCATATTCACTTTAGTCAGACTCATCGCAACTGATCTAAAACTAAATATAGGATGTAACTTATTATACATCGATATTTAAAAAATATATGAGTATATTCGATATTATAAGGAATTTTAAAATATGATATTGGCCTGCATGTGATAGTGTTTGAAGTCACGTGAACATTTTGAAATATATAGAAGAGTAGTTTTTTTTATGCCTGATAGGTTAGCCTTTGACCACTATCTCACCTGATGGTAAGTGATGATGTGGTCGAAGATGTTGTTCAGGCTAACATAGAAGTACTGGCTCTCAAGGACAGAAGGCTGCCGGAACACACCGTTAGGTGCTTGGTGACAGATTTTCTACTTGAGGGTGGTAGCTAGCCAGGTGGGCATTCGCAAAATACGGCTTAACGTGCCCTCCGAAGCACGGAAACGCTCAGTAGTAATGTCACTAGCGGTCACCCATCCAACTCATGACCGCGCGCGACGTTGCTTAACTTTGCTGATCGGTTGAGAACAACTAAGTAAACTTCGCTACGAGCGCTTCTACTGGATCTCAAAGACAGCCACCGCCTGTGCTCGGTGATCGATATTGTACTTTAGGGTGGTAAGGCATCAGAGGAGCATTCAAAAAATGAACTACCACCACACAGTGAAGAACAAACTTGATCCTCTTGCATGGCAGTCTATAGCTACTAAAATTGATTTTAGAAGTGGCTCATTTTATTCATGAACGAGCTATACCCGTGACTTTGTTCAAGATTGTCATCCTTGTAGACTTATGACTTACATATGACCACAATTTGACTCATATTAAGCAGCACTATGGTCTGCGGTGAATTACTCTTAGCAAGAAAGAAACTTTTTACTAAGAATTTGAAAACTCTTAGATTATATTTCTTAGAACACAGTAGCTCAGGTAGAAAGTTCCTTTTCAGTTCGTGCTGCAAATGTTGAAGCTTAGTTGTTTTTTTTTTTTGGTGGAACGAAGTTGAGCCTTCGCAACGTTGTTAAGTACTAATCGTAATTATAAGTAGTCGACTTATCAATAACACACCACCTGGGAGACTCAACTTTAAGACTTTATCTCGGAAGACCAGTAGAAATATATAAGTTACCTTGTCCTCCATTTTTGCTTTAAGGTATTTCCTTGTATTGTAAGTGACTTGCCAGGCGCGGTGTCGCGTCAACGAATTGCAGTCTGCAACGGCAATCGGCGCTGCGGATTTCAAACTATCGCTAATTGGAGTCACTCATCGCACTCCAATAACCAACGCTCAAACCTGTTTTTTTATTGGCAATTCTGCTTAGGTTCAGTAAATGAATTAAAACAAAGACGACAAAATTTAAAAAACTGTTTCTAATCATAAACATCAGGTTTAGTAGTTATTTCACCCAGTTATTTTTTCGTGCATATAATCTACCCCGTCAATGAGTGTTGTCGATTTAACGTGATAGCTAATTTGGAATTGCCTATAAAAAGAACTTCACTAGACGTAACATACTTTTCAAATAAAATATTTTTTTGTTCAGTATCTGCATTTAAAATAAACTTAGAAATAGTAATTTTCAATAATTGTAAAACTTTTGTGTACGACGAAAATTTTTTTACTATAAGAGAGCGATTGTTTAATATTAGCCTTTCTTTTATGCATAATTTCATTTTGCCAAATTTTTTATGCAAGCGGCAATAAGTCTCCACTGGGCTCCAATTACTTTCAAAAATGAGAATTCTTTTTTTATATTATGAGTCGTTGCATATTTTTAGCAAAAAGAAGATATATTTTTAAATTTTAATTACATTTCACGGAATATGTCATGTTGCAGCTTCGTATACATAATACAATTTCTTAGGTATAAGCCATTAAAACTATCTAATAGAAGTAAAATACACACATAAACATAGTTGATTCCGTCACTGGTACTCACTAGTTACGCGTCGAATGAAAGAATAGTAAGGAAAGGTGTTCCTCTAGAAAGCGTGTTGAGCTCACTCCTAATTATCATATATATAAATGACCTTCATAATGTGACCAAGCATTTTATGTCTATTCTTGCTGATGATAGTACTATTTGATTACTTGTGATAATTTTAATAATGAATAATATGACATAAATCATACCCTAATATTTTTAATTAACTATATGACATGCATTACTAAACAAAAAATTAATAGCTAGCTCTATAGAATATAACTTTAAGTATTAGCCAATCCAGTTCAAGAATTAGAATCTACACTTAAGGCTTAATCTTAGACAATAAGGCTGCACTGAAATTTCATATTAGAGATTTAGTAAAAATATAAACGAAAATTTTTCTTCGCACTTGATAAGTTAAGAACAGTAGCACATGTCTAAACACTCGAAGCTACATATCATGGATATGTAGGTGGCATATCCATGATATATAGCTATAAATAGCAGATGAAACGTGTGAATCTTACTTTCGTAAGTATGACATTCTAATACTTCTATCAATGTACATAAGTGAGGTCGCTAGTTTTGTTTAATGTTACCCTCATTACCTTAAATTTTAACTTACCGAAAGCAGACGTCAAGGTTACTTAGAGGCAACCCATAAATGTAAAAGGCTTCACAAGAGAATAAGTGTTAACTGTATGGCACCTACCATCTATAATAAAATTCCGTTACCGATTATCTTAGTTATCTTAGTTATAATAAAAGCCTTAAAACTGCACTTAATGGCATCTTTGCTGAAGAATCATACTATGACATAAAATATTTTTTGAATGAAAAGAAATTGCCATAATAATTAAAGAAGAACATTAATATAGCGCGTATTAACATGACTTTAATATGAATATTTTTATATTATTTTCTTTTGTGAGCTATTGAAATATTAATTCTTAATTTTGTATTGTATGATTTTCATAATGCGTGACATAATTATTCAATTTTGATATTATAATTTAATTGTTATTATTATTTAATCTAATAATATAGACAATTTTGTGTTGAATTTCTTATGTACCGATAAGGCAAAACATGGCTGTACTTATCCTTAATTGTCATCACTGTTAACCTATGTTTTATGATAGAAATGAATATGAATATACATACACATATATCATACGAGATATTAAATATCATAATTTATGTTCATTGCTTAAGATAACACCTTAAACGTGGTCACGGGGTGACTGACACGATCACTGCAAAGTGTTTGAAACGTCAGGACAAAAATAATGATAAATATACGCGATTTAAACCATTTAAAGTAGTTTAATTACTATGTGTAATAATCGCGAAAACCTAAGACAACATTAACACCACTTAAGTTTTATTTGTGTTAATTACTGTATGTTCAGGGTGACGGGCGTAGTTCGCCACTTATGACGAAATGTAACTGCTATAGGCAGAGGTTACCGCTTAAGATCAGGTGGACCTCGTTCTTGTTCCATCACAATCACATAAAAAAATATATATAAAGTATATATAAAGTAAATATAAAGTAAGCATTAGCTCAAAAGCTAGTTTATCAGCCATTAAATAAATGCACTAGTTTCATCATACATAACGTAAGCTCAGCCTTCTGTCTGACTGCTTACGTCTCCTGAGTAATTCGTAGTTAATATACTGCTTTGCTAACAGGGGTTCGATAGATGAATTCGATTTTGAAGCAGTGATGGCTCAGTGGCATTGGCTATGGACTGCCGTGCAGCAGGTCCATGGTTCGAATCCCACCCAGAGCTTGAGCCTCACCGCATGGTGGAAGGGCCATTTTGCGAAAGCCCGCCTGGCTAGCGATCACCCTCAAGTAGAAAATCTGTCGCCAAGCACCTAACAGTGTGTTCCGGCAGCAGTCCTTGAGAGCCAGAAAAATTACAGGCTAATAAGACCTAACAACTGGACGTCTCAGTGTGACGGGCACAGTGCAATTCGTCGCTGACAAAATGCGTCTGTTATAGGCAGAGGTTAGTCCACTTAACATCAGGTGGGCCTCGGCCTTCTTCCGTCACAATAACATAAAAAAAAAAAAAAAAACATAAAAAAAAAAGATGGTAATGAGCTCTGTATTGAGCTGAATGTTCAGGAACATCCCCTAACTAGGGAATCCAATAGGACTAGACTGCGTTAGTTGTGAATAGACTAAGTTAGTACTGATTTATTAATTGGGATGAAATCAAAGTCCACATAAAGTCAGGAACTGCTTGACTACTTAACCAGTGTTACAAAAAAACTCCAGCATAAGGCGTAATTAACTAAAACGAGGAACTTGATCATAAATCATTTACAATCTACTTGCTTCGGATTAATTTAAATTACCGTGTGCCCTACGTTCCCATAATAATATTTTAAACGGGCTAAACGTGCTAATTACACTTGAGGGTAAACAATTTGGGGTGTTTAAAAAATCTGTACGTATGCAAACGAGGGCAATAATTTGAGTGTATAAGTACTAATTAGGAAAAACCCACGAGGTTACGTGTATTTTGTATACGGTGTATCCTCTAGCTTAGAGTTATTATTGTTTTAAATATTTTATAAATTGCAGTGTACAGTCCCCTTATTACACGGAATAAAATGATGCAATAAGTAGGTATTATTATGATATCAAGGGCCCGTGGGATGAAGGGCTAGAATGTCATCCCCCATTGCTATGGGTGTCGTAAGAGGCGACTTATGGTAAAAATATAGGAAAATGGGCAGCATCGCCTTCTGAGGAACTGATGATCTTAAACTGCGATTACCAAGTTACCTGCCAAGGGTGGGATTATGGAAATCTATTTGTTTTTTATGTTATTTGTATAATCTTACGGATCAAAGAAAGAGAAAGCGTCCGTGCCTGGACCTAGAACAAAGCCGTTTAAAGTTTTTTTCGGACTGAGGGATTTGAGTTACTGTAGAAAATTTCGATGTTATTCATTACCATTTTTTGTTGTTTTTGCTTAGTAGTTATAAGAGGAAGTAACAAAATCTTTTTTCAATATGAATTCATAGACAAATACGACTATTTTTGCTTATTTTTCCGTAATTTGGAGGTTCTTGGGTTTAAATGCTGCTCATGTGTTATTTTTCTATAAAATATTGAATCGTATGTACCAAGCAAATGGAAAAATACATGTGAAACTTCCACGTATTTTTAAGTGTAGTCGACTGTCTTTTCTGAACAAGCAAATTTACTTCAGAACTATCCGTATAAAACATGGATTCTGGCAGAACTCAGCAACAATTTCAATCTAACAAGAACCTGAACTCAAACCTCGTATATGACACGAAGATTGGGTTTATTGAATTCGGAAGTAGTAATATATCAGAGTCCTTTGATATGTGTGTTATTGCTTGTTGGAATACCTAGGTTCATCGAGATTACCAATTGATATATTACATAACTCCTGGTATTCCAATTATTAACATTGTGACCACACTTATGTTACTCTTGTCCTATCAAAGCAATCTCTAATTTATTTTAAGATAGTTTGAAGCAGTGAACGTGATCTTTAAACACGGTGATGAAAAAAGCATTTTATTTCATTGATATACTTTTTGATTTCGGATATAAAGCGTAATAGTGACGACTTTGATTCTCTTTCCACGTATATGGACCGTTTTGCTTGCCGCGGATATATACTTAAGTAAGCGTATGACGTGGGCTTAATTGCCTAAGCAGAATGACATAATAAGCTTCTATCGGAATGCTCCATATGACGCCTTTCTTAAACTTTCTTAAAGGGTTTTAGTCATATCCTGATTTAGAAAACTGTTCACACAATAATTTTCAGTTTTTCTCTTCCGCACCGTGAGATAATACCCGCACACGAGAGTAGACGAATAGGTCGGTATACTGTATATACTTAACTACTCTTATATCATCATTTGTATACCAACAGTAAGGACATTTAATATAAGTATATTGAGTGCCTTACGAAGTACGAAAAATGTACAGCATATTCTACGGACAGAATACATAATCGTTTACAAATATATGTTACAGTTAGGCTTTGACCTGAATCTCATCTGATATTAAGAATAACTTACAAAAATTCTAAATAAGGTATAACTTACTATCAGATGAGATTCTGGTCAAAGCTTAGCTTTAACATATATTTGTAACACGTCATAATGTGTATAAAGGTGGTGAACAGGCTCAACTTAGAATGGGATCTAGTTCTGAAGGACTAGAGTTGTCCCATGCGCAGGCACCCTACGGAGCAACGTGCCTGGCTGCTGAACACAGCCTCCCCCATTTAGGGGGGATATACTTTAATACCCACAATCGGAAGGCGTTTTGGCGTCACAGTGTAATATGGCACTTCCTCAAAAGGTGCTCAAGCGGGACTTCCTGGGTTTGTTATCTTTGACGCCTATTACGACTGCAACTTGAAGTTAGGGGCCAACGAGTTACTTAACCAACTACGCCGTGGGGTATCCCACGGCGTAGTTGGTTAGTATAAAAGTAAAACATAATGGTACATATATAGGGCTACATCGCTGCACAACGAAGCGATATTTTTATTGATTCTTTTTTTCTACTTTCGGTATTTAGGTATAGTTTATTTACTGTGCATATAATCTTGACCCTTCTATACAGAACCTTCACGTCATAACATGATAATCTACGTGACCCACCGTCGGTATTATGTTAAATTGTTGAAATATTTAGCGGAGATGTTTTGTTTGATGATGTTGTTGCAAATTAATATTCTGTATAAAATACACGTACATAAATACAATGTGAAATAGTAAAATGAGGTGCTGCTTATGATTGAGGTATTACAAACTGAAAATAGTTTTATAGACTTGAATATTCCTTTGCTGAAACTTCTTTACTTCTTAGTCACTTCTATTTTACTTCTTAACTAAAAACAGTTTGTCCGTTCCTAGTGTAAATAGTTTTTTTGCGGTGATGTCATTGGTTATACGATTTTCAAAATTGTTTAAATATTTGATTAATTCATAATAGCTTTCTACTAAGCTAATGTAAACAGCTTGCTTGATTGGAACAATTCGTTATTTTTTTGGAAATAATAAGAAGTAGGACTATTACAAAAATGCAAAGTTACGAATACTAGCATTTCTAATAATAAAATTAAAATAAAGTACTAAAAATAAAAATAAAACTTCGAATAATAAAACTTATCCTTAACTTGATAAGATTGTATACGTAGAAAAATAATTTGAGAACATGTTAACATCCATCTTTTCAATGCAACCATTATTAGCTTTATTATGCCAGAAAATCCCATAAAACATTTTAATAAGAAGTTGCCTGAAACTGACCGGATATTTGTAACAGCTATCTCCGCCCACAGTTGCTCCATTAGAACCTTAAAAAATACAGGGTTGGGATCACAATATATAACGTACACATGCAATATATCTTTACCATAACCCTTTATGGATTGCAGATATGGGCATTAAGGTAGTATAGTAAACTACTTAGTTACCCTTCGCCTGTTATATCCATCTTTCACAGTTGGGTGCTACCTACGTTGTGTAATACTTTTAACGTAAAGATTTTCATGGTCCAAATCTAAGCACAAGAAGGGCCATGTTTTTTTTTCTATTTTTGATTGGTAAGCCTTTGACCACAATCTGACCTGATGGAAAGTGACGATGTGGTTGAAGGTGTTAGCAGGTTCTCAAGGACAGCTGCCGGAACACACCGTTAGGTTCTTGACGACAGATTTTCTGCTTGAGGGTGGTCGCTAGCCAAGCGGGCATAATGCATTTCCACCATGCAGTGAAGCTAAAGCCCGCGGCGGGATTTGAACCATGGACCTGCTGCGCGGCAGTCCATAGCCAATACCACTGAAAACGTGTCAGCAGAACTTAAGCTCTATATGATTGCACCGGCTCTATAATAACAATCGCAATTGCGATAAAAATCCTTTAGTTAAAGGTTTCATTCAGTGCGTCTTTATTATCCAATGGTTTAGTCGACAGCCACTCGCTATTGATTAATGGAAATTGTATATGGTGAAAATGTTTGGTATAAAAGTAGCAAATAAAATAAGTGAAATACAAGACAAATAAAATAAGGTCTTGCAGTGACGATGGCAGGTCAGTGTCAAAACAGGTCGGGAACCATGAAACTCCAACTGTAATGGAACACAATGAACACTTACTATCACGGGGTGCTTTATCAGACTCATGACTATATGGCATAAAAAAGTTGAACAAAATGATCCAAAATACAAAATCATTGAATATATCAATATTTTTAAGCAGTGATAATATAGTGGTAGTGATATTCAACTGCCATTCTAGCAGTAGCAGGTTCAATTCCAACCCCGGTATCGAACTTTAAAGCACTCTTGAGGTCCAGCACTGATGCAGAATAGTGCTGAACTCCTATACATAAACCCTTAAATATTAATATACGTTTGGGAAGTCGTCTATAAAACAAATAATCCTAAAAATGACAGTCGTATATCTACAACACTATTCTGATATGAAGATTCATCCCCATAAAACTCCAAACAAACAGTCCATTAACGTACTGTACTGTATCAGCTGGATTGTCCACTGCTGAAATCGACGTTCTCCATTAAGGAAGGGTTGAGCATAATCCTCAGGTTTTGCTGGTCTCTCGGCGTCACAGTGTTCCTCCGAGGACGCTGCTGCCCACCTTCCGGTATTTATTCTTAGTCCTCACCTACGTCACCTACGAGGATAGACGGGGGACGACATACTAGCCCGTCACACCTCAGGCAATACCTACATTTTACGGCACACAAAACAAAAATAAAGTTGTAATAATAGTAAATGTACAATATAAGAACTTGCCTAATATGACGCACACACCTCTATTCTTGGTAATTTAGAGCGGAGTACCATGCTGTACCGAGTACATATATCACAAGTTTTATAGGTTATTTATAACAATAAAAATCTTCCTGCTGATATTTACAACGGAATCAATGCTTATTCAACCATGAGTGAAAGTTGATCTCAGAATTTATGAAGGGCCAATTTGTTGTTTTATTTGAAATTTCCAAGTTTGATGGAAGTTAAAGAAAAATGGAGAGAAATCAAGCATACCGAAATGGGTTTGTTATTAAATGTTTTCAACTTTTCCTCATTGTGATATTTTCTTTATTCACATTACATTGTAATAGGTGGCTCTTAATTTAGGGAAAGGTTTACCAAAATTTCGAGTTTTTATCGGTCACCATGCAATCTTTTACTGTTAGCCTTCCAATCTAAATAATGGTATATTCGATTTTTTACCTCAACGAATTAACAGTCATTCCATTGCAATGCAACGGACACGCTGTGAACTAGTAATACGTTATTATAGCAATAGTACTCAATTATCGTCTGTACATAAGTCAAATTACCTTACGTCTACGTGTAAGGATCTAGAGTCTTGCTTTAAATTTGTATTGTGGTTTAGGCACATTATGAAGTAATACGTTTTAGTATGTAAATCAGTAAACATATTTTTGAAGCCCGAGTAAAAACCCTTGGGACTGGAAACTGCAGGACAAAAGCATTTACCGGGACTAAAGGGTCTGAGCTACCCTGGAAAATTTCGATATTGTTAATTTATACATTTCGTTCTTAGTGTTCATTGGTAATAAGAGGACGGAGTATTTCATTGTGATTTTATATTTTCAATGTGATTTGATTTATAAATAAGACTATTTTTGCAATAAGGTTATTTTAATGGAGTCCCTCGGGTTTGAATGTCGCTCTTTATTCTACTATTTTTGTATTACAATTATGAACTTCCAATCAAAAAACACACTGTAATAAAAACATCCACGTGTTTTTAGTGTAGTTGACAGTAATCGCGTCAAGCAATATCGGTTTGATTCTACTTAAAGAATGAATGAAATTTATAATGGTTGTGCAAGCGAGAAACAATAGTTTTATAATAAACCGTTAAGCCCCTTGCACAACACTAATGTATGTAACGGTCTTACCATACTTTTAAGATGTTATATTATATGCTGCACAACAAGTGCCTGGAACTTTTAGGTTTCATTTATTTTAAAGAGTTATGGAAATGTAAACATTATACTTTATTTACACATTAATGAAACGCATTTTTCTCGTAAAATAGTCAAAACCAATATTAAATCCGCTGCTAGAAAGTAACTTTTTATAGATTTTTTTTATTTTATTGTGACGGAACAAGCCCGAGGCCCACCTGATGGTAAGTGGACTAACCTCTGCTTATAAAAGACGCATTTCGTCAACGACGAATTGCACTGTGCCCGTCACACTGAGACGTACAGCTGTTGACCTCATGTGCCTGTAATTTTTTGGCTCTCAACGCTTGCTTGCTTGTTGCCGGAACACACCGTTATGTGCTTGGCGACAGATTTTCTACTTGAGGGTGGTCGCTAGCCAGGCGGGCATTCGCAAAAAGCCCTTCCACCATGCGGTGAAGTTCAAGCCCGCAGCGGGATTCGAACCATGGACCTGCTGCACGGCAGTCTATAGCCAATGCCGCTGAGCCATTACTGCTTCAAAATGATGCTAGAAGGGTAAATATGACGGCTTTGTTTTTGGAACAGTATCAAATTTTACTTCAGAGTACGTGAAAAGAGTGAACAATTTTTTGTGACGTCATCAAAACGCCGAGCGATTCCATTACCGTTTGTAAGCTTGCTTAATTGACGTGGATGTATGAAATTTTGCAGTAAGATTAAGTTATTATAAGAGGTGAGAGTTGCCCCCTTGAATTGAAACCTCATATATGAGGTGAGCCGTAAACCGCACGAAACCTTAGATATGCGTTGCTTGGTTATTTGATTGCTTAGGATCGTCGACATTAATTACTACCTATTTTATCGCTTATTACATATTGTAACAGGTTGCTTTTTATTTCGGGAAAGGTGAGCCAATTTAAAATTAGAATACATTTCTAAGAGTACTCATCGGTCTGGCTTATGGTAAATAATGATATAGTAGAAGAGGTTACCATCTTATTCTTGAAACTTGCTTTGAAGCACAGCTACTGGATGGGGTCTTTTAGGTGCCTTTATGCGACTGTGGACTATTCCACAGTCGCACCTGATAAGAAGTGACGACGTGGTGTCAAGTGAAAAGATGCAAGGATTTTTGAGGTAATTGAAATATGTTAAATGCTAAACATAAAGGGAGATATTTTTATTGAGTTAGTGGCTGCGCACCATGATTACATCCGCTTAGTGATGGATTGTGATAATGATGATGTAAAGTGTCTTATGTGTAAGCGGGTCATCTACCTCCATACCAAATTTCATCAAAATTGGTCTAGCCGTTTGAGCGTCAAGAAGTCACAAACGTATACGAGTAAACATACAAAGTTTCGCCTTTATAATATTAGTCTCATGGATATTTATCTCAGAAAATGTAATATGTTACTGCATTTAAGAGACTACACTGTAATTGAAAGCTGTAGGTCTTCCTGTAAATAAATAAATAAATAAATAATAGTATTATGAATTTGCGTGAACACCATATCTATGCAAAATGTATACTACATGAATATGGTGCATATTTTTTTATATGAATTTATTGAATTTCCTCCAGGGTCCGTGCCATTTTTGAAGTTAACGAAGATATCAATTAAACAATTATATTACTATGAGGAACATTCTTACATACTCAGGGGAAAACACAGCTATAAGTGATGGTAATTATACCTAATATATACATCTACATCTACAATCAGATACAACCAGTTACGCGCTGAGGCCCGTGCTCGTCGCTTCGCGCAATCGTGACTCCCAGACGAAGGACTTCAAAACAGTCCGAAACTGGTCGAAATCTTTCCGGTAAATATAACGCGGGTCCTAGCCGGTTCCTAATAAAGTAAGATGGATTAAACTCGCGATAGTTTTCAAAGTGAAGATACAACCAGGTTTGCACAGGCATTCTGAACGGACGAGTTGACATGGTGCATTATTAACTTTCCTTTCCCGTTACTTGGTTTTCGTATATAAAAAAGCCTTTTTTAATTTCTGTGTTACATATAGTATACTCGTATATATGGGTATACCACATACGCGTTATTAACTCTTAGTGATATTCAACCTTAACCATATGGGTAAAGGATACCATACTTCACCTGTCACATACCTTACAAAATCGAATGCGGTTTGAACTCAGATCATACAAATAAGGTTGCCTTGTTTGTATGATCTAAGGAATTGAACTTTACAGTCAAGCGGTTTCTATCGCGTGTCTGCCGGCCGGCCGTCAGTTTCGATCGTGCACTGCTTGGTCGTGTCGTACATGCAGCTCAGATACTTATTATAAGCAAGCTTTAAAATTAATGCTAAGTCATTAAAAAAAAATTCAAATTATATTAATAATCATGTAATCTTTTCTAGTCCGTCGTTAAAACTTGATACGATTTTCCTTAGAGTGAACACTAGGCCGACAACAGCTAATACGTCATCCCTCGAAGCCATCGTGAAACAAAATATAATCGTTCTCGACCTGTCGTAGTGTGTTTGTTTTCTACTACTTGAACGTAAGCAATGATTGCAATTTATTGTATTAGGTGTGTGGGACTCATTAGTTAGAATGTTATGAATAACAACGTTGATCTCGATTGAGCATACCAGAATGTCGGACTCTGATCACTATCTTGATCTAGAACTTGAACTTAACGAAAATAAGCTTTCAACAACAACGTTAAATGACATGACGAATGAATGATATCAAAACTACTAACTAATATTCGCAAACTGTCTTTTCACAAACTTTTTCGTTATATTTATCGAAATCATAAAGGTTTTGGTAAAACCTATATCGATTACGTTTCCCCAGAGTCTTACGCTCGAGAAATCAGAATGCACGGGGGCAACGGCTTCCTTGTTGAAGGGTCAGCAGCGTTTGGTTATTTATTTACTTACCTTTATTAAGTAAAATAACAAGGGAAATGTTTAGATTATTTACGGACTTACCGGCGAGTGTTTGGAATTTGTATAAGGCAGGTAATTTTATTCTGCATATAATCCATGTTTAATCCAATTAATTCAATCCAAGGTTCAAAAAAGCACATTTTCCACATAACGTAGTTTAAGTATACAAATGTGATGAGGGAGATAAACGTAATTGCTGCTCAGGAAATTTGCATATTATAATTTACTTTGTTAGTCACATTTATCAACAGCCTAGATTGTTATACATACATAGCTAGATGTGAGTGTCGTACGCAACTAAATCTAAACCGGTCTTTAGATAACTTTGATTAATTTGGAATTTCATTAGGTGTAATCCACAGAACCACACAATACAAGGTCTGGCAGAAGTACTGGTGAAGGTGGTTTTGGTGACGATATGAAATTATACGAAGTTTCTTGATCTCAAGTCCTTTTAGACGTTATTATTTATATGAACAATAAAATTCATAGACGCTTTTATTTCAAAATAAATGCTTGTTTGGGATGCTCCATGCTCCATCACTAACTCTCCACCTCGAAGACAGCGGCATATGAGAGTTTCGGCGATGGTTGCATACATCTGCCTTTTGGAGTTGTAACATTGGGTTCGTATGGTCGAAATGCTTGACTTCTTTATAGAGTTAAAAAAAAAAACAAAGGGGCTGATAGATAGATAAATTACCAAAGGACTACTACGAAGAATGACATTGTATACTTTTTATCCCGAAATTCAGCACTGTTTCTTCGGGAAAGGGGATGAAAGTCAAAATGTACACTTAGTTGTAATTTATTAACGCGTAGTCCAATTTCAATTATTCTTTTGTTGTTAGAATAGTGACGAGTGACACCCCGGTACCCCACGAGTAGCCCGGCACCCCATGGGCAGCCCGGCACGCTTATCTAGTGTATCATATAAGTTTGAAGTCTAAACCTGCCTTTGTGTATCAATTGTATATGACTTTGAACTGGCTCTTGGACAACTTACTGCAGCTTATATACAGAGTTGAGTTACCTTGAAAGCCAACATAACTACCTTTATGAATGTATATCCACCGATGTTAGGCCCGTTAAGTTGGTCAAAGTATAACTTTTTATAAGTATGTTTGATCTGTTGAGTTAGCGCCGGTGTGGTGCCGAGAAATAATGTCATCTCCCCATCTAGCGATGGTCGTAGGAGGTGACTAAGGACAAAATACCAGAAGGTGGACGGCAGCGCCTTCTGAGGAACTGCTATCTTAAGCTGCGATCTCCAAGATGCCTACCAAGAGTGGGTATTATGGAAAACACTCCTGTCTTAATGGAGAATGCTGTATTCAGCAGTGGATAATCTGGCTGATACAGGGTAAATGTGACAGCAACAAACCAAGGATGTGACCTCCAGGTTGAGAATATGAATGGTTATAAGAAATTTAATTGAAGGAACTGTGTCCGTTTGATGGTGAGATTGTAATCATAAATTAAATGATTGAATAATATCCAAACAAGCGCGATAGAACTCATCTATCGCGCTTGTTTGGATATTATTTGTTATATAAGGATATGAAAAATTATACTTATGCGTACCAAACTGTATTTCAAATAGTACGAAACAACTAAATAACTTATGTAACGAAGCAATGCATGATTCATGCACATCGTGTCTAATTCTGTTAAAAAAGGATAGTCCCTTAAAGTTTGTTAAAGTCTAAGTGGCAGCGCTACAGTTTGTGAAAGTTGTAACTAAAACAAACTTTCTGAAAATCCCTCACAAATAATACACTTTAAGCTTACCTCACTTGTGGGAAAGCCACATCTGCTAGAAAGGAAATAAAAAAATGATTCTGGATCTTTTTTATTCCCGAGAGTGAGCTGCGATTGCGTAAAAGATTGCCGGGTATGCGTACTTCCCAAAGGAAAAGTGCTAGAAACTGTCGTTCAAAGCTCATGTGTCATAGCGAAAAAACTATGTTGAAATGGGAAGGAAAGATATGTCATAGCTGAAATGGGAAGGCAATAAATTGCCAAACTTACTTGACAGTTGTTTGTTTTACTACTTGGCTGTGACATTTTGACTAACATTGAAATATAGAACTACCCTTACCAGATGTTGTAAGTAGTTACATATTATTTACAAACTTCTCGATTTCACTAAATATTTGATTACATGCTTCAATATTAATTGTTGTCGTCGCAGCCCGAACATAGGCGATGCTGGTTTGTGAAAGTTCTTAACTTGATTTATATTATGTGGTTTACAGTAGCTATAAACACATCAAATTAGTAAAAACTAAAGCTCGTCAAGTTCTCAGAACCTCTGTAGCCTTTTCTAAGATAAACGTATACAAAATTATTTTACCTATATAATTGTATTTTTTCCCGTGGGATCTAGGGATAGAATGTCACCCCTCCATTTCTTCGCGTGGGTGTCGTCAGAGGCGACAAAAGGGAAAATACCGGAATGTGAGCAATTGCGTCTTCTGAGGAACTGTTATCATATACTGCGATCCCCGAGACGCCTGGCAAGCTTTGGGATTATAATAAAACCTCTTAATGGGGGAGGCTGTGTTCAACAGTGAACACTCCGGCAGCATTTGGGTTACCTCCTAACTTAATGATTTCGGTTAGATATCAGAGCAATCTGAAGGATTTACATATTTTACGGGTCCGATAATGGATCAGTTAAATTGACGCTTTGTCTGATTCTGTGTCATTGGTTAGTTAACACAATAAACAGGTTTTGTCAAGAAAATAAACACGAATTTCGATATTGAACGTTTTTTTATAATGCTCTTATGTAGCTAAATTGTTCTTAAGATAGTTTCAAGCAAATCCAGTATTTTTTTCAATAAGAGCTTGGGGCACTCTTTTTTAAAACACACAAAATTGTAAATAAATGAGTTTGGTATACTGTCGTTTTATGCTAGAGGCAACTAAATAATCTATTAATAAAGCTTCTTAAAGATCTATTTCAAATGGGTTCCCTTACCTACAAATATAAAAAATGGCGAATGTGAAAGTTACTTCCTTTTTTCGATTCTGAGAAAAATTGGTTAAGAGACCTAAATCTGTGGGAGCCCTACTTTTATTTTCAAAATAAATCGAAATTTAATTTTTGTTGTTGACTTAATGATGTCATATTTCAGTACAAATTGAAACACAAACAATGCAATATCGACGCAATTTCTCTAAGTTATCCTCTTGCAGTGTCCCAAATCTATGAGTATTTCCGGTCCAGGCAATATCTTCGAAAGTTAGAGTTGTAATCGCAATATCGCTCAATATTCCCAATAACCATTTCAATAAATAGGAGGTTGTGCCAGTTCAGGCTTAATTTGGTTTAATCTGTGTTATCGACATGCCCATTTCTTCGCATCGCTTACTGTAATGTGTGGCCACGTATTTACTGAATTTGTAGCAGGTGACTTTTACTGGGTTATAAATTCTTATCGTTTTCCTATTTAAGTAAAAAACATTGTACAATCATGTTGTTCGTTGAGATAACTGCTTCTTTAACCTTAATTTTAAAATGGGGTGAGACGTAGATAGTAGAGTAAATCATGTATAAAAAGCGAATTCGAAGTTCACTCTTTAGCGTCAAAGCTTTTCTACATGAAATTGTGAACTTAACAAATAATAGCACTTCTCTACATTAGCCTTAAGGCTTCATAGTTTTAACAGTTAATATAACAAGTAATGTTTATTTGCTGGGCAAGTTTTCAACTGGTACTGAGCCGGAGCATTTGCGAACTACCTATGCGCCTTCAAGTACCTTTAATTTGCCTAACTAATTTCGATATAAAATCGACAATATTGTATATAAATGTTAGTGCTTTGTTAATCATCATCATCAGCCGGAAGACTTTAACTAATGATCAAAAGCCTCCCCCATAGAACGCTGCAATGCACGGCTATTAGAACACGAACCCTTATGTCCTTTGAAGCCTGATGAACCCTTGTGTCACCTTCCGGGTTGCAGTTTATTATCATTTATAATTAAAATGTATTAATGTGCTTACTGAAAAAAACCTTGATAATAATCCGATTTATTGTAAAACCGTATTCTTTTTCAGTTTCATCTACTGTACACTAGTGGCCATAGCTACGAATAAATTAAGGTAGGGCCATAGATAATTTTTTATTTTGAAAAATCTTTGATAATCCTTTGGTTTTAATATTTAATAATGATTGTAAAAACAAAGTTAATTACAAAGTTATGTGTATAGGCGTCGTTACCATCTTATAGCGCTGACCTTGAATGCACAGAAGTAATTTTTTGGGTATCTTTGGAGGGAGAGTAAGGTTCATCGGGAAAGGCAGCCGGCACTTATGGTTAGATCAGGCGCCCCTCTTCCCCCGCACCCCGTCCATAAGTGGCACGTGCCGTAGGCCAGTTTCGTATACATTTGTTTTAATACGTTCAGTACTAATTTTGTTCGCTTCATATAGGAGAAGATGGCGAAAAAAGTATTAACTAGGCAACCACAAAAACTGGTATTTAAAGTGAAATGTTAAAATTTAAAAATTTGTTAGCTTACATTTACTTCAACATGGGAACAATGCATGCTTCATGAGAATTGGTTAAGTACTTTTTAATACCTATATGGACTAATAATTTTTCATGTTTACTTATATGTAACAAACCGGCCAAGTGCAAATTGGACTCACACATCGAAAGTTCCGTATCAGCACAGTTTATACCATAAAATCGTTATTTTTTAAATACAGTTCAAGATTCTTAACCTGAGTCCGATCCACGCTTGGCCGCTTAATCATACTGGTATTATATTGGTTATAATCATACCGAGTCTGACGTGTATATGTATTGCCGTAGTAAGAATAGAGCAAATACAAAACGATAGAACATCAAAAAACTTTGTTTGTATGGAGACCTCCTTTAGATTTTACTATTGTTTTTATTATTATTATTTTTGAGATCCGGGTGAAATTTTCACAGAATACGTGTAAGTATAGCACACGTATTGTGTGAAAATTTCATCCGGCAGCCTATTACTATTCCAAAGATTTCAGCCCTTTCAAGATCCAACG
This sequence comes from Plagodis pulveraria, assembly GCA_963890685.1. NCBI lineage: Eukaryota > Metazoa > Arthropoda > Insecta > Lepidoptera > Geometridae > Plagodis > Plagodis pulveraria. The sequence continues at coordinate 14,611,896 of OY982961.1, forward strand.
GACAGACAGCCAAGGCTTTGTAATAGGGTCCTGTTTTCTATTACAGAACCCTAACATTTACGTTTAAAAAGTAACATAAACATACCGACCTCAAAGACAAATTAAATCAAAATTATAACCTTCACCTACACTAATGTATATGGTTCTTTTTTTTGTTTCTATTTGTATATCAAGCATGCACAGTTTTTTCATACTACCCGCAACGAGCCGCGATTGATGCTTCGTTTCGCCGCGGCAGACCAGTATTATTTGAGAGTCGTCGCTGGACCGCGCCCCGCGCCATGCTCCACGACGGTGTCGCATTCATATTTAAATAAGTCCAAATATTGTCGCATCACCGCACCGTGTTATCCTCAATAGAAGTGCATCATCATATGTTCTTTGAATAACTGTTTTGCTACGTGAGATTTTGTGACGTGAGTGAAAGGTGACAGCATCGCGGCCTCTGCAAAGGAGAGACTCCGACTACGGGAGATGGTGGAGAAAGCTATGGTATGTACATATAACATTCTACTAGCCTCAATTAAGAACCTCCTTTGTGTTTGGGAAACTTTTTTGTATAGAACCCTTACTCAAGGCTTTAATTACCTACTATAAACGACTATCGAACCTGCCCCTACTCCGCGCGGTGGGAGTTCCTTATTTTTGAAGACAACTCTTTTCACTAAAAAAACCTACCAATATATTAATTTAATGCACCACCGTCTTATTACTTCTATATTTCCTCTCCATTAAAAGGTTGCCTGGAAGAGTACACTGTTGGTGATAAGACCGCCTATTGTAACACTTGATTGTAATCTTTCGTATTTTGTAATGTAGTGGTGTACATGTTCCATGTTGCGCGTATAATATGCAGCAACACCCATCTAACAAATTGGTGGAAAAGATGTCATACTGCAAATATGGCGTATTATTTTGTCACGTATAGATAACATTGTAATTAATTATTATTATAATAAATTATAATATGACTAGAACAGTGCTGAATTTTAACCTTAGAACTAAAGGTCCCAAACAATTTAGGTAATGGCAAATTTGTTCAGCCGTTAATGAGGTGCTTGCGGTAACGTATACAGATATATACAAACTTTTGCAGTGATAGTGTTAAGGATTCATAAATAATATGAAAAAGAATAACCCACTATCGTCATTAAACTATTGCAAACTACAGTTACTGGACCATTATGAGGCGAAATAATAAATTTCAATGACGAATTTATGCATTAAGTCTGTTCTCAAACGGATTCTGTATTAGTTCACATTGGCATTTTGGCACGTTGTTTTAAATGCGTGAGCTTCAATCGATTCTCAAATGTATGGTTCAATTGCCAAGTTAAATAAAAACTGACTGGCTTATTGGTTTACTGGTTGGTTAGAACAGACGGACCTGTTTTATTTAGAATCACAATAAAGCGCATCAATCATAATGTATTTTATATGCTAATGGGTAAGCCTTTGACCACAATTTCACATGATGGTAAGCGATGATGTGGTCGAACGTGGTTTCATTCTAGGCTTAGCCTAGAATTACTGGCTCTATAGGACAGTTGTCGGAACTCACCGTAAGGTGCTTAGCGACGGATTTTCTACTTATGGTGGTCGCTAGAGCCAGGCGGGCATACGCAAAATGCCCTTCCACCATGCGGTGAAGCTCCAATCCGCGGTGGGATTCAAACCATGGACCTGCTGCGCGGCAGTCCATAGCCGAAGACACTGAGCCATCACTGCTTCAAAAATCTAGTAATATATCATCATTGAACAGCTGATTGGTTTGACCGGTAAAAACAAATTGGCCGCGGCATTTACCATAACTCTTTTATATAACTTAATAGATTTAACTAAGATAATCTATGCATGACCTTCCTTAAATAAAGTAAGCCAGGATAAAATAGTAACCTGACTTTTCTACGTCCATTCAATCTAATGTGTAAAGTCTTGTGTAGTTTATTATTGGTTTTAAACAATCATAATAATTAAAGCTCTTCTACAATATTAAATCTCTGTATAAAACATTTACATTCTCGATATAATTATTAACTTTATTATACCATCACTACAGGGCTGTCCCAACACATAATCAAATAATCAAAATTCGAATTACTTCTGATTAATGTTATATTCTGATAATGCTACCTCATAGCACTAAAGGCTTTGTATTGAGGTAACGGACCAGTGTTATATGTGTGCAAGTAGCACTTTTCCTACGAATAAATATGTATGTTATTCTTAGCGCGTTCCATACAAAACGTAGTTTCATCATAATACTATGGGTTCAAACTCGGTGAAACTTTGCATACGATCAATCTATGCTTCTAGTATTTTAGTCTTTCGTACAATTAAGTATTTGCTTAAGTATTCGGAAAAATACTTAAGTATGGGATTACTTATTTTCAAATTTAAGAATCAAATAAATGATAATTTTAAAAACTGGCACACCAGAAGCATATCATATATAGCATATTAGGGTCAGGGATATGCATGCAAAATTTCACAGAGTTTGAAAACTAAGTCTTAAAAATGTGACAAAACTTCGTTTGTACAGAAAGCGCTAAGTGGATTATAGCATTTTCTCCGTTTGGAATTAAAAGTAAGTGAATTTTCCTAATGAAATTTAATTGCGGCTCATCTAGCAACAACGCAACACATAATGCTTGCAACCTCCGATACATGGAATAGTAATAAAAAAACCAAGTGCGACTTGGATCCTCTCACGAAAAGTTCCTTACCAACACAGAATATACCAATAAATCCTTATTTTGTTCATTAAATATGTTTAGCGGCCACCTTTTACCTTTTATTTATTACGCATTCCATTCACGCATACTAATACATATTCGTGAAAATTTCACTAGGCTATTACCATTTTGTTCTGTTCTGTATCAGCCGGATTGTCTACTGCTGAACACAGCCCATTAAGGGGGGATTGGCCATAATCCCTATGCATGACAGGCATCTTGGGGATCGCAGCTTAAGATGGCAGTTCCTCAGACGACGCTGCTGCCCACCATCCGGTATTTTACCTTTAGTCGCCTCTTACGACATCCGCAGGTGGATGGGGGGTGACATTCTAGCCTGGCACCCTACGGGGCCATTACATTCTAAAGGCTGCATATCAGATCAGTATCAGCATCATATCCACTTGATGTGCGAGAAAAATGAGCGTTGTAATCAAAAGATCGACTTATTTTCCTAGCGGCACTGAGCGCAGCGATCCTGTAAGTGGATTTTTACTCTGCTCATTTTCTTGGCACATCTCTGTGTATCCGCAGGCTAATGTTTGGACGGACGGACAGCCAAAGTTTTTTAGTATGGGCGGTAAGAAACCCTAAACATACACGCCTGTATTCCGCGTAGGGGTTATGGAGGTGTGTAACCCACGTTTCACCAATTGGATTTTTGTCCCTGATAATAGGGAGCGAGCCTATTGTCATTCACCGGGCACAATTCCAGAGTCATACAAAATGTTTTCTCTAATACACTGGGAGAAAACCAAGAAAATATTACAAATAACAAAAATACGCTATCAATATATATGACAGGAAACGGTGTAGAACAGCTCGCCAACGCACGACTTTAATTATAATTAACCACCGCAAAACCAACGCGACACTAAGCGCTGCTCAAGTAAAAGAAGCTAGACTTTCTCTACGACTTCTACAGATATTTTTTCGCCGGAGATACATCTTAAAAACAAGAGTAATCGCTCTTTGTCACCCGAAAAAAGATTAGTAGGTATAACTACGCATTGGACTTGAAGAAAAGACCTTGAAATAAACCCGCTTCACTATCTGACTAGGTACCTAAAACGTAGCTGTCAGCTATAGTTTGTAATTAGCACTCGTACCATTATATGTACCTACTTATTTTTTTCTAAACAGTACAATTACAATATCTACTTGCCTCGCAGTTATTACATAGAAAACACACATTTTCACTTGCCACGATCTTCGATACATGTCATTATACTTCTTAGTGCATGGTGGTAGGGCATTCTGGGAATGCCCGCCTGGTAGCTACCACCCTCGAATAGAAAATACTGTCTTCACGTACCTAACGGTGTATTCCGGCAGCTGTCCTTGAGAGCCAGTAATTCTAAGTACTTAATTGGATAAGGATTTATTAATGCTATATTGCTTGAAATCACTTCGTATATAAACCATCTCGTAAAAAGTAAAGTACAAAAAATGGTAAAAGTAGACTATTACGGACTTTTTGTAGACCTTTTCAAGGTGTACAATACTTTTGTATATTATTATGATTTATCTCGTAGGGTTCAGCCAGCGTTTACGCAAAAATCTGTTTATTTACGACATCAAATTAGAAACCTGTAAAAGTATGAATGTTTGTCTACTATATTATGAATGTATTATACATATAAACCTTTGTCTTGAATAATTCTATTTATTTAAAAAACCGCTATGTTTTATACTATGTAACGATTATTTAGTATCAGCACCCGTCCAAAGCCGGGGCGGGTCGCTAGTATAGTATAATTGGCTAAATGAGTATTAGTTTTACCAGGGCCAGTACTTTTATATATTTAGAGAAATTACCAATAGATTAGACGATTGCTATTGATGAGTTATATAGTATACTGTTTGTAGTTGGACGCGCTGGTTATCAGAGAGTGGGATACCTACGTATCTCCACCAGCAAACCTTGCAAATGGTATAGCTATAAGTATAAAATTAGGTGTAGTTATGTAAAATACGAATATGAAAGGAACTCGTTTGATTACATAACACTCCCGGTATATGCTTTTGAGAACGTGGTGGTTCAAAAGCCTTCTTTGCAGTATTCAAACTAGTTGGCATGCGTTTATAAATTAAAAAGTGCCTAATAGAATGGCGTGATGAATTGGCAATTTACAGTGTGAAAAGGATGCGCAATTAATGCATAAATGAACATTCCATTTGGAATATAAAAGCGGTAGGTCTCCAATCTAAGCTATCACACGTAGTTGAGGATAGTCCTTCGTTATTTTTCGACAGAATCAAGTAGTACAACTAATTATTATAAGAATTGCAGTTTTTTAAGGTTATCTGCGGTAAAGCATCAAGCAAGTAATCCTAATATCAGACAGAATGCAGCAAACGTACGTCAACAACTTGAGAACGTTCAATCCTATTAAGTGGAAAGTTTGGTGGTCAATAAAGTACCCAAATAATGGAATGTTTATTAAAGACCAATGTGACTGACAAAATCTGTTTACAAAAGTTATTAGTGAACTAGTATACATTTATTTATTAATTTCATTTCACAAAATCTACGTTCTAGTAATCTACGTTCATTCGCCAGCCCAAAAATAGTACTTGAGCTCAAGGGAACGTCAAACACTAACTGGCCTACGCACATATTTATTAGAGGCGAACGTTATTTACACGTGCCTGGGAGGATTAATTAAATATAACTACGTGACATGCGGATAAGATACAAAAGCTATTTTGGGCTTGTAGAAATATACATACTTATGTTTTGTTCGTTGTAGAAGTGATTGTAGCGAGCTGTAGCGTATCTTTTGGGTCAATATAGGTAAAGTTGGAGATTCACCCTAAGCGACCGCGTGACGATGGTATCGTATGGAACATTAACAATGTCGAAGGCCTATCTGTTTTGCATGTAGGAAGGGCACTTGAACGTCAGATTAGCTACCACCCCAATATAAAAATTCTGACGCCAAGCACCTGATGTTGAATTAGAACTCGTGACAGGCATCTTAAAAAAATATTCTTGCATATGGTATAGTCAGTCGCTAAACGAAGGCTTTTAGATAAGTAAATCGTGCGGTGTGTGCTCCCTATTCATAAACATAGAACTTTCCCCACAAACATTTAGCCCCAATTTGACGCTTACATTATTACGTAAGCGTCATAAGGCTTACATTGTTTGTAAGACCTATCTGTGCCCTTTTCTTCCCCAAACGTTGCAATCTTAAATCAGTGCTTTTTTATTTAATATACAAATTACTAAATTTAAAGGTCTTCAAAACTATATGACTTTCATACTAAATTTCAGCCCCTATTTGGAAACCTTAATTTAGCCCCGTTGTGAAATCAGTTCTTAACGGATACTTATATCTTACAAACTACGTACCTACATGCCAAATTTCAGACTACTTACTAAAACACTTATTTAAAATTGTGTCACAGTCTAAATAAAATTGGAGGGATAGAAATGAATTGAACAAGTAAACCAACAATATGCCTAAACAAACAGTCAACATCAACAAACAGTTAATAAACCCAGCCTACCCAATAACAACTTCTTTTTATTAGTGATCTAATCTGGTTTTAAATTTGCAATGTTTCCTTCTAATATCGATTGCCAATGGAAAACGACTTTTTAGCGTTTATCTTTCGTTGTCCCAGCAAATGGATATTCGGACTGCGCCCGTTGATGGGGGTTTTTTATTATAGAGGAAACGAATTGGCCGTATAAGCGGGCGCTATTTGTTTTATTTTACAACTTACTGGCCCACCAACGTGGACTAGATGTAAACTGTGTAGAGACACGCGCTCCATTCTAATTCTGTCCATGTTTATACAATTACAAATTTTCGTACGTATTGTAAAAAAACACACCATGAATGACTATTTAACGTTTTAGAAGTTACGTTCTGCAATGCTTTATTAACAAGTCAGAGATATCGTCAAAAGTTACATTCTATTTAATGCATTATCAATTGCGACTAGGCATTAATTATAATGAGACTTAAACCATTGTGAGATAAGAAATAGCTAATGTCCGTGTACTATGCATATGTACATTTAATAATAAGATATTCCATTACTGTTTGGGGTAATGCAGTAATATAGAGGTAACAAGAGTTCTCAAAAGTGAGTACGTTCAATAAGTACAATTAATGGGCTGAAAAAGCGTAGGAAGCTCTTTAAGAAAGACAAAATTATGACAGTTGTTTCTCTTTACATTTATATTGTTTATAAGAAATTCATGAGGATTGGGATATTCAAGAAAAACAGGAAAAGTTTTACCTTACAATCTGCGTAATAATGAAATAATATCAAGCTGCACTGCATGGTGGAAGGGCATTTTGCACTTGCCCGCCTAGCTACCACCCTCAAGTAGAAAAATCTGTCGCCAAACACCTAACGGTGTGTTCCGGCAGCAGTCCTTGAGAGCCAGTAAAATTACAGGCCCATGAGGCTTAACAACTATGTCTCAAGTTTATGGGCGCAGTGCAATATGTCACTTGTGATGAAATGCATCTGTTAACAACCTTTAGTTAAAAAAACTGTAGTTAAGCACTATATTCATGAATAGCTTATACCTTGACCACAATTAGGTCGAAGATATTGATATGGGTCAGTGTTAAGTTTAAATATTATTATAATATAAGTATATTAATATTTTAATTATACTTCCTTTAAATTATAATAACCGGTAATATTTTGTAAAAATTAGTGACTGATGTTAGGTAGTATTGGTATGGTTTGTAGTTATTCAGTAATGCTCGTTCAGTTAAGTCATCTTCCTGAAACCTAAAGTGTAAGCTTGTATGTATAGGAAATGTAGTTAGCAAGTTATTCGGATATAAAAAAATACCAGCCAAGTACGAGTCCAATTCGCGCACCAAGCGTACAAACCTGTAGGTATATACGAATAAGTTATTGTATTTTTATTACACAACTGAAATCCATAACAGTTTAAAATTATTCAAAATATTTTTATTTCATGATATTGTAACAATAAATGTATGCTTTTCGCGTGCTATAAGTAGCACAGATAAAAAAAAATAAAACATAAAAATTAATTTTAAAATGTTATAATGTCGTTATGTTGCTTCTACCAAATTTCGAGATTCTGAGTTCACGGGAAGTACTCTGTAGGATTTGATGCCCTTGCGAGTGTCGATATTTTACACGGCTGTATTTTTTGATTGCGTTGGATTAGATGTTTGATTTTTTTCACAGCTTCAAGGGATAGTAGATTGATGTATTTGATATGAATTTCAGTTTAATACATCTACGCGTTCCTGATTCCTGAGCCTGTGTGAGGACGTACGCCTAGTAGGGACTCCCAACGAGGCATATAATGTGAGATCGAAGTGTCGTGAATCTAGAAATAGTACAATACAATACAATACAGTACAATAATTGAAATTGATAATCGCATTTATACTCGTTGTCGCATTCCCGTACTAAAGAAATGCTACGAAATAATAAATTAATAACATTACGACAAAGATTGAAATTGTTGTTCAACTAAATAATGAATCTCACTGTAACTTCAATAATAGGGATGTGTAAGACTCTAATCTCACAGAAAATCCTAAAGCTGTAAACTTACATATACATTGTGTGGCAAACTGTGCTACTGCTTCTGAAAATCCTGTTTTATATTAATTGTTAAACAATGCCAAGTGAGCAGCTTGTAGTAGTGATGTCCTCTCAAGTTTCCAGAATTTAATCATCTCTCTGTCAATCTTGCTAAGACGTGTGTTTAAATTTTAATTATAAGCTCAACCATTTTCATGGTGTGAATCATGTATGCTCGTAATTATTTTCGTTTCATATATTCACAATATATCATCACAATATATCGTCATAGAATTCTGCGATATTGTTTTATTTGTAGATGATACACCCCTGATTTTTAAATTCCGAGAAATTCGGAGTTATTAATGTGTTATCTGATATCTCTAAAAGTTTAGCGCTAATAGTTTACTTTTTAATGCGATACATTCAAAATATTTAAAGTTCTTTTTACCCAACGTTAGTTATGAAGAGCTCAACATTGAACTTGATCAAATAAAACTTGCAATCGATAATGCAACAGTATTCTCTCGAATTAAAATGGATCTACAGTGGGGTCCTCATAAAATATTCCTCTGGGAAACATCGTTTTGTTGCATACTTCGTTCTGAAGATAAGTAATAAATATTGTAATAATTTTATAAAATACTTAATAAATTGTAAAAGTGTAAAGACATAAAAATGGCTCGAGTTCCGTGCCTGTTCTTCACGAAATGGTTCTATTACATTTTTGTTGATCAAGGTAGTAAGTGTATTTTATAATAATTTGGAATTGACCTTCATAAAAGCGTTGTAGACACCAAAATGAAATAATTGATTTCAACTTTGCCTTTGACAACTATTCGGTAAAGTTCAAACTTTTTTTCGTTGACATAGTTACTGATAGTGTTTTATAGATATATTTTCAATTGTTTTAAACTTTTTATGGACTTTGACAGTTGAATTTATAATCAGACACAAAAAAAGTGTGACGGCATCAAAAGAAATCGAGTGTTAATTTACGTTTGTGAAAAGCTTTTTTAAAAACTTCAATAAATTTGTTATTTTTTATCGATTTCATCATTCATATTCATATCATTAATCCACATAGAGTAATGATCTGATGTAACCTATGTGTTAACACATAGGTTACATCAGATACAAGCAGGTATTCACTTCTTTTGTATAGTTTATATATTATAGTACATTCATTAGCAGACATGTTAATATGTGGATTAATCTTTATTACAACGTTAAGATAGGTGACTCTTCATTCAAGAATTGCTCACAAAAAATACATAAACAACATTTCAGTGCCAATCTTACTAACTTAAATAAAAATGTATGATTTAAAAGTCAAAAATGTTCGCATAACCACATCACTAACATGATTCATAAACAAATGCACGAACTTGCATTTCGTGTACGCAACACAGCTCTCGACATAATTCCCGTTATGAAAACAAGGAATAATGTGAAAAATGAAATGACAGGCGACTGACTACCTAGATGCCAGGAGAAAAGCATTTGCTTTTAGTATGGAAACTGTTATTTTGTTCGATAACAACCAGTGCTAAAAAGTTAAAGTAATTTTTTTATATGTACAATTCCGTAGTTTGTAAAGATGAAAGTCATTGCATTTAAGGGTGAACTGGCCGGGCCGTTCTCCATACAAACGCCGTAGGGTGATCACTGCCTTATTTGCGGATTTAGGTCCAAAACAAAGCATAATACCGATTGATCTCGTCATTACCTAGGCTTGTATGATGCCGAAATTTTAATAAGATAATTAACTTGAGAGTTATGAGCTTCGAAACATTTTCATATAACATTTTCAAGGCTCATAACTTTCAGCTTAATTATCTTTTTAAAATTTCGGCATCATACAAGCCTAGATAATGACGAGATCAATCGGTATTATGCTTAATTCTGGACTTAAAGTCTCAAATACGGGAGTGATCAACCTACGGCGTTTGTATGGAGAAGCGACCGGCCAGTTCAACCTTAAGTACAGTAATTAAATAAAAGCCCTGAATACTATTTATTTTTAAAAACTGATTCAAAAATCTCAACTGTGAAAATAGATTTGTGTAATACGGATTTTTGTAAGGTTTACTGAATTGGTGCCATGTTTGCTTTCAATTTGTATTCGATGAGCGAGTCTTACTAAATTCTTCGATGTGCTACGAGAAAAAGTGGCGATGAGTAACACAAATGTAGGTTATTGTTTGAGTCTGCCACCAATTTCTCTTCGTCGCTTTTTCTCGTAGCAGATCGAATAATTTAGTAAGATTCGCTCTACTAATATCTAGAAATTGAAAGCAAATACGGCACCAATTTACAAAACTTTAGGGCGATGTTGTACTACAAAAATCCATATTCACAGTTTAGATTTCTGAATCACTATTTTCTCTGAACAAATTTTAATCTGTGAAAATATTTGCTATTAATACACTAGTATAACAGATACGGGACTAGTTCAACGTAAGAGGTACTATAGATGTCGCTCCATCCCAATACAAATCAAATCAAATCAAATCAAAATTCGTTTATTGCCACACAGTAAATACAAAAAATGAAACAGCAAGAGCAAACAATACACAGGAACAAAATAGACAACTTAAAAATATTTCCTAACACAAACGTAAAAGAAAAGATCATTTCAAATAAATGAATAATGTGGGCAAAAGGAGAAAAACTCAGCATAAAGTCCGTACACATATTAATACACATGTGCACAGACGCTGTTTTTCAGTTTTCCCCTGTGAATATAATAGAATACGACGGTTAAAGAACGATAGAAAAGATTTGAGTTATGACGTCATTGTCATTTTAGCTCAATTGGTTAGAGCAAGCTCCGGCTATAGGGGTGGATGGACGCGGGTTTGAGTCCCGCACATGATTTAAAATTTTCCTATCGTATATTTGTAATTTTGTAGGATAAGGGATATTTGGTTAGAAATTAGTTTTAATGGTCTGCGATCATGAATAGAATTATTATAATATTTACCGGCGGTAAATAAGTATGTAGGTGGTAAGTAATATTAACATAATACTACGAAATTTATACAACACTACAGCTACTACAAAGAAAGGATTTACATTTCACTGAATCATTATTATACAGCCTCAAGATATAAAGTTCGATATTAATAACTTTATTTACCTTTTGCTGAGAAATTGAAGTGAAACGTATAAAATATATTTCAGTAAGCAGTGATGTAAATCTACCCATTACTATTCAGATCTGAGACTAGCATTTTTTCACCTTTGGATCATCCCGTCTTAATTCTGAACAATTACATTTCCAGTTTCAACTCAATTTTACAATTTCAATGATGAAATAAAGTTTTTAAAAGATTCGCTCAGTTAACCAGAGCGCGTGAACCGTAAAACGACTGACATAATTATTTTGTCTACAACAGAGGCATAATGAAATGAATTTAAAACTGTTTCGACAGAATATTGTTAATGGAAATTATATACAACTCAAATTATATAAGTATAAGTTTGCAATCTTAGACACTATTTAGGGCGTATTACCAGTCTTCTTACACGCGCAACATGTGGGTCAGTTACACAAAAACTCGCACAACACCCTACGCATACTGTATAATAATGCCTACAGAGCACTGGTGGGACTGGTTACATGGTGTCGTGCATCCGGGATATTCCCAAAGAACGTCTAGAAAATTTTATGGCTGTAGTGCGTAAGCGTGTCACCACCATTCGCTGCGTGCGGGACAGCTCCAACAGCCACCTGCAGCTGATTGCCTCCAGAATGGACCTGGATTGCTCGGTAATGTAGCACTGGACCAGATTGCATATTGAGCACTCTGGATCCAAGCCAACAAATATAAGCTAAGATGAGGTGTCCAAATATAAGCTGACCTGCATGTTTTGATTTCTTTTTTTTTGTTTTGTTTATTATTGTATTTTATTATTGACATTAATTTGTAAATTAAACTTGACCAACTGTAAATAATGTAGAATAACGATATGATGTAACATCTTAATTCTAAATTTTTAAATTTTCTTTATGCTGTTTTAACATGTATAACTAGACATTGGATTATTATTTGAAATAAATGAATTTTAGGGAAGTTAAGGCGGTATTTGCCAGGACAGCTTCTAAATCTGTAAAAAGCACAAGTCCAATCATGTATGGCATAATGCGGCCATCTCTGGGACGGCTCAGCAAAATACCAGCTCGAAGCCTTAGACTCCATTGAAAGACGCACGAAAAACTGTTTTGGTGAAGCCCGGATTCCGAAGCCTTGAGCATCGTCATAAAGATATTTCTGTGTCTTTCAGTGTTCAACAATTTTGCCTTCTATAAAACGCAAAAAAAACAACAAGGGATTCTAAGATTTCGAATCAGAGTTGCGATGTGGAATCCTTATTCAGCGAAGCCCAACTCAGACCCAGTCAATTTTTCCTAACTATACCTTGTGACGGTACCATGGGGTCGTGCACTAGTTTGCAAAAAATATTGGCGAGCGTTATCATATTAAGAAGTACCTATATTGAGATGAAGGCAGCTTCAGTGATATTCGTATATATAAAACGAAAATACTCCAACAGAAAACTGTGCGAAAGAACAATGAAACAATTTTTTACCGTTTATTACGAATTTCAATTTTCTTCTGGTTTTTGTGTTTCCACTTTGACCTTAAAATTTTATTAAATTATAATTGAACGTTTGCCGTTCCTATTATTTGTTATGTAACTTAGAAAATTAGTCGTCTTGTCGGTTTAGTGGCGTTTAACATCGCTTTGAAATTTTGCAGTCTTGAGTTAAATCCCGGGTTGGACAGTCATTAGAATATCCAGACATAAAAATCACCGAATCGGAGTCACCCCGTGACCACGATCACTACAAAATGTTTGAAACGTCGGGACAAAAATAACGATAAATATTTGCGATTTAAACCATTTAAAGTTGTTTAATTATTTTACTATGTGTAATAATCGCGAAAACCTAAGACAACAGAAACTAGATTAGTTTTAAAAAGTGTGTACTGGCAGTCACTAAAATGACATCGGCACCTTTTTCAGTAGCATTCCCACATTTCATATTTAATTTAAATCATACTTAAGAATGAGTTTTGTAGTCAAGTCTCTCCCATTATGCTGCAAGATAAACTCTTAAGTCACAATTTAATTTTAAGTGCATTAAAATATTCTCTTGAATGAGGACTATTATGATGTATAATGGTGGTGTCCAATTGAAGATATAATTGTATATTAAAGCATACAATAACTTTAAAACTTTCAGGTTTTAACAGGACTGCTTTACCAAGTTTTACCTTTGTATACAATATGGAACGTTGAGGGCGAGCATATGTATATTTCTTAATGTTCATGAACACAACTTGCCAAGTACGAATTGGCCATCGTACTATGTTGATTTTGCAAAGCAACAGGCCATTAAAGAATTATTAAAACCAGCCACGTGTGAGAAGGACGCGTACACAAATAGATCCCTACCAACAACCCTAACGAGAGTCTGACCCACATTTTGATGGTTTTGTAATTTGTTTATACGCATTAGATTTTGTACTAAATTCACACTCAGACGTATCTGTTGCCATTTCAGAGGGATCAGTTGGGAAATATAGGAAAGGTGGATATAACCCATTTTTATAATATATTTTTAATATATATGTATATATTGTATGTGTAGCTCAACACTCTACTCAACGTGTTCTATGCTCTGTACCTTAATTTTTGCATATATATCAAATATGGTTTGAACAAAAAAAAAGTTTTTAAGATGTAATGGAGAATAATTTGAAAAGCATTGTATATGTTACTTTAGATGTTTTTTTTTTAAGAGTTACGCAAAACTTTCATTGTAGCCTACGTACTCTAACGAAACTTACATTTTATTTTTTATATATACAGTTAAATCTGAATTTGTTAATAAATAATAATAAGTTGTGCTGATTGATAACAAAATATATTTAAAAAAAAATTGCGACATTTCTATTTACATACACATAACAAATCTAAAGATTGAAGAACATGGTGGGATGAGCAAATAGACTCAACCAAAAATCTCGCCAAAGTACATCTGGTTACAGGGTGAGTATTTGGTTTCATTGCTCTGTATAAACAGGGTCCCAACGGCAAATACGTAGTGGGATTGCATTGCAATAACAGTTGGTAGTGTCGACGTTATCTACAATTTTAAACATTATATAAAATTAAACATAACCCATTTCTAATACGAACATATAAAAACTTCTAATACGAACATATAAAATCGAGATTATCCTGATTTAAAACTTTGTGCTAACACTTTTACAGTCCCGACTTGCATAATTTAGTCAATAAAAAACAACCTAGAGTTTTTTTATTTTTTTTTATTTTTTATTTTATGTTATTGTGACGGAACTAGCCCGAGGCCCACCTGATGTTAAGTGGACTAACCTCTGCCTATAACAGACGCATTTCGTCAACGACGAATTGCACTGTGCCCGTCACACTGAGACGTCCAGTTGTTAGGTCTCATTAGCCTGTAATTTTTCTGGCTCTCAAGGACTGCTGCCGGAACACACCGTTAGGTGCTTGGCGACAGTTAGTAGCTGGACTAACTCTAGGTTGTTTTTTATTAAATTCACCACTCTGTATTATGCATGCTCTGTATCGGATCGATTGTGCCATTCGCCCATTATTGCCATCGACATTACGAGTAAGTCATTAAGGTTTAGGCAGGCCTGACGCACTTCAAATTTTGGGTGCAAAGCTACAAGTATACATCGGCGTATCTGTCCAGACCGGCATATTCTATTGAGGGTTGTCGCGTGCCGCCTTGCCCTCCCTGAAATGCATATGCGCACACTACTGTGTGCCGCGTTGTCATCCGAAAAGGGATTTTTTTTAATTATGTGTAGGTGGTTAGTAGGTACGTTAAAATGAAGCCGAAATCATTGCATTTGGCTGCATAAAAGACATTAATCCAAACCTCAAATTTTTCTTAATTCCAAAGACATCGGAAACTAAGGAAACGATACCTACCTTTCTTAAATGGATGGAAATGAAATTGGTCTTCTATTAGGTTAGGTTTAGCTTTGCATAGGCCATTCCCAATATTCTTACTAAAAAGATTGTTTCTTTTTTAAAAACCGATAGGATATACATTAGGCTTTGACTAGTTTCAGCTGTTGGTAAGTTTTTGTGTGGTGGACGGTGTAAAAAAGGAAGTAAAACTTCCTTGTGGAAATGCCTTTCAAGCACTGCTGCCGCAACGGACTGTTATGTGGTAGACGGAGGTTGGTTACTTGTTGGTTTTACTTTAACTTTCCTATGAACTGTATTTTTTTTATACAGCATTAGGTATAAGAACAAGCACAAAGCCCACCTGATGTAAAGCGGACTAACTTCTGCCTAGAACAGACGCATTTCGTCCGAATGAATCGCACTGCGTCCGTCACACTAAGACACACAGTTGTTGCATCTCATGTGCCTGTTTCAATTTTTCTGCCTCTCAAGGACTGCTGCCGGAATACACTGTTAGGTGCAAAACGACAGATTTTCTATTTGCGGGTGGTAGCTAGCCAGGTGAGCGTTCGCAGATTGCTCTTCCACCATGCAATGAAGCTCAAGCCGGCGGTGGGGATCGAACCATAGACCTGCGGCACAGCAGTCCATAGCTATAACCGCCCGACCATCATTGCTTAATTTTTTTTTTTGATTCTCTTTCTACCTAGTATATAATAACCGAATATTGTCTCAGGTTTTCGCGATTATTACACATATTAAACAACTTTAAACGGTTTAAATCGCGTATATTTATCATTATTTTTGTCCCGACGTTTAGTTTTCCCGTGTCCCGTTTTGTTCCGTCATCCCCGTGGGGTGCTGGTTTAAATTGCACCTCCCCATATCATCCGGTGGGTGTCATGGGAGGCGACTTAGGGAAAAACACTGGAAGGTGGGCAGCAGCACCTTCTAAAGGACACTTACACTGCGATCCCCAAGCCGCCTGCCAAGAATGGAGATTATGGCACATACCTTAATAAAGGCTGTAATCAGCAGTGGACGAGTCGGTTGTTAAAGACAGTACAGTTTAGTTTTGGTCACCAAGATCATTGCAAAGTGTTTGAAACGTCGGCTATAAGGGTGGATTGACGTGGGTTCAAATCCCGCACAAGACTATATTATTTCCCTCGTAAATTTGTAATTTTGTAATAGTAAAACAGTTGTAAAAAGTTTTTGCTTACTGGTAGATTCTTCACAATAAGAGAATAATAGTACCTAAGTAAGAGAGTTAAGTGTTATAAGAAAAGTTTTTATAATATACCTACCATTGCAATACAGCCCAAAATAACACACAGATCAAATATTTTGATAGAATTTCCTTATTTGATTGTGTAGTCGAGAATCATTTTAGATACAAAAAGCTATAAATAATCCAAGAAATGTTTACCGTGAATATGGTTATAAAAATAACAACGCAAAAAACTTGCGAAATAAATAATGATTACCTTCAAATTTTATTTTTGCTGCTTAATACATAGGTATAACGTAGCATTAGTAAATCTAACTTTAACAACTAGGTATGTGTCGAGTGGTTGCAGCATAAACTTTGCGTAGATATGTTAGTTTATGCAAATATTTGACAAGGTCTTTGGTATGTAGTGTTGTGTAGTGAGTTATGGCGACTGCTCCAAAAAGATAACATTACGGTTACGTGACCATCGTGGAGCTGAAGGAGTAAGGTAGCAGAATATTCGTGACCATAGTTTATCATTTGCTGTTGGTTCTGGCTCAAGTAACTTTGGGAAATCTTGTAAAATTTACAAGGGATGATATTCAATGTTCTAAAAATTAAAATTAATTGTTTAATGCTCGTAATGTAGCTTTTATTAAATTGTTTTTAGGCTCGGAATCCAAGATTTTAAACACATGGATCTTTTTATTTATGTAAAGTACGTGGAAGTACGTTATATAATTATACCGAATAAATTCAATTTGTATCTTTGCAAGTTATATGTATGTAAATGAAGCAATCTTAATGTGCCTAGGTAATATTTTGTAACGACTTTATTTAGCTTTATTAATACTAACACTGAGTTTTTATGTCCATAGGTAAAAATAGTACATCTACCTGTAAAAGCCGGATTGTCCACGCTGAACACAGCCACCATTATAGGAACCCTTCCTAAATTCAGAATAAATTATGCATTAAATATGAATATTGAGGCTTGAGCTTCCCCGCATGGTGGAAGGGAATTTTGCATTTGTCCGCCTGGCTAGCACCTAACGGTGTGTTTCGGCAACAGTCCTTTAGAGCCACTGAAATTACAAGCACATGAGACGTAACAACTGTCTCAAAGTGACAGGCGCTTTGCAATTCGTGACTTGTGATGAAATGCATCTGTTATAGGCAGAGGTTAGTCCGCAAGTGCACCTCGAGCTTGTTCCGTCACAAAAACATAAAAAAATCGCTTTGTTGTATTTTTTGTATTGGCTGAACGTTGATGAGCGCAGAAAAAAAATACGGGCTATTCTATACAAATATTAGTATGTTAATCAAATTTGCTGTGTGGTTTATTATTATCACCAATGTCAACTTCTAGTAGGGAAGATGAGCACAACAAAGGTTTAGCAATTTAGAAAATAATAATTTTGAATTAATAATTCCTACTAATGCCGCCTTAGACACACGTTCTAGGATGGAAGTTACGGTTATTCTTGACAGGTTAAGGTCTTTAAGTACAGGGATTTTGCTGGTATGCCCCTTGCCCCAACTTCTACAGCGTATAGATTAACCACATAACCGTTTTTGGTTAATTCATTTGTTAGGTCATAATACTTGTTTGTTTTTATTGTGTGGTCTTTAGGTATGTTTGTTTCCCGCGGCACAGTAAGTTCTATAAGTAATATGCTTTTTTGAGTACAGAATGATGTCTGGAAGACGAAACACCAACATCATTTACGTGAATAATCCCGTATTATTCACAAAGATCTTTTAATCGATAGAGTATATTATCTTATATTAAATAGGTACCAGATTTTTGTACTATAATTTCATAAGTTGTTTCACCACGGCCAAAAATTTGTCATTGTATTGGTAACTATTAGCACAAAATAACATGGTTCAAAATTCTACAATAAAACTCCAACGTAAAACTTGCCGACTTACCTACATCGTACCTAAGTATAGCCATCCATTGTGGAAGCATTCGAAGCGCGAAGCTCAGACACGGTTGATCAATTCTTTAGTTCAAGGGAATATACACTACGTTAGGTGCTAAGTATAAAAATTCGCAACGTTCTTAAAATATCAGAGAGGCTTTAAAAATAGAGATATTTTAGGTATATAATTTTCTTGTCATTCCGTGAGGGCCTAGATATTGCAAGGACCCAGTCCGTATGGTCCTGGTGAGATATAATCAAAATACTACATTTTGATTGCTAATAGGCTAGTCTTTAACCACTATCTCACCTGATGTGTGTGTGTGTGAATAGTGGCAAAATTATCCAAACTGTACTAAGTTTTTCTAGAATTTGAATCAATTGGTGTCCTTTATAATTAATTATCGTTTTAGAATATGATTTTTTGAAATTGTTACATTTAATTTTTATTTTATACTATAGTTATTGAAATTATGATTCTGCAATCAAATTACTACAGTATTTTACAATCAAAAATCGGGGTTCTACCGGCTGTGTCCTGCTGGGTTGGGGCTCTCGAATTTTCTGTCTATGTGATTTTTTGAATCATTATGTGTACAAATTTCATAGCAAAGTATTAACAAAAGTTAAGTATTGGATAATTATTGTATCATTACAAAATTACGAGGGAAAAAATTATAGTCTTGTGCGGAATTCGAACCCGCGTCCATCCACCCCTTTAGACAGGGTATGCTCTAACCAATTGAGACATGACTCATGACTCTAATTTAAGCACTTAATATTATTTTGTCTTGCTTTTATTAACAAACTATATACATAGCATTCAGACAACCTACAAGTCATCACCATCATATAACCATCGATTCAATCTGCAGGAAGCAATGTCATCCAGGAATGTTTTTATTTTTATTTTAAGTCGGATATTTCATCTTGATATTGATTGGAAGTTCAACTTAGACTTTTTTCCATTAGGTATTTCACATTTTTCTTAGGCTCATTCGTCAACTGGCGAGCGTGAAACTCGCGATTGCGTGCGAGTTGTCACCTCTTGGTTTAATCTAATTTTTGTCATCAACTCGCTCTTACATATAAAGTACAGTCACTATATATTTTCTTTGTTATTGTGACGGAACAAGCTTGAGGCCCGCCTGTTGTTAACCTTACCTCTGCCTATAACAGATGCATTTAATCACAAGTCATGAATTGCACTGCGCCTGTCACTTTGAGATATAGTTGTGAAGTCTCATGTGCCTGTAATTTCACTGGCTCTCAAGGACAGCAGCCGGAACACACCGTTAAGTGGGTTCCACGTAACATACTTTTTTAACAACTTAATAATTATGTATAACAAATTATCAAGACAGACTTTTCAAAAACCAATATTCTTTCCGTTCTGCTAGATGTACAATCAGTTCTTATTTTATAAGGACTTTTCCATATCCTATTGTATGTCGTGAAATGCCACTAAACGAACAATTTTATCTCATGAGTAGAATGTCACCACTCAGTTCCTTGTTAGGGATTGGTTGGGTCCTTGTTTCTGCACATTCAAAAAAAGAAAATCCATTTCATGTTTACCCCCTTTTGACTCCAAAGAAAGCAAGTGTTCCACCCACATACACTAAGCTGCTTTTACTTCATTCATAAAACCGAAGACATTTTATATTTATGTGTTTGCGATGACGCCTTGATGTAGTAAGTTAAAATATATTTTGGAAAATATTCTGTTATTATCTTTTGTATTATTTTATAATACATATTGTGCTGACCGTACACGTGTGGGAGACAGAGTGTGAGAGAGTGTATAAGGATAAGATATTCTCGTTAAAAATCGGAAAAAATATAAGGATGTTTGTTTCGTTAAAAGTCACATCTTCACGCTTAAATTGCTAGAGCAATCCCTTTACTATATATATCAAATATATTAACATGCAGCCTCGGTGTACCGGCGAGTGAAGTATATAGAAATATCAAATCACCGTAGATTTTAAAACAAATCCTGGATAAACCGTTTGACTTCGTGGAAACTCGTTACCGATCTGAGCTCGAAAGATAGGTAAGTAAGTGGATTCTTAGATAGTAGATTATTACCCAATTTATTTCTATTCTGAACTCTTCGCTCCGGATCGCTACATCCTCAGCTCGTGTGTCCCACTCTTTATATCTCGGGAACTGATACGTCGCCTGCCATAACAATGTTAAAGAAAACTTTATAACAAGTAACCTCCTTTGAAACTACAAAAATTGTTCTGAAACTGTGCAGTGATATAGCTGGCAACTTATAATGGGACAGTTTTATGAAGGAGAATAGTTTACTACGTTTCAGTAAGTTTTTATGGCTTGCTTTTCATCGTTACTTAGTATCTGAGTTGTAGGATGCCGGGTTAGAATGTCACCTGCCCATTTGTTCCCGTGGGTGTCGTAAGAGGTGACTATGGGAAAAGTGCGCCAAATAAGCAGCATGCCACTTTTCACATGGATGTGAGAAGCGTGAAGTGTGCATAAGACGCACAACAGAGCTGTATACCATCTTAGTGCCCTGCCAGGGTTTCATACAATATGTTCTTTTGTTCCTGTCTTATGTATATGTTGTTAGCGTAAACATACTATTCGTAATTATGTTCTTGTGTTCCGTCCAGTGTGTTAGATTAAACATTTTGTATGAATCTGAAATTGTGCCGGTGAATGACAACAGGCTCGCTCCCTTATTACATGGGACCAAATCCCAATTGGCGAAACTTGGGTGTTTACTCACCTCTGCTACCCCTTCGGGGAATACAGGCTTGATTATATGTATGTATATCTCGGTGAATAGCAAGTATATAAACAAAAGTCGAAACTACATAGTGAGCAAGCGTTACATTATTTTATAAAATATACATCAGAATGTATGTATGAACGCGTTGTGGAACAGCGGTGATAAGCGCAAATGGTAAGCTTTTGTCAATGTATTGTAGACTGCGCACATTATTGCATGAAAAAACACGCGGGTGACTGTCTGCTGATGATGTTTTTAAGAGTAAGAATTCCTTTTTTCTAAAGGAGTGATATTTTTATTGGATCTACGAGTATATAGAAAAGGCATAATTTATAGAATGAAGGAATAAAAGAAGAGGATAAATATGTAATAATTTAAAACACTGCTTTTTAAAAGTAGGCCGTACGGAAGACAGCGTATGTTCCATAGTATCTATATCCTTTATATTTTTTTATTTTTTTTATGTTATTGTGACGTAACAGGCATGAGGCCCACCTGATGTAAAGTGGTAACTTCTGCCTATAACCAGCTTCTGTTATTCATTATCATAACAATTATGTTTCAAGGTTACAGTTCTATGTCTGGATCTGCCTATTCATAGCAGGCTCACACCCTATTTGACGAGGCTATACATATTGGCCGTGGGTGCCGGGCTAGAATGTTACCCCCCTGCCCCAACTTACTATCTGTGGGTGTCCTTAGAGTCGACTATAGGTAAAATACAGCATGCAGGGCAGCAGCGCCATTTGAGGAACTGATATTTTATTTTCAACTGCGATCACTACGGCGCCTGCCAAGCGTGGATATTATGGCAAATCGCACCTTATTGGAGGAGGCTGTTTTTAGTAGTGGACCATCCAGCTGATACAGTATACATATTGGTGAAATGTAGGTGTTTATACACTAATACTATCGTAAAGCGAGGAAAACCGTAGGAGATTCAAATGCCTACTCTAGTCAAAATCGAGTGCGAATCCAACGCAGGGTTGTCTAAAGTTCTAAGCTTAATCAGCACTACAAAAAAAAAACTAACTAACAATCGAATTGAATAAACACTACTATAAGACACTTAGGTAATAATAGTACAACAACCTAGTTGTAGTACATAAACTCGAATTAATCATTAAGTTCCAATTTTATAAAGTTCAATTTATTATAATAATTTCTATGCTTTGACGGACATATTCAGATACTGAGGCTCTCTGTATTTTTTTAAGATATACCTAGTCGTTTCTCTCCCAAAAGACAAAAGTATCCACCCTTGATTCGAAGTTTCAATTTCACAAAATTTACAGTCCAACAGAGCGAGATTTAGGTCAAGCAAGAAAATTTAAGTTAAAGACGTTTAACATCTTTTCTACTACAATATTTGAATTCTGTACAGATTTTGTGAATAACGAAGAGTCTGAGTTTTGTATCCCCCTAAGTTTGCATTAAAGTGGCGAACCTTGATATTCACTTGGTCATCTGCTTTATTAATAATCCATTTTTACGCCTTCCAGATGATCCTTCCAGACAAAGGTCTTTAGTAAGATGGGGGAAACCCACCGAAGTCTTACTGTATTTGGCGCTAAGCAATATATACAAGTAATATTGCTTCGCGACTTACGATGATGACTGGGATACAAGGTGCTCCTGGACAGCGGTCATTGTTCTTGTCGCCAAGATATAGTCCTTGATATCATAGGTAAGCGGCGAGTCTCTCGGTAGCTAGACCAAAAATAGGTTGTACCACGAACAAGGGACACGTCAAATAGGTAAAAAAATCATCTTCATCTCTTAAATCTTAATCAAAGTTTTATTATTTTGATGGACACGTATGAAAAATACTATAACATATATGAGAAAGTTGATGTGTCGTAATCCAGACCAGATATACTCGTATTTCTGTACTCGAAAACCCTAACCCGCAAAGTATTTATAGAACTTACCGCGCCGTGGGAAACAAATAAACTTAATGACCACACAATAAAGGCTAACAAATATTATGACTTAAATAGATAACTAACTGAAAACAGTTATATTTACTTGGGCGAAATAGGCCAAAGTTTTATATAGGTGCCTGGTATTACATACATATACTTTAACAAATCAATACTAGGCTACAAGGAACGATTTTTATCTTTGTTAATATTTATATGCTCTATATATAAATTAATATGCATAGCGACAGCGGGCACTTGTCTACAACAAAGTAAAAGATCTCGGCTTTACTTACAAAGTGTTTATTGCTGACACTTTAGAACACACTGGCTTAGGAAACACTATCGCTACTTACGAGATACTCAGTTACAGAGACTCACAGCTATTTGCGTGATATTAATATAATAATGTAAGTAGGTACTTTTGTAAGGATAACTCAGTGTTATGGGAAAAAGGTATAAACGTATGTGTAGCAGGGATGTGAGGAAACTGGTAAATAAAATATTAATTAACTTAAAATATTGATTCTAAGATTCGTACCACGGCCGTCACGAAACAATAATGTTCATATAGCGCTATCTCTATCGCACAAATGTCTTGATTCAATCCATGCAGCCCGCTCTCACATTGAGGTTCTAATGTAAGGTTACCATGCCGGCATGTGGTAGCGCAAATTAAAATTGTTAATGTAAGGTTAACATAAGACTGAATTAAGAAATGGGAGTTGGCCCTCTGGTCGGTGTAGTAAGCACACGTAGTGCAGCCCTGACTAGAACTCTGACACGCTGTGGCATAGTTTGCCACACATACAAGCCCCGTTTGGTACCACTCTATGGAGTTAAACTACTTTTCTAGTTTTACTACGTCTATGCCTAACATATAACTAGCTGCACCTTGCAGTTTCAACTGCATGAACAATGATGTAAAGTGATAATGGTGATAATAAAAACGGTCACGTGTTAAACCAGGACCTAAAACATCTTTGTGTTAAGTTTCATCCAAATCGGTTGAGCCGTTTCAAGGAGTTACAAAAATACACACTCACATCCTCACTTCAGTAATTTTCAATAACACGCATACAAACTTTCATTTCCAATATTTATCTATTTATACCCAGTGTAATTACTCTAAAACTGATTTCACAATACTATCAATATTAAAACAAAAAATGTACGTCCGTATATGCATGTTTTGTAAAAGCTCGCAAGTTCCGTCTAAACCTATTTGTTTTATTTACTTTAGGATTTTAGGTGCAGATTTAAACTAGCTTAGAGCATTCGACAAACGAAAAAACTGCTGGAAATGCAAAACTAAATTGGAATGTAAATCAAGTCCGCCCGTTCGGTGTTTCTCTCGATTCACGATACACCTGATTACTTAAATGAACATTGGCAAGCAAATACTCGAACTTACTAACAAAATCCGATATCTCCTCAGCTTTGAACAGGTACTGCAAAGAATAAATAATTCACCAAGTAGGGTTTCAAACAAATTCGATTTTTCGGTTATGTTCTTGGGTTTTGTTGTACATTTTAAAAACATCTCCAATTATCCGTTAAACATGATAAAGACCATGTACTCGATTTTATATAATTATACATTTTTAACTTATTTAGGGTTCCGTACCAAAAAGGCAAAGCGGAACAATTTTAACGAGATATCGCTGTCTGTCCATCTGTCTGTCCGTATGTCACTGGTATCAATCTCGTAAACGGAACGAGTAATAAACATCATATTTTGATATTTGGTGTAAAACCTTGACCTCAATTTAATTGAAAGATGGAAGATCCAAATAATATGAAGGTAGACAAAAATCATCTAATTAACACCTTGGCATGTGGGGTGTCATCTTATGTTTATAGATTACTATTTAAAAACTAGTGGAATCGTCAACATTGTCTTATTTTCACCTTATTAGTTACGGGGTCTAACTCAACAACTTAATTTGTATATAATATACGAAATTTTGGTACATCATTATTATGTGGTTTGAAGCTGTGGTCAATACCAAATTTTTTTTCTATTGCGAGTTGTGTATAGGCTTATAAAATATTTGAAAATAAAACAGAATCGTATGCCACCACTACCAAGTATTAAATATATTTTATTCTTTTGTGAGCACACTTCTTGCACGATTTTGTCACTCGCCTAAGATACTGTTACGCCTAAGACAATGTATCAGCCAGTTTCTCCACTGCTGAACACATGGGGGGGGGGGGGGAGGGGAAGTGTTAGTGTTTTTTTATATATTAAAATAAAAACACTACTTTTCAGTGATGCGAGCTACATAAAGGATTACAAAAGTCCAAAAACTCCAAGTGCGAGTCGGACTCATCCTAACGGACCGAAATGTATTATGTAATGACAAAAAATGCATGGTGTGTTGCAACGAAACCATAGGCTTGTGACTCGCATTTGGCCAATTTCATTTTTTTTTTTTTTTTATGCCTGATAGGTTAGCCTTAGACTACTATCTCATCTGATGGTAAGTGATGATGTGGTCAAAGATGTTGTTCAGGCTAACCTAGAAGTACTGGTTCTCAAGGACAGCTGCCGGAACACACCGTTAGGTGCTTGGCGACAGATTTTCTACTTGAGGGTGGTAGCTAGCCAGGCGGGCATTCGCTAAATGCCCTACCACCATGCTATAACGACTGCCATCCTAAGACAACAACCGGGACCGACGGCTTAACGTGCCCTCCGAAGCACGGAAGCGCTCAGTAGTATCATAGTAGCTTTCTACTATGGTAGTATTGTCACTAGCGGTCACCCATCCAACTCATGACCGCGCGCGACGTTGCTTAACTTTGCTGATCGGTTAAGAACAGCTAAGTAAACTTCGCTACGAGCGCTTCAAAAAATAGTTTGAAATAACAACAACGGGATATTCGTTCCTAATAATGTAATAGTTGTTTATATATGGGGAAAGTTACATTGTCACCAGAGTAATTCAAACTTTTAGATTAGAAAACTCTAAATAGGTCACGCAACAAGGCGGCAGATAGTAGTACAGTATTTTTAAATCAACCCGTTGTCGACACGCAGGAAGCCTCTTATCGATTTTGGAAATTTACAAGAGATAAAAAGGGTTCATCATAAGCATTATCTTACTTTTACTTTTGCCTTTTTTTGTCAGTAAATATGATAGAGCTTTAGATAATGAGTCCATTGGTATGATGGATATTTGCAACTTTGACATTTATAAATGCAGGTTATTTATTGTAGACATTTATTATAAAACATGAAACGCCTTTCAAACTTTCAAAAGAGGCATTACATAACACCCGCAATGCAAAATCATGTAAAAATTGTGATGAAAAATAATACATATAAATATATATGTTTATATATATTATAAGCTTGAAGACCTTGAAGACCTCCACAGTCGAACAAAACCTCCACAATAAAACGCCATTAATAATGGAAATTAGCCACATGTACCCTTTCGGTGTAATGTGGGTACCAAACGAGAAACTTTCTTCCCCATCGCTTATCAGTTCGTCGAGCAATGGGGCTTGCCCCAACTTGCATATTTGAAAACTATGTCGGTGACTATGGTTTTTAGGCGAATATCCTAGTTCTGGATTTTATTGCGGAAAAAAACTTCGAGCATAGTTCTGTCATTGTAATGGGACAAGCACGAGGCCCACCTGTTGTCAAGTAGACTAACCTCTGCCCATTTAAGAAAGAAGAAAAAAAAAACACTTTGATAGAAGCGCTTTATGCCATACTATCCGACTAAAGGTCTTTCCAATCCAATTCAGATGGGTAGTGTTCGGGAAGTTACGCGAAATCTTCTCCTCGATCATCCCACAGGTCATGAAGACCGAAGTTTTTCACCATTGAGTGTTGCCAGTGATGACTTATCAAAAAAACGTGGAGAAAAGGGCAAAGAGGCAAAGAGACGTGGTCCTTAACTGTGTCCCACATGAAGAAGCTCAGAGTCACTTAGTGACCGTTAAGCATGACTCTCGTTATTTTGTATTGTAATCCACAGAGCATGCGTTATTGAAAAAATATTAAAATTATAGGGTTGCGTCATCGTTAACAAGTTTAAAGCTAATTGCAAGAATTAGTCTTACTTGTAGTACAATGTAACTTCAACTAATAGGTGTCGCTCCATCCCCATCACATGGTTAAGACCGAGAAGCCAAATAAGAGTTATGAGTCATATGTCATGTAAGCTTAACGGTTAAAGCATACCCCGGCTATAGGGTTGGATGGCGCGGGTTCGAATCCCACACATGACTTAAATAATTCCTCTCGTAATTTTGTGACTTAAAAATAGTTTTGCAGGTATCATTTACCTACCTAGTCAACCCTTAATTCTTATGAAATACTAGCTTTAACCAGCGGCTTCACCCACGTGGACTATCCCTCAGGAATCGTTACTGGTTTTTGGGAGCCGTGTAAAAAGTGTCATATATAAATAAGTTACCTTTTAATCCTTTTTAACCCTTTTAAATTGGCCCCGTATACCGTCATCGTTTTATAGGTCGACCTTCAGTACCATAAAATAAATAAGACAACCAGCAATGACTTATTGCAGATTCACAGACAGTACAAATGCTCTAGCCCACTACCACATGGCAGCGTGTCCAGCATGCTGGCAGCATTACCCCGTTGAATTGCAATGCTTATTCGTTGAACCAAATAGGTGCCAGAATATTCATTACGCGTCGCATCGACCAAGCGCTCTGATAGGTTTTGGAAAATACGGTGAACTTCCGGTCCCCACAGACCCAACTTCTGTACACCAAACGTATCTAATATGTAACCACTACCGAGGTTATCATACTTACATACGTACCTTCAGTACCAAATTATACATAGTCTTATTTTCTGGTACACTTCGAAAACATAGTTATATACTTGCCCCGCGGCTACCAGTTCAAAGTTAGTGCCCCATGTCGATTGTTGTAAAATATCGAAAGAGTACGCACTCAGCCGCAATGATAAAATTGTCTCCGTTACACTTAACATCATAAGATAATAGCGCAAACTCTTGCCAATTAGTTAACTACATGGCTGACAATCTCTTTAAGGACATCCATTGCCCTTTCCTGAGTCCCTACTTATTGTAGGACAGGGATAGAAAGTGGCTGCGATTATCGCTTAAGTAAGCTCGGTCCGAGCTCAGTGGAGAGGCACCACGTGATTGAACGGACGGAACACTATACTCGAATTCCGATACTCAGCGTTCATATAGCTCCATACTTTGTAAAACAAATTTGCAATAATGAAGTATAATAAGTTTTACATCTAACTGATTTAGAAAAATATCCTTATTGTACAAATATACAATAATATTATTATATTTATAATAAAGTTTTATTATAAGCTACCTAGTTTTTTTTTTAATTTCAAGTGTTTGCCTATAACGGTTCAAGAGATACCTCAATATGACAGATTGACGAAAAGGCCGAGCGCCAGCGGCTTAGGTACTAACCTACTTCCATCCCCATTTTCACTTCTTCTAATCAACCGTAGCAAAAAATATTATAGTGGCTTGTTTTTGTTTTATAAAGTCTATCCAGACACCAATTTTCATCAGCATAACTTTAAAAACGATGACCTTCCATACAAAGTTTCATCACCAATTTCACCAACTTAAAACATCCCTGTCAAAAAAAAAATTCATAAACAACATTTTTTTATTTTTAATTATCTATCTGAATACAAATTTTCAGAACTGTAAGTTTAAAAACAAAGGACTTTCATAAAAATATTTTTACCCATTTTTACCCCCTTAAGGGTTGAATTTCAAAAAATCCTTTCTTAGTACACCCCTACGCATCAAGGCAAATACACCCTCCAAATTTCAAGTCTCTGTGACTTTAGGCTGTGCGTTGTCTGCCAGTCAGTGAGCCAGGATTTTGGTTCTTAGATAATATATAATAATAACCTAATTTCCATAAAAGCCACTCAAATTAGGCCAAATTTTCTTCTTATTATTATATTTTAATGCTTAAACCATTACAACATCAACATTAATGTTTGTCCAAAATAAGATTTCGATTTTGATTCGTGGATAGGTGTCCCGTTACTTTTATTCTTTTGATATCTTAGGTTATACATGGTTATTGGTAAAATGCTAACAACCTCTTAGGGTTGACTTCTTCTGGTCCTAAGAAACATTTTAAGAAGTTTTTTTTTTGTTTTTTTTTTTTTTTTTTTTTTTTTTTTTTTTTTTTTTTTTTAATTTATTAAGTACACATAACAAATTACAGTCAATAAGAAATACATGAGTGATCCAGAAGGAGCACAGAATAATATTGATCTGACCTGGATTGCAACTCAAAACATGTGTACGATATAGAAACTTATTTAGTATTAGGCTTACAGACAAAAACAGGTCTCGAGGGTATTATATTATTACGATCATAAAAAATAATAATCAAAACACAAGTAAAGGGTAAACACAAGAAGAGGATACCCTTCTTGTGTTTACTCAACAAATTATAAATAGGTAACTTAATTATTACAATAAATTTAAAGTTTAAAGTGTGCACTAAACATTTTAACATCTGCTTGATTTGAAATATCACACAGTAACAAAAATATAACATTAAAAACTTAAATTAAGAGGAGGTTTGCATTATGATCAATAGCAACTGGAAAGATGTAAACTCTGAGTACATAACTCAGAGCTTGGAACAACTGGACTTAACATCAGAGTTAAGTCCAGTCTGCATCTGGTGTTTAGTATAGAGGATATCTTTTAGGATTGTAGTATAAATTGTTAATTTCGGGGAGAATATATCAATAATGACATTATCTTCAGCGATCTCGTTATACTGACGAGCCATTCGAACTAGGGGATTATAAATAGAAACATTGTTTTGATAGACTTGTAGTGAAAAGAGATTGGTACGGTTAGATCTTCGCGCACTATATTTTGTATTAAAATTAATTAGTGAGAGAAGACCAGGAGTGTCAAACATGGAATGGATTATTTTATATAGATAGATAAAATCGAAATATTTACGTCGAGTTACTAACTTCTGTACATAAAATTTTGATAAACGCGATTCATAGTTAAGATCAGAACGTCCTAAGTTTTGGCGATAGCATAACATTCTCAAACACTTTTTTTGTACCCTTTCAATTTCCTCAATATGTACATTGTAGTATGGGGTTTTGTTTTGAAATAGAATCCTCTTTGTCAGTTTTTTTTTATTTTCTTTGAAGTTTTTTTATATGTTTTTGACTGAATAAGCTGGTAGAACCTAAGAAACACCCAAGACACATATTAAGAAGATTTTTTTTCATAACAAAAAGAAACATCTCAAAATGTTTCTTAGGACTAGCAGAAGTTAACCCTCAGCGGTTGTTAGCATTTTACCAAAAAACAATGTATATATTATTATTATTAGGTTACAACAAAAAATAATCTATTAATTTTTAAATTGGCTAAATAATATGGCCTTAAAGATTAATATCTTTATACATAGCAGTACCTACTACTTGCTACTGCTATGTATAAAGATATTAATCTTTAAGGCCATATTATTTAGCCAATTTAAAAATTAATAGATTATTTTTTGTTGTAACCTAATAATAATAATATATACATTGTTTCATAGGTAGTTCGAGAGATTCGAGAGTTTAGTAAAAGGGTTAATTTTTTGGTAAGCAGGAACATAACAAGGTATTTTTTATATCGGTTCCCCTAGTTAAAATGTCTTGTTATGTTCCTCGGACTACATTTTATGTGTTTGCCAAATTTTCTCAAAATCGCTTCCGTAATTCACATACGAGGCGAACGCATACGGATAGACAGACAGTGTTTTTTTTAATAGTGTTCTGTTAGGTATTTTAAAGCTCATAAGCCATATTTTTATAACATAATATTCCATTTACAGACTTATGCCTTACTTTTACTTTTTGTCTTTTATTGTAAATAAATAAAATAGAGTTATAGACAATGAGGCCATTGGTATGGTGGGTGGATATTTGCAACTATGATATTTATACATGCAGTATATTTTTATTTTTTCATTGAACATGATACGCCTGTACTTTTTCAAAAGAGGCACATCATAACAACCGCATTTCAAAACCATGTAAAAGTTGTGATGAAAAATAAAATATAGGAAGGTATTAGTATTACAAATTATTTGTATGTGACACTACATCTTTAACCAGAGTATAATCACTCATTATTTTTAATTTTTTATAGCTTATATTCTAATATATAAAATTCTCGTGTCACAGTTTTCGATGTTTTTGATGAAATTTTTTGTGCTTATCCGGTATCTATGAGAATCAGCCAACATCTATTTTTCATCCCCCTAAATTTTAGGGGTTGTCCAACCCTAAATTTTTTATTTATTTTTTAGACAAAATTTATAATTTTTATTTTTTTATGATACAACATACAAAAATACATACAATCCTCAATTTTCACCCTTCTACGATCAACCCTTATTTTTTAAATTATTTATAGGGCAAAACAACGTTTGCCGGGTCAGCTAGTAGCCTATAATTTCACCACTATCTCACCTGATAGTAAGTGATGACGTGGTCAAAGATGTTGTACAGGCTAGTACAGCTAATTACTGGCTCTCAAAGACAGCTGCCGGAACACACCGTTAGGTGCTTGGCGACAGATTTTCTACTTGAGGGTGGTAGCTAGCCAGGTGGGCATTCGCAAAACCATCATGCTGTAACGACTGCCATCATAAGACAATAACCGGGACCGACGACCGACGGCTTAACGTGTCCTCCAAAGCACGGAAGCGCTCAGTAGTAGTGTCACTAGCGGTCACCCATCCAACTCCTGACCGGCGAACGTTGCATAACTTAGCTGATCGATTAAGAACGGCTCAGCAAACTTTGCTACGAGCGCTTCAAGTTCAAATTCAATTCAGTTTCAAATCTTCTTATAAATAAAATTTCCTATAGGAAAGAAAAATATGACACTTCAGTGTTTATTTATTTTTCTCAACAAACATAAAAGTTTCTACGAAAAGTAAACAATACGTTTGTTGCTGTAATTTCTAAAATATCAAATAGGTACCTATATAAGACCCTACGAATAAATTGTAATAAGACCAAAATATCAGTTGTTATAATGCATGACGATGTAGAAAAATCCATGTCTATAATGTTTTCGAAATCAGGACGGACGGATTTCAGTACATAGTTATTACTATTAAACTTTGTACGCAACTTTAATTAGAAATTCATAATGTATATTACTTTTTGAATTTTACTATCATAGTGACTCAAACAGATGCTGTTTTCTTCTTTAGTCATTCACTTTTCTGTAAAGTCTTACAAGTTTCCTAGTTTGATATATACTTAGTTTCCTTTTTCAATGACGAAACCCAATTAATGTTTCTTAAGAGTTAGTTAGGTAGTTCCTTGTTAGTCGAAGAAAGTTTCTCGAAGAAAATGCTCGTGGCATTTATGCCTAGTAAGAAAATCAGAGGACAACTCTTCGATATTATGATATTTTTTTTTCCAGGAAGCATTTTGTTATTATTGTTCTCAAAAGATGTTATTTATATCATATTCATATATGTATATTGTTCCTCTTGCTAGTAATTTCACTGATGCAGAACGGCGATATCTCATTTTTGAGTTGGATGACAACTATCGATCGTATACGGTTCTATTTTTTTTTAATCTAGTAAATACAAAGTATTCATAAAATCGTTCTCCAACATAAAAATGTATTTATTTTACAAAAACCCGAAAAAGTTTTCGCCTGAACAAGTTGGACCTGAAAGCAAGATTGTCAGATAACAGATAACTCTCAGACGTCGTCAAGATGTAAAGTTCCGACTTTTAATCACTTTGGATAAAAATGTATTTATAATGCCGAAGTTTAACGGTACGATTTGGTCGAAATAGTGCGATATTATTTCTGAAATAAATCTTCATATTGAGATGTAAGTTCAACAGCTTTTTTACTTTTAAAATACGTTAAAGTAAAGGTTTGTAAAAGACAAACATCACACTTTAGAGAAAACACACATGATATACACCCTTAATAATAACAATATATGAATACGTAATAGTTATTGAGAATTTTCTCCATTTTTGTGTTAGTGTCACGTCAACTACGTTGGTATACATTTTTTCATCAACTCCAGTTATGACCGCGATGTCTGATGTGAAAATACGTATATAGCAAAACGCCGAAACTTTTCAATGGTATTTTAAACACAATTTTCCAGCAATGGCTTGTAAGATACTGTTAGTACTTTGCAGAGAGGTGGTTGTTTTTCTTATAAATTTCTTATATTAGTCTAACATCATTAAGCCAACAACACAAACTTTGATGTTTTCGGTGTTTATGGAGGACCGTTAAGTGCATGACAAATCTTATCTGTCTAAAAAATTTTATGAGATATGTCTTTTTATTTAAGTAGGGGAGTCAGAGGACAATAGAACAGTGACATTTGGGCTACTCCTTGTTAATTGAATTGAATGGTTGATTTTTATGAATTGCTGCTGTGGCAGTTAAGTTGAGTAGCTTGCAGCTGACAGGACTATAGTTTGTCGTTTTATTCACTTAATCCAGTCAAATTGTCAGATGGTTGATGGTTTTACACATGCTAATGGTATCAGTTGTGGGCTGTTCATTAGAATAAATACCCATAAATATCACTTGTATTGTCACCCTTGTTACAACAGAGACAATGCGGTCAGATAGAGCCTCTCGCTCAGCTCACTTTTCTGACAATAAGCTCGATCCAGTTGTAAGTAACGTTCCCTCTCCGCAACTCAAAGTAGGAGCATCATAATAGAATAGTCATTGAGCGTATACCGATATCTAAAGTAATATCATAAAGAGGAAATATTCGATTGTTTTTTTTTTGTTTGCATTGTATTATAGGCTCTGAAACTACTGGACCGATTAGGATGAAATTTGGTATGGTAATAGTTTGAGATACAAGAAAGGACATAGGATAGCTTTTATCTAACTGCGTCAAAAGAGGTTAATGGTTTTGCCAGATAACCGGTATACCCGAAGAGCTAGTAGGATATATACAAAATAAATTGATGACAAAGTGTTACCAGTGGAGAGAAAATGTATCCCAATATGTTTTCATAATAAACGACTTAAAATCAATATAGGATATTAAGACTTATACATTTATATATATATATATATATATATATATATATATATATATATATATATATATATATATATATATATATTAATAATATATTTACAAATGGTATGCAAGTATGAGTCTTAAGGGTGAACTGGCCGGCCCGTTTTCCATACAAACGTCGCAGGGTGATCACTCCCTTGTTTGAGGATATAGGTCTAAAATAACGCATAATACCGATTGATCTTGTATATCTTGTATTATTGATCTTGTATTATCTAGGCTTGTATGATACCGAAATTTTAATAAAATAATTAACTTTAGGATTATGAGTCTCGAAACATTTTCATATAAAGTTTTCGAGGCTCATAACTTACAACTTAATTATCTTTTTAAAATTTTGGCATCGTACAAGCCTAGATAATGACGATATCAATCGATATTATGCTTAAGTCTGGACTTAAAATCTCAAATAAGGGAGTGATCACCCTACGACGCGACGTTTGTATGGAGAAGTGACCGGCCAGTTCAACCTTAATGTCCCATAGTGATTTTGAGTCGTATATTATAAGAAAATATTGGGATAAATTTTCTCTTCACTGGTAACACTTTGCCAACAAAGTATTTTGTTTATATCCTTTACCGCTCAATGACCCCTGTATATGGTGTTATTAATAAATAGATGATTATTAAAAAACTTTACTTAATTCGTCATTGATGGCACTCTAAATTAAGTTATTATAAAAAAATCTAGTATTCTCTTATTAATATTGTTTAATGCTTTTGTTATTTTTTTTTAATTTATGCGTGAATAACGCCGTTGTCTATGAAAAAGAGTTTCTTTGTTTATATTTTTTATTTATATATTAATAGCTGATATGCTAACCTTTGACCACAATCTCACCTGAGGGTAAGTGATGATATGGTCGAAGATGTTGTTCAGGTTAACCAAGAATTACTGGCTCTCAAGGACTGCTGTCGGAATACACCGCTAGGTGCTTGGATTTTTAACTAGATGGTGGTAGCTAGCCAGGCGGGCATTCGCAAAATTCACTACCACCATGCTATATAGACTGCAATCGTACTCTCCGAGGCATGGAAGCACTCAGCACTAGTGTCACTATCGGTCACCCATCCAAGTCATGGCCTTGGCGGACGTTGCTTAACTAGCTAATCGGTTCAGGAAGGCTAAGCAAATTTCGGTACTAGCGCTTCAAATATCTATACTGTATCATGCACCCGGCTTGCCCACTGCTGGACACAGCCTCCTCATCAATGAGGGGTTTGCCATGATCCCCACGCTTGGCAGACGTCTTGAAGATCCCAGTGATAGACAGTATTTCCTCACACATGTATTTTTTTTACAACTTTGCTCGAATATTTCTAAGGTATGATAGAAAAAGTGTAATTATATATTGAATAATAATTATCGGAAGTAGCTCACGGGCGTATAATTTACACCACAGAAATATAGTAGAAAATACCATCTGTTTCATGTTAAAAGATCAAACCGCGGATTTTGATAGAACCGCGTAATTAATAATTCATCCGATGCGGTGCGCCCGTCACAATCAATAATTCAGGCAACAGCTGATGAAATATAAAACGAGGAAATGAGAAATAAAATCAGCATTATGAAGCATGACGCTTTTTACACCCATCTTTTTGGTATATGACGTTTTGATCGAAAATATTAGCAAGCTAAACCTAAAATAATAACTGTCTCTCAAGAACAGTTGCTGGTACACACGTTAAGTTGCATAACAACATTGTCCGGGTTTATGTTAAGCGTAATCAAAATCTCCTTTCCAAAACAACACTTACCAACAGATGACTTGACGGTCACATACTAATCTTTCAGTAATGAACAGCTTAAAATACTTATTTTTGGACATTTCGAATATTTTAGAACATATTGAATATTTTGGAACATTTCGAAGCAGTGATAGCCCAATAGCCTTCTTATTCTATGCAAAAGATTTGAATTTAATAGAAGCTGTGACTTGGCTATAAAGCATTTTGCGAATACACGTCCTCTAGTAGGTCTAGGTGTCTGGCTCCACCACCTCTAGTTAGTATTCTATTAACAGGCTTTGACATTCTACTTGCCATACTACGCTCTTTAAACGTATCTCCAACAGTAATTGATTGGTTTTCTAGTTATTTACATGGCCGTCGGCAGCGGGTGCGTTTCGAAGATTCGTTTTCTTCGTGGTGCAACTTGTTAGCCGGCGTGCCACAAGGTGGTGTCTTATCTCCTCTCTTATTTGCAATTTTTATTAATTCATTATCAACACACATAACTTCTCCCTATCACCTGTATGCTGACGATCTCCAGATTTACTCTCAAGCTTCACTGAATGAGCTTGCTAGTGCTATAGAAACTACAAATTTTAATCTACGTCGAATAGCAGAATGGAGTGATGCCTATGGCTTGAAAGTTAACCCATTGAAAACCCAAGTCATGATCATTGGCAGCAAACGCATGGTTGATAAAGTTGATTGGTCTACTGTTCCGAATGTCGAGCTTGGTGGAGTCATTATCCCATACAGCAAATCGGTCAAAAATCTTGGCTTAACATTAGATCAATGTCTTACTTGGAACCTTCAGCTAGAAGCTATTAGCCGCAAGTTATTTGCGTCTGCTGGCTCCATGAGAAGACTTCGAAACTTTTTACCAACTGCCACTAAAGTAGAGCTTGCGCAGTCTCTTCTGCTCCCAGTTCTTGATTACGCTGATGCCTGCTATCTAGATCTAACGGAGGACCAGCTGAATAAGCTTGAGCGTCTGCAAAACTTCTGTATTCGATTCATATTTGGTTTGCGTAAATATGATCATGTGTCTGAATTTCGTAATAAGCTCAAGTGGCTCCCTATACGACTTCGTCGGAATACTCACAGACTTTCTCTTCTCTACACTATTCTGTTTAGTCCCTATGCCCCGTGCTATCTACGGGAACGTTTTGAATTCCTTCATAGCTGTAACAGCCTTTCACTTAGGTCATCAGAAAATCTTATCCTGCAGATCCCTGTGCATAGAAGCACTTTCTATGACCGTTCGTTCTCTGTACAGGCTGTTCGCTTATGGAATGCTTTGCCAGTGTCAGTGCGACGAGCACCGTC
This sequence comes from Plagodis pulveraria, assembly GCA_963890685.1. Classification (NCBI taxonomy): domain Eukaryota; kingdom Metazoa; phylum Arthropoda; class Insecta; order Lepidoptera; family Geometridae; genus Plagodis; species Plagodis pulveraria. The sequence goes on from OY982961.1 coordinate 14,649,170, forward strand.
ACTGAAGGTCTTCAAGGATCAAATAAAAAAGTATTATCTGTCTCGGTCATCAAATTAATAATGCTTGTTTGAATTATTTATTACAAATGAGAATGTAAAGTTTTGTTTACATCAGTCTGTTATGTTATTGTATATATATTTATATATATATGTATGTATATAGTATATATATTTGTAATTATATATTATATGTAGTGTGTGTATTTATTTTATTATATGTAATATATTTATATATTTTATGAGTTTGTGAGTGGGAACATTTTTACTTACTTATATTATTTAATCGCACCACCTTTAATAAAAGTATGTTAACTCCTCTCCATCCAAAGGTTGTCTGGAAGAGATCGCTTCTAAGCGATAAGACCGCCCATTGTACAACATTATATTTAAGCTAATATTAAGCCCACGTTTTTCTTACTTTTGGTGTACAATAAAGTGTTATCTATCTATCTATCTATCTTAACCTACAATTGGGGCTACGAGTAGTTTTCAAGGACAGCTGCTACTTACATGCTTGAGAGTGCTAGCTTAGGTAGCTGACCATTCGAAATTGCTTTACCACCATACGGTGAAGCTCATGGCAGCCACTGGATTCAATTGAAAGGATGGTTTAAAGTAAGCTGAAATCCAACGCTAAAAAAATCCACGGGGCACGTTTTACTTGCATTAAAACTGTCAATAATCAAAGTGTTTGTGTCGAGCTTACATAAATTATAATATTAGGTCCTTACATATGAAATTGGCGTTTTTCGTACTGGCCACTTTAATCACGAATTTCTCCTCTTTGGTAAGGAATTCCAAATTCAAATTTGTACAGCTATAGACTCATGTATTTGTGCTTCGATGATCGTCATTCATTTGTTTTTTTTCTTCTGTTTTTTTCTGTTTGCGTCACTCATTTTACAAAATGGAAAACCTTAAATATCGCATTATTTACGAGTACGAGTTCCGCCGTGGCACTAGTGCTGCGGAAACAACTCGAAGGGTGAATGATGTGTATGGCGGTCGTGTTGCAAAAGAAAACACAGTTCGTTTTTGGTTCCAACGTTTTCGTTCTGGAAATTTCGACCTGCAGAACAAGCCCCGTGGACGGCCTGAGACTTAAGTTGATAATGAAGAGTTGAAGGCTATTGTGGAAGCGGATCCATCGCAAACCACGTCCGAGTTAGCTGCAGGCTGCAATGTTAGTGATAAAACTGTTTTAATTCACTTGAAGCAAATTGGGAAGATTAAAAAGCTTGAAAGGTGGGTACCTCACGAATTAACTGAAACAAACCGGCAAACGCGCGTCGACTGCTGCGTTACATTACTAAACCGGCACAATAATGAAGGTATTTTAAACCGAATCATTACCTGTGATGAAAAATGGGTTCTTTACGATAATCGGAAGCGCTCAGCGCAATGGTTAGATCCTGGCCAGCCAGCCAAATCCTGCCCCAAGCGAAAATTAACCCCAAAAAAGTTACTTGTAAGCGTTTGGTGGACTAGTGGCGGTATTGTTCATTACAGTTTTTTCAAATCTGGCCAGACTATTACGGCTGATGTCTATTGTCAGGAATTGCAAACCATGATGGAAAAGCTAGCGGCTAAACAACCTAGGCTGGTCAATCGCTCCACGCCACTGCTGCTTCACGACAACGCTAGACCACACACTGCGCTACAGACGGCTACTAAATTAGAAGAGCTTCAATTGGAAAGTCTAAGACATCCTCCGTACTCCCCGGACCTTGCTCCAACAGATTACCATTTTTTTCGAAATTTGGATAACTTCTTGCAAGGGAAAAAATTCAACTCCGATGGGGCAGTCCAAATCGCCTTCAAAGATTTTATTGATTCCCGTCCGACTGGTTTTTTTAGTAAAGGGATCAATGAACTACCTATGAGATGGCAAAAGTGCATAGAAAATAATGGTTCATACTTTGATTAATTAAATATATTATATTAAAAAATATTCGACTTTTTGTTCCTCCCATACAAAACGCCAATTTCATATGTAAGGACCTAATATTTATATCAAATTCGGGTAGTGAAAGAAAATACCGGCCCTTCAAGATAAAATCCACTCGAGATCCAATCAATCCAATTTTATCAAAACTTCGAGGAATATAATATTCTTGTTTATATCGCGATTTAGTGCCGGTAAATTTATATATCTACACAAGCGGCCCGCCCCGGCTTTGCACGGGTATTTAACAAAAAAATAGTAATTGTTGCATAACTGTAATAGTTAGACATATGATATTACGGATTTTCTTGTAGATATAGATGTCCTCTATTAATCTCTAATTTCTGCAGCGTACGCGATATATTTATTTTTTTGGTATTTTTTCACACGTTGGGTTACATTATCGAAGTTTTCATATGGATCCCGAAGTTTTTGAAAATATTCTATAGCCTATGTTCATAAGGGATAGTGTAGGATTTTAATAGTATGCTGCGTCGTCCGCAGCGGGTCATCGCGACGAGGGCAATACGCGGGTACCGGACGGTGTCCTGGACGGCGGGATGCGTGTTGGCCAGTGATCCCCCCTGGGAGCTCCAAGCGGAGATCCTCGCCGAAGTGTACCACTTCGTGGCGGCGAGGAGATCCCGCGGGGAGCCTCCAGCGTGGGAGGAGGTCACGCGCATCCGACGGCAGGCGCGGGCCGCCCTGTTGCGGCGGTGGACGGAGGACCTGGCTCCACCGGTCCCTGGACAGAGGACGGTGGATGCCTTTTGCCCGGTCCTTCGGAGGTGGGTAGGGCGGCGATTCGGGTCGCTCACCTTCCGATTGGTGCAGGTGCTTTCCGGGCATGGATGTTTCGGAAAGTACCTGCATCACATCGCAAGACGTGAGGCGACCCCCGCCTGTCACGAGTGTGGAGCGCCAGAAGACACGGCGCTCCACACGCTGGAGGAGTGCGCCGCGTGGAGTCCCATGCGGCACGCCCTCACAGCGGTCATAGGCGCAGATCTGTCGCTGCCGAGCGTGGTTAACGCTATGCTCGGCAGCGACGGATCGTGGCAGGCGGTGGTCTCTTTCTGCGAAGAGGTGATGGCGCAGAAAGAGGCCGCGGAGCGGGCGAGGGAGGACGACGTCCTCGCAGACCCGCTCCGGCGTAGACGAACTGGTGGAAGGAGAAGGCGATTCGGGCGCCTTCTCGCTCTATCCTAGTGTTGTGCGGATCATCGGTGGAGAGTCGGGGGATTCTCCACTGGCTTGCACGATCCCACACGTCTGGGGGATGGCCCTAATGAGCTGGGTCATCCCTCCATTGGCCGGGGCCCGTCACCGGTGACGGGCCAACCGCCGGGGCGAGATGGTGATTGCTAACGCTACCCCATCTCGCCCCGACTAGGCGGCAGACTGCTCATCCCGGGTTTTTAGTGGGTAACCTCACTTACTACCCCCCCGTGGGGGTAGTAAGGCCCCTCAGGCGAGGACTCCCACATAACCACTCTGCTCCCCCCGGAGCCGGGTGGTATCAATAAAGGATTTTCCCGGGTCAAAATAAAAAAAAGTATTTTAATAGTATAATAATTTTTCAAATCAGTGGTTTTTAAGTTTATTAGTTAAATACAAAAATACAAATCTTTCCTCTTTATAATATAAGTTATAAGTATAGACAGATATAAGAGTACTATTGTGCAATGTGAATATATTATGATTATAGAAGACGATACCTATTTATATGTCACTGAAAAATCTAACTCAAGGTGAAGGAGGAGTACTTTATAGTTACCGCATCATTCGCCTAAAACTCATGAAATACTAAACAGAAACAGATCTGTAAAGGTTTTGTAGCCGATCTTGAACACTTCGTTTTCCGGTGGTGAGAATCTCTCGGCTGTAAAAAGGGCTCATTTTGTGGAAATCCTTATTGGAAACTCGGAAATCATTAGCATTAGTGTGATGAAATGCAAATGAATTAAAAAGAAAATCCATGGATATTACACCGTTCTTTTTTACTTTTATCATCGTGGAGCTTAAGTTGAATTATATTAAAACAGTTGAATATATAGGACTATTACTGGTTTTACTTATTTCCATTCTTTAATGAACTAAATATTTTTTAAACAACGACGTTTGTGGTCCTTTTACACAGATTAAAGTAGGATTAAGTTAAGGGAATAGGTGCGAAGTTTTTGATTTGTAATGCTTCATTAACAAGCTTCGCGACATAAGTGCAGACAGAGAGTCAGGTAGCAGAGTAACAATAGATTTCCGTTTTGCCTATAGCTGGTTGAAAAACATAATTGCACCCTTATATACCTATTTTCTTCGGAAAATACTGGCGCAAATGTACGCGAAGGTAAATAAACACATATTTTTTTCAGTAAATACAATTTTTGTTCATTCCATTGTCACTCGGATAGGCCAGTGCTAGTCGCTTGCTTCTAAAACACACAACTAATTCCTAATCACACAACAGTATAATTAAGCTAACCGTAGGTTACACTGGTTGTTATTTTTTTTCTTTGAACTCGATACATTGTTACACTATTATGACTTCGTCGCTTGTACACGAAGTAGTATTTCTTGTCGGGAAAATGTCGGAATATGTATTACTGCCATGTTTATTAATTCCGTTAAGAAACAGCAGTGCTGACACTTTAAAGTTTTGGGTTGTACTCGTAAAACGAAGTATTTAGCGTAGTGTAATAAATATAATATCATCTCTTCTGGGATCTGCAGAATATTTTAATTATTTTATGGGATAGGAGGGCAAACGAGCTGGCTGCTCACCTGGTGGTAAGTAATCACCGTCGCCCACGAACATCGACAACACCAGAGGTCTCGAGGATGTGTTGCCGGCCTTTGAAGAGAGAATATGCTCTCTCCTTGAAGGCCCCTAAATCGTGAATGTTCGGAAATACTAAAAAGTCAGAACTTATTGCTTACATGTAAATGTAGACTCTTAGTTTAAGCAAACTACTTGCTGTTACAGTTTAATAACTCTTTTAATAATAAAATAAAACATTTCCCCAGATGAACTTTAATATCAACTTTATATTAATTTAAACCATTTACAACAATACGTACAAGCACGAAGCCCACCTGGTGCTAAGCGGTAAACTCAGCCTTTAAGGAATGCAACTCATCAAAAATGCCGTAATACACTGTGCCCATTGCCCTAATAAAAGTCATAAAGTTGCAGTCTCATGTGCCTGTAATTTCACCGACATGTATGCCCTTTAAACCAGAACAGAAATGTTAACATTACTGTCTGGCCGTAGAAATAGGTATGATGGCAGTACATCCCCTGACAAACACGCACAAAGAGTTCGACTGCTATTAAATCTAATAAAACTGCTACTAAATAATAAGTTTTATCTAGGAACACATGACAACACAAGTATATATTAAAATAAATTTTTGTTATACTTTTATAGCCAGTATTTTTTTATGCCAACCATTCTTGCGATTGTTTTTGCTGGTAAACACCCACTAACATTGAAATTTCTAAAATTATAGATTTCAAGACCGTTCTTTTTTATTATTATCATTGTGGAGCTGAGGTTGAATTATATTAAAACGGTTGAATATTATAGCTATACGGTTATAACTAGTTTTATTTATTTCCAATCTTTTATGTGCTAAAATATTTCTTTTATACAACGAGAGTTTTATGGTCCATAAAATGAAGTAGGTTTATGTTAAAGGAATGGAAGTGGCGTGGCTGACATAGGGTAGCACTTCATTAATTTTTTTAGGTATTATATAATATATATTTATCATTATGAATATCATTATACTAGATTGGTCTGACCAAATTAGAGACACCACTCCTTCGTCTAAATTCTATGCCGCAGTGAGGAAGGCCACGGACCGAAATCAATGGAAACAGTTTTTCAATCTAACTAAATATTCGATTAAACAGTTGTCAGATCCCACTTAGCCAAGAGTGACCACGACCTTCAGTAATGAAGAAACAACCGTAGAGAGATCATTACGTAACCAGACAAGTTACACTCAATAAGCAAACACTATAATCACTTCGAATGTGAGAAGTGCCTAAACTTACAGTGCATCCCCTCCTATATTCAACTAGTTCGATATCCATACATGAGTATAATTTGCCGAAGTATTCTGAAATCAGGAATAACAATTGCGCAACCTGAAAATAAACTCTTCGAGGCATATCGAGCTTCTTCTTTTTATTATTAGTTTAATGATATTGTGATTGAAGTTTAGGATTAAAAAAACTTAGATTTTTGTTGTACTCTCTCGTAATTTTAAAGTAACCGAAATAACAGTGCAGTTATTTCGGTTACTTTGCACATTTGTACATTATTAACACGCTAAACATTCAATAAAATACTAAGAGGATTGATTTAATTAGTAATATAAACTTAAGAGAGACTTCGAAAAGCTTTTATCGAAATATTTTGGTTAGTCAAATATTCTATTTTGATACAGTTATGTGCGCAAATCAAATAGAACCATTAGTAACTTCTATGTATTCAGTAATCAGTGTTAAGTTTTATTGATTATTTTGTTGGTTCATATATTCTACCGAAAAATGGCGTCAAGGGTATTCCTAAAGTTGGGTCATTCATTCATGTACACCGGTAGCAACTGTAAAGATTTTTGAAAAGTTTCTATCTATAAGTCTAAATTGTGAATGTAAGTTATTGTTACTATTCCCACTATCCATTATAGTGAGTTTGAAAATTGTTTACGTGTGTTTTGCTATCTAAACAATTTATTGTTGTCATAATGTTTGTGAAAAATGTGTATTCTGCAAATCTGTTAACCAATAGCACCAAGAATACGATTAGATTATACAAAAAGTTTAATGTTTTTATTGAGTGAAGAGTAAATTTGTAAAACAGAGTTTTGCTATATCAAAAGCCAGACCACTTTATAGTGATCTACCCAAACTTATTAAGTCAGCTCAGACCCTTCTTCTTTAGGTGGGGTCACATTGCTAGCGAGTAATAAATAGGCTTTAGACCAAAAATCTACAAAAAAATACATTCAAAATAAGTTAGGGTATCTCAAAAATATGATACCAATTATATTTACAATTCATACTCTTAATATAAAAAAATATGCAGGAGAGACTTTATATGGTATGATTCTGAAAACTAGCACTGTGTTGTTTTGAGCATACAATAAATATTTTCAGATTCAGATTATTTATTGTCAGACTGTGTTACATATAGTTCTTAAATATTATAAATAGTACCAACAGCTAAGTCCATTCGGACATACAATAATAATGTATGTCATATTTTACATATTTTAGTCATTTAATTATTAAAGCATGAACAATGATATATTTTAGGCATGAAAAACAATATTTAATCAAAATAATACAAACATAATTAATAATATTTAAGTCAAACTTAAAACTAGCCTAATCAAACAACCCACCCCTGATCGCTCCCGGTGCAAAGGTGCCCATAACACTTGCAGCGTTTCCGCGTTGAATGGCAATGGTTTTCCCGGGTCAAAAAAAAAAAAAAAGTATTTTAATAGTATAATAATTTTTCAAATCAGTGGTTTTTAAGTTTATTAGTTAAATACAAAAATACAAATCTTTCCTCTTTATAATATAAGTTATAAGTATAGACAGATATAAGAGTACTATTGTGCAATGTGAATATATTATGATTATAGAAGACGATACCTATTTATATGTCACTGAAAAATCTAACTCAAGGTGAAGGAGGAGTACTTTATAGTTACCGCATCATTCGCCTAAAACTCATGAAATACTAAACAGAAACAGATCTGTAAAGGTTTTGTAGCCGATCTTGAACACTTCGTTTTCCGGTGGTGAGAATCTCTCGGCTGTAAAAAGGGCTCATTTTGTGGAAATCCTTATTGGAAACTCGGAAATCATTAGCATTAGTGTGATGAAATGCAAATGAATTAAAAAGAAAATCCATGGATATTACACCGTTCTTTTTTACTTTTATCATCGTGGAGCTTAAGTTGAATTATATTAAAACAGTTGAATATATAGGACTATTACTGGTTTTACTTATTTCCATTCTTTAATGAACTAAATATTTTTTAAACAACGACGTTTGTGGTCCTTTTACACAGATTAAAGTAGGATTAAGTTAAGGGAATAGGTGCGAAGTTTTTGATTTGTAATGCTTCATTAACAAGCTTCGCGACATAAGTGCAGACAGAGAGTCAGGTAGCAGAGTAACAATAGATTTCCGTTTTGCCTATAGCTGGTTGAAAAACATAATTGCACCCTTATATACCTATTTTCTTCGGAAAATACTGGCGCAAATGTACGCGAAGGTAAATAAACACATATTTTTTTCAGTAAATACAATTTTTGTTCATTCCATTGTCACTCGGATAGGCCAGTGCTAGTCGCTTGCTTCTAAAACACACAACTAATTCCTAATCACACAACAGTATAATTAAGCTAACCGTAGGTTACACTGGTTGTTATTTTTTTTCTTTGAACTCGATACATTGTTACACTATTATGACTTCGTCGCTTGTACACGAAGTAGTATTTCTTGTCGGGAAAATGTCGGAATATGTATTACTGCCATGTTTATTAATTCCGTTAAGAAACAGCAGTGCTGACACTTTAAAGTTTTGGGTTGTACTCGTAAAACGAAGTATTTAGCGTAGTGTAATAAATATAATATCATCTCTTCTGGGATCTGCAGAATATTTTAATTATTTTATGGGATAGGAGGGCAAACGAGCTGGCTGCTCACCTGGTGGTAAGTAATCACCGTCGCCCACGAACATCGACAACACCAGAGGTCTCGAGGATGTGTTGCCGGCCTTTGAAGAGAGAATATGCTCTCTCCTTGAAGGCCCCTAAATCGTGAATGTTCGGAAATACTAAAAAGTCAGAACTTATTGCTTACATGTAAATGTAGACTCTTAGTTTAAGCAAACTACTTGCTGTTACAGTTTAATAACTCTTTTAATAATAAAATAAAACATTTCCCCAGATGAACTTTAATATCAACTTTATATTAATTTAAACCATTTACAACAATACGTACAAGCACGAAGCCCACCTGGTGCTAAGCGGTAAACTCAGCCTTTAAGGAATGCAACTCATCAAAAATGCCGTAATACACTGTGCCCATTGCCCTAATAAAAGTCATAAAGTTGCAGTCTCATGTGCCTGTAATTTCACCGACATGTATGCCCTTTAAACCAGAACAGAAATGTTAACATTACTGTCTGGCCGTAGAAATAGGTATGATGGCAGTACATCCCCTGACAAACACGCACAAAGAGTTCGACTGCTATTAAATCTAATAAAACTGCTACTAAATAATAAGTTTTATCTAGGAACACATGACAACACAAGTATATATTAAAATAAATTTTTGTTATACTTTTATAGCCAGTATTTTTTTATGCCAACCATTCTTGCGATTGTTTTTGCTGGTAAACACCCACTAACATTGAAATTTCTAAAATTATAGATTTCAAGACCGTTCTTTTTTATTATTATCATTGTGGAGCTGAGGTTGAATTATATTAAAACGGTTGAATATTATAGCTATACGGTAATAACTAGTTTTATTTATTTCCAATCTTTTATGTGCTAAAATATTTCTTTTATACAACGAGAGTTTTATGGTCCATAAAATGAAGTAGGTTTATGTTAAAGGAATGGAAGTGGCGTGGCTGACATAGGGTAGCACTTCATTAATTTTTTTAGGTATTATATAATATATATTTATCATTATGAATATCATTATACTAGATTGGTCTGACCAAATTAGAGACACCACTCCTTCGTCTAAATTCTATGCCGCAGTGAGGAAGGCCACGGACCGAAATCAATGGAAACAGTTTTTCAATCTAACTAAATATTCGATTAAACAGTTGTCAGATCCCACTTAGCCAAGAGTGACCACGACCTTCAGTAATGAAGAAACAACCGTAGAGAGATCATTACGTAACCAGACAAGTTACACTCAATAAGCAAACACTATAACCACTTCGAATGTGAGAAGTGCCTAAACTTACAGTGCATCCCCTCCTATATTCAACTAGTTCGATATCCATACATGAGTATAATTTGCCGAAGTATTCTGAAATCAGGAATAACAATTGCGCAACCTGAAAATAAACTCTTCGAGGCATATCGAGCTTCTTCTTTTTATTATTAGTTTAATGATATTGTGATTGAAGTTTAGGATTAAAAAAACTTAGATTTTTGTTGTACTCTCTCGTAATTTTAAAGTAACCGAAATAACAGTGCAGTTATTTCGGTTACTTTGCACATTTGTACATTATTAACACGCTAAACATTCAATAAAATACTAAGAGGATTGATTTAATTAGTAATATAAACTTAAGAGAGACTTCGAAAAGCTTTTATCGAAATATTTTGGTTAGTCAAATATTCTATTTTGATACAGTTATGTGCGCAAATCAAATAGAACCATTAGTAACTTCTATGTATTCAGTAATCAGTGTTAAGTTTTATTGATTATTTTGTTGGTTCATATATTCTACCGAAAAATGGCGTCAAGGGTATTCCTAAAGTTGGGTCATTCATTCATGTACACCGGTAGCAACTGTAAAGATTTTTGAAAAGTTTCTATCTATAAGTCTAAATTGTGAATGTAAGTTATTGTTACTATTCCCACTATCCATTATAGTGAGTTTGAAAATTGTTTACGTGTGTTTTGCTATCTAAACAATTTATTGTTGTCATAATGTTTGTGAAAAATGTGTATTCTGCAAATCTGTTAACCAATAGCACCAAGAATACGATTAGATTATACAAAAAGTTTAATGTTTTTATTGAGTGAAGAGTAAATTTGTAAAACAGAGTTTTGCTATATCAAAAGCCAGACCACTTTATAGTGATCTACCCAAACTTATTAAGTCAGCTCAGACCCTTCTTCTTTAGGTGGGGTCACATTGCTAGCGAGTAATAAATAGGCTTTAGACCAAAAATCTACAAAAAAATACATTCAAAATAAGTTAGGGTATCTCAAAAATATGATACCAATTATATTTACAATTCATACTCTTAATATAAAAAAATATGCAGGAGAGACTTTATATGGTATGATTCTGAAAACTAGCACTGTGTTGTTTTGAGCATACAATAAATATTTTCAGATTCAGATTATTTATTGTCAGACTGTGTTACATATAGTTCTTAAATATTATAAATAGTACCAACAGCTAAGTCCATTCGGACATACAATAATAATGTATGTCATATTTTACATATTTTAGTCATTTAATTATTAAAGCATGAACAATGATATATTTTAGGCATGAAAAACAATATTTAATCAAAATAATACAAACATAATTAATAATATTTAAGTCAAACTTAAAACTAGCCTAATCAAACAACCCACCCCTGATCGCTCCCGGTGCAAAGGTGCCCATAACACTTGCAGCGTTTCCGCGTTGAATGGCAATGGCCATCCTCTGCACCAGGAACGAACTGGAGCGGGAGTCAAGGCATGAATAAAACAATTTAAATCTAAATAAAATGACATAACAACAAACTTATAATCTATCTATAAAATAAGTCAGTCACTTTATAGTATAGTTGATGTGAAAGAAAATTAAACAAACTCCTTTTAAATGCAGTGACACTCTCCGATTTTAATATTGTTTCTGGCAAATGATTGTATATATTAGGACCCATGCCGCACACATCTTTTCTAAAACATGCTGTTCTGTGTGAAGGAACTTTCAACATGTTTCTGCTTTGTGTACCTTTCCCAAACTCATTAAGGTACAGATTATTTCGAACAAATAGTGACATCTAGTAAATATATAGACATGGAAAAGCCAGTATCTTAAATTTGGAGAAGTATGGCTGGCAGGAATCTGTCGGCTTTAAATGACAGTCAGACCTTAAGCATTTCTTTTGGGTCTTGAATATTGTTTCCCGTTCTGAACAGGTTCCCCAAAATATAACTCCATAACGCAAGGTAGTTATTACGTAAGTATGGTATGCTGTAAGTACAGCGGATTTTTGAAATAAATCGTGAAAATTGCACATTACTTGATTGGCTCTGACTAAAGTATAATCTACGTATTGTAGATATGTATAATAGCAATATGCCAATATTTTATATCTCATGCACTTGTAATTATCTGGTTCGTAACCGTCAGCGTACAGGAGCATAAATTAAATATGCACATCAACAATATGCTCGCGTTTTAACAGTCCTCAACTTTAGGAACCCTCCAAATGTTTATGAAAGTGAAAATGTCTTTAAGTGCACCTGCTTCCCTGTTACGAAAGAAAAATTGAACTGGTAATTGTTAAAAAATATATAGGACCTAATTGCTTTAGACTTTATGGTAACTGCAAACGATTTTATAATTCGAGAGGTTTATTCTCCATTTGCGTTAAAGCTGGGGCGACTTTTGGCTTCGGGTAATTTTTTATGAGTTTAGTACTTTGCTCGGTATGTTTTATACATTAATATTATTTTTGTTTTGAAGATATTAAGTCAAACATTGTGTAAAATATATACACGGGGAAATGACCTTGCAAGCACAAAAGCGATGTAGAATAGTTTTTATTTCTAAATGTTCTGGCAATTTGGCACATATAGAACTTGACTTAACCGTTTCCTAAAGCGAATTAATGCGTTCAGCAATTTCAACAAAAAGGAACCGTCTTCAGCCACTCGTACTGCGCTATTCCTTTATACTTGCTACAAGAAATATTTCCAGAAAATGCACTGAGACATTATGATCATAATACACATCATAGCCAACGAGACTTGGGAAACGTTGGTACCTCCTTCTCTCTAATAAATTAGACGTAATACTGGCTCCAGCAGAGACGACATCTCCACGCTTGTGTTCGTCGACCCACCTGAACCATTCTCGAGAAAATCGAGGTACACACAGCTTTGAGAACATAATTTTTATTGCCTACCGGAATACTCACAAAGTGTTCCTTTGTTTTATTCTCGGTTGCGGCGGAGGTAATATATCCGGGATTACGTTTTGCCATGAAATATGCAGAATCTCTGAGCGAGACGAATATATGATGTTCCTTTAAGCAGCGTAGCGAGTTTCAAATCTGCACCATGCTTGACGTTTTTAACAATAAAGTATATACTTAAGTGTGATATGTTTCTTGGTCACTACTTGAGTTAAATTTTACTAAATCCTCAAAAGATGTGTGAAAAATTACACTAGTTCGATCTTGGATCTAAGAGTGGGACAACTGCAATGATATGATGATACTAATGTGATATCCTATTACTAACTATAGGTTGTAGTAGCAACCTAAGCTGGATGGCATAGCAGGAGCATAATTGTTAAAAAAAAAAAACTATAAAGGTACACTCTTCTATGTTGGTAAGGTAAAACCTTAGATATCTCGATGAAGCTTAAAGAACTTAAGTGGAAAACATACAAAAAGTGATGAATGGAATAAAAAATATATCACGTACGTTTTTGAAGCCAGAAAAACAAAACTTTTTTTATCTTATAACGTGGGGCACATACAATTTTTGTTAAGAACTTAAATTACATATTAGGTAAACTGTTCAGGCCTCAATCTTCAGGTGCTTGAAAAATAGCTTTTATTTTTACATTATACCATATTAAAAACGTGATATTACATTTTGATTATATAATTTAATTTTAATGTAACTATCATTTGTACTAATACTAGCGGCCCGCTCCGGCTTCGCACGGGTATATAATATATAGCCTATCTCATTCACTGTAAAAAATGATTAAAATCGTTCCAGTAGTTTTGATTTAATTATTATTGCCCTTGGCCTGCACGCGTTAAATTTAGAGTAACTAAACCATGAAGATGTCTTGCTATTTTTGGAATATCTAAATTCATACACTACATTTTTACTTATTTACTTTTTACTTTTTTACACTACTACACGCTCCCGCCACATGGGCCGGCCGGAACCGCCGCAAACGCTACGTCCCGCAATTTTTAAATCTGTAATATCTTCAAAAATATTCATTTATATCATTGGCTGTAGAGGGCCATTATAGATCTATGTTAAATCAACAATGTATTTAAAGTAATTTAATTAGATAAGGATTAATGCTGTATTGCTTAAAATCGCTTCGAAAATTAGCCATTATTTGTCGTAAAAAATAAATGACAAAAAAGAATATTGTGGGATATCCATAAGAGATAGACATATACAATAGCGGAGTTTTCTGTAGACCTTTTCAATGTGTACATGTACTCGTAGCTCTACTGGTTTGGATTATTCCCACTTGGTCCTCGCAGCGGCTCTATAACACTTTTTTGCTGAACGAGACAACATTTTGCTCCAAGCAAAAAAAAACGGCTTTCCTATGGATAGTATTAATATTTTTAGTATGCCACCTTAAATGACTGGAAATTTCCTACTGTGAGTGAGAATATATTTTTAACACCTAAATCCTGGAATCAGTGTTTAAATGAATGTAAACAGAGAGCCGTGGTAAATTTTGAAGCAGTGATGGCTGTGGAATTGGCTATGGACCACCCTCACGGTAGATAATCTGTCACACCTAACTTTGTGTTCCGGCAGTTGTCTTTGAGAGCCAGTAATTCTAGGATAAGCCTGTTAACGCCTTCGATCAGATCATCACTCACCATCAGGTGAGATTGTTGTCAAATACTAACCTATAAGCAATAAAATTAGTAAATTTATGGCTATATTAAGATGACTACTATTTTTATTGTTTTTTTAATGAAAAAGACGTTAATAAATGAAAAATATATAATGAGTATAACCTCCCTTTGCAGCGGTTAAGGCATGTAATCGTTTTGGCATGCTTTCCACCCGGCTTTTGATGGTGTATTGTGGCGTATGATTTCTTATTCAGCTGAGATCCCACGTTTAAGCTTCTTGATATTTTGTGGAGACGGTTGGTAAGATCACGCTTCCCAGAGTCCCAGACGTGGTCAATCGGACGAATACCGAACCGACCTCTTGCATGTAAGCCTTTACGTCGCCTGAACGGTGGGCTCGAGCACTATCGTCCATATAAACACCACCAATTACAATTAGTGCGGGTTATGTATGTTGACAAATAATTTCTGTTATGTACCTTTACGCATTTAGTGAGCCATTTTTAATGAATACTATCTCGGTACGATCACTGGAAGTTACGCCCGCCCAAAATATAATAGACCCTCCACTATAAGGGCTAATTTATTCAAAACACACGTCGTCATAGCGTTCCCCTACTCTTCGTTACACTCGCCGATGCCTGTCCTCACTATGCAGACAAAATAGAGCCTCATCGGAGAAGAATACGTTACTCCAGTTACCTATTATCCAAGATAAACAATTTCATTAGAACCTCAATCGCACAATTCGATGCTTACGGGGTAAATTGGGGACCCGAGCTGGTCGTCGACTATATATATAAGCCGCTAAAAGCCTCCTCTTCACAGTCGATAGGCTACCTTGTGCTCGTACCTATTCAAGGTTTCTTTTGAGGTCTATGTAACTGCATTAGCGGTTCCTCAGCGACTGAGTTACTAAAAAGAGGACGTCTCGTCACTCGTGGTTGTGCGCAACGCTTTCTCCCAGAGCCCTGCCTTTTTGAAAGGTATCGAGACGTCAAGGTTCTTTGAACGGTTGAACGAGTGACGTTTAACCACTGTGATACGTATAACATTGTCTACACCCCTTTTATATATTTTTCTATAATTTTATATATTTATACGCTATAATTTTACTAACTCTTATTAAATTAGGTAAAAAGTCTCAAACTGAAAAAAAGGATTATTAATTTTAAAACAAAAGTTTTGAATTTCGAACTAATGTTTTTTTTCAAATCCATACCCCTTATTAAGTGACAGTAACCTCGTGGGGTGCCGGGTTTAGAATGTCCCCCTTCCATTTCTTCCCGTGGGTGTTGTAAAAGGTGACTACGGGAAAAATACAAGATGGTGGGATCTGCGATATCCAAGCCGAATATAACATAAAAGCGAATACATTTCTAGTGATTTAAGATTAAACAGGAATAGAAGTCAGGTGTCATGTAAATAATAATATCGATAAATGACGAATAACTAACACATTACGAACAAATTATTACAAAAATATTTTTAAGCTCTTAGCGGAGTTGGAAAATGTTATCCTATGTAAGGACATATGATACTTTTTCCCCCGGGTCTCAAACTATTTCTATACCATATTTCATCCCAATCGGTCTCATAGTTTTTATTCGTTGCATAAAAATATCCAAAAATATAAATCTTTCCTCTTTATAATATAAGTATTCATACTTATATTATAAAGAGGAAAGATTTATATTTTTGGATATTTTTATGCAACGAATAAAAACTATTATGGCTATTGGGTAACTAATTTTGTATATCAACAAATACAGGTCGTCCAAGCGTTTAAATTTTGAAATACGCAATATATATGTATACAGTATGATTTATTGAGAAAATACTCGTAGACCCACTATAATGGTCAAAGGTGTGTTTTGGAAACCAAGACTAAAACATATAAAAACATAATGAGATTTACCCCTTATCTGTCGATGGAAAAAGGAGGGTAGGGTGAAATAGCCGATGTCATTTTCCGAGTTTTCTAGCACTCGACGCGCCGTGATGTTTACCTTTAGTACTCAGTTGTTTTCCATTATATTACCTATATATCCACAAATTAAAATTATTATTAATTTAAATATTAAATAGGTGAATTTTGTATCCCTCTGGCGTTAAAGTGGCGCACTTTGATATACGATTGGCCACCTGCCTTATTAAAATTCTATCTTAACGCCTTTCAGATGACCCTCCTAGACCAAAGTAATTTAGTAAGATGGGGGAAAGCCACCGAAAAGTCTTGCGGTATTTGTCGGGAGGCCATAGGTACAGCAAAGCACCTATTGGTAGGATGCAAGGTGCTCCTTGATAGGGGTCATTATTCACGCCGTCATGATAGAGTCCTTGAAATCAAACGAGAAACAGCGAGTCTCTCGGTAGCTAGAGCAAAAAAAGGTTTGACCACGAGCAAACGACAGGTTGTAAAAGAACGGTCATCTACAAAATCGAAATCCAAGCCTTACCCAAATTAGGCGCAGCTCCCGATTGGACTCTTTTGACGGACACGTATGAAAAACATTACAAAATTCCTGAGGATGTTGGTGTTTCGTCATCTAGACCAGATATATTTTAATACTCAAAAAATCTAAAACGCATAGTACTTATAGAACTTACTGTGCCGTGAAAAACAAACATACCTTAAGACCACACAATAAAAACTAACAAATATTATGACCTTACAAATGAATTAATCAAAAACCGTTATGTGGTTAATTTATATGCTGTAAAAGTCGGAACAAGGGCTATACCAGCAAAATTCCTATACAACCTACTAATAGACCTTGGCCTGTCAAGAACAACCGTAATTTCCATCCTAGAACGTGTATCCAAGGCAGCATTAGTAGGATCTTACCAAATTTGGTTGGGCAGGGTAGGAGGCTCGAGCGGTGAAAGGGAGCAATGATAAAGGGGCCCCTTAACCATACTCACTGGGTTGCAAGTTCCAGGCACCTCGACTTGGGCCTCTTCCTCTGCAACGCTATGGACCCGGCACCCGCACGGTGAATCCATGGAGTGCTAAGTAATTCGTCTCAATTGCTTATATCATAAGTAAATAAAAACAGTAATAAATAAAATTTAAATATTTTAGGAATTTAGTACTTATGCTCTGTTAAAATATAATGAAATCACTATTATAACGGGTCAAACGTGTAGAAAAATTAAAATAAAAATCCCACTCAAATCACCTTCTAGAGCATTCGAGTACAGTATAATTATATTAAACAGAAGTGGAATAAATAGCATGACTTTCTGCAGCACATTGGTAACGTAAAACTTTATTCCTAATTACGAGTATTATCGCAATGAGCTCTTCCATGTCAGTGTCAAAAAGTGCTGTTTCAGTCAGGATTTCATAAATTGCTCTCCTTTGTAATTGAAATTGGTTTACTACGTTTTGTGAAGGTTCAAAGCCATTGTTGAGGGATTAAGGCTAAGGCGGTCCGTTTTTTTTTACGAACAATTTAATGATGATAGCATTAGCATCACCTGCTGTATCGTGAGAAATTTCACAAGGTATTTTTAATATATTTGTTGACATTTTGTAGAAAGTGCGGCTTTTTGTACAAGTATTTGATTTTATTCCAGTTCAAGGCGAGAATTTTATGAGATATATGAACATATTATTATTTACATGCTCTCTTTTATTTAAAAAATAATGATCCCAATATCCACAGAATAAGTAGGAAATATATACATTATTGGTAATTACCTATTGAATAATATGAATGACATTTTGAATAAAGTTAGGCTTTTTGTACAAAGTATTTATTTCTTATTCGAGTACAAGGCGAGAATTTTGTGTAATGTACGAACATATTTACGCGATTTCTTTTATTTCATACATAATTATCTTTATAGAACCGCAGAATAAATAGGATAATTAAACATGATTGGGAATATCCTATTTAATAATATAAATTACATTTTGAATAAAGTTAGGCTTTTTGTACAAGGTATTTATTTCTTATTCAATTACAAACCGAGAATTTTGTGTAATGTATGAACATATTGACATGTTTTCTTTTATTTCATATTGAATTATCCTTATAGAATCGCATTATTACTAGGAAAAATATACATAGTTGGGAAAATCGTATTATTTAATATAAATGCATGAGTATCTGTGTATTTGCTTAAACGTCTTAAGCTGATCAACTAGGTTAAACAACGTCGCCTGCGGTCAAGACACATGTGGGTGACCGCTAGTGGCGTTTACTAATGAGCTCTACCGTGATTTGGAATTCTTGACCGTCACTCCCGGTTGTTGCCTTAGGATGGTAATCGTTAAAGGCCGTATTCCACTTGACGCCAATTTCATTATTTTCGATAATTTTGACCACATTTTGTGTCTATGTTTCATATTAAATGTGGAACTATAGACGCAAAATGTGGTCAAAATTATCGAAAATAACGAAATTGGCGTCAGGTGGAATATGCCCATAGTATGGTGATACGATATTTTAAGTTACTAAAGTTGAAAATCGGCCACCTTAGGATATTCCGACAGATGTCCTTGAGAGCTAGTAATTCTAGATTTACCTAAACAACTTCGAATGCACAAACACTTATGAAGAGTAATATAATCTTACCTGGTGTGATAAAAGAGACACAGTAAATAGCTGTCAAAACACACCATTATATGCTTGGTGACAGATTTTCCACTAGGGTGGAAAGAAGGGTGGTAGCTAGTCAGACAGGTATTCGCAATATGCCCTAACACCAATCAAAGTGTTTTAGTTTGGTTAGCAATTTTATTTAGAAAAATATGTTTACATCTTATATGACTTATGTTATTTTTTTTACCGTTCTTATTTCGTATACATAACAGGTATTTAATTTTTGCAAAATTGCATTATGCTGCTATCGTTACTTTTGATTAATTTGTATTTGAAGATGAGGACTTTAAAAGCAATTTATATTTCTCAATTACAATTAATGTGGTGGAGAATTATAATGACGGAAGGATGTAGGGGTACTATCGTTACAAAAATGGCATGAAATCCCGCGAGTTAATTGAAAAAGTTTCATGTAAAAGGTATTCCTGCATCAATACCCTCTGCAGACAACTATCAACCATCACATTGAACTATGTAACGTTTTAGATTTAACAGATAAAGTTCTTGACACTTGGCTTTCAAACTCGTAACTTGATAAATGCACTACGAGTTGCACTTATGAATTTACTGAAGGGTATAACCGCTTAGGTATTGGCTAGTTGTTTGCTGTAGTAAATATTGCAAATTTGATTTTTCTGGAATTGGAATTCAGGAATATATAGAAAGTTTTATTTTTAAACTTTTATTTAATAATAGACGAAATTTCACGATGTCCAAAATCTGGTGAAACTAGGTTTTGCACATAACCCGTAAATAAGTAAGAAAAGGTAAACATTGGATAATGAATAGATTCAGGCGTTACTTTGCGGAAATCCATTTTTAATAATAACAAATACTTTTAAAATATTTTAAGAAAACATCAAATTAATATTTTAATAAAACACTTAAAAAATATAAAAATATATCTAGTGACAATTCCGCTTAATTTTCCTCAATTCGATCGAGAAAAATTTAATCGAGGAATTTTTCTCGATCGTGGGCTCGAAGAGTCAAGACCTCTTGAGGATGCTTCGTGTAGAAGCGAAACGCGTCAAAAATTCTTCCGGTTTGGCTGCGTGGCGTTTGTGACGTCACGTCGGCTTAGCAGGAAAATTAAGCGGAATTGTCACTAGATATATTTTTATATTTTTTAAGTGTTTTATTAAAATATTAATTTGATGTTTTCTTAAAATATTTTAAAAGTATTTGTTATTAGTAAACATTGGAATAATATTCGCATATCGATTAAGAAGAATTTATATTTAACCTCTATATATACAGGTTGCGAGGTAGATGCGGTATTAGATGCTTGTGCAACAAGTGAGCAATTTCGCTCAGCCGATCTTATGCTGTTAATAATGAAACATGCGTTTGATGAGACCATGAGACCGCGGCATTCCTAGGACCTGATATCTAATAATTTCATGCAGTGCTAAAATACATATATTTGAAATTCATAGATTATATCCTGTATTACTGCATCATTTATGTAATAGTTGAGGTGCTTTAGTTTAAAATGTTCTTACAGTATAATATATTGTATATTCGATTCTCACGTAACCTAGTCATGAATCAAACTTACAAAAGCTAAAAATCAGTGTTATTTTCACTCCTTTCTGGTGCAATTAAGAGATGAAGTAAAGATTTTATGACGAGGATCATTTAATATTTTTTTAAACCTTTAAACATCGTTAGCTTACGAGCTGTCTCCGTCCTTAAAGTCTGTAACCTTTGGTACGCAAAATTGGATCGTGGTCCTGTTTTCTCTATGATGAAATGCGAAATGGTCTGCCCTCAACTGTGACTATTAGAGAAAAATGTATCTGCTGCCAGGCATATAATTGAAGAAAATCGGCATTTAACACATAAGATGATTCGAGGATATACAAAAACTGCTATAAGTAAAAAATCAAATTATAAACATCAACATTTAGAACTTAGAAAACTTTGCTAACCACCTCAGAACAAAAAAGAGTGTTAAGGTAATTTTTTTAACAAATCAAGAATTTCATATACTATGTATGTGATTGTGACAGAAGATGAAACATGGATATATTGTAACATAATGAAAAGAAAGCAACCACTTTTCTGATGGAAGGCGACAATAGATTAATAAAATTTAAGCTGTAATTTAAAGAACAAAATACTTTTATGTTAAATGCTACACAATTACTAGATAGCCCAGTATCGTTAAAAAGTAAGGGAAAGAAGTCGCTTCCTGTTACACCGTGACAATTCTTCGGCACACATAAAACAATAAAAGTCATTTTTGGGGCTTCTGAAAATGTATAGAGCTTTTTTTTATAACACTACACTCCACAAACTCTAGGGTCCGTAATTATGACATTTTTTAATTATGACATTTTTTCATTCATCAAAAGAAACAAGAAATAGGAAACATTCAACATTCTAAGGGGGAACAGTGCTAAAAGAAAAGTTTTTTTTTCTAGTAAAGTCATTGGCACTAGCATTCAGAGCAGACTGTTGTCCTCTAGCAGCACCCACTCACGAGTGCCAGCCATCGCCTTCCTCAACCATTTTTAAGGGAAGATGGCGACCCGACACACAACACTGCCACTAGACAACACCTTTCTGTGCAGTAACAGCTATGTAACAGCATGCCCGCTTTGGGTACCCGTGTCAACGATTCCCCGGTAGAAGGCGAAAAGTGCCTTATACCTCCGTCTCCTGCGGGCACCGCAAACGCTCCGCTACTATTGAGGGGGTTGACAGTGAGCTCAAGGTCACCACTGTGGTCAGACCTTGGCTTGTCTCGCTGCCGGGAGACATTGGGGGGATCGGAACTAAATGCCCGGTACAGCTGCAGTGTTGTACTATTGAGAATGGACCCTATTAAAATTTTATCTGTGACTATTTGGAGATACACTAATCGGAATTTTTATTTTTGCCCTCCTTTTGCTCGCCGGCAAGCTCTGTGTTTGACTGTGTAACCTCTGATTACCGCACACCTGGGGTTGTTACCGGGTCAACTTGCGGATGACGCTAAAGCTGCCAATATAATGGCTGCGATGGGGTCATCCGGATCTTCCAATACCTGCCGTGGTCGGCGACGGGGAGGTTTACTGTGATCATTTTCAACCAGCTTGTGAAAAACATTGCAGACGAATGCTCCTCATCTTTACAAAAAATATTTCAACGAATAAAAAAGTGTGTAAGAATTTAACATATAATGCTTTCAAATGAAGTTGATACGAGTATGATACTTTACATTGTTTCATTAATGAGTTACGCAAAACTTTCAGCATACTCCACGTAGGTACATAAGTAATGGGGATGCTGGACGTAAACATTGTTAGCAAAACATGTCTACAATGCATACATTTCTTGCTGCTATTGCAAAATGAATTGAACAAAAATATTGTAATTAAAGGTATTAAAAGTTCAAGTTCGAGAAGATTTCATTTATCAAAAACTGTCTGCTTAGTGACTTGTCACATTATGGAATAATAATTCATCAGTTTTTATACTAAGATATAAGGAGCTTAAAATTTAAAGTCTTAAACTAAAAGTTTGCTAATATTTTGATAATAGTTACTCATAAGTTATTGTATGACAATAGTTAATCATACAGCAGCGAAGGCTTACGCTGCTATGAACCTACCTGTTCATACATAGGTATGTGATTTTCGCTCAGCACGCGATAGTGCTTGTAATCATATTTAGACTTATATGGTGTTCAAAGAACTGTAGGCACCTATGAGATAAGACAACAAGAGCCAGTTGAAAGATTCACATAATATGCGCTACTATGGAAGTTGTTATGTTAACAAATACGGCAATCTACACAAGCGCCAATCTAGATATCTGTGATAGAGCAAACATTAAAGTAGGTAAAACATTTTAATCATTATGACCAGCGTGCGCTGATTATCTAGTCACACCACTATATTTATTTCTATTAATTTAAGAATTTTAAAATTTAAATATACAATGTAAATACCAGATTAAAAAAAAATATTTACTTTTAGGACACATAGCATGACTTCTTGTGAACTGTAGCTGGCTTTTATTGAATTTATAATATATATATATATATATTTTAAATAATATATATATATATATATATATAAAGCACAGTAAAGATGCACAATTTCTACTACTAACATTTAAATTTATAAGCTCACACATACCATCCTTCTACTAAATTAGATGGATATTTCGTTATTTTTGAAAATAACTTGACTCATAGCCACGATTTAATGCTAGAATGATAAATGTTTCCATTGAATAATTAAATTTATAATTCACTACTTGTTTTTGGGTCAACATTGTACACACAAGTTTGGTGGTCGGAATAGTTCACCCAGAACTGACTGGTGGTTCGGCTTGTTTTCATTACTGTTTTGCCGTTTACATAATTATAGGGTATAAGTAATTTTACTTTCTTACACAACAATATGCCTATAATGAGGCACAGGTAGTGTAACACATAAAGTAACGTTCTGTTGCAGATCATGGAGATAGACTTCAAAATGAAATATTCATAATTCAATTTTAATGTTCGCTGCGGTGATGACTTGGATGGGTACCTCCTAGTGGAATTTATTACTAAGCACTTCTGAAATTCGGAGGGTACGTTAAGCCTACGGTTCTGGTTGTTGTATTAGGATGGCAGTCATTAAGCATGGATGTAGGGCATTTCGCGAAAGCCCGCCTTGCTGGAAGCCACCCTAAAGTAGAAAATCTGTCGCAAAGCACTTTACGGTGAGTTCAGGCAGCTATACTTAAGAATCAAACATCTTGGTTTATTTGAACAAAATCTTCAATCCTATCATAAGGTGGGATGTTGATCAAAGGATAGCCTATCAAATATAAAAAAAAGCTGCGTCTGGTCTTGTTTTTTCGCTGTTCAGACTGCGAGTTAATTTGATATTTTCTTAAAATATTCGCGCTGTGAAATTATCTAAAAAAACTTAATATCTATAACTCGCAATTCGTTAGTTTCGAGTGCACGTAGTAACCTCACAAACATACTGATTGCACGGTCGCTCCACGAGCACTGTTTGCGCACGATCCAGTTAGTAATTGAATAATCCGCACAAGGCCGAGACGACCAAGATTCCTTCCAGTATACCCTATACCGCAATCTATTGTATTTGGAAAATTGTTTTTAATATATCGCAAGTAGTCAGCAAGTAATCTGCTCTAAAGTTTGTTAATCGTAGTTGTTTTTTAATTACTAGTACGATCTTAGTTTTTTTTTATTGCTGATAGGCTAGCCTTTGACCGCTATCTCACCTGATGAAAGTGATGATGTGGTCGAAGATGTTGTTCAGGCTAACCTAGAAGTACCAGCTCTCAAGGACAGCTGCCGGAACACACCGTTAGGTGCTTGGCGACAGATTTTCTACTTGAGGGCGGTGGCTAGCCAGGTGGGCATTCGCAAAATGCCCTACCACCATGCAAAAAAAAGTACAGTTATTCATACTTAGTTATCCATAAAATAAACTAAAACCCATATTATTTTTAAAAGAAAATGTTACTTGATATAATATGAGGTTGAATTTGAAAAATACATATACCTACTCACTGAAAATTATATTTGAATGAAAGAAAAAGGAAGAAAGCATTGGTCATCATTATATCATGATCCCATGTGAAATATGTTTAAAATTTAATAAAAATATTATTTTTGTCATTAACTGGACTACAACAATATATTTTTACACATGATTTTATGAAATATTTGATGGTAAAGCAAATAAGTGCTTTCCTACAATATCTAATTATAACTTGACCGAAACAGGATTCATCTGCCATTTTCCAGTTCATCATAATTATAATTAATTCCCATAATTTATCTCAGAACTGTCGACCTGTCGTCAGTAAAGTTTGAAAACAATATATGATTGAAGCTAATTGTACTCGAAGATGTTGGTTAAGCTGGTCAGTATACATTGTTTAACTAGGTCCCTTTTTTATTGCCGATTGGCCAGCTTTAGATCACAATCTTACCGTAAGTGGTGATGAGATCGAAGAGAGAAAACCGTTTTAACCATGATGTACCGTTAAAATTTATTTTGGCTTGACTATAGATTCTGCTCATGACGTATTTTACTACACTACGTATTATATTGCATTGACAATACGATCTAAGAGTTTTGAGTTTGATTTGAGTTTTTTATTCCCAGCCGCCATGGGCCCTATTATATAATAGGGTATAATAACTATATACCCTTATTCTTTTGATCTTACCTTGCTTGTTTACTTTTATCTAGTCGTCATAAATAGTTTATACTATGCGATGTTCAGCTAACACATCGTATATGTCTATTATTGGACATGACTTTGCACATCACAAGGGATTCGATGTATTAGTTTTAGCAGATGAACTCGGAGATAGCGGGCTGCCCTGAATTAGATACCTTGCAGGGATCAGGGTGTTTGACGTGAAAAGGAATAACAAGTTGTACTCGACTTTAAATTGTTTTGGTATAAATAAATAAAACTATATGTAGAAATCTGTCTTACAGTGGCAAGGTATGAAGATTTAGAATGCATACATAGTTAAATTTAGTAATTCGATCTCAAAATTTATGGCCATTTCCAGTAAATAGTCCATAGCAAATATTCTTGTGAATAAAACTTTCTTTTTATGCCTGATAGGTTAGCCTTTGACCACTATCTCACCTGATGGTAAGTGATGATGTGGTCGAAGATGTTGTTCAGAATAAGCTAGAAGTACTGACTCTCAAGGACAGCTGCCGGAGCACACCGTTAGGTGCTTGGCGACAGATTTTCTACCTGAGGGTGGTAGCTAGCCAGGCGGGCATTCGCAAAATGCCCTGCCACCATGATATAACGACTGCTATCCTAAGACAACAACTGGGACCGACGGCTTAACATGCCCTCTGAAGCACGGAAGCGCTCAGTAGTAATGTCACTAGCGGTCACCCATCCAACTCATGACCGCGGGCGACGTTGCTTAACTTTGCTGATCGGTTGAAAACAGCTAAGAACGAATTCGACAACCCACAAATCCTCGCCAGAGAGACCCGGTTTATGCCAAGAATCTTACGCGAGGCTATTGAAATCAAAAAATACCCAAATTTCAATAGAGATGATGGTTGGCAAGTACCACCTGCTTGGGATCCTGTCATCAAATTAATTAAATCTCAAAGCCGACACAAATCTGCAAGACCTCTGGACACTGTGAGCGATTACTGCGTGAATAGGGAACGTTATGATTAATATAAAAAAATTCAGACGGTAGACCAAATAATTTTCTTAATAACTCATGTGACAAATAATACCAATTAGTCACCCCGTGACCACGATCACTGCAAAGTGTTTGTAACGTCGGGACAAAAATAATGATAAATATACGCGATTTAAACCGTTTAAAGTTGTTTAATTACTAAATACATCATGTAAGTTCAGCCTTCTGTCTGACTGCCTACGCCTCCTGAGTAATTCGTAGTTTATATACTGCTTTGCTAACAGGGGTTCGATAGATGGTAATGAGCCCTGTTTGGTGCTATATGTTCAGCAACACGCCCTATTTAGCGCATCCAATAGGACTTGAATGCGTTAGTTGTGAAGACTACGTTAGTACTGATTTATTAATTGGGATGAAATTAAAGTCCACATAAAGTCAGGAACTGCTTGGCTACTTAACCAGTATTACAAAAAAACTCCAGCATAAGGCGTAATTAACTAAAACAAGGAACTTGATCATAAATCATATACAATCTACTTGCTTCGGATTAATTTAAATAACCGTGTGCCCTACGTTCCCAGAATAATATTTTAAACGGGCTAAACGTGCTAATTACACTTGAGGGTAAATAATTTGGGTTGTTTAAAAAATCTGTACGTATGCAAACGAGGGCAATAATTTGAGTGTATTAGTACTAATTAGGAAAAACCCACGAGGTTACGTGTATTTTGTATACTGTGTATCCCCTAGCTTAGAGCTATTATTGTTTGAAATATCGTTGAAAGTGCAGTGTACAGTCCCCTCTTTACACGGCATAAAATGAAGCAATAAGTAGGTATTATTATTATATCAATAGCCCGTGGGATGCCGGGCTAGAATGTTACGCCCCATTGCTATGGGTGTCATAACAGGCGACTTAAGGTAAGTTCTGAGGAACTGATATCTTACACTGCGATCCCCAAGTCACCTGCCAACCGTGGGATTATGGCAACCTGTGATCTTTAAACACTGTAATGGACCCGCACGTGCTAAGTGACCTATTTCTTATATAGTACTAATACTTCCCTTATACTTATCACAGCTGCAAAATTCTTGAAATCTCAGCAAGGACTCGTCCACGGAAGTAATCGTGTCTTATCTTTGTTCACCATTTACCAAAGATCCCTGCGTATTGTCGTTCTTAAGAATATCTTTTACTGATTTGGCTGTCAGAATTTTATCAACCAAAGGTAAAAGGCAAGAGTTTAACATTAATTTAAATATGGATTTGTAGAGGTCGACCTTTCAGTTAAGTACGATTATCTGATGTCTGCCTGATAAGTCAATCCCGGAAATTGACTAACGGCTGACGCAATCAACTCTGCTTGCGGGTCAAGACCAGACCTGTCAGTCACCTGCAGTGTATGTGTCCTCTCTGAGCCAGAACTGAGTTAGCCAGTCTTTTAGCAATATGTCAGAACTTCGTTAACTGATCCTTAAAATTATATCATGTGTGTCAGCACTATTGTCTACTGACTTGATAGTATTAAACCATCAATTCAATTATCATTTGTCAGGAATATATCGACTGACCTTTCACATTTGTCAGAACATGTTGACTGATCTTTAGTTATAAATATATTGTATGATTACCTACAAAATCAGAGATCGCACCTTCGTCATATAAGACGGCATTCGACTCTTTTGTTACACGAGATAATGACAGGGACAAATCACATAAATTGATAACTGCAAATAGATTTAATCTCAATTAGATTATTGTCTGTTAGGTATGAAATGTAAGTATGTGATCATAACTTCTCTAACTCAAAGGAAATCAACACGTATATTTATATTTCATAAATATTATTATACCGTGACCTTCTACGAGCACATATCAATAATAGTGAGTAGTTATGCCTAAAGACTTCTAAACCTGGTAAATTTTATAAGCTGTACTACGTCAACTACAGGATACGTTACTCTGGATCCAAGATATTTCCTAACTGTCTTTGCCTTAATTAAGGGGCTAGGGGTAGTGATTATTCAAAAACAAGATAAGTTTCAGGAATTTACTTTCAGATTAAAATTTATATTAATTCAAGAGTTTGATTCTACATTTACCCACACGTTTCACAAGCAAGTTTGTAGGATACCAAGGAAAAACGTGGAAAAAACCTTGGCCACTCTTTTCATATGATTTCGATATTATAAATATACACAAAATTTAGAACAATAGATCTATATCTAAGAACTGAAAAGAACACACACACGAATAGTAGTATCACGGTGAATTTAGATCGTAATTGTGACTAAACCAAAGGTTTTATAAAATTTAATAATTATTCTATGATTATCATTTGGGCGATCTAAATTCTCCGTCTAGATGTCGATATTACTTAACTTATGTAAATGTCTGGACACGGACGGTCGACGCACGATCACTGCACTTTAAAAACTACTTTTTAATTATTGGAGACTGGTGCTCCTCTGCACACCGCACGTCGGAATGTCCCGGCATCTCACGCTCCCACCCTCGTGGACAGCGCCAAGCCGTCATAGCCGCGAAAGGCCCTGATTGGTTACACCCAACCGAAGCAAAATTGATCTATGTGATTGGATAATCGACAGCGCCAGCGTTAACCCACGTGGTCAAATAATGGCGGGCTCGATTTTGGCGCCATGTCTGTTCTGTAACACAACATTTACAAGTGTATATAACATGTGTTTGATGATTACATACGCCCTAAGCTTGGCGTTTACCATAATCTCAGATCCAGGTATTTAAAGTGGCAATCCTTCCATATATCGCTATTGTGACAAGCCGCATCCCCTCTACATGAGAACAGTTTATTTATAAGCTAACTCGCAGATAAATCGTTACCTATGTTATAGCTCAACTACGCTATCATTGATATATGCTTAATAAAGATCATTATCCTTTAACATGCAACAAATGGTGTATTTTTGTAAAGTCACACGGCTTGCGTCATAAACATGTTTCGAATAACGTTCCAAAACGGATGTCCATTGTTTTATTCCAAAAAGGGTCTCTCTATTGTAGATAATTCCTTTCAGACAGCTTATTGCATTTTATGACTGACCAGATGCTAGTTCCTTTGAAACGCCGGATTTCTTGCTTAAGTTATCTTTCACAAGAATCAAAAAAAAATATAATTGCCTTCGACATGTACCACTACATAACCACCCTTGACAATTGAGCGCGCAGAACTCGAGCGATTAATTTTCACTAATCTATAATCTCAACATAGCTCTAGTGATGTGTCTTATTTACCGCAATTTAATAATAACTAACCACCCTTGAATAAGAAAATTCCGTAACCACCCTTGACCTTACAAAGTTTCGTAACCATTATTTATTAACACAACAGCTTGACACACGATAATTAAGTTTAACGTATGGCACTTAAAGATCCTACCTAATTATTAAGTCCTGTTTATTATATTTTAATCAATTAGTAGTCTTTAATGGTCTCCCTTCGTAATACCTCGCTAGGTGTATCGCATTATAATTCCCTTTAACTACTCCAGTCTGTTCATCGACCAACGCATATAGATTTGGATGTAATATTGCTGTAACAACATAAGGCCCTTCATACAGTAAATGAAACTTCTTTGTGAGCTTTTGCATTTTATCTGACCGTGGCAAAGTTCTCAATTTGACCTTGTCGCCAATATTGAAGGTAATGAGCTTATGATTTTTATTATAGGCGGTTTCACGCAAATTGGCTGCCTTTAGAATGTTTTCTTTCGCCTGCTCTCTAATGACATCAACATTATCGCAACTATCGAATCCTTTCTTTGAGATATGCACATCACTTGATAACCTAGTAGATTCCCCGGTTATCAACTCCATAGGGGTAAAATTCGTACTTGTATGGACAACGTGATTGTAACAGCGCTCTATTTTCGGCAAAATATCAACCCAACTCTTGTGTGACTTGTGACAATATGTCCTGAACAACCTCCCTAACTCCCGATTTACGCGTTCTGTGGAATTTGGTCGCGGATTTCTTATTGAAGTATGGGACAACGAAATACCTAAGCTTGTCAACCCATGTTCCCATGCGTTAGACGTAAATTGTGCACCATTATCCGTTACTATGCATTTAATCGTTACTTCAGAGTGAAATTTTCTTATGCAAGCTAAAACACTCCTTCCCGTTGCTGTTCGCAAGGAGTAAAGTTTAATGTACTTACTAAATGCGTCTTGCACTACAAAAACATATTTTTTCCCAAATTTCCCAGTAGGTAGCGGCCCGTACAAATCCGCAAATACTAGTTCACCTATCGCCAAAGCTTTTACTGATTAACAAGGCCCTACTTCTGTCTTTAAACGATGTTTAGCTTTCTGATATATATTGCAGGCTCGTATTACCCTACATATTTCTCGCGACATCCGTGCAAAGTGGAACCTCTTCTTCATCAATGAATGGACTTTATACCTACCAAAATGACCTATTTCTTCGTGAATGTTCATTATTAACTCATCTCTAATGGCTTCCGGCACGACGACAACCTTTTTCCCCGACCCCAATCTCTTATAGAATAAAATGTTTTCATCCAAACTAAAGAGTTGCTTATCTCTAACTACCTCATTTGCCTTTGCGTCACTCAAATTACTTATTATGGTTCGCAATTCCGCATCTTCCTTTTGTAATTTTCCAATACATTTTAATTGTTCCGATATATGTTGCGAATTTTTCGTCTTGAACATATTAAGTTGAGGATTTACAACACGTGTTCCGCGACCTAATTCAATGTTCGGTATATACCTTGATATTGTGTCCGCTACGTTCGTTATTCCCGGCACGTGTTCAACTCTATAGTTGAAACGTCCCATAAAATGAACCCAACGAATCAAGCGCGCACCTAGCAACTTCCACGAATGTAAAAACGTCAAACTTTTATGGTCGGTCCGAATTATCACTTGTGCCCCCCTAAGATACGTTTCAAATTTAGCTAAACTGTAAACAATAGCATATAACTCTTGCTCAGAGACCGTCCAGCGCATCTCCGCATCCGTTAGCCCTTTACTACAAAACCCAACGACCATTGGGTCACCCTCTTCCGATAGCTGGTATACGACTCCGGCTATCCCAACTGCGCTGCTATCCGTTTGAACATAATATGGTTTGTTTATGTCAGGATGTATTAACATCACAGTGGCTATAAATAAATCCTTGACTCGGTCAAAGACACCTTGAATCTCAGGTGTCCATTGCCACGCTATACCCTTTCTTAGCAATTGACACAAAGGTTTCGTCTCCTCCCCGTACCTATGAATAAACTTTCTAAAATAGTTTATGAGTCCCAAGAACGCCCTTAATTGCTTTATGTTTTTAGGGACTGGGAATTCTCTGATAGCGCGGGTCTTGTCTTTGTCTACCTGAATACCGCTAACAGTTACTATATGGCCCAACAGTTTAACTTCCGTTTCTAAGAAACTACACTTTGTCAAACTACATCGCATGTTCGCATCACGTAATCGGTGCAACACTTTATCTAGGTGTTCTAGGTGCATTTCGAACGTCCCAGATGTAAATACTACCAAATCGTCCAAGTAATTAACGCAGAAATCCCTTACTTCTGGACCTAAGATAATATCCATCGCTCTACTAAAACTAGACACCGAAGTCTTGAGACCTTGTGGTAGTACATTGTAGGTATATGTTTTTCCCATGTAAGTAAACCCTGTATACTTTGTTGAATTACTATCCAACGGTATATGAAAATACGCATCACTACAATCTAGCACACTTATGAACTTTACGTTGTGAAAAGATTGTAATATCTCGGATGTCAATAATGGAGCCTCAGCATCTCCCACCATTCTTTTATTTAACTCACGCGCGTCAAGCAATAACCTAACACTCCCATTTTTCTTAATTACATAAGTCATAGGGCTGCTATAAGGTGTAGCCTCACGTTTTATTATCCCCAGCTCTTCGAGTTCAATTATCTTATCTCTTATCAATTCTCTGTGTTTGAAAGGAATTGGATAGGAGCGTTTTATAAACGGCGTATTTTCTATCATTTCGATCTTATGTATGTACTTATTTGTGCGTCCTGGCTTGCTTGAAAATACAGTACTATTTTGTTGCAACACAGCCAGTAACAGATCCTTCTGAGAATCCGATTTATTTAAAGATTGAACGTATTGTTCTATTGTGATATCTTCCTTTGTTACAATGGCGCTTGAAATCACTGTTGTCTCTAAATTATTGATGGTCCCTTCCCAGTCGTTATCTAAGCATGCTGTGCCAATCTTTATCTGTGTCCTAATACCTAAGTGTTCAACGCTCAGAACCTTATCTGGCCCACATGATATAACTGCTTTCATGCGTTCTAGCCAATCATGCCCTAGTATCATAGAATATGGTAGCCTCTTTAAAACCATAACTGGTGTATCTACCTGGACATTACTTAACTCGATCGTGACAACAATAAGTTTGTTAACCCTTTCACTTTTCGATCCGAAAGCTCCTTGTATTTGCATTGAAGGTGTCGGTACCTCAGGCAAATCACCCATCTCCCTTTTAATAGAATCATATAAATCAACACTAATTGCAGTAATCTGACTCCCCGTATCGATTAAGGTCTTAATTTCATGATTATTTATTTTGATCGTAATCTCTGGCAACCGAGACAGGGAATGTACTATGTCACCATCTTCATAATAATCTGAATCACCTAATATGGTATACAAACCCCTTTCGCGATTGTTACATGTAATACACGGCCGCCCTACTTCCTCACAAACCAAAACTTCACTTTCCGTTCTACCTAACAATATCCCTACCACGTCTTCTATAGAGTTTTTGCTAGAGTTAAATTTATGTATAATAGGATACCTCATTCCATCTTCATTTTTACCTAATCCTTTTCCCGGCCTCCAACCCGTCCTTTTCATATAATTATAAGCAACAATAATAGCGTTGTTTCGAGCGTTATTATCTACGTCGTTACAACTCTGATCATTCAACATGCCTCTAGCGTTATTTATTGTCGACTCGTCGAGGCTTGCACGTCCGACAACAATTCGTTTCCCTGAGCGAATGTACCCATCTCATTAGTTTTAAGATTTTCTACGAAGCCGACCCCCGGCCTACCTGTGTTTGAGGTAGAGTTAGTTTCCGTGGCCTTTTCCCATTTTAACGCGGGATACGGACGCTGGCGACGGTAATTATTTCTAACGTTACGTGGACCTCGTCCGCGATACGCATGATACTTACTCCTATCAACAGGTATTGTGTTCATGGAGTTTACGTGCCTGAACCCACCTCGTCCACGATTACCGCCTCTACTATAATTATTGTTGTTGATTACTGTGGGTTTATCAGTTGAACTGACTACAACATTCTGTTCTATATCTCTGATAAATTCTGCCGCTGTAAAAACTGAAATTTGATCTTTCCTAGTAAACCATAACCTTTGTATTTCTACTGGGAAATGCCTCATGACAGAGTTAACCATATCACTCTCACTCAACGGAATAGTTAATAACCTAACCGTATCAATTTGTTTAGCAAAATGCTCGCTCATGGACAACCCGGAACTCTCCTTCCATGTGGTGTTAATTAATTTATATTTAGCTCTTTCTTGTTGTCTCTGACCCCAGAAAGTCTTTTGAAAATCCTTTTCAAAATCAGATAACGTTTCCCAATTATCACTATATAATTCTAACATTGTAAGTGCCGAACCTGACAAACAACCCGTAGCTATATCGATGGCACGATTTTGACCGTTAACGGAACAAATATATTTTTTTAATTTCTTTAGAAATCTCATAGGGTTTGTGTCGTCTCGTCCATTGAATTTAGGTTTGTCGATAGTAGGACGCATTATATACGTAACCTCCGAACTTGACCCAGGAACTGCTGAACAATCTAATAAATTATTTGCTCGCGGTAACGAATCATTAGAAATCGAGTTTAAACTTGTAGTAGCCATACTGACGGTTGAGTTAGTAGCGCGTTCCTGTTCTATTGTGTCTAAACGCTTCATAATAGACTCTAATTGAGAGCTTATCATCTGGAACCCCAACTGACTTTCTACGATTGCATTACTCGGTTCAGTCATACCGTGACTTTCATTATTTGTATTCGCATTTGAAACATGTTTACGACCACGCTTTTTCCCTCTAACAGCAGACATAATGATGCTATAAAATACCACACAATACTATATATCACACACACAAATGCACAACAATAAATAGCAAGCGGAATAAATATGCAATATTAAGCACAAGTCAAATAATACAAGTACTGATCTCCTCTGATGAATACTATATATTATATAAGAAAACAAGTTTCCTAGGTACTTGCCTTCCCATACACTATATTATATCTACACGGTTAAACCTTATACCTTCATACCAACAGACAATAACCTGAACAACAATACGCTTATAACAAAGGATCACTTAATAATTTAAGGTGATGATGATCGTCTAGTAATTCTACGTTGTGTTTTATTCAATTCTACGTTGTGTTTTATTCAATTCTACGTTGTGTTTTAATTTAATTTTAGTATATAAATACAAAATAACTCAGTTTCTCTTCTAGGGGTATGCTACACGCAATACTCTTTATTTCCTAGATTCTGGTCCGCGGCAACAACTGTAATGGACCCGCACGTGCTAAGTGACCTATTTCTTATATAGTACTAATACTTCCCTTATACTTATCACAGCTGCAAAATTCTTGAAATCTCAGCTATCAAGGACTCGTCCACGGAAGTAATCGTGTCTTATCTTTGTTCACCATTTACCAAAGATACCCTGCGTATTGTCGTTCTTAAGAATATCTTTTACTGATTTGGCTGTCAGAATTTTATCAACCAAAGGTTAAAGGCAAGAGTTTAACATTAATTTAAATATGGATTTGTAGAGGTCGACCTTTCAGTTAAGTACGATTATCTGATGTCTGCCTGATAAGTCAATCCCGGAAATTGACTAACGGCTGACGCAATCAACTCTGCTTGCGGGTCAAGACCAGACCTAGTCACCTGCAGTGTATGTGTCCTCTCTGAGCCGGAACTGAGTTAGCCAGTCTTTTAGCAATATGTCAGAACTTCGTTAACTGATCCTTAAAATTATATCATGTGTGTCAGGACTATTGTCTACTGACTTGATAGTATTAAACCATCAATTCAATTATCATTTGTCAGGAATATATCGACTGACCTTTCACATTTGTCAGAACATGTTGACTGATCTTTAGTTATAAATATATTGTATGATTACCTACAAAATCAGAGATCGCACCTTCGTCATATAAGACGGCATTCGACTCTTTTGTTACACGAGATAATGACAGGGACAAATCACATAAATTGATAACTGCAAATAGATTTAATCTCAATTAGATTATTGTCTGTTAGGTATGAAATGTAAGTATGTGATCATAACTTCTCTAACTCAAAGGAAATCAACACGTATATTTATATTTCATAAATATTATTATACCGTGACCTTCTACGAGCACATATCAATAATAGTGAGTAGTTATGCCTAAAGACTTCTAAACCTGGTAAATATTATAAGCTGTACTACGTCAACTACAGGATACGTTACTCTGGATCCAAGATATTTCCTAACTGTCTTTGCCTTAATTAAGGGGCTAGGGGTAGTGATTATTCAAAAACAAGATAAGTTTCAGGAATTTACTTTCAGATTAAAATTTATATTAATTCAAGAGTTTGATTCTACATTTACCCACACGTTTCACAAGCAAGTTTGTAGGATACCAAGGAAAAACGTGGAAAAAACCTTGGCCACTCTTTTCATATGATTTCGATATTATAAATATACACAAAATTTAGAACAATAGATCTATATCTAAGAACTGAAAAGAACACACACACGAATAGTAGTATCACGGTGAATTTAGATCGTAATTGTGACTAAACCAAAGGTTTTATAAAATTTAATAATTATTCTATGATTATCATTTGGGCGATCTAAATTCTCCGTCTAGATGTCGATATTACTTAACTTATGTAAATGTCTGGACACGGACGGTCGACGCACGATCACTGCACTTTAAAAACTACTTTTTAATTATTGGAGACTGGTGCTCCTCTGCACACCGCACGTCGGAATGTCCCGGCATCTCACGCTCCCACCCTCGTGGACAGCGCCAAGCCGTCATAGCCGCGAAAGGCCCTGATTGGTTACACCCAACCGAAGCAAAATTGATCTATGTGATTGGATAATCGACAGCGCCAGCGTTAACCCACGTGGTCAAATAATGGCGGGCTCGATTTTGGCGCCATGTCTGTTCTGTAACACAACATTTACAAGTGTATATAACATGTGTTTGATGATTACATACGCCCTAAGCTTGGCGTTTACCATAATCTCAGATCCAGGTATTTAAAGTGGCAATCCTTCCATATATCGCTATTGTGACAAGCCGCATCCCCTCTACATGAGAACAGTTTATTTATAAGCTAACTCGCAGATAAATCGTTACCTATGTTATAGCTCAACTACGCTATCATTGATATATGCTTAATAAAGATCATTATCCTTTAACATGCAACAAATGGTGTATTTTTGTAAAGTCACACGGCTTGCGTCATAAACATGTTTCGAATAACGTTCCAAAACGGATGTCCATTGTTTTATTCCAAAAAGGGTCTCTCTATTGTAGATAATTCCTTTCAGACAGCTTATTGCATTTTATGACTGACCAGATGCTAGTTCCTTTGAAACGCCGGATTTCTTGCTTAAGTTATCTTACACAAGAATCAAAAAAAAATATAATTGCCTTCGACATGTACCACTACAACACGGTGATGAAAAAAGCATTTTATTTCATTGATATACTTTTTGATTTCGGATATAAAGCGTAATAGAGACGACTTTGATTCTCTTTCCACGTATATGGACCGTTTTGCTTGCCGCGGCCATACATTTAAGTAAACGTATGACATGGGCTTAATTGCCTATGCAGAATGTCATAGTAAACTTCTATCGGAATGTTCCATATTATGCCTTTCTTAAACTTGCCTTGTGTGTAAAATGATAAATTTTTTGACACTGCAGAGTCTGTAGCTGGGCATTTTTTTACAGACGATAGCATTTGCATCTATATCAAGAGTGAACGAGTTACTATTCTGAAAATATATGTAGTTGCATATTAATTTAAAAACAAAAAGCTACTTTTAGTCCATTGAAATATTACATTTGGCCTTAAAAAACGATCTACAAAAATGGTCTGATATATTTTTTTTGTAAAATGATTAAAAAAAAAGTTATATTGAAAAATATATTTTTTTTTCTAGAATTTCTGAACATTTTCCCTATAACTATATAACCTATAACTTTTTTATTTATAGTTCTACGACAAAAAGTTACTGGACCAAAGTTATAGAGAATTTAATTTGCAACAAAAAATGTTAACAATTTTTTTTATCAGATAAATAGTTAAAGAGATATATCGTAAAAACCGTTTCAACCCCTATTTTCAAGATAGCGGCCGTGGGACAAGAGTGGTGACCCCACAAACTTGATTGTAGCTGTACGTTGACCCCCCCCTAAACATTAAAAAAATAAAATTACGTCCTCTAAAAAACGCAAGGTAAGGCCTAAAAATGTAACATTTCAATGGACTATTTGTTAAGTTATGATCTTTTTTTTGTTTTTTCAAAATCTTTTGTTTTAACTAGCCTTGTTTGTATGTCGTTTCGTTTAAACTTTAATTCTTAGTTTTAAATTCACTTCCAGCTCCTAATAGTTACATTACGTTATGTCATAAACCTAGCGAGAATTTTTCATGCCTGTTAAGTTTCAATGACATTGTTAGAGTACAATGTATGCTTATCCAAATCTTAGGAACTAAGTATGTAGACGCATATGTCAGTTTTTACTTACTGGCCACTCTGAGCCAATTTTTTTTTTGCTTCCTGCTGCGCTTGTAATGGCGAATTGTACTGAGTCTCATAAAATTTAAATAAATATTACTACAGAAGAGAAGAGTTTAATTACATCATAACCCATAACCCGTCAAACAATATTTTGGTAATAACCAGGTGAAATTTTGACAGAAACGGAACTCTTTAGTGTAGTGTATCAGCCGGATTGTCCACTGCTGAACACAGCCTCACCCATTAAGGGGAGGTTTGCCTTAACCCCCGGGATCGCAGTTAATGATATCAGTTCCTCAGAAGGCACTGCAGCCCACCTTCCGGTATTCTACCTTTAGTCGCCTCTTACGACACCCACAGGCAGAAATGGGGGATGACATTCTAACCAGGCACCCCACGGGGAACTCTTCCGTGACTCACATTATATTAATGATGTATGAAATTGTTCTGAACGGCTTAAATTATCAATTTTACCACAAAAACTTAATAAGACTAAGTCCACCAGGGCAAAATATTATATTACACCAAATTTTTGTATTTTTACTTATGACTCAATATAACGAAGATATCGCTACTTTGATAATATATTGTAATAAAACAATTCTATAACATTTTGGATTGCTAAGAAAATGTATGCATTGCCACCTCACAACACCACTTTGTAATATTCCGCTTGATGGAAGATCATTTTGAGGATGCTCGCCAGACTAGCTACTACGCTTATGTCTTAAAAACCTGTGACCAAGCACCTAACAGTGTGTTTCGGCAGCAGTCCTTGAGAGCCAGTAATTCAAGGCACAATAACAACTTAATGAATCAAGTTGATGGGTGCTGTGCAATTTGTCACTCAAGACGAAATGCATTGCTAAGAGATTCTTTTTATTATATAACATAATAAAATGATTACTAGAGTATTAAACAGCTTTATCAGGAAGGTGCAGCCTACCGACCGCAGGCCCTCCGATATTAGGTGCGAAATATGGTCTGCAAAGTACCCGCAAAACTTGTACGCCCCTAATATCGAAAATCTACCTTCGCGTTACAAAGAGTCCTGGCTTACCTGGAAAAGCCTTAACAACCTCAGGTCTCAGGTTGATCGTAGTAGAGACAACTTAAGTAGGTGGGGTTTTATACACACCAGCTGTGAATGTGGGGAACCTCTGCCGACCATGTCACACCTTATGACTTGTACCGTGTGCCCGACCAACTGTTCACGCGATGATTTGCTTGAAGCCAACCACAAGGCAATCGAAGTGGGTGCTTTCTGGTCAAGCATAATTTAATTACAACGGTCGATTCAACTCGATAGAATAAGAATACTAGAGTATTATTATTATTATTTACTGTAGTTTATTATTATCTGGCAAAAATTACCGCTTAGCGTCCGGTAGATCTCGTGTATCCAGATAATCCATCGTGTATCCATCGCAATAACATAAAAAAGAAGTAATGTTTACTATATTCCACATTGAAGAAAGTCAATTGATGGACAAGTGAGTTTTAAGAACTCCGGCTTGGGTGGTGAACGCTAGGTAGCTCCGCAATCTATTTACGATGTAAGTGGTCCGCGTGGTACTGCCTGTTACGTATTGAAAATGACATAAGCGCTTTCAAATGTGCTCTTAACAAATTTGGATAGAATAATCGAATTCTTTGTCAACAAATTTCTTAATGTTAAAAAATTAAATATTTTTACTGAAGTTCTGATATTAGTGATTTATTTGATAAGTGTGATTTTTTGTTGTTGATATTTTTACTTATAAATCTTTAAAGAATATTTATTGTATGTTACTCTTCCATGCTTTTAAAGCGGAGATAGGGGAACTATAATAAGCTTCTTAATTCCACAATGTTTTCAAAATGTTGTTTACCTAATGTCGCGAGTGAATAACTTATTTATGTTTAGTGACGTCTTTACATTTTACAGGCATCGGTAATGTCTTAACACCAGGCAAACCACTTGCTTCTTTTAACAATATGATGATGTTGAAACATTAGTATTTGGTTGGTACCATTTGGCCTGATTTTATTTATTTTATTATTGTGGGCCGCCACCCTACGAAGCCACGTGCCTGAGTGCTGGACACAGACTCCCCCATTTAGGGGGATATACTTTAATACCCACAATCGGAAGGCGTTTTGGCGTCACAGTGTAATATTGCACTTCTTCAAAAGGTGCTGCTGCGGGACTTCCTGGGTTTGTTATCTTTATGTGTTCTTTGACGCCTATTACGACTGCCACTTGAAGTTAGGGGTATCCCACGGCGTAGTTGGTTAAGTAACTCAGTGTTATTATATTCACAACGAAGCGATATTTTTACTGATTCATTTTTTTCTACTTTTGGTATTTAGGTACCTATAGTTTATTTACTGT
This sequence comes from Plagodis pulveraria, assembly GCA_963890685.1. NCBI lineage: Eukaryota > Metazoa > Arthropoda > Insecta > Lepidoptera > Geometridae > Plagodis > Plagodis pulveraria. Next base: position 14,689,718 of record OY982961.1, read on the forward strand.
GCATATAATCTTGACCCTTCTATACAGAACCTTCACGTCATAACATGATAATCTACGTGACCCACCGTCGGTATTATGTTAAATTGTTGAAATATTTAGCGGAGATGTTTTGTTTGATGATGTTGTTTCAAATTAATATTCTGTATAAACTACACGTACATAAATACAATGTGAATATAGTAAAATGAGGTGCTGCTTATGATTGAGGTATTACAAACTAAAAATAAGTTTAAAGACTTTAAAATTCCATTGATGAAAATTCTTTTTCTTCTTAGTCGCTACACTCTTGACAGAGTGGTCGTGGTCGTCATATCAGGAGTAGTGACACACCTCACAATCCGGATCGTGGTAAAAATATCGATTCTTTAGTACAATGCCCAGTTTTCCGTTCAATACTGGATAAAGATTGGCAAGTGAACATCATTAATTTGTTATCATTTTAAATCTGAACTAAAAATAGTTCATTCGTTCCTAGCGATAATTGTTTAAATATTTGGTTAATTCATAATAGCTTCCCATTAAGCTAAGGTTAACTATTTGTTTACCGAATAGGTTGCTTGATTTGAAAAATTAGTTATTTTTTGGAAATAATAAGAAATAATAATAATAATAAATCATTTATTTGGAAAAACAAGGCATGTTGTACATAAAATACAAAGGAGCCCCTGGTTCCTGAACTAGGCTCAAGACCCGTGGCATAGGTTCCAGGTCTCTTTCGTCGGACTAATACAGAAATTATGCCTTACATACAATAGGACTATTACAAAATGCATAGTTACCAATACTAGCATTTCTACTAGTAAAACTAAAATAAACTACTAATAACAATGAAACTTGAAATAATAAAACTTATCTGTAAATTGATAAGATTATATATGTAGAAAAATAATTTTAGAACATATTACGTTATCCTACTAGAGGAGAATTCAGTAGAATAACTAGGAAGCACATGATTTTAACAGGAATTCAAAATTTTCTAAATATTCAGCAAGTGCTTATAAATAATAAGGTTGCGTCATCATTTACAAGTATAAAACCAATTGCAAAATTGGTCTTGTTTGTAGTACAGCGCAAGTGGTACTATAGATTTCGCTCCATCCCAATACGATGGTTAAAGAAGGATAGGAAAGATTCGAGTCATGACGTCATGTCATGTTAGCTCAATTGGTTAGAGCATACTGCGGCTCAAGGAGTGGATGGACGCAGGTTCGAATCCCGCACATGACTTAAATTTTTCTTATCGTATATTTGTGATTTTGTAATGTAATCCGCATAGCAAACGTTATTGCAAACCTGACAATATTAAAATTATAAGGTTGCGTCAGTATAAAACCAATTGCAAAATTGGTCTTGTTTGTAGTACAGCGCAAGTGGTACTATAGATTTCGCTCCATCCCAATACGATGGTTAAACAAGGATAGGAAAGATTTGAGTCATGACGTCATGTCATGTTAGCTCAATTGGTTAGAGCATACTCCGGCTCAAGGAGTGGATGGACGCAGGTTCGAATCCCGCACATAACTTAAATTTTTCCTATCGTATATTTGTGATTTTGTAATGTAATCCGCATAGCAGGCGTTATTGCAAACCTAACAATATTAAAAAAAGTGCTTATAAATTTACGATTCTGTACATCCATTTTTCGAATGCAACCATTGTTAGCTTTATTATGGCAGAAAAGCTCATAAAACACTTTAATAGGAAGTTGCCCTTACCCTTCGCCTGTTATATCCATTTATCACAGTTGTGTGTTACCTACGTTGTGTAATTTAACGCAAATATTTTTATGGCCCAAACCAAAGCACGAGAAGGGCCCAACCGTGGTATCGAAGTTTACAGCATTCTTGAGGTCCAGCACTGATGCTGAGGTATTCATATTTCTCTGGCTACCAAGTATATAACTACGATATCTGTCAACAAAGCCGCTAATGTTGAGTTCAGATAACTATTATAGAGAGCTAGTTCTAATGCTCAGCCTAGAATGATGTCACTATATATCTTCATCACTTATACAAATGAACAAACAACTTCATTAAAATTAAAATAACACGTCTGTGCTATCAAAAACATTTACATGCTCAGGAGGATGTAAGGATTCTCACAATACCCTAACTATTAGTTACATAATAAAACCGCTGTTCAGGCAATTCAAAGTTATGGTGGAATAAAGCAACTCATAAACATAGATACATAAACCCTTAAATATAAAATTCCTTTTGGGAAGTCGTCTATTATACAAATAATCCTAAAAACGACAGTCTTATCTCTACAAAACTATTCCGATGAAGGTAATACCGTTATGAAGATTCATACCCATAAAACTCAAAACAAACAGTCCATTACCGTATTGTACTGTATTAGTTGGATTGTCCACTGCTGAAAACGACGTTCTCCATTAAGGAAGAGTTGAGCATAATCCTCACGTTTTACAGGTCTCTCGGGGTCACAGTGTTCCTCCGAAGACGCTGCTGCCCACCTTCCTGTATTTACTCTTAGTCGCCAAATACGACACCTACGAGGAGAGGTGGGGGATGACATACAAGCCCGTCATACCTCAGGCAACACCTACATTTTACGGCACACAAAACAAAAATAAAGTAGTAATCATAGTAAATGTACAATATAAGAACTTGTCTAATATGACGCACACACCTCTATTCTTGGTAATTTAGAGCGGAGTACCATGCTGTACCGAGTACATATATCACAAGTTTTATAGGTTATTTATAACAATAAAAATCTTCCTGCTGATATTTACAACGGAATCAATGCTTATTCAACCATGACTGAAAGTTGATCTCAGAATTTATGAAGGGCCAATTTGTTGTTTTATTTGAAATTTCCAAGTTTGATGGAAGTTAAAGAAAAATGGAGAGAAATCAAGCATACCGAAATGGGTTTGTTATTAAATGTTTTCAACTTTTCCTCATTGTGATATTTTCTTTATTCACATTACATTGTAATAGGTGGCTCTTAATTTAGGGAAAGGTTTACCAAAATTTCGAGTTTTTATCGGTCACCATGCAATCTTTTACTGTTAGCCTTCCAATCTAAATAATGGTATAGTCGATTTTTTACCTCAACGAATTTACAGTCTTTCCAATTTGAAATGCAACGGACACGCTGTGAACTAGTAATACGTTATTATAGCAATAGTACTCAATTATCGTTTGTACATAAGTCAAATTACCTTACGTCTACGTGTAAGGATCTAGAGTCTTGCTTTAAATTTGTATTGTGGTTTAGGCACATTATGAAGTAATACGTTTTAGTATGTAAATCAGTAAACATATTTTTGAAGCCCGAGTAAAAACCCTTGGGACTGGAAACTGCAGGACAAAAGCATTTACCGGGACTAAAGGGTCTGAGCTACCCTGGAAAATTTCGATATTGTTAATTTATACATTTCGTTCTTAGTGTTCATTGGTAATAAGAGGACGGAGTATTTCATTGTGATTTTATATTTTCAATGTGATTTGATTTATAAATAAGACTATTTTTTGCAATAAGGTTATTTTAATGGAGTCCCTCGGGTTTGAATGTCGCTCTTTATTCTACTATTTTTGTATTACAATTATGAACTTCCAATCAAAAAACACACTGTAATAAAAACATCCACGTGTTTTTAGTGTAGTTGACAGTAATCGCGTCAAGCAATATCGGTTTGATTCTACTTAAAGAATGAATGAAATTTATAATGGTTGTGCAAGCGAGAAACAATAGTTTTATAATAAACCGTTAAGCCCCTTGCACAACACTAATGTATGTAACGGTCTTACCATACTTTTAAGATGTTATATTATATGCTGCACAACAAGTGCCTGGAACTTTTAGGTTTCATTTATTTTAAAGAGTTATGGAAATGTAAACATTATACTTTATTTACACATTAATGAAACGCATTTTTCTCGTAAAATAGTCAAAACCAATATTAAATCCGCTGCTAGAAAGTAACTTTTTATAGATTTTTTTTATTTTATTGTGACGGAACAAGCCCGAGGCCCACCTGATGGTAAGTGGACTAACCTCTGCTTATAAAAGACGCATTTCGTCAACGACGAATTGCACTGTGCCCGTCACACTGAGACGTACAGCTGTTGACCTCATGTGCCTGTAATTTTTTGGCTCTCAACGCTTGCTTGCTTGTTGCCGGAACACACCGTTATGTGCTTGGCGACAGATTTTCTACTTGAGGGTGGTCGCAAGCCAGGCGGGCATTCGCAAAAAGCCCTTCCACCATGCGGTGAAGTTCAAGCCCGCAGCGGGATTCGAACCATGGACCTGCTGCACGGCAGTCTATAGCCAATGCCGCTGAGCCATTACTGCTTCAAAATGATGCTAGAAGGGTAAATATGACGGCTTTGTTTTTGGAACAGTATCAAATTTTACTTCAGAGTACGTGAAAAGAGTGAACAATTTTTTGTGACGTCATCAAAACGCCGAGCGATTCCATTACCGTTTGTAAGCTTGCTTAATTGACGTGGATGTATGAAATTTTGCAGTAAGATTAAGTTATTATAAGAGGTGAGAGTTGCCCCCTTGAATTGAAACCTCATATATGAGGTGAGCCGTAAACCGCACGAAACCTTAGATATGCGTTGCTTGGTTATTTGATTGCTTAGGATCGTCGACATTAATTACTACCTATTTTATTGCTAATTACATATTGTAACAGGTTGCTTTTTATTTCGGGAAAGGTGAGCCAATTTAAAATTAGAATACATTTCTAAGAGTACTCATCGGTCTGGCTTATGGTAAATAATGATATAGTAGAAGAGGTTACCATCTTATTCTTGAAACTTGCTTTGAAGCACAGCTACTGGATGGGGTCTTTTAGGTGCCTTTATATAGTCCACAGTCGCACCTGATAAGAAGTGACGACGTGGTGTCAAGTGAAAAGATGCAAGGATTTTTGAGGTAATTGAAATATGTTAAATGCTAAACATAAAGGGAGATATTTTTATTGAGTTAGTGGCTGCGCACCATGATTACATCCGCTTAGTGATGGATTGTGATAATGATGATGTAAAGTGTCTTATGTGTAAGCGGGTCATCTACCTCCATACCAAATTTCATCAAAATTGGTCTAGCCGTTTGAGCGTCAAGAAGTCACAAACGTATACGAGTAAACATACAAAGTTTCGCCTTTATAATATTAGTCTCATGGATATTTATCTCAGAAAATGTAATATGTTACTGCATAATAGTATTAATGAATTTGCGTGAACACCATATCTATGCAAAATGTCTACATGAATATGGTGCATATTTTTTTATATGAATTTATTGAATTTCCTCCAGGGTCCGTGCCATTTTTGAAGTTAACGAAGATATCAATTAAACAATTATATTACTATGAGGAACATTCTTACATACTCAGGGGAAAACACAGCTATAAGTGATGGTAATTATACCTAATATATACATCTACATCTACAATCAGATACAACCAGTTACGCGCTGAGGCCCGTGCTCGTCGCTTCGCGCAATCGTGACTCCCAGACGAAGGACTTCAAAACAGTCCGAAACTGGTCGAAATCTTTCCGGTAAATATAACGCGGGTCCTAGCCGGTTCCTAATAAAGTAAGATGGATTAAACTCGTGATAGTTTTCAAAGTGAAGATACAACCAGGTTTGCACAGGCATTCTGAACGGACGAGTTGACATGGTGCATTATTAACTTTCCTTTCCCGTTACTTGGTTTTCGTATATAAAAAAGCCTTTTTTAATTTCTGTGTTACATATAGTATACTCGTATATATGGGTATACCACATACGCGTTATTAACTCTTAGTGATATTCAACCTTAACCATATGGGTAAAGGATACCATACTTCACCTGTCACATACCTTACAAAATCGAATGCGGTTTGAACTCAGATCATACAAATAAGGTTGCCTTGTTTGTATGATCTAAGGAATTGAACTTTACAGTCAAGCGGTTTCTATCGCGTGTCTGCCGGCCGGCCGTCAGTTTCGATCGTGCACTGCTTGGTCGTGTCGTACATGCAGCTCAGATACTTATTATAAGCAAGCTTTAAAATTAATGCTAAGTCATTAAAAAAAAATCAAATTATATTAATAATCATGTAATCTTTTCGTGTCCGTCGTTAAAACTTGATACGATTTTCCTTAGAGTGAACACTAGGCCGACAACAGCTAATACGTCATCCCTCGAAGCCATCGTGAAACAAAATATAATCGTTCTCGACCTGTCGTAGTGTGTTTGTTTTCTACTACTTGAACGTAAGCAATGATTGCAATTTATTGTATTAGGTGTGTGGGACTCATTAGTTAGAATGTTATGAATAACAACGTTGATCTCGATTGAGCATACCAGAATGTCGGACTCTGATCACTATCTTGATCTAGAACTTGAACTTAACGAAAATAAGCTTTCAACAACAACGTTAAATGACATGACGAATGAATGATATCAAAACTACTAACTAATATTCGCAAACTGTCTTTTCACAAACTTTTTCGTTATATTTATCGAAATCATAAAGGTTTTGGTAAAACCTATATCGATTACGTTTCCCCAGAGTCTTACGCTCGAGAAATCAGAATGCACGGGGGCAACGGCTTCCTTGTTGAAGGGTCAGCAGCGTTTGGTTATTTATTTACTTACCTTTATTAAGTAAAATAACAAGGGAAATGTTTAGATTATTTACGGACTTACCGGCGAGTGTTTGGAATTTGTATAAGGCAGGTAATTTTATTCTGCATATAATCCATGTTTAATCCAATTAATTCAATCCAAGGTTCAAAAAAGCACATTTTCCACATAACGTAGTTTAAGTATACAAATGTGATGAGGGAGATAAACGTAATTGCTGCTCAGGAAATTTGCATATTATAATTTACTTTGTTAGTCACATTTATCAACAGCCTAGATTGTTATACATACATAGCTAGATGTGAGTGTCGTACGCAACTAAATCTAAACCGGTCTTTAGATAACTTTGATTAATTTGGAATTTCATTAGGTGTAATCCACAGAACCACACAATACAAGGTCTGGCAGAAGTACTGGTGAAGGTGGTTTTGGTGACGATATGAAATTATACGAAGTTTCTTGATCTCAAGTCCTTTTAGACGTTATTATTTATATGAACAATAAAATTCATAGACGCTTTTATTTCAAAATAAATGCTTGTTTGGGATGCTCCATGCTCCATCACTAACTCTCCACCTCGAAGACAGCGGCATATGAGAGTTTCGGCGATGGTTGCATACATCTGCCTTTTGGAGTTGTAACATTGGGTTCGTATGGTCGAAATGCTTGACTTCTTTATAGAGTTAAAAAAAAAAACAAAGGGGCTGATAGATAGATAAATTACCAAAGGACTACTACGAAGAATGACATTGTATACTTTTTATCCCGAAATTCAGCACTGTTTCTTCGGGAAAGGGGATGAAAGTCAAAATGTACACTTAGTTGTAATTTATTAACGCGTAGTCCAATTTCAATTATTCTTTTGTTGTTAGAATAGTGACGAGTGACACCCCGGTACCCCACGAGTAGCCCGGCACCCCATGGGCAGCCCGGCACGCTTATCTAGTGTATCATATAAGTTTGAAGTCTAAACCTGCCTTTGTGTATCAATTGTATATGACTTTGAACTGGCTCTTGGACAACTTACTGCAGCTTATATACAGAGTTGAGTTACCTTGAAAGCCAACATAACTACCTTTATGAATGTATATCCACCGATGTTAGGCCCGTTAAGTTGGTCAAAGTATAACTTTTTATAAGTATGTTTGATCTGTTGAGTTAGCGCCGGTGTGGTGCCGAGAAATAATGTCATCTCCCCATCTAGCGATGGTCGTAGGAGGTGACTAAGGACAAAATACCAGAAGGTGGACGGCAGCGCCTTCTGAGGAACTGCTATCTTAAGCTGCGATCTCCAAGATGCCTACCAAGAGTGGGTATTATGGAAAACACTCCTGTCTTAATGGAGAATGCTGTATTCAGCAGTGGATAATCTGGCTGATACAGGGTAAATGTGACAGCAACAAACCAAGGATGTGACCTCCAGGTTGAGAATATGAATGGTTATAAGAAATTTAATTGAAGGAACTGTGTCCGTTTGATGGTGAGATTGTAATCATAAATTAAATGATTGAATAATATCCAAACAAGCGCGATAGAACTCATCTATCGCGCTTGTTTGGATATTATTTGTTATATAAGGATATGAAAAATTATACTTATGCGTACCAAACTGTATTTCAAATAGTACGAAACAACTAAATAACTTATGTAACGAAGCAATGCATGATTCATGCACATCGTGTCTAATTCTGTTAAAAAAGGATAGTCCCTTAAAGTTTGTTAAAGTCTAAGTGGCAGCGCTACAGTTTGTGAAAGTTGTAACTAAAACAAACTTTCTGAAAATCCCTCACAAATAATACACTTTAAGCTTACCTCACTTGTGGGAAAGCCACATCTGCTAGAAAGGAAATAAAAAAATGATTCTGGATCTTTTTTATTCCCGAGAGTGAGCTGCGATTGCGTAAAAGATTGCCGGGTATGCGTACTTCCCAAAGGAAAAGTGCTAGAAACTGTCGTTCAAAGCTCATGTGTCATAGCGAAAAAACTATGTTGAAATGGGAAGGAAAGATATGTCATAGCTGAAATGGGAAGGCAATAAATTGCCAAACTTACTTGACAGTTGTTTGTTTTACTACTTGGCTGTGACATTTTGACTAACATTGAAATATAGAACTACCCTTACCAGATGTTGTAAGTAGTTACATATTATTTACAAACTTCTCGATTTCACTAAATATTTGATTACATGCTTCAATATTAATTGTTGTCGTCGCAGCCCGAACATAGGCGATGCTGGTTTGTGAAAGTTCTTAACTTGATTTATATTATGTGGTTTACAGTAGCTATAAACACATCAAATTAGTAAAAACTAAAGCTCGTCAAGTTCTCAGAACCTCTGTAGCCTTTTCTAAGATAAACGTATACAAAATTATTTTACCTATATAATTGTATTTTTTCCCGTGGGATCTAGGGATAGAATGTCACCCCTCCATTTCTTCGCGTGGGTGTCGTCAGAGGCGACAAAAGGGAAAATACCGGAATGTGAGCAATTGCGTCTTCTGAGGAACTGTTATCATATACTGCGATCCCCGAGACGCCTGGCAAGCTTTGGGATTATAATAAAACCTCTTAATGGGGGAGGCTGTGTTCAACAGTGAACACTCCGGCAGTATGTTATTAAGATCTCACATTTGGGTTACCTCCTAACTTAATGATTTCGGTTAGATATCAGAGCAATCTGAAGGATTTACATATTTTACGGGTCCGATAATGGATCAGTTAAATTGACGCTTTGTCTGATTCTGTGTCATTGGTTAGTTAACACAATAAACAGGTTTTGTCAAGAAAATAAACACGAATTTCGATATTGAACGTTTTTTTATAATGCTCTTATGTAGCTAAATTGTTCTTAAGATAGTTTCAAGCAAATCCAGTATTTTTTTCAATAAGAGCTTGGGGCACTCTTTTTTAAAACACACAAAATTGTAAATAAATGAGTTTGGTATACTGTCGTTTTATGCTAGAGGCAACTAAATAATCTATTAATAAAGCTTCTTAAAGATCTATTTCAAATGGGTTCCCTTACCTACAAATATAAAAAATGGCGAATGTGAAAGTTACTTCCTTTTTTCGATTCTGAGAAAAATTGGTTAAGAGACCTAAATCTGTGGGAGCCCTACTTTTGTTGTTGACTTAATGATGTCATATTTCAGTGCAAATTGAAACACAAACAATGCAATATCGACGCAATTTCTCTAAGTTATCCTCTTGCAGTGTCCCAAATCTATGAGTATTTCCGGTCCAGGCAATATCTTCTGAAAGTTAGAGTTGTAATCGCAATATCGCTCAATATTCCCAATAACCATTTCAATAAATAGGAGGTTGTGCCAGTTCAGGCTTAATTTGGTTTAATCTGTGTTATCGACATGCCCATTTCTTCGCATCGCTTACTGTAATGTGTGGCCACGTATTTACTGAATTTGTAGCAGGTGACTTTTACTGGGTTATAAATTCTTATCGTTTTCCTATTTAAGTAAAAAACATTGTACAATCATGTTGTTCGTTGAGATAACTGCTTCTTTAACCTTAATTTTAAAATGGGGTGAGACGTAGATAGTAGAGTAAATCATGTATAAAAAGCGAATTCGAAGTTCACTCTTTAGCGTCAAATCTTTTCTACATGAAATTGTGAACTTAACAAATAATAGCACTTCTCTACATTAGCCTTAAGGCTTCATAGTTTTAACAGTTAATATAACAAGTAATGTTTATTTGCTGGGCAAGTTTTCAACTGGTACTGAGCCGGAGCATTTGCGAACTACCTATGCGCCTTCAAGTACCTTTAATTTGCCTAACTAATTTCGATATAAAATCGACAATATTGTATATAAATGTTAGTGCTTTGTTAATCATCATCATCAGCCGGAAGACTTTAACTAATGATCAAAAGCCTCCCCCATAGAACGCTGCAATGCACGGCTATTAGAACACGAACCCTTATGTCCTTTGAAGCCTGATGAACCCTTGTGTCACCTTCCGGGTTGCAGTTTATTATCATTTATAATTAAAATGTATTAATGTGCTTACTGAAAAAAACCTTGATAATAATCCGATTTATTGTAAAACCGTATTCTTTTTCAGTTTCATCTACTGCACACTAGTGGCCATAGCTACGAATAAATAAAGGTAGGGCCATAGATAATTTTTTATTTTGAAAAATCTTTGATAATCCTTTGGTTTTAATATTTAATAATGATTGTAAAAACAAAGTTAATTACAAAGTTATGTGTATAGGCGTCGTTACCATCTTATAGCGCTGACCTTGAATGCACAGAAGTAATTTTTTGGGTATCTTTGGAGGGAGAGTAAGGTTCATCGGGAAAGGCAGCCGGCACTTATGGTTAGATCAGGCGCCCCTCTTCCCCCGCACCCTGTCCATAAGTGGCACGTGCCGTAGGCCAGTTTCGTATACATTTGTTTTAATACGTTCAGTACTAATTTTGTTCGCTTCATATAGGAGAAGATGGCGAAAAAAGTATTAACTAGGCAACCACAAAAACTGTTATTTAAAGTGAAATGTTAAAATTTAAAAATTTGTTAGCTTACTTTTACTTCAACATGGGAACAATGCATGCTTCATGAGAATTGGTTAAGTACTTTTTAATACCTATATGGACTAATAATTTTTCATGTTTACTTATATGTAACAAACCGGCCAAGTGCAAATTGGACTCACACATCGAAAGTTCCGTATCAGCACAGTTTATACCATAAAATCGTTATTTTTTAAATACAGTTCAAGATTCTTAACCTGAGTCCGATCCACGCTTGGCCGCTTAATCATACTGGTATTATATTGGTTATAATCATACCGAGTCTGACGTGTATATGTATTGCCGTAGTAAGAATAGAGCAAATACAAAACGATAGAACATCAAAAAACTTTGTTTGTATGGAGACCTCCTTTAGTTTTTACTATTGTTTTTATTATTATTATTTTTGAGATCCGGGTGAAATTTTCACAGAATACGTGTAAGTATAGCACACGTATTGTGTGAAAATTTCATCCGGCAGCCTATTACTATTCCAAAGATTTCAGCCCTTTCAAGATCCAACGGACAGACAGCCAAGGCTTTGTAATAGGGTCCTGTTTTCTATTACAGAACCCTAACATTTACGTTTAAAAAGTAACATAAACATACCGACCTCAAAGACAAATTAAATCAAAATTATAACCTTCACCTACACTAATGTATATGGTTCTTTTTTTTGTTTCTATTTGTATATCAAGCATGCATAGTTTTTTCATACTACCCGCAACGAGCCGCGATTGATGCTTCGTTTCGCCGCGGCAGACCAGTATTATTTGAGAGTCGTCGCTGGACCGCGCCCCGCGCCATGCTCCACGACGGTGTCGCATTCATATTTAAATAAGTCCAAATATTGTCGCATCACCGCACCGTGTTATCCTCAATAGAAGTGCATCATCATATGTTCTTTGAATAACTGTTTTGCTACGTGAGATTTTGTGACGTGAGTGAAAGGTGACAGCATCGCGGCCTCTGCAAAGGAGAGACTCCGACTACGGGAGATGGTGGAGAAAGCTATGGTATGTACATATAACATTCTACTAGCCTCAATTAAGAACCTCCTTTGTGTTTGGGAAACTTTTTTGTATAGAACCCTTACTCAAGGCTTTAATTACCTACTATAAACGACTATCGAACCTGCCCCTACTCCGCGCGGTGGGAGTTCCTTATTTTTGAAGACAACTCTTTTCACTAAAAAAACCTACCAATATATTAATTTAATGCACCACCGTCTTATTACTTCTATATTTCCTCTCCATTAAAAGGTTGCCTGGAAGAGTACACTGTTGGTGATAAGACCGCCTATTGTAACACTTGATTGTAATCTTTCGTATTTTGTAATGTAGTGGTGTACATGTTCCATGTTGCGCGTATAATATGCAGCAACACCCATCTAACAAATTGGTGGAAAAGATGTCATACTGCAAATATGGCGTATTATTTTGTCACGTATAGATAACATTGTAATTAATAATTATTATAATAAATTATAATATGACTAGAACAGTGCTGAATTTTAACCTTAGAACTAAAGGTCCCAAAAAATTTAGGTAATGGCAAATTTGTTCAGCCGTTAATGAGGTGCTTGCGGTAACGTATACAGATATATACAAACTTTTGCAGTGATAGTGTTAAGGATTCATAAATAATATGAAAAAGAATAACCCACTATCGTCATTAAACTATTGCAAACTACAGTTACTGGACCATTATGAGGCGAAATAATAAATTTCAATGACGAATTTATGCATTAAGTCTGTTCTCAAACGGATTCTGTATTAGTTCACATTGGCATTTTGGCACGTTGTTTTAAATGCGTGAGCTTCAATCGATTCTCAAATGTATGGTTCAATTGCCAAGTTAAATAAAAACTGACTGGCTTATTGGTTTACTGGTTGGTTAGAACAGACGGACCTGTTTTATTTAGAATCACAATAAAGCGCATCAATCATAATGTATTTTATATGCTAATGGGTAAGCCTTTGACCACAATTTCACATGATGGTAAGCGATGATGTGGTCGAACGTGGTTTCATTCTAGGCTTAGCCTAGAATTACTGGCTCTATAGGACAGTTGTCGGAACTCACCGTAAGGTGCTTAGCGACGGATTTTCTACTTATGGTGGTCGCTAGAGCCAGGCGGGCATACGCAAAATGCCCTTCCACCATGCGGTGAAGCTCCAATCCGCGGTGGGATTCAAACCATGGACCTGCTGCGCGGCAGTCCATAGCCGAAGACACTGAGCCATCACTGCTTCAAAAATCTAGTAATATATCATCATTGAACAGCTGATTGGTTTGACCGGTAAAAACAAATTGGCCGTGGCATTTACCATAACTCTTTTATATAACTTAATAGATTTAACTAAGATAATCTATGCATGACCTTCCTTAAATAAAGTAATTATTAATTAATTATTAGTGTTAATTATAAAAATAGATCAACTAGTGATGTGTTAGATATTTGCAATTTATACTCTGAATATTTTCACTCCGTCTTTGAACCCTCCGTAGTTCCTGACGATTATGATTTATGCCACATAAATAAACCAACCTTAGAAAATAATGAATCTGACCTAATTATAAGTGACATATCGTTTTCAGTTGATGACATAAAGTCGGAACTCAATAAATTAGATACGTCCAAAGGTGCTGGTGTAGATAATATTCCCCCGTATTTTTTAAAACATACCGCAAATTCTATATGTATACCACTACATTATATATTCAATCTTTGTCTACGTGAAGGTGTTTGCCCACGTATCTGGAAATTTGCTCGCATTGTACCTGTCCATAAAAATGGAACTAAAAGAGATGTTGAAAACTATCGTCCTATATCAATTTTACCTACTCTGTCGAAGCTACTTGAGAGACTTATACACAATGTTATATATCCTAATTTACATCATAATATCATTCCTAATCAGCATGGTTTTGTCAAAAGACGTTCTACAATCACTAATTTGTTAACATATACAATCGAACTTTTTGATAATCTTGATAAAAATAAGCAAACTGACAGTGTCTACACTGATTTTCAAAAAGCTTTTGACAGAGTGGACCATAAAATTCTTTTAGAGAAGATAGCATACAACGGGATTAGAGGTAATCTGTGGCGCTGGTTCAAATCATACATAACCAATCGTTGTCAGACAGTTGTGATCAATGGTCATGAATCTGATACTATGCCAATAAGTTCTGGCGTACCGCAAGGATCAATTTTGGGTCCATTGCTTTTCATATTATACATTAATGATATTGGTAAATGCTTTATGTTCAGTAAATTTTTATTATACGCCGATGATCTAAAAGCATTTCATGTTATTAATACTTATCAAGATCATATTAACTTTCAACAGGATTTAAATCGATTCTCTGCATACTGTTTGAAAAATAAACTGTCACTCAGCCTTAAAAAATGCAAATCCATTATATTTACTCGTAAAATAAATATTAGTCACTTCAATTATGCACTTTGTAACACTTATGTGGACAAAGTACAGGTAATTAAAGACCTTGGTATCACACTTGATAGTAAATTAACCTTAGACATTCATGTTTTGAATATTATATCTCGTGGATTTAAATTATTTAATTTTGTCATTAGATCTTCTGGTAATTTTAAGAACGAATCAACATATCAGCTGTTATATAAATCCTTAGTTCGATCACAACTAGAGTATGCTGTATCTGTTTGGAATCCATATTACAACTGTTACAGTAACAACATTGAAAGAGTTCAAAAGAAATTTCTGCGCTGCGTTTCTTATAAATGTAATCACAGAATTATGCCCTATGAAGAATTACTAAAAAAATATAAGTTATTAAGTTTAAAGTCTAGAAGGAAACAACTAGATGTAATGTTATTGCGTGATATTTGTAATAATCGATACGACTGTTCTGAATTAGTTAATAAGCTTAGCTATAATGTACCCATTAGGGCCTTTTCACGTAATAATAAAAAAATATTTGCTACAACATTTTGTCGTACCAATGCTGGCAAACGATCTCCCTTGTACCGTATGACAAAATCTTATAATGAACATTTTAATTCTATAGATATATTTCATGAGAGAGTGGGATGTTTTAAAAGGTCAGTGTTTGGGCTGCTGAAGGAAGTACAACAGGATACGTTGACCTTGTCATCATAGTTTCTCCTTAAGCAGCTGAGACTGTTTTGTAATTCAGCTGTTCTAAATTTTCCTTTCTATTTTTATTATTTTAGTGAAGCATATAATAAGCAACTTATCAAACAATTTGTAAAATATAAAATACTTTGTAGTCTTAATTCTCAGCACATGAATATATGAAAATGTAAACTTGTGGTCAACGTCGTTGGTATCGCAATTAGTTATATGTTTTGTCTTTAAACTTTTTTGTACATTTTTGATTGTGTGTACTGTTAGTTGATCCATGAAAATAAATGAAAAAAAAAAAAAAAAAAAGTAAGCCAGGATAAAATAGTAACCTGACTTTTCTACGTCCATTCAATCTAATGTGTAAAGTCTTGTGTAGTTTATTATTGGTGTTAAACAATCATAATAATTAAAGCTCTTCTACAATATTAAATCTCTGTATAAAACATTTACATTCTCGATATAATTATTAACTTTATTATACCATCACTACAGGGCTGTCCCAACACATAATCAAATAATCAAAATTCGAATTACTTCTGATTAATGTTATATTCTGATAATGCTACCTCATAGCACTAAAGGCTTTGTATTGAGGTAACGGACCAGTGTTATATGTGTGCAAGTAGCACTTTTCCTACGAATAAATATGTATGTTATTCTTAGCGCGTTCCATACAAAACGTAGTTTCATCATAATACTATGGGTTCAAACTCGGTGAAACTTTGCATACGATCAAACTATGCTTCTAGTATTTTAGTCTTTCGTACAATTAAGTATTTGCTTAAGTATTCGGAAAAATACTTAAGTATGGGATTACTTATTTTCAAATTTAAGAATCAAATAAATGATAATTTTAAAAACTGGCACACCAGAAGCATATCATATATAGCATATTAGGGTCAGGGATATGCATGCAAAATTTCACAGAGTTTGAAAACTAAGTCTTAAAAATGTGACAAAACTACGTTTGTACAGAAAGCGCTAAGTGGATTATAGCATTTTCTCCGTTTGGCGTTGTGAATTAAAAGTAAGTGAATTTTCCTAATGAAATTTAATTGCGGCTCATCTAGCAACAACGCAACACATAATGCTTGCAACTTCCGATACATGGAATAGTAATAAAAAAACCAAGTGCGACTTGGATCCTCTCACGAAAAGTTCCTTACCAACACAGAATATACCAATAAATCCTTATTTTGTTCATTAAATATGTTTAGCGGCCACCTTTTACCTTTTATTTATTACGCATTCCATTCACGCATACTAATACATATTCGTGAAAATTTCACTAGGCTATTACCATTTTGTTCTGTTCTGTATCAGCCGGATTGTCTACTGCTGAACACAGCCCATTAAGGGGGGATTGGCCATAATCCCTATGCATGACAGGCATCTTGGGGATCGCAGCTTAAGATGGCAGTTCCTCAGACGACGCTGCTGCCCACCATCCGGTATTTTACCTTTAGTCGCCTCTTACGACATCCGCAGGTGGATGGGGGGTGACATTCTAGCCTGGCACCCTACGGGGCCATTACATTCTAAAGGCTGCATATCAGATCAGTATCAGCATCATATCCACTTGATGTGCGAGAAAAATGAGCGTTGTAATCAAAAGATCGACTTATTTTCCTAGCGGCACTGAGCGCAGCGATCCTGTAAGTGGATTTTTACTCTGCTCATTTTCTTGGCACATCTCTGTGTATCCGCAGGCTAATGTTTGGACGGACGGACAGCCAAAGTTTTTTAGTATGGGCGGTAAGAAACCCTAAACATACACGCCTGTATTCCGCGTAGGGGTTATGGAGGTGTGTAACCCACGTTTCACCAATTGGATTTTTGTCCCTGATAATAGGGAGCGAGCCTATTGTCATTCACCGGGCACAATTCCAGAGTCATACAAAATGTTTTCTCTAATACACTGGGAGAAAACCAAGAAAATATTACAAATAACAAAAATACGCTATCAATATATATGACAGGAAACGGTGTAGAACAGCTCGCCAACGCACGACTTTAATTATAATTAACCACCGCAAAACCAACGCGACACTAAGCGCTGCTCAAGTAAAAGAAGCTAGACTTTCTCTACGACTTCTACAGATATTTTTTCGCCGGAGATACATCTTAAAAACAAGAGTAATCGCTCTTTGTCACCCGAAAAAAGATTAGTAGGTATAACTACGCATTGGACTTGAAGAAAAGACCTTGAAATAAACCCGCTTCACTATCTGACTAGGTACCTAAAACGTAGCTGTCAGCTATAGTTTGTAATTAGCACTCGTACCATTATATGTACCTACTTATTTTTTTCTAAACAGTACAATTACAATATCTACTTGCCTCGCAGTTATTACATAGAAAACACACATTTTCACTTGCCACGATCTTCGATACATGTCATTATACTTCTTAGTGCATGGTGGTAGGGCATTCTGGGAATGCCCGCCTGGTAGCTACCACCCTCGAATAGAAAATACTGTCTTCACGTACCTAACGGTGTATTCCGGCAGCTGTCCTTGAGAGCCAGTAATTCTAAGTACTTAATTGGATAAGGATTTATTAATGCTATATTGCTTGAAATCACTTCGTATATAAACCATCTCGTAAAAAGTAAAGTACAAAAAATGGTAAAAGTAGACTATTACGGACTTTTTGTAGACCTTTTCAAGGTGTACAATACTTTTGTATATTATTATGATTTATCTCGTAGGGTTCAGCCAGCGTTTACGCAAAAATCTGTTTATTTACGACATCAAATTAGAAACCTGTAAAAGTATGAATGTTTGTCTACTATATTATGAATGTATTATACATATAAACCTTTGTCTTGAATAATTCTATTTATTTAAAAAACCGCTATGTTTTATACTATGTAACGATTATTTAGTATCAGCACCCGTCCAAAGCCGGGGCGGGTCGCTAGTATAGTATAATTGGCTAAATGAGTATTAGTTTTACCAGGGCCAGTACTTTTATATATTTAGAGAAATTACCAATAGATTAGACGATTGCTATTGATGAGTTATATAGTATACTGTTTGTAGTTGGACGCGCTGGTTATCAGAGAGTGGGATACCTACGTATCTCCACCAGCAAACCTTGCAAATGGTATAGCTATAAGTATAAAATTAGGTGTAGTTATGTAAAATACGAATATGAAAGGAACTCGTTTGATTACATAACACTCCCGGTATATGCTTTTGAGAACGTGGTGGTTCAAAAGCCTTCTTTGCAGTATTCAAACTAGTTGGCATGCGTTTATAAATTAAAAAGTGCCTAATAGAATGGCGTGATGAATTGGCAATTTACAGTGTGAAAAGGATGCGCAATTAATGCATAAATGAACATTCCATTTGGAATATAAAAGCGGTAGGTCTCCAATCTAAGCTATCACACGTAGTTGAGGATAGTCCTTCGTTATTTTTCGACAGAATCAAGTAGTACAACTAATTATTATAAGAATTGCAGTTTTTTAAGGTTATCTGCGGTAAAGCATCAAGCAAGTAATCCTAATATCAGACAGAATGCAGCAAACGTACGTCAACAACTTGAGAACGTTCAATCCTATTAAGTGGAAAGTTTGGTGGTCAATAAAGTACCCAAATAATGGAATGTTTATTAAAGACCAATGTGACTGACAAAATCTGTTTACAAAAGTTATTAGTGAACTAGTATACATTTATTTATTAATTTCATTTCACAAAATCTACGTTCTAGTAATCTACGTTCATTCGCCAGCCCAAAAATAGTACTTGAGCTCAAGGGAACGTCAAACACTAACTGGCCTACGCACATATTTATTAGAGGCGAACGTTATTTACACGTGCCTGGGAGGATTAATTAAATATAACTACGTGACATGCGGATAAGATACAAAAGCTATTTTGGGCTTGTAGAAATATACATACTTATGTTTTGTTCGTTGTAGAAGTGATTGTAGCGAGCTGTAGCGTATCTTTTGGGTCAATATAGGTAAAGTTGGAGATTCACCCTAAGCGACCGCGTGACGATGGTATCGTATGGAACATTAACAATGTCGAAGGCCTATCTGTTTTGCATGTAGAAAGGGCACTTGAACGTCAGATTAGCTACCACCCCAATATAAAAATTCTGACGCCAAGCACCTGATGTTGAATTAGAACTCGTGACAGGCATCTTAAAAAAATATTCTTGCATATGGTATAGTCAGTCGCTAAACGAAGGCTTTTAGATAAGTAAATCGTGCGGTGTGTGCTCCCTATTCATAAACAGAACTTTCCCCACAAACATTTAGCCCCAATTTGACGCTTACATTATTACGTAAGCGTCATAAGGCTTACATTGTTTGTAAGACCTATCTGTGCCCTTTTCTTCGCCCCAAACGTTGCAATCTTAAATCAGTGCTTTTTTATTTAATATACAAATTACTAAATTTAAAGGTCTTCAAAAACTATATGACTTTCATTCTAAATTTCAGCCCCTATTTGGAAACCTTAATTTAGCCCCGTTGTGAAATCAGTTCTTAACGGATACTTATATCTTACAAACTACGTACCTACATGCCAAATTTCAGACTACTTACTAAAACACTTATTTAAAATTGTGTCACAGTCTAAATAAAATTGGAGGGATAGAAATGAATTGAACAAGTAAACCAACAATATGCCTAAACAAACAGTCAACATCAACAAACAGTTAATAAACCCAGCCTACCCAATAACAACTTCTTTTTATTAGTGATCTAATCTGGTTTTAAATTTGCAATGTTTCCTTCTAATATCGATTGCCAATGGAAAACGACTTTTTAGCGTTTATCTTCCGTTGTCCCAGCAAATGGATATTCGGACTGCGCCCGTTGATGGGGGTTTTTTATTATAGAGGAAACGAATTGGCCGTATAAGCGGGCGCTATTTGTTTTATTTTACAACTTACTGGCCCACCAACGTGGACTAGATGTAAACTGTGTAGAGACACGCGCTCCATTCTAATTCTGTCCATGTTTATACAATTACAAATTTTCGTACGTATTGTAAAAAAACACACCATGAATGACTATTTAACGTTTTAGAAGTTACGTTCTGCAATGCTTTATTAACAAGTCAGAGATATCGTCAAAAGTTACATTCTATTTAATGCATTATAAATTGCGACTAGGCATTAATTATAATGAGACTTAAACCATTGTGAGATAAGAAATAGCTAATGTCCGTGTACTATGCATATGTACATTTAATAATAAGATATTCCATTACTGTTTGGGGTAATGCAGTAATATAGAGGTAACAAGAGTTCTCAAAAGTGAGTACGTTCAATAAGTACAATTAATGGGCTGAAAAAGCGTAGGAAGCTCTTTAAGAAAGACAAAATTATGACAGTTGTTTCTCTTTACATTTATATTGTTTATAAGAAATTCATGAGGATTGGGATATTCAAGAAAAACAGGAAAAGTTTTACCTTACAATCTGCGTAATAATGAAATAATATCAAGCTGCACTGCATGGTGGAAGGGCATTTTGCACTTGCCCGCCTAGCTACCACCCTCAAGTAGAAAAATCTGTCGCCAAACACCTAACGGTGTGTTCCGGCAGCAGTCCTTGAGAGCCAGTGAAATTACAGGCCCATGAGGCTTAACAACTATGTCTCAAGTTTATGGGCGCAGTGCAATATGTCACTTGTGATGAAATGCATCTGTTAACAACCTTTAGTTAAAAAAACTGTAGTTAAGCACTATATTCATGAATAGCTTATACCTTGACCACAATTAGGTCGAAGATATTGATATGGGTCAGTGTTAAGTTTAAATATTATTATAATATAAGTATATTAATATTTTAATTATACTTCCTTTAAATTATAATAACCGGTAATATTTTGTAAAAATTAGTGACTGATGTTAGGTAGTATTGGTATGGTTTGTAGTTATTCAGTAATGCTCGTTCAGTTAAGTCATCTTCCTGAAACCTAAAGTGTAAGCTTGTATGTATAGGAAATGTAGTTAGCAAGTTATTCGGATATAAAAAAATACCAGCCAAGTACGAGTCCAATTCGCGCACCGAGCGTACAAACCTGTAGGTATATACGAATAAGTTATTGTATTTTTATTACACAACTGAAATCCATAACAGTTTAAAATTATTCAAAATATTTTTATTTCATGATATTGTAACAATAAATGTATGCTTTTCGCGTGCTATAAGTAGCACAGATAAAAAAAAATAAAACATAAAAATTAATTTTAAAATGTTATAATGTCGTTATGTTGCTTCTACCAAATTTCGAGATTCTGAGTTCACGGGAAGTACTCTGTAGGATTTGATGCCCTTGCGAGTGTCGATATTTTACACGGCTGTATTTTTTGATTGCGTTGGATTAGATGTTTGATTTTTTTCACAGCTTCAAGGGATAGTAGATTGATGTATTTGATATGAATTTCAGTTTAATACATCTACGCGTTCCTGATTCCTGAGCCTGTGTGAGGACGTACGCCTAGTAGGGACTCTCAACGAGGCATATAATGTGAGATCGAAGTGTCGTGAATCTAGAAATAGTACAATACAATACAATACAGTACAATAATTGAAATTGATAATCGCATTTATACTCGTTGTCGCATCCCCGTACTAAAGAAATGCTACGAAATAATAAATTAATAACATTACGACAAAGATTGAAATTGTTGTTCAACTAAATAATGAATCTCACTGTAACTTTAATAATAGGGATGTGTAAGACTCTAATCTCACAGAAAATCCTAAAGCTGTAAACTTACATATACATTGTGTGGCAAACTGTGCTACTGCTTCTGAAAATCCTGTTTTATATTAATTGTTAAACAATGCCAAGTGAGCAGCTTGTAGTAGTGATGTCCTCTCAAGTTTCCAGAATTTAATCATCTCTCTGTCAATCTTGCTAAGACGTGTGTTTAAATTTTAATTATAAGCTCAACCATTTTCATGGTGTGAATCATGTATGCTCGTAATTATTTTCGTTTCATATATTCACAATATATCATCACAATATATCGTCATAGAATTCTGCGATATTGTTTTATTTGTAGATGATACACCCCTGATTTTTAAATTCCGAGAAATTCGGAGTTATTAATGTGTTATCTGATATCTCTAAAAGTTTAGCGCTAATAGTTTACTTTTTAATGCGATACATTCAAAATATTTAAAGTTTTTTTTACCCAACGTTAGTTATGAAGGGCTCAACATTGAACTTGATGAAATAAAACTTGCAATCGATAATGCAACAGTATTCTCTCGAATTAAAATGGATCTACAGTGGGGTCCTCATAAAATATTCCTCTGGGAAACATCATTTTGTTGCATATTTCGTTCTGAAGATAAGTAATAAATATTGTAATAATTTTATAAAATACTTAATAAATTGTAAAAGTGTAAAGACATAAAAATGGCTCGAGTTCCGTGCCTGTTCTTCACGAAATGGTTCTATTACATTTTTGTTGATCAAGGTAGTAAGTGTATTTTATAATAAAATTTGGAATTGACCTTCATAAAAGCGTTGTAGACGCCAAAATGAAATAATTGATTTCAACTTTGCCTTTGACAACTATTCGGTAAAGTTCAAACTTTTTTTCGTTGAAATAGTTACTGATAGTGTTTTATAGATATATTTTCAATTGTTTTAAACTTTTTATGGACTTTGACAGTTGAATTTATAATCAGACACAAAAAAAGTGTGACGGCATCAAAAGAAATCTAGTGCTAATTTACGTTTGTGAAAAGCTTTTTTAAAAACTTCAATAAATTTGTTATTTTTTATCGATTTCAATCATCATCATTAATCCACATAGAGTAAACACATAGGTTACATCAGATACAAGCAGGTATTCACTTATTTTGTATAGTTTATATATTATAGTACATTCATTAGCAGACATGTTATTATGTGGATTAATCTTTATTACAACGTTAAGATAGGTGACTCTTCATTCAAGAATTGCTCACAAAAAATACATAAACAACATTTCAGTGCCAATCTTACTAACTTTAATAAAAATGTATGATTTAAAAGTCAAAAATGTTCGCATAACCACATCACTAACATGATTCATAAACAAATGCAAGAACTTGCATTTCGTGTACGCAACACAGCTCTCGACATAATTCCCGTTATGAAAACAAGGAATAATGTCAAAAATGATATGACAAGCAACTGACTACCTAGATGCCAGGAGAAAAGCATTTGCTTTTAGTATGGAAACTGTTCTTCTGTTCGATAACAACCAGTGCTAAAAAGTTCTAGTAATTATTTTATATGAACTATTCCGTAGTCTGTAAAGATGAAAGTCATTGCATTTAAGTACAGTAATTAAATAAAAGCCCTAAATTCTATTTATTTTAAAAAACTGATTCAAAATTCTCAACTGTGAAAATTGATTTTTGTGATACAACTTTGCTAAGGTTTAGTGGATTGGTGCCATGTTTGCTCTCAATTTGTATTAGTTGAGCAAGTCTTACTAAATTCTTCGATGTGCAACGAGAAAACGCGGCGAAGGGTAACAAAAATGTAGGTTATTGTTTGAGTCTGCCATCAATGTCTCTTCGTCGCTTTTTCTCGTAGCAGATCGAATAATTTAGTAAGATTCGCTCTACTAATATCTAGAAATTGAAAGCAAATACGGCACCAATTTACAAAACTTTAGGGCGATGTTGTACTACTAAAATCCATATTCACAGTTTAGATTTCTGAATCACAATTTTCTCTGAACAAATTTTAGTCTGTGAAAATGTGTGCTAATAATACATTAGTTTAACAGATAAGGGATATTTAGTTATTAGTGTTAATGGTCTGCGATCATGAATAAAAAATGTATTATATTTTTTTTTATCGGCGGTAAATAAGTATGTGAGTAATATTAACAAAATACTACGAAATATATACAACACTACAGCTACTACAAAGAAAGCATTTACATTTCACTGAATCATTATTATACAGCCTCAAGATATAAAGTTCGATGTTAATAGTTTTATCAACCTTTTGCTGACAAATTGAAGGAAAACGTATAAAACATATTTGACCAAGCAGTGATGTAAATCTAACCATTACTATTCAGATCTGAGAGTAGCATTTCTTCACCTTTGGATCAACCCGTCTTATTTCTGAACAATAACGACATTTTCAGTTTCAATTCAGTTTTACAATTTCAATGATGAAATAAAGTTTTTAAACGATTCCATCAGTTAACCAGTGCGCATGAACCGTAAAACGACTGACATAATTATTTTGTTTACTACAGTGGCATAATGAAATGATTTCAAAACTGTTTCGACAGAAAAGTGTTAATGGAAATTTTATACAACTTTAATTATAGCTGATAGGCTAACCTTTGGCCACCATATCAGCTGATGGTAAGTGATGATGTGGTCGAAGACGTTGTTCAGGCTAATCTTAAATTACTGTAGCTAGCCAGGCGGCCATTCGCAAAATCCCCTACCACCATTTAACCATGTAGTCTTGTTAGTAACCATGGAGTGTTTTTGAACAAAATTAGCTATGCAGACGACTTGGTCCTGCTGAGTCCATCGGTCAGAGCCCTCAAAAAGCGTATCGCCATCTGTGAGCGGTATGCGGAAGCTCATGGTATCAGTTCATTTTTTTTGTATCTTTTTTTATGCCTGATAGGTTAGTCTTTGACCACTATCTCACCTGATGGTAAGTGACGATGTGGTCGAAGATGTTGTTCAGGCTAACCTAGAGAGAAGCTCATGGATTTAAAATCGGGTTCTTTGAACCCGATTTTAAAACCGCATACGCAGTTCCACCTATAGAGCTTAATTGATGGGGCCTTAAAGTAGTTCTACTTTCAAATATCTGGGACATTAGGCTACCGAGCCGCTCACAAATGACGTGGACATACAAAGAGAGAGCTGCGCGTTGTGTTATAGGGCTAATATGCTGACTCGCATATTTGCGCGTTGTACAGAACAGGTAAAGGCGACACTCTTCAAGGAGTATTACCAGTCTTCTTAAACGCGTAGCATGTGTGTCAGTTACACAAAAAACTCGCACAACACCCTACGCATACAGTGTAATAATGCTTACAGAGCACTGGTGGGACTGGCGAAATGGTGTCGTGCATCAGGGATATTCGCAAAAGCACGTCTAAAAAATTTAATGGCTACAGTGCGTAAGCGTGTCACCACCATTCGCTGCGTGCGGGACAGCTCCAACAGCCACCTGCAGCTGATTGCCTCCAGAATGGATCTGGATTGCTCGATAATGTAGCACTGGACCAGATTGCATATTGAGCACTCTGGATCCAAGCCCAAATATAAGCTGAGATGAGGCAGGACCTGCATGTTTTGATTTCTTTATTTTTATTTTGTTTATTATTGTATTTCATTACTTGACCAACTGTAAATTATGTAGAATAACGATATGATATAACATCTAAATTCTAAATTTTAAAATTTTCTTAATGCTATTTTTACATGTATAAACTAGACAATGCATTATTATTTAAAATAAATGAATTTTAGGGAAGTTCAGGCGGTATTTGCCAGGGCAGCTTCTAAATCTGTAAAAAGCACAAGTCCGATCATGTATGGCATAAAGCGGCTATCTCTGGGACGGCTCAGCAAAATACCAGCTCGAAGCCTTAGACTCCATTGAAAGACGCACAAAAAACTGTTTTGGTGAAGCCCGGATTCCGAAGCTTTGAATATCGTCGTAAAGTTATTTATGTGTATTTCAGTGTTCAACAATTTTGCATTCTATAAAACGCAAAAAAAAACATCAAGGGATTCTAAGATTTCGAAGCAGGGTTGCGATGTAGAATCCTTATACAGCGAAACTCAACTCATATCCAGTCAGTTTTTTTTAATTAAATCTTGTGACGGTACCATGGAGCCGTGCACTAGTTTGTGAATAATATTGGCGAGCGTTATTATATTAAGAAGTACCTATATTGAGATGAAGGCAGCTGGTGATATTCGTACACATAAAAAGAAAATACTTAAACAGAAAACTGTGCGAAAGAACAATGAAACATTTTTTTACCGTTTATTACGAATTTTAACTTTCTGCTGGTTTTTGTGTTTCCACTTTGACCTTAGAATTTCATTAAATTATAATTGTACGTTTTACGTTCCTATTATTTGTTATGTAACTTAGAAAATAAGTCGTCTCGTCGGTTTAGTGTCGTACAACATCGCTTTGAAATTTTGCAGTCTTGAGTTAAATCCTGGGTTAGACACTCATTGGAATATCCAGACATAAAAATCTGTAGCAGATCCGGTTTTAAAGCTGTGCTATGTAGACGGCAAAAGGTTTACGTCCAATTCCATTTGACATTAACCTTCTGGTGTAAAGTGGTTCTTCAGACAACTGTCTATTCATTCGATTTAGGAGGTGTTTCGTGTTATTTAGGTTCTTTTTTATGGCTGTGTCACCTGCCTACCTACTCAGGGTAGAAGGGAGCATAAGAAAAAGAAGAGAGAGATTAGAATATAAGTATAATGTATAGAAAGGGCCGTGGATCTCAGACAGGTATGGCAAATTTGGCAAGCTTCCTTGTTTAAGGACTTAGCTCCGGTCCGCTAGTATTTGAGTCGATGCTCAGCAGCAGGTCTGCCGTGCAGGGCTCGGCTCCACACCGCCGCCACTAGCCTAGGTACCTCGTGAGTTGCGAGCTACCAGCAACACCCTTTAAAGTTTGCCAGAAGGGCGTAAAATAGAGAACACAAGTAGAATGTTGAGAAGCAACAGAAAACACAGAAAAACACATAAATTAAACAAGAGAAAGCAAGTAAGGCACATAATAAAATCTACAGAAAATAAGTTGAGAGTACATACCAAAGGTTACAAAATGTAGGTTAGATTTTATGGTGGTTAAGTACACTTTCACTTTAAAACTCAAACTTACCCAGTGTCTGGGGATTCTGAAAATTACTGTTATATTTTAATTAAGTCTTAGTAACAACTTTCAGACGTAGAGATTTAATTCTAGTTGAACAGTTGGTGGCTTGTGGCAAAGTGATGCCGACTCCTCTTGGAGGAAAGACATCAAGTTGGGCGGATGTCGGAGGCGCATTTCGCTACCATATATGGTAATGCAAAAGGCCTCAAAACCGTTGGAGTCGT
Organism: Plagodis pulveraria; assembly: GCA_963890685.1. Classification (NCBI taxonomy): domain Eukaryota; kingdom Metazoa; phylum Arthropoda; class Insecta; order Lepidoptera; family Geometridae; genus Plagodis; species Plagodis pulveraria. The sequence goes on from OY982961.1 coordinate 14,717,098, forward strand.
CAATCCAATCACTACACTGCATTTTGAACATTTTCAAAATGTAAACGATCGTCTATCGGAAACTCACAACCATCTCGTGGTATTTTTTTCTGACAGACTGGATTGTCATTTATTTTAACTGTCACGATATGAGTCGAATTGAATGGAGAAGAAGAAGAAGAAGACAAGTAATTACTATCAAAGGCTTAACATTTTTGATTGTTATATGCGACCTCTATCGGTGAGTCGCTGATCCACCTCAGCGCGCAGCAAAGGTAGTCAGGTTTATAGATTTAAAGGTGTTTTCTAACTTCAGATGGAATTTAAAAAGTGTGTGCTGGCAGTCACTAAAGTGACTTCGGCACCTTTTTCTGTAGCATTCCCACCATTCATATTGAATTTAAATCATACTTAAGAATGAGTTTTGTCTCTAGTCACGTCTCTCTCATTATGCTACAAGATTAGAATATTCTCTTGAATGAGGACTATTTTGATGTATAATGGTTGCGTCCAATTGAAAATATAGTTGTATATTAAAGCTTACAATAACTTTAAAACTTTCAGGGTTTAACAGGACTGCTTTACCAAGTTTTACCTTTGTATACAATATGGAACGTAGAGGGCGAGCATATGTATATTTCTTAATGTTCATGAACACAACTTGCCAAGTACGAATTGGCCATCGCACTATGTAGATTTTGCAAAGCAACAGGCCATTAAAGAATTATTAAAACCGGCCACGTGTGAGAAGGACGCGTACACAAAGAGATCCCTACCAACATCCATAACGAGAGTCTGACCCACATTTTGATGGTTTTGTAATTTGTTTATACGCATTAGATTTTGTACTAAATTCACACTCAGACGTGTTGCCATTTATGCGGGATCGGTTGGGAAATATGGGAAAGGTGGATATAACCCGGTGTTATAATATATTTTTAATATATAAATATAAATGTTTATATTGTATGTGTAGCTCAACACTCTACTCAACGTGTTCTATGCTGTACCTTAATATTTGCATATATATCAAATATTATGGTTTGAACAAAAGAAAAAGTTTTTTTAAGATTTAATGGAGAATAATTTGAAAAACATTTAATTCGTTACCTTAGATGTTGTTTTTTTAAAGAGTTACGCAAAACCTTCAGCGTAGCCTACGTACTCTAACGAAACTTACATTTTATTTTTTATATATACAGTTAAATATGAATTCGTTAATAAATAATAATAACTTGTGCTGATTGATAACAAAATATATTACAAAACATTTGCGTCATTTCTATTTACATACACATTACACGTCTCAAGATTGAAGAACATGGTGCGATGAGGAAATAGACTCAACCGAAAATCTCGCCAAAGTACATCTGGTTACAGGGTGAGTATTTGGTTTCATTGCCCTGTATAAACAGGGTCCCAATGGCAAATACGTAGTGGGATTGCATTGCAATAACAGTTGGTAGTGTCGACGTTATCTACAATATTAAACATTATATAAAATTAAACATAACCCATTTCTAATACGAACATATAAAAACTTATAATACGAACATATAAGAACGAGATTATCCTGATTCAAAACTTTGTGCTCACACTTTTATAGTCCCGGCTTCCATAATTTAGTCAATAAAAAACAACGTAAAGTTAGTAGCTGGACTAACTCTAGGTTGTTTTTTTTATTAAAATCACCACTCTGTATTATGCATGCTCTGTATCGGATCGATTGTGCCAGTCGCCCATTATTGCCATCGGCATTACGAGTAAGTCATAAAGGTTAAGGTAGGCCTGGCGCACTTCAAACTTTGGGTGCAAAGCTACAATCATCTACATCTACATCGGCGTATCTGTCCAGACCGGCATATTCTACTGAGGGTTGTCGCGTGCCGCCTTGCCCTCCCCGAAATGCACATGCGCACACTACTGTGTCGGGTCGTCATCCAAATAGGGCTTTTTTTAATTATGTGTAGGTGGCTAGTAGGTACGTTAAAATGAAGCCAAAGTCATTGCATTTGGCTGCATAAAAAACATTAATCCAAACCTCAAATTTTTCTTAATTCGAAATACATCGGAAATTAAGGAAAAGATACCTTTCTTTTTAAATGGATGGAAATGAAATTGTTCTTATATTAGGTTAGGTTAAGCTTTGCATAGGCCATTCCCAATATTCTTACTAAAAAGATTGTTTCTTTTTAAAAACCTATAGGATATAAATTAGGCTTTGACTAGTATCAGCTGTTCGTAAGTTTTTGTGTGGTGGACGGTGTAAAAACGGACTGTGTAGAAGTAAAACTTCCTTGTGGAAATGCCTTTTAAACACTGCTGCCGCAACGGACTGTTATGTGGTAGGCGGGGGTTTGTTACTTGTTGGTTTTACTTTAACTTTCCTATGAACTGTATTTATACAGCATTAGGTATAAGAACAAGCACAAAGCCCACCTGATGTAAAGCGGACTAACTTCTGCCTATAACAGACGCATTTCGTCCAAATGAATCGCACTGCGTACGTCACACTAAGACACACAGTTTTTGCATCTCATGTGCCTGTTTCAATTTTTCTGCCTCTCAAGGACTGCTGCCGGAATACACTGTTAGGTGCATAACGACAGATTTTCTATTTGAGGGTGGTAGCTAGCCAGGTGAGCGTTCGCAAATTGCTCTTCCACCATGCAATGAAGCTCAAGCCGGTGGTGGGGATCGAACCATGGACCCGCGGCACAGCAGTCCATAGCTATAACCGCCCGGCCATCACTGCTTCAATTTTTTTTGATTCACTTTCTACCTATGATATAGTAACCGAATATTGTCTCAGGTTTTCGCGATTATTACACATATTAAACAACTTTAAACGGTTTAAAACGCGTATATTTATCATTATTTTTGTCCCGACGTTTAGTTTTCCCGTGTCCCGTTTTGTTCCGTCATCACCGTGGGGTGCCGGGTTAAATTGCACCTCCTCATATCATCCCGTGGGTGTCGTGGGAGGCGACTTAGGGAAAAACACTGGAAGGTGGGCAGCAGCACCTTCTAAAGAACACTTACACTGCGATCCCCAAGCCGCCTGCCAAGCATGGAGATTATGGCACCTACGCTCTTAATATAGGCTGTGTTCAGCAGTGGACGAGTCGGCTGTTACAGTACAGTACAGTTTAGTTTTCGGTTTAGTGACGGTCACCAAGATGATTGCAAAGTGTTTGAAACGTCGGCTATAAGGGTGGATTGACGTGGGTTCAAATCCCGCACAAGACTATATTATTTCCCTCGTAAATTTGTAATTTTGTAATAGTAAAACAGTTGTAAAAAGTTTTTGCTTACTGGTAGATTCTTCACAATAAGAGAATAATAGTACCTAAGTAGGAGAGTTAAGTGTTTGAAAAAACACTTCTTTCGATCAGACGAAGTCTAGTAGTCTGGTTGATGGCCGCGCACTATGACGGTTGAAGTAATACAATTGGAGCAACAAATTTCGGCTAGAAATGCCGAGTCCAGGTGGCCGAGGAGGTCTAGGCATCCGACGCGATATCGGAGGACGCGGGTGCGATTTCCGCCTTGGGCATAAAGTTTTGTACTCCAATAATTTGATAAATATATTTTCGCTTGGCACGCGATAGTGCTTGTAATCATATTTAAAAAAAAAATACTTAAGTAAGCTATTAGACAACCCTTACCCACGTGCTGCGTCAGAAAATATCAGAGCTGCACATTAGAAAGAGAGGCGCTTGTAGGTGAATACAAATATTACACACTCCGTGTTGAGCTAACTCTGTACGAGCTAAAGTGCTCTTTTTGCCTAGTAGCTAGATTCGCTTATTTATTTGGATAGGTTTGCGGAGTGATCCATCTGCTCTTTTTTATATAATGTGGTTTAGGCAAAGTACCAAATATTTTTTTCAGATAATAAGGTGTAACTGAAAGCTGATTCATTGAAGTTGATACAATTTTAACGGGATTAAGGTGAAGGTATACTCTACCAAATTAAGTATTATAGGATTAGAAGATCCAGTAAACAGTTTAGAGTGGTCATATAAAAAAATACGCTTCGTCTTGAGAACCTTGTCCTTTTTCTTGAAGTTTCTTTCTTAGTCTTTGACGACTTATGTCATGACACCGTTTTAAGACGCGAAGGTGACATTATACACCAATATAAAAATAAAATTCTATAAATATACCCATCACAATACAGTTCAGAGTTGAAATAATTATGTGGTTTCTAGTAAGATTTAGGTGAAAAAAAGCTATTGTATTTTAAGGAAAGTTTACTCTGAGCGATTTCCGTACAAACGTAGTTTTGTAATATTTTTAATACTTAGTGAACTTGCCTAAACTACTAGCTGAAATTGCCTAAAATGTATGCTTCTAGTTTGCCACTTTTTCGTTTTATTATTTGTTTTATCTAAATGTGAAAATTAAAATTTCAATACAAAAAGTTACTTCTGAATAATTAATACATAATTTAACGGAAAACTGCATAGCTAATCAGAAGCATATTTTAGGCTCATGGACATGCATGCAAAAGTTAGTTTGAATACTTGGTATTCAAAATAAGTCAAAAGTATGTATGTATGGAAACCGCTATAAGTAAACTTTTTATAATATACCTACCATTGCAACACAGCCAAAAATAACACACAAATCAAATATTTTGATAGAATTTCCTTATTTAATTGTGTAATCGAGAAGCATTTTAGATACACAAAAGCTATAAATAATCCAAGAAATGTTTACCGTGAATATGGTAATAAAAATAACAACGGAAAAAACTTGCGAAAAAATTAATTATTACCTTCAAGTTTTATTTTTAGCATTAGTAAATCGAACTTTAACAACTATGTGTCGTGTGGTTGTAGCATAAACTTTGCGTAGATATGTTAGTTTATGCAAATATTTGACAAGGTCTTTGGTATGTAGTGTTGTGTAGTGAGTTATGGCGACTGCTCCAAAAAGATAACATTACGGTTATGTGACCATCGTGGAGCTGAAGGAGTAAGGTAGCAGAATATTCGTGACCATAGTTTATCATTCGCTGTTGGTTCTGGCTCAAGTAACTTTGGGAAATCTTGTATAGTTTACACGGGATGATATTTAAAGTTCTAAAAATTAAAATGAATTGTTTAATGCTCGTAATGTAGCTTTTATTAAATTGTTTTTAGGCTCGGAATCCAAGATTTTAAACACATGGATCTTTTTATTTAAGTAAGTTACGTGGAAGTACGTTATATAATTATACCGAATAAATTCAATTTGTATCTCGTTACAAGTTATATGTATGTAAATGAAGCAATCTTAAGGTGCCGAGGTAATATTTTTTTAAACGTCTTTATTTAGATTTATTTATTACTACTAACACAGAGTTTTTATGTCCATAGGTAAAAATAATACATGTACCTGAATCAGCCAGATTGTCCATGCTAAACACAGCCTCCACCGTTATAGGAACCCTTTCTATAATGGGGGAGGCTGTGTTCAGGGTGTTTGCGATAATCCCCACGCTTGGCAGGCGTTTTGGGGATCGCAGTGTGAGATATCAGTTCCACAGAAAGTGCAGCTGCCCACCTTCTGATATGTTACCCTTAGTCGCTTCATACGACACCCACGGGTAGAGATGGGGGAGGGAGGGGGGAATTGCAGTAAATAAATAAAATTTTATTACTTAGGAATATAAAATATTTAATTTTATCAAATTCTTCATAATTCAGAATAAATTATGCATTAAATATGAATATTGAGGCTTGAGCTTCACCGCATGGTGAAAGGGAATTTTGCATTTGTCCGCCGTAAAAAATTAATTATTACCTTCAAGTTTTATTTTTAGCATTAGTAAATCGAACTTTAACAACTATGTGTCGTGTGGTTGTAGCATAAACTTTGCGTAGATATGTTAGTTTATGCAAATATTTGACAAGGTCTTTGGTATGTAGTGTTGTGTAGTGAGTTATGGCGACTGCTCCAAAAAGATAACATTACGGTTATGTGACCATCGTGGAGCTGAAGGAGTAAGGTAGCAGAATATTCGTGACCATAGTTTATCATTCGCTGTTGGTTCTGGCTCAAGTAACTTTGGGAAATCTTGTATAGTTTACACGGGATGATATTTAAAGTTCTAAAAATTAAAATGAATTGTTTAATGCTCGTAATGTAGCTTTTATTAAATTGTTTTTAGGCTCGGAATCCAAGATTTTAAACACATGGATCTTTTTATTTAAGTAAGTTACGTGGAAGTACGTTATATAATTATACCGAATAAATTCAATTTGTATCTCGTTACAAGTTATATGTATGTAAATGAAGCAATCTTAAGGTGCCGAGGTAATATTTTTTTAAACGTCTTTATTTAGATTTATTTATTACTACTAACACAGAGTTTTTATGTCCATAGGTAAAAATAATACATGTACCTGAATCAGCCAGATTGTCCATGCTAAACACAGCCTCCACCGTTATAGGAACCCTTTCTATAATGGGGGAGGCTGTGTTCAGGGTGTTTGCGATAATCCCCACGCTTGGCAGGCGTTTTGGGGATCGCAGTGTGAGATATCAGTTCCACAGAAAGTGCAGCTGCCCACCTTCTGATATGTTACCCTTAGTCGCTTCATACGACACCCACGGGTAGAGATGGGGGAGGGAGGGGGGAATTGCAGTAAATAAATAAAATTTTATTACTTAGGTATATAAAATATTTAATTTTATCAAATTCTTCATAATTCAGAATAAATTATGCATTAAATATGAATATTGAGGCTTGAGCTTCACCGCATGGTGAAAGGGAATTTTGCATTTGTCCGCCTGGTTAGCACCTTTTTTTTTATGCTTTATAGTTTAGCCTTTGACCACTATCTCACCTGATGGTAAGTGATGATGTGGTCGAAGATGTTGTTCAGGCTAACCTAACGGTGTGTTCCGGCAACAGTTCTTTAGAGCCACTGAAATTACAAGCACATGAGACTTAACAACTGTCTCAAAGTGACAGGCGCTTTGCAATTCGTGACTTGTGATGAAATGCATCTGTTATAGGCAGAGGTTAGTCCGCAAGTGCACCTCGAGCTTGTTCCGTCACAAAAACATAAAAAAATCGCTGTGTTGTATTTTTTATTTTGGCTGAACGTTGATGAGCGCAGAAAAAAAATACGGGCTATTCTATACAAATATTAGTATGTTAATCAAATTTGCTGTGTGGTTTATTATTATCACCAATGTCAACTTCTAGTAGGGAAGATGAGCAAAACAAAGGTTTAGCAATTTAGAAAATAATAATTTTGAATTAATAATTCCTACTAATGCCGCCTTAGACACACGTTCTAGGATGGAAGTTACGGTTGTTCTTGACAGGCTGAGGTCTTAAAGTACAGGGATTTTGCTGGTATGCCCCTTGCCCCAACTTTTACAGCGTATAGATTAACCACATAACCGTTTTTGGTTAATTCATTTGTTAGGTCATAATACTTGTTTGTTTTTATTGTGTGGTCTTTAGGTATGTTTGTTTCCCGCGGCACAGTAAGTTCTATAAGTAATATGCTTTTTTGAGTACAGAATGATGTCTGGAAGACGAAACACCAACATCATTTACGTGAATAATCCCGTATTATTCACAAAGATCTTTTGATCGATAGAGTATATTATCTTATATTAAATAGGTACCAGCTTTTTGTACTATAATTTCATAAGTAGTTTCACCACGGCCAAAAATTTGTCATTGTATTGGTAACTATTAGCACAAAATAAAATGGTTCAAAATTCTACAATAAAACTCCAAAGTAAAACTTGCCGACTTACCTACATCGTACCTAAGTATAGCCATCCATTGTGGAAGCATTCGAAGCGCGAAGCTCAGACACGGTTGATCAATTCTTTAGTTCAAGGGAATATACACTACGTTAGGTGCTAGGTATAAAAATTCGCAACGTTCTTAAAATATCAGAGAGGCTTTAAAAATAGAGATATTTTAGGAATATAATTTTCTTGTCATTCCGTGAGGGCCTAGATATTGCAAGGACCCATTCCGTATGGCCCTGGTGAGATATAATCTCGTAAGTAGTATTTTGATTGCTAATAGGCTAGTCTTTAACCACTATCTCATCTAATATGTCTGAGTGTGTGAATAGTGGCAAAATTATCCAAACTGTACAAAGTTTTTCTAGAATTTGAATCAATTGGAGTCTATAATTATAAAAATATCGTTTTAGAATATGATTCTTGATGATTTGAAATTGTTACATTTAATTTTTATTTAATACTATAGTTATTGAAATTATGATTCTGCAATCAAATTACTACAGTATTTTACAATCAAAAATCGGGGTTCTACCGGCTGAGTCCTGCTGGGTTGGGGCTCTAGAATTTTCTGTCTATGTGATTTTTTGAATCATTATGTGTGCAAATTTTATAGTCAAGTTGATAAATGTTAAGTATTGGATAATTATTGTATATTTACAAAATTACGAGGGAAAAAATTATAGTCATGTGCGGGATTCGAACCCGCGTCCATCCTCCCCTTTAGACGGGGTATGCTCTAACCAATTGAGACATGACTCATAACTCTAATTTAAGCTCTTAATATTATTTTGTCTTCCTTTTATTAACAAACTATATACATAGCATTCAGATAACCTACAAGTCATCATCATTATATAACTATCGATTCAATCTGCAGGAAGCAATGTCATCCAGGAATGTTTTTTTTTTATTTTAAGTCGGATATTTCATCTTGATATTGATTGGAAGTTCAACTTAGACTTTTTTCCATTAGGTATTTCACATTTTTCTTCGGCTCATTCGTCAACTGGCAAGCGTGAAACTCGCGATTGCGCGCGAGTTTTCACCTCTTGGTTTAATCTAATTTTTGTCATCAACTCGCTCCTACATGTAAAGTACAGTCATTATATATTTTTTTTGTTATTGTGACGGAATAAGCTTGAGGGCCGCCTGATGTTAACCGTACCTCTGCCTTTAACAGATGCATTTAATCACAATTCATGAATTGCACTGCGCCCGTCATTTTGAGACATAGTTGTTAAGTCTCATGTGCCTGTAATTTCACTGGCTCTCAAGGACAGCTGCTGGAACACATCGTTACGTGGGTTCCACGTAACATACTTTTTTAACGACTTAATAATATAACAAATTATCAAGACAGACTTTTCAAAAACCAATATTCTTTCCGTACTGCTAGCTGTACAATCAGTTCTTATTTTATAAGGACTTTTCCATATCCTATTGTATGTCGTGAAATGCCACTAAACGAACAAATGTATCTTATGAGTAGAATGTCACCACTCACTTCCTTGTGAGGGATTGCTTGGATCCTTGTTTCTGCACATTGAGCGCACGATAGAAAATCCATTTTATGTTCACCCCCTTTTGACTCCAAAGAAAGCAAGTGTTCCACCCACATACACTAAGCTGCTTTTACTTCAATCATAAAACCGAAGACATTTTATATTTATGTGTTTGCGATGACGCCTTGATGTAGTTAGTTAAAATATATTTTGGAAAATATTCTGTTATTATCTTTTGTATTATTTCATAATACATATTGTGCTGACCGCACACGTGTGGGAGAGAGATTGTGAGAGAGTGGATAAGGATAAGATATTCTCGTTTAAAATCGGATAAAATATAAGGATGTTTGTTTCGTTAAAAGTTAGTTTACATCTTCAAGCTTAAATTGCTAGAGCAATCTCTTTACTATATATATCAAATATATTAACATGCAGCCTCGGTATACCGGCGAGTGAAGTATAAAGAAATATCAAATCACCGTAGATTTTAAAACAAATCCTGGATAAACCGTTTGACTTCGTGGAAACTCGTTACCGATCTGAGCTCGAAAGATAGGTAAGTAAGTGGATTCTTAGATAGTAGATTATTACCCAATTTATTTCTATTCTGAACTCTTCGCTCCGGATCGCTACATCCTCATCTCGTGTGTCCCGCTCTTTATATCTCGGGAACTGATACGTCGCCTGCCATAACAATGTTAAAGGAAACTTTATAACAAGTAACCTCCTTTGAAACTACAAAAACTGTTCTGAAACTGTGCAGTGATATAACTGGCAACTTATAATGGGACAATTTTATGAAGGAGCATAGTTTACTACGTTTCAGTAAGTTTTTATGGCTTGCTTTTCATCGTTACTTAGTATCTGAGTTGTAGGATGCCGGGTTAGAATGTCACCTGCCCATTTGTTCCCGTGGGTGTCGTAAGAGGTGACTATGGGAAAAGTGCGCCATATAAGCAGCATGCCACTTTTCACGTGGATGTGAGAAGCGTGATGTGTGCATAAGACGCACAACAGAGCTGTATACCATCTTAGTGCCCTGCCAGGGTTTCATACAATATGTTCTTGTGTTCCTGTCTTATGTATATGTTGTTAGCGTAAACATACTATTCGTAATTATGTTCTTGTGTTCCGTCCAGTGTGTTAGATTAAACATTTTGTATGAATCTGAAATTGTGCCGGTGAATGACAATAGGCTCGCCCCCTTATTACATGGGACCAAATACCAATTGGCGAAACTTGGGTGTTTACTCACCTCTGCTGGTTCTGCTTCGGGGAATACAGGCTTGATTATATGTATGTATATCTCGGTGAATAGCAAGTATATAAACAAAAGTCGAAACTACATAGTGAGCAAGCGTTACATTATTTTTATAAAATATACATCAGAATGTATGTATGAACGCGTTGTGGAACAGCGGTGATAAGCGCAAATGGTAAGCTTTTGTCAATGTATTGTAGGCTGCACACATTATTACGTGAAAAATGATGTTTTTCAGAGAAAAAATTGCTTTTTCATAAAGGAGTTATATATCTATTGGATCTACGAGTATATATAAAAGGCATAATTTATAGAACTCACGTGAGATGAAGGAATAAAAGAAGAAGATAAATATGAAAGAATTGAAAACACTGCTTTTTAAAAGTAGGCCGTAAGGAAGACAGCGTATGTTCCATATTATTTATATCCTTTACCTTTTTTTATTTTTTTTATGTTATTGTGACGGAACAAGCATGAGGCCCACCTGATGTAAAGTGGTAACTTCTGCCTATAACCAGCTTCTGTTATTCATTATCATAACAATTATGTTTCAAGGTTACAGTTCTATGTCTGGATCTGCCTATTCATAGCAGGCTCACACCCTATTTGACGAGGCTATACATATTGGCCGTGGGTGCCGGGCTAGAATGTTACCCCCCTGCCCCAACTTACTATCTGTGGGTGTCTTTAGAGGCGACTATAGGTAAAATACAGCATCCAGGGCAGCAGCGCCATTTGAGGAACTGATTTTTCAACTGCGATCACTACGGCGCCTGCCAAGCGTGGGTATTATGGCAAATCGCACCTTATTGGAGGAGGCTGTTTTTAGTAGTGGACCATCCAGCTGATACAGTATACATATTGGTGAAATGTAGGTGTTTATACACTTATATTATCGTAAAGCCAGGAAAACCGTAGGAGATTCAAATGCCTACTCTAGTCAAAATCGAGAGCGAATCCAACGCAGGGTTGTCTAAAGTTCTAAGCTTAATCAGCACTACAAAAAAAAAAAACTAACCAACAATTGAATTGAACAAACACTACTATAAGACACTTAGGTAATAATAGTACAACAACCTAGTTGTAGTACATAAACTCGAATTAATCATTAAGTTCCAATTTTATAAAGTTCAATTTATTATAATAATTTCTATGCTTTGACGGACATATTCAGTCGTTTCTCTCCCAAAAGACAAAAGTATCCACCCTTGATTCGAAGTTTCAATTTCACAAAATTTACAGTCCAACAGAGCGGGATTTGGGTCAAGCAAGAAAACTGAAGATAAAGACGTTTAACATCTTTTCTACTACAATATTTGAATTCTGTACAGATTTTGTGAATAACGAAGAGTCTGAGTTTTGTATCCCCCTAAGTTTGCATTAAAGTGGCGAATCTTGATATTCACTTGGTCATCTGCTTTATTAATAATCCATTTTTACGCCTTCCAGATGATCCTTCCAGACAAAGGTCTTTAGTAAGATGGGGGAAACCCACCGAAGTCTTACTGTATTTGGCGCTAAGCAATAGATACAAGTAATATTGCTTCGCGACTTACGATGATGACTGGGATACAAGGTGCTCCTGGACAGCGGTCATTGATCTTGTCGCCAAGATATAGTCCTTGATATCATAGGTAAGCGGCGAGTCTCTCGGTAGCTAGACCAAAAATAGGTTGTACCACAAACAAAGGACACGTCAAATAGGAAGAAAAATCATCTTCATCCCTTAAATCTTAATCAAAGTTTTATTATTTTGATGGACACGTATGAAAAATACTATAACATATCTGAGAAAGTTGATGTGTCGTTATCCAGACCAGATATACTCGTATTTCTGTACTCGAAAAAACTAAGGCGCAAAGTACTTATAGAACTTACCGCGCCGTGGGAAACAAACATACTTAAAGACCACACAATAAAAACAAACAAATATTACGATTAAAAAAAGATACCAACCGAAAACAGTTATATTTACTTTGGCGACACAGGCAAAGGTTTTATATAGGTGCCTGGTATGTACATACGACATACATTTTAACAAATAAATACGTAGCTAAATAGAGGCACGATTTGTGTCATTGATATTATGTTGTTATATTATTTTTATATAAACTAATATTCACAGGGTACTTGTCTACAAAAAAGTAAAAGATCTCAGCTTAACTTGCACTAAATTGTTTATTTATTAAAAATGTATAAACACTTTTGAACACACTGGCTTAGGTGTCACTATAGTTACTTATATGAGCTAAAATTAATCATTAGGTATCTGTTCTATAAAGTTTAATATATTATAATGATTCCAATGCTTACACCGTGATACTCAGTTACAGAGCCACACAGCTATTTGCGTGATATTAATATAATAATAATATAAGTAGGTACTTGTGTAGGTGTATCTCAGTGTTATGGAAATAAGGTATATACATATGGGTACCAGGGATATGAGGAAACTGGTAAAATCGTGGTGTCACAAGATTCAGTTTAGTATCAATAATAAGATATAATAGATTAGAACGTTTGACTCCTTTTTTCAGACCATTTGCGGGACGCAGCTTGTTTTGCACAGTGCAAATAAAGGAACGGTGCGGACGCGGCGGGCGGTACAGGGGCTTGGGTCCCTGTACCGCCCGCCGCGTCCGCACTTTACACACACTATAATAATTGATTAAAACAACTTACGTTAGTTTTAATCAATTATTAGCTGACCGTTACGATACGGTATGGCAAAACAAAGTACGGGAGTTTACGCGCTTACAAATTAAACGTAACAAACTCGAGTGCGGTTTGCAATATGTGGTGAAGTGCCGTGATAGTGGAGTTATACCGAAAAATCTTGCAAAATCTTACGCAAAAAGAAAACACTTCGTCAACTGCTGTTTCGCAATATGTAAACAACCGAGAGGGGACAGATCGGGGAACGAATGTGATAAATCTATCGTCACAACTTATCAGTGAGGAAGCCGTTAACGTTTTATCTCGCGGACTCAACTTTGCAACCGCACCGCGGAAGATTCCAACAGAGGATATAATCACTAGTGTTGAGAATACGATATTACGTAATCGAATACCACACCAAGATGCAGAATGTCTACGACAAGACATCGCAACTATGTTACGAAAATCCAAAGCTCCGAAGAGTTAACATCAGCAAAGATGAAATGAAAGCATTATTGGAATTACGTAGCAATTCAGATCTTTTGGTGTTACCCGCGGATAAGTGCAATGCGACGGTAGTTGTCGATACCACTGAATATGAAGTGAAAGTGACCCAGATGGTAAGTGACGAATCCACATATAAAAAGGTCAATTACAATCCGACCGCACGTATTACCACTAAAGTCGTAAACCTTTTAAGAGAATGTGGTGACACAGAATTATTACCACGTCTTCGCCCCCATAACCCAACATCACCGAAAATCTACGGATTACCCAAAATCCATAAACCCAACTGGCCACTGAGACCGATTGTCAGTCAGATAGATGCGCCTACGTATAAACTATCTCGTTATCTGGCAACAATTTTACAAAGGTTTACAGGTAAAACACAGGCCTACGTGAAGGACTCTAGACATTTTGTTAATTTATTGGCTGATATACGTATACTACCAACGGAAATAATGGTAAGTTTCGATGTGACTTCTCTGTTCACCAATATCCCCTTAGAGGAGGCCATTAACATCATTGCCGATCTACTCCAAGATGCGGGTATGCCCAATGAATACACAGAGATGACTGAGTGCTGCCTGAAAAACGGTAATTTCCTTTGGCGGGGTAATCACTACTTACAGGTGGAAGGAGTCACTATGGGCTCTCCTATAGCTCCAGTTGTGGCCAATATTTACATGGATGTTTTGAGCAAGAGGTAATGATCAGTGCTAGTGAGAAAGCACGTTACTGGTGGCGTTATGTTGATGATGTCTTCGCCATTATTAACAAAGATTCGTTACTGCAATTTACCGCTCATTTGAATTCGATGCACCCGAAAATTCAGTTTACGGTTGAAGAGGAGCGTGATGGTTGTTTGCCGTTCTTAGATGTGCGAGTATATCGTGAAAATGATGGTTCCCTAACCCATTCGGTTTACCAGAAACCCACACACACGGACCGCTACCTGAGGGCAGACTCTCATCACCATCCATCTCAATTGATGTCCGTGCCGAAAACTCTGATTAACCGAGCGCTTAGTTTATGTGACCCTCAGTACGTAAACGCTGAGATGAATCATGTGAGACAGGTTCTTGAGCAGAAAGGATACAAATGGCGACAATGCACGCGTTGGGCCTTTAGTACAGAACGCAGAAAGGCCTGTAGAGTTGACCGTGTTCCAATTTACTTACCGTTTGTAAAAGGTGTCACTGATAAAATTGGTGGCTTTTTGCAACGGAAGTACAACATAAGGACATTGTATCGCCCGACCGGTCAATTGCGGCACTTGCTAAAGTCACCGAAAGACAAGGAACCATTCAACGTACCAGGTGTATATAAAATCCCCTGTGATTGCGGCAAAAGCTACATAGGCGAAACTCGACGCAACATTGCGACGAGAATAACAGAGCATATACGAAGTGTTAAGAACGTGGACACAGGTAGATCCGCGGTGGCGGAACATGCTCAAGAGGCGAGCCATTTCTTGAGATTCGATAAGGTTTCCGTATTAGCAAAGGAAAGGTTTCTCATGCCGCGAAAAATACGGGAAGCCATAGAAATTGACCGTCATCCAAATTTTAACCGCGACCGGGGATGTAATTTGCCACCAGCGTGGAAACCAGTTCTTAACACTGCCACTTGGAATAATGCACCCTTCAGCTTGCCGCAAGATACAGTCAGTGCGGCGTGCACAAGTCTGGTAGTATGGAACGACAGTGACGAAGAAAACAACGATGCACCTGCGCCGGCGCCGCCGGTGACGTCAGAGCGCGCAAGGAGGGCAAGCGCGCGCGGCTCGCTCCACCGCCGCCGCTGGCGCCACCACCAGTGCATGCGCGGGCGCGATCGTAAGCGCACGCACTCCGTGATGAAGCGACTCTGAAAGTCGCGAAACCGGTCGAGACGCCTTCTCGACGTAAAAAACCGTAAGTTTAAATCGGCTAAAAATGTCATTTAATATGTGGCAAACTTACGTTAGTTTTAATCAATTACAACAAAAAATGTACCCGTATATGCATGTTTTGTAAAAGCTCACAAGTTCCGCCTAAACCTATTTGTTTTATTTACTTTAGGATTTTTAGGTGCAGATTTAAGCTAGCTTAGAGCATTCGACAAACGAAAAAACTGCTGGAAATGCAAGACTAAATTGGAATGTAAATCAAGTCCGCCCGTTCGGTGTTTCTCTCGATTCTCGATACAACTGATTACATAAATGAACATTGGCAAGCAAATACTCCAACTTACTAACAAAATCCGATTTCTCCTCAACTTTGAATAGGTACTGCAAAGAATAAATCATTCACCAAGTAGTAAGTAATTTGTTAGAAAATTTGATTTTTCGGTTATGTTCTTGGGTTTTGTTGTACATTTTAAAAACATTACCAATTATCCGTTAAACATGATAAAGACAATGTACTCGATTTTATATAATTATACATTCTTAACTTATTTAGGGTTCCGTACCAAAAAGGCAAAGCGGAACAATTTTAACGAGATATCGCTGTCTGTCTATCTGTCTGTCTGTCCATCTGTCTCTCCGTATGTCTCTGGTATTAATCTCGTAAACGTAACGAGTAATAAACATCATATTTTGATATTTGGTGTAAAACCTTGACCTCAATTTAACTGAATAATGGTAAATCCAAATAATTTGAAGGTAGACAAAAATCATCTAATTTACACATTGGCATGAGGGGCGTCATCTAATATTTATATTAGGTCCTTACATATGAAATTGGCGTTTTTCGTACTGGCCAATTTAATCACGAATTTCTCCTCTTTGGTAAGGAATTCCAAATTCAAATTTGTACAGCTATAGACTCATGTATTTGTGCTTCGATGGTCGTCATTCATTTGTTTTTTTTCTTCTGTTTTTTTCTGTTTGCGTCACTCATTTTACAAAATGGAAAACCTTAAATATCGCATTATTTACGAGTACGAGTTCCGCCGTGGCACTAGTGCTGCGGAAACAACTCGAAGGGTGAATGATGTGTATGGCGGTCGTGTTGCAAAAGAAAACACAGTTCGTTTTTGGTTCCAACGTTTTCGTTCTGGAAATTTCGACCTGCAGAACAAGCCCCGTGGACGGCCTGAGACTCAAGTTGATAATGAAGAGTTGAAGGCTATTGTGGAAGCGGATCCATCGCAAACCACGTCCGAGTTAGCTGCAGGCTGCGATGTTAGTGATAAAACTGTTTTAATTCACTTGAAGCAAATTGGGAAGAATAAAAAGGTTGAAAGGTGGGTACCTCACGAATTGACTGAAACAAACCGGCAAACGCGCGTCGACTGCTGCGTTACATTACTAAACCGGCACAATAATGAAGGTATTTTAAACCGAATCATTACCTGTGATGAAAAATGGGTTCTTTACGATAATCGGAAGCGCTCAGCGCAATGGTTAGATCCTGGCCAGCCAGCCAAATCCTACCCCAAGCGAAAATTAACCCCAAAAAAGTTACTTGTAAGCGTTTGGTGGACTAGTGCCGGTATTGTTCATTACAGTTTTTTCAAATCTGGCCAGACTATTACGGCTGATGTCTATTGTCAGGAATTGCAAACCATGATGGAAAAGCTAGCGGCTAAACAACCTAGGCTGGTCAATCGCTCCACGCCACTGCTGCTTCACGACAACGCTAGACCACACACTGCGCTACAGACGGCTACTAAATTAGAAGAGCTTCAATTGGAAAGTCTAAGACATCCTCCGTACTCCCCGGACCTTGCTCCAACAGATTACCATTTTTTTCGAAATTTGGATAACTTCTTGCAAGGGAAAAAATTCAACTCCGATGGGGCAGTCCAAATCGCCTTCAAAGATTTTATTGATTCCCGTCCGACTGGTTTTTTTAGTAAAGGGATCAATGAACTACCTATGAGATGGCAAAAGTGCATAGAAAATAATGGTTCATACTTTGATTAATTAAATATATTATATTAAAAAATATTCGACTTTTTGTTCCTCCCATACAAAACGCCAATTTCATATGTAAGGACCTAATATATTACTATTAAAAAAAAGAAACCGGCAACATTGTCTATTTTTCACCTTATTAGTTACGAGGTAACTCAACAACTTAATTTGTATAAATCTGAAATTTTGATATATTATTTACTGAAAACACCGATATATAATGTGGCTTGAAGATGTGGTCAACACCATTTTTTTTTTCTATTGCTAGTTGTATAGAGGCCTATTAGGCAGAATATATGAAAATAAAATAGAATCGTGTGCCACCACTAACAAGTATTAAATATATTTTATTCTTTTGTGAGCACACTTCTTGCAAGATTTTGTCACTCGCCTAAGATACTGTTCAATGTATCAGCCAGATTCTCCACTGCTGAACACATTGGGGGAAGTAATGTTCTTTTATATATTAAAATAAAAACACTACTTTTCAGTGATGCAAGCTACATAAAGGATAACAACTAAAAGTCTAAAAATTCCAAGTGCGGGTCGGACTCATCCTATCGGACCGAAATATATTATGTAATGACAATAAATGCATGGTGTGTTGCAACGAAACCATAGGCTTGTGGCTCGAATTTGGGCGATTTCACTAATAAAACTAGTTTGAAATAACAAGATTTGGATAGTCGTTTCTAATAATGTAATAGTTGTTTATATATGGGGAAAGTTACATTGTCACCGGGGTAATTCAAACTTTTAGATTAGAAAACTCTGAATAGGTCACGCAACAAGGCGGCAGATAGTTATTTTTAAATCAACCTGTTGTAGACACGCAGGAAGCCTATTATCTATTATGCAAATTTACATGAGATATGAAGGTTCGTCATCAGCGTTATCTTACTTTTACTTTTGCCTTTTTTTTTGTAAGTCATGATAGACAACGATGCCATTGGTATGATGGATATTTGCAACTTTGACATTTATAAATTTACAGTTTATTTATTTTAACATTTTTTAATAAAACATGAAACGCCTTTGAAACTTTCAAAAGAGGCATTTGATGACACCCGCAATGCAAAATCATGTAAAAATAGTGACGAAAAATAATACATATAAATTTATATATTATCAGCTTGAAGACCTTGAAGACGTTCACAGTTGAACAAAACCTCCCCGATAAAACACCATAAATAATGGAAATTAGCCACTTGTTACCTTTCGGTGTAGCCACATTACCAAACGAGAACCTTTCTTCCCCATCGCTTATCAGTACGTGGCTTGCCCCAACTTGCAAATTTGAAAACTATGTCGGTGACTATGGTTCTTAGGCGAATATCCCAGTTCTGGATTTTATTGCGGAAAGAAACTTCGAGCATAGCTCTGTCATTGTAATTGTAAAAGAAAGAACACTTCCATAGAAGCGCTTTACGTTTTATGCTTTTTATACTAACCGAGTAAAGGTCTTTAAAATCCAACTCAGATGGGTAGCGTTCGGGAAGTTACGCGACACCTTCTCGTCAATCATCCCACAGAGCATGAAGACCGAAGTTTTCCACCAGTGTGTGTTGCCAGTGATGAGTTATGGCAAAGATGCGTGGTCCTTAACTGTGAATGAAGCTCAGAGTCACTAAGAGACCGTTAAGCTAACATGACTCGTAATTTTGTAATGTTATACACAGAGCATGAGTAATTGCAAAAATATTAAAATTATATACAGTGTTGCGTCATCGTTAACAAAGTTTAAAGCTAATTGCAAGAATTAGTCTTGCTTGTAGTACAATGTAACTTGAACTATAGGTGTCGCTCCATCCCCATAAGATGGTTAAGACCGAGAAGACAAATATTAGTAATGAGTCATATGTCATGTAAGCCTAACGGTTAAAGCATACCCCAGCTATAGGGTTGGATGGCGCGGGTTCGAATCCCGCACATGACTTAAATTTTTCCTCTCGTAATTTTGTGACTTAAAAATAGTTTTGCAGGTATCATCTACCTACCTAGTCAACCCTTAATTCTTATGAAATACTAGCTTTAACCCGCGGCTTCACCCACGTGGACTATCCCTCAGGAATCGTTACTGGTTTTTGGGAGCCATGTAAAAAGTGTCATATATAAATAAGTCACCTTTTAATCCTTTTTAACCTTTTTAAATTGGCCCCGTATACCGTCATCGTTTTATAGGTCGACCTTCAGTACCATAAAATAATTAAGACAACCTGCAATGACTTATTGCAGACTCACAGACAGTACAAATGCTCTAGCCCACTACCATATGGCAGCATGTCCAGCATGCTGGCAGCATTACCTCGTTGAATTGCAATGCTTATTCGTTGAACCAAATAGGTGCCAGAATATTGATTACGCATCGCATCGACCAAGCGCTCTGATAGGTTTTGGAAAATACGATGAGCTTTCGGTCCCCATAGACCCAACTTCTCTACACCAAACGTATCTAATATGTAACCACTCCACTACCGAGGTTATCATAATTAAATACGTAACTTCAGTACCAAATTTTACATACAGTATACACTTCGAAAACATAGTTATATACTTGCCCCGCGGCTACCAGTTCAAAGGTAGTGTGATTGTTGTAACATATCGAAAGAGTACGTACTCAGCCGCAATGATGAAATTGTCTCCGTTACACTTAGCATCATAAGATAATATCGCAAACTCTTGCCAATTAGTTAACTACATGGCTGACAATCTCTTTAAGGACATCCATTGCCCTTTCCTGAGTCCCTACTTATTGTAGGACAGGGATAGAAAGTGGCTGCGATTATCGCTTAAGTAAGCTCGGTCCGAGCTCAGTGGAGAGGCACCACGTGATTGAACGGACGGAACACTATACTCGAGTTGCCTGTCATATTTGACGCCCGACGGACGTCTCATCCGAATTCCCATACTCGGCGTTCATATAGCTCCATACTTTGTAAAACAAATTTGTAATGATGAAGTATAATAAGTTTTACATCTAACTGAATTAGAAAAATATCCTTATTGTACAAATATACAATAATATTATTAAATTTATAATAAAGTTTTATTAGGAAGCTCCCTAGTTTTTTTTAATTTCAAGTGTTTGCCTATAACGGTTCAAGAGATACATCAATATGACAGATTGACGAAAAGGCCGAGCGCCAGCAGCTAAGCTTAACAAACTTACTAACGTTCAAGTTGTCACCTGAACCTTACTAACTAACTAACCTACTTCCTTCCCATTTTCACTCCTTCTAATCAACTGTAGCAAAAATTTTATAGTGGCTTGTTTTTGTTTTATAAAGTCTATCCAGATACCCATTTTCATCAGCATAACTTTAAAAACGATGACCTTCCATACAAAGTTTCATCACCAATTTCACCAACTTAAAACATCCCTGTCAAAAAATATTTGAAAATAACATTTTTCATTTTTAACGATCTATCCGAATACAAATTTTCAGAACTGTAAGTTTAAAAACAAAGGACTTTCATAAAAATATTTTCACCCATTTTTAACCCCTTAGGGGTTAAATTTCAAAAAATCCTTTTTTCGTACACCACTCACCCAAGGCACACACCATCAAGGCAATACACCCTCCAAATTTCAAGTCTCTGCGACCAGCGGTTTAGGCTGTGCGTTGTCTGCCAGTCAGTGAGCCAGGATTTTGGTTCTTATATAACATACAATAATAACCTAATTTCCATAAAAGCCACTCAAATTTGGCCAAATTTTCTTCTTATTATTATATTTTAATGCTGCTTACAACATTAACATTAATGTTTGTC
Organism: Plagodis pulveraria; assembly: GCA_963890685.1. Taxonomy (NCBI): domain Eukaryota; kingdom Metazoa; phylum Arthropoda; class Insecta; order Lepidoptera; family Geometridae; genus Plagodis; species Plagodis pulveraria. The sequence goes on from OY982961.1 coordinate 14,738,447, forward strand.
CAAAATAAGATTTCGATTTCGATTCGTCGATAGGTGGACATCTATCGACGACGTTACTTTTATTCTTTTTAAATGTTAGGTTATACATGGTTATTGGTAAAATGCTAACAACCTCTTAGGGTTGACTTCTGCTTGTTCTAAGAAACATTTAAGATGTTTTTTTTTGTTTTGAAATAAAATCCTCTTTGTTAATTTTTTTTTAAATTTTTGTTTGAGTTTTGTATATGTTTTTGACTGAATAAGCCACCAGGACCTAAGAAACACCCAAGACACATATTAAGAAGAATTTTTTTATAGCAAAAAAAAAATGTCTCAAAATGTTCTTAGGACTAGCAGAAGTTTACCCTAAGCATTTGTTAGCATTTTACCAAAAAACATTGTATATATTATTATTATTAGGTTACAACAAAAATAATCTATTAATTTTTAAATTGGCTACATAATATGGCCTTAAAGATTAATATCTTTATACGTAGTAGTAGGATAGGTAGATCGAGAGATTCGAGAGTTTAGTAAAAGGGTTCATTTATTGGTAAGCAGGAACATAACAAGGTATTTTTTATTACGGTCCCCTAGTTAAAATGTCTTGTTATGTTCCTCGGACTACATTTTATGTGTTTGCCAAATTTTCTCAAAATCGCTTTCGTAATTCACATGCGAACGCATACGGATAGACAGACAGTGTTTTTTTTAATAGTGTTCTGTTATTATACTACACCTACACCTTCCTATAATTTACTATTAATAAATTATAGGAAGGTGTTAGAAATTACTTGTATGTTTACAAGTAATTTCTAATACCTTCCTATAATTTATTTTTCATCACAATTTTTACATGGTTTTGAAATGCGGTTGTTATGATGTGCCTCTTTTGAAAAAGTACAGGCGTTTCATGTTGAATGAAAAATAAATAAAAATAAATATACTGCATGTATAAATATCAAAGTTGCAAATATCCACCATACCAATGGTCTCAATGTCTATAATTCTATTATATTTACTTACAATAAAAGTCAAAAGTGAAAGTAAGGCAAAACTCTGTAAGTGGAATATTATGTTATAAAAATATGGCTTATGAGCTTTAAAATACCCAACAGAACACTATTAAAAAAGCAGTGTAACAACACTAGCTTCTCTCCACTAATTCTTCAAGGTTGTTATTTGATTTAGTCGTAGCGTAATTGGAAACTACATCTTTAACCAGAGTATAAACACTATTTTTTATAGCTTATAACCTACCATTTTACCACTATCTCACCTGATAGTAGGTGATGATGTGGTCAAAGATGTTGTTCAGGCTAGTACTACTAATTACTGGCTCTCAAGCGCAGCTGCCGGAACACACCGTTAGGTGCTTGGCGACAGATTTTCTACTTGAGGGTGATAGCTAGCCAGGCGGGCATTCGCAAAATGCCCTACTACCATGCTGTAACGACTGCCATCGTAAGACAACAACCGAGACTGACGGCTTAACGTGCCCTCCGAAGCACGGAAGCGCTCAGTAGTAATGTCACTAGCGGTCACCCATCTAACTCCTGACCGCGGCGGACGTTGCTTAACTTAGCTGATCGATTAAGAACGGCTCAGCAAACTTCGCTACGAGCGCTTCATGTTCAATTCAATTCAGCTTCAATTCTTCTTATAAAAAAATGTTTCTATAGGAAAGAAAAATATGACACTTCATTGTATTTATTTATTTTTCTCAACAAACATAAAAGTTTCTACGAAAAGTAAACAATACGTCTTCATAGAAACATTTTGTTGCTGTAATTTCTAAAACATCAAATAGGTACCTATATAAGACCCTACGAATAAATTGTAATAAGACCAAAATATCAGTTGTTATAATATCAGTATGTTTCTACATCGTCATTCATTGACGATGTAGAAAAATCCATGTCTATAATGTTTTCAAAATCAGGACGGACGGATTTCAGTACATAGTTATTACTATTAAACTTTGTACGCAACTTTAATTAGCAAATTCATAATGTATATTACTTTTTTAGTTTTACTATCATAGTGACTCAAGCAGATACTGTTTTCTTCTTTAGTCATTCACTGTTCTGTAAAGCCTTACAAGTTTCCTAGTTTGATATAAACTTAGTTTCCTTTTTCAATGACGAAACCCAATTAATGTTTCTTAAGAGTTAGCTATGTAGTTTCTTGTTAGTCGAAGAAAGTTTCTGGAAGAAAATGCTCGTGGCATTTATGCCTAGTAAAAAAATCAGGGGACAATTCTACGGTATTATGATTGTTTTTCCAGGAAGCATTTTGTTTTCATTGTTCGTAACATATGTTTTTTTATTTTATATTCAAATATGTATATTGTTCTTTTGCTAGAAATTTCACTTTTTAGATGAGATGCAGAACGGCGATATCTCATTTTTGAGTTGGATGACAACTATCGATCGTATACGGTTCTATTTTTTTTAATCTAGTAAGAACAAAGTATTCATAAAATCGTTCTCCAACATAAAAACGTATTTATTTTACAAAAACCCGAAAAAGTTTTCGTCTGAACAAGTTGGACCTGAAAGCAAGATTGTCAGATAACAGATAACTCTCAGACGTCGTCAAGATGTAAAGTTCCGACTTTTAATCACTTTGGATAAAAATGTATTTATAATGCCGAAGTTTAACGGTACGATTTGGTCGAAATGGTGTGATATTATTTCTGAAATAAATCTTCACATTGAGATGTAAGTTCAACAGCTTTTTGACTTTTAAAATACGTTAAAGTAAAGGTTTTTAAAAGACAAACATACTAGTTGAATATAATTGTTAGGCAAGGGCAGTTTGGATCACACTTTAGAGAAACCACACATGATATACACCCTTAATAATAACAATATATGAATACGTATTAGTTATTTAGATTTTCCTTATTTTTTTTTGTTAGTGTCACGTCACCTACGTTGGAATCAACTTTTTCATCAACTCCAGTTATGACCGCGATGTCTGATGTGAAAATACCTATATAGAAAACGCCGCAACTTTTCAATGGTATTTTAAAAACAATTTTCCAGCAATGGCTTACAAGATACTTTTAGTACTTTGCAGAGAGGTGGTTATTTTTCTTATAAATTTCTTATATTAGTTTTATACAGGACCGTTAAGTGCATAATAAATCCTATCTGTCTAAAAAATTTAATGAGACATGTCTTTTTATTAAGTAGGCAGAGTACCATGGGGCAGTGACATTTGGGTAACTCCTTGTTAATTAAATTGAACGGTTGATTTTTAAGAATTGCTGCTGTGACAGTTAAGTTGAGTAGCTGGCAGCTGACAGGACTACAGTTTGTAGTTTTATTTACTTAATTCAGTGAAATTGCCAGTCGGTTGATGGTTTTACACATGCTATTGGTATGAGTTGTGAGCTGTCCACTAGAATAAACACCCTGAAAAAGCACTTTTATTGTCACCCTTGTTAGAAAATAGACAATTCGGTCTGATAGAGCCACTCGCTCAGCACACTTTTCTAATAACAAGCTCGATCCAGTTGTAAGTAACGTTCACTCTCCGCAATTCAAAGAAGGAGCATCATAATAGAGTAGTCATTGAGCGTATACCGATATCTAAAGTAATATCATAAAGAGGAAAGATTTATTTGTTTGTTTGTTTGCATCGAATAAGCTCTGAAACTGCTGGACCGATTAGGATGAAATTTGGTATGGTAATAGTTTGAGACATGGGGAAGGACATAGGATAGATTTTATCCAACTACGTAAAAAGAGGTTAATGGTTTTGCACGATCACCGATATACCCGTAAAGCTTATAAATAAAATACATAGATGACAAAGTGTTACCAGTGAAGAGAAAATGTATCCCAATATGTTTTCATAATATACGACTTAAAATTAATATAGGCTATTAAGACTTAGACATTTGTATTTAAATATATTAATAGTATATTTGCAAATGGTATGCAAGAATGAGTCTTTTATTTATTAATTTATTTATAATCATAACATCAAAAACTTACAGTCTACGACCAAAACGTTTTTGAGCCAAACATAAAATAATAGTAGGTATACATAGTTAAATGAAGAAAAGAAAAACAATAGATCTCTTAACTATAATAACAAAAATCGGGAAAATATCGAACACAATTTTGCAATACTACATTAATATCAGACAAGAATATATCGATTTCCGGTTGACAAACTATTAATGTGTTTAGCAGTATGAGTGCGTGGTGCGTCGGCGCATATCGCGCGGTGTTTGAGCGCGGCGGTACTACTGCCACGAAGAGGGGGGCACGCTGCGATCGCGCATCTGCGCACACGCTCGCGACTCGCGCCCGCCGATATATAGTGCACACTGAGATAACGCAGTGGGATTATCTATTCCATTGTTAAGTAGTAGATAATAATGAACAATGAGTGCACACTTCAGCTCCAACGTGTTCATTCCCACCATACCACTAACAAATAAAGAAGGATATGCCCAAGTGGGGTAGTATCCATAAAGCTTCCTATACATAAAGCGTGCAAACTTTCTTTGAATCCGTTCGACTAAAAGCGTATACTTCGTGAGGGTCTCAAATCAAAGCATTAAATTCCAATTTACTGCGGACTAAAGCATTAAATAGAGACAGTAAAGCATGTTTATTATGAAACCTAGATGATTGCCTCATCACAAAACCTAAGGATTTATGAGCTCTCTTACATAGCTCCGTGATATGGATGTTAAACGTAAGCTGTGAATCAAGCGTGATGTCTAGATCTTTGTGACGCGCTCCAGCGGTTCTTCAGACATAGTGTAGTTGTGAACATGTGGTGAGCGGGATCTTGTAAAAGTCATAACTTTACATTTGGATACGTTAAACTCTAACTTGTTTCTCTCACTCCACTCGATAACACTATCAATATCACGCTGCAGCGCCTCGCAGTCAGCTAGCTCATCTATACCTAAGAATAACTTCAGATCGTCTGCGAACATGAGACACCTGGCCGCTCTGACAACATTCGGCAGATCATTTATCATGATCGTGAACTGAGTCGGTGCCAATATACTTCCTTGACTGACTCCAGATAATGTAATATATGGACCAGATCGATATCCAAGATGTTGAACAAATTGGATCCGATTGGCAAAGTAATTACTGCACAGTTTTAACAAGTTAGGACAGAACCCGATTTCCGCAAATTTCTTTAAGAAAATGTCATTATGTCCCATATTAGAGTCTTAATGTCCCATATTGATTATGAGTCGTATACTAAAAAAAATATGGGATAAATGTTCTCTTCCCTGGTAACACTTTGTCATCAAAGTAATTTGTTTATATCCTTTACCGGTATGCGCTCACTGACTGCTGTATATGAAGTTATTGATAAATAGATAATTATTAAAAACCTTAACTTAATTCGTCATTTATGGCGCTCTTAATTAGGTTGTAAAAAATCTAATTTTCTCTTATTAATATTGTTTAATGCTTTTGTAATTATTTTTTCTAACGTGAATAACGCCGTTGTCTATGAAAAACGTAAGAGTTTCTTTGTTTATATATTTTATTTATATATTTATAGCTGATATGCTAGTCTTTGACCACAATCTCACCTGATGGTAAGTGATGATAGGGTCGAAGATGTTGTTCAGGCTAACCAAGAATTACTGGCTTTCAAGGACTGCTGCCGGAATACACCACTAGGTGCTTGGCGACAGATTTTTAACTCGATGGTGGTAGCTAGCCAGGCAGGCATTCAAAATTCACTACCACTATGCTATATAGACTGCAATCGTACCCTCCGAATCATGGAAGCACTCAGTAGTAATGTCACTATCGGTCACCCATCCAAGTCATGACCTTGGCGGATGTTGCTTAACTAGCTAACCGATTCAGGAAGGCTAAGCAAACTTCGGTACGTGCGCTTCAAATATCTATACTGTATCATGCACCCGTTGCCCACTGCTGGACACAGCCTCCTCATCAATGAGGGGTTTGCCCTGATACCCACGCTTGGCAGACGTCTTGAAGATCCCAGTGTTAGACAGTATTTCCTCACACATGTTTTTTTTTTACAACGCTTTGCTCGAAATTTATAAGGTATGATAGAATAAGTGTAATTATATATTGAATAATAATTATCGGAAGTAGCTCTCAGGCGTATAATTTACACCACAGAAATATAGTAAAAAATACCATCTGTTTCATGTTAAAAGATCAAACCGCGGCACCGCATATTTTGATAAAACCGCGTAATTAATAATTCATCCGATGCGGTGCGCCCGTCACAATCAATAATTCAGGCAACAGCTGATGAAATACAAAACGAGGAAACGAGAAATAAAATCAGCATTATGAAGCATGACGCTTTTTACAGACATAGTTTTGGTATATGACGTTTTGATCGAAAATATTAGCAAGCCAAACCTAAAACAATAACTGTCTCTCAAGAACAGCTGCTGGTACACACGTTAAGGTGCATAACAACATTGTCCGGGTTTATGTTAAGCGTAATCAACATCTCCTTTCCAAAACAACACTTACCAACAGATGACTTGACGGTCACATACTAATCTTTCAGTAATGAACAGCTTAAAATACCTATTTGTGGACTATTCGAACATTTTAGAACATTTTGAGTAGGTATTTTGGAACATTTCGAAGCAGTGATAGCCCAATTGCTTTCTAATTCTGTGCAGAAGATTTGAATTTAATAGGAGCTCTGACTTGGCTTTAAAGCACCACCACCTTTAGTTAGTATTCTATTAACAGGCTTAACCTACAATTGGGGCTACGAGTAGTTCTCAAGGACAGCTGTTACATACATGCTTGAGAGTGCCAGCTTAGTCAGCCAACCATTCGAAAAATGCTCTACCACCATACGGTGAAGCTCATGGCAGCCACGGGATTCAATTGAAAGGACGGTTTAAAGTTAGCTGGAACCCAGTGCTAAAAAATCAAACGGAGCACGTTTTTTTGCATTAAAACTGTCAATAATCAAAGTGTTTGTGTCGAGCTTATATATTATTTATATCAAATTCGGGTAGTGAAAGAAAATACCGGCCCTTCAAGATGATGAAACTTGTCTCCAAAATCCACTCGAGATCCAACCAATCCAATTTTATCAAAACTTCGAGGAATATAATATCCATGTTTATATCGTGATTTAGTGCCGGTAAACTTTTATATCTACACTAGCGGCCCGCCTCGGCTTTGCACGGGTATTTTACCAAAAAATATAAATTGAAACACATAAAAAATAGTAATTGTGACATAACTGTAATAGTTAGGCATTCATATGCCTAATTACGGACTATCCTATTATTACGGATTTTGTTGTAGATATAGATGTCCTCTATAAATCTCTAAATTGTGACGGAACAAGCCCGAGGCCCACCTGATGTTAAGTGGACTAACCTCTGCCTATAACAGACGCATTTCGTCAGCGACGAATTGCACTGTGCCCGTCACACTGAGACGTCCAGTTGTTAGGTCTCATTAGCTTGTAATTTTTCTGGCTCTCAAGGACTGCTGCCGAAACACACTGTTAGGGGCTTGGCGACAGATTTTCTACTTGAGGGTGGTCGCTAGCCAGGCGGGCATTCACAAAATGCCCTTCCACCATGCGGTGAAGCTCAAGCTCTGGGCGGGATTCGAACCATGGACCTGCTGCACGGCAGTCCATAGCCAATGCCAATGAGCCATCACTGCTTCCGCAACGTACGCGATCTATTAATTTTTTTGGTATTTTTTCACACGTTGGGTTACATTATCGAAGTTTTCATACGGATCCCGAAGTTTTTGAAAATATTCTATAGCCTATGTTCATAAGGGATAGTGTAGGATTCTAATAGTAAAATCATTTTTCAAATCAGTCCAGTAGTTTTTAAGTTTAATAGTTAAATACAAAAATACAAATCTTTCCTCTTTATAATATAAGTTTTAAGTATAGATAGATATAAGATTACTATTGTGCAATGTGAATATATTCTGATTATAGAGGAAGATACCTATTTTATATGTCACTGGAAAATCTAACTCATGGTGAAGGAGAAGTACTTTATAGTTACCGTATCATTCGCCTAAAACTCATGAAATACTAAACAGAAACAGATCTGTAAAGATTTTGTAGCCGATCTTGAACACTTCTTTTCCCTGTCGTGAGAATCTCTCGGCTGTAAAAAGGGCTCATTTTGTGGAAATCCTTATTGGAAACTCGGAAATCATTAGCATTAGTGTGATGAAATGCAAATGAATTAAAAAAGAAAATCCATGGATATTTCACCGTTCTTTTTTACTTTTATCATCGTGGAGCTTAAGTTAAATTATATTAATACAGTTGAATATTATTGCAATAGTACTATTACTGGTTCTACTTATTTCCATTCTTTAATAAGCTAAAATATTTTTTTTATACAACGACTTTAATGGTCCATAAAATAAAGTAGGTTTAAGTTAAGGGAATATGAGTGGCTGACATAAGATTGCACTGCATTCATTTAGGTATTATAAATATGTTTAATTATGTAACCAGACTAATGAAAGTTATCAGTAATAATGGATATAACAACGCTACATGTAAGTTTTAAAAATGGGTACGTTTCACGTTTTAGAACCTTAATTTTAAAATCAATAATCGTAATTTGCAATGTTTTGGATTATACTCTCAAAACAAAGTATTAAGCGTGATGTAATACATAATACAATAAATAATGTAATACCATCTCTCATGGCATCTGCAGAATATTTTACTATTTTTGAAAAGTCTGAACGTATTGCTTACATGTAAATATATAAACTATTTTAAGAAAACTACTTGATGTTACAGTTTATTAACTCTTTTAATGATAAAATAAAACACTTCCCCTGATGAAGTTTAATATCAACTGTATATTTTATTTTAAACAATTTACAACAATACGTACATGCACGAAGCTTACCTGGTGCTAAGCGGTAACCTCTGCCTTTAAGGAATGCAACTCGTCAAAAGTACCGTAATGCACTGTGCCCATTGTCCTGATAATAGACATACAGTTGCAAAGTCTCATGTGCCTGTAATTTCACCGGCATGTATGCCCTTCAACCCAGAACAGAAATGTTAACATAACTGCTTGGCCGTAGAAATAGGTATGATGGCAGTACTACCCCGGACAAACACGCACAAAGAGTTCTACTGCTACTAAATCTAATAAAACTACTCTAAATAATAAGTTTTATCTAAGAGCATACGACAACACAAGTATATATTTAAGAAAAATTTTGCTACTATTTTTATGACCAGTCATTTTTTTACGCTAACCATCATTGAGAGTGTTTTTGCTGGTAGTTTATACCACACCACTAACTTTGAAATTCCTGAAAATAATTTAAGGACCGTTATTTTTTATTATTATCATTGTGGAGCTTAGGTTGAATTATATTAAAACGGTTGAATATTATAGCTATACAGTTATTACTAATTTTATTTATTTCCATTTTTTTATGTGCTAAAATATTTCTTTTATACAACGAGAGTTTTATGGTCCATAAAATGAAGTAGGTTTATGTTAAGGGAATAGAAGTTGCGTGGCTGACAAAGGGTAGCACTACATTCAATTTATTTAGATATTATATAATATATGTATCATTATGGTATATATATGGTGAGGAAGGCCACGGACCAAAATCAATGAAAACAGTTTTTCGATCTAACTAAATATTCGTTAAACAGTTGTCAGATCCTACTTAGCCAAGAGTGACCACGACCTTCAGCAATGAAGAAACAACCGTAAAGAGATCATTACGTAACCAGACAAGTTACACTCAATAAGCAAACACTCTATAATCACTTCGAATGTGAGAAGTGCCTAAACATACAGTGCATCCCCTCCTATATTCTACTAGTTCGATTTTCACACATGAGTACAATTTGCCGAAGTATTCTGAAATCAGGAATAACAATTGCGCAACCTGAAAATAAACTCTTTTTATTATTAGTTTAATGATATTGTAATTTAATTTTAGAATAAAACAAACTTCTTCTGTTGTACTCTCTGGTAATTTTACTGCACTGTTATTTCGGTCATTTTGCGCATTTGTACATTATTAACACGCTAAACCTTAAATACAATACTAAGAGGATTGATTAAATTAGTAATATAAACATAAGATAAATTTCGAAAAGATCGAAACATTGTTGTTAGTTAAATGTTCTATTTTGATACAGTTATGTGCGCAAACCATATAAAACTATAAGCAACTTGTATGTATTCAGTAATCAGTGTTAAGTTTTATTAAGTATTTTGTTGGTACATAATTAGACACTACCGAAAAATGGCGTCAAGGGTATTCCTAAAGTATACCATATATAAAGACCATTCATTCATTCACACCGGTAGCAACTGTAAAGATTTTTGAAAAGATTCTATATTTAAGTCTAAATTGTGACGTAAGTTATTGTTACTATTCTCACCATCCATTATAGTGAGTTTAAATATTGATTACGTGTGTTTTGCTATCCAAACAATTTATTGTTGTCATAACTTTTGTAAAAAATGTGTATTCTGCAAATCTGTTAACCAAGGGCACCAAGATTACGATTAGATTATACAAAAACGTTTAATATTTTTATTGAGTGAAGAGTAAATTTGTAAAACAGAGTTTTGCTATATCAAAAGCCAGACCACTTTATAGTGATCTACCCAACCTTATTAAGTCAGCTTCCGACCCTTCTTCTTTAGGTGGGGTCACATTGCTAGCGAGTAATAAACATGCTTTACAAAAAAGTACATTCAAAATAAGTTAGGGTATCTGAAAAATATGATACCAATTATATTTACAATCCATACTCTCGATATAAAAAAATATGCAGGAGAGACTTTATATGGTATGGTTCTGAAAACAAGCACTGTGTTGTTTTGAGCATACAATAAATATTTTCAGATTCAGCTTCAGATTTGTTTATTGTTAGTCTGTGTTACATATAGTTCTTAAATATTATAAATAGTACCAACAGCTAAGTCCATTCGGATATACAATAATTATGTGCTTATATCTAATACATATTTTAGTCATTTAATTATTAAGGCATGAATAATGATATATATTAGGCATGAATAAAACAATTTAAATCTAAATAAAATGACATAACGTCAAATTTATAATCTATCTATAAAAAAGTCAGTCACTTTGTAGTATAGTTATTGTGAAAGAAAATTAAACAAACTCCTTTTAAATGCAGTGACACTCTCCGATTTTAATATTGTTTCTGGCAAATGATTGTATATATTAGGACCCATGCCGCACACATCTTTTCTTAAACATGGTGTTCTGTGTGTAGGAACTTTCAATATGTTTCTGTTTTGTGTACCTTTCCCAAACTCATTAAGGTACAGATTATTTCGAACAAATAGTGACATCTAGTAAATATATAGACATGGAAAAGCCAGGATCTTAAATTTGGAGAAGTATGGCTGGCAGGAATCTGTCGGCTTTACATGACAGGCAGACCTTAAGCATTTCTTTTGGGCCTTGAATATTGTTTCCCGTTCTGAACAGTTTCCCCAAAATATAACTCCATAACGCAAGGTAGTTGTTACGTAAGCATGGTATGCTGTAAGTACAGCGGATTTTTGAAATAAATCGTGAAAATTGCACATGTAAACAGTGCACAAACATTGTGCATTGTATTATCTACGTATACGTATTGTAGATATGTATAATAGCATTATGCTAATATTTTATATCTCATGCACTTGTATCTGGTTCGTAGCCGTCAGCGTACAGGAGCATAAATTAAATATGTACATCAATACTATGCTCGCGTTTTAACAGTCCTCAACTTTAGGAACCCTCCAAATGTTTATGAAAGTGAAAATGTCTTTAAGTGCACCTGCTTCCCTGTTACGAAAGAAAAATTGAACTGGTAATTGTTAAAAAATATATAGGACCTAATTGCTTTAGACTTTATGGTAACTGCAAACGATTTTATAATTCGAGAGGTTTATTCTCCATTTGCGTTAAAACTGGGGCGACTTTTGGCTTCGGGTAATTTTTTATGAGTTTAGTACCTTGCTCGGTATGTTTTATACATTAATATTATTTTTGTTTTGAAGATATTAAGTCCAACATTGTGTAAAATATATACACGGGGAAATGACTTGGCAAGCACAAAAGCGATGTAGAATAGTTTTTATACCTAAATGTTCTGGCAATTTGGCACATATTGAACTTGACTTAACCGTTTCCTAAAGCGAATTAATGCGTTCAGCAATTTCGATAAAGACTTTTCAAATTTTTTTCGCATTACGAAAAGAAACAGTTTGCAGCCACTCGTACTGCGCTATTCCTTTATACTCGCTACAAGAAATATTTCCAGAAAATGCACTGAGACATTATGATCATAATATACATCATAGCCAACGAGACTTGGGAAACGTTGGTACCTCTTTCTCTCTAATAAATTGGACGTAATACTGGCTCCGGCAGAGACGACATCTCCACGCTTGTGTTCGTCGACCCACCTGAACCATTCTCGCGAAAATCGAGGTACACACAGCTTTGAGAACATAATTTTTATTGCCTACCGGAATACTCACAAAGAGTTCCTTTGTTTTATTCTCGGTTGCGGCGGAGGTAATATATCCGGGATTACGTTTTGCCATGAAATATGCAGAATCTCTGAGCGAGACGAATATATGATGTTCCTTTAAGCAGCGTAGCGAGTTTCAAATCTGCACCATGCTTGACGTTTTTAACAATAAAGTATATACTTTATATACTTACGTGTGATATGTTTTTTGGTCACTACTTGAGTTAAATTTTACTAAATCCTCAAAAGATGTGTAAAAAATTACACTAGTTCGATCTCGGATCTAAGAGTGGGACAACTGCAATGATATGATGATACTAATGTGATATCCTATTACTAACTATAGGTTGTAGTAGCAACATTAGCTGGATTGCATAGCAGGAGCATAATTGTTAGAAAAAAAAAAAAAACTAAAAAGGTATACTTTTGTATGTTGGTAAGGTAAAACCTTAGATATCTCGATGAAGCTTAAAGAACTTAAGTGGAAAACATACAAAATGATGAATGGAATAAAAAATATATCACGTACGTTTCTGAAGCCAGAAAAACAAAACTTTTGTTATCTTATAACGTGGGGCACATACAATTTTTGTTAAGCACTTAAATTACATATTAGGTAAACTGTTCAGGCCTCAATCTTCAGGTGCTTGAAAAATAGCTTTTATTTTTACATTATACCATATTAAAAACGTGATATTACATTTTGATTATATAATTTAATTTTAATGTAACTATCATTTGTACTAATACTAGCGGCCCGCTTCGGCTTCGCACGGGTATATAATATAAAGCCTATGTCATTCACTGAAAAAAATGATTAAAATCGTTGCAGTTGTTTTGATTTAATTATTACTGCCCTTGGCCTGCACGCGTTAAATTTATGGTAACTAAACCATGAAGATTTCTTGCTATTTTTGGAATATCTAAATTCATACACTACATTTTTACTTATTTACTTTTTTACACTACTACACGCTCCCGCCACATGGGCCGGCCGGAACCGCCGCAAACGCTACGTCCCGCAATTTTTTAATCTGTAATATCTTCAAAAATATTCATTTATATCATAGGCTGTAGAGGGCCATATAGATCTATGTTAAATCAACAATGTATTTAAAGTATTTAATTAGATAAGGATTAATGCTGTATTGGTTAAAATCGCTTCGAAAATTAGCCATTATTTGTCGTAAACAATAAATGACAAAAAAAAAATTGTGGGATATCCATAAGAGATAGACATATACAATAGCGGAGTTTTCTGTAGACCTTTTCAATGTGTACAATACTTAGCACATTATTTTGATATATCTCGTAGGGTTCAGCCTGCGTTTGCAATGTAAGCGGAAAAAATTTAATTATTTACGACATCACATTAGAAACCTCAAAAATAACAGTATTTCTCAACTATTTAATGGATGTTATTATACATATAAACCTTTCTCTTGAATCACTATATCTAATAAAAAAAAACGTATCAAAATCCGTTGCGTAGTTTAAAAGATTTAAGCATATAGGGATATAGGGACAGAGAAAGTGACTTTGTTTTATACTATGTAGTGATAGTGATGTAGTGATGTGGATGTATGGGGGAGGCGGTTCATCAGTGGATTATCTGGCTGATACAGTACAGTACATAAAGTTGTTAATTTATAAATTTCAAACAGACCGGTGGATTATCATATATTATTATGAAAATAAGCATTAGAAGTTTTAATAATATATCCCCTTAATAACGAATTTGTATTTGATATGTTTCGTTACGGTGTTAAGGTTTGGACTACATGTACTCGTAGCTCTACTGGTTTGGATTATTCCCACTTGGTCCTCGCAGTGGCTCTATAACACTTTTTTGCTGAACGAGACAACATTTTGCTCCAAGCAAAAAAAACGGCTTTCCTATGGATAATATTAATATTTTTAGTATGCCACCTTAAATGACTGGAAATTTCCTACTGTGAGTGAGAATATATTTTTAGCACCTAAATCCTGGAATCAGTGTTTAAATGAATGTAAACAGAGAGCCGTGGTAAATTTTGAAGCAGTGATGGCTGTGGCATTGGCTATGGACCACCCTCAAGGTAGAAAATCTGTCGCACCTAACTTTGTGTTCCGGCAGCTGTCTTTGAGAGCCAGTAATTCTAGGATAAGTCTGTTAACGCCTTCGATCAGATCACTCACCATCAGGTGAGATTGTTGTCAAAGACTAACCTATGAGCAATAAAATTAGTAAATTTATGGCTATATTAAGATGACTACTATTTTTATTGTTTTTTTACGAAAAAGACGTTAATAAATGAATAATATATAATGAGTATAACCTCCCTTTGCAGCGGTTAAGGCATGTAATCGTTTTGGCATGCTTTCCACCAGGCTTTTGATGGTGTATTGTGGCGTATGATTTCTTATTCAGCTGAGATCCCACGTTTAAGCTTCTTGATATTTTGTGGAGACGGTTGGTAAGATCACGCTTCCCAGAGTCCCAGACGTGGTCAATCGGACGAATACCGAACCGACCTCTTGCATGTAAGCCTTTACGTCGCCTGAACGGTGGGCTCGAGCACTATCGTCCATATAAACACCACCAATTACAATTAGTGCGGGTTATGTATGTTGACAAATAATTTCTGTTATGTACCTTTACGCATTTAGTGAGCCATTTTTAATGAATACTATCTCGGTACGATCACTGGAAGTTACGCCCGCCCAAAATATAATAGACCCTCCACTATAAGGGCTAATTTATTCAAAACACACGTCATCATAGTGTTCCCCTACTCTTCGTTACACTCGCCGATGCCTGTCCTCACTATGCAGACAAAATAGAGCCTCATCGGAGAAGAATACGTTACTCCAGTTACCTATTATCCAAGATAGACAATTTCATTAGAACCTCAATCGCACAATTCGATGCTTACGGGGTAAATTGGGGACCCGAGCTGGTCGTCGACTATATATATATTAGCCGCTAAAAGCCTCCTCTTCACAGTCGATAGGCTAACTTGTGCTCGTACCTATTCAAGGTTTCTTTTGAGGTCTATGTAACTGCATTAGCGGTTCCTCAGCGCCTGAGTTACTAAAAAGCGGACGTCTCGTCACTCGTGGTTGTGCGCAACGCTTTCTCCCAGATCCCTGCCTTTTTGAAAGGTATCGAGACGTCAAGTTTCTTTGAACGGTTGAACGAGTCACGTTTAACCACTGTGACACGTATAACATTGTCTACACCCCTTTTATATATTTTTCTATAATTTTATATATTTATACGCTATAATTTTACTAACTCTTATTAAAGTAGGTAAAAAGTCTCAAACTGAAAAAATGGATTATTATTTTTAAAACAAAAGTTTTGAATTTACGAACTAATGTTTTTTTCAAATCCATACCCCTTATTAAGTGACAGTAACCTCGTGGGGTGCCGGGCTTAGAATGTCCACCTTCCATTTCTTCCCGTGGGTGTTGTAAAAGGTGACTACGGGAAAAATACAAGATGGTGGGATCTGCGATATCCAAGCCGAATATAACATAAAAGCAAACACATTTCATGTGATTTAAGATTAAATAGGAATAGAAGTCAGGTGTCATGTAAATAATAATATCGATAAATGACGAATAACTAACACATTACGAACAAATTATTACAAAAATATTTTTAAGGTCTTTGCGGAGTTGGAAAATATTATCCTATGTAAGGACATATGATACTTTTTCCCCCGGGTCTCAAACTATTTCTATACCATATTTCATCGCAATCGGTCTCATAGTTTTTATTCGTTGCATAAAAATATCCAAAAATATAAATCTTTCCTCTTTATAATATTAGTATGAATTATGGCTATTGGGTAACTAATTTTGTAAATCAACAAATACAGGTCGTCCAAGCGTTTAAATTTTGAAATACGCAATATATAAGTATACAGTATGATTTATTGAGAAAATACTCGTAGACCCACTATAATGGTCAAAGGTGTGTTTTGGAAACCAAGACTAAAACATATAAAAACATAATGAGATGTACCCCTTATCTGTCGATGGAAAAAGGAGGGTAGGGTGAAATAGCCGATGTCATTTTCCGAGTTTTCTAGCACTCGACGCGCCGTGATGTTTACCTTTAGTACTCAGTTGTTTTCCATTATATTACCTATATATCCACAAATTAAAATTATTATTAATTTAAATATTAAATAGGTGAATTTTGTATCCCTCTGGCGTTAAAGTGGCGCTTTATATACGATTTTTGATATACGATTGGCCACCTGCCTTATTAAAATTCTTTCTTAACGCCTTTCAGATGACCCTCCTAGACCAAAGTAATTTAGTAAGATGGGGGAAAGCCACCGAAAAGTCTTGCGGTATTTGTCGGGAGGCTATAGGTACAGCAAGGCACCTATTGGTAGGATGCAAGGTGCTCCTTGATAGGGGTCATTATTCACGCCGTCATGATAGAGTCCTCGAAATCAAACGAGAAACAGCGAGTCTCTCGGTAGCTGGAGCAAAAAAAGGTTTGACCACGAGCAAACGACAGGTTGTAAAAGAACGGTCATCTACAAAATCGAAATCCAAGCCTTACTCCAAATTAGGCGCAGCTCCCGATTGGACTCTTTTGACGGACACGTATGAAAAACATTACAAAATTCCTGAGGATGTTGGTGTTTCGTCATCTAGACCAGATATATTTTAATACTCAAAAAATCTAAAACGCATAGTACTTATAGAACTTACTGTGCCGTGAAAAACAAACATACCTTAAGACCACACAATAAAAACTAACAAATATTATGACCTTACAAATGAATTAATCAAAAACGGTTATGTGGTTAATTTATATGCTGTAAAAGTCGGAACAAGGGCTATACCAGCAAAATCCCTATACAACCTACTAATAGACCGTGGCCTGTCAAGAACAACCGTAATTTCCATCCTAGAACGTGTATCCAAGGCGGCATTAGTAGGATCTTACCAAATTTGGTTGGGCAGGGTAGGAGGCTCGAGCGGTGAAAAGGAGCAATGATAAAGGGGCCCCTTAACCATACTCACTGGGTTGCAAGTTCCAGGCACCTCGACTTGGGCCTCTTCCTCTGCAACGCTATGGACCCGGCACCCGCACGGTGAATCCATGGAGTGCTAAGTAATTCGTCTCAATTGCTTATATCATAAGTAAATAAAAACAGGAATAAATAAAATTTAAATATTTTAGGAATTTAGTACTTATGCTCTGTTAAAATATAATGAAATCACTATTATAACGGGTCAAACGTGTAGAAAAATTAAAATAAAAATCCTACTCAAATCACCTTCTAGAGCATTCGAGTACAGTATAATTATATTAAACAGAAGTGGAATAAATAGCATGACTTTCTGCAGCACATTGGTAACGTAAAACTTTATTCCTAATTACGAGTATTATCGCAATGAGCTCTTCCATGTCAGTGTCAAAAAGTGCTGTTTCAGTCAGGATTTCATAAATTGCTCTCCTTTGTAATTGAAATTGGTTTACTACGTTTTGTGAAGGTTCAAAGCCATTGTTGAGGGATTAAGGCTAAGGCGGTCCGTTTTTTTTTTACTAACAATTTAATGATGATAGCATTAGCATCACCTGCTGTATAGTGAGAAATTTCACAAGGTATTTTTAATATATTTGTTGACATTTTGTAGAAAGTGCGGCTTTTTGTACAAGTATTTGATTTTATTCCAGTTCAAGGCGAGAATTTTATGAGATATATGAACATATTATTATTTACATGCTCTCTTTTATTTAAAAAATAATGATCCCTATATCCACAGAATAAGTGGGAAATATATACATTATTGGTAATTACCTATTGAATAAAATAAATGACATTTTGAATAAAGTTAGGCTTTTTGTACAAAGTATTTATTTCTTATTCGAGTACAAGGCGAGAATTTTGTGTAATGTACGAACATATTTACGCGATTTCTTTTATTTCATACATAAATATCTTTATAGAACCGCAGAATAAATAGGATAATTAAACATGATTGGGAATATCCTATTTAATAATATAAATTACATTTTGAATAAAGTTAGGCTTTTTGTACAAGGTATTTATTTCTTATTCAATTACAAACCGAGAATTTTGTGTAATGTATGAACATATTGACATGTTTTCTTTTATTTCATATTGAATTATCCTTATAGAATCGCATTATTACTAGGAAAAATATACATAGTTGGAAAAATCGTATTATTTAATAAAAATGCATGAGTATCTGTGTATTTGCTTAAACGTCTTAAGCTGATCAACTATGTTAAACAACGTCGCCTGCGGTCAAGACACATGTGGGTGACCGCTAGTGGCATATACTAATGAGCTCTACCGTGATTTGGAATGCGTGACCGTCAGTCCCGGTTGTTGCTTTAGGCTGGTAATCGTTAAAGGCCGTATTGCACTTGACGCCAATTTCATTATTTTTGATAATTTTGACCACATTTTGTGTCTATGGTTCATATTAAATGTGGAACCATTGACGCAAAATGTGGTCAAAATATCGAAAACAAAATTGGCGTCAAGTAGAATACGCCCATAGTATGGTGGTACGATATTTTAAGTTACTAAAGTAGAAAATCTGCTTCCTTCAGATGTCTTTGAGCGCTATCTAGAATTACTAGATTTACCTAAACAACTTCGACTGCACAAACACTTATGATGAGTAATATAATCTCACCTGGTGTGATAAAAGAGATAGAAAATAGCTGTCAAAACACACCTTTATATTCTTGGTGACAGGTTTTCCACTAGGGTGGAAAAAAGGGTGGTAGCTAGTCAGACAGGTATTCGCAATATGCCCTAACACCAATCATAGTTTGGTTAGCAATTTTATTTAGAAAAATATGTTTACATCTTATATGACTTATGTTATTTTTTTTACCGTTCTTATTTCGTATACATAACAGGTATTTAATTTTCGCAAAATTGCATTATGCTGCTATCGTTACTTTTGATTAATTTGTATTTGAAGATGAGGACTTTAAAAGCAATTTATATTTCTCAATTACAATTAATGTGGTGGAGAATTATAATGACGGAAGGATGTAGGGGTACTATCGTTACAAAAATGGCATGAAATCCCGCGAATTAATTGAAAAAGTTTAATGTAAAAGGTATTCCTGCATCAATACCCTCTGCAGACAACTATCAACCATCACATTGAACTATGTAACGTTTTAGATTTAACAGATAAAGTTCTTGACACTTGGCTTTCAAACTCGTAACTTGATAAATGCACTACGAGTTGCACTTATGAATTTTCTGAAGGGTATAACCGCTTAGGTATTGGCTAGTTGTTTGCTGTAGTAAATACTGCAAATTTGATTTTTCTGGAATTGGAATTCAGGAATATATAGAAAGTTTTATTTTTAAACTTTTATTTATTAATAGACGAAATTTCACGATGTCCAAAATCTGGTGAAACTAGGTTTTGCACATAACCCGTAAATAAGTAAGAAAAGGTAAACATTGGAATAATATTCGCATATCGATTAAGAAGAATTTATATTTAACCTCTATATATACAGGTTGCGAGGTAGATGCGGTATTAGATGCTTGTGCAACAAGTGAGCAATTTCGCTCAGCCGATCTTATGCTGTTAATAATGAAACATGCGTTTGATGAGACCATGAGACCGCGGCATTCCTAGGACCTGATATCTAATAATTTCATGCAGTGCTTAAATACATATATTTGCAATTCATAGATTATATCCAGTATTACTGCATCATTTATGTAATATTTGAGGTGCTTTAGTTTAAAATGTTATTACAGTATAATATATTGTATATTCGATTCTCACGTAACCTATAGTCATGAATCAAACTTACAAAAGCTAAAAATCAGTGTAATTTTCACTCCTTTCTGGTGCAATTAAGAGATGAAGTAAAGATTTTATGACGAGGATCATTTAATATTTTTTTAAACCTTTAAACATCGTTAGCTTACGAGCTGTCTCCGTCCTTAAAGTCTGTAACCTTTGGTACGCAAAATTGGATCGTGGTCCTGTTTTCTCTATGATGAAATGCGAAATGGTCTGCCCTCAACTGTGACTATTAGAGAAAAATGTATCTGCCAGGCATATAATTGAAGAAAATCGGCATTTAACACATAAGAAGATTCGAGGATATACAAAAATTGCTATAAGGAAAAAATCAAATTATAAACATCAACATTTAGAACTTAGAAAACTTTGCTAACCACCTCAGAACAAAAAAGAGTGTTAATGTATTTTTTTTTAACAAATCAAGAATTTTCATATACTAATAGTATATGAAAATTCTTGATTTGTCTACTATGTATGTGATTGTGACAGAAGATGAAACATGGATATATTGTAACATAATGAAAAGAAAGCAACCACTTTTCTGATGGAAGGCGACAATAGATTAATAAAATTGAAGCTGTTATTTAAAGAACAAAATACTTTTATGTTAAATGCTACACAATTACTAGATAGCCCAGTATCGTTAAAAAGTAAGGGAAAGAAGTCGCTTCCTGTTACACCGTGACAATTCTTCGGCACACATTAAACAATAAAAGTCATTTTTGGGGCTTCTGAAAATGTATAGAGTTTTTTTTTTTATAACACTACACTCCACAAACTTCAGGGTCCGTAATTATGACATTTTTTAATTATGACATTTTTTCATTTATCAAAAGAAACAAGAAATAGGAAACATTCAACATTCTAAGGGGGAACAGTGCTAAAAGAAAAGTTTATTTTTCTAGTAAAGTCATTGGCACTAGCATTCAGAGCAGACTGGTGTCCTCTAGCAGCACCCACTCACGAGTGCCAGCCATCGCCTTCCTCAACCATTTTTAAGGGAAGATGGCGACCCGACACACAACACTGCCACTAGACAACACCTTTCTGTGCAGTAACAGCTATGTAACAGCATGCCCGCTTTGGATACCCGTGTCAACGATTCCCCGGTAGAAGGCGAAAAGTTCCTTATACCTCCGTCTCCTGCGGGCACCGCAAACGCTCCGCTACTATTGAGGGGGTTGACAGCGAGCTCAAGGTCACCACTGTGGTCAGACCTTGGATTGTCTCGCTGCCGGGAGACATTGGGGGGATCGGAACTAAATGCCCGGTACAGCTGCAGTGTTGTACCATTGAGAATGGACCCTATTAAAATTTTATCTGTGACTATTTGGAGATACACTAATCGGAATTTTTATTTTTGCCCTCTTTTTGCTCGCCGGCAAGCTCTGTGTTTGACTGTGTAACCTCTGATTACCACACACCCGGGGTTGTTACCGGGACGAATTGCAGATGACGCTAAAGCTGCCAATGTAATGGCTGCGATGGGGTCTTCTGGGTCTTCCAATACCTGTCGTGGTCTGCGACGGGGAGGTTTACTGTGATCATTTTGAACCAGCACGTGAAAAAAATCGCAGACGAATGCTCCTCATCTTTATAAAAATTGTTTCAATTAATTAAAAAAGTGAAGAAAAATGTAACTTATAATGCTTTCAAATGCAGTTGATACGAGTATGACACTTTACATGTACATTGTTTCATTAATGAGTTACGCAAAACTTTCAGCATACTCCACGTAGGTACATATATAATGGGGATGCTGGACGTAAACATTGTTGGCAAAACATGTATACAATCAATACATTTCTTGCTGCTATTGCAAAACGATTTTAACAAAAATATTGAAATTGTATTAAAAGGTATTAAAAGTTCAACTTCGAGAAGATTTCATTTATCGAAAACTGTCTGCTTAGTGGCTTGTCACATTATGGAAAAATAATTTATCAGTTTTAATACTAGCATATAAGGAGCTTAAAATATTTAAAGTCTTAAACTAAAAGTTTGCAAAGTTATTTTCATAATAGTTACTTATAAGTTATTGTATGAAAATAATCAATCGTATTTTAAGCCTACGCTGCTATGTACCTACCTGTTCATACATATGTGATTTTCGCACAGCACGCGATAGTGCTTGTAATCATATTTAGACATGTATGGTGTTCGAAGAACTGTAGGCGCCTATTAAACAGATTGAGATAAGAGCCAGTAGAAAGATTCACATAATATATGCTACTATGGAAGTTGTTATGCTAACAAATACGGCAATCAACACAAGCGTCAATCTGTGATAGAGCAAACTTTAGAGTAGGTAAAACATTTTAATCATTATGACTAGCGTGCACTGATTATCTAGTCGCACCACCGAATTTATTACTATTATATTTAAAAAATTAATACTTATATATACAATGTACTTGTAATTACCAGATAAAAAATACTTTTCTATTCTTTTAGGATAAAAAGCGTGTCTTCTTGTGAAATTTAGCCAGCTTTTATTATTTAATAAAGCACAGCACACATGCGCAATTTCTATATTCCTAACAACTTAGTTTATAAGGTTTTTTTCGTTAAATAATCGTAATATTTAAATTTATAAGCTCACACATACCATCCTTATACTAAATTAGAAGGATATTTCGTTATTTTTGAAAATAACTTGACTCATAGATTTTCAGAAAAATACTTTTTTTCTGCATATCACAGGCTACGATAGATTTTCTTTGGTAGCCACGATTTAATGCTAGGATGATAAATGTTTCCATTGAATAATTTAATTTGTAATTCACTACTTGTTTTTGGGTCAACATTCTACACTAAAGTTTTTCGGAATAGTTCACCCAGAACTGACGTGGGTTCGGCTTGTTTTCATTACTGTTTTGCCGTTTACATAATTATAGGGTATAAGTAATTTTATTTTCTTACACAACAATATGCCTATAATGAGGCACAGGTAGTGTAACACATAAAGTAACGTTCTGTTACAGATCATGAAGATAGACTTCAAAATGAAATATTCATAATTCAATTTTTATGTTCGCTGCGGTGATGACTTGGATGGGTGACTGCTAGTAGAATTTATTACTGAGCACTTCCAAAATTCGAAGGGTACGTTAAGGCTACGGTTCTGGTTGTTGTATTAAGATGGCAGTCATAAAGCATGGTTGAAGGGCATTTTCCGAATGCCCGCCTGGCAGGAAACCACCCTAAAGTAGAAAACCTGTCGCAAAGCACTTTACGGTGAGTTCAGGCAGCTATACTTAAGAATCAAAAAATCTTGGTTAGCCTGAACAAAATCTTCAATCCTATCATAAGGTGGGATGTTGATCAAAGGATAGCCTATCAAATATAAAAAAAAATATGAAGGGACAGTATATAAAAAAAGGCGGTAAAGACAATTGTTTGTTGGTTAACGTCATCATTGGTATGTATTCAGCTGAGGCTCGAGGAGACGTATCGTTGCTGATGTCGAAGCAAACGGCTATTCCTTGATCTCGCCCCTACCAAGTGATCATAGGAAATGTTAAACTGGTATGTAAAGTCAAATCACAATAAATAAATTCCATATTCCATTCTTTATACATTTTTTGGAGTTAAAACACTAACCTGTATACTCAGAAGATATCCATTTAAAGGTTGCTGCCTATACATTTTTATTTTGCTAAAAGAAATTTCTGCTAAAAAGCACGTTACAATATAAAATGGCTAACTATATATTATATCATCTAGTCTCATTATTTTTTAAACGTTAGTAGGCAATTTAACATGTACCTGCATGTAACATGTTTGGATAATTTACACTGAGTAATAAAGGTAAAACATCAATGGAAGCTGAGCGGCGGAAAACACGGAAAATGATATAGACAGCTGCGTATCGCCTTTTTTCGACTGAGAGATAATTTGATATTTTCTTAAAATGTTTTTAAAATATTCGCTACTGCGAAATTATCTAAAAAAACTTAAAAATCTACAACTCGCAACTCGTTAGTTTCGAGTACACGTAGTAACCTCACAAACATACTGATTGCACGGTCGCTCCACGAGCACTGTTTGCGCACGATCCAGTTAGTAATCGAATAATCCGCACAAGGCCGAGACGACCAAGATACCTTCCAGTATACCCTATACTGTAATCTATTACAGTTGAAAATTTGTTTTAAATATATCGCTAGTAGTCAGCAAGTAATCTGCTCTAAAGTTCGTTAATCTTTGAAAATTGTTGGTTTTCAATTACTAGTACGATTTTAGTTATTTTTAAATAGCTGTTATGCTAGCTTTTGACCGCTATCTCACCTGATGGAAGTGATGATGTGGTCGAAAATGTTGTACAGGCTACCCTAGAATTACTGGCTCTCAAGGACAGCTGCCGGAACACACCGTTAGGTGCTTGGCGACAGATTTTCTACTTGAAGGTGGTGGCTAGCCAGGTGGGCATTCGCAAAATGCCGTAGCACCATGCAAAAAAAAGGAACAGTTATTCATACTTAGTTATCCATAAAATAAACTCAATCCATATTTTCAAAAGAAAATATTACTTGATACATTGTGAGGTTGAATTTAAAAAATACATATTATGATGCATATGTACCCAACTCAATAAAATTTGTATTGGAATAAATGAAAAAGGAAGAAAGTATTGGTCATGATTATATCACGATCCCCTGTAAAATATGCTTAAAATTTAACAAAAATATTATTTTTGTCACTAACTGGACTACAGCATTATTTTTTTTACTTATGATTCTTATGTAAAATTCATAAAATATTTCATGGTAAAGCAAATAAGTGCTTTCATACAATATCTAATTATAACTTGACTGAAATAGGATTCTTCTGTCATTTTACAGTTCACCATAATTTTAATTAATTGCCATTTATCTCAGAACAGTCGACCTCTCGTTAGTAAGTTTTGAAAACAATATAAGATTGAAGCTTTTTGTACTAGAAGATGTTGGTTAAGCTGTTCAATATAAATTATTTAACTAGGTGCCTTTTTTATTGCCGATACTTACCTGATGGTAAGTGGTGAGTAGTCGAATTAAGAATACAGTCTTAACTATTATGTGCAGTTAAAATTTATTTTGGCTTGGCTATAGATTCTGCTCATGACGTATTTTACTGCAGAACGTATTATATTGCATTGACAATACAATCTAAACGTTATGAGTTTCATTTGATTTATTTATTCCCAGCCGCCATGGACTTTAAT
The DNA here is from genome assembly GCA_963890685.1 of Plagodis pulveraria. Lineage (NCBI taxonomy): Eukaryota > Metazoa > Arthropoda > Insecta > Lepidoptera > Geometridae > Plagodis > Plagodis pulveraria. The sequence continues at coordinate 14,764,002 of OY982961.1, forward strand.
CTTACCTTGCTTGTTTACCTTTATCAAGTCTTCATACATAGTTTATACCATGCAATTTTCAGCTAACGCATCGTATATCTCTATAATTGGACATGAATTCGCATCTCAAGGGATTCGATGAATTTGTTTTAGCAGATAAACACGGCGGGCTGCCCTGAATTAGATAACTTGCAGGGATCAGGATGTTGGACGTGAAAAGGATAAACAAGTTATACTCGACTTAAAATTATTTTGGAATAAATTAACATACATATAATAGAAATATTTCTTTAATGAAATATAATTACCTGTCTTATACAAATTCCAAACACTCGCGGGGAGGTCCGTAAATTATCTAAACATTTCCCTTGTGATTCTTTTAATAAAGGTAAGTAAATATATAACCAAAAGCTGCTGACCCTTTAACAAAGAAGCCGTTGCCCCCATGCCTTCTGATTTCTCGACCGTGAGACTCTGGGGAAACGTAATCGATATAGGTTTTACCAAAACGTTTATGATATCGATAAATTTTGTAAAAAAAGTTTGTAAAAAGACATGGTACAGTTTGTGAATATTAGTTTGATTGTTAGTTTTGATATCTTTCATTCATTATGTCATTTAACGTTGTGGTTGAAAGCTTATTTTCGTTAAGTTAAAGTTTAAGATCAAGAATGTGATCACAGTCCGATATTCTGGTATGCTCCATCGAGATGAAGGTAGTTATTCATAACATTCTAACTAACGAGTCCCACACACCTAACACAATCAATTGCGACCACTGCTTACGTTCAAGTAGTGGAAAACACACACACTACGACAGGTCGAGAACGATTGTATTTTGTTTCACGATGGCTTCGAGGGATGACGTATTAGCTGTTGTCGACTTAGTATTCACCCGAAAAAAAACATGATTATTAAATGAATATAAATATTTTTTTTTTGAATTTGCATTAATAATGCTTGAAATAACTACCTGAGCTGCATGTACGACATGACCAAGCAGTGCACGATCGAAACTGACGGCCGGCCGGCAGACATGCGATAGAAACTGCTTGACTGTAAAGTTCAAATCCTTAGATCATATAACCAAGGCAACCTTGTTTATATGATCTGAGTTCAAACCGCATTCGATTTTGTAAGGTATGTGACAGTATGGTTTCCTTTACCTATAATATGGTCTTAAGGTTGAATGTCACTAAGAATTAATAACTCGTATATGTGGTATACCCTCAGAAAAGAGAAGTATTATATTTGTATACTATGTGTAACACTGAAATTCAAAAAAGGTTTTTGTATTATATATACAAAAACCAATGAACGGTAAGGGAAAGTTAAAATTGCACCATATCTATGAAATAAACATTTTGCATAGATATGATGTTCACGCAAATTCATTAATACTATTATGCAATAACATATTATATTTTCTGAGATAAGTATACATCAGATTAATATTATAAAGGCGAAACTTTGTATGTTTATATGTTTGTAACTTCTTGACGCTCAAACGGCTAGACCAATTTTGATGAAATTTGGTATGGAGGTAGATGAGACGCTTACACATAAGACACTTGACATCATCATTATCACAATCCATCACTAAGCGGATGTAACCATGGTGCGCAGGCACTAACTCAATAAGAATATCTCCCTTTAGGTTTAGCATTCGACATATTTCAATTACCAAAAAAATCCTTGCATCTTTTCACTTGACACCACGTCGTCACTTCTTATCAGGTGCGACTGTGGCCTATATAAAGGCACCTATATATAAGACCCCATCCAGTAGCTGTGCTTTAAAGCAAGTTTCAAGAATAAAATGGTAACCTCTTCTACTATATCATTATTTACCATGAGCCAGACCAATATATAGTCTAAGAAATGTATTCTCATTTTGAATTGGCTCACCTTTCTCTAAATTAAAAGCCACCTGTTACAATATGTAATTAGCAATAAAATGGGTAGTAATTAATGTCGACGAACCTAAGCAATCAAATAACCAAGCAACGCATATCTAAGGTTTCGTGCGGTTTACGGCTCACCTGAAATATGAGGTTTCCGTTCAAGGGGGCAACTTACACCTCTTATAATAACTTAATCTTACTGCAAAATTTTATACATCCACGTCAATTAAGCAAGCTTACAAATGGTAATGGAATCGCCCGGCATTTTGATGACGTCACAACAAATTTTTAACTCTTTGCACGTACTCTGAAGTAACATTTGATATTGTTCCAACGACAAGGCCGGTGAGTATTACGGCATATAGCATCATTTTGAAACAGTGATGACTCAGTGGCATTGGCTGTGGACTGCCGTGCATCAGGTTCATGGTTCGAATCCCGCCACGGGCTTGAGCTTCACGGCATGGTGGAAGGGCATTTTGCTAATGCCCGCCTGGCTAGCGAACACCGAAAAGCGACACAAAAAATCTGTCGCCAAGCACCTAACGGTGTGTTCCGGCAGCAGTCCTTGAGAGCCATTGAAATTACAGGCATATGAGACTTGATAACTATGTCTCAAGGTGACGGCCGCAGTGCAATTCGTGACTTGTGACGAAATGCATCTGTTATAGGCAAAGGTTAGTCCGCATTACATAATGTGGGCCACGCTTGTTGCGTCAAAAAAAAAAACTCTACCACCATGCTATAACGACTGCTAATCTTAGACAACAACCGGGACCGACGGCTTAACGTGCCCTCCGAAGCACGGAAACGCTCAGTAGTAATGTAACTAGCGGTCACCCATCCAACTCATGACCGCGGGCGACGTTGCTTAACTTTGCTGATCGGTTGAGAACAGCTAAGATAACTTATATTGTACGAATAGTCGAAAGCTCCTTGCTAATTAAGGTTTAATAAGATCGATGTAAAGCATTGCTCAGAAAAAGAAATAGTCCCTGTTGGCTACAATTTATCACGCTGACAGTACTTAGAAATTTTTAGGTGGGCTTTCGATCCACAGTCTCTCCATTTTGAGTAAAAAAACTTAGAAAACCACCCCATTTCCATTAATGGCTTTGTCAGATCCAGACGCTCGGTACAGCTTTTACGAACGATAACTATTGCTAGTGCATTTTTTGCCACCGGCAGGCCAATTTTCCACGCAGTCTGTAAACTCGTAGCCAAAATGAGTTTTCTGGAAGTTTTTGTGTCGCCCGATATAGGGATATTGGTAAAATGCTAACAACCTCTTAGGGTTGACTTCTGCTAGTCCTAAGAATATTTTATTTTTTAGTTTGTTTTAATTATCGTTAGTATTTTTTTTATATATTTTTGACTGAATAAGCACGAGGACCAGCTGATGTCAAAAGTCTCTTGTGCCTGTGATGTATTATTTCATATTTTTTATTACTTTGCTCGATGTAAATATTCAAAATTCTATTCAAAGGGACCACGGCGCGTACCAGTGTTGCCGCGGTGGGCAACCTTGACTGGGTGTAGGCATTAAAACACAAAAAAAAAAAACAAAAAAAAAATCTCAAGTTGTTTCTTAGGACTAGTAGAAGTCAACCCTAAGAGGTTGGTTAGCATTTTACCCTGTATATTGTCAAAGTGAATTATTGTATCAACTCCAGATAAGTGGGATAACAGTAGGAAGATGATAAAGTATCATACCTTTGATTACTACACTTATATTAGATGAAAAATTAGAGCTCGCCAAAGTTCGTATACCACAAATCTGGATAGACTTATAGTTGGTTTGATAATTATTTTTCTGTGTTTGATGTCACTGGATTGCAATCTCTGGGGTGCATGAATTGAATCACAATTGAAGGAGCTTGGTTTATATGAAATAAGTTTAAAAGAAACACCTAAACCTTTCAATTGTCGTTATATCATCCAGATAAGAAAACGCAAAAGTGAATACCGAACAATAACTTTTCATACACGCACCCTCACACACGCCTTGACGAGTCAATGGGCTCTTGCTCAGCAGACCCTAAAATTCAGGCAAGTACTTATTATTCTTTGTGTTTATAAATGTAAAAACCATATTAGAAAACGAGATTCGTTTAGTAAGCTACAAAGCTATAACAACGATATCTCCTCGTCTATATACAAACAATTTGCTTCATGTATTTAATAAGTTTAATGAGACCAAGATGTACTCGACCTTCTATAGAGAAAATACGTATTGAATCGCACCAATTGTTCTAGAGATTTTCTACTTGTCTAATAACTTAGAGAATTCTGTGCAAATATAAACAGCTAAACTATTCTCGAGTAATACTATTTGAATTTTAGTAGGTGCTTATGTACTGGAAACTCAGAAGTTAGTGTTAAATATTTGATATAGTATGTCAAATGTGAAGAGCGATCTTATTGCAAATGGACTTAAAATTATAGATACCAAAAGTTTTTCAGATGTTATATTCCAAGAAATAGATTCAAATCTCAAGCCTCTACAATCAGTTCTGAATTAGGTGGCATAAGTAGGTTCTTATAGACTCCTTCCTCTAGCTTCAGTCATGAATATTAATTAACCAGACATCGCCTTGCGACATTCCGTCTCTGCCAATAAGAGAATAATTTATAAATTCTATTCATGAAAGGGTGTTTGCGGTCGTCGGATTGTTTGGAGATCACGACACTTCAACTCTCAAGAGTTTTCGAAATTCAACCTTCAAGTTCCGTCCTTGTTATGAGTGTTGTTTTCCGTCTCTTTTTCACAGCAACCTCTTTACATTAACTGGAATACCGACATCATTCGGGAAATGTTTGAAAAAATAAACACGTTTACGGGACGGACGGGAAATGTTTTCTAAAAAAATTAAACTCCCTGCATTCTGTTTTTATACGAGTAATATAATTAAAAAAATATTGGTAACAATTTTCCCTAACTGTGGATGAACTGCTAATGGCGTTAACTAGGAGATCCTTGTAGTACAATTAGAGACCTGGTTACAACATACCGAACAATATTTGATAGTCAGTTTTGAATATAAAATATGCTTGTTTGATGAATCTTTTATGGAAATAAATAAAACATATTATATTTCAGAAAAAATTATAAGATTTTGGATTAAAAAAAAATTATACTTGATAGGTTAACCTTTAACCACTAACTCACCTGATGGTAGTGATGATGTGGTCGAAAGTGTTATTCAGGCTAACCAAGAATTACTGGCTCTCAAGAACAACTGCCGGAACACACCGTTAGGTGCTTGGCGATAGATTTTCTACTTGAGGATGGTAGCTAGCCAATTTCCTTCCACGATGCTATAACGACTGCTATCTTTAGATGACAACCGGGACCGACGGCTTAACGTGCCCTCCGAAGCATGCAAGCGCTCAGTAGTAATGTCACTAGCGGTCACCCATCCAAGTCATAACCGCGGCGGACGTTGCTTGATTTTGTTGATCGGTTAAGAACAGCTAAGAAAATTTCGCAACGAGCGCTTCTTTAACAGTTTGATAAAGTTAGATCCACTTAGATTAGCGTCATACTAAATGAAATCACGATAACATTACCTACACAAAGAGACGGATCTTATTTTTTTTATTTAGAAAATCTCTAATATTATGGAATCATTACCAAAACAGGCCATCTCTTCAGCTCGTCTCATCTCCGTTCATACCGCAATTGTTCCAAACTACGAAAATTCTGAACGTTTTCGAAGTGCTCACGAACAATCGAGTTTTTTTATCACTAAACTCCAATCCATGAGTCCCTTTTAAAAATTATCAGTATTGATGCAATGTGATAATTCACATTGTTGCCATCTTTGTAATTAGAACAAATTAACGAATTTAGAACGCAACCTATTTAATAAAGCTATTAACGAAGAGGCTGGTATAAAATAACTTGCATATCTAAACAATGAAGGGGAATGTAAAATTATTAAGGGTAAACGATAGAATTTAAAAGAGAGATATTTTACAAGGTTTCCAACATTATTCTACTTTATATATATATATATGAGTATATATATGTATATATCAGATTTCAAGAGTCATTTAAGAACTTGAGGTAAATCTGCTTGATTGGCAATATTCATCAAGCGGTGAACTAAAAAAGAAATGAAACCTTTCCTCGTATTCGTTGTTAAAGTACAGTGTTCAACTCAGGTGTAATATTTCAGTTACAACACATTTACAACACATTGCATCAATACTGATAATTTTAAAAGGGACTCATGGATTGGAGTTTAGTGATAAAAAAACTCCATTGTTCGTTAGCACTTCGAAAACGTTCAGAATTTAAGTAGTTTGGAAGAATTGCGGTATTAACGGAGATGAGACGAGCTGAAGAGATGACCTGTTTTGGTAATGATTAATATTATGATTCATAATATTAGAGATTTTCTAAATAAAAAAAATAAGATCCGTCTCTTTGTGTAGGTAATGTTATCGTGATTTCATTTAGTATGACGCTAATCTAAGTGGATCTAACTTTATCAAACTGTTAAAGAAGCGCTTGTTGCGAAATGTTCTTAGCTGTTCTTAACCGCTCAACAAAATCAAGCAACGTCCGCCGCGGTTATGACTTGAATGGGTGACCGCTAGTGACATTACTACTGAGCGCTTGCATGCTTCGGAGGGCACGTTAAGCCGTCGGTCCCGGTTGTCATCTAAAGATAGCAGTCGTTATAGCATCGTAGAAGAAAATTGGCTAGCTACCATCCTCAAGTAGAAAATCTATCGCCAAGCACCTAACGGTGTGTTCCGGCAGTTGTCCTTGAGAGCCAGTAATTCTTGGTTACCTTAACAACACTTTCGACCACATCATCACTACCATCAGGTGAGATAGTGGTTAAAGGTTAACCTATCAAGTATAATTTTTTTTTAATCCAAAATCTTATTATTTTTTCTGAAATATTAATATGTTTTATTTATTTCCATAAAAGATTCATCAAACAAGCATATTTTATATTGAAAACTGACTATCAAATATTGTTCGGTATGTTGTAACCAGGTCTCTGGTTGTACTACAATGATCTCCTAGTTAACGCCATTGGCAGTTCATCCACAGTTAGGGAAAATTGTTACCAATATTTTTTTAATTATATTACTCGTATAAAAACAGAATGCAGAGAGTTTAATTTTTTTTTCAAAACATTTCCCGTCCGTCCCGTAAACGTGTTTATTTTTTCAAACATTTCCCGAATGATGTCGGCATTTCAGTTAATGTAAAGAGGTTGCTGTGAAAAAGAGACGGAAACAACACTCATAACAAGGACGGAACTTGAAGGTTGAATTTCGAAAACTCTTGAGAGTTGAAGTGTCGTGATCTCCAAACAATCCGACGACCGCAAAACACCCTTTCATGAATAGAATTTATAAATTATTCTCTTATTGGCAGAGACGGAATGTCGCAAGGCGATGTCTGGTTAATTAATATTCATGACTGAGGCTGGAGGGAGACGTCTTTAAGAACCTACTTATGCCATCTAATTCAGAACTGGCTGTAGAGGCTTGAGCTTTGAATCTATTTCTTGGAATATAGCATCTGAAAAACTTTCGGTATCTATAATTTTAAGTCCAATTGCAATAAGATCGCTAGCTCTTCACATTCTTCATAACAATATCAAATATTTAACAGTTTTGAACTTCTGTGTTTGAACATTGTTTGTGGATAGACGAGGAGATATCGTAGTTATAGCTTTGTAGCTTACTAAACGAATCTCGTTTTCTATAAGTTTTTACATTTATGAACACAAAGAATAATAAGTAGTTGCCTGAATTTTAGGGACTGCTGAGCAAGAGCCCATTGACTCGTCAAGGCGTGTGTGAGGGTGCGTATATGAAAAATTATTGTTCGGTATTCACTTTTGTGTTTTCCGTATCTGGATGATAGAACTACAACCGAAAGGTTTAGGTGTTTCTTGTAATCTTATTTCATATTAACCAAGCTCCTTCCATTGTGATTCAATGTATGCACCCCAGAGATTGCACTCCAGTTACATCAAACACTGAAAAAAAATTATCAAACCAACTATAAGTCTATCTAGATTTGTAGGTATACGAACTTTAGCGCGCTCTAATTATTCATCTAATTTAAGTGTAGTAATCACTATTATCCCACTTATATGGAGTTCATATAATAATTAACTTTGACAATATACAGGGTAAAATGCTAACAACCTCTTAGGGTTGATAACTGCTAGTCCTAAAAAACATCATGAGATGTTTTTTTGTTTGTTTTTTTTTTAGTGTTTTAATACCTAAAAATAGCCAAGAGTGCCCGCCGCGGCAACACTGGACCGCGCCGTGGTCCCTTTGAATAGAATTTTGATATATCGAGCAAAGTAATGGAAAATATGAAATAATACATCACAGGCACAAGAGATTTTTGACATCAGCTGATCCTCGTACTTATTCAGTCAAAAAAATATACAAAAATACAAAAGAAAATAAAAACAAATTTAAAAATAAAATATTCTTAGGACTAGCAGAAGTCAACCCTAAGAGGTTGTTAGCGTTTTACCAATATCCCTGTAACGGGCGACACAAAAAGTTCGGAAAACTCTTTTTGGCTACAAATTTACAGACAGCGTAGAAAATTGGCCTGCCGATGGCAAAAAATGCACTAGCAATAGTTATCGTTCGTAAAAGCTGTACCGAGCGTCTGGATCTGACAAAGCCATTAATTGAATTGGGTAGTTTTCTAATTTTTTTTACTCAAAATATAGAGACTGTGAATCGAAAGCCCACCTAAAGATTTCTAGGTACTGTCAGCGTGATAAATTGTAGCCAACAGGTACCATTTATTTTTTCTGATCAATGCTTTACAGCGATCTTATTAAACTTAAATTAGCACGGAGCTTTTGACTATTCGTACTGTTATATTTATAGTTTCATGATAAAATTTGAGTATGTATATGGCAGATTTACCTCAAGTTCTTAAATGACTCTTGAAATCTGATATATACATATATATATATATATTATATACATATTATAGTTTATGTTGAACTAAATGAATGCCGCCAAATGTACTATCGACATAATCTACTGTGTGCAGTCGTTCTGAACCAATTTAGGTTACAGGGTTATTAGTAAAATGTTAACAACCTCTTAGAGTTGACTTCTGCTAGTATTAACAAACATTTTGAGATGTTTTTTGTGTATGTTTATGTGTATTTGATGGAATAAGCACGAGGACTATCTGATGTTAAAAGTCTCTAGTACCTGTTATTTAATATTTCATATATTTTAATGCTTAGCTCGATGTAAATATTGAAAATTATATTCAAAGGAAACGCGGCATGGTCTTGTGTTGCCGCGGCGGGAGTTTTTGGCTCAGAGAGACTCAAAACTTACAGGAATAAGTTTTGAGTCTCTCTGAGTCAAAAACTCCCATAATGGCCAAGTGTCATCTCTGCCATAATGGCCAAGTTTGCTTGAACTGTCAATGTACAATCCGCACAAATCTAGTGTTACCTGCTCGGTAAAAAACTCAATCAGGCTACTTTCTTACGTTTCTTAACGTAACTTTCTTGATGTATAATGGAAGTACATCGAGGATAATCCTATATGGCATAGTCTGTTCCTTCTGTTCATGGTATTAGGTTGTAGTGTAGACACCTAAACCAAATACCCTACACTACAAATACAATTCTAATTCTACTATATCAACCCTTTAGGTGTTTAATAACCCCTAAAGAGTTGAAATAGTAGAAGCGCTCAATATAACCAATAAATCGATGTGAAACATGAAAAAATTACATGATTTAAAAAATTGTTTCTTCATACGCTAAATAATAACTTGTTATAGTCGACACTATTACACTATTGCCTCAATAACTCTAAAGGTTTTGAAAAAGTACTTTTCAGACTTCAATAATAAATTATGTTTTTCTACCTTGAGAGTCCGTTTATATTTAGTTTATTATAATTTTGTGATCATCTTGCGTAGTAATTTTATTTCATAACACCAGAAAGCGCTATGTTTAGATATAGAGTCCCGTATTGCACCAAATTACACAAAAATATTCAATTTTTACCTAGGACTTAAAAGTATATTTTTCATGTTGAGAAACATTATATTAAATACAAAGACGAGATTAAACACTCTGGTAAGAAATATTCGAGCCCAAACAATGCATATTTCCTGATTAAGAAATGAAACCTTTGTTTATGGCGATCAAATTGAAAAATTATTCACCAACATTGTTTTCGTTTTTGCGCGGCCAATGTTTATAATTACAAGTGATTATAAGAAATATGTTTTCGTATTTTCATCGTTCCGTCATTAGTGCCTCCACCGCACCGCTCAAAATAATATGATGAATACTCTCGTAAATTAAGAGGAAAGGCGAAGAAAAAAGCCGTGCGGTGCTTCCGCGAAATGCTTTCATTTTTCAAACCATGATAGGTACATTAGGAAGAAACTGCTAATGTTCTGGAAAGAATGTTGGATGGACGTTTTTTTTCTTGGCCTTGTTCCTTTTTAAGAGGGACTTAAGGATAAATTTCAGAAACATTTATGTACGATAGTCAAAGACTATGAACGCAGTTTTTGATCTGTGAAGATCTTGTCTTCGGCGAGACACTGCTAGTTTCAAATTGAAATGAAACCCGTGAGTGCTAAAGATATTTTGTAATGCTTGAATTCGGATGTTAGTATACACGACTTGCCTGTAATAATAACAAATAATTTAAGAAAATATTAAATTAATATATTAATAAAACACTTAAAAAATATAAAAGGAAGCGCACGATCGAGAGATTCTCAATCGTGCGCGAGGGCGTAAATCAGCCGAGTGTAAAATTAGCAAGTTGCTCACGAGTTTTATACGCACTTTTTCAACACCCTTGCGAGGTAAATAAATATTTATTGCACAAATGCGATACAAAACAACATACGAAAATTATAGAAAATAGCGCGCAAGTTTCTTTTTTTGCGCGCGGCAAATGTATGATGATTGAAAACATATAAACTTATTTGATGTTACAAATCTGTATTAATCGGTTAAATTGAAAATGCTCTGTTTACTCGCATATAATTTGCAGTTAGGTTCTAACTTAACTTTGTAGGGATAAATTACCCAATTAAATTTAAATAATCTGTTTACTCGCATATAATTTGCATTTAGGTACCAACTTACTTTGTAGGGATAATTCTATTACGCACTAGTGTATAATAAGAACGATATAAAAAAGCTCACATTACGAGCAAGGGTGAAGAAAAAAATATTTCCAAGCAAGGGTATTAAAAAAATAATTTATATGCGAGTATACAGAGCATTTTTAATTTAACCGGGTAATACAGATAAGTAACATCAAAGAGGTTTATATGTAATTAACCACCATACATTTGACGCATCAAAAAAAAAACTTGCGCGCTTTTATTCATAATTTTCGTATGTTGTTTTTGATGATTAATTATTTGATGGGTTATGTCTTGTATGTGCGACCGCATGCCTGTGGGAGTGGTTGTCGGAAAAGTTGTTTATATGTTGTCTTGCATGTTTGATCGTACCAATGTGATTGGTCAGATCATGGTATGTTTGATTGAATGAATGATTGCCATGGTTTTTTTTGCCACGTTAATAAATAAGACCGGCTTTCAGCCAGCCTAGCTTAGAGTTGATAAGCTTGATAGGTTAGGCTTTGACCGCTATCTCACTTGATAGTAAGTGATAATGTGGTCGAAAATTTCGTTCAGGCTAACCTAGAAGTACTGGCTCTCAAGGACAGCTTCCGGAACACACCGTTAGATGCTTGGCGACAGATTTTCTACTTAAGGGTGATAGCTAGCCAGGTGGGCATTCGCAAAATGCCCTATCACCATGCATGTTTTTCGGTAAATTGATGTTGTGTTTGGTTACAGGAACCATCGGTAGTTCGCCGGTGAGCTCCTTGAGTACTAAACAAGGTAAAATAGTCTTGTATGAATCGTTGACTGGATTATTATTGTAGAACTTTCAACCACCTTGTTGCATGAATTGGCAATATCTTTTTTCGGTAAATTAAATATTGAATGCATGATACTTATGCTAAGATTTAGAGACATTTTTGAAAGACAGTCTTTGACCTGTCTTACCTGAGCGTTGGCTAAGCCAATCTTTGAATTTCACCCAACTTTTAACATCATAAATCATTTGTCATAAATAAATTATAAATATGCCTTTCACCAATGTGTTCAAAGTCACAGATAATTGCGCAAGGGCAATATAATATAGTACAATCATTTGTATAATAAAATACGAGTTTACCAATATCATATCGCGCTAAGGTTAGGTATGTCCCTGGGTAGTTTTACTCAATAAAAGCACTTTAAATATGTTATAATTGTCAATGATCATCCAATTTTCATGAAGTAAAATAGCCTGTCCTACGTACACTGTAAGTGACCGACTTACATTATTTAAAATCACTCATCTACTATTATATACCAAAACCAGTGAGTAAAAGTCAAGCTGTAGTCCTATTGTATAACATATCAGTATTCTTCAAGCAATTTACTCGATTGGCCGACTATTTCAGACATAACTGGAGCGCCCCGGCCACTATATCAAACTTCAGCTGGTGATGCTCTTAGCTGGCGCTGGCGGGTGTCATCCAGATCCAGATTCCTGCGGAATTTTCGCACCACGGCGAGAATAGTGAGACCTTACCTTACTACAGCTAAGTCAAAAAGAATTACTTACATGTTTTTACATTAACACTCACAAAGTTTTGCCATTACAAATTTCATACATGATTTTCCCTATAAGTCAAACTGCCATTGTTTACATTCTTACCATAAGTTATAAGAACTTTAAACCAAAGTATTTAAATAAGTTATATAAATAAGTGTATTTTTTTTCATTTTTAATCATGGCTAATGAATCATCAAAATCTAGTACTAAACTGAACGATTTAATATCAAAACGTAACTCAATTAAAGGATAATTAACAAAGTTTTAAACCTACACTGTATTGTTATAATCTGCTCAGTTTAGTAGGTAGCTTAGAGCTTAAAATTAATAACTTAACTTAAAATTAAGCAAATTAGAGTCATTGGCAAGTTAGTTTGATAAACGGAAATTGAGCTTTTAAACGCCGATTTTTTTGATGCTGAGATAGATGAAAGGGAATACATTGAACAAGATATTGTTATTTCTAAATATATTTACAAGCACTATCGCGTGCTAAGCGAAATATATTTAACAAATTATTGGAGTACAAAATTTTATGCCCAAGGCGGGAATCGAACCCGCGTCCTCCGATATCGAGTTGAAGACCTAAATCGCCTAAATGCCCCCTCGGCCACTTGGACACGGCAATCGTAGCCGAAATTTCATACTCCAATCGTATTACTTTAACCGTCATAGGGGACGGTGCGCGGCCATCAACCAGACTACTAGACTTCGTCTGATCGAAAGAAGTGTTTTTTCAAACACTTAACTCTCTATGATGTCGCTACCCTTCTATATTTCTAAATATAATAACAAGCACTATCGCGTGCTAAGCGAAATATATTTAACAAATTATTGGAATACAAAATTTTATGCCCAAGGCGCGCACCGTCCCCTATGACGGTTTAAGTAATACGATTGAAGTATGAAATTTCGGCCACAATTGCCGTGTCCAAGTGGCCGAGGGGGTTTAGGCATCCGACGCGATATCGGAGGACGCGGGTTCGATTCCCGCCTTGGGCATAAAATTTTGTACTTCAATAATTTGTTAAAGATATTGTTACTTTAACATGCATATCATATAAGAAAATGCAAACATACAAATACAAACCCGCCACAAGTCTGAGATAGAAGAAACTTCTTTCACTCACTCTCATTAAGGCTGAGATTCAAAGACAAGTCTAAGCTTGAAGTAATGCTTTCACTTATTAAACTGTAGTGCTTAGACCCATATTTGTATTCAAAGATGTTTGGAACAGCGCTTTAACTTAGCGCGTGCTATGCTAAGTCAAGTAGTGGATATCGATTACTTTAGCCTATCTCAACGCAGGAGCGAGCAAAGTTGTAATTTTTAAAATTATGTGCTTCGATTATTTGTAAATTAAAAAAATCAATAGTAACCTATATATCCACCGTGAAGAAAATAATCCAGACGACAGAATTCACGGTATGAACTTTCTACTTTTGCCGATCTTATGGCCTCCTTTGGGATTCCGGCAAGATTTCCGTAAGTACCCACGTGAAGGCGGAAACTATTGGGGCCTAGAACGTAAACGTTACCCTCTCTCGTCCAGCATCTACAGAAACGTTGTCATGTGGCCATGTAAAGTTGGTTGTTGTAAAAAATTTGGAGATTGTTACCCCCGTACCTTTAAGGCTTGCCTTCAACGATCATATCTTAACTCGCACAGTAACATCTCGGAATTTGCATAATTTTTTTCTAAGCTTGTCAGGGTTTTCTGTGCGACTCATTCAGCATCGGCTGATGTTGGTCACTGTTAACGCATATTATTTTAGCAACTCGAAAACAGCCCTCATTAACAAGTTCATCCACCACTTTCTTTATACCTTCAGTGATGCTACGTAGCATAATAATTAAAGATCTGTTATGCATCACCGGCTGATCTGATTCTTTACCCAGAAATTGTATCTGCTCTTATCGTGACTGAAGGGATTTTATGACGAAGGTCTTAACTTCTAAGCCATATTCAACTGCTAGTGTTTCAGTTCTGGGACAGAGTGCAGCTTTCTGTGGCTTGTCCTCAAAACTATTTACCCGCTTGTAAAAAGCATTCATGATATCTCGTACAGACTCATAACTATTGGCGTGCATATTTTGTAAAGTGTAGTCAATTAATAAAATAGAAACAACACCTGTAAAGCTTAGTGAATTTATCAAAAATAACATCGTTTTCTCCCCTCAGTGTACAATGTACTATTTTATATAATCTGCAAAATATTTCGATATTATTTTTGAACGAGACCACTCTTTTTAAAATGTAACGCTAAAGCTGCCTTGAAAGCCAAACCCTGTAAACCACACACTAAAACATAACGCGGAAAGACACTGCAATCGAACCGGAACCCTCGACACAAACCTCCGTGGCTCATAAGTTCTCCCAAGTTCGCGGGAAAACCTCACGGGGCTATTGTTCATTTCACGAATTGTTCTGCTGATATTTATTTTTAGGTAGACACAGGTATTTTGTTGTAAACGGAGCCGCGTAACTGCGACCCAGAAATTTTATTACAAACTCGTGATTTCCTGCGTACGAGGAATATTTACGGATGTGGTTACTACCTATGCACGAACGAGTTCATACGGAAAATCAAATGAAAATTACAATTTGATTCTTTTATGATCGGATAACACGGTACTTTCGAATCTACCTACATTGTAAGCGAACGATCGTTATTGGTAGCACCTTAACACCACGACGAATTGCGGAAATAGAATGAATCACTGCTTTTCCAACGTTCGCCCAGATAGAAAATGTTGTGTATTTTTATTGGTAGAATTATTATTGTAACGGACATTTTGCGAAAATAAAAGGTTCTTGAGAACACAACGGACCACATTTTTTTTTTTGCAGGTTCTGGGAAGGCGAGCAACAGCGTGTGCATACTGGCTTTCCCGCCGGCGGCAACTGTAAAATGTGAAGCTTAACTGACGTAGATTGTGATTGCCGACCCAAATCTATCCGATTCAACTCGGCAACGGGAATCGGCCCCTTGGATCGCTCTAGTCAAATCACTGCTAAATTCCCGTGCCGTAACGCAGATTAACTCCAACTCGGCTAAAGTCGGGATATAATTTCCTTTATCGAACGCGTTTTTGTATTTAGACTGTTCTCGTAATCAAACCGGATGAAATGCCATACTTGGAGGTTCGTATGTTTATTACTGGTTTAATTATATTTTGAGTTTACAGAAATTTGAGAATAAAACTGATTTCGATTTTCGTAGTTATCTGGTAACTTTAGTTCACTGTATATTATTTCTAACATTTTGCGTATTCTGTAATACTCTATAAACATTTTAAATGTATTACATGTCAACACAAGAAGGACTACTTAATTAGAAACACAGTTTAAAAACAGACCATCGAACTATTTTGTAAACAAAACTTAGAACAAAACTAGCGTGATGTACTATCAAGAATTGGTGTCAAGGGCACAGAAAAGAGAAATAGTATTATATTTGCCTATGGTCAAAGCTATAGTTGATTTATTCATAGATACATGTACTCGAAGCAACTGTGAATTTTGCAGTTTTAAGTAGTGGCAATAGGATTGATTACTTAAAAATATTTTTTATATGCGTTGTGTGTTTGTCACCTGGTAGAAGTCTAGGCTACAAACGGAACTTGATTTTTTCTGTATTTCATAAGCTCTTTGGTTTTAAAAAAGAGTTAACAAGTTCTTTAATGATGTAATACATACCTGGAGTGTCACTAATCTAACGTGAAGTTAAAAAAAACAAGATATTTAGTTTCCGAGAGCTCATCTAGTTGAAAGGTTACCTACACTCATACTCAGTTTCTATGTCTTTGAATTGGTTTTGTAAATCATTGTAGCATAAATAAGTGAAATTTAGTCAGACTTCTTAGATTCGTCTTGGCAAACAACCTAGATTTATATCTATTAAGTTGCATATAAACGACCTCAACAGACAGACTCTAATACAACTATTTTGTAGATTGAAATCTCACAGTATTACTGTATCAGACGCATTGTCCACCGCTGAACACAGCCTCTCCGAGTAAAGCGGGGTTTGCAATAATTGACATGCTTGGCAAGCATCTTGGGGATCGCCGTTAAAGAAATCAGTTCCTCAGAAAGCGCTGCTACCCACCTTCTGGTATTTTACCCTTAGTTGCCTCTTACGACACCCATAGGCAGGAATGGGGTGTTGACATTCTAGTCCAACCCTTCGGATCAAAACTCACAGTATTACAAGTGTGAAAATCCTCACAATTTACTTACTGACCTCCGTTTTATTAAGTAAACCACACTGAATTATAAAATATATTTTTAAAGACCATGTGTCACTTTTAGAATGACTCGAAAAAACTGTTGACTTCTATTTCTCGATATTCAGGTGCTACACAGCAACTCTTCTTATATTGTAAGTAGTGAAATAAAAAAATAAAAAAACATTTATCATATACGGAAATATTTTCCGTATACCTTTTCTATGTAACAAACCCTAAGCGCCATGTGAGTGGAATTAATTTGAGAGTAGGCTTCCCTATTGCAAATATAAGTATATGTACCACACCCACTCAGAAGGTGTCTCATTCGTTCAGAAACGTGTTATAAAGTTTGTCATTTCTCACATGTGAAGGAATGTTGTATAAAAATCCATACCGACCCGGCTAGCGTTCTTTTATTTTTTGCGGACGTAAAAAAATACAAACGTCAAATCTGAAAAAAAAATCATATGAAATAATTTGAATAAAAAAGAGGTGGGTATTTTTGTACTTGATTTTTAATTAAAGGAGGTTGGCAACATTTTTCAGCACTACGAAAAAAAGCACGGTAATTTATTTTGTTACGTTGAATTTACTTTTTTACTAAATTGATAATACAGTACGCTTTTAATTATTCTAAATAATTTTCCAAAATTTCATCTGATAGAGAAAGTGACGATTTTATAAAATGATGACGCCACCAGAAATAAAAAATACAGCTCAAAAAGTCACAAAGAACTTACTTTCTGAGAAGTCCCGGAACAAATACGCCAAATCTTATAATGATTTTTTTATCTCGTAGATGTAATATGAAACATCACTCGGGAGAAAGTTCTATTCTGTTCTCGAGTTTCCTTTCCAACGCCCAGCGGAGGGCCTTAACTTAGTCTCGCACGGCAATAGATCGTTTTCTCCTTCGGTGTACAATGTCCTATTTTGACTCCCACCCAGTTAACTATAGTCATAACTTTTGTGAAATAGATATACCTAAGTATTTTGCAATTCATATTGCCAAAAAAAAACGAAGAAAAATATGCAAAACGTTCAAGGTTTTTATTGAGTGAAGACAATAACCGTAAAAAAGAGTTTTGCAATATCACGAGCCAGACCACTTTTATAGTGATCTACCCTACCTTATTAAGTCAGTTTCCGGCCCTTCTCTTTTAGGTGGGGTCACATTGCTAGCGAGTAATAATCTGGTTGTAGGCCAAAAATACTAACACATACATGCAAATCCAAAAAATTAAAAGTTAGCGTATCTCAATCAAGTATATTTAACTGTCTATATTATATTTAACTCTCTAGTTCTCGATATCAAATAAAATATGCAGGAATAACTTAATATGATACGATTCTGACAATGGTCAGTGTCTTCTATTGTCCATGCAACAATTCCTCTTTAGGAACCGAATCCTAGTAATTGCATCTAAACTACTCAATTGGCTAAGCATAAAAACATTATATATAAGAATTGGCATATAGTATATCAGCATGTATACCTACTCACAACAACCGTTGGAGACACTGTTTGGACATACGTGATAAAAGATGCATCCAGCTGGAATGATGATTAACTGAAGACGACGGCGATGGCTAAAACTATAGACAAGGAGATCTAACATCTAAACTTTTTGACATACATTCAAATTAGAAGCGAAGTACTCATTCTAGGAGAGATCTATGAGCACATATAGGTCAATGGTAATAATGATAACTACCCTACGAACACGTGATCAGACAGTTATGAGAACCATGCATTGTCAAATGGCAATAATAAAAGAAGTCAGAAAAACTCAGAACCTAAACTGGTTAAATAGAAAATAAAACCGGCCATTTGCGAGTGGGACTCGCGCACGAAGGGTTCCGTACCTAAATATTCTGTGAATAGTTAAAGCGTCTACCTGTCACCGTTATTAGTATCAAGCAAGAAACGAAAAAAAAAAAAACAAGTTTGTTGTATGGGATTCCCCCTTAAATACTTATTTTATATTATTTTTAGTGTTTGTTGTTACAGCGGCAATAGAAATACATCATCTTTGAAAATTTCAACTGTCTAACTATCACCGTTCTTGAGAAACAGCCTGGTGACAGACGGAAGGATGGACAGCGAAGTCTCAGTAATAGGGTCCCGTTTTTACCCTTTGGGTACGAAACCCTAAAAAGAGCTGCTGATCTAACTCTTGTTATTGACAGTCATGCCAATATGTTATACCTCATGCACCTGTTATTATCTGATTCGTAAATGTCAGCGTATAGGGGCATAAATTAAAAAAGTGCATTAATACTATACTCGCGTTTTTAGAGACCTCAACTTTATGAACCCTCCAAATATTTATAAACGTGAAAATATCTTTAATGCATCTGTTTCCCTGTTACGGAAAAAAAATTGAACTGGTAATTATTAAAAAAAATATAGAACTTAATTGCTTAGACTTTATGGTGGCTGCAAACGCTTTTTCAATTCGAGAGGTTTATTCTCCATTTGCGTTAATACTGGGGCGACTTTTGCCTTCGGGTAATAATATATGAGTTTAGTACTTTGCTCGGTATGTTTTAAATATTAATGTTATTTTTGTTTTGAGAAATATGAGGTCCAACTTTGTGTAAAATATATTCAATGAATAAATTCAGGCGTTACTTTGCGGAAATCCATATTTAATAATAACAAATATTTTTAAAAATATGTTAAGAAAACATTAAATTATTATTTTATAAAACACTTGAAAAATTTAAAAATATATCTAAAGACCATTTCGCTTAGTTTTCCTGCTAAGCCGACGTGACGTCACAAACGCCACGCAGCCAAACCGGAAGAATTTGTTCTACAACCCTTTGTCTCTTGGCTGCGAGACAAGCCGAGGTCCGAACCACAGTGGTGCCCTTGAGCTCGCTGTCACCCCTCCCGATAGTAGCGGAGCGTTTTCCTCGCAGGAGACGGAGGTATAAGGCGCTTTTCGCCTTATACGCCCGTCTCAGGAGAATCCCTCCCGGGCTATAGAGGGCCTGCCCTCGTCCAAAAAACGGTATATGTCGTCCATAAAAAAAAAACCGGCCGCTCATTCTCGATCGTGCGCTCGTAGAGTCAAGACCTCCTGAGGATGCTTCGCGTAGAAACGAAACGCGTCGAAAATTCTTCCGGTTTGGCTGCGTGGCGTTTGTGACGTAACGTCGGCTTAGCAGGAAAATTAGGCGGAATTGTCACTAGATATATTTTTATATTTTCTAAGTGTTTTATTAAAATATTAATTTGATGTTTCTTAAAATATTTTAAAAATATTTGTTATTATTAAAATATATTCAGCGGGAAATGACTAATCCATCACCAAAGCAATGTAAAATAGTTTTTATACATAAATGTTCTGGTAATTTGGCACATATTAAACTTGTTATAACTGTTCTCTAAAGCGGCCTAATTCCTTCAGCAATTTCAATAAAGACGTTTCAATATTTTTTCGCATTACGAAAATAAACCGTTTCCAGCCACACGTACTGAGCTATTCCTTTATACTCGCTCCAAAAAATCTTTATTCACTGAGACGTTATAATCATAATAAAATTTGCTATACCTTGCTCTGCAAAGTATTAGCAGACGGCGGAAGCGTTTATGTATAACGTCAATTTATTGCCGTGTAATATCAGGACAATTTCTATGTGAAGCCAACGAGACTTGGTAAGTGTTGGTACCTCTCTCTCTCTAATTTATTAGATGTAATACTGGCTCGGTAGAGACGACGTCTCCACGCTTGCGTTCTTCGACCCACCTTAAACATTCTCGAGAAAATCGAGGTACACACAGGTTTAAGAAAATAATCTTTATTACCTACCGGAGTACTCACAACGAGTTCCTTTATTTTATTCTCGGTTGCGGTGGAGGTAATATATACAGGATTACATATTGCCATGAAATATATTTGCAGGATCTCTGAGCGGGACGACTGAGTTTTAAATCTGTATTGTGTTTGATGTTTTTAACAAACGTTGATTTGCATACGTGTGAGATGTTCTTCTAGTCACTTCCTGTTTAGCAAGTTTAATTTACTAAAATAAAATAAAAAAACGAATAAAAACTTGAAGATAGGTTCTCACATTTTTATGTTTTATTAAATCTGGCAGTAGTTTCATCATTAAACTATCGATCGAACTTTTAAGAGTATGAATTCGTTAGCGTTCATTTAAATTTCGTTTTGAGCGTGACTTGAAATAATGGAACTAGGGCAAACAAAAACTCACACTAGTTCGCTTGCAGATCTAAGGGAATGGCAACTGCAAAGATAAAATGACATTAAAAACATAATATGTTCTTTTGGGTCTATATGTGATAATCTATTACTAACTTAACATTGTAGTAGCAACATAAGTTAGCAAATATTGCTAGCTGGTCACTATTTTTTGAAGAACATAAATATAGCACTCTTGTATGTTAGTTAGGTAAAATTTTAGATTTAATTTAAATTTACTTCTCGATGAAGCTTAAAACTGCAAAGGGCTGTTTTGGTAAAAAATTTAGAGGTTGTGTGACATCTCACACTGCGATCTCCAAGCCGCCTGCCAAGCGTGGGGATTATGGCAAATCCCCCCGTATTGGGGGAGGCTGTGTTTAGCAGTGCACTATCTGGCTAATACAGTAAGTAATGTAATAATGTTATTTTTATTAACTTCGTTAATATATAGCTTTCCGGCCGCGGCTCCTCCTGCGCGTATCTCGGTTATCGCGCAAAACCATTAACCTCTTGTTGTGCAGTTGGATAAAAAGTAACCTATGTCCTTCCCCGGGTCTCAAACTATTTCCATACCAAATTTATCCAAATCGGTAGTTTTTAAGTTTATTCGTTGCTTACAAAAATACAAATATTTCCTTTTTATAATATTAGTGAAGATGTAGATATATAGGTTATTGATGTCTGTACATTGCATAAGGCTATTATTGTTATTTTTGATAAAAAACTTACATCTTTGTATTGAAAGATGATGATTTTAAAAGCAGTTTATATATCTCAATTAGGTACAACGAATGCGGTGGTGAATTACGATGACGGAAGTTTGGAGAAAAGTATCTACTAATGTTTAAAGATTGCAAGATTGTATACGACTTGTAAGTTAAGTTTCATGTGAAAGGCCTTCCTGCATCATTAACCGTTTCAGACAAATATCGACCATTCGACATTGAGCTGTACAATGTTTCTGCTTAAACAGAGAAAGTTCTAGAAACATGCCTTTCCAACTCGTAACTTGAAAAATCGCACTGAGAGTTGCACTTATGTTATTACTGTACCTTAACGTATACTAGCTTACTGAATGGTATGAACCGCTTAGATATTGGCTTGTCTCTTGTTTTAGTATTATATTGCAACTTTTCTTTTGTCTGGAAATTGATCTATAATATACAGGGTTATTGGTAAAATGCGAACAACCTCTTAGGATTGACTTCTGCTGGTCCTATGAAACATTTTAAGACAATTTTATGAATTTTTTTTTTTCATTTTTTTTGTGTTTTAGTGCCTACTCTGAGCCTAAAGCTCCCGCCGTGGCAACACCGGACTGCGCCGTGGTCCCTTTGAATAGAGTTTTGTATATTTACATCGAGCAAGGTAATAAAAATATGAAATAATATATTATAGGCACAAGAGACTTTTGACATCAGGTGGTGCTCGTGCTTATTCAGTCAAAAATATAAAAAAAAAACAAAAAAGAATGTTTCAAAATGTTTCTTAGGACTAGCAGAAGTCAACCCTAAGAGGTTGTTAGTATTTTACCAATAACCCTGTATAGTTATATATATACCCTGAATTCATGAATTAAGAACATTATTTAGAATAACGTGTTATATCTAAACTTTTATGTGTATATATGAAATGAATTAAAATTTTAAACAGAAGTTTAAAATTATATTGCAACTTAATTATATTAAAACTAGCTGTACCCGCGACTTCGTACGCGATTGCCGTACCTGCAAACTAATTATTCACATTTGAGCACTGTTTATCTCATATTAAGCAACGTTGTGGTCTGTGGTGAACCACTCTTAGTAAAGCATAGCTCAGAAAGGAGCTTTTTACTTTGGGTTTGATAACTCCTAGCTTGTTTTTCCAGAAGACAGTAGTTAAGTAACTCAGAGAGTTCCTTCGCGGTTCGCACAATAAATGTTGAAGCAAAGTAGGTACTTTGTGCGTTTCTTTGGAATTTCTATTATAAAACGATATCTTTTTGCCGAGGTTCTCCTTGTTTGGCGGTAGAACAAAAATATATTAGATTGTACACTTCCATTGCGCAGTCTCTAAAATGTATCCGGCAAAAGATAGATAGTTAACAAAATTGATTGTGGCGAATGTTCCAGATTTTAGAGTGTTATCTTAGCAAGCTGGCAAATCTAAAGAAGGATGTCAAGATACCCGTGGGGTGCCGAGCTGCCCATGGGGTGCTGGGCTCCCCGTGGGGTGCCGGGATGCCCGTGGGGTGTCGGGATTCCCGTGGGTGCCGGGCTGCCCTTGGGGTGCCGGGTGGCCCGTGGGGTGCCGGGCTGCACGTGGGGTTCCGAGCTCGCTCGTCACTATTCTAACAAAAAAAAAATAATTGAAATTGGATTACGCGTTCATAAAGTACAACTAAGTAACATTTTGACTTTCATCCCCTTTGCCGAGGGAACCGTGCTAAATTTCGGGATAAAAAATATACAATAACGTTCTTCGTGGTATAAACTCAGATCGTGTTAAGTTTCATTGAATTCCATTCAGTAGCCCATAGGGTGCTGGGTTGCCCGTAGGGTGCGGGGCTGCCCATGGGGTTCCGGGCTCACTCATCATTATTCTAACGAAAAAGAATAATTGAAATCGGACTACGCGTTAATAAATTACAACTAAGTGTACATTTTGACTTTCATCCCCTTTCCCGAGGGAATAGTGCTGAATTTCGGGATAAAAAGTATACAATAACGTTCTTCGTGGTATGAACTCAGATCGTGTTAAGTTTCATTGAATTCCATTCAGTAGCCCATGGGGTGCTGGGCTGCCCGTGGGGTGCGGGGCTGCCCATGGGGTTCCGGGCTCACTCATCATTATTCTAACGAAAAAGAATAATTGAAATCGGACTACGGGTTAATAAATTACAACTAAGTGTACATTTTGACTTTCTTCCCCTTTCCCGAGGGAATAGTGCTGAATTTCGGGATAAAAAGTATACAATAACGTTCTTCGTGGTATGAACTCAAATCGTATTAAGTTTCATTGAATTTCATTCAGTAGCCCATGGGGTGCTGGGCTGCCCGTGGGGTGCCGGGCTGCCCATGGGGTTCCAAGCTCACTCATTACTATTCTAACAAAAAAGAATAATTAAAATCGGACTACGCGTTCATAAATTACAACTAAGTAACATTTTGACTTTCACCCCCTTTCCCGAGGGAACCGTACTGAATATCGGGATAAAAAGTATACAATAACCTTCTTCGTAGTATGAACTCAAATCGTGTTAAGTTTCATTGAATTCCATTCAGTAGCCCATGGGGTGCTGGGCTGCCCGTGGGGTGTCGGGCTGCCCATGGGGTTCCGGGCTCACTCATCACTATTCTAACAAAAAAGAATAATTGAAATCGGACTAAGCGTTCATTAATAACAACTAAGTAACATTTTGACTTTCATCCCCTTTCCCGAGGGAACCGTGCTGAATTTCGGGATAAAAAGTATACAATAACGTTCTTCGTGGTATGAACTCAGATCGTGTTAAGTTTCATTGAATTCCATTCAGTAGCCCATGGGGTGCTGGGCTGCCCGTGGGGTGCGGGGCTGCCCATGGGGTTCCGGGCTCACTAATCATTATTCTAACGAAAAAGAATAATTGAAATCGGACTACACGTTAATAAATTACAACTAAGTGTACATTTTGACTTTCATCCCCTTTCTCGAGGGAACCGTGCTGAATTTCGGGATAAAAAGTATACAATAACGTTCTTCGTGGTATGAACACAAATCGTGTTAAGTTTCATTGAATTCCATTCAGTAGCCCATGGGGTGCTGGGCTGCCCGTGTGGTGCCGGGCTGCCCATGGGGTTCCGGGCTCACTAATTACTATTCTAACAAAAAAGAATAATTAAAATCGGACTACGCGTTCATAAATTACAACTAAGTAAAATTTTGACTTTCACCCCCTTTCCCGAGGGAACCGTACTGAATTTCGGGATAAAAAGTATACAATAACCTTCTTCGTAGTATGAACTCAAATCGTGTTAAGTTTCATTGAATTCCATTCAGTAGCCCATGGGGTGCTGGGCTGCCCGTGGGGTGCCAGGCTGCCCATGGGGTTCCGGGCTCACTCATCACTATTCTAACAAAAAAGAATAATTGAAATCGGACTACGCGTTCATTAATTACAACTAAGTAACATTTTGACTTTCATCCCCTTTCCCGAGGGAACCGTGCTGAATTTCGGGATAAAAAGTATACAATAACCTTCTTCGTAGTATGAACTCAAATCGTGTTAAGTTTCATCAAATTCCGTTCAGTAGTTTTGGAGTGATGCGCGGCCGGGATACAGACAGACAGACAGACAGACAGACAGACAGACAGACAGACAGACAGACAAAAATAAAAAAAAATATAGTTTTGGCATCAGTATCAGCTACAGAGTGCTCTCAAATTTTTTTTTGCATAATATCTCTTATGTACAGAATTGGACCTGTTACAGTTTTATTATAAGTATAGATATAGATTTTAAACAGAAGTTTAAAATTTTAATTCATTACTTTATGCTGGACTTCAATTGCTCTTATTCGTCAGTTTGTCTGGTTTATCAACGGGCGTCGACTCGCTCGCCAATTGTCCATCGATATGTTCAATGCAGTTGCTTTCAAGGCAAAGTCTAGCAACCAAAAATGTGTGATTTACTCACACAACGCGTAAATCCTAATATCTGAGTGGAACCACACCGGTCCCTTCCAAATTTTTTATCGTAAAGACCGTTGTGCCTTAATACAAAAAGCTTGTATCGTAGATTTAAATGTGTTCACGACAGTTCACAGCTATTACCGCTAGGCCATCAACGCTTCAAAAAATAAACAGTCGGTTCAGTATAGCGATCAATGCGCTCAAGGACCACTAGGCGGCTGGGGTGGGGCTGATGGCGGCTCGTAAACCATGTGTCTGAAATAGCACCGTAAACTAAACCAAAATTGATTCATATAATATACGACATAAGAATTATCCTACAGCCTACGGCTAAAAACAGTAATTTTTATGGTCCTTTCGCAAATTCCGTGTCTGTTTTTGCTGCCGCTTTTGCGTGCCGTCATTGTTTTTCGATACAATTTTGATCACTGGTTTATCCAAGGCCTCCAGTTCAGAAATATTATGGCATCTTACTGCCTTATTATTGTAATATAGTTCTTCAAGACTTCAAGGCATTCGTCAAATCATTGGCATTGCTGATTAAACACTTCTCACGAGTCATGGGAAGCCTCTAAGTAACTGCTGTGGATTCTCCCACTTTAAAATGATCAAGAAATTCTCTAAACGACTGTTGGTCGGATCCTAGTTGCCTAGTTTTCAAGGCGAAACATTTTTAAATCGATTTATAGAGAACACCTTGATAGTTGAGTGTGAGAATCCATTGCAATAGAAAGCATGGTCCATAACAAGTGGAAGCTTTTTAAGGTCTCCTAGCAAGTACAAACACATACCACCATATTACTTTTGTGCTTGCCCTGGTTTAGCTTGCCTGCACCTGCAGTCAACTTTATGCAGCAACGAGCATCCTTTCATACTTATTTCATCGATTATGATGAAATGGCAGTGTGCAAGTTCCACCTGAAAATTTGTATATGCTTCGCCATCCAATTCTTTGAAACCCCTTTCAATTCCTATGTGCAAGCCAGAATGAATTGTGTGGATACACAATTCATTCTGGCTTGCACATAGGACTGACCTATTTATCTTTTCAAACCCAGTCGGCGCTAATAACAGGATCATCTTAGGCCCCAGCTCGTTTTAATATAGACTACTTAGGTATATTAACACACAGAATTGTGCGGGACGCTTTTCTGAAAAGTCAGATTTTCCGTGATTATTGGTAAAAAGCACTCTCTAAAAATATCATCTCTAATTTTGTACCTAGTTCCTTAATTTCCATTCCATTAGATGACAGAACAATCAACTTCATCAAAAACATGCGGGGCCAAATCCCGTGATCGAGTAAACAAAAAGAACTTCAATATACGTGGTACAGCAAATATACGCAAGATGGCACCACGTTTCTTTTAGCGGTGATATTTACGTAATCTTGAGTTTGACAACCACTTGAAAAATTTACTCATATCCAAACTTAAAATGTATTGGCCTAATCTATACGTTCAAAAAATTTCCTCGTGATAGAACCAACGGCACTCAAGTTATCGTCAAACAAATATAATAGATACAAACATACAAATGCCGATTGTTCCCAGTGGACTCTGAGACCTCGCTACGCTCGATCAATAATTTATAAATACTATTCATGAAAGCGTATTTTGCGGTCGTCAGATTGTTTGGAGATCACGACACTTCATTACTCAAGAGTTTTCGAAATTCAACCTTCAAGTTTGTTCTCGTTATTTGTGTTTTTTCGCGTCTCTTTCTCTCGCGCAACAATCTCATTACATTTACCCTACTGCCAACATCATTCGGGAAATATCATGACACGTTTCCCTGTTTTTATCCGAGTAATTTAATTAAAAAAAGATTGGTAACAATTCTCCCGAACTGCGGACAGACTGGCAATGGCGGGACGGTTCGGTTATTCTGAGATCCTTGTAATACAACCAGAAAGCTGGTAACAAACGCGGTACAATATTTGCCAGTCAGTTTTAAATATAAAAATGCTTGTTTTGTTTGAATTTTTAATGGAAACCAATGTAGCATTTATTCATTTTAGAAAACATAATTAGATTTTGAATTCAATTAACGGTTTGATAAAATGAGATTCACATAGATTAGTGTTGTGCTGAATTGAATATCGATAACATTACATCCATATAGGGACGAATGTTAGTTTGCTGTTCAGAAAATCTCTAAACTTATTTACTTATAATTACAATAATAACTAAACTAAAAAAAAAACTGAACGTTTTCGAAGTGCTCACGACTAATGTGAGTTTTTTATGGCTGATATCCATTGTCGAACTTCTTTCAAAAACTCTAGTGTCAGTTCTATTAAGAGCCATTTCACAAAATCACGCTACTGAAGTTTAGGTAAATGCCAGCGCATCGCTTACACAAGCGAAAGAAGTGACGACGGAATAGCGTGACTGTGAGTAACATATTTTGATACTAGCACTCATTAATAAAGAAATGTAAGTTGCGAATTTAAAAATTGTGTGATTGGCATGAGTAAATAATCAATTTCTTGTCCATTACTTGCTAATGTTATAGAAAAGAAGTAGGCATTATGTACATTAAATAGTCAACCTACATCGTGAATCGTATATTTACATTTCATTCTTGATGAATAAAAAATAGATATGTTTGAATCATTTATTGTAACAATAAACTTAAATAATTAAAAAATTATACGGCTTAAAATTATATAAATATTTGACGTAACGGCATTGATTAAAAGCTGCGGACTAAAAGCTCTTTCTTTTAAATTTTCCAAAAATTGCTATTTTTCTCGTTCACACTCTTCAGTATCTATATCCAGTCGTTAACACTGTCTGCCATAATGACCATGCATAGGATTGAGGTTTATTTTTCTGTGCATCCGGAAAACAACTTAGTACCAGCCACAAACGTCCCATGACGTTTTTGGTTTTCTATTACTTAAACATGTCACCTATACCATTAAAAAAAATAACATTTTAATCCATTTAGTTTGAGTAGACCAAACAGCGAAATGTTAATTATAAATTTACAGATTTTGAGGTTTTTTTGTATTTAAATCGAATATCTTTGATGCAATCTATAATCAACATAAATACTTCTTGGTACCAATGCAATCCTCACTATATACTCTTATACTCACTATTTCCTCTATGGAAAATAAATGATAATACACCTTTTTATAGAAAAAAATACTGGAAATGGGGTTTGAACACACGACAAAAATGGTGGGAAATAGTAATTTAATTGCTATTTTTATTTTTTCGTAACTAACTCACCTAGAACTTCGATTCTTCTTTTAATATGATAATTTACTATTGCTCTTTAGCCATGAATTGTTACAGATTTTTACTCCAAATATCTTAAAGTAACAAGATTAAAACAACCCAATTGTTTTAAGAACTTTGGCGGGAAAACTGTATTGGAGAGCAATATTTATTTCTAAAAAACTATACCACCTACGGCTTTGGTCCTTCTTTGATATTATTATTTACATGTAATTTATACACCTGTATTATTTCCGATTTTTTGGTTTAGAAGTTTAAAATTAGTTACGAGATTATTTAATACGCAAATTTGCATCGGTAAGTGTTTGCGTTGCAAAATGTATCGAGTGAAAAATGACTTATACATATGCAAAATTGCGGTTTTCTAGGTTTATAACTGTTGACGTCGTTACGAGATTAATATGAAATGACGTGATATTGTGGGGCCAAAATGTAATTTGCGCTGGTTTCAGATTTCATCAAAATATTCAAAATACTTCCGTTATCTCAGAAAAATATGGATTTTTTCTTGTATGGGCAAGGATGCATCCTTTTGAAAACCATTTGAATTATGAAAGTCGGACTTACGCAGATTTATGGTAAATTTGTAAATACAACTATCGACCGCTAACTGGCATCCCGGTTTGTACAAATGATGGAAAAGCCGGGAGGCCGGTTTGTACAAATTAGGAAGGTACTTTAATTTCTAGCTGAAATTATTGCTGTGTTCACTTATAGACATTAACTGAATCCAAAAATATTGGAAATCAATTATTCGGCTGTCATCTTATCCTCCTAAAACAAAAGTTATAGTGAGTTACTAATTTAAACTAGAATAATATAAAAACTAGCAGACCAAAAAGAAGAAGTCAACCCTTTGAGGTTGTTAGCATTTTTCCAATAACGCTGTATAAGGCTGCATAATTGTGACGTTTCCTTTTTTTAACACAATGGATGAACAGAAACTAAAGATGTAGTTACTTAACAAGACAACAATACTTATATTATGGACAACAAATATAAAGTATAGTTTGTTTCTTAAAAAAATAAAGACATGATCAAAACTCTGTGGTCGCACTATAAACTTGCGTCTAAGCGTTCCGCGTACGAAACGTCAGAGCAAGGCAAAACGAACACAGGTCCTACCTCGATGGGCGCTCGCGCGGTACTGATCACCTCGCGCTTGTACATTTCAATTTATGAGCATTTCGAGTTATGTTAAATATTTTTTCTTGTCTAACAAAACAGAGTAAATATCACAATTTATTAAAGATCAGATTAATTAAATAATAAACTTTCTTTTCATATAATATCTGTTTGGAATTACACTTTATTAAACGCAATATATCGTGGTAAACTGCTGATATAATTCGTGGAAATTGGCGCAAGATCTTTATTTTTTTTTCTACAATGACGATTAATTATCGATATTCTAGTACACTATGTGTCAACAGGATACCTACCTGATGCACAGTTTTTTTTTTAGTTAATTTCATGAATCTTTATACAAGAGATAGAACTCTGAAGTTGGCTATGTGTACTTTAATTCGAAAACAAGGTGTGGGAGATTGGTCACTACAAAATAATTAATGTTATGTTTGTAAATCTGGTACATTAACTGAAAAGAGAACAGATTATTCTATTTTTATCAATTATTAAACAACTTGTAGATATTTCCTATGATAGTAAATAAAGCGCTTAAAATCTTCGTATACCGCATTAAAATGTGAAATGCCTCTGACAATCCAAATCGTCGCCACTTTTGTTATTAGAACGAATAATAGCTATCTCTTCAATAAAGCTACTAACTAAAAGGCAAGTTTAAAATAACTTGTTTATCCAAACAGTAACATGGAATGTATAAAGTATGAAGAATAAATGAGGATATAATTTAAAAGAGAGAAACTTTAGAAGTTTTACAAAATTACGCCGCTTGTTTTTTTACCGGGAGCTCTGGAACATATTGTGATTCCCGTAACACAGTGTTTTAAAGAAAAAAAGCCGTAAGACCTGATTTGCATTATTTTTAAGGTTCCGTTTGCAAATTAGCTTTGTTCCTGGTGTTGCCCCTTTAAAAAAATATATTTTCGTGAATGGAATAATAAGTTCAAGAAATTATTGTGCAACCACAAAAGTTCTAAATAGATTTACTAGTTGTTTATGTCGACTGCATGAGATTTACAATATATTTCGTTTGGTTCTATCAATTACTACAATAATCATATATATTAAATAACACAAATACGATTATCACGATTGATTTACTTAACTTTTCTTTGAGTGAGTACACAGTTCTAGAACTGCGATAAAAATATGGTTTGAATAGTGTATCCGTCTCGAAGTTGATGTCGTAACTTTTTTACCAAAATTGTGAACAATAATTTTTATCTCTATGAAGTAAGGAAAGATACATATAATATGACATTAGAGGACTTTTAACCAGTACTTTATTCGCTCACGTTGTTCGCTGGTGCGCCGTTATAGCATTAATTGTATATTATTAATAAAATTAGTAATTGATATATTATTCTCAGAAGAACACTTTCACTTCTAATGCAAAGAAAGTTTTTTTTTTTCATTTTAGACCACCGCTTGATAATTATTTTGAATAACTTTATCTCTTTTGAAATCAGAGGCAAAAACTTGAAGTTACAAGGTAGTAACTGAAAATGCTGGCATAACGTGATATCGTCATAATCTATTCTGTACAGTCGTGTTAAACTAATTCACTATGTATATACATCTGTTTAACCCTCTTTCCACGAAATAATTACTTCAATTTAATATTTAAGTTATAACCCAATGTATATGTTTTTAGAAACCCAGGTCACATCTAAATGTTAAATATTTACATATTTTTTATGCCTTCTGTGATTTCTTTGCTATCATAAATAACAATAAGTATGTAAGATCTACACTACGAGTATTGTTTAATGTTATACTAGCAGCCCACCCGGGCTTTGCACGGGTATTTAACAAAAAAATTAAACACATAAAAGGTAGTTATTGTGACATGACTGTAATAGTTAGACATATGCTATGTGTACTTTTTTTAAAAATTGATGTCTTCTATAAAACTGTAGTACGTCACTTTGCTCTATTGTCAACAATTTCCGCAGCATATGCAATATAATTATTTTTTGGTATTTTTTTCACACGTTGGGTTCTATTATCGAAGTTTTAATACGGATCCCAAAGTTTTTAAAAATATTCTATAGACTATGTTCATCAGGGACAGTGTAGGATTCTAATAATGAAATAATTTTTCAAATCGGTTTAAAAGTTTTTAAGTTTATTCGTTACATACAAAAAAAGAAATCTTTCCTCTTTATATATAATATAATATTAGTAAAGATTAATTGTTTAAATTTTAAGCGTTTGCCTATCACGGTACAAAACATACATCAATATGATAGATGGATAAACCCGCTGAGCCCTAGCAGTTAAGGTTCAGGTGACAAACTTTCTTCCTCATTTTCACTCCTTCTAATCAACCCTAGCAAAAATATTATTGTAACATGTCTTTGTTTTAAAAAGTCTATCCAGGTATAAATTTTCATCACTATAACTTCGAAAACAATGACCTTTCCATACAAAGTTTCATCCCCAATTTCAAACCCTTAAGTCATCCCTGTGAAAAATTTGTGAATTCATATTTTTTATTTTGAATGATCTACCCGAATTCAAATTTTCACAACTGTAAGTTAAAAAACAAAGAACTTTCATACAAACGTTTTCACTCATTTTTACCCCCTTAGGGGTTGAATTTCAAAAATTCCTTACTTAGTACACCCCTACGCATATATACAAATACACCCTCCAAATATCAAGTCTCGGCGACCAGCGGTTTAGGCTGTGCGTTGTCTGTCAGTCAGTGAGCCAGGACTTTGATTCTTATATATATATAGAAGATAGATGTTAACCACGTTACTAGTTGTATATAGAAGTAAGTAGGTTTGGTTTGACAATCAAAATTGCGTCTTAGGTCATCTGGTGCAATTTAGTAACTTAAATATGCAGTTTTTTTATTTAGCATTGTCTTCTAATAAATAGTTAAACCAACTAAATAAAAATTTATTTATTTATTTATTTATTATCCAAACTTACAGCTATCATTACAGGTAATCAACCCAATGCGACAGTGTAGCGATTTATACATTAACAACATAACATAAAATTCTCAAAGCTACGTTTGTGAATTCACTCAGGTCACAGCTAAATAAATCTATTTCATCCGCAATTTCATTGAGAGTGCGAAATGCTCGCGTAAGAGGCGCCACTCGTAGGAGGTTGGTCCGCGCGTGAGGCAATGCCAACAACCTTGGCAGCCGTCTTCGGCACACGAATCCATCCGGTACGCACAAGTATATCTGTTGTAGAACATCAGCATTGTGTACCCTACCTCGCAGCACTTTAAAGATATAAGTAACGAGAGTGCACTCTCTCCTGACCCTTAGTTCATTATATCCTACCATGCCTAGAATAAATAGAGTAGGGTACATCAATGGATAGAATGGATATACTCCATATTTTTTTAAATATAAATACCTTATATTTAAAAAAATTCCGTATTATTATACGGAAAAACCGCCAGAGGGCGCACAGAAGTGAACATTGGCTCCGTGTATATTAATTCTTAAAAATCTAAAACATAACTATTAGTGTTATATTTATCAACTTCGTAACTTATTAACAATATTGCCCAAGTGAAAGTGTTATCCACCATAATTAGTAAGTGCAAGTGCAAAAATATACGTTGTGAAAAGTTACTTAGCCTTCTACACAAAAACAGCTATAATTATGTGTTTATGTGCTATTGAAATCATGGAATATATTCATCAGTGTAAATAAAACAAAACATTTGGTGTCACAGCTGTGAAGTGTTGAAAATTAACTTTACTAAACAAATTTGCACGTAAATTTTAATGAAGTTGACCTTTGGACCCGTTCAACATTGTCAATTTCGATTCACCGATTTAAAAGTACCCGATTTTAATAGAAATATTATTTTACTGCTGAATGAAACGGTTCGTCTATTTCGTTCAATATGACACTACAGAGGTGGTGCAGGTACATCGAATACCGGCTGACTTTGTAAAGACACATGATATGTGGGTTCAAATCTCATGATCTGAAATACGTTTTGCATAAATATATTTTTTTAAATGGTACAAGGACTCAAATCTCGTTACCCCGGATTACATTTTGGATGAAGATTTTTTCCTTTTTGACATACATAATTATTATTATAGCCATATAATTATATTTTATGTAATTATAATTTACCTAAATATAATTAAAAAACAAAATATTTGGTTGAGATTGTACCGAGTAGGTACAGATTACCTATTTAACGATTGTTATTGTTTTTTACTTTACCAGAGTAACAAATTGCTTTTGGATGTATTTGTGTTTTAATTTAATTTATTAATATTTTAATTGAAATTTCTTGCTTATAAGTGTAATTTTATTGTTGTATGACGCTTTAGGTTTCTGTAATAATTTGTAATACCTATATAAGTCATAATTTTATTTGTTCATGTTTACTATTTAAAATAGTAGGTAGGAATTATTTATCATGAGTGTCCCCTTCTCTCAAACTCTGACGTGTCCCCATTGTCCGCCACAATCCTCCAAACGGTTTTCATGTCGAGGGCTCCCTATACATATCGGGCGCATGCACAGGGATGTGACGCGGGGTGGTGAAAGATTTGTGGCTTCATCACAGCTTCTAGCTGGGGGTCTTGGGGTGTCTTCATCGCTATCCTCGCAGATTCAAGAGCAGACAACAGAACAGAATTCTTTTGAGAAACTCGCTTTCCTTAGGTCTCAAGTTCGAATACTGAAGAACATACCTAAAGGGGCGAGAAGTTTGGCGGCGGGGAGGCTGTGTGAACTTATCGCTCAATGCATAAGCACCAATAGCTCGGAAGATTGGTACAACCTCCTTACTTTTGCGTTCTCTGCTTTTAAAATCCCCCAATCGAGAGGATCTAGATCTTTGACTTCTTTAGTAAAAGACAATATTAACTGCCTCAGCTCAGTTATGTGTGAGGAATCTGCGCCTTCCGGTTCTCCTCCCTCTATCGTAAAAGCCATTGAGGCTAAGGTCTACGGTGGTGACCTAAGGAGTGCTGCCCGTCTCCTGCTCTCGGATGATGCCTTTGCGGGTGCCAGCCCTGATACCCTGGCCTCCCTTCAGTCCAAGCACCCTAGTCCTTCCCGTCCCCTTACTTTCCCTGCTCCACCGGATCGATCTTTGCAAGCCGTAACGGTTAAGACGGAGGACGTAGCACTTGCCCTCAACTCTTTTTTCAACTGCTCTGCTGCTGGCCTAGATGGCATTCGTCCCTCACATCTGAAGGAGCTTACCAGCTCTT
Organism: Plagodis pulveraria; assembly: GCA_963890685.1. Lineage (NCBI taxonomy): Eukaryota > Metazoa > Arthropoda > Insecta > Lepidoptera > Geometridae > Plagodis > Plagodis pulveraria. Next base: position 14,799,284 of record OY982961.1, read on the forward strand.
CGGCAGGTGATAACGGCCCCCGACTTTTGGAGCACCTCACAAGGCTATGTAATTTTATGCTTAGTGGGCAGGTCAGCCCCATTGTGTGCCCTTTCTTGTATGGTGCATCTCTCTGCGCACTTGAAAAAAAGGACGGGGGTCTAAGGCCGATTGCGATCGGTAGTATTTTTCGTCGTCTTACCGCCAAGTTGGGTTGTCTTGCCGTCAGGGGCGAAATGGCGGCCTATTTGGGTCCACACCAGCTGGGGTTTGGTACTGTCCTGGGATGTGAAGGGGCTATTCATGCAGTCAGAACGTTCGCGGTGGACCCGGATAACGCTGGGTGTGTAGTATTGAAATTGGACATCCAGAACGCATTCAACTCTCTGGAAAGGGATGTGTTACTGAGCGAAGTCTCCGCGCAGATACCATCCCTCTACCCTTTTCTTTATCAAGTCTATCACTCTCCCTCTAACCTATTCTACAATCAAGAACCTATCCTTTCTCAGGTTGGTGTCCAGCAGGGGGATCCTCTTGGCCCTCTTATTTTCAGCCTCGGCATCCAGAAAGTGGTTGACGATTTGCGGTCCCCTTTGAACGTCTGGTACTTAGATGACGGTACTATTGGGGGTACACCAGACGTCTTAGAGCACGATTTGCGGGTTCTTCTTCCACGCTTGAAGGAGCTGGGACTGCAAGTAAACACGGCCAAGTGCGAGTTCTTCCCTTGTGGCCCGGAGGCTTGCCTGGCATTTCCTCGTTTTGAAAAGCTCGTACCAGGAATAAAGAAGTTGGAAACTAGTAATTTTTCCCTTCTCGGCTCCCCTATATTTCCTTCTGCCATCCCGGAAGCTATTCTGGCGAGAAAAAAGCTCCTTCTTAACGCCCAGAAGCGTCTCCAATGCTTATCACCCCACGTTGCTTTGGTTCTGCTGCGGACATGCTTGGCGGTCCCAAAATTAATATATTTGCTTAGAACCACCCCAACTTGGCTCTACCCCGCTAGCTTGGCATCTCTTGATGAGGTGATCAAGCAGTCTGTGGAGTTCATCTTAAATGTGTGTCTGAATGATTCCCAATGGGACCAGGCTACCTTGCCAATTAGACAGGGTGGCTTGGGGGTGCGGCGCGCTGTGGATTTGAGTTTGCCGGCTTTTTTGGCGTCAGTGCATGGGGTTGCAAGTCTTGTCACTACTATTCTCCCCAACGGTGACAGGGTTAGTATTCCTCATGTGTCCGGTGCTCTAGCAGCATGGTCGGCTCTTAATCCTGGCGAGTCTGCTCCCTCAGGTCCCTCTTCCCAGTACCAGCGTGTATGGGACGAGGTTGGTTCGAAGGCCACTGCTGCTAAACTTTTGAGCGCAGCGGAGGGTGTGGATGTCGCAAGATTGCGGGCGGTGTCGCAACCTGAATCCGGAGCGTGGTTGCAGGCAATTCCGTCACCTAGTCTTGGCACGCACTTAGACAGCGACTCTTTGCGTGTGGCGGCAGCTCTTCGGCTGGGCTGTGATGTATGCGAGCCTCACCGCTGCATCTGCGGTACCACGGTGGAAGCCAATGGTCACCACGCTCTTAGCTGCCGTCGCTGCGCTGGTAGGTTCCCACGGCACCACGCTCTTAATGATATTGTCCGTAGAGCACTTGTTTCAGCTAATGTTCCCTGCGTTTTGGAGCCTCCAGGACTGAGCCGTGCGGATGGCAAAAGACCAGACGGTCTGACGCTTGTCCCTTGGCAGAATGGTAGGTGCTTGCTATGGGACGCAACCTGCGTCAGCACCTTTGCCTCCTGTCACCTGGGCCAGACAGTCCGCGCAGCTGGGGGCGCCGCAGAATCTGCAGCTCTTAAAAAGAAAACAAAATATGCTGACCTCGCCCACAGGTACGAGTTTGTCCCTCTGGCGGTCGAGACGGCGGGTAGTTGGGGTGCGGAGGCGAAAACCTTTGTGCGACAAATTGGGCGTCGTCTAAGAGAGAGGGGTCATGACCAACGCTCTGGGTCGTACCTCGTGCAAAGGCTGGCCATCGCCATACAGCGTGGTAATGCATCCAGCGTGATGGGCACCTTTGGACCGGGTGCGACCGGGGGCGGTCTTTTTTGATAGATATAGTTGACATTTATTGACGTATATAATATTGTATTGTTAATTTAATTGACTTATAATTTAAAATATTTTGTTTTGAATTGTGAATTAGAATATTTGATTAGATCTAATAAATAATATATTGTAATTGAAATACCTTATAAATTTATTTTGTATTTTTTCTACCATTAGAACGTACTTTGTCTCGTGAGGAGACCAGATGACACTATTGCATTCCAATTGGCTCCTGACTAGAGTGTTATATAAAGCAGACATTGCATTTATATTGGTAAAGCCTTTGGCCATACGCAGGATAAACCCCAAGCTCCCAAATGCTTTTTTGCATATTTTAATAATATGATTCCGAAATAATAATTCCGCGTTAAAGGTTACTCCTAAGTCTTTCACCTCATTGACTCTAACCAACGGCATTCCGTCAATACTATAGTTATATAGAACCGGTTTATGAGAACGCGTAAATGTGATTGATAAACATTTTCCGGCGTTAAATTGCAGACAGTTGTCCTTGCTCCAGGACACTACTCTGTCTATATCCCTTTGTAGTCGCTCGCAGTCTTCTGTATTCTTAATCACTAGCGATAGCTTGAGGTCGTCAGCAAATAACAAGCATTTAGCATCCTGAACTACTTCCGGCAAGTCATTTATCATCAAAATAAATTCCAAGGGTCCCATATTGCTACCCTGGCTTACCCCAGACCTGGTAAAATAAAGCCCCGACCTATATCCCGAATATTCTACATATTGTTTCCTGTCAGTCATGTAGTTAGCAAAAAACTGTAAAAGATTTGGGGTGCACCCAAACCATGCTAGTTTCTTAAGCAATATATCATTATCGACCAAATCAAAGGCTTTTTTAAAGTCAAAATAAGCACTATCCACTTGACCTCCACTATCTATTGTTGGAAGCAGTTCCCCCATGTAACTAAGCAGATTGGTGGTAGTGCTCCTTGCCGGTCTAAACCCGTGCTGAGCATCTGAGAGCTGCGAACTTACCTGTACTGCTATTTTCTTTTGCACTATGGACTCGAATACTTTTGCTGCTGAAGAGAGTACTGCAATAGGTCTATACTCATCTACCTTAATACGCGATCTACCCTTCGGTACCGGTACGACCCTAGTGATCTTCCATCTGTCTGGAAACTTTGCTGTTTGAAGGCATTGGTTGTAAATATGTAGAAGTGGTTTAGCTAGCACTAGACGACAATCTTTTAAAATGTAGGGCGGGATACCATCTGGACCAATGGACTTCTTTGGCTTGAGTTGCAGAAGAGCATGTTGGACATCTACTAACTGTAAGCTGTCCAGATGGACACGCGCCGCTCCGTTCTCACCGCCTGATTCCGACATCGCTGAGTTCACGTTTAATTGTGCTCGTTTTGTACCATATACTGAATGGAAATATTTAGCAAACTCGCTCGCACCTTGTTCGTTGCTAATAATCTTTCCGTCCTTCAGTAAACTACGAGGACTTCTATTACCTCTTTTGGAGTTAACATAATTCCAAAAAGTCTTTGGGTCCTTTTGCAATTGATTCTGCACATTAAAATTATATTGGGTCTCCGCGGTTAATATTTTATTTTTAACCCTGGTCCTGCACTCAGCGAACGCGTCGTAATCAGTAAATAACCCACTAATTTTATACTTCTTATGAAGTTCCGCTTTTAATTTTAAATCTCGAATTAGGTCAGATGTGTACCACTCAGGGTATATATACTTTGAGCTTACCCGGCTTTGCTTTTTCTGAGGAACACAGTTACCTATAATAGTGTTTATATTATCATAAAAAAAATTCAAGCTCATCTCTAAATCTAAATCGTATATTGGTGTCCAATCTACGTTCGCTATCGATGTGTATAGTGACAAAAAATCAGCTTTATAAAAATTATTACGGGAGGCACCTTGTAGTTGCGCATCCATTTGAGTTGTTCCCGAGCTTTCGACGTCAAATGGGAGCGGGCACCGCCGAGGCAAACACACTGACACCTCAAGCGGAGGGTGATAAGGGTCAACCTTCAAAAGTGGTATATTTGCCTCACATACACTCACACTACCACAGTCTTCAAATGTACTTAGTACTAAGTCCAATTGTCTGTCGTCACAATTGCCTATGCTGTTACTCTGAGTGAACCCACAATACGTTTGGAAATATTCAAAGTAATTACAGATTTCTACAGTGCAAGAATATAAATTGAAATCGCCTAGTACAATTATTTCGTTATAGTTCTTACAATATTCTTCAATTACTCTAAACATTGTCATATATTCATTTTCCGCATTCCTAGGCGGGATATAAACGACACATATTAAAAATAAAAATCTATTACGCAAATAAACGCCACCACAAACAAGTTCAAATATATGATTGTCAATGTTTACATCCACCGGTACCTGCATACGTCTCAGCTGATAGCGCGGTGTGGCCACTAAACACGCGCCGCCCTGTTTACGCCCATCTGTACGGTCGCTTCGGATAATTGTGTACCCAGGCGGAATTAATTCTGAATCGTAAATGGAATCGTTACATCCTGTTTCGGTAACGGCGAACAAATCAACGCTAGAAGTTGCAATACTATGAAAAAATTGGTTAGTTTTTGTTCGTAGCCCTCTTACGTTCTGATAAACTATGGAAATGTTAGTAGGCTTCTTTGGATTATTTTGCATGCTGTAGTGGTCTACGAAACCAAATCCACTCACAAAATTCAATATTTACAGGCCAGTTTTCGGATTGGCACAATTTATTGTATTCATTTTCTGGAACACCTATTATAAAAGAAGCATAATCTCTTTCCGTCTTATGTTTTATTTTTTCTACTTTTATTGGTACTCCATCTCCACATATTTTCTTCGTATAGTTTTCCAAATTCTCTATGGTCGTTTCTTTTTGGAGACGCCAGACATGCAAATATTTTTTCCTTGCAGCTCCTTGTATATCAATTGTACCCGTGCAGCCTCCGCGCTTCACCTCGCTGGTTGGGTATCTTTTCTTTTTCCTATTTATAACGGTCCAATTATCTCCAGTTACTGGTTCATTTGCTTTTCTCACAGTATTATCCAGAGCTGCTTCCAACGTTCCATGACTAGTACTTTCTTTTTGAATCATGATGTGATTTGAAGTGTCAATCACAGTCTCTGGTTTTGTGGCCCTACGCTGATCCATCGTTGAGTCATCTACCAGCTTTAGATTTTTATTTGCACGCAGTACATTTTTAGACGTTTTCGTAGCCCCACCGTGTTTGGTTGACTCGTCTACCCTCGTTTGGTTTTGAGTTTTATCAAGCTCAAACGTACTCTGCGGTTCTTGAGAAATTTTATTTAAAGGAACTAAGGAATTGTTTACCTTAAAAATCGCTTCGTATTGTTGATTTTTTTCCTTTAACTGCTTAACTTCCGTTTCTAATAAATCAACTTTCGTGACATTTTCTTGAACTGCCGACATTATGTTACGAAGTTCTCGTAACTCAGCTTCCGTGTTACAATATTTATTTAGTAGCAATGAGTACTCCCTTTCTCGGTTATCCAGACGATGATTCATCTCCGAACGAAACTCCTGTAGCTCTTGTAGGATCTTATTTTCGTTGTCCATACTTATGGACAGATCATTCTGAATAAGATTGTGATTTCCGCGCCCAGTATTAACGTAACTGCATGGTGTAAATGTTTTATTCAGCATGATATTACCTCGTACTGGCGTATTGGTATTACCTTTTTTAGGTATTACATTCACACATTCTGGACAAATCCAATTGTTCTTGTCTGTCTGCGTGAATGCCTCGAACTTCTCCGTAGTCAGGTTCAGACACTTAAGATGGTACAGCATTTTACAGCTTTCAGCAGAACACTCCATAAATAATGTATCGTATATCACTGATTTACAACCGTTACATTCTGTAGACATTTTAACTGGTAAAAGCTTAATGCACTCACTACGTAAACACGTCCGTTCGCAACCGAGATCCGTACGACTGTATAAATTATTTCAATACAGTCATATACGTATATACACTTGTTAAGTGCATTTATAATTATTGTCATTGTTATCATAAATCTTTATTACTATACTGTATCAGCTAGATTGTCCACTGCTGAACACAGCCTCCCCCATTATGGAGGTTCGCCATAATCCCCACGCTTGGCATTTGTCCTGGGGACCGTAGTGAGAGATATCAGTCCCTCAGAAAGCGCTGCTGCCCACCTTCTGGTGTGTAACCCTTAGTCGCCTCTTACGACACCTGCGTGTAGAGATAATGGGGGTAACATTCTAGAAAACAGGGCCGCTTTCTTTATTTCGAACTATTTCGCTAACGTGACAATTTAGAGTTGGTACCATGTTACAAAACTTTATTGTTAGTATAAGTGTCCTCTAGAAAATTTGAAAAAGCAATCAAAAGGTTCGTCGGTAAATATATGCTAGTTTCCATATAAAAATGTTCAAACTCTTTTAACCATTACAATAGTAAAATAGAGGTTTAATAGTAAGACATTGTAAATATTTTCTTCCATAGAAATTAAAATGTTAACGAAATAATTAATAATACTATTAATACTCTGCATCATTATCAACCGCCAGAAAGTCTACCGTTTTATAAATTCCTTCCCTACTTATCAGGGGTGTGTGGTTGCCATTATCCACTTGGAAGGCTTCTGTTTCATTCATTTATCGCTAATAGGCCAGCCATAAACCACTATATCACCTGATGTTGTGATCGAAGATGTTGTCAGTTTAACCTGGAAATATCTGCTCTCAAGAAAAGCTGCCGGGCCAAACCTCTAGGAGCTTGGCGACAGATTTAGGGACTGAGGGTGGTAGCTAGCCAGGCACATATTCTCAAAACTCCTTATCATCATGCTGTAACGACAGCCATCCGAAGACAACAAGCCAGACTTTAATGTGCTCACCATAGCACAGAAGCGCTCAGTAGTAAAGTCTAGTGAAATTCACCACACCCATCTAAGTCATAACTGCAATGGACGTTGCTTAACTTATTTGATGAGTCAAGAACAACTAAGTGCGCTAAGCTATTAACGCTTCTTTTAGGGGATTGATAAAAAACCTCTGAAGTAAAGTAAAGGGTTGAAATAGTATGAGCGTTCAATGGATCAAACATGCCAATGGGCAACATTTAAAATCAAATATTTTTTAAGTGTCTTCCTGTGTAATAATTTGTTGAAGTCTTCACTTTTAATGTATAACTCAATGTTTTGCATAAGTATGCCTCCGACTTCAATTAAATATGTTGTTTGCTATTTAGGGATGGTGTTTATTAATCTTAGGGTCATCTTGCATATTAATTTGGTAGAATTATTAAAAACAGAAGCTTAGTAATAGAAACAGGTTTTGATTGACGGATTTTACAAAAGTGTTTAGTTTATACCTTATCTTTAAAAGTATTTCTATTCAGAATGAAAAAAAAAAAACAAAATAAGACGTTTGGATGTTAAAGCCAAACAAAACATATTTCCTGATTAAAAATAAAACCTCTATTTACGACGATCAAAGTGAAAAATTAATCACCAACATTGTTTTCGTTTTTACGCGGCCAATGTTTATAATTACATGGGATAATAAGAAATGTGTTTTGTATTTTCATCGTTGCGTCATTAGTACCTCCACCGCTCAAAATTATATGATAAATACTCTCATAAATTAAGAGGAAAGGCGGAGAAAAAAGCGGTGCGGTGCTTTCGCGAAACGCTTACATTTTTCAAACCATGATAGGCACATTAGGAAGAAACTGCAAATGTTCTAGAAATAATGTAGGATAGACTTTTTTTTGCGCTTAGATTTTAAGCTGAGAACATCCAGTATCCGAACTTGTAAATTTTTGAAAAACTATCCCAAGTCCTAACATTTTTAGCAAGTTCATCGTTACATTTTGTCTGGTTTTTGTTATGAAACTATGTTAGCAGCCACGAATCAAGCTGCAGGGACCAAGTTTGCCTAGATTGTGGCTGAGAGTCTAATCTCACCGGTTACTTTATCTTTCATGAGTTTCAATTAAAGTTTGAGTAAGTATCTTCGAGATAAGTTTCGGAGTAAAGGTGTTCATGGATATTTTAGGAACTTTGAGTATAAAGTGACGGGCGGCTTTTGTAATTTAGATAATCAGGGGTTTAATGTAATTTGCGACAAAAATGTTATGGTAACAAAATTAAGTTTGGAAAGAAACTTTCGTTCGATTATATTTATAAACTAGCTGTACCAGCGACTTCGTTCGCGATTGCCGTACCTGTAAACTAATTATTCACATTTGAGCACTATTTATCTTATATTAAGCAACGCTGTGGTCTGCAGTGAAGTACTCCTAGTAAAGCAAAGCTCAGAAAGGAGCTTTTTACTTTGGGTTTGATAATTAAGGGTTGTATTTTCCAGAAGACAGTAGTTAAGTAACTCAGAGAGCTCCTGCGCGGTTCGCACAGTAAATGTTGAAGCAAAGTAGGTACTTTGTGCGTCATCATCACCAGCAAAAAGATGCCGTTTTAAAATCGAAAATCCAAAGTAGGATTTTTGATTATAAAACGGCATCTTTTTGCCGTGGTTCTCCTTGTTTGGCGGTAGAACGAAAATATATTAGATTGTACACTTCCATTGCACAGTCTCCAAAATGCCTATCCGGCAAAAGATAGGCATTTTGGAGACTATATATTGTGGCGAATGTTCCAGATTTTAGAGTTTTATCATGAAAAGCTGGCAAGTCTAAATAAGAATTCCGAGATGCCCGTGGGGTGCCGAGGTGCCCATGGGGTGCTGAGCTGCCCGTAGGGTGCCAGGCTGCCCTTGGGGTTCCGGGATGCCCATGGGTTGCCGGAATGCCCGTGGGGTGCTGGGCTATCCTTGGGGTGCCGGGTGGCTCTTGGGGTGCCAGGCTGCCCGTGGGGTTCCGAGCTCACTCGTCACTATTCTAACAAAAAAGAATAATTGAAATCGGACGACGTGTTCATAAATTACAACTAACTAACATTTTCACTTTCGTCCTCTTCCCCGAGGGAACCGTACTGAATTTCGGGATAAAAAGTATACAATAACCTTCTTCGTAGTATGAACTCAAATCCTGTTAAGTTTCATTGAATTCTATTTAGCAGCCCATGAGGTGCTGGGCTGCCCGTGGGGTGCCGGGCTGTCCATGTGGTTCCGGGCTCACTGGTCGCTATTCTAGCATAAAAAAATAATTGAAATCGGACTACGCATTACTAAATGCAACTGCATAACTTTAATGCAACTTTAAGCTACGCTAATAGAGATTGGTTGTCAATAGGCTGCCGATGATGATAAAGATGGAGATCAGTATCATCATTGACAGCCATGACGTCCACCTTCGAATAAATGCCTCCCCATAGGGGGTTTGCTATACGCTTGGCAGACGTCTTGGGGATCACAGACAAGAACACAATGTAAATTAATTTATTTTGCCAGCACTTAATATATACGGCCTGTGGGGTGCCAGGCTAAAATGTCACATCCCCCATTGCTACCTGTGGGTGTCGTAAGAGGCGTCTAAAGGTAAAATCCCAGAGGGTGGGCAGCAGCGGCTTCTCAGGAACTGATATTTTAAACTACAATCCCCAAGACGCATGCCGAGAATGGGGATTATGGCAAATCTCCCCTTAATAGGGGAGGCTGTGTTCAGCAGTGGACAATACGGCTGATACAGTAATATACCTGTAAGCATACCACACCCCGCAGTATTGTTAACATATAATTATCTACCTTATATTGCCAAACGTGACCTTTTAATTTTGACACGACAGGTATGTATGTTTTTGAGTTTCTTCATTCCACGATTACTTCTAAGCTGCTTAACTGTATGAGATTACATTAGATTCGTCTTGATAGCGCAAATGAGACAAGTTATAAAAATTATAATAATATAGAACTGGTTGACTTTAGAAGCCATATTGTGAGAAAAACAAGTTTTTGTTTTCTTCCAAATCCGTCGAGTGTCATATCAAAATGAAGGGCTTTAAAAAACACAAATAATTTGCAGTTTTAATTTCAATGGAACATTAAAACGCTTAACGAAAATAAATAATTTGCAGGCGGGTTTTATACTTTTTTAATTAATTTATACTTGTTTATCATTCAAAATACAACACAATACAAGAACCAGTCCAATAACGAACAAATTCTAGTGTTTATTTTCCATTCCAGGCCAAACCGCTGTGCCTTCTAAAATGAAGTAGATTTTTTTAGAGCTTGTAAAATTGATTTTACACCTTTACCTTTTATTAGCGATTTGGATCAGCATGATAGCTTGTTCGTCTTAAAAATTTTATAATTGGACTTGTGAAACGTACTACAAGGACATTAATTAAGAGAATTTTCAAGTCTGGGCTGGTCGGATATAGTTAAGTGTATTTAGTAGATTTTGATACGTGGCTCATGATGAAGTATATTCACACTACCCACCAAGTAACGTGTACCTTAATCAGCAGTCAACGGCTGGTTTGTGCAATATATAATGTTGGTATGTTTATATTAGTTTATTTTAAACGTGCAGCGCAACATCGTAAAAGTTATTTCATTCAACACGTTGAAAGTTTTATAAGGTACCACATAGTTTCATTATAACATTTTAAAGAATTAGAACAATTTTTCGATATTATTTTTAAACAAATCCATTCTCTTTAAAGTCGTAACGCTCAAGCTGCCTTGAAAGCCAAACCCTGTTATCTACATCCTGCTCTAAAACATAACGCAAAGTGACACGGCAATCAAACCGAAACCCTCGACACGAACCTCCCTGGCTCCTTTAATCCCCCAAGTTCGCGGGAAAACCTCACGGGGTCATTATTCATTTCATGTATTGTTCTGCTGATATTTATTTTAGGGCGACACAGGTATTTTGTTGTAAACGGAGCAGCGTAACTGCGACCTAGAAATTTTATTACCAACGCGTGATTTCCTGCGTGCGAGGAATATTTACGAATGTGGTTACTACCTATGCACGAACGAGTCCATACGTTAAAATTCAATGAGAATTTCAACTTGGCTCCTATACAATCGGATAACACGGCACATTCGGCTAGGTACATTGTTAGCGAAATATCGTTGTTAGTAGCACCTTGACACAACGACGAATTGCAGAAATAGAATGAATCATCGTTTTTTATAACATGCGCCCAGATGGAAAATGTTTTATTTGGTAGCTTTATTTTAGGAGATAGCGGACGTTTTGCGAAAGTAAGAGGTTCTCTATAACACAACGGACCACAGATTTGGGACGCTGCAGCGTTGATTTATTACTTTTAATGCAGGCTCCGGGCAGGCGGGCATACTGGATTTCATGCCATCGGCAACAGTAAAGCTTTACCGAAGTAAATTGTAATTGCCAACAACATCCAATTCAACCCGAGAATCGACCCATTGGACCGCTCTAGTCAATTCGCTGCCTCACAAAATTCTCAACCTAAAATTCTTGTGACGTTACGTAGATTAACTCCGACTCGGCTAAAGTCGGGAAATAATTTTCCTTATCTTACGCGTCTTTGTATTAAGACGATTTTCGTTATCAAACCGGATGAAATGCTTTAAGGACAAATTAATTGACTTTCTGTTGCACATACATCTCATACTGCATCTGCAAACTCGATGTATAAAGGGTATTCGATGTTGATGAAACCATTAAAAAAATCTAAGTGCGAGTCAGATTCCTAAACCTAGGGTTTAATACCACCATAGCATGTGCCTGTCGTACGTATTTACATAAATATGTTATTTAAAATTACTTACATACGAAAAAATCGAGACCCTATTACTGAGACTATTTAGTCTCCATCTCTCCGCGCAGTCTATCTTGCTGATTGTTTGGAAAAAGAAACAAATATATTGCGTACTCAAAGTTACTTTAGTGTGACAAGTATATCAATAAGGAACGCTCCTTATGCGAGCCTGACCTAAACATAACCGGCTTGTACATGAGAGCATAAACAAAAACGTTGAACGTTTGTAAGTACCATTTCTTATACGAAGTTCTATAAATAAAAAAAACCGGATGGAGATTTGTGTACACATACTATATTTTTATTATATTTATTTTTACAAAAATTAGTATCTATACAAAGGAAAAATTGCCAACTCAATACTGTTTATTTCAAATAAAGTGTTCGTTTTATTTTTATGGAAATTTCATATGAAAAATCGTAATGCGAACTATTCATTTTCTTTATGAACCACTTTGAACCTTTTTCCTTAACCAGTCCGCTGTCAAATAAAAATGTTCATATCCTGTACACAATAAAAATTGCTTCTACTTATGCAAAATCGTTTGGTAGTAAAGTTATTCGGTCGTGTTTTCACCAAAATGGCTGCCTTCCTGTTTCGGACACTACATTTGGCGAAATTGAACATCGTACGAGTACAGTTGGTGTAGAACAAACTAGATTTTAGGTCGGGAGAAGATGATGATTTTAAATAATTTAGGCACAATAATCGTGATAGATTTTCATCAGTTTTTAAGTCAATATGTCTCTCAAGTCATATCCTTCTTAAGTTCAAGTCTTATGTTTGTAAAATAAAGGGGTACTTTAATAATACTTCTACTAGAACTAGACTAGAACACGACAAGTAACTTTTTTTTGCCATTTTACTGACTTCACGGCTAAATGCTCTTTAAATAAGTAAGTCAGCGAATTATTAATTCTGCTTCTCCTTATTTATAGTATAAGAGCTGCGCCGAGCAATGCAATGCCATTGCTTGTGCAGGATTATTATTGCACTGTGACCCGACCAACTGCCGCTTAACTCGAGCTTACCACTTCAAAATGCGAAACAGAGCCGTTATGACTGCAGCTGATTTATTAGCTTTAATACTCTGTTAAATGCTTGTTCATACTTTTCTTTACATTTTCGTGAACTAAACTCATGTTTCTAAATCCTAAAGGGGTCTATTCACGCACGAATAAACATCAAAATAATTTAATTTATAAAATAATTAATATTAGCTCTTGTTCAGTTAATAAACTTGAACAGACAAAAACTTATTTTTTTCGGCAGGATCACGTTTAATACTTAGCTTTTAAAACTTTAAGTTTTTATTAGTCCAAAGGACTCTTTTATTCTTTTGAACGAACTAGGAATGAAATTAATTCAATATATCGAAGTTCAGTCACTCAGAATACATGACATATAAAATAATTGTTACTGTAAAGTAGGGCTACTTAAACATTATGGTGCTACTTGAACACAACGCAAACGTCTTCATTTCTGTCACGAAAGTATACGCTTTTGCTTTTACTGTGTTTTTATTTTACTGGTAGTCAGGGTCAAATCCTGATATGAATAACAAAGTGTAAGACCTGGAAAAAATTTTGGATGCAGATGTGGGGCAACGTTCAGAAAAAGGCCGCAGAAACTTTCAAAGCTTCGGGCAACACGAGCACCGAAGATGCTTGGAAGGAATACGAGACTTGTTGGACGTTCGACCGTTTTAAGTAAGTCTGAGGAGCAGTTGTTTACTGAATCCCTAGCTGTTGTTATGATAAAATATTATTTAAATTAGTTTTTATTTTTTGATGTCGGTTATTATTTTGTTTTGTTTTTAGACTGATAAAAGTTATTTTATGGTTATCTATATTTGTTAAAAGAACTAAATACAGTTTTGTTTTAAATTATTTTGTTTAATACTAAGTTAAATAATTTCTTTTCTTCTTCTCACTTTTCTTAATGCATAAATATATTTTTTTATTTATTCATTAAGTTATGTTAAATTCATATTTATAACACAAAAATAATTAAAAAATGTAACTAAATCAGTAAATTATCTAAAAGTGATATAGAAATAAATATGTGTGCTTCGTTTTCTAACAAGAGCTATAAGTAGAAATAGAGCTCAGGGTACAAGCACATGGATTCTATATAAAGATTTGTTAAATTGGCTGATAGAATAGAGAAACGACCAAAAAGCTGGCAGCATTACCACGTTGAAGGGCAATACTAATTGGCTGGTGGAGGTAAGTGCCAGCACTCTGGTCGTTTGTCTTTTCTATCAGCCAATTTAACAAATCCTTATATAGAATCCATGCGCTTGGACCCCACGGACCTAAGGTTAACTTCAAAAGGCAGAAATAAGTAACCATCGCCAAGACTCTCATATTGTCGCGTATCGGAGCCTTCTGCTGCCACTGCCGCTGATCCCACTGTCTTAGAGATGGTGGGTAAATCAGACGCCGAAAGTGTTACGTTGATTACATTTTTTGATGACAATTGACCATATTACATGTAAAGTAAGAGATTGTCCCTCAAACAATTTAATGTCCTAGAAGCCCCAATAACATGGCTATTTAGATAAAAATTCGTTTAATTTATTAAAGTTTGGATAACACATATATATATATATATATATATATATATGTTAATTGACAGCTATGTATATAAAATCAGTACTATGAACAATTTTTGCCACCCTACCTTTATTTTTTTTTTGCATAGTCTCAGAATAATCAAACCGTCGAGGAAAATTATTATATCTATGTTTTTATCACAACAAAGTACGGGTAAACGCTTACAACAATATTATTTAATGTTACTGTTACGGAACACACAACGCCCACCCAGTGTTAAGCGGTAACTTCGGTCTATACATTTTTTAAGTATTCTATAATATTCTAATAGAATATAATTCTAATAGAATATATAATTATTCTATAATAAGTCCCATGTGCATGTAATTTCATGAAGTACGTACTGACTTTCAAGGACTGCTGCCGGAACACACTGTTAGGTGCTTGGCAACAGTTTATCTACTTGAGGGTGGTAGTTAGCCAGGCGAGCCTTTATAAAGTAAAATATTCCACCATGCGGTGTAGATCAAAATGGCGACGGGGACCGAATCATGGACCTGGAGAACTGCAGTCCATAGCTATTACCAGTCGGCTGTCACTGGCTTAAAAAAGATTATATAGGTACTTATCATGGAAGAGGACATTATTTTATTTCAGTGAAAAATAGTTTGAGACCTTTTTTTTTTTTATCTTTTTTTTTTTTTTTTTTTTATATATTTACCCGGGGGTAAGGACAAAGAATACTTTTTATCCAACTGCGCAATAAGAGGTTAATGGTTTTCCGCAATAACCGATATAAACGTGGGTGGAGCCGCGGCCGGAAAGCTAGTGGTTTATAAAATGAAGTGGGTTTATATTAAAGGATTAGAAGTGGGGTAGTTGACTTAGGGTAGCACTCCATTGATATTCAAAATATAAACTTAAATATTTGTGCAGAATGTTGACTGTTACTTGAATATTGAATAAAATAATTATAGTTCTAATACATAAAAATATATTTTAGACGAGTAAACATAATCAATAATATTTGGTAAGACGCTGCTACATATTAGTTCAAAAAAATATGGTAATAGGCCACAGGACAAGCAAATCAAACTCACGTGTACATCTGGTTTTTGATCCAAGTTTATTCTTATTTTAATCATAGATACATTTTCGACTTTGATGC
Source organism: Plagodis pulveraria (assembly GCA_963890685.1). NCBI lineage: Eukaryota > Metazoa > Arthropoda > Insecta > Lepidoptera > Geometridae > Plagodis > Plagodis pulveraria. The sequence goes on from OY982961.1 coordinate 14,814,809, forward strand.
ATTGTGAAACTAGCACGACTTAGAAATATCGTTTGTTATAAGAGAAGTTAAGATTTCTTGTAAACAAAACTTATGAATGGGTACTACCGCCTTGTCTTTTAACTCAGCTTATATATAGCAGCTCAGCTCAGCTCAGCTATTATAGTATACCCACTAACTTTCAAATTTAAAAATCCGTGCGTTACAACGGTAAAGAACCCTATTGGCACCTAATGAGAAGAAACACCATAATAATGTCAAATGTGAGGCTTGACATGCTTATTCAGTCCACCTTATTTATATTCGACTTGAGTGATATCCACACAAAAGCATTATTAATTGTCTTGTATTCTTAAGCCAGGAACTGTACGGCATAACAATTGATCCATTTAAAAAAACTCTGCAAGACACTTCGAGTATCTTATATAAGTAAATTTCCGGTTCAATATTATGATTGAGTTTTCAGAAACTTGAGGGTAAAAATTTGACTTCGATTTTCATAAAAGGCCCTGGGAACTTTATTAATTTTGTGTGTTTTGCAAGATTTGATGCTAAACTGTTACATATCTACACTAGAATTATTTTATTAGTCAAATAGACTTATGAGATATCAGGTATTCTAAAATCATCGAATAAATGTATGAGCAACTTATATATGATTTTTATTAAAAAGTATCAAGTTGCAATTAGAGCCGGTAATTACGAATAAAATCATTATTTATTTATAATTTACTATTCATAGTTGCCACCGGAACAATTGAATGTTCTAATACTTTTTATTAAAAAAAGTTTATTTTGCAAATCACATGTATGCAAAAACGTTTAAGGTTTTTTTATTGAGTGAAGAGTATAACCGTAAAAAAAAGTATTGCAATATCACGAGGCAGACCACTTTTATAGTGATCTAACCAACCTTATTAAGTCAGCTTCCGACCCTTCTTCTTAAGGTGGAGTTACATTGCTAGCGAGGCCAGGATATACTGGCTGTATAGGCCAAAAATACTAACACAAATACTAGTAATAACATTCCAAATTATAAACATTAAGCGTATCTCAAACGTATTAACTAAAACCTTTAGTTATTTTCAATATCAAACAAAATGTGCAGGCGTGATTTCTAAATGATACCTACGAGTATCATTTTGCCAGTTTGTGCTGTGTTCCATTGTGCATAATACAATTTATATATATATATTTATCCAAGAAGTTGCACACTACTTAAATGACTATGAATAAAAAATTGTAAATTAAAGTATCATTCTAGTAGACTATGTTTGGATACATATAAAGAAAAATGTCATAAATCCAGCAAGAATAATGATTAACTGAAGGCGATAGCGGGATGTGCAAAAAAATTATAAAAAGAGCTAAAATCCAAACTAAAAAAAATAAAATAATTCTAAATATCAGAACTGTAATGAGACAAGTTAAAAATAACTAAAGTAGAGATGAGACACTTATTGTAAAGAATCATGCCAATAGCATATATTTTCTGCACTTGTAGTTATTTGGTTTGTATACGTAAGCATGAGTTTAAAAATGTTCATCTATACTATACTCGCGTTTTGAGAGACCTGAGCTTAAGGAACCCACCAAAAGTTTACGAAAGTGAAAATATCCTTAAATGCACCTGCTTTCGTGTTACGAAAGAAAAATTGAACTGGTAATTGTTTAAAAATGTAAAGCACTTAATTTCTTTACATTTTAGTGTGACTGCAAAGGTTAATTTAATTTGAGAGGTTTATTCTCCATTTGCATTAAAACAGGACGACTTCGGGTTCGGGTAATTTTTATGAGTTTATCACCTTGCTTGATATGTTTAAAAACAATAATGTACAATTGGTTTCGAGTAATATTTCATCCAACGTTGTGTAAAATATATCTAAGGAGCACCAGCCCAGCTTAGCAAGCACCAAAGCAATGTAGAATATTTTCATAACTAAGGGTTCTGGCAATTTGGCTCAAATTGAACTTAACATAACCGTTTCTGAAGCGACTCAATTCTTTCACCATTTTCAATAAAGACTTTTCAATTTATTTTACTAATACGAAAAGAAACCGTTCCTAACCTCTCGTACTGTGGGCTATTCCTTTGTAACCGCTCCAAAAACATCTTTCCAGAAAATTCAGTGATACGTTATTATCATAAAAAAATTTGCTATACCTTGCTCTGCAAAGTTCTACAAAGTATTAGCAGACGGTGGAAGCGTTTATGTATAATGTCAATTTACTGCCGTGTAATATCAGAACAATTGCTATGTGAAGCCAACGAGACTTTGGGAATGTTGGTACGCCTCTCTCTATTTTATTAGACGTAATACTAGCTTTGGTAAAGACGACGTCTCCACGCTTGCGTTCGTCGACCCACCTGAAACATTCTCGAGAAAATTGAGGAACACACAGCTTTAAGAACATAATCTTTATTACCTACAGGAGTATTCACAAAGAGTTTTTTTATTTTATTCTCAGTTGCGGCGGAGGTAATATATCCGGGATTACGTGTTGCCATGCTGAATCTCTGAGCGGGACTAATACATGGTGTTTCTTTAAGAAGCGTTGCGAGTTTCATATGTGAACCGTGTTTGATGTTTTAACTTTTGTTGAAGTACGTGTGAAATTATTTTTGTTCAGTTCCTGATTGTCAAGTTTAACTTTAAAAATATTATAAAGAAATGTATAAAAAGTATTACATGTTAATACTTGACGATTGGAACTCATAATTTTATATGAAAAAAAATCTCGCGGTTGTTCCATTATAAAACTACCGATGGATCAACTTAGACTGTGTCTTCGTTAGCGTTCACTTACTTTACTTTTGAGCGTGACTGGCAATAATTAAACTAGGTGGAATAAAAACTAGCATTATTTGTATCACAAATCTAAGGGTACGGCATCTATAATGATTTTAAGAGCTTATGCTTTTTTGGGTCTATTTGTGATTGAAAACGCATTTAAATTTAACATTAATACATTTTAAAACCTGAACGTATATTATCTCATTTTAGTATAAGTATGACTCATACTAGGTAAGGCAAAGCAAGCTGTTAAACACATACGTAAACAGGCGTGTATGTAAATGTAATCAGAAGTGGTAAATTATCTCTGTACATATATTTGCTGCGTTTTTAGACTTACACGTAATACTAAGTGCATAACCACAGTTGTAGGACTTGTAGGTAAGGTAAGGTAGCATTGTTATATCAAAACAAAGTATTTCATGATTACTGAAAGCTGTTTTGGCCTTAGACTGTACCAATGACTGATGACTTTACTTAGAAGTAAAGTCATTGATCGAAAGTCGTAAAGTCGTAAAATTATAAATATTTACAAAAATGTAGATTGTCATTTATACTATAAAAAAAAATTATAAGCAAAATATATTTTATAATGATACCTTGATAACAAATTTGTTTTTGACATTTTACGTTTTAATAACAAGTTTAGATAACAATAGCTCACCTGGGTTGGATTATTCCCATTTCATCCTTGCAGTGGCTCTATAATACTGTTTTGCTGAACGTCACAGTAGAATGCGAAATAGTATTTTATAGATCATCCATTTCTTTCAATTCAATAATTTAAATGTATATTTTTCAGGTTTTTTTTTTTTTATACCTGATAAGTTAGCCTTAAACCACTATCTCACCTGATGGTAAGTGATGATGTGTTCGAAGATGTTGTTCAGGCTAACCAAGAATTACTGGCTCTCAAGAACAGCTGCCGGAACAGAACGATAGGTGCTTGGCTACAGACTTTCAACTTGTGGGTCTTAGCCAGTTGGGCATTAGCAAAATGCCCTACCACCATACTATAACGACTGCCATCCTAAGACAACAATTGGGACCGACGGCTTATCGTGCCCTCCGAAGCACGGAAGCGCTCAGTAGTAATGTCACTAGCGGTCACCCATCCAACTCATGACCGCGGTGGACAATGCTTCTTTTACTTTGCTGATTGGTAAAGCAAACTTCGCTACGAGCGCTTCAAACAGTCACCTTCAATTTCACCAAAATTCAATGAACATTACATAAAAGTAAACTCATAACATGTGACAACATAAAATATAAGTACAAATTTCATAATTGCTAACACACTACAAAACACAAATTAATACATCATTATAAACAAAATTTAAAGAGCGCCGCAAGTGTCTAAATTGTATGTATGATTATTACTTTGAATGACTAAACCAGCAAGATATTCAATTATAAAACATTATTATTACCAGGTTACGAATAATATAACCAAATTAAGGTAGTTCAAATATGTAAACTTTTGAAGTGTCCTTATATAATAGTACATAATGATTTATTAAGAAACGTTAACCCATTATAATGGGACAAATAGGAAAAAATAAATCAAAATAAAAATCCTTGTTATATTATTCGTGTAATTTAGAATCTAAAGTAAAGTAATAGCTATTAGTATCTTTATAATAAACATTTGTACCTTATGGAAGAGACTGCCTTTTGTAACACAGTTTTTACTAAAACAAAAGGCAGAGCTACAACATTTATTTGTACCTTATATGTTTTTTCAATAAAGATATTATTATTATTATTATTATTATAAAAGAAAAGTGGAATAAATAATGACGTTCTGCAGAACAGCCAAAACCATTAACTGTTGGTAAAGTAAAATTAAATTCTTAATTCAAGTAAACATCGCAATGACCTCTTCTATGACGGTGTGAAAAAAGTGCTGTTTCAGTTAATCTATACCTCTATACTTATAGGTACTTACTTTACCTACTAATATTATAACGAGGAAAGATTTGTAGTGTTGTATGCAACGAATAAACTCAAAATCTACTACCCGACCCGATGATTTGGATCAAATTTGCTATGGAAATAGTTTGAAAGTGGAAGGACACATAATAGTTTTTATCCAACTACGCAAAAAGAGGTTCACGGTTTTGTGCGATAACCGAAGTACGCGTGGGCGAGCCGCGGCCGGAAAGCTTGTATTTCATAAATTGTGACTTTTCGTCATTAGAATTGGTTTATTAAATTTTGTGAAGGTTGAAAGTAATTGTTGAGGAATTAAGGCTAAAGGCAAGCGGACATTGAGTTTTTCAGAGACTCAAAGAGTTTCTAAGTAACTCTTTGAGTAAATAATGTCACTATCATTTATATAAATTATTAATGATAGTGACATTATTCGGTGCTATCTCGCTAGGAATACCAGGTTTTTTAAATATTTTTGTTGACATTATGATTAAAGTGAGGTTTATTCTGAAAGCATTTTTTTTATTCAAGTTCAAGGCCTTGACAGAACCTTGCCTAAAGTATAAAAATAATTGAATAGTACCAAAACCCTTTCAAATCGATCTGGGTCAAATTTAAGATACTGTCATAGCAAGATAGTATACATTTTCTTTAAGATGCACTAGTCGTTCCAAAACTAACACGTTTACAACTGCTTGTGAAAATTATAGTATCAAATTCCCGTAAAGCTTTACCTGTCCATATCAAAATCTTCTTAAATTGAATCGACCAATAGGAGAGCTAAATTGTGGCTCGTGACTTTGAAAACACTACGTCAATTTTTTGATAATGCGATCTCCTCGCGGTAATCTTGTAAAATTTCAGGGTTCATCAAATTTTCCAGTTAATCAGAATTAAATAGCAATTGAATTGCCCTTTATCTCAGAACAAACGAACTCTCGACCGTAGTTCAATGAGCTTCAAGTAAGTACTTGAAGCTCATTGTGCTCTTGGATATTAGTAAAGATGATAAGTATAGACCATATAATTAAATCCCTTTTTTTAGATCAATGATACCCGATGGTGAGAGACGATAAGTTCAAAGAGAGTAAACAGGCTTAGCCTAGATGTACAAATCAAATTTTATTATGGCAATACGTGAATCTGCGGTAGACATCCTGCTCATAACGTTTTATATTGCGTTGATTATATTATAATGATCTGATGAGTTTTGACTTTGTATTGAGGTTTTTAATTCTCAACCGCCATCGACCCAAGTTACTTCACCTTATCCTGTTTATCTTACCTTCTTTTCTTCTATCTTGTCGTCTTATATATATTTATATATATGTAAAGTTATTTTTACCTTGTATATCCATATGTAGTTAATTTATCATTGGACATGACTTCACACATCTCAAGGGATTCGATGAATTAGTTTCAGCAAATGAACACGGAGGTAGCGGGCTGCCCTGAATTAGATAACTTGCAGGGATCGGGATATCCGACGTAAAAAATATTTACAACTTCTACTCGGCTTGAAATCGGAAGTGTTTATTTAAAATAAACTATCAATACTAATTTTAAGCATACCGTGCAAAATATTTCTTAAAATGTCGTGATTTAGGTATTTGAATTGCATACTTCGTGACATCGAATTATAATCATACACTTGACCTTAAATATGGGCAGATTTTAATTGATTTCTGACAGATAAGTCTTTATAAAACAGAATCTCACATAATAATGTGAACGACGGTAGCATGCGGCAGAGTTTGAACTAAAAACCATCTGCGTGGCTATTCTTGAACCATTTGCGTGGCTGCTATAGCCATTGCCATTGGACTATAACTGCTTCAAACATATCGTTTAACAGTTATATTAGGAAGTAGAATTTATCACGAAAACGTAGAGTAAATGGCTACCTGCACCTTTTCAAATAATTAAGTAGAAAAAGTTCTATTACTTTGATGTTTAAAATTGAAATAACTTTTACAAGATAACCAGTAAATTTATAGATACAGTCCCAAGCTCTCCTTAAAAAGACCACTGGATGTGGTTGAAACTATAGTTGGAGCTATCTGACTTATTCATGTGAGTTATCCCCTATTATTTACTAAAATGAGTAAAAACTACGTTAGTTTTTTTTAAAAATAACAATATCTTCATACACACACATACATTCACCCGGACATGTCAATCAGCAATTTGTTGGCATGCTCTGCAGTCACTTAAATTCAAGCCAGTAATTACTACAATAATTCTTGTTAAGCACATGTAAAAGCATGTAATGTAAACGAGATTCATTCAGTATGCTACAACGCATAGAGCTATACCAACGATATAGTCTCATCTACGTAAACGAACTTTGTATCTTGCACAGATTAGACTGATGAGATTACGATGTATACAATCCTCCTTCCTATAGAGTTTATATTTATTGAATCTCACGAATTAGTCTGGAGCTTGCCTACTTGTAATAACTTAGAGAATTCAGCGCCAAAGTTTGAAGTTTAACTATGCAAGAGTTTTTTTTTTTTTTTTTATTTATTTTAATGACTTTGTCGCTGAGCGACCACATCGTCCTGTAAGACGTTACAAAAACCGGTACCACTAACTTAAAATTAAGTCTTAATAATAATATGTCCAATTTTAGATAATTATGTACTTATATATAGAGAATTTAGGTCTTATTTAGACCTAATTCAGCCAAATTATACAATACTTGATAATTCATTAGGTACTTAGTTATTGGAAAGTTGATAGTTAGAGTCTCAGAAGTTCAAAAAGGCCTAAGAATTTGATATTGGATATCAAATGTGAAGGCTATCGAACGTATTGCAATTAAATTTAAGACGGTCTTAAATCGATACCGGAAGTTTTCCAAGCGCCATATTTCAAGTAATATATTCAAACAATCAACTCTGAAGTAGATGGCATAAGTAGGTTCTTATAGGCAGCTTCGTCCAGCCTCAGTCATGAATATTAATTAAACAGATATCGACCTTAAGACTGCCACTGCCAATAAGGGAATATTTTATAAATGTAAGTCATGGTATCGTGTCGGATTATTTCGAGATCACGACACTACAAGTTTCCAAACAACCAATAGTTTTTGATTTTCAAATTTCGTCTGTGTTATGCGTGTCGTATGCCGTCTTTTTTTCGCAAAACATTTACCCAACGGCTGACATCATGCGGAATACATTATTACACGTTTCCTTTGCTTCTGTTTTTATCCGAGAAATTAAATTATAAAAAGGTTGGCAACAATTTTCTTGAACTACGTATGGGCTCGCAATGGCAGAAAGATTTGGTTATTCTAAGATCCTTGTAATACAACCACAGGACTGGTAACAAGCAACGTAAAACATTGGGCAGTATTTAAAAATAAATATGCTTGTTTTGATTGAACCTTTAAAAAACATCTTATTTGAATACAAATTGAGCATTTACTTATTCCAGAAAACATGATTTTGGATTCAATTTACTGTTTGGTAAGGTCAGATACATTTTGATTAGTTATTTTTAAGTAGATTTGATTATGCTCAAAGGAATAACATTTTTATTATTTACACTAACATAATGTATAGAATAGAAGAATAGAACAGAATATAAGGCGTGAGTAGGGACCGAGTATATACATAATACATAATATGTGTACAAATAATTTTTATTTCTGGTGTTTCCCTTTTATAGAAAATAAATATTTGTAAGGGGAAGAAAAAGTGGAAGAAATGATTGCACAACAACAAAAGTTCCTTACAGAATTATGTGTAAGAAGAAAGAAAAATCTTGTTACACATTTCAACTCCATTAAATTTTCATGTATAGTTTCTTTGTATCTGTCCTAAAATTGTAACATTTGGTTTGCCTAGATAATCTAATTACCCGGATAACACGATTGATTTGCTTACTTTTTGTCTCCGTGAATACACGGTTACAATAAAAAATATAGTTTCAATGGTGTATCAGCCTCGAAGTCAAGATGCCTTTTAAAAAAACCTAAAAATTTTTACTCTATTAGATTTTCATATATTTTTCGTTTCTTTCTATATAAATTCCTTGAATTGTAACTCTTTGTTTTCTAAACGGAATCTTATTACGCAAATATCACGATTTAATATCGTAATTTTTCTTTCCGTGAATATACGGTTTTAACAAAAATATTGTTTTAATCGAATCGCCTCGAAATCAAGACCTAATCTTTTTAAAGTGATACCTTTTAAGTACCTACTTTTGCATTATCTGGATACATTTTCATAACATGTATTTACCCAAGGAAAATATAGTTTATAATGCAGTGAATACGTAATATTACTTCCCTATCTTACGTGTTGAATATATGAGAATATCATAAAAAATCGAATTGAGACTGCAGTAACAAAGCTACTTGTGTCGTACGACAACATAATATTCAGTTTTTTTTAAAACCGTTTGAATTCTAGTGTAATAATAATAATATAAAGCAATTAGACCGATAAAAGTTCCGTATACGATTGGTCGAGGGCAATAAATCTCTTAATTCGTCTTTTATTTTCATTATTCTTCTTTCACAAGATACTTTATAACTTAATTACTTATTGTATTGTGGCCTTTATTATTAATTCCATAATACAGTACAATTTCAATAAAATAATACACTATGTTCTAGGTTTTTTTTAATATAGTTATAAATGTAAAAAACTTTTTTTATATATTTCCACATGAGTATATAATCATCATACAAATTTTAATTAAAGTTGAGGTGGCACGGATTTTGACTACGATTTTTATCTCGATAAAGTATGCAAACATACTGGAGCAACATTTGAGGACTTATAATTCGTAAGGAATCATTTTCGCTTACTTTGCTCGCTCGTGCGCCGTAAATACATTGAAAAATTATTTATTTATTAAATATACAGGGTTATTGGAAAAATGCTTACAACCTCTAAGATTTGAGTTCTGAACAAACATTTTGAGATGTTTTAGTGTTATTTATTTGTGACGGAATATGCACGCTTTTAACCTCAGGTGGCCATCGTTCCTATTCCGTCATTAACAAAAAAAATACAAAAACATTTTAAAAACTCTTCATCTCAAAATATTTGTAGGGACTAACAGAAGTCAACTCTAACAGGTTGTAAGCATTTTTCTAATAATTTTGTATATATTTGAACTAACGCACAGTTCATACGTGCCGTCAAATCGTACTATCGTCATGATCTACCAGTTTGAGTTCGTAGTCGGTCCTCGCTTTTGATGATAACATTAATAACTGTAAGAGCGTGCAAACCAAAGTTAGTCATCTCTGCCATATTGGTCAACTTCGCTAGAGCTGTCAGTGCACATTACACTAACACAAATTTGCCAGCTCTATAGAAAATACAATTAGGCTATACCATCTTGACGTTCTTTAACGTAACGTCTCTGACAAAATAGAAGAAAAAACGGAGGCATGTAAAACATCAAACTGAAGCCACACTTTTATACATGTGTGCGATAGTAGTGTTGCCATATGATAGCAAAAATAACTAAATTGTATGATTTATGCGAGAAATTTTTCGAACATATAAATATACAACAAGATCTGTTCGTAAGAACACTTCGCAATAACATAATAACATGCGCAATATTATTATATTATTGCACAATCTTCACGATTATTGTTTAATATGTTATGCAATTTTTTTTAAGATATTCTAGACTTTACGTTCTCTAGGACAATAAATTGCGCACAGTTACGATTATATTTACACATATCTCTATCAATTTGTGTATAATGTATGTGAAAACAGAATAAGAAAAAACATTACAATTTAACCGAAAAAAAATGTAAAATATAAAACAAGGTTTTATATTTTATTTAACAACAATAACTCAACAAGTATCACGGGAGTGTTTTAAAAAATACTGCTAATTAACTATTTTCGTGTGAAAGTTTGGCAGGCTAGTCGATATTTCTAACTTTTAGACCTAGAATTACATTATTTACCATATATAGATTATACTAAAAACATCAAAGGAAAATTGGTTTGAGCATTCTGTGATTAAAAAATAACCGTTCCTGTCATTTGAAGGACTTTTTTCCAAAATAGTTTTGGTTTATAACTGTTAAATTTTGATAAATTTTAAATAAAATAATAAACCAAAAATACTCGTTAAATGGTTTTCTATTTATCTACGGCATCTGCGACGTGAGCATATCATATGCGTGCCCTGACACGCTCTTGGTCGATTATTGTCTTCGTTAGTCATCAAAATGTAGGCTTTTGCCCAACTGTGGGACAATTTTGTAATAACTATTAACCTGCAAACTTTTATAAGAAGTATCAAATTTCTTGGTCGAACTATCTAACTACTATAGTTGCAGTGATAAACAAAGATATTGCACTATAACTATAATCAATTAAATTTAACTAAAACATGATTAGTTGCAAAACTCTTTACTGATTATTTCCACTATACGATAAGATACTCCCTAGTTTTTCCCTAATAAACATACGCTTGTTTAGATATAAGGTATATAATGCACATTTTTGGAAACAACCTAAAACGTATGTCTGGCAACACTTTTTTTTACATTTTTATTCGAAATTATAACCTAACTTGCGTTGTATAATATTAAAGAAAGTACATTATATTTAATACTTACGTGTGTTTTAATGCTGAAGTCGGTTTTAAATTTATTAATTCCGTTATGTGTGACGTCTGTAGTGTGCGACGGTCTATCGTGAATGAGGACAAAATGGGCCAAATTTGGATACGTTTGTGTGAGTGAGTTGTGTCTTACATAAAATTGGCCGAATTTGATGATTCATTTTTGATTTTCATTAGACTCCCTCTTTCTTATTCATTTCTCTGAACGTAACGTGTTATTCGAATAGATTTTAGTAAATTTAAATTAAACATTGGCAATTACGATGATTACACTAAGAATAAAGATAAAATAGCGGTGCCAGGTTTTAGATTAGCAAAGACAAATAAAAGATCCTTCTTCGTTAAATGCGTGCGGTTTTATAATGAAGTTCTCAAAGATATTACGGAAGGAAAATTCACCTATTATATCTACTATACCTACTCAAGTACCTAACACTTCAATCTGCAGTCAACGCCTAGTTTGTGTGAAGTATAGTATAAAGGTGTAGGTATGGTGTATGTTTGTGTTAGTGTTATCTAAACGTTAAGCAAAACACCAAAAAAGTCTCTTTACTCTACACATTGAACCATTTGGGAGAAAATAGTTTCATTAAATGTATGAATATGGATTTAAATTATTTTATATCATCTGCACAATTTCTTGATATTTTTTTTCAACGAGACTATTCTCTTTCAAATCGTAACGCTCAAGCTACCTTGAAAGCCAAACCCTGTTTTGATCCACATCCTAAAACATAACGGGGAGTGACACCGCAATCGAACCGACAACCCTCGACACGAACCGTCCTGGGTTCATATTCTCCCAAGTTCGCGGGAAACCCTCACGGGTCTATTATTCATTTCATGTATTGTTCAGCTGATATTTATTTTTTAGGGAGACACAGGTATTTTGTTGTAAACGGAGCCGCATAACTGCGACCTAAAAATTTATTTACCATTCATGATTTCCTGCGTACGAGGAATATTTACGGATGTGGTTACTACCTATGCACGAACAAGTTCATACGTAAAATTCAATGCAACTTCATTTTTTCACGATGCGATAACCTTTCTTCCTACATTGTAAGCGAACATCGTTTTTGGTAGAACCTTAAAAAAACGTATAGAATAAACTTTTATTACTTGCACCCGGATGGAAAATTTTTTATTTCGTTGTTTTATATTGGTAAATAGCAACGAATAATTTCCAAATATAAAAGATTCTCGAGAAAACAATGGAACAGAGATTTGAGACGCAGCTTTCATTTATTGCAGGTTCCGGGCAAGCGGGCAATGAAATAGTGTGTGCATACTGGCTTTAACGCGTCGGATGGCGTAAGTAAAATTAAGAGCTATATTGACGAAGATTGTAATCTGCGACCCGCATCTATCCGATTCAAACCAGCAACAGGAATCGGCCCATTAGACCGCTCTTGTCAATGCACTGCATCACAAAATTTCCAACCTTAAATTCCCGTGCCGTTACGCAAATTAACTTCAACTCAACTAAAGTCGAAAATAATATCCGTTATTCATCGCGTCATTGTGTTTAGATGATTCTCGTAGTCAAAATGGATGAATAGCTTTAATGACAAATTCATTGACTTAGTTTTGTAGTTTCAAAATATGCCAAGCACTATGTGCTACCATGTCTTATTACAAATGAGTGGGAAATACCACGTTTTGCCAAGAATAAAAATTCAGCAAAGACCTTTAATTTGGTCGAATCTTTCCACCATTTCACATCCCTTAATTGATTTAAAGCTTTCTGATAAACTTTATTTTTTTATATTTTTTTTGCAGTGCGTAAATAGATAGAGATGATGGTTTTAGATATTGACATATTTTTAGAAATCGGGTGTGTGAAATAGCACACTGAAGACTTATTTTTATTTGCATTCCAAACAGTGACAACCATGAAAAATATTATAATTTAAATACGCGGTAATCCGAGTAATGTGGATATATTTTGTTGTCGATTAAAGCCTTTAATGTAATACTTGCTTCAATTCTAGTGGACCTGAGTTTACCGTACCAAAGGTATGAAGTGAATTTAACAGAAAAGTATGTTGAACAGTTTAAATGAGAAAATGTTGTTTTTACTATCTTCCTGGCTATTTTTCCATATTTTCTCACCGTTCAAGCCGTCCATGGACTACAACAAACATTCAAAACCAAAATCAGCTAAATCGGCTCAGCCGTACTCGAGTTTTAGCGAGTCAAACGAACAACAATTGATTTATATATATATATATATATATGTAAATCAATTGTTATATATATATATATATATATACATATATAAATCAATTGTTGTATATAAATCAATATATATATATATATATATATATATATATATATATATATATATATATATATATAGGAATTAAATCGTGGAAATTGTAGGTAAACTACTTAATTGGTTAAGATAAAACACCTACATAATTAAATTGGCATGTTGTATATTATTAGCTTGTACTCGTATATTTACAACAATCGTAAGACACAATGTTTGGGCATACGTGATGAAAGATGCCAGCATCATCCAGCTGGAATGATGATTTACTGAAAACTGGCTAAAACTATAGACAAGGAGAGTTGACATCCAAACTCTTTTGCATACATTCAAATTAAGACGGAACTGGTTAAATATAATAAAAATAGCTGTTGATCTATTACTTGTAGTAGATAATCATGCCAATAAGAAATCAAGTAGAAAACCCAATATTTTATACATATCTCATGCTCCTGTAATTATCTGGTTCCGTACAGGAGAATAAATTAAAAATGTGCATCAATACTATTCTCGCGTTTTAAGTTGCCTCGACATTAGGAACTCTTAAAATAAATATCAAATCAAATCAAATCAAAAACTTTTATTTCAGGCACGAGGCCCATAAAATGAAAGTATGTTTTGACACAGAATTAGAAATAAGCAAAATAGAAAAAAAATACTTAGAACTAATTACACATTTTTTTTATGTTATTTTGACGGAACAAGCTCGAGGCCCACCTGATGTTAAGGGGACTAACCTCTACCTATAATAGATGCATTTCGTCACAAGACACGAATTGTACTGCGCCCGTCACGTTGAGACATATTTATTAAGTCTCATGTGCCTGTAATTTTACTGGCTCTGAAGGACCGCTGCCGGAACACACCGTTAGGTGCTTGGCGACAGATTTTCTATTTGAGGGTGGTCGCTAGCCAGGCGGGCATTCCCAATGTAACCGATCTAAAAATATCGGTTAACTTAATAATTAAAAATTTCACTAAATATTAATTTAAATCAGCGCGCCATCTGTAGGCAAACGACCAAACGTCTATCTAAATTCCATATGAAGTTAGAAAAGACCTATAAAGCGATAAGCTTAAATACCTTTGCCGAGCGCTGAGGTAGTACAGCGACTCACCAATAGAGGTCGCGCATAACAATCACAACGTTAAGTCTGGTAGTAACATTCTTCTTCTTCTTCCTTTCCTCCATTCAATTAGACTATTGACAGTTAAAATAAATGTCAATCCAGTCTGTCAGAAAATACCATGATGGTGGTTTTTGAGTTCCGCTAGAGGAACGTTGCATTTTAAATATTTTCAAATCAAGTGCAGTCATTGGCTTTGCGACGACAACGGTTTTGGAGGCTTTTTCGTTACCATATATGGTAATGAAATTCGCCCCCGACATCCGCCCAACTTGATGTCTTTCCTCAACGAGGAATCGCGATCACTTTGACCCCAGCCATCCTCTGTGCAACTACAAAGACTCAGTTTAACTACATCTACAATTCTAATCTTCTTACAAGCCCCAAAATCTGGGTAAGTTTGTGTTTTAAAGTGAAAGTGTACTTGACCACCCCATTAAAATCTAACCTAAAAACCTATGGTATGTAATCTTATTTTAATTGCTGTACTTTATTGTGTGTCTTACCTGCTAACTCTCTTGTTGAATTTATGTGTTTTTCTGTTCCTTCTCAACATTCAACTGTTTTCTAATTTACGCCCTTCTGGCAAACTTTAAAGGATGTTGCTGGTAGCTCGCAATTCACGAGGTACCTAGGCTAGTCCCTTTTTTGCTCGGTAGTGAACGGACCTCGTGGATTGTGAGCATCATTACCGGCAACATACCTACTTGCGCCCTTCTGGCATTCTGAGCGGCTGGTGGTTCGCCTTCGCTTAGGGCCTAGCTAGTCCCTTTTGCTCGGTAGCGGAAGCCTTAGCGGAGGCGAATTCTTCACCAGCAGCATCTACCTCTTTGGCCCTTATGGCATACCTCTTGTTTGCTGGCGGGCCACATCCCTAAAGGCCCTCTGCGAGTCCCTAATATGCTCAGTAGCAGAGGGACAGTGGACCCACCAGCTCAACACTTTACTGGACCCATTGTAACCGGAGCACATGTGCCTTTCAGGGTTCAAGTACGAGGCTGAACTGCCAGTACGAGACGGAGAACTTTCCGTACTACACACTACTTCTGAACTCCGGCCGTCCTCTGACCTCCAGCACCGACCGCGGCCAAACGTCTCTACAGCATCTAGCTGGGACATTCTACCGGCGCGGCGGTGTGGAGCCGAGCCCTGCACGGCAGACCTGCTGCTGAGCATCAACTCGGATACTAGCGGACCGGAGCTAAGTCCTTAAACAAGGAAGCTTGCCAAATTGATAAACCTGTCTGAAATCCACGACCCTTTCTCTTGATTATACTCTATACTGAACTCTCTCTTCTTTCTTTCATGCTCCCTTCTACCCTGAGTAGGTAGGTAGGTGACACCAAAATGCCCTTCCACCATGCGGTGAAGCTCAAGACCGCGGCCGGATTCGAACCATGGACCTGCTGCGCGGCAGTCCATAGCCAATGCCACTGAGCCATCACTGCTTCAAAACATATTCTGCTGTCCGGGAAAAAAATCTGGCTGTTTATTGTGACACAAGCTGAGCCACTGGTTTGTGAGCTGTGATCCAGTGCCTCAAAAAACCCCCACCGTAGTCCCCTGAGACGACAGACAGCAAGCTGTTGTTTGTGTCCCTAGTTCGGCGTAACAAGGACGCTGCACGTTTTCGCATAATAGCAAAAAAATCATCTATGTGCGCATCGGCGAACATCTCAGACGGACTACAAAACCGGGGTAGACCCAAAAGCACCCTGAACCAATTGTTACCCTGGATACGTAGAGCATTATAGTCTTTTTGCGTAAATTTGATCTACAGGCTTCACGTGTAAAACGATTGGCTTTAGAGGTAGTACCTTAGAGGTAAAGTTAACCTTGTTTAGGCCTTTTAAAAGGTTAACTTTACCTCCGCCGTACAACGTATGAACCTGCGAGCCAACATTAAGATCGTAGATCATCTAACCGATAATATTTTACGCTCCCTCTTCATGTCCAAGTCATCAGACATATCATCTGAAATACAGTGGCCCAAGTACTTGACCGGCGTAATATGAAAGTGAAAATGTCTTTAAACTAAGTAATTGATAAATAAGTCTTTAAACTAAGTAATTGTTAAATAAAAAACTGGTAATTGTTAAATAACATATAAAACTTAATTGCTTCACATTTTATGGTGTATGCAAACGTTTATTTAATTCGAGAGGTTTATTCTATTTTTGCGTAAATACTGGGGCGACTTTTGTCTTCGGGTATTTTTTCCTGAAGCAATGATGGCCGAGCGGTAATAGCTATGGACTGCCGTGCCGCAGTACCCTGGTTCAATCCCCACCGCACCGGCTTGAGCTTCACCGCACGGTGGAAGGGCTTGTTGCAATTGCCCGCCAGGCTTGCTACCACCCTCAAGTAGACAAATCTGTCGCCAAGCACCGATGTGTCGCCAAGAACGATGTGTTCCGGCAGCAGCCGGCACATGAGACTTAACAACTATGTCTCATTGTGACGAGCGCAGTGCAATTCGTTACTTGTGATGAAATGCATCTGTTATAGGCAGAGGGTAGCGCTTAACATCAGGTGGGCCTCGAGCTTGTTCCATCAGAATAACTTAAAAAAAGAAAAAAATGAGTTTGTTTAATTTTTTTGTATGATTTAAACATTAATGTTCTTTTTGTTTGAGAAATATTTGGTCCAATGTTGTGTATTGGCAAGCACCAGAGCTATAAGGAATATTTTTTATACCTAAATGTTCTGGATATTTGGCACATATTGAACTTGACATAACCGTTTCCTAAAGCGACTCAATTCCTACAACAATTTCAATATTTATTACGAAAAGAAACCGTTCCCGGCCACACGTACTGGGCTATTTTAAATTCACTCCAAAAAGTGATTTAAGAAAATTCACTGAGACGATAAAAATGTAATAAAATTTGTTCTACTTCACTTTACAAAGTTCTACAAAGTATTACCAGACGGAAGGAGCTAAAGGTTTCTTTCGTAAAGTCAGTGTGTAAAGTCAATTTATTGCCGTGTAATATCAGGACAATTGCTATGTGCCAACATTCCCCAAGCCAACGAGACTTGGGGAATGTTGCAACCTCTCTCTTTAATATATTTGACGTAATACTGGCTCCGGTGGAGATGTCTCCACGCTTACGTTCGTTAACCCACCTGAAACAATCTCGAGAAAATGGAAGTACACACAGCTTTAGGAACATAATCTTTATTACTTTCCAGAGCACTCACAAAGAGTATTTTACAATCGATTGCGTCGGAGGTATAGAATATATCCGGGATAACGTGTTTCCATGAAATATGCAGAATCTCTGAGCGGGACGAATATATGATGTTTCTCTAAGCAGCGTTGCGAGTTCCAATTCTGCACTATTTTATTTTTTTAACCAAATTTTATTTAGATGCATCTGGGAATTAACCTAACTAAATCATTTAAAGAAGTGTGAAAGAAAATTACAAACAAAAATTTGACGATTGGAACTCATACTTTGTATATAACAAATCTCGCAGTAATTTCGTTATAAACGTAGCAATGTCACTACTTAGAGTGTGGCTTTGTTAGCATTTGTTTTAGGTAGGTTTAAGATTTATTTTCACTATTAACACACTTGACTAGAAATAATGGAACTAGTAGAAATAAAAACTCACACTCGTTCCGACACCGATCTAATAGTAGGGCAACTGTAATGATACGATTATATTAAAAACAAATGCTCGATTGTGTTTATTTGTGATAATCTATTACAAACTATACGTTGTTGTAGCAACATTAGCTAGCATTGATTGCAAAGCACGATCATATTAAAAAAAAGTTAATAAAGAAATAACACTCGTAGTAAGCTCACTTCTCTATGAAGCTTAAACTGTGAAGGTCTGTTTTGGATAAAAATGTAATGGTGTTGTAGAAAAAAATAAAACTAGTGTGTAAATTCGATCAGGTTGTCAAGTCTAATAAATGCAAATGAAATACAATGTACATTTAATAATAATATATATTTTAAAAATACTTTAAGAAAAATTTAATTCATATTTTATAAATACACTTTAAAATATATCTAGTAATAATTCCGCCTAATTTTTATGCTAACCAGACGTGAAGTCATAAACGCTAAGTAGGTACGTCAAACCGAAAGAATTATAACGCGTTTCAACAGGGCCTTGACTTTTGACGCGCACGATCAAAAAAGACGTAGTAGATCTATGTTTTTGAAACCGTTATATTATCAAAACGTAAAACGTGAGGTAATATCGAAAAACGGTAGGCGTATCAAGTTTTGGTTATTAATTTAGGATACAGATTACATCTTATCCGAACTATTTAAGCATAGATCATCAGGTGCTTGAAAAAAAGCATTTGTTCATATAAAAATCACATTTTGATAATATAATTATAAAGTTTGCCTCGTACAAACGCTCTTACATTCAGTTCAACACACCTACAAAGGCGTGTATGTAAATGTAATCAAAAGTGGTTAAAAATCATTGGAACCGTCTGTACAAATATTTTCTGCGTTTTAAAGCTTACCCGGAATACCAAGTATCTAACAATACTTGTAGGTTTAGATGTGTTACTTCAAAATGAAGCATTTTATAAATACTGAAAGTGAGGTCTTTGATTATAAGTTTTTGATAAAAATAATTTAATAATTATTGGCTTGAATTATGAATCAAGTTCAAGTAGAAAGTTTGTCATCTAGCCTCTTACGGGTTGTTCCAGCAGCAAACTTGAGAGCCAATTTCTTTTCTTTTCTTTTTCAGTCTATTTATTCTTTTATATTCTTCTAACTTTGGCCTGTCGAGATCTTGCACCACATCAATACTTAGGTACTAACAAGTAGGTTAACTGTCAAAATACAGTTAGTACAGTAAATAATACGAATAAAAATTGAATCAATGTCTGTGTCCTGGTTCAATATTACATTAGCTGGTTGTCTGAACTATTGATTATAACGGGCGCACCACATCAGGTAAATTATTAATTACGCGGTTATGCGAATCGGTGGGTTTGATCTTTTGACATGATATAAATGGTATAATTTCCTGAGAGATATATGCCGCTGATAATTTAATTACGCCATAGCCATGGTACTTTTTTCACTTCTTTTGGTTGGAAGTGATAATATCCTTGACACTGCAAATGGCTTTCCTAGGAGAAATATTTATGTATGTATATTTATACTCTGCACTCAAAGATAAATAATGAACAAATTCAATCTTTGATATAATAAAGGAAAATAAGGTTGTAATATCAAGCGCACATTCCCAAAAATTACGCCGTGACAATACTGGCAGGCTGGCTACTATTCATTTATGTTCAAGTCCTTGAAGTTAATGTTTAAATTCCGTGTCACTTTGTAGTACAATCTGGTTAGTTATCGCTACGTATGTGAGGCCAGGGTAAGGATTAAACGAACTCTGCTCATAATTGCATTGTCACGTCTGAGTTCTCGAAGCATAGAACTTTACTTTCAACAAGGTATGCCAGGACTCAGCATGGGTATATCAATCGTGAAACGCGTAATCTGAAAGCTGATCTGCGTAATAAAATATAAATGGTCAATTTTATATTTTTAGTTGTTGCATTTAACGCATATGTTAAAGAAGAGGGCGACAAACATAGAAAGTCGTGCATCCGCTCTTAAACCATTTCTTTGCTTCTTGTCTCGTTCAGGATCACGTAGAGTGAGGTCCTGCCGACTCTAAGACACACATATTATTATTCTAGATACCTTATCTTGTTTGAAGACAACCAAAGCCCACCAAAGACATCTGGATCCCGCTACCTCTAGAATTAGTCATCAGAATACTTACAATCATGATATATTATGTTTAAATTAAGTTTGAACTTAAACTCACTCTTCATAATAGTTTCAAGATATGGCTGAAGCTAACAACCATGTTTTCGCCATTTTAGCATGAGTTATAGTCTAAGTGATGTTCAAATACAAGTTATTGATCAGATGTTTTAACGTTGCAAAATTATAGGTGTAATATCAAACAGACAAGTGGTTTGTCATTTATCACTATTATTATCATCATCACTAGGTACATATAAAACATAGTCACCTCCCGCTGTCTCTCCCTATCTATGCTAAGATTTTTAAAACTACGCTACGGTTATTGTGTGTTTTTTTTAATTGATAGAGTGAATTAAGAGGAAGGTTTATGTATAATACATGCATAATATAATAGATAAACACTGATAATTTTAGAGGTATTAATAAAAGTAAATAAACACATTTTCTTGCACTTACATTGCAATCGCTAGCTGAACCCTACGAGATAGATAAAAATAATGTAATACAGTATTGTACACCTCAAAAGGGTCCATAATTTAGTTTTGATATAATTAGCTCTTCTGGTTTGAATTATTCCCATCTAGTCCTCACAGTGGCCCTAGAAAACTTTTTTGTTGAATATGGCAGTAGAATGTGAAATTATTCAGTATTATAAATTAACCTTTATAAGAGCATCGCAGAGATCTTAATTGAATAGATGATTATTAATATGACTTACCTTACCTGCAAGACCATCAAAGTGTTACCGAATTCGTTAACACATTTTTTTTACCCGAAAGACCTTACATTTTTACAATTAGAGAAACTAACGGTGGATCTTTCTTGAATTATAAATTGAAAATTGAAGTAATAAGTACTTATGATCTATGAAAAAAAAACTACAAATGTGTAAAAATTTAAAATAGTTGTCAAACTATGACTGAGAGAATAAGAATATTAAAGGAAAGTGAAATAAAAATATTATTTTGTAGAGCATAGCCAAAACCATATGAAATATATATACTTTTTTAACTTTCATTATGTTTTTCTCATGTCTCTTAATCATAAACGGGTCTATTCAGGCACGATTAACAAAAAATAATATTTTGACTTACCTCGACGTTTCGATCAAGTTGCATTAACCGTGGTTACAAGTAAACTGAAGAGGCGGGCCATCATCGTCTTGAGAAGTGGCGGGAGTGATTTAAATCTACCCCCGTTAGGTTTTCGATAATGTCTTTATAACTGTCATCTCGACACACTACACTAACAGTATCAGAACTTGCACGCGGAGGCAAATTAAGACGCGAGCACGATCTTATTTCAGGATTCCAGGAAGTAGACAATTTAAATCGATCCTCCCAATTTATTTTTACTTATTAATTTAAACCACCTCACGTACCTTTCTTGTGTAATAATTCCGTTTAGTGGAGATAATTTTTGGGTCGTGTAGTTTGATCTAATGGTCACGTATGACTCAAGTATGTACTCAGCAATCGCAAATTTATACGTGTCCCGATTCTTCACAGCTGTGACATGTTCTTTGACCCTCTCTGCGACAGTGCGTTTAGTCTGTCCAATATATGAGCTACCACAGCTGCAGTTAATCTAGTCGACACCACGTGTTTGATATCCTTTGCTGTCCTTAACATTCTTTGATGATCTAATATGGCGTGTGTTAGAATCATATATTTGTTAAGCTTAGATTATCTTAAGTAAATAAGTTACGAGAAGTTACTCATTATGTAATTGTAGAATATTCTAAAACTTGTCGATATTTTTCAATTATAATAACCGCCACACTGAAATCCTATAAGATTATGATCTGTTTCAATTCTGGTCTAGCCAATGACGAACCATCCTGTCTTATTTCGGGTTGGCTGATACGTTGTGGCGGGAACGCTCATGTCTCTGATTGGCTGTGATAAATATGGCGGGAAATTATATTTATATGCGTCAGTCACTTGGCGCCAGTCATTGCTATAAAACCAATGTCTCAACTTACTGAGCTCTCTTTATTCTTCATAAGTGAATGCCGCATCGAGACTATTGAGTTAAGTGCTGTATTATTTTATTTAATGTAACATAACTGATATTCACGTGTTGTGTGCGGGTCTATGTTTGTTGGCTTCCAAAATGGTTTGCCCTGTTTATTATATTATCATTGTGGAATGTGACTATAGAATATTACCTTTGAAGTAATCTATGTGACCCTAATGATGTATTATTCTTATTAAAGTGTTGTATGTGTTGCTATAAATGTTGTGTCTTTTGAGACTTCCTTATTGAATTACTTTCCTTATTCCTTGACCTTTTGCGTAGGAAACCAAGTAATTTAGATAGTTAAGTAATGAACTAGTAGTACTTATTTACTTTACATTAAGCTAATACTAGATTATTGCATCACCGTATGACAAACATCTTATAAGTTAATGAGCATATATTGTAGCTTAAAAACAAATCTCACACGTGCTAATTGAGATAACGGTCTATATACAGCCATTATAGAATTGTTTTGAGTGCCGGGCCAAATTTGTCAGTTATTAATTGATCGGAACGTCAAGGTTAGTTAAAATATTATTTTGATATTTGTCTGTAGGTAAAGTCAAATTTAATTCTTAATAATACGTATTTAATAAGTTATGGAGTGAATAGTATTCTTCTATTATATTATACTCTGCTCTTCCATGACAATGTGAAAAAAATACTATTTCAGTGAGGATTTCATAAATTGCTCTCCTTTGTCATTGAAATTAGTTTAGTACGTTTTATGAAGCTTCAAAATCATTGTTGAGAGAAACCTGAGTTAATTGCATATGATTTTATTTTATTTTACTACCATTATGAGATGCGGTATATTAGGGAATATTAAATATTTTTAATATATTTGTTGACATATTAGTTAAAATTAGGTTCCTTGTACAAAGCAATTGTTTTTATTCACACTCAATGCGCGACCGTTATCTAATGTATAATCATAATAAGATGTTTTTTTTCTTTTTTAATACAGAATAATACCCATAGGTCCGCAATAAAAAAAAACTACTGTAATATAATAAATAAAAAAAATACAGTATTGGGAAAATCTTATAATCATATAAATGCAAAAGTATGTGTGTTATAGCTTAGTCATTCTAAACTGGTCAACTAGGTTTAGCATCGTCCACTGCGTTGTGCCAGTTGTAGGACACTTTAAATGAAGTTTTTTTATATGTTAACGGTAGTAGAAAATCTGTTGCCTAGGACCTAAAGGTGTGCTTACATAGAAGTAGCCGTTGTAGATATAAGTTGTTGTATGGTTTGACAAACAAAATTGTGATTTAGGTGATGTGGTGTAATTTAGTAACTTAAATATTTAAGGTATTAAGATCTCGGAGGATGAGGTATTAGTCTTTCACGCAGGTAATATAATTGTCTTCTAAAAATAGTTAAACCAACCTAAAAACAATTATTTCAATACAGTTAAATACGTATATAATTTTTTTTACTGCATTTTTTATGATTTTCATTGTTCTCATAAATCTATCTTCACCTCTAAATGATCGGCAACGTGACAGTTTAGGGTACCATGCTACAAATCTTTATTCTTAGTATAAATGTTTTCTAGCCATATAAACAACTATCATCTTGCGCGTAAACTTAAACTAAACTGACGGTGGGTAGATTATGCCGGCTTCCATAAACAAATGTTTAAACCCCTTATACCATAACCGTAGTGAAATAAGGGTAAAAGATAAGTGGTAGTAAGACGATTTCAAAAAATTGAGCCATTCAAATAAAAATTGCGGTGAAATAATTAATATCACTACACATATTCTGCATCATCAACAGCTAGAACGTCTACCGTCGAATAAATGCCTCCCCCGCATATGAGGGATGCAGGGTTTGCCATTATCCCCACGCTAGGCAGGCTTCTGTTTTATTTATTTATACCTATTAGGCCAGCCTTAAACCACTAGATGAAACACCTGATGATGTGATTGAATGTTGTCAGTTTAACCTGGAAATATTAGCTCTCAAGAAAATCGGTCGGAACACAACTCTAAGTGCTTCCCGACAGATCTGGGGACTGAGGGTGGTAGCTGTCCAGGCAGAAATTCTCAAAATTTCTAACCAACATGCTTTAATGACTTCCATCCCAAGACAACAAGCAATACTTTAATGTGCTCTCCATAGCACAGAAGCGCTCATTAGTAATGTCTAGTGAAATTCACCACACCTATTTAAGTCATGACCGCAATGGACGTTGCTTAACTTATTTGATCAGTTAAGAACCATTAAGTGAGCTAAGCTATTAACGTTTCTTTTTGGGGATTGATAAACAACCTTTGAAGTAAAGTAAAGGGTTGAAATAGTATAAGCGTTCAATGGATCAAACATGCCAATGGTCAACATTTAAAATCAAATATTTTATAAAGTGTTTTCCTGTGTAACAATTTATTGAAATCTTCACTATTAAGCTGAATAACTCTACGTTTTGATTAAGAATGCCTCCGACTTCAATTTAATATTTTGTTTGCTGTTTAGAGAGGCCGCCTATATATCAATCTTATGGTTATCTTGCATATTAATTTGGTAGAATTATTAAAAATAGAAGCTTAGTAATAGAAACAGCCTTTGATAGACGGATTTTAAAAAAGTGTTTAGTTTGTATCTTAACTTAAAAGTATTTCTTTTCATAATGAAAAAAATAAAACAAAATAAGACGTTTGGGTATTAAAGCCAAAAAAAACATATTTCCTGATAAAAAATATAACCTCTATTTACGACGATCAAAGTGAAAAATTAATCACCAACATTGTTTTCGTTTTTACGCGGCCAATGTTTATAATTACAAGGGATTATAAGAAATGTGTTTTGTATTTTCATCGTTGCGTCATTAGTGCCTCCACCGCTCAAAATTATATGATGAATACTCTCGTAAATTAAGAGGAAAGGCGGAAAAAAAGCGGTGCGGTGCTTTCGCGAAACGCTTACATTTTTCAAACCATGATAGGCACATTAGGAAGAAACTGCAAATGTTCTGGAAAGAATGCTGGATAGACGTTTTTTTTGCGCTTAAATTTTTAAGCTGAGAACATGCAGTATACGAACTTGTAAATTTCTGAAAACCTATCCCAAGCCCTACGATCTTTAGCAAGTTCATCGTCACATTTTGTTTGGTTTTTGGTACGAAACTAACTTAGCAGCCGCGAATCAAGCTGCAGGGGCCTAGATTGTGGCTGAGAGTCTAATCTCAGCGGTTACTTTATCTCTCATGAGTTTCGATTAAAGTTTGAGTAAGTATCTCCGAGATAAGTTTGGGAGTAAACGTGTTCATGGATTTTATAGGAATTTGGAGAATAAAGCGACGGGCGGCTTTTGAAATTTAATGTAATTTGCGACAAAAATGTAACGGTAATAAAATTAAGTTTGGAAAGAAACTTTCGTTCGATTATATTTATAAATATTGAGTTTTTTTATAGCAGTTCATCAAGGTGATTTCACTTTGCCTAATAGAAAGCGAAAGTAGTATCAAGAAGTGATAAACTTGAATGCAACTTTAACTACGCTTATAGAGATTGGTTGTAAATAGGCTGTCGATGATGATAAAGATGGAGATCCTTATCATTCATTGATAGTCCACCGCCAAATAGTTGCTTCCCCTATAAGGGGTTGGCTAAACGCTTGGCAGACGTCTTGGGGATCACAGAGAAGAACAGAAATGTAAATGAGTTTATTTTGACAACACTTAATATATACGGCCCGTGGGGTGCCGGGCTAGAATATCGCACCCCCATTGCTACTTGTGGGCGTCTAAAGGTAAAATACTTGCAGGTGGGTGCCTTCTGAGGAACTGATATTTTAAACTGCGATCCCCAAGACGCCTGTCAAGCATGGGGATTATGGCAAATTCCCCCTTAATGGGGGAGGCTGTGTTTAGCAGTGGGCAATACGGCTGACACAGTAATATTATATTATACCTGTACGCATAAAACTCCCCGCAGTATTGTTAACATATTATTATGCACCTTATACATATATTGCCAAACGTGACCTGTCAATGGCTACCTTTTAATTTTGACACGACATGTATGTATGTTTGTGAGTTCCTTTATTCCACCATTACTTCTAAACAGCTTAACTGATTTTAATGTATGAAATATCATTAGATTTGTCTTGATAGCGTTAATGAGACTAGATACACAAAAATAATAACAATAAAGAACTGGTTGACTTTAGAAGCCATTTTGTGAGAAAAACAAGTTTTTGTTTTCTTCCAAATCTATCGTGTGTCATAACAAAATGAAGGGCTTTATAAAACGATTTCATTAATATGTATAACTTGCAGTTTTAATTTCAATGGACTATAAAACGCTTAATGAAAATTAATAATTTGCAATAGGGTTTTTTACTTTTTTGCTTAGCAATTTGGATCAGCTTGATAGCTAGTTCATCTTGAAGGTTTCATAATTGGAAGTGAATTTTCATGTCTGGGCTGGTCGGATATAGTTTAAGTGTATTTAGTAGATTTTTGTACTTGCCTATTGATAAAGTATATTCACACTACCCACCAAGTAACGTGCACCTAAATCAGCAGTCAACGCTAGATTTGTGCAATATATAATGTTGTATGTTTATATTTGTTTAATTTAAACATGCAGCGCAACATCATAAATGTTATTTCATTCAACACGTTGAAATTTTAAGACGGTACCAAATAGTTTCATTGTAACATTTTAAAGAATTAGCACAATTTTTGATATTATTTTTAAACGAGTCCATTCTCTTTAAAGTCGTAACGCTCAAGCTGCCTTGAAAGCCAAACCCTGTTATCCACATCCTGCTCTAAAACATAACGCAAAGTGACACCGCAATCAAACCGAAACCCTCGACACGAACCTCCCTGGCTCCTATAATGCCCCAAGTTCGCGGGAAACCTCACGGGGCCATTATTCATTTCATGTATTGTTCTGCTGATATTTATTTTTTAGGGAGACACAGGTATTTTTTTGTAAACGGAGCCGCGTAACTGCGACCTAGAAATTTTATTACCAACGCGTGATTTCCTGCGTGCGGGGAATACTTACGAATGTAGTTACTACCTATGCACGAACGAGTCCATACGTAAAATTCAATGAGAATTACAACTTGACTCCTATACGGTTGGATAACACGGCACATTCTTATCTATCTAGGTACATTGTAAGCGGACTATCGTTGTTAGTAGCACCTTGACAACGACGAATTGCAGAAATATAATGAATCATCGTTTTTTATAACATGCGCCCAGATGGTATTTCTTTATTTGGTAGCTTTATTTTAGGAGATAGCGGACTGTTTGCGAAAGTAAGAGTTTCTTTAAAACACAACGGATCACAGATTTGGGACGCTGCAGCGTTGCTTTATTACTTTTAATGCAGGCTCCGGGCAGGCGGGCATACTGGATTTCATGCCATCGGCAACAGTAAAATGGGAAGCTTTACCGTAGTAAATTGTAATCGCCAACAGCATCCAATTCAACCCGAGAATCGACCCATTGGACCGTTCTAGTCAATTCGCTGCCACACAAAATTCTCAACCTAAAATTCTTGTGACGTTACGTAGATTAACTCCGACTCGGCTAAAGTCGGGAAATAATTTTCCTTATCTTACGCGTCTTTGTATTAAGACGATTTTCGCTATCAAACCGGATGAAATGCTTTAAGGACAAATTAATTGACTTTCTGTTGCACATACATCTCATACTGCATCTGCAAACTCGATCTATAGAGGGTCTTCGATGTTGATGAAACCATAAAAAAATCTAAGTGCGAGTCAGATTCCTAAACCTAGGGTTTAATACCACCATAGCATGTGCCTGTCGTACGTATTTACATAAATATGTTATTTAAAATTACTTACATACGAAATAATTGAGACCCTATTACTGAGACTATTTAGTCTCCATCTCTCCGCGCAGTCTATCTTGCTGATTGTTTGGAAAAAGAAACAAATATATTGCGTACTCAAAGTTATTTTAGTGTGACAAGTATATCATTAAGGAACGCTCCTTATGCGAGCCTAACCTAAACATAACCGGCTTATACATGAGAGCATAAACAAAACCGTTAAACGTTTGTAAGTACCATTTCTTATACGAAGTTCTATAAATAAAAAAAAACTGGATGGAGATTTGTGTACAAATACTATTTTTTTATTATATTTATTTTTACAAAATGAGTATCTATACAAAGGATAAATTGCCAACTCAATACTGTTTATTTCAAATAAAGTGTTCGTTTTATTTTTATGGCAATTTCATATGAAAAATCGTAATGCGAACTATTCATTTTCTTTATGAACCACTTTGAACCTTTTTCCTTAACCAGTCCGCTGTCAAATAAAAATGTTCATATCCTGTACACAATAAAAATTGCTTCAACTTATGCAAAATCGTTTGGAAGTAAAGTTATTCGGTCGTGTTTGCACAAAAATGGCTGGCTTTTCTGTGTCGGACACTACATTTGGCGAAATTGAACATCGTACGAGTACAGTTAGTGTAGAACAATCTAGATTTTAGGTCGGGAGAAGATGATGACTTTAATTAATTTAGGCACAATAATCGTGATAGATTTTCATCAGTTTTTAAGTCAATATATTTCTCAAGTCGTATCCTATTTTAGTTCAAGTCTTATGTTTGTAAAATAAAGAGGTACATTAATAATACTTCTACTAGAACTAGATTAGAACACGACAAGTAACTTTTTTCGCCATTTTATTGACTTCACGGCTAAATGCTCTTTAAATAAATAGTCAGCGAATGATTAATTCTGCTACTCCTTATTTATAGTATAAGAGCTGCGCCGAGCAATGCAATGCCATTGCTTGTGCAGGATTATTATTGCACTGTGACCCGACCAACTGCCACTTAACTCGAGCTTACCACTTCAAAATGCGAAACAGAGCCGTTATGACTGCAGCTGATTTATTAGTTTTAATACTCTGTTAAATGCTTGTTCATACTTTTCTTTTAACTTTCGTGAACTAAACTCATGTTTCTAAATCCTAAACGGGTCTATTCACACACGAATAAACATCAAAATAATTTAATTTATAATGAAATAATTAATATTAACGCTTGTTTAGTTAATAAACTTCAACAGGCAAAAACTTATTAGTTTGGGCAGGTTCACGTTTAACACTAAGTTGTTATAACCTTAAGTTTTTATTAGTCCAAAGTACTCTTTTATTTTCTTTTGAACAAACTGGGAATGAAATTAATTGAATATATCGAACTTCAGTACTCAGAATACATTGCATATAAAATAATTGTTACTGTAAAGTAGGTCTACTTAAACATCAAGGTGCTACTTGAACACAACGCAAACGTCTTCATTTCTATCACGAAAGTATACACGTTTGCTTTTACTGTGTTTTTATTTTACTGGTAGTCAGGGTCAAATCCTTATATGAATAACAAAGTGAAAGAAAGATTTCTGCGATATTGTTTTATTCGCAGATGATACCTCTCTGATTTTTAAAGTAGATAGGAAAGACAGTGAACTGACGCATGTAAATAATGTATTATCTAAGATTTGTAAATGGTTTGCCGCTAATAATCTTCTCCTAAATTCAAAAAAGACGAAATGTTTAAAGTTTTCTTTACCAAATGTTCCTTATGTTGAACCAAACATAAAGCTTGGCCCAGATAAACTCCCTATTGACAAAGCGACAGTCTTCCTGGGAATCAAAATGGATTCCACTTTACAATGGGATCCACATATACATGATCTCTCCGGAAGACTTAGTTCTGCTGCATATGCAGTTCTTAGGATAAGACAGTTAACAGACGTAGCTACTGCTCGGCTAGTTTATTTCGCGTACTTCCACAGTATTATGTCGTATGGCGTATTGCTGTGGGGAACTGCTGCTGAGATAGAGACAATCTTTATCATACAAAAGCGTGCAATTCGAGCCATATATAAAATGGGTCCTAGGGAATCTGTGAGGGATCTTTTTAAAGAAATTGATATTTTAACTTTACCAAGTCTGTATATATTTGAAAATATTATGTATGTTCGTAAAAATTTGAGTAAATTTAAATTAAACAGTGACAATCACGATTACAATACTAGGAATAAAGATAAAATAGTGGTGCCAGGTTTTAGATTAGCAAAGACAAATAAAAGGTCCTTCTTAGGTAATTGTGTGCGGTTTTATAATAAAGTTCCCAAACATATTACAACGCTCACAGAAGGGAAATTCAAGTTGCATGTGAAAAACATATTGATTAAAAAATCCTACTACACAGTTTCTGATTACATAAACGACAAAAATGCCTGGACAATTCCGCCTCCGCCAAGCTATTGCCTGTCACCTACATAATTTAAACAAATATTGTAATAACTCTATTATATAGTATGTATGTAACACATTGTTAAAAGATGTTTAAAAGAATGGCCCCGAGTTTCTTGCCCGTTCTTCTCGCAGTGGCTCTATACAATTTATTTGCTGAACGTGGCAGTACAATGTAGAATATTTCAATACTAAAATTTGTAATTGACCTTCATAAGAGCGTCGTAGACGCCTAAATTGAATAAATGATTTTGACTTTGACTTTGACTTTGAAAGACTTGGAAAAAAATTTGGATGCAGATGGGAGGCTACCTCAAGAAAAAGGCCGCAGAAACTTTCAAAGCTTCGGGCAATACGAGCACCGAAGATGCTTGAAAGGAATACGAGACTCTTTGGACGTTTGACCGTTTTAACTAAGTCTGAGGAGCAGTTGTTTACTGTATCCCTGGCTGTTGTTATGATAAAATATGATTTAAATTAGTTTTTATTTTTTGATGTCAGTTATTATTTTGTTTTTTTTTAGACTGATAAAAGTAATTTAATGGTTATCTATATTTCAATAAAATATTTGTTAAAAGAACTAAATACAGTTTTAATTTAAATTACTTTGTTTAATTCTAAAAGATTTTTTTTTTTCTTTTACTCACTTTTCTTAATGCATAAATATATTTTTTATTTATTCATTAAGTTATGTCAAATTCATATTTATACTACAAATATAATTAAAAATTTAATTAAATCTGTAAATTACCTAAATGTGTTCTAGAAAAATAAACTTTTGCTTCGTTTTCTAACAGGAGGCAATCATAAGTAGAAACAGAGCTCAGGGTCCAAGCCATGGATTCTATATAAAGATTTGTTAAATTGGCTGATAGAATAGAGAAACGACCAAAAGGCTGGCAGCATTACCACGTTGAATGGCAATACTAATTGGCTGGTCGAGGTAAGTGCCAGCACCTTGGTCGTTTGTAACCACCGCCAAGACTCTCATATTGTCGCTTATCTGAGCCTTCTGCTGCCACTGCCGCTGATCCCACAGTCTTAGAGGTGGTGGGTAAATGAGACGCCGTGTTTCGTTGATTATATTTTTCGATGACAATTGACCATATTACATGCAAAGTAAGAGATTGTCTCTCAAACAAATTTTAATGTCTTAGAAGCCCTAACAACATGGCTACATAATAACATAATATATATATGTTAATTGACAGCTATGTATATAAAATCAGTACTTTGAACAATTTTTGCCACCCTAGCTTTATTTTTTTTTGTTTATAGCCTCAGAATAATCAAAAAATATTATATTTATGTTTTTATCACAACTTAGTACGGGTAAACGCTTACAACAATATTATTTTATGTTACTGTTACGGAACACACAACGCCCACCCAGTGTTAAGCGGTAACTTCTGTCTATACATATTATAAGTATTCTATAATTATTCTATAATAAGTCCCATGCGCATGTAATTTCATGAAGTACGTACTGACTTTCAAGAACTGCTGCCGGAACACACTGTTAGGTGCTTGGTGACAGTTTATCTACTTGAGGGTGGTAGTTAGCCAGGCGAGCCTTTATTAAGTAAAATGCCCTTCCACCATGCGGTGTAGCTCAAAATGGCGACGGGGACTGAATCATGGACCTGCAGAATTGCAGTCCATAGTTATTACCACTCGGCTGTCACTGGCTTAAAAAATATTATATAGGTACTTAACATGGAACAATATGGACAATATTTTATTTCAGTGAAAAATCAAACTCATGTTGAAGGATAAGTATACTCAACAACTGCCGCCGCTTTCGCCAAAATATCATGAAATACTAAACAGAAATGGATCTGTAAGGATTTTCTAGCCATAATCGTAAACACTTCGCTTTCCGGTAGTGAAAACCTCTCGGGTGTGAAAAAGACTCATCCAGTCCAATTCCTTATTAGAGACCGAATTTTTACTTGAGGATGGTAGCTAGCCAGCCGGGCATTTGCAAAATGCCCTTCCACCATGCTATAACGACTGCCATCCTTTTTTTTTTTTTTTTTTTTGACCCGGGAAAATCCTTTATGGATACCACCCGGCTCCGGGGGGAGCAGAGTGGTTATGTGGGAGTCCTCGCCTGAGGGGCCTTACTACCCCCACGGGGGGGTAGTAAGTGAGGTTACCCACTAAAAACCCGGGATGAGCAGTCTGCCGCCTAGTCGGGGCGAGATGGGGTAGCGTTAGCAATCACCATCTCGCCCTGGCGGTTGGCCCGTCACCGGTGACGGCCCCCGGCCAATGGAGGGATGACCCAGCTCATTAGGGCCATCCCCCAGACGTGTGGGATCGTGCAAGCCAGTGGAGAATCCCCCGACTCTCCACCGATGATCCGCACAGCACTAGGATAGAGCGAGAAGGCGCCCGAATCGCCTTCTCCTTCCACCAGTTCGTCTACGCCGGAGCGGGTCTGCGAGGACGTCGTCCTCCCTCGCCCGCTCCGCAGCCTCATTCTGCGCCATCACCTCTTCGCAGAAAGAGACCACCGCCTGCCACGATCCGTCGCTGCCGAGCATAGCGTTAACCACGCTCGGCAGCGACAGATCTGCGCCTATGACCGCTGTGAGGGCGCGCCGCATGGGACTCCACGCGGCGCACTCCTCCAGCGTGTGGAGCGCCGTGTCTTCTGGCGCTCCACACTCGTGACAGGCGGGGGTCGCCTCACGTCTTGCGATGTGATGCAGGTACTTTCCGAAACATCCATGCCCGGAAAGCACCTGCACCAATCGGAAGGTGAGCGACCCGAATCGCCGCCCTACCCACCTCCGAAGGACCGGGCGAATGGCATCCACCGTCCTTTGTCCAGGGACCGGTGGAGCCAGGTCCTCCGTCCACCGCCGCAACAGGGCGGCCCGCGCCTGCCGTCGGATGCGCGTGACCTCCTCCCACGCTGGAGGCTCCCCGCGGGATCTCCTCGCCGCCACGAAGTGGTACACTTCGGCGAGGATCTCCGCTTGGAGCTCCCAGGGGGGATCACTGGCCAACACGCATCCCGCCGTCCAGGACACCGTCCGGTACCCGCGTATCGCCCTCGTCGCGATGACCCGCTGCGGACGACGCAGCAGGGCCTTATTGGCGCGACCGAGGGCGCCCACCCAGACAGGTGCCCCGTACAAGGCCATACTCCGGATCACTCCGGAGTACAGACGACGACATGTGGCGCTCGGGCCGCCCACGTTGGGCAGCAGCCTCCCAAGGGCGGCTGCGGCGCCTATGACTTTTGGGGCCAGTTGAGTAAAGTGGGCCCCAAAAGTCCACCGCCCGTCCAGGATGAGACCCAGGTACCTCATCTGGGTCCCAACCCGGACCAGGACCCCGTCCAGGTCTATCCTCGTTCCTGGAGGGGGTCCCCCCCGAGGCCCATGGAACATTAGGGCCTCGGTCTTGGAGAGGGCGACCTCCAGCCCCAGGGCACGTATGCGGCCGACCACGAGTGTTGTGGCCACCGTGGCCCGCCGCACCGTCTCCCCGAGGTCCCTCCCCTTGACTACGACTAGCGTGTCATCCGCGTAGCACGCAACCCGCATACTTGCGGGAAACGTGCCGCGGAGCACCCAGTCGTAGCCAATGTTCCACAGGAGCGGTCCCAACACCGACCCCTGTGGAACCCCGCAGGACACGCGACGTCACCTCAGACCGTCGCGTCCCTCCACCAGGACCTCGCGGTCCCGGAGGTAGTCGGCCAACAGCCTACGCAGATACAGGGGCACTCCGTGATAGCGGAGCGCCTCCCGTATTGTCCCGTGCGGTAGGCTGTTGAAGGCGTTGGCAATGTCAAGCGAGACAGCCAACGCCTTTTCCCCCCCGCCGACTGTCTGCGTCTCGCCCTTCCTTCCGCAACAGGCACAATCGCCCGTCCTTCCAGAGCTTCGGGAACTGACCCGACGTGAGGCACGCGTCGAACAGTTCCCGAAGCTGACCGCCCATCTCCCTAAGGGCGATCCTGAGGACCCGCCCGGGAATCCCGTCTGGTCCCGGGGCAGTCTTCTTGCCTCTCAGGCGGAAGACTGCTATCTCCATCTCCACCTCTGATATAGGCGGAATGGAGGCCGGGTCCTCCTCCTCCTGGAAGGACGGGGTGGCCATCGGTGGAGGGGTGTAGTGGGGGTCGCTGTCGGGGAATAGCCCCCCCAGCACCCTCTCCAGGAGCTCTGGCTCCAGGGACTCCGCGATAGGGGGCGCTCTGCCCCGGAACTTATTCCGGGCAGACTTATACGGGCGCCCCCATGGGTCCCTGTCGAGGCCCTCCAGCTGTTCGCTCCAGCCTAGGGCCTTAGCCCGGCCGATGGCCATCTTCAGCTCCTGTTTGGCATTCTTCATATCACCATACAGGAGCTGCTCGGCCGCCAGCTGCTCCGCCGGCAGCTGGTCGTCCGTCCGGCCGTGGCGGCGCCTCCTGCAGTGGTAGTAGAGGCGCCGCGTCTCCGAGCATCGCGCTCGGAGATCCTCGATCTCCGAGCACCACCAGTAAACCTGGCGGCGCTCGGGGTGGGGTCGGGACCGCGGCATGGCGGCGTCACAGACGGCCGTCACCGCCTCCCGGAACCGGCTCGCCGCGACGGCCACCTCCGGGTGCGTGGGGGCGGCAAGCCACGACTGGACGATAGCCGCCTCTTTAGCCAGCTCGGCATCGAGGCGACCAATCGCCCAGCGCGGGAAACCCGCCCTCTCCACGCGCCGAGTCCCTCCTTGGTGGGAGGTGGCGATCTCGAACCGAATATAATTGTGGTCCGAGAGAGTCGCCACGTCCTCCACCACTCTCCAGGCCTGGACACGTGCTGCGACTTCCGGGGTGGCGAACGAAACGTCCACCACGGACCCCCCGTTGTGTCGCACGCACGTGTGGACTGACCCTCTGTTGAGCAGGGTCAGCCCTGCGGCAACCGCCCACTCCCTGACAATCTCCCCGCGAGTGTCAGTGGAGGGGTTGCCCCAGGCCCGGGCCTTGGCGTTCAGGTCCCCCATGAGGAGGACCTGACGTGGCGCCTGCCTTCTCACCGCCGCGGCCAGGAGGTCTAGATAAACCTCCAGCTCCGCGACGGTTCTATTGGGGGAGAAATATGTGCCGACTACCGCATACCTCTCCCACTTGGCCACTACGTACCCCGAACCCCTCTCTGACACTGAGAGGGGGGGGCCGCCACCGGCACGTCCAATAATAGCTACGGAGCCGTCCAGATCCCCAGCCCAGTAGGGATGGGACTGGGGAACGTAGTACGGCTCCGCGGCGACCGCCAAATCAATCCGCCACTGCGCCAGGGACTGCATTAGCAAGTCCTGAGCCCTGACGCAGTGGTTTAAGTTCGTCTGGAGGAGGTTGTGTTGTCCGACTTGATCCATATCAATCGGACGTCACAACCTCCATGCTCGCCGCGCGGCGAACAGCCTCAGGAGCGGCTCTGGCGGCCGGTCGGGGGATGGCCGGGGTCCTGGCGGCCTGTCCCTTCGTCTTTGGGGGGACACAGTTTTGTCCCCCCATCCTGTGCTCGGCTGGTCGCCCCGACTCTGCGCATATAGCGCAGTGCGGGGCCCTTCTCTGGCAGTTTGCTGCCCTGTGGCCTGCGCCTCCACAGCGGAAGCACAGGTCCCCCCTGTCTGCCGACGAGGGACACTGTGGGCGCGTATGCCCGAGTCCCATGCACTTGAAGCAGCGCATGGGACGCGCTGCCAGTGCCACCACTCGCACCGAGCTCCACCCCACCAACAGCCTGCCCTGTGCCAGCACCACTTTGGCTACTGGGATTGGGCAGGATACAAGGGAGAAGCCGGTCCCGCCGTAGCTGCGACGTATCTCCCCGACTTTGACGTGGAGTACGTCACAGCCGCCCACCTTGGCGACCGCCGCCGCCACTTTCTCCTTTGTGGCGGCGTCGTCCAGGCCCGTCACGTGTAAATCCACGGACTTCACGGGCCTCGCGACGTTGGCCACCTCGGACAGGACACCGCGGAGCTTCTCCGCGAGCCTGTCCGCTTTGTCGCTGCTTTGGGAGCCAGGAATTTCGAGCATCCTGGCTCCTGTGGCCGTCTGGCGGAAGTGGATCCGGTCGATCCCCAATCCTTGGAGATCGACCTTCTCCTGCGCCGTCTCGATGATGGCGCTGTAGGTAACCCCCATTTCCGCGGCTTCGGGCTGCAGCGTCAGCACAACAGCCGCGGATTTCGAGGGTTTCAGCGCCTTCGCCTTTTTGGGCTTGGCGGCAGCGGAAGCCTTATTTGATTTTGGCTTCACGGCGGAGGGGGGGGCACGAGCTGCTGGGACAGGAGCGGGGGCGGGAGCGGGCGTTACTGAGGAGGACGATTTGCCCTTTCCTTTGCCTTTCCCCTTTCCAACTACCGTTGCCCAGGTGTCCGCCTTGGCAACAGCAGTTGGAGTCGTTTTTGGGGGGGCGTTGGGAGCCGCAGTCGAGGGGGGGGCGATGGGAGCCGAAGTCGAGGGCGTGGCAGCAGTAGCCTGCGGGGCCTGGGCAACCCGCTTTCGAGGGGTCGGTTTCGGGGGTGGGGGGGCAACCGCTACTGCAGCCTTCTTTGCGTCCGCTCGGAGAGGCGGGCGAAGAACCGGCGCTGGCAGGAGGCGATCCTCGATGCCAGCGAGTCGGGCATTGAGCATTTGCCCGAACGTGGCAGTCAAGGAGCGCGTCATCTGCTCCACTAACTCTGCCCCCACTACAACAGCAGGGGGGGCCGGCGTCTCAGCGGCAGCGGCTGCTGCAGCAGCAGACGTAGTGGCAGCCGCCTCGGTCTTGGCCTCAGTGAAGCCGCGACGTAGCGCCTTCACCCCTGCCTTAGAAGCCTCCATCTCGAGGCGCAGGCGACTATTCTCGGCTCTTAGCCGCCGCGTCTCTTCCGCCTCACTCCTGCTTGCCAGGGCGTCGACAACTTCCCTCAGGGTTGACGCGGACCTCTTAAGGCGAGCAACGAACTCGCCTTTGAGGTTGCCAGATTTCTTGGCAACCTCTAGAATGCAGGCGAGCATACCTCCTGCGTGAGCCCTCAGCTCTTGGGCGTTTAGTGTGCTGATGTCACCAAACCCGGCAGGGACATCGAAATCACTTCCGGTGTCCAGTAGACTTCCAGCGGCCACAGCGGCCGAACCCTTTTTGTATTTCCTGCTTTGCAGGACTTCCGCCAGTTGCTCCACCAGTGGCTTTGGCGGTGGCTTTAAAAACTCCTGTCGCGTCGGGCCTGTTTTGGTGCCCTTCGCCCTTCCCCTCCGCGCCGTATTAACCTTGGCGGCCGTCGTCCCTTCGGTTTCAGTGTCCGACTCCAAATAGCCGGGTGCGTAAAACGAAGAGTAAGGCCGCTTCCTGCGGCTGTCCCCCTCGTCACCCGACTCTTCAAACACGGACTCCACGTCCGACCGCCTTTCGTCTCCCATGGAGACCTCCGACAGATCCCGGGAAGGAACCCGTGAAGTTTGGCCCTGAGAAGGGCCGTTTTTCAAACTTTCAATATTGCCGCTCGAGCGGTCCTCAGTCGAAACATTAGGTTGGCCCTTAGAAGGACATTTTGCAAATTTCCCTTTCGCGTCTCTATTTAACTTCGACATTGGCACAGATTTAGACATTCGGAATAATTATAGAAATAATTATAAACTGTGACCATAAGAAAAATATTTGGGGGAATGGACAGGCTTCATTCTTTCTACTCAAGCCTCCGGAAGTTTAGAGTTCAGAAGACTGACAATACCTTGGAGGTATTTTCCCGAAGTCTAAGGATACACTTATCATCGGGGTTTTGGAACTAGTCCAGCCAGTTTGTCCCCGCCTCCAATAACGTGAGTTATCGGAACAGAGGTCACTACCAAATAAAAGACAGCGGTTATTTTCGATTATGTAACAATACGTTTGACGGTAGTAGGCGCTGGTGTTTGCCAGTTAGAGGGGTCCCTATTTTAACACACACACCGCCAAACTGTTTTTCATCCACTCATAAACATGACAAATTATCTGTAGCCTTGCCTTAAAACTACAATTTATACACCGTAAGTCTATTTGTCATCTGTCTTACAGAGGTACTAAGCACCTTAGCACGTATAATACAGATGACAAACAGTTAAATACGGCCCCGGTCTGTACCGAGCATTTTACAATTTTGTTACTAATAAGGGGTTAAATAGCCCTGTGAACTAAAATATATACACATATAATACTAATATATACAGAGACAATATATACATATACATACACATATAGATAACAATACACGCGGCGCCTGACGGTGTTCTGTTGCGTTTATTTCGGAAGGAAATAAACCAATAACAGGCAGCACCACGGGAAGGTAACCGTCAGACTTGCCTTGGGGATCATCACGACCTGCGCT
Source organism: Plagodis pulveraria (assembly GCA_963890685.1). Lineage (NCBI taxonomy): Eukaryota > Metazoa > Arthropoda > Insecta > Lepidoptera > Geometridae > Plagodis > Plagodis pulveraria. Next base: position 14,853,957 of record OY982961.1, read on the forward strand.
CTCCCCCAAGACCCTTGCCTCCTTACCCATCCGGGATGAGTAAGGAAGGCCTGAGTTTATCCAAAACAAGCAGCGCGAGGCATGCAAGCTAGGCAAAGCAACTATTAATGAATAAACCCAGACCCGCCCAACGACTGCCATCCTAAGACAACAACCGGGACCGACGGCTTAACGTGCCCTCCGAAGTACGAAAGCGCTCAGTAGTAATGTCGACTTGCCGACCCTTCTTCTTTAGGTGGGGTCACATTGCTAGCGAGGGATATACTGCCTGTAGGCCAAAAATACTAACACCAAATACATTACAATTTAAAAACATTTAGCGTATCTTAAAAATATTATCTAAAACCTCTAGTTATTTTCAATATTAAGACAATGTGCAGGCGTGATCTCTATATGATACGAGTCTGCTGCGGGCGCTGTGTTCCATTGTGCATATTTTTTTTTTTAAAATGTACATATCCAAAAAGTTGCACACTACTTAAATGACTATTATTATTATTATTGTCAACGTATTATTTGTGTCACAAATAAAGCATTTTTCTTTCTTTCTTAGTTTCTTTCTATTAGTGAACGGAATCTTTTTAATATAAAGTATCATTTACGGAGTAAATAATCATTGGATATATATAATGAAACATGTCATGCATCCAGCAGGATTTATGATTTGTACTGAAGGTGATAGCGGGATGGGCAAAAACATGACAAGGAGAGCTGTTATCCAAATTCTATAAGTATCTAATAACAGTGTAGAACAGAGTATAGGTGTCATAAATTGCCAAACTTAAACAATAAAATATGTTTATATCTCAAAACTGTAAGTTTTGCATGGTGGAAGGGCATTTTGCGAATGCCCGCCTGGCTAGCGACCACCCTCAAGTAGAAAATCTGCCGCCAAGCACCTAACGGTGTGTTCCGGCAGCAGTCCTTGAGAGCTAGTGAAATAACAGGCAAAATGAGACTTTACAGGTATGTCTCAAGGTGATGGACGCAGTGTAGTTCGTCAATTGTGATGAAATGCATCTGTTATAGGCAGAAGATACCGCTTAAAATCAGGTGGGCCTCGTGCTTGTTCCTTCACGATAACATAAAAAAAAAAAGTTAAAAATAAAAGAAGAGATGTGAAATTTGTCTTAAAGAATCATGCCAATAGCTCGTGTTTTCTGTACTTGTAATTATCTGATTTGTAAACGTCATTATACGTTTATGTTATTCTATACTATACTCGCGTTTTGAGAGACCTGAGCTTTAGAAACCCACCAAAAGTTTATGAAAGTGAAAATGACCATAAATGCACCTGCTTCCCTGTTACGAAAGAAAAAAATCACTGGTAATTGATTAAAAATGTAAAGAACTTAATTACATTTTATGGTAACTGCAAACGTTTATTTAATTTGAGAGGTTTATTCTCCATTTGCATTAAAACAGGACGACTTTGGGCCCGATTAATTATGATGAGTTTAGCGCTATGCTTTATATGTTTAAAAACAAATAATGTACATTTGGTTTTGAGAAATATTAGGAGGTCCATCTTTGTGTAAAATATATCCAAGGAGCACCAGCCCAGCTTGGCATGCACCAAAGCAATGTAGAATATTTTTATACCTAAGGGTTGTGACAATTTTGCACATATTGAACTTATCATAACCATTTCTAAAGCGGCGATTCAATTCTGTCAACATTTAAAATATTTAAGCATTACGAAAAGAAACCGTTTCCGGCCTCTCGTACTGTGGGCTATTTCTTTATACTCGCTTTAAAACATATTTCCACAAAATTTACTGATACGTTATAATCATAATAAAATTTGCTATACCACGCTCTGCAAAGTTCTACAAAGTATTAGCAGACGGTGGAAGCTTTTATGTATAACGTCAATTTATTGCCGTGTAATATCAGGACAATTGCTATGTGAAGCCAACGAGACTAAGGGAATGTTGGTACCTCTCTCTCTAATTTATGAGACGTAATACTGGCTACGGTAGAGACGACGTCTCCACGCTTGCGTTCGTCGACCCACCTGAAACAATCTCGAGAAAATCGAGATACACATAGCTTTAAGAACATAATCTTTATTACCTACCGGAGTATTCACAAAGAGTTCCTTTATTTTATTCTCAGTTGCGGTGGAGGTAATATATCCGGGATTACCGTGTTGCCATGAAATATGCAGAATCTCTGAGCGGGACGAATATATGATGTTTCTTTAAGAAGCGTTGCGAGTTTCATATCTGCACTGTGTTTGATGTTTATTACATTTTTTTATTTCAGTACGTGTAAAATTATTTTTGTACAATTCCTGATTGTCCAGTAGAAAATCTTTGGAAAAATCCTAATCAAACTAATAGTATAAATACAATATTGGAAAACATAATTGTATTAAAGAAAAGTGGAATAAATAACATGACTTTCTGCAGCACAACCAAAACCATTAACTGCCGGTAAAGTATTTTTTTGTTTTATTTCGAGTAAATATTGCAACGTTATCTTCTATGACAGTCTGATAAAAGTGCTGTTTCAGTTATTCTATACTTAAACTTACTTTACTTACTAATATTATAAAGAGGAAAGATTTTTATTTTTGTATGCAACGAATAAATTTACAAACAACTTTACTGATTTGGATTAAATTTGCTATGAAAATAGTTTGAGACCCTGTGAAGGACATGGGATAGTTTTTATCCTGGTATCAACTGGCAAAAACATGTCAATGGCTTTGTACGATAACCGAAAAACGCGCGGGCGGAGCCGCGGCCGGAAAGCTAGTATTTAATAAGTTGCTACTCTTTGTCATTAAAATTGGTTTAATACATTTTGTGAAGGTTCAAAATAATTTTCGAGGAAATGAGGCTAAGGCGGATATTAATTACAATTTGACGATTATAACATTATTAGGTGCAATCTCATAAGGAATGCCAGTACCATAATTTTAATACCATATTTTATTATATTTGTTAACATTTTGATTAAAGTGAGTTTATAGTTTTGGTTTTTATTCAAGTTCAAGGCGAGAACCTTGTCTCATGTATCAAAATAATTAATTGGTATTGTATCAAAACTCTTTCAAGTCGATTTGGGACTGTCACAGAAAGATAGTAAGTATGAACTATACCTTTTCTTTAAGATTCACTAGCCATTCCAAAACAAACAGGTCTGTAACTGCTTGTGAAAAGCAAGTACAGTATCAAACTCCCCTAAAGCAGTACTTGTCCATATCAAAATCCTCTTTAATTGAATCGACCAATAGCTGAGCTAAAATTGTGTCACGTGACTGAAAACACTCCGTCAATCTTTTGACACTGCGAAGATCTGCTTGCGATAATCTTGTAAAATTTCAGGATCAATCAGATTCTCTAGTTAAGGGTGAACTGGCCGGCCCGTTCTCCATACAAACGCCGTTGGGTGATCACTACCTTATTTGAGGATTTAGGTCCAAAATAAAGCATAATACCGATTGATCTCGTCATTATCTAGGCTTGTATGATGCCAAAATTTTAAAAAGATAATTAAGTTGGAAGTTATGAGCCTCGAAAACTTTATATGAAAATGTTTCGAGGCTCATAATTCTCAGGTTAATTATTTTATTAAAATTTCGGCATCATACAAGCCTAGATAATGACGAGATCAATCGGTATTATGCTTTATTTTGGACTTAAATCCTCAAATAAGGGAGTGATCACCCAACGGCGTTTGTATGGAGAACGGGCCGGCCAGTTCACCCTTAATAAGAATTGCATAGCAATTAATCGAATCGCACTTTATCTCAGAACAGACGGACTGTCGACGGAGAGGTTTAAATACAATAGCTTGAAGCTCATTGTACTCGTGGATGTTAGAAAAGATGATTAGTATAGATTATCCCCCTTACTTATAAAAAATCCGCTATGTAGTTGCTAAGTAATGCATAACTAAACAGTGTTTAAGTAATGCTTAAATATTTCTTACTTATAAACGCTACTTAGCAACTATTTAGCTAAACAATGGATAATGAGGTCAAAAGTATTTTAAACTGACAACATTGAACTAAAAGGTATTATGGAAGACCCAAATTGCCAAAAAGCACGTATCTAGTGCTAAAAATATTAAAATTAAAAAGTTAAAAAATATCTATTCTTTGTAGGTACGTATTTTTGTACATATGGTTAGGTGTACTGGAGACATTTGTAGTGAGTTTTAATTTTGTAATTTGGTAAATTCAAAAGTGCCCTAATAAATTTCCAATTATGCTATGGAATAACAATCTATTCCATAACATTATTGGAAATGCATTATGGGGTTACCCCAGAATTTACGGGTGTAACTCCAGAATACCGTCAAATCCCGCTGGAAGTTATCTTTTCCCATCCCAAACAATGTCTACGTTTTTTTCTATGAAGTCAAGATTCCAATCCTTGTTTATTTTTAATCATTTTATAGCGATTCCTTAAATCACAGTAAGTGTAATTTAAGGTATCGCTTATCAAATGAATTTACGGAATATAAAGGCCGTAATATGTTCTTGTGTTTCGTCTAGTGTGCTCGAGAAAACATGGCAATAGGCTCGCCCCTTATTACATGGGACCAAAACCCAATTGGCCGAAACATGGGTGTTTACACAACATTGCCTACCCCTTCGGGGAATACAGGCGTGATTATATGTATATATGTAAAGTTTATGTGTATGTGTTTTTGTCTTCTACATGTATTCACGTTTTAACGGCTTGAGGGTTTGGATGAAATAACAGAATAGTTAGTTTAGGTTCTCCTTACTTTTCATCATCATTGCCTACGCGGGTGAAACCGCGTGGCGCAGCTATAAGAAAATTACAATGAGTTCGATCACCGGATCGGATCAGATGTTGGGGTTTTAATGAGATAGTGATTTTCAGTAACATTCCGGCGTCTAATTTGGACCAGTTTATTACCATTTGGTAATAAACTCGCGCCCTATTAAATGAGATGCTTAATACAATTAAGAATATTTCAACTCCTAAAATATATTTTTTTTGCTGAACTGAATCGACATCTATGCTGAAATAAGCAAATAAGTGTTAAATTCTGCTTTTAAATTGAATCACTAGTATTATTTACGTCTTCTTACCGGTATTCTAGACCTACTATAGTAGGTATAGAGTAATATTGAATCGTCCTACCCTAACAAGGATTATATATACTTACAATTGTTAGGCTAGGGAGATATATCCCCCTTATGTAGGGTCAGTTTATATATCTCAGCTATATCAATACAAAATACAAAGCAACAACATATTTAAAATACTCGTTAACAACGCATAGAACAACACGAGAACAAAAATGTAAAAAGTTTTGGCTTTGATTTTATAATCGACAACCAACGTTATTAGTAGCAGGTATAGTATACCCGCTACCTTTCTGTAGAAACTGTTTTCCACCCAATGTTCAGCAACACCCTACTCATATATATCAACGTGAATAGTGATATAATACTGAAATACCTACACCACTCATTGAGCGCATCGTTTTCCAAGTTGCCTTTTAATACATCCAATAGGAATATACGAGTGTAGCACAATCCTTATATTCTTAATTCAGTAACTGTACCTGCGGTATACTCTTCAATAAGATCAAGAAAAGTAATTAGGTTACGCATAATATTTAATTCATCATCCAATGTATGTTTCTACTTGCTATATTTTTACGATTTATTTACAGAGTATGTCGTGTTTATAGTTTTGTATGCCTCCTTGACAATAACCTCAATGGTAACTAAATCAGCTGATCCGAAATATCGGCGCCATCTTGCTACTTAAATATTTAAACATGGGTTGGACAGTGTTTAAATTGACAGCTGATTTAAGCAGTACTTAGGAACTGGATAAAGTTATGTAGCGTTTATGAGTAAGGAATTTTGCTAATCAGCGGCTAAGTAATGCTTAAAATTTAAGTAGCGTTTATAAGTAAGGCTGTATATAATTAGATCCACTTTCTTCGTTGCTGATAGGTTACTTTCAGATCAAGTTTACCCGATGATGAGTGATGATGAGTTCATACAGAGAAAACAGACTTAACCTGGATGTACAAATATTTTTTTTATTATGGCAATACGTGAAGCTGCATTAATTATATGTATTTTACGTTAATTATAGGATCTGTTGAGTTTTGAGTTTGTGTTGAGTTTTTTAATTCCCGGCTGCTATCGACCCAAATAACTTATCCTGTTTATCTTACCTTTCTTCTTTACTTTTATCTTGTCGTCTTATATAGTTACTAAAGTAATTTTCACCTTGTATCTATATGTAGTTAATTTATCATTGGACATGACTTCGCACATCTCAAGGGATTCAATGAATTAGTTTCAGCAGATGAACACGAAGGTAGCGGGCTGACCTGAATTAGACAACTTGCAGGGATCGGGATATCAGACGCGAAACATATTGACAAGTTCTACTCGGCTTGAAATTGGAAGTATTTATTTAAAATAAACAATTTATACTAATTGTTAGCAAACGGTGCGAAATATTTCTTAAAATGTGACGATTTATGTATTTGAATTGCATCTTTCGTGACATCGATTTATAATCATACACAACGTCTTAAATATTTATGGCCACAGCAAATAATGATAAAAGTGAATTTAATTTTTTGTCTAAAACCGACTTACCAGTAAGACTATTAACTATGTGCAGATTTCAATTTATTTCTGACAGATACGTTGAACTGAATTTCATATAATAATGTGAACGACGGTAGCATGCGGCAGAGTTTGGGCTATCACTGTTTCAAACATATCGTTTAACAGTTATATTAAGTACTATAATTTATCACGAAGAAGTTATTTAGATGGCTACCTGCACCTTTTCAAATAATTAAGTAGGCAAGTTGTAATACTTGGATGTTCAATACTGAAATAACCTTTATAAGATAACCAGTGAATTATACAGATAGGCGGAGGTCCCAAGATCTCTTTGAAAAAAAAAAACCAGCTGATGTGGTTGAATCTATAGTCAGAGCTATCTGACTTATTCACGTGAGTTATTTAATTAAATTAGTTAAAAATTAAATATATATATATTAGTTTAATTTTTGTTATTTAATTAATTTATTAATTATTTATTTATTTAAATTAGTAAAAACTACGTTAATTTATTTTAATAAAAAAATATAACAATATCTTCATACACACATATACATTCACCCTGACATGTCAATCAGCAATTTGTTGGCATGCTCTGCAGTCACTTAAATTCAAGCCACAATTTAAGTGACAGCAATTACTACAATAATTTTTGTGTAGCACATGTTAAAGCATATAAAGTTAACGAGATTCATTCAGTATGCTACAACGCATATAGCTATACCTCCGATATAGTCTCGTCTACCCAAACGAACTTTGTATCATGTACAGATAAGGCTGATGAGATTACGATGTATTCAATCTTCCTCTCTATAGAGTTAATATTTATTGAATCTTGCCTACTTGTAATTACTAAGAGAATTCAGCACCAATGTTTGAAGTTAACTATGCAAGAGTAATAATTCATTAGATATTTAGTTATTGGAAAATTGAAAGTTAGAGTCTCAGAAGTTTAAAATGGCTTAAGAATTTCATATTCGATATCAAATGCGAAGAGCTAGGGAACGTATTGCATTTAAATCTTGCCTACTTGTAATTACTAAGAGAATTCAGCACCAATGTTTGAAGTTAACTATGCAAGAGTAATAATTCATTAGATATTTAGTTATTGGAAAATTGAAAGTTAGAGTCTCAGAAGTTTAAAATGGCTTAAGAATTTCATATTCGATATCAAATGCGAAGAGCTAGGGAACGTATTGCATTTAAATCTTGCCTACTTGTAATTACTAAGAGAATTCAGCACCAATGTTTGAAGTTAACTATGCAAGAGTAATAATTCATTAGATATTTAGTTATTGGAAAATTGAAAGTTAGAGTCTCAGAAGTTTAAAATGGCTTAAGAATTTCATATTCGATATCAAATGCGAAGAGCTAGGGAACGTATTGCATTTAAATTTAAGACGGTTATAGATCGATACCGCCAGACGCCACATTTCAAGAAATATATTCAAACCTAAAGCCTGTACAATCAGCTCTGAAGTAGATGGCATTAGTAGGTTCTTATAGGCAGCTTCGTCCAGCTCCAGTCATGAATATTAATTAAACAGATATCGACCTTAAGACATTACGTCGTTACCAATAAGGGAATATTTTATAAATTTAATTCATGGTATCGTGTTCGTATCGTGTCGGATTGTTTCGAGATGACGACAATACAAGTTTCCAAACAACCAACAGTTTTTGATTTTCAAATTTAGTCTGTGTTATGCATGTCGTATTCCGTCTTTTTTTCGCAAAACATTTACCTAACGGCTGAAATCATGCGGAATACATCATTACACGTTTCCTTTCATTCTGTTTTTATACGAGATATATAATGTAATAAAAATATTGGCAACAATTTTCCCGAACTGCGTATGGGCTTGCAATGGCGGGAAGGCTTGATTATTCTGAGATCCTTGTAATACAACCACAGGACTGGTAACAAGCAACCTATAATATTGTTCAGTATTTAAACATAAAAATGTTTGTTTAGCTTGAATCTATAAAAAACAACTTATATGAATACAAATTGAGCGTTTACTTATTCCACAAAACATAATTTTGCATTCAATTAAACGTTTGGTAAAGTTAGATAAATTTTGTTATTTATTATTAAGTAGATTTGATTATGATCAAAGAAATAACATTATTATTATTTGCACTAACATATAGAAGAAAAAAATAGAACAAAATAGAAGGCATGAGTACGGGTTGAGAAATCTCCGCTCGAACCGCTATTCTTCCGAAACACGAACATTCTGAACGTTTTCAAAGTCCTCACGACCAAATTTTTAGTTTTCACTCGAGTCCATGGTGCAACTTTTTTTTTGTTTGGTTTCATTTCTATTAATGTTATATGACAATCCATAGTTTTATTCATTACTAGCTGTAACTGCGACTTCGTTCGTGACTGGCGTACCTGCAGACTAATTATTCACATTTAAGCATTGTTTATCTGCTAAACAACGCTATGGTCATAAGAGAAAAGTATGGTATATACGGTGAAGCACTCTTATTTAAGCAAAGCTCAGAAAGGAGCTTTTTACTTTGGGTTTGAAAACTCCCGGTTTAAGATTTCCAGAAGACAGTAGTTAAGTAGCTCAGAGACTTCTTTCGCGGTTCGTACAATAAATGTTGAAGCAAAGTACTTTGTGCGTTTCTTTGGAATTTCGATTTTAAAACAGCACAGAACGAAAATATATTAGGTTGTGCACTTCCATTGCGCAGTCTCCAAAATGAATCCGGCAAAAGATAGATTGTAAAAAAACTGATTGTGGCGAATGTTCCAGATTTAAGAGTTTTTTTCTTAGCAAGCTTGCAAAACTAAATAATAGTGCTGGGCTGCCCGTGGGATGCCAAGCTGCCCGTGAGGTGCCGGGCTGCCCGTGGGATACCGAGTTGCACGTGGGGTGCAGGGCTGCCCGTGGGGTGCCGGGCTGCCCGTGGGTTGACGGGCTGCCCGAGGAATGCTGGGCTGCCCGAGGAGTGCCAAGGAGTGCCGGGCCGTGCCGGAATGTCCGTGGGGTGCCGGGCTGCTCGTGGAGTGCCACGCTGCCCGTGGGGTGCCAGGCTGCAAGTGGGGTTTCGGGCTGCCAGTTTTGGTTGGGAAAGTTTTGGTGTCAGTGTCAGCTACAGAACCAAATTTATTTTTCAAAATGTCTGCTTTGTACTAAATTGGATTTGGTTATAGTTTAATTATAAGTATACATAAAGTATATTTGAATGTAGTCTTTGTTGTATTGCACACCTGGCGAATTATTGTCCTAAGGTCAGTTTTTACCTCATCCAACTTGGATGTGAAACTTTCTCGATTCTAAAGTCTACTAACTCTATGCGAACTTGAAAACTTCTAATAAACTATTTCAAGTCTAAGAATCTTCAGCAAGGTCATCGTTACATTTTGTTTTGAAACTATGTTAGCGGCCGCGAGTCAAGCTGCTGGGACCAAGTATGCCTAGATTGTAGTTTAAAGTGTAATCTCACCGGTTACTTTATCTTTTAAGAGATACGATTGAAGTTTGAGTAAGTATCTTCGAGGTAAGTTTTTTGAGTAAATGTTTGCAAAGTTTTTATAGGAACTTAGAGAATAAGGTTTACGGGTGACTTTTAAAGTTTGAAATTTCAAGGGGTAAATATAATTTGTAAAAAAAAAAAGTTTGATTACAGAATTTAGTATAGATAGAAACTTTATCAATAATTGAATCTATACATAAGGAGTATTTTTATTACGGTTTAATAATAAAAAAGAAAGCAAAGATTGAATCTAGAAGCGATAATCAAATGCAGCAATTATAGTAATCTACGCTATTCACCATCGCTATCATCATCGACAGCCATAATGTCCACCGTCGAACTATAGCCTCCCCCATTGAAGGGGGTTTGACGTAATCCTGACGCGTGGCAAGCGTCTTTCGGATCTGACAATAATCTGTTCTTGTCTTTGTATAATGCGGAACAAAGGATTTGCAAGATGCCTGCCAAGCGTTTGAATTCTGGCAAATTCCCGGAAGCGAACCCCCAGAAATAGAGACCTCGTTCATCGGTAGACGTTACGGTTGTGTGATGATGATAATATATACCGTCTCAGCCGGATTGTCTACTGCTGAACACAGCCTCTCCCATTAAGGGGGGGTTTGCCAACATCTCCACGCGAGGAATTAAAAAAATATAAATATAATTATATAATAAATGCAGGGCTATTGTCAAAATGCTAACAACCGAAGAAGCGCTCGTAGCGAAGTTTACTTGGCTGTTCTTAACCGATCAGCAAAGTTAAGCAACGTCGCCCGCGGTCATGAGTTGGATGGGTGACCGCTAGTGACATTACTACTGAGCGCTTCCGTGCTTCGGAGGGCACGTAAAGCCGTCGGTCCCGGTTGTCGTCTTTGGATGGCTGTCGTTATAGCATGGTGGTAGGGCATTTTGCGAATGCCCGCCTGGCTAGCTACCACCCTCAAGTAGAAAATCTGTCGCCAAGCACCTAACGGTGTGTTCCACCAGCTGTCCTTGAGAGCCAGTAATTCTAGGTTAGCCTGAACAACATCTTCGACCATATCATCACTTACCATCAGGTGAGATAGTGGTCAAAGGTTAAATTATCAAGCATAAAAAAAAAAAAAAAAAAAACCTCTTAGGGTTGAATTCTGCTAAACCTAACAAAAATGTTGTGATGTTTATTTCACGCCGTCAGATGGCAAAAGTAAAATTGGAAGCTATACTGACGTAGATTGTAATCGGCGACCCGCATCTATCCGATTTAAACTGGCAACGGAAATTGGCCCATTAGACCGCTCTAGTCAATTTCCAACTAAACAAAAAACAAATTTAAGGTTAACCTTAAATTCCCGTGCCGTTACGCAGATTTACACCAACTCGGCTTAAGTCGGAAAATAATATCCGTTATTCAACGCGTCATTGTATCTACATGATTCTCGTAATCAAAACGGATGCATAGCTTTAATGACAAATTCATTGACTTAGTTTGTAGTTTTAGAGTATGCCAAGCACTCTGTGCGACCATATCTTATCTATATCAAATGAGTGGGAAATACCACGTTTTGCCACGAATAAAAATTCGGCAAAGACCTATATTTTGGTCGAATCTTCCCACTATTTCGCATCCCGTATTCTCAAAAAATATTTTATAACAGCAGGCTGATCGATTAGGATACATTTATTTTGCTGTTCAGAAAAACGTTTCGACTTTTGTCTGTGTGGATAGATCCAACCATAATATAGGTCTTTACCGAACTTATATTCGTGGCAAAAAGTGGTATTTCACACTCATTTGTTTTAGTTTAGACATGGCCACGCACAATGCTTGGCAGGTCTCTATGTCTGCCTATATAGACAGAATGGAGGTCAATATGATCATCTGACTTTACGGACAGTTATTGCAAGGCCTTTATTAGAGACCTATAAGAAAAGTTATTAGCGTGAATCTTGTCCCACTCCTATTACTCCTAGGGAAACGTCTCGTTTTGATAGGTGGGACCATATCATTAAATACAAGGAAATTCGAAGGTGGCGCGACGGGCTAAAACTATGGACAAGGAGAGCTGACATCCAAACTCTTTTGCATACATTCAAATTAAGACCGAAATACTCATTCTAAGAGTACTTACTGGTTATATATATAAAATACCTGCTGGTCTCACACTTGTTATGGATCATCATGCCAATTCAAAACCAGATATGTTATATCAAGTAACAAACCAGATATATTATATTTCATGCACCTGTAATTATCTGGTTCATAAACGAGCATAAAACAGGAGCATAAATTAAAAATGTGCATCCATACTATACTCTCGTTCTTAGTGACCGACTTCGACTTATAACCCTCAAAATATTTATGAAAGTGAAAATGACTTTAAATGCACCTACTTCTCAGAGAAAAATTGAACTGGTAATTGTTAAAAAATACATAGAATTTAATTGTTTATTGTTTTATGGTGACTGCAAACGTTTATTTAATTCGAGATGTTTATTCTCCATTTACGTTAAAACTGAGATGACTTTTGGCTTCGGGTATTTATTATGAGTTTAATACATTGTTCTATATGTTTTAAACATTAATGTTCTTTTTGTTTGAGAAATATTCGTAAAATATTGTGTAAAATATATACTGCGGTAAATGGCTTGGCAATAGAGAATATTTTTTATATCTAAATGTTTAAACAATTTGGCACATATCGAACTTGACATAACCGTTTCGTAAAGCGACTCAATTCCTTCAGCAATTTAAATATTTTATTGCATTACGAAAAGAAACCGTTCCCGGCCACACGTACTGGGTTATTTTAAATTCACTCCAAAAAGTGATTCAAAAAAATTAAATAAAATAAAAATTTAATAAAATTGGTTCTACCTCACTTTATAAACATCTACAAAGTATTAGCAGACGGAGGGAGTGTTTATGTGTAAAGTCAATTTATTGCCGTGTAATATCAGGATAATTGCTATGTGAAACCAACGAGACTTGAGGAATGTTGGTACCTCTCTTTCTTTAATATATTAGACGTAATACTGGCTCCGGTAGAGACGTCTCCAGGCTTACGTTCGTTAACCCACCTGAAACAATCTCGAGAAAATCGAAGTACACACAGCTTTAGGAACATAATCTTTATTACTATCCAGAGCACTTACAAAGAGTATTTTACTCTCGGTTGCGTAGGAGGTAATATATCCGAGATAACGTGTTTCCATGAAATATGCAGAATCTCTGAGCGGGACGAATGTATGATGTTTCTCTAAGCAGCGTTGCAAGTTCAAAATCTGCACCGTTTAATTTTTAACAATGTTTTATTTAGGTACGTGTGGGAATTAACCTAACTAAACTATTAAAATAAGTGTGTAAGAAAATGGACGATCGGAACTCATACTTTGTATATAACAAATCTCGCAGTACTTCCCTTATAAAAGAAGCAATGGTGTTAATTAGAGTGTGGCTTCGTTAGCGTTCATTTACGGTAGGTTTTAGGCTACGAATAAATAATTCGTAGGTTTTAGGTTGACACACACTTGACTTGAAATAATGCAACTAGTGAAAATAAAAACCCGCACTAGTTCCAACACAGATCTAATAGTACTGTCATGATATGATTATATTAAAAAAAAGCTCGATTGGGTATTTTGTGATTACTAACTATACGTTATTGTAGCAGCATAAGCTAGCATGGATTGCCAAGCACGAGCATATTAAAAAAAAGTGAATAGAGAAATATCACCTTGTATGATGGTAAGGAAAAAAAATAGAAATTGATTGTAAGCTTACTTCTCTATGAAGCTTAAATTGCAAAGTTCTGTTTTGGATAAAAATGTTACGGTTTTGTAGAAAAAAATGGTGATTAAAATCGAGCCGGAAGTTAAGACTAATAAATATAAAATGATGAACTGTATAAAAAAATACAACGTACATTCAATAAAAACAAATCGTTTATAAATAAATTTATAATCGAACCGCCAGGGAATGGAACACCCTGCCTGAGTCTGTGTTTCCGGTTAAGTACAATATGGGGGTCTTCAAGAAGCGAGTAAATAGATACCTTCTGGGTTAACGCGCTCCATCTTCGATCGCATCATCACTTACCATCAGGTGAGATAGTGGTCAAGAGCTACCCAGTTATGTATAAAAAAAATACTTTAAGAAAACTTTAATTTATAATTTTAGAAATACACAAAATAAATATATCTAGTGACGATTTTGCCTAATTTTCCTGCTAAGCAGACGTGACGTCATAAACGCCACGTAGGTACGGCAAACCGGAAGAATTTTCGTCGCGTTTCAATGGGACTTGACTCTTCGCGAGCAATACGTAGTAGACCTATGTTTTTAAAAACGAAAAATTGGCATAACTTAAAACGTGAGGTAAAATCGAAAAACGTTCGGCGCATCAAATTTTTGTTAGCAATTAAGGTCACAGATTAGATCTTAGGCGAACTATTCAGGCATTGCTAACCAGGTGCTTGAAGAAAAGCATTTGTTCATTTAAAAAGCATTTTTTGATTTTATAATGAATATAATATTAAGTATGCCTCTTACAAACGCATGACAGTCAGTTAAACACACCTTCAAAGGCGTGTATGTAAATGTAATCAAAAGTGGTTAAATTTTTCTGGAACCGTCCATAAAAATATTTTCTGCTATTTAAGGCTTACCCAGAATACCAAGTATCTAAAAATACTTGTAGGTATAGATATGTTACTTAAAACTGAAGCATTTTATGAATACGGCAAGGGTTTTGGTCTTAAATTGTAAGTTTATGATGTAAATAATTAAATAATTATTGGCTTGAATTATGTATCAAGTTCAAGTAGAAAGTTTGTCGTCAAACCCCTTACGGGTTGTTCCAGCAGCAACCTTGAGAGCCAGTTACTTTCCTTTTCTTTTCTGCTCTATATATTGTTTTATATTCTTCTTATTTCGGCCTGCCGAGATCTTGCACGACATTAATACTTTGGTACCAACAAGTAGGTTAACTGTCAAAAGACAGTTAGTACATAACAGTAAACGTTAAGAATAAAAAATTTAATTAATATTTGTGTCCTCGTTCTATATTTCATCAGTTGTTGTCTGATCTATTGATTATAACGGACTCACCGCATCAGGTAAATTATTAATTACGCGGTTATACCAAGCGGTGGGTTTGATCTTTTGACATGCAATAAATGGTATAATTTCCTGAGAGAAATATGCCTCTGACAATTTAATTACGCCATGGTACTTTTTTAATTCATTTGGTAAGAAATGACAACGCCCTGGACACTGCAAATAGTTTTCCTAGGACAAATATTTTTATATGTATTCATACTCTGCAAGCAAAGAGAAATAATAAACATTTTTAATCTTTGATATAGATGAAGGGAAAGTAACGTTGTTAAATCAAGCTCACATTCTCCATATTTACATTGTGACAATACTGGCAGGCTGGCTTTTCTTTTTTTATAGGATATGAAGGCAAACGATAAGGTGACTTACCTGGAGGTAAGTGGTCACCATCGCCCACGAACATCCACAACACCAGAGGTCTCGAGGACTCGTTGCCGGCTTTTGTGTTTTTTTCTTGAAGGCTGGCTACTTGTACATCAATGATCAAGTCTATAAAATAATTTTTAAGTTACGCGTCACTTTGTAGTAAAATCTGGTTAGTAAAAGGTACATATGTGAAGTCAGGATTAGGATTAAATGGACTCTGCTCAGAATGGCATTGTCACATCTGAATTCACGAAGCATAGAATTTCGCTTTCAACAACGCATGAATTAAGTAACTGTTTTTTTTTTTTAATTATCTATTTAAACGAGCAGAGTGACAATATAGTCTTTACAAATAATAATTAATTCTATTTTACAAAATCTTAACCTTATATACTACTTTTCTGTAATTCAGTATTTCCCCACCAGGGCCTGATGTCCTACTTAGTTATTGCTGATCTCGTGGTGTGGTTTTGTTGACGAAGCTGATTTGGGTGTATTGGGGTTCCTTAACTCACGCTAGGAATATCAATCGTGGAACACCTAATTTGAAAGCTGATGTGCGTAATAAAATAAAAAATGGACAATTATTTTCAGTTAGAGTGCATTATAACGTATTTTAAAGAGGTAGGTAGGTCACAAACAGAAAATCGTGCATCAGCTCTAAAACTTACTTCTTGTCCCGTTCAGGAATATGATGAGTAAGGTTCTACCGTCTCTAAAACACACATATTATTATACAAGATACTTAACCTAGTTTTGAGACGCCCACAAAATACATCTGGATCCCGCTGCCTCTAAAACAATCATCAGAATACTAATAATATATTTTAACTAAGTTTGAACTTCAACTGACTCTTCGGCACGGGGCAAGATACGGCTGCAGCCGATCACCAAGATTTCGCCCCTTAAGCATGAGATTTAGTCTAAGTTGATGTTTTAATATAAAGATGAAAAATTATAGGTGTGTGCCGTGTACAAATAATAAATTGTCATTTAATATTATGAAAATCAATAATAAGCAAAATAATTAAATTTCATAAAACCTCTCAATAACGAATTTTTTATTAATGTTTATCAATATGTTGATTAAGTTTGGATATGAATAGATCTTCCGGTTTGAATTATTCCCATCTGGTCCTCACAGTGGCTCTAGAACTCTAGAATTTTTTGAACTTGAATATGGCAGTAGAATACAAAATTATTCACTGTGATAGTTTATACATTAATCTTTATAAGAGCGTCGCAGAGATCTAAATTGAATAGATGATTATTAATTTGACTTAGGTACATAACCTAATTAATCTTCAAAGTGTTACCAAATTCGTTAACACAATTCTTTACCCAAAAACAATAAAATATTAAAATTGAATAATTTGCGGTTCGCACAAGCTTTAAAATTTAGAACATCCAACCCTATAAGTACTTATGATCTAAAATATAAATCAAATATTATAACAAATAATATTTTGAGAAAATATTCTAGTAGTAGTAAAATAGTCTAGTTACCTCGACGTTTCGATCAAGTTGCATTGACCTTGGTTATGAGTAGACTGAAGAAGCGGATGTCATCGTATTGAGGAGCGGCGGGAGTGATTTAAATTTTCGTTAATGTCTTTATCACTGTCATCTCGAAACACTACACTAACAGTATCAGAAGTTGCAGGCGGAGGCAAATTACGACGCGAGCACGTTCTTATTTCAGGATTCCAGGATGTAGACAATTTAAATCGATCTTTTCGATTTAAATTTTTACTTTTTAATTTTAACCACCTTACGTACATTTCTTGAGTAATAATTCCGTTTAGTGGAGATATTTTTTGGGTCGTGTAGCTCGATCTAATGGTTACGTCCTGACTCAAGTATGTACTCAGCGATTGCAGATTTATGCGTGTCCGGATTCTTCACAGCGGCGATATGTTCTTTGACCCTTTCCGCGACACTGCGTTTAGTCTTATAATAAGAGCTACCACAGCTGCAGTTAATCTAGTCATCACCACGCGTTTAATAGCCTTTGCTATCCTAAACATTCTTTGATGATCTCACATGGCGTGCTAACTGAGATAACGGTCTTTATACAGCCTCTATGGAATTGTTTAGAGTGCCGGGCCAAATTTGTCAGTTAATAATTGATCGAAACGTCGAGGTTAGTTGAAATATTATTTTGATGTTTGTCTGTTGGTAAAGTAAAATTTAATTAATCATGAGTACATAATAATGTATACAGTAAATAGTACATAAGCTCTTTCACGACAGTGTCAAAATGTGCTGCTTCAGTAAAGATTTCATGAATTGCTCTCCTATGTCATTGAAATTGGTTTAGTACGTTTTGTGAAGGTTTAAAGTCATTGTTGAGAGATAAGGCTTAGGCATTTTTTTTTAGAAACCGGTGAAAATTGCTTATGAATTTTATTTAACCAGCATAATGAGATGCGGTATCTAAAGGTATATTAACTATTTTGAATGTATTGTTGTGATTTTAGTTAAAATTAGGTGTCTTAAGCATTTGCACAAAGCAATGTTTTTATTTAAACTCAATGCGCGAACGTTGTCTAATGTTACCGTAATACCATGTTTTCTCTTATTAAATACATACTAATCCCTATAGGACCCCAATACATCTAAAAATAACAGTATCGGGGTAAACATATCATATAAATGCAAAAGTATGTGTGTGATTCCTTAGTCGTCCTTAACTGATCGACTAGGTTAAGCAACGTCCACTGCGGTCATGATGTCAATGGGTGACTGCTAGTGGTAATTACTACTGAGCGCCACCGCGCTTTGGAGAGAGCAATAAGCCGTCAGTCCCGGTTGTTGTCTTAGTATGGCAGTCATTATAGCATGGTGGCAGGACTTTTATATGAAGTTTTTTATATTATACATTTTAGCTGAAGTAGGAAATGTCGCCTAGCTATAATGGTGTGATTCAACAGATATCTTTGAGAGCCAGTAATTCTATATTAGCCTCAATAACTTCGAACGCATAGCTACTTATGTTACAGTAATACAATTAATCATACGTGGTAAAAAAAGGTTATAAACGACAGGCAACATTCATAATTAAATATTTTGTAAAGTGTCTTCCTTTGTAATAATTTGTTGAAGTCTTCTTTATTAAGCTGTATAACTCCATGTTTTGTATAGGTATGCCTCCGACTTCAATTAAATATTTTGTCCGCTATTCAGGGAGGCCGTTTATATTCATCTAAGGGTTATATTGCATATTTAGTTGGTAGAATTATTAAAAACAGAAGCTTAGTAATAGAAACAGGTTTTGAGTGACGGATTTTACAAAAGTGTTGAGTTTGTACCTTATCTTCAAAAGTATTTCTTTTTAGAATTAAAAAAAAAACAAAATAAGTCGTTTGGGTATTAAAGCCAAAACAAAGCATATTTCCTGATAATAAATATAACCTCTATTTACGACGATCAAAGTGAAAAATTAATCACCTACATTGTTTTCGTTTTTACGCGGCCAATGTTAATAATTACAAGTGATTATAAGAAATGTGTTGTGTATTTTCATCGTTGCGTCGTTATTACCTCCACCGCTCAAAATAATATGATGAATACTCTCGTAAATTAAGAGGAAAGGCGGAGAAAAAAGCGGTGCGGTGCTTCCGCGAAACGCTTACATTTTTCAAACCATGATAGGCACATTAGGAAGAATCTGCAAATGTTCCGGAAAGAATGTTGGATGGACGTTTTTTTGCGCTTACATTTTAAAACTAAAAACTTGCACAAACTTGTAAATTTCTGAAAAACTATCCCAAGTCTTAGATAGATCTTTCGCAAGATCATCGTTACATTTTGTTTAGTTTTTGTTATGAAACTAAGTTAGCAGCCGCGAATCAAGCTGCAGGGACCAAGTTTGCCTAGATTGTGGCTGAGAGTCTAATCTTACCGGTTACTTTATCTTTCATGAGTTTCGATTAAAGTTTGAATAAGTATCTTCGAGATAAGTTTCGAAGTAAAGGTGTTCATGGATTTTATAGGAACTTGGAGAATAAAGTGACGAGCGGCTTTTGGAATTTAGATACTGAGGGGTTTAATGTAATTTGCGACAAAAATGTTACGGTAACAAAATTAAGTTTGGAAAGAAACTTTCGTTCGATTATATTTATATATGTTGAGTTTTTTTTTTATAGTGGTTCATCAGGATGACTTCACCTTGCCTGATGGAAAGCGAAGGTAGTATCAAAAAGTGGTGAACTTTAATGCAACTTCAAGCTAAGGTAATAGAGATTGTTTGTCAATAGGCTGTCGATGATGATAAAGATGGAGATCCTTATCATCATTGATAGCCGAATAAATGCCTCCCACAGAGGGGGTTTGCTATACGCTTGGCAGGCGTTTTGGGGATCACAGACAAGAACAGAATATAAATGAAATTATTTTGACAGCACTTAATATATACTGCCCGTGAGGTACCAGGCTAAAATGTCACACCCCCCATTGCTACCTGTGGGTGTCGTAAGAGGCGTCTCAAGGTAAAATACCGGAAGGTGGGCAGCAGCGCCTTTTGAGGAACTGATATTTTAAACTGAGATACCCAAGACGCCTGCCAAGCATTGGGATTATGGCAAATCCCCCCCTTAATGGGGGAGGCTGTGTTCATCCACCTTATACATATATTGCCAAACGTGACCTTTAATTTTGACACGACATGTATGTATGTTTGTGAGTTTCTTTATTCTACCATTACTTCTAAACTGCTTAACTGTATGAGATATCATTGGATTTGTCTTGATAGCGCAAATGAGACACAGTACATTAAAATATAAATAACATAGAACAACTTTAGAACTTTAGAAGCCATATTGTGAGACAAACAAGTTTTTGTTTTCTTCCAAATCCATCGAGTGTCATAACAAAACGAAGGGCTTTAAACAACGATTTCATTAATATGTATAACTTGTAGTTTTAATTTCAAAGGAACAATAAAACGTTTAACGAAAATAAATAATTTGCAGTCGGGTTTTTTACATTTTAAATTAATTAATACTTTTTAATATTGTTAGGTTTGCAATAACGCCTGCTATGCGGATTACATTACAAAATCACAAATATACGATACGAAACATTTTTTCCCGCACATGACTAAAATTTTTCTTATCGTATAATTGTTATTTTGTAATAAATACTTATTTATCATTCAAAATACAACACGAACCACTCACAATACGAACAAAAAAATTCTAGTGTTTATTTTCCATACCAGGCCAACCCGCTGAGCCTTCTAAAATGAAATAGAAGACATACATTGTTGAATTTTTTTGGAAATTTTAATTTGTAAAATTGATAACCTTCATAATATAGCGATTTGGATCAGCATGATAGCTTGTTCTTTTTAAAAATTTCATAATTAGACTTGTAAAACTTACTACAACGACATTAATTAAGTGAATTTCAAACCAGACATTGACTGCTAAATCAGCAGTCAATACCTGGTTTGTGCAACATATAATTGTGTATGTTTATATAAGTTTAATTTAAACGTGCAGCGCAAAATCATTAAGTTATTTCATTTAACACGTTGAAATTTTAAAAGGTACCAAATGGTTTTATTATGTCATTTTATTTAAATTGCACAATTTTTCCATATTATTTTTAAACCAGTCCATTCTTTTTAAAATCGTAACGCTCAAGCTGCCTTGAAAGCCAAACCCTGTTATCCACATCCTGCTCTAAAACATAACGCGAAGTGACACCGCAATCGAACCGAAACCCTCGACACGAAGCTCCCTGGCTCCTATAATCCCCCAAGTTCGCGGGAAACCTCACGGGGCCATTATTCATTTCATGTATTGTTCTGCTGATATTTATTTTTTAGGGAGACACAGGTATTTTGTTGAAAACGAAGCTGCGTAACTGCGACCCAGAAATTTTATTACCAACTCGTGATTTCCTGTGTGTGGGGAATATTTACGAATGTGGTTACTACCTATGCACGAACGAGTTCATACGTAAAATTCAATGAGAATTTTAACTTGACTCCTTTACGATCGGATAACATGGCACTTTCTTATCTACCTAGGTACAATGTAAACGAACTATCGTTTTTAGTAGCACCTTAACATGATGACGAATTGCGGAAATAGAATGAATTACCACTTTTTAAAACATGCGCCCAAATGGAAAATGTTTAGTATGGTAACTTTATTTTATTAGACAGCAACGGACGTTTTGCAAAATTAAAAGGTACTCGAGAACACAACGGACCACAAAGTTGGGACGCTGCCGCGTTCCTTTATTACTCTTAATGCAGGCTCCAGGCAGGCAGGCAATGAAATAGCGTGTGCATACTGGCTTTCAAGCCATTGGCAACAGTAAAATGTGAAGCTTTACCGAAGTAGATTTTAATCGCCAACCCGCATCTATCCGATTTAACCTGGCGACGGGAATCGACCCATTGGACCGCTCTAGTCAATTCACTGCCTCACAAAATTCCCAACCTAAAATTCTTGTGCCGTTACGTAGATTAACTCCGACTCGGCTAAAGTCGGAAAATAATTTTCCTTATCCTACGCGTCTTTGTATTTAGACGATTCTCGCAATCAAACTGAATGAAATGCTTTAAAGACAAATTAATTGACTTTCTGTTGCACATATATCTGATATCGCATCTGCAAACTCAATCTTTGAGGGAATTTGAAGTTGGTGAATCCATCAAAAAGATCGGCTAAGTGAGAGTCAGGCTCGGCACACTTGTTGGGTTTCATACTACTACAACATGTACCTTTTGTACGTATTTACAAATATAATTATGTTGTTTAAAGTTACTTACATACGAAGAATCGGAGTCCAATATTGAAGCAGTGATGGCTCTGTGGCATTGGCTAAGGACTGCCGCGCAGCAGGTTCATGGTTCGAATCCCGCCGCTGGCTTTAACTTTACTATCATCATGATGGAAGAGCATCTTGTGAATATCCGCCTGGCTAGCGACCACCCTCAAGTAGAAAATCTGTCACTATGCACCTGCTGGTGTGTTTCAGAAGCTGTACTTGAGAGCCAGTTATTCTAGGTTAAGCCTGTTCCACAACACCTTCGACCACATCGTCATTTACCATTAGGTGAGATTTTGGTCAAAGACTAACATAAAAGCAATAAAAAAAAATAAGGCTAACTTGCCACTTGTTTGAAAAAAAAATATAATGCGTACTCAAAGTTACTATTGTGCGACAAGTATATCGGTAACAACTTAATACTGTTTATTATAAATAAAGTGTTCGTTTTATTTTTACGGAAATTTAATATGAAAATTCGTAATGCAAACTATTCATTTTCTTTATGAACCACTTCGAATCTTTTTTCCCTAACCAGTCCGCTATCGAATAAAAATGTTCACATTTTGTACATAATAAAAATTGCTTCCACTTATGCAAAAACATTTGGCAGTAAAGTTATTTGGTCGTGTTTGCACAAAAATGGCTGGCTTTCCTGTGTCAGACAATACACGTGGGGAAATTGAACATCGTACGAGTACAGATTGTGTAGAACAATCTAGATTTTAGGTCGGGAGGAGATGATAACTTAAATTACTTTATGTATAACAATCGTGATGGATTAAGCACGAGGTCAACCAGGTGTTAAGCGGTAACTTGTCTTTAACAGATGCAGTTCGCACAAGTGGCGAAATTCACTGCTCCCAACACCTTATATTTATATAAGTTACCTTCTGGGTAAGCGCGCTCCATCGTCGATCGCATCATCACTTACCATCAGGTGAGATAGTGGTCAAGAGCTACCCAGTAATGTATAAAAAAAAAAAAATGTCCTATATTTCACACATTATTTTTCATCACTACTTAGGAGCAAAGAAAATTCTGAAAATTCCAATGTATAGACAATAATATTCATAAATAATATTAATAATTTTTTCGGACCGATCAATTTCGCGGGCAATTGGAACACACCGCTTTGCTAGTCGTCTTTTTGTGATCTATGGAATTTTTGTACGTGAGATTATCTAAACTTTGTTGTAATTCATTCTACTTTTAGCACCCCTTGGAATTACTTGATAAATTACTTGATAGTTTTTTGTTTTGTTTGAGCGTATTGTTCAACGCTTATAATTTGTGATTGTGATTTGCGTGACGTTGGAGCCTCAAAGGACTGGATGGTAATCGAAAGTACCTTAGTAGTAGAGACAATCTGGCCAGATAGGTTTCCCTAGGGTACGAATGCTAAGGGGATCAACGACGGAGCGGAGAAAACCCTGCATCATTCTGTAGGTACCTCATCACATTTGTACCATACCCTTTTCTTGTATTATACTTGTGTTTTTCAGCCTTCCCGGTGTATCGCCGGAGTTAAGCATTCCAAACAGATTGTCTAGGCAGAAGACTCTGCCTTGCATGCCTGCCTAGGCAATCTGGAAGTTTAACATAATTTATCTAAGATAATAATAATTATCATTATTTATTCTAAGCCTTACAAATGTAACCTAACCGATCACGCCTGTGGATCAATCAGTACATAGAAAAATTAAACTCCCATAGGAATCAAATTTGTTTCCGCTGTCCGCAAAAACGAATTAACGTTTGTCAAAAACGTGTGATGAAATAGTACATTACTGCAGAATCCAGTAAATAGGCCTTCCTGGCCAAGTATGAGTTAACCGGACCGAACCGCAGGTGAGGTCCGGTTGTATACGAGGCCAGGATGGTTTTTTTACTGGTTGAGACTTGTATAATACTTTTCTCAAAAATGAATGCCTCACATTTTAAATCAGGAGGAGGGCCATCTATTTCCGAATCAGATTCACTTGAACTCAATTTTTGGTATTATCAATGTTCACAGTCGCAATTGAATGTGAAATCCCGCCAGTCGTTGTTTTTTCTTACAAAAAGATTGCGTTTAGTTTTTAACATTGTTTTTTTTTTGCATTACATGAATGTTGAAGTAAAAAAATGAAAATATTATATATATTTTTTAATTTCCATGTTAATTTTAGAATGGAAAAATTTAATCCTACACAAGTTATAAACTGAAATTACTTAATACAAACATAAAATCGCACAATATACTTCTATAACATTATTGAGTACAAAACGCAACGTGCATACTTTTTCTGCGTCGCGTTAAGTGTCACAGACTATAAAATGGCTGTTAAAGGCTCCAAAAATATATCTGTCTCATAAAATGTCATCCCAAAAAATGAGATATAAATTTGGAGCCTCCCTCCTATAACCATGTTACAATGTCTAAAAACTATACTGTGTCTGGTACTACGTTTTTTTTTCGAAGCAGATCTAAAAAGGATGACCTAACTGTCCAGTATAAAACATGACACTGGCAAATGCACAATACGTGCGAGTCCAAATTACGAGATAGGAAAAAGAACTCTACAGTAATGAATTCACATACTTACAATGCGATTAAAATAAGAATAGGATCGGCCTAGCGCCATGTTGTGACGTCAAAACTAGAACTTGGTAGAGTGTACAAAAAAATAAATTATAAAACATGTATAAATTAATAAAGAAAATAAAAGACCCGACTGCCAAAATTATTTATATTAGTTATGGGTCTGTTTCAGAATGTACGAGTAAGTACCGGTTATACTACCCAAAACATATTTAATAAATAAAACTCTATCTTTGCGTTTCACAGTCATCAATTTAGCCTAATCCATCGGTTAAAGCTTGAAACGCGCTGCATGTTAAATGTCATTTTTTCATTCAGTTATTTTATGTTAAACTAAACAGGCTCTTAGTGTTTTATCGTTCCGTTGAAATTGAAACTGCCAGTTAATATATTTATGGAATCATTTTTTCAAGCCAATCATTTTGATACCCTACATGATGGCTTTGGAAGAAAAAATAAATTGTCTTTCTCACTGTATGGCGTCTAAAATCCACCAGTTTTATTTTTATTTTTGTATGTACCTAGTATCACTTGAGCTATCAAGATAAATCTAACGATATCGCGTACATTAAAATCCGTTAAGCTGTTTAGAAGTTATGGTGAAATAAAGAAACTCACAAACACAAAATACATACATACATGAAACCTGAAAACTTAACACACGTTTATGTGGGCAGTCGTGTAAAAAAACAAGTAGTCATAGGTAGGTAAACGAAGTTGTAGGTGACTGTAGGTAGGTACAGCAAACACAGAACTAATTTGAAATGATTTTATTTGCTAGCAATATTTTGTACTTAGGTACCTTAATTTGAATCGCTTAGCTCTTCGATGCCGCATATCCTGATGGCCAACTGAGTCAGACTCATCATTATCATCGTAACGGGTAACAAACACAAATATAACAATCACGAAAAACATATTAAACAGTCAAAAAAACAAATTAAACGAGAAGATCAATAAACACTCGGAAACGTGTCGCGTAGTAGTATACTGTCGGAGAAATAAGACCCTGACGCCCACGTTTTTATCAAACCAAGAACTAAAACTACGTATAAATGGCACTGCTCTATTTTTAAGTTTGTTCTGCTGATCGTACTTATTAGAGTGAATATGAGTGAAGTTAGCCGAGAGCCCGTCCTATTTTTATTTTAATCACATTGTACTTACTGGAGAATAGGAGATTCTAAATTTAAAATCTCGCTTATTACTGGACAGTTGCGAATAAGTCTCCGGTAGAGTTCAATTTCTGGATACGTTTATGAGATGTTATGGCTACATTACATACCATTTTTGTAAAAAGGTTTTTAGCATTCATGTGGCGTCAATGCTTACACGATAATGTGTAATGTTGTAGTTAAGTCACTGTAAAATATTATGACATTTATAACATTGCGATAGTAAATTTTTGAAGTTTCTTTTTGTCATTAACAATTTAATATACTTAGCTTATATATTTACTTTTATTAGATTCGTACTTTTGCTCATTTGTCATTCGTTTAGTCAATATGTCACACGAGTCATGTTCCTTTCATGTCCAAGTTTTTTTTTTGTATAAAGTATTGGGATGCATTACTAAAACTGCAAAAATCGATTGGACGAGAACACGAAAAGTTACGCTTTATTGGCATTTTACTGGTTGTCCATAGTGTTTCACATTTTCTAACGGCCTACTGCTCTTTAATGACCAGTCAGCAAACAATTATTTTTGTTATGCTTTATTTTTTCAAAATAACGTTAGGCACTACAATATGACTCTTTTCCATCCTAATGCCCTAATTATGTTTTTATGATTAACAAGGTAGTGAGAAAGCTACTCATGAAAGCATTAAAAACTAGCTCATTATTATGCATCTTCAGTAAGAGATTAATTCTGCTACTCCCTATACATACTAGTATGAGAGCTGCGCCAAGTGAAGTGCAGGATTATTATTGCACTGTGACCCGACCAACTGCCGCTTTACTCGTACTTAACGCTTCGAATTGCGACTCAGAGCCGTTATGACTGCAGCTGATTTATTCGCTTAAATACTGTGTTAACTGCTTGTTCAGTTAATAAACTTGAACAGGAAAAAACATATTCGTTTGGTTAAGGTTGAACGAGCAGGTTCAGGTTCAATACTTAGCTCTATAACCTTCATATCTTTTAAGATCTGAAAAAACTTTTTTTCTCTTTAACATGGAACTGGGAATGAAATTAATTGATTATATAAAATTTTAGTACTCAAAATACATGAAAAATAAAATAATTGTTAGTGAAGTAGGGCTACTTAGACATCAAGGTGCTACTCCAACACAACGCAAACGTTTTTATTTCTGTCACGTTAGGTAACAAAGAAACTACGTTTTGATTTTACTGGTGGTCAGTGTTTGAAAATAGTGCACCCAACCCTATACCTATCAAAAGACTCCAGGGTCAAAACTCTATATGATTTACAAAGTGAAGATCCTGGAACAAGGTTTGGATTCAATTGGGCGGCAATGTGAAAGAAAAATGCCGCAGAAACTTTAAAGCTTCGGGCAACACAAGCACCGAAGATGCATGGAAGGAATACGAGACTCGCTGGACGTTCCTTTTTAAGTAAGTCTGAGGAGCAGTTGTTTACTGGCTGTTGTTATGATAAAATGTGATCTGAATTAGTTTTTGTATTATTTAATGTCTGTTATTATTTTGTTTGTTTAGACTGAATAAAGTGACATTATGGCTATCTATATTTCAATAAAACATTGGTAAGAAGAAATAAATACAATTTTGATGAAATATTTTTCAATTATTAAATTTAAAATAATATAATTTTTATCTCTAAACACATTTCTTAATTCGTAAATCTTATATTTCGATGAGAATTGACCATATTACTATGCTTAGTATGAGATTGTCCCTCAAACAATTTTTCATGTTCTAGAAGCCCTTACAACATAGCTATTTAGATACCAAATACTTTAGATTTTTTTAGAGATTGGATAACATATTTTGTATGTTTATTTACACCTTTGTATAAAGGCTTAATTAGGACCTTGAAAAATTATTGCCGCCCTAGCTTTATTATTGTAACATTTAGTCTGTGAATAATAAAATTCACGAGACCCAACTGTTAAGCGGTAACCTCAGCCTATAACAGATGCATTTTGTCACAAGAGACATACAAATATTTAGTTACATGTGCATGTAATTTCGTGAAATACGTACTGGCTCCCAAGGACTGCTTTCGGAACACACTGTTAGGTGCTTGGCAACAGATTGTCTAGTTGAGGGTGGTAGTTAGCTAGGCGAGCCTTTGTAAAGTAAAATGCTCTTCGACCATGCGGTGAAGCTCAAACGGACGGCCGTGGGGACCGAACCATGGACCGTCAGCACTGCAGTCCATAGCTATTACCACTTGGCTGTTACTGCTTAAAAAATATTATATACTAGTCGTGGAAGAGAATACTATTTTATTTAACTAAAAAATCAAACTCGCGTTGAAGGAGAAGTACTCAACAGCTGCCGCCGCTTTCGCCAAAATATCATAAAATACTAAACAGTAATGGATCTGTAAGGATTTTCTAGCCATAATCGTGAACACTTCGCTTTCCGGTCGTGAAAACCTCTCGAGTGTGAAAAAGACTCATTAAGTCCAAATCCTTATTAGAGACCCGGAAATCATTAGCATTAGTGTGATGAAATGAAAATAAATTGAATTGAAAATCCATGGATGCCGTATTTCAGGTCTGTTCTTTTTTATTGTTATCATCGCGGAACTAAGGTTAAATGTTGAATTATATTAAAACAGTTGAATGTACTTGCTATACGTTTACAAATACTACTTTTATTTATCCATTCCTTTACGGGCCGATATATTTCTTTGACTCAACGAGCGTTTTATAGTTGGAAAATAAAAAGGGTTTATGTTAAAGGATTAGAAGTGGCGTATCTGACAGCACCCCATTAATATACCAATTATAAACTTCGATATTTGTGGAGAATGTTGATTGTTACGCGACTAAATATATAGATACATTTTTGACTTCAATACATAATGGTCGTGCATCATCTCCCCGTGGGGTGCCGGGTAAGAAGTGCATATCTTCTCGTGTGTGTCGTAAGAGGCGACTAAGGGAAAAATAGCGAAAGGTGGGCAGCAGCGCCTTCTAAAGAATTGCCATATTACACTGCGATCCCCAAGCCGCCCACCAAGCGTGGGGATAATGGTAAATACCCCCTATTAATAGAGGAGGCTGTCTTCAGCACTGGACGATTTGGCTAATACAATACAGTACATTGTGAAACTATCACGACTTAGTTATGTCGTTTGTTATAAGATAAATTAAGATATATTGTAAAGTAAACTTTTGAATGAGTACTACCGCCTTGTCTATTAATTTAGCTTAAATGCAGCAAAACTCACTTTGTTGTATTAGGCGTTGTACTCGTATGACAAGGTAGTCAGCATTATGTAAAAAAATGTAGTTATCGTTCCTGGCGAATAGAAACCGAATCTTTAGAATATAATAATATTTTTGAGACGGAATGTATTCGTTGTGTTTTTACTAGAGATAGATATAATATATATATACACCGTGTCCCAAAATTCAACGATAAGCCGGCATCGGTGCATGGACCTACTCATGACTCCTCGGAAAAAAAAAAAAAATTATAACTGTTTTTTTTTATTAATTACAGAGACTTTTATAAATTTCATCGATATTCGATACCCATTATGCTATTTTCAACTACCATGACCACAATTTTTGACATATTTTTGATATTTTTTGTGCATTAGCAACCTAAGAAGGACGGCTATCTACCACAATCCTTTAAAATTACAGAAAGTCTGTAGTTATTTTACAAAAATCAGTAAAAAAAAAATTTTTTCTTATAATTTTCATAGATTTTAACATTCTATGCACTTTCTATAGTCTGGGTTAAAAAAAAAAGTATGGACACTACCATGGCAAGTTTTATTAAAAGTTGGCGCAACTTTATAAAAGTCTCTGTAATTAAAAAAAAAAAGAGTTATAATTTTTTTTTTTTTTCCCGAGTAGTCATGAGTAGGTCCATGCACCGATGCCGGCTTATCGTTGAATTTTGGGACACGGTGTATATACTCGTTTACATTTCCAGTTGATCCTCTATTCTCAATTATTCCTTATCCTACCTACTCTTACATAGGAGGTGTCGGTTCAATATGTTTTCTCTTACAACATATAAGACGACAAAGGTATAAATCGTAGAAAATTTTAGCTAAGCTATTCTGGCCAGCCGTGTTACTGACGCCAACCATCTTGGATGTGCTATTGTTGGTATACCCGCTAACTTTCAAATGTATTAAATCCGTACGTTAAAACGGTAAAAACCCCAGTGTGCACTTAATGACAAGAAGCACCATAGTCACGTCAATGTAAGAATTGGCATATTCATTCAGTGCACCTTCTCATATTCAGCTTGTGCGATATCCACACAAGAGTATAATAATTAGTGCTTGTATTCTTAAGCCATGAACTGAACGGCATAACAATTGATTCGTTATAAAAAGGTCTGCTAGGCTCTTAGAGCTTCTTATAAATATCCGGTTCAATATTATGATTAAGTTTTCAGAAATTTTAGGATAAAGTTTAACTTCGATTTTCGTAAATGGCCCTGTAACTTTGTTCCACTGCACACCTCATTCGTTCTGTGTGTTTTGTAGGATATCATATAAATAATGATGCTTAACTGTTACATATATACACTAGAAAGATTTCATTAGTCCCACAGACTTATGAGATATCAGGTACTCTAAAATCATCGAACAAATATATGAGCAACTTATACATATATGATTTTTTTCTAAAGTATCCAATTGCCAGTAGAGCTGGTAATTACGAATAAAATTATTATTTATATATTATTTACCATTCATAGTTGCCAACGGAACAATTTATTGTTCAGATAACTTTTGTTAAAAAAGTTAATTCTGCAAGTCTCAACCAAGAGCTATGCAAAAACGTTTAAGGTTTTTAATGAGTGAAGAGTATAACCGTAAAAAAGAGTTTTGCAATATCACAAGCCAGACCACTGTTATAGTTATCTACCCAACCTTATTAAGTCAGCTTCCGACCCTTCTTCTTTAGGTGGTATCACATTGCTAGCAAGTAATAAACTAGACGCTGCTGTATGCCAAAAATACTAACACAAAAATTAGTAATTAAATTCCAAATTATAAACAGCATATTATCTTTAACGTATTATCTAAAATATGTAGTTATTTTAAATATCAAATACAATGTGCAGGCGTGATCTCTATATGATACGAGTCTGACTGCTGACGCTGTGTTCCCTTGTGCATAATACAATATTTATTATATATGTATAGATATATATTATTCCTGCTGGAAACATGACATAATATATACCTAAACATTGTCTTTTAGGTAAATGATACCTTAAATTATTAAGTTTTACTTTTATATATACAAGAAGTTGCACACTACTTAAATGACTATGAATAAAAAACTTAATAATTTAAGGTATCATTTACCTAAAAGACAATGTTTAGGTATATATTATGTCATGTTTCCAGCAGGAATAATGATTTACTGAATGCGATAGCGGGATGGGTGAACACATGACAAGGACAGCTGCAATCCTAACTCTATATGTATCTAAACAATTGTCAAACCGATTTGATTTACGTTAAAACAGCCGAGTAGTTCGATCTTGACCGGTTTCACGACTTTCAGAGTCGCTTCATCATGGAGTGCGTACGCTCCTGACCACGATCTATAAGTATCTACTAAAATGCTTTATGAGTATGGGTGCCATGAACTGCCAATTTTAAATAATTAAATAAGTTTAAGTCTCAGAACTGTAATGAAACAAGTTAAAAATAAATAGAGTTGAGATAAGACATTTGTCGTAAACAATCATGTCAATAGCTTATATTTTCTACACTTGTAATTATGTGGTTTGTAAACGTCATCAAAAGTTTAATAATGTTCATTTAAACTTTACTCGCGTTTTCAGAGACCTGAGCTTTAGGAACCCTCCAAAAGTTAGGTTATGAAAAAGAAAATATCCTTAAATGCACTTGCTTCCCTGTAACGAAAGAAAAATTGAACTGGTAATTGTTTAAAAATATAAATTCTTTATGGTGAATGCATTTACTTCGAGGTTTCATTTGTTTTAAAAAGGGGCGAATTCGGGCTCCGGTAGTTTTTATGAGTTAATCACCTTCCTATATATGTTTAAAAACAATAACGTACATTTGGTTTCGAGAAATATTTTGTCTGACGTTGTCTAAAATATATCTAAGGAGCACCAGCCCACCTTAGCAAGCACCAAAGTCATGTTGAATATTTTTATAACTAGGAGTTCTGGCAATTTGGCTCATATCGAACTTAACATAACTGTTTCTGAAGCGACTCATACTTTAAAAAATTTCAATATATTTACTAATACGAAAAAAAACCGTTCCCGGCCTCTCGTACTGTGGCCTATGCCTTTATAATCGCTCCAAAAACATCTTTCCAGAAAATTTACTCATACGTTATAATCATAATAAAATTTGCTATACCACGCTCTGCAAAGTTCTACAAAGTATTAGCAGACGGTGGAAGCGTTTATGTATAACGTCAATTTATTGCCGTGTAATATCAGGACAATTGCTATGTGAAGCCAACGAGACTTAGGGAATGTTGGTACATCTCTCTCTAATTTATGAGACGTAATACTGGCTACGGTAGAGACGACGTCTCCACGCTTGCGTTCGTCGACCCACCTGAAACAATCTCGAGAAAATCGAGGTACACACAGCTTTAAGAACATAATCTTTATTACCTACCGGAGTATTCACAAAGAGTTCCTTTATTTTATTCTCAGTTGCGGTGGAGGTAATATATCCGGGATTACCGTTTTGCCATGAAATATGCAGAATCTCTGAGCGGGACGAATATGTGATGTTTCTTTAAGAAGCGTTGTGAGTTTCATATCTGCACTGTGTTTGATGTTTATAACAAATTTTTATTTCAGTATGTGTGAAATAATTTTTGTTCTATTCCTGATTGTCAAGAAGAAAATCTGTCGCCAAGCACCTAACGTTGTGTTTCGCCAGCAGTCCTTGAGAGCCTTTGAAATTACAGGCACATGAGATTTAACAACTCTGTCTCAAGGTGACCAACGCAGTGCTATTCTTCACTTGTGATGAAATGCATCTGTTCTAGGCAGAGGTTAGTGCGCTTAACATCGGGCGGGCCTCGGGCTTGTCCCGTCACAATTACATAAAAAGAAGTAGAACTTTAAAAAAAAATATAAAGAAATGTGTAAAAAATTAATTACGTGACAATTGAAACTCAAATTTTTTATCTGAAAAATCACGCGATATTTCCATCATAAAACTGCCAATGGAACAAATAAGGGTGTATCTTTGTTAGCGTTTGCTTTCTTTACTTTTGAGCATGATTTTCAATAATGAAACTAAATGGAATAAAAACTTGCACTATTTGTATCACAGATCTAAGGGTTCGGCAACTATAATGATATGATGATATTAAGGGCTTTTGCTCTTTTGGATATAAATGCGTTTTCAATTATATTTTATTTAACATTAATACATTTCAGAAACTTTATTTTTCATTTTGATTGTATTATCTTATATTAATATAAGAATGACCCGTACTAAAAGCAAAACAATCCGTTTAAACACATACGTAACAAGGCGTGTATGTAAATGTAATCAGAAGTGGTACATTATCTCTGGTACATATATTTTCTGCGTTTTAGATTTACCTAGAATATCGAGTACCTAACAACACTTGTAACCATAGCTTTGTGTAAATCAAAATGAGGTATTTGTGAATACTGAAAGCTTTTTGTTCTTTGACTGTAATAAATAACGAAATTCATCGGAAGACATAAGGTTGTAAAATTATAAATATCAAACAAACTTGATTATCATTAATCATTATAAAAATCAATTATAAGCGAAATGAGTTTTATTAAATATATGGTTGACTTAACTAGCAAGATTTTTCAATTATAAAACATTATGCCTATCAGGTAACGAATTATACAAAGAAATTCAGGTCGTCCAAGTATTTAAAAAATTATGTGTTCTTATATAATAGTACATAAGAGGGTAAACCTTGTATTAAGAAACAAACACCCACTAACCCACTGGGTCAAAAATGTAAAAAAAAACTTATATAAATCCCAGTCAAATCACAAGTTAGACTGCAATATTGGAAAACATAATTATATTAAAGAAAAGTGGAATAAATAGCATGACTTTCTGCAACACAGCCAAAACCATTAATTGTCGGTAAAGTAAAATTAAATTCTTAATTACGAGTAAACATTGCAACGAGCTCTCTATGACGGTCTAAAAAAGTACTGTCTCAGTTTATCTATACTTCTATATAAGTATAAGTTATACTTACTTTACGTACTAATATTAGAAAGAGAAAAGGTTCGTTGTTTTGTATTCAACAAATAAACATAAAATCTACTAGTCCGATTTGAATGACAGTTGCTATTTTTTTTTTTAGTTGCTGTGGAAATTGTTTGAGACCCGGGGAGGACATAGGATATGTTTTATATAACTGCTCAAAAAGAGGTTAATGGTTTTGCGCGTATTTTATAAATTGTTTTTTTTTATCTGTAGAATTGGTTGGGTACCTTTTATGAGGGTTCAAAGTAATTTTTGAGGAAGGCTAAAGTAGAAATTGATATTTTTAGTGACTTAAAGAGTTACTTAAAATTGAATGCTAGTAACATTATTGGGTGCTATCTCGTAAGGAATACCAGGTATTTTTTAATATTTTCGTTGATACTTTGATTAAACCGATGTTTCTAGTACCAAGCATTAAATTTGTTTTTTACTCAAGTTTAAGGCAAGAACCTTGTGTAATATATATAAATAATTGAGTGGTATGGTATCAAAACCCTCTTAAGTCGTTCCGGTTCAAATTTATATAGTCATAGCAAGATAGCAGGTACTATACATTTTCTTTAAGATGCAATAGCCATTCCAAAACAAACACGTTTATAACTGCTTGTGAAAAGTAAGTATTGTATCAAACTCCTGTACATATCAAAATCCTCTATAATATCAATACAATCAACCAATAGCAGAGCCAAAATTGTGTCACGTAACTGAAAACACTACGTAATTTTTTTGATACTGCGAAGATCTGCTTGCGATAATATTGTTTAATTTCAGGATTTATCAAATTTTCCAATTAACAAGAATTGAGCAGCAATACATTTAATTGCACTTTATCTCATAACAGACTGACTCTCGACCGTAAAGCTTAAATACAATAGCTTGAAGCTCATTGTACAAGTGGATGTTAGTAAAGATTATAAGAATAGATTATATAAATAGATCCCTTTCTTCGTTGTCGAGAGGTTAGCTTTAGATCAATCTTACCCGATGGTGAGTGATGATGAGTCAAAGAAAGTAAACAGGCTTAACCTAGATGTACAAATCAAATTGTATTATGGCAATACGTGAAGCTGCGTTTTACATCCTGCTCATGATGCATTTTACTGCAGTCTGTATTATATTGCATTGATTATAATGATCTAAAGAGTTTTGAGTTTGTATTGAGTTTTTTAATTCCCAGCCGCCATCGACCGAAAGACACTTCACCTTATCCTGTTTATCTTACCTTTCTTCTGTACTTTTATCTTGTGGTCTTATATAGTTTTTAATGTATTTTCTGCTCGTATATTTTTTAATAGTTAATTTATCATTGGACATGACTTCGCACACCTCAAGGAATTCATTGAATTAGTTTCAGCAGATGAGCAGCACTCGCAGGTAGCGGTCTGGCCTGAATTAGATAACTTGCAGGGATCGCGATATCGGTCGTGAAAAATATTGACAAGTTCTACTCGGCTTGAAATTGGAGGTATTTATTAAGAATAAACTAATAATACTAATTGTAAGCAAACCATGCAAAATATTTCTTAAAATGTCATGATTAAAGGATTTAAATTGCATAATTCATTTAGCATTTGGACAGCCTATGAGTCCAAATGCTTTTATTGTAGTAGCTGTAGTGTTGTATATAGTTCGTTGTATTTTTTTTAATACCACCGGTAAAAAGAAAATTCGTGACATTAATTTATTATATACACAACTTATTTAAAATGTTCGCCCATAGCAAATAACGTTATTATTGATTTTAACATTTTTATTCCAGAAGACTTAACGGTAAGACCATTAAATATCGGCAGTTTTTGCTGAGAATGAATGTAATGCTGACAGATAAGTCTTTGAACAGAATCTCACATAATAATGTGAACGACGGAAGCATGCGGTAGAGTTTAAACTAGAAACATCTGCGAGGATGTCAAAAGCCATTGCCATTGGGCTATCATTGCTAACGGTTATATTAAGTACTAGAATTTGCCACGAAGTAATTATTTAGATGGCCACATGCACAATTTCTATTAATTAAGTAGGCATGTTGTAATACTTGGCTTGTATACATACAGTTCAAAATTGAAGAACATGATAACCAGTGAATTTACAGATTCGCTTTGAAGAAGTGCTCAGCGGGAGGTGACGCGAGCGTCCCGAGCTCTCCTTGAAAAAGACATGCGGTTGTGGTTGAAACTATGGTCGCAGCTATTTGACTTATTCACGTGAGTTATCTGTATTATTTACTTAAATGAGTGAAAACCAGGTTTATTATTATAAATATATATTACAACATGTTAACTTACACTCACATACAATCACACCCTGACAAGTCAATCAGTAATTTGTTGGTATGCGCTGTAGTCACTTAAATTCAAGCCAGTAATTACTACAATAATACGTAATTAGCACATGTAAAAGCATGTAAAGTAAGAGAGATTCATTCAGTATGCTACAACGCAAAGAGCTATACCCACGATATATTCTCGTCTATCCGAACGACATTTGTATCATTAACAGATTAGGCTGATGAGATTACGATGTAGTCAGTCCTCTTCCCTATAGAGTTTATATTTATTGAATCTCACGGATTAGTCTGGAACTTGCCTACTTGTAATTACTCAGAGAATTCAGGGCCATTTTTTTAAGTTTTACTATGCAAGAGTAATAATTTATTAGGTCCTTAGTTATTGGAAAGTCGAAAGTTAGAGTCTCAGAAGTTCAAAAAGGCCTAAGAATTTGATAATGGATATCAAATGCGAAGAGAGACATTACGTCTCTGCCAATCAGGGAAGATTTTAAATATACGATAGGAAAAAATGTGCGGGATAATGTAATCCGCATAGCAGGCGCTATTGCAAACCTAACAATGTTAAACATATTTTAAATATTTTATTCACGATATCGTATGCGTATCGTGTCGGATTGTTTCGAGGACACGACCTTTTTTTGATTTTCAAATTTTTTCTTGTTATGCTTGTAGTTTTCCGTCTATTCTTATTTCCGTATTTCGAAATAGCCTCAGACATTTACCCAACGGCAGACATCATTTGTGCCTCTACAATCAGCTCTGAAGTAGATGACATTAGTAGGTTCTTATAGGCAGCTTAGCTGCCAATAAGGGAATATTATAAATTTAATTCACGATATCGTGTTCGTATCGTGTCAGATTGTTTTGAGATCACGACACTGCAAGTTTCTAAACAATCAAGAGTTTTTGATATTCAAATTTCGTCCGTGTGTGTTATGCGTGTCGTATTCCGTATTTTTACATCATGCGGGATACATCATTACACGTTTTCGTTCATTCTGTTTTTATCCGAGAAATATAATTATGAAAAGATTGGCAATAATTTTCTCGAACTGCGTATGGGCTGGCAATGGCGAGAAGGTTTGGTAATTCTGTGATCCTTGTAATACAACCACAGGACTGATATCACGCAACGTACAATATTGGGCAGTATTCAAACATATAAATGCTTCTTGAATCTAAAAAAAGAGGATATCTTATATGAATACAAATTGAGCATTCACATATTACAGAAAACATAATTTTGGATTCAATTAACCGTTTGATACAGTGTACACACATTTTGATGAGTTGTTTTTTTGTAGACTTAATTATATTAAACAAAATAATAATTTCTTTTTTCCATTTACATATAATATAACTGAAAAAGTAGGCGTGAGCACGGTCCGAGAAATCTCAGTTCGTACTTCGATCTTTTGAAAGTTGTCTAAAATTACTATTTTTTTTCACCGGGAACACTGGAACAGATTGAGATTTGCGTTATTAATACAATGTTTCAAAGATAAATTCCCAAAAGAATGTCTCTAATTTGTATTATTTTTAACGTGCAATATGCAAATAATAATTATAGCTGGTGTTTCCCTTTTATAAAAAATAAATATTTGTAAGGGAAGAAAAAGTGAAAGAAGTTATTTCACAACAACAAAAGTGTACAGATTTACATGGTAGATGAAAGAAAAAAACTTGTTAAACATTTCAATTCCATTATATAATTATGTATATTTCGTTTCCTTGCTAACTATTCCTTAAATTAGAAACATTTTTGTTTGCGTAGATAATCTAATTACCCAAATACCACGACTGATTTTTTTAACTTTTCTCTCCGTGAAAACACGGTTCCAATACAAAATATAGTTTTAATTGTGTGTCTGCCTCGAAGTCAATACCTAATATTTTTAACGTGATGCCTTTTTACAATAAAAAATTGAATTTAGACACCTTGCAAAAACTAATATTTTTCAACACCATCACATCTTTATAAATATTTCGTTTCTTTCTATCGATTCCTTAAATTATAACATTTTGATTTGCATACAGAATCTAATTACGCAAATATCACGATTGAATATCTTAACTTTTCTTTCCGTATATATATGATTCTAATAAAAATATAGTTTCAATCTGCCTCGAAGTCAACTACCTCATCTTTTTAATGTGATGCATTTTTACATTCATTACATACATTTTCAAAACTTTTGTAATCCAGCAGAAACATAAAATTACCTTGTGATTGAATTTATACACCTTGCGAAACCTCCGTTTAGCATGAATAGAATCGCAGGATACAGTAAAACAGTAATAATGCAGTAACAAACCTACTTGTGACGTACGACAACATAATCTGAAGTGCTCGTAGCGAAGTTTGGTTAGCCGTTCTGAACTGATCATCAACGTTAAGCAAAGTCCGGGCAGTCAGGAGTTGGATGGGTGACCCCTGTGACATTACTACTGAGCGCTTCCGTGCTTCGGAGGGCACGTTAAGTCGTCGATCCCGGTTGTTGTCTTACGATGGCAGTCGTTATAGCATGGTGGAAGGGCATTTTGCGAATGCCCGCCTGGCTACCACACTGGCTACCACCCTCAAGTAGAAAATCTGTCAACAAGCACCTAACGGTGTGTTCCGGCAGTTGTCCTTGATAGCCAGTAATTCTAGGTTAGTCTGAAAAACATCTTCGATCACATCATCACTTACCATCAGGTGAGATAGTGGTCAAAGGCTCACCCTACCAGGCATAAAAAAAATAAAAAAACTTTTTTAGGGCTATAAGTGTTCCTTAAACAATTAGTCGAGTGCAATAAGGCTCTTATTGAGCGTAATTCATTATTAAGTATTGAACGTAGTCTTTGTATTCCACACTTGCGAAATATTGTCCTTAAGTCAGCTTTTACACCATCCAACTGGGATGTGGAACATTCTCGATTCTAAAGCCACATGCAGTATCCACACTTGAAAACTTCTAATAAACTATCTCAAGTCTTAGGATCTTAAGCAAGTTCATCGTTACATTTTGTTCGGACATTTTGTTATGAAAGTAAGTTAGCAGCCGCGAGTCAAGCTGCTAGGACCAAGTTTGCCTAGATTGTTGCTTAAAGTCTAATCTCACTTTATTTTGTGAGATTTGATTGAAGTTTGAGTAAGTATCTTCGAGGCAAGTTGGCGGAGTAAAGGTGTGTGTAGCTTTTATAGGAACTTGGGTATAAGATGGTTTACGGATGGCTTTTAAAGTTTAAAGTTTCAAGGGTTTAATATAATTCATTAATTATAATTTTATATTTTAAGGTAAAACATTTTTTTGGTTACGTAATTCAGTTTAGATAGAAAACTTATCAACAATTAAATCTATACATAAAGAGTATTTTTATAACGGTTCATTAAAGAGACTTCACCTCTCCTTATAGAAAGTGAATATGGAATCTAGAAGCGATAACCAAATGCAGCCATTATGGTAAGCTACGCTATTCACCATCCCTATCATCATCAACAGCCATAATGTCCAACGTTGAACAATGGCCTCCCTCATTGAGGGGGGTTTTCCGTAATCCCCACTTGTGGCAGGCGTCTCGCGGATCAGAGACAAGAATCTGTTCTTGTCTTTGTATATTGGGGATCAAAGAATGCCAAGAGTTTGGATTATGGCAAATCCCCCCAAAGGGGAAGACCTCGTTACGGTTGATGTGATGATGATGATAATGATGTATTATAGATATATAATATATATTGCCAAAAGAGTATTTTGATAAGGTATTGTCACTATATACCTATATACTCAAGTACCTAACATGTTAATCTGCAATAGACGGCTAGTTATTTTTACGCTTAGTATAATGGTGTATGTTTGTGTTAGTTTAATCTAAACGTTAAGCGAAACACCAAAAATGTATCTTCGCTCAATTTTCAACTCAATGTTGAACCTTCAAAGGTTCAACTCAATGTTGAACCTTTTAGGAGGAAACAGTTTTATTATATTTATGAATATGGATTTAAGTTATTTTAAATCATCTGCACAATCTTTCGATATTCGTTTACAACGAGACCGTTATCTTTCAAATCGTAACGCTTAAGCTGCTGTGAAAGCCAGCCCTGTAATCTACACCCTAAAACATAACGCGGAGTGACACCGCAATCGAACCGACGACCCTCGACACAAACCTCCCTAGGTTCATATTCTCCCAAGTTCGCGGGAAAACCTCACGGGGCCATTATTCATTTCATGAAGTGTACTGTTGATATTTATTGTTTAGGTAGACACATGTATTTTGTTGTAAAGGAGCCACGTATCTGCGACGCAGAAATTTTATCACGAATGGATGTGGTTAAGACCTATGTACAAACGAGTTCATAAGTAAAATTCAATGTGAATTGCATACTTCACTTTTTCACGATGCGATAACATGGCATTTTTCTATTTTCCAACATCGTAAGAGAACATCATTCATGGTAAAACTTCAACAAAACGAATAGAATAAACTTTTATTACTTGCGCCCGGATGGAAAATGTTTTATTTCCTAGTTTTATATTGGTAAATAGCAACGAACATTTTCCAAAAATAAAAGGTTCTCGAGAAAACAACGGAACAGAGATTTGGGACGCAGCCGTAGAGCTTTAATACTTTTATTGCAGGTTCCGGGCAAGCGGGCAATGAAATAATGTGTGCATACTGGCTTTAACGCGTCGGATGGCAAACGTAAAATTTGAAGCTTTACTGACGTAGATTGTACTCGGCGACCCGCATCTATCCGATTCAAACCAGGAACGGGAATTGGCCCATTAGACTCTAGTCAATTCACTGCCTCACAACATTTCCAACCTTAAATTCCCGTGCCGTTACGCAGATTAACCCCAACTAGACTAAAGTCGGAAAATAATATCCGTTATTTAACGAACCATTGTATTTAGATGATTCTCGTTATCAAACCGGATGAATACCTTTGATGACAAATTAATTGACTTTGTTTTGTAGTTTCAGAGTACACTTTTTATTTACATATCTAAAACTCAAACTAAATGAAACGGTCAAGAGCGTGTCGGGCCACGCGAAATTGTTAAAAAATATATAGGACTTGTTTGATTAACATTATATGTAACTGCAAACGTTTATTTAATTCGAGAGGTTTGTTCTCCATTTGCCTTAAAGCTCGGGCGACTTTTGGCTTCGTGTTTTTTTTTATGATTTTAGTGCATAGGTCAGTATGTTTTAAACATTAATGTTCTTTTTTTTGATAAATATTCGGTCCAATGTTGTGTAAAATATATACAGCGGGAAATGGCTCGGCAGGCACCAAAGCTATGAAGAATATTGTTTATACCTCAATGTTCTAAAAATTTGGCACATATCGAACTTGACATAACGGTTTCCTAAAGCGATTCAATTCCTTCAGCAATTTCAATATTTTTTAGCATTACGAAATGAAACCGTTTCCGGCTACACGTACTGGGTTATTTTAAATTCATTCCAAAAAGTGATTCAAGAAAATTCACTGAGACGATAAACATTTAATAAAATTTGTTTTACCTCACCTTACAAAGTTCTACAAAGTATTACAGACAGAGGGAGCGTTTATATGTTAAGTTAATTTATTGCCGTGTAATATCAGTACAATTGCTATAAGAAGCCAACAAGACTTGGGAAATTTTGGTGCTTCTATCTCTCTCTCTCTCTAATTATATTAGACGTAATACTGGCTCCGGTAGAAACGTCTCCACGCTTACGTTCGTCTACCCATCTGAAACAATCTTGAAAAAATCGAAGTACACACAGCTTTTAGAACATAATCTTTTTGACTTTCCAGAGTACTCACAAAGAGTATTTTTATCTTCAGTTGCGGCGGAGGTAATATATCCGGGATTACGTGTTTCCATGAAATATGCAGAATCTCTGAGCGGGACGAATATATCATGTTTCTATAAGCAGCATTGCGATTTCCAAATCTGCACTGCGTTTGATTTTTTTCAACAACTATTATTAGTACATATGTATCTTAATAAAAGTTTCTTAAAATTACCGGGAATTAACCTTAAATTATAAAATCACAAATATACGAAAGGAAAAATTTAAGTCATGTGCGGGATTCGAACCCGCGTCCATCCACCCCTTGAGCCGGGGTATGCTCTAACCAATTGAGCTAACACGACATGACTTCATAACTCAAATCTTTCCTATCGTTCTTTAACCATCGTATTGGGATGGAGCGACATCTATAGTACCACCGTTGTACTACAAACAAGACTAATTTTGCAATTGGTTTTATTCTGTTAATGATGACGCAACCGTATAAATTTAATATTGTTAGGTTTGCAATAACGCCTGCTATGCGGATTACAATACAAAATCACAAATATACAAAAGGAAAAATTTAAGTCACGTGCGGGATTCCAACCTCTCCATCCCAATACGATGGTTAAAGAACGATAGGAAAGATTTGAGTTATGACGTCATGTCATGTTAGCTCAATTGGTAAGAGCATACCCCGGCTCAAGGGGTGGATGGACGCGGGTTGGAATCCCGACATGATTTAAATTTTATTATTGCAAACATAACAATATTAAAATTGTATGAATACTGAAAGTGTTTGGGTCTTTGATTGTAAGTTATTGATGTAAATAATCATTGCTTTTTTGAATTATGTATCAAGACCAAATAGAAAGTTTG
The DNA here is from genome assembly GCA_963890685.1 of Plagodis pulveraria. NCBI lineage: Eukaryota > Metazoa > Arthropoda > Insecta > Lepidoptera > Geometridae > Plagodis > Plagodis pulveraria. The sequence goes on from OY982961.1 coordinate 14,897,220, forward strand.
TCACCTAGCCCATACGGGTTGTTTCAGCAGCAACCTTGATAGCCAGTTCTTTTCTTTTTTTTCTAGTCTATTTATTCGTTTGTATTCTTCTAATACCGAGATCTTGCTCCACATCAATACTTAGGTACGAACAAGTAGGTTAACTGTCAAAAGACATTAAGTACAGTAAATGTTAAGAATAAACAATAGAATTAATATGTGTGTCCTGGTTCTATATTTCATTAGCTGTTTTCTGAACTATTGATTATAGCGGGCGAACCGCATCAGGTAAATTATTAATTACGCGGTTATGCCAAGCGGTGGGTTTGATCTTTTGACATGAAATAAATGGTATAATTTCCTGAGAGAAATAGGCTTCTGACAATTTAATAACGCTATAGCCAGTATACTTTTTTTACTTCTGCTGGTCGGAAGTGACAACGCCCTTGAGAGTGCTAATAGCTTTCCTAGGAGAAATATTTATCTATGTATATTCATACTCTGCACTCAAAGTGAAATAATAAACAGTTTTAATCTTTGATATATATAAAAAAAACATGGTTGTAAAATCTTTCGCACTTTCTCCAAATTACTAGCAGGCTAGCTACTACGTATATAAATTAATGATCAAGCCCATGAAATTATTTTTTAAGTTTCGCGTCATTGTGTTGCTCAATCTGGTTAGTTATCAGTACATATGTGAGGTCAGGATTAGGATTAAACGGACTCCGCTCAGAATTGCATTGTCACTTCTGAGTTCTCGAAGCATAGAACTTCACTTTCAACAACGAACGCCAGGACGTTGCATGGGTACATCAATCGTGAAACACGTAATCTGAAATTTAATCTGCGTAATAATATAAAATTGGACAATTTCATAGTTTTCAGTTGTTGCATTGTCGCGTATGTTAGAGAAGAGAGCGACGTGCGTTTCCTTTCTTTTTGTCCCATTGAGGAACACGTAGAGTGAGAAAAAACAAAGTCCTGACTCACTGACTGACGGACAACGCTCAGCCTAAACTATTGGTCGCAGAGATTTGAAATTCGGTGGGTGTATTTGTCTGTATACATAGGGGTATACTTTGAAACGATTTTTTTGCAAATGGCCAGATTTACATCACGTGTGAACTTTTCAATCACCAAGAGTTCTAGAAATGCGTTGATAGCGTAGTCAATGGGTTTTGTCGTCGGAATGTGGCTGGGCGGTCTGACCTGCTTTCTGCTCCAGAAGCAACCATAAGTTACTAATATTAAATTGTTTTTAGGCGGTATAATATTTTCTGCATGTTTTGGAAATCGGGCTCACGTAGTTAAACAATAATAATTTTGTAATCATTAATCTTTGGCTTAGCTTGTACAACATTTATTGTTTATTGTAAAATCTGTCACATTTGACAGCTAGCCAAGATTTAGCCGATTCAAAAGGTAGAAAATTTTTGATAAGGCAGCGTATAATTAGCCCTGACAGGTTGCCCGGCGGATCGGGTATGAATAAATATTGTCAGGATCAAATTAAGCTCAATTGGAGTGCTGGCACGACGTGTATCCGCGTTAAGACCAAAATTTTTCTTTGCCGAAGGTTTGCAGGAATGCACCCCGGTATTGCTAATATAAGGGTCGCCAAGATAATGTATACTGTCTACAGTAAAAAGTTAGTATTTAATTTTTATTAAAAGTTAGTTATTCTGCGCCATCTAGAGTCTACTCTAGATGGCGCAGAATCAGAACGTTTGAATGGTTGTCACATACTACTAACTTTTTGTCGTTTCAAGGGTAACTAACTACCCGATAACGAAAAGCCAATTTCTTAGTGTCACTGATCTAGATTGCGTATTTATTCACTACCCGAGTATGTTTATGGACACAAACACTAACACAGCTTCTTTATAATGAGAATCACTGGATGTTGTCACTATTACAAATTATAACGTTTAAATATTTTTTTATCGTAAGCTAACGCGAGCTTCTTTTGACGTAAGGCCGTCTGAGACGTCACTCCCTCGTATATTACTTTACATTTACATTGTTTTATATAGATTTTGAAGCGCTCGTAGTGAAGTTTACTTAACTGTTCTTAACCGATCGGCAAAGTTAAGCAACGTCGCGCGCGGTCATGAGTTGGATGGGTGACCGCTAGTGACATTACTACTGAGCGCTTTCGCGCTCGGAGGGCACGTTAAGCCGTCGGTCCCGGTTGTTGTCTAAGGATTGCAGTCGTTATAGCATGGTGGTAGGGCATTTCGCGAATGCCCGCCTGGCTAGCTACCACCCTCAAGTAGAAAATCTGCCGCAAAGCACCTAACGGTGTGTTCGGGCAGCTGTCCTTGAGAGCCAGTACTTCTAGGTTAGCCTGAGCAACATCTTCAACCACATAGTCACTTACCATCAGGTGAGATAGTGGACAAAAGCATAAAATGAAAAAAAAATATAGTAGTTACGTGAAACTTTCAGTGTATCCCACGTAAGTACATAATTCATGTAAACACGCCTATGCCACGATAATCTTGCTGTCTTGCGAATAAAATAACAAAAATAAATATATTAAAATTTTATAACCCGACTGCATTAAATTTAGTTGCATACGGTACCAATAATTTCCTTTCGGTTTATAATTTTCAATTGGGCTCTAGCCTGCTACTAAACTTAATTCGGGATTCTTAATTTGTTTCGGTCATATTACCCTTCCAGTATACCCTACGCCACAATATATTGCAGTTTGGAATTCGATTAATGTATATCCTACATCTCGGAAAGTAATAAGCTAATAAAAGTGGGTAAATTTGGTTGTTTTTCAATTCCTAATACAGTAGGTATTACCTCTGTACAGCCGTTCAAACTTTGCTTTCTATAAAATAAACTAGTTAATATTCAATAATTTGTTGTGTGATGTAGTATAGACAAAGTTGGTTAAAATAAGCAAAAGAGTTAAAAACAGACCCTATTGGGCATATAGAAGAGAGGATTATAAATACTTATTATATTAATTGGTCCAAATATTTCGTCGATGCTGGTAATCATTGTTAAATTGTTATTTTTGATAGTCAATCTACGATATACGATTTAATTAATAAGTGCATATGCCATTTTTTTCTAATTAAAGTTAAGAAATAATAATATTTTAAACAACATTATGTTTGCAATAACGCCTGCTAATCAGTACATTACAAAATTACAAAAAAACGAGAGGAAAAATTTAAGTCATGTCAGGGATTCGAACCCGCGTTCATCCACCCCTTTAGCCGGGGTACGCTCTAACCAATTGAGCTAGCATGACAATGAGTCATAATTAAATTTTTCCCTATAGTTCTTTAAACATCGTATTGGGTTGGAGCGACATCTGTAGTACAACTTACTTTGTACTACATATGTCGCCAATAAACAATACCAATTTTGCAATTGGTTTTATACTTGTAAATGATGACGCAACCTAATAATTTTAAGATTGTTATGTTTGCAATAGCGGAAAACATTACATTACATTAAATATATTAATTATATCTTAGTTCTAAATAATGAACCCTCAGGATAGCGCCAATATTCTGCAGAGCCCACCGTATCAGCTGCTGTCTGAGTTCTTAGCTCAGCAGATCCCAGAGATGGCGTTAGAAGTATCGATTCGGTAGATATTTGGTATAATCTACCTACAAAAGCCATACAACATGCTCACAACAAATATTTTATGTTTAGAGGGGGTAGATTATAAATTTGTTTTTTCTCCGCTGAAAACGCAGATCGCCGCTCCATGTTAATTTTATTAATTGTAATTGAATAATTGAAGACGCAAAATATTACAATTAATATTGTATACTACGTCACAGTGCAATGAGTGTAACATATCTTGGGCAAGACTTTTTCCCGATTATTTTGTATTTGTTAGTCGTCGGTCGGTCGCCATATAAGAACGCCAAGAATGATGTCTGCTGTAAATCCCAATTTTAAGGATTTTTAGGAGTATAACGAGGATAGCTTAAGGTACGTGGACTGTTTACTACTGCATTGTGTATGTATTTATGTTTTCAGGGAGGTTCTCTAATTTGTTCAAAAAGTCAGCCATAATTTTAAGCGCCACTGACCCCAACTAATTAATTATGGTTTGTAAGTACACAACAGGCGTAGGTTTTTTACACGCCTCACCAATTAATTGTTTGTCACTTACCGAACTACATCATATTTTTATCGAATGATTTTATGAAATGTTTTATGTTAAAACAAATAAGCGATTTCCTGACTAATTATGACTTAACTAAAATAGGAATCATCTGCAATTTTCCGTTCAATTTATTAATTATAAGTCGGACCCACTCGTTGGTAAGGTTTAAATAAAATACTACAAATAAGGTATAGATTGTTTAAACAGATACCTTTCTTTAATGGATAAATAGGTTAGCTTTGGATTACAATCTTACCTGATGGTAAGTGAAGATGTCGAAGATAATTAGCAGGCCAGACCAGATATACACATTAAATTCTTATTCTTCTTGCGTCGTTATCCTCAAAGCTGAGGGTTGTGATACCCCGTGGACATCTCCTTTTTTTGACAATTTGTCACCACCTGTTTCTGTCTTTGGCGTTGTGAATGGGGACATGAATATTGTTGTCAAGGGTAGTGCAGATTTGGTCTGTCCATCGCATGGGACTGCGACCTCTTGGGCGTTTCCCTTCTATCTTCCCAGTGACAATTAGTTTTTCAAGGTTATCGTTACTCTTCCTAGTACTACACTTTTAATATATTATGGCAATATGTGGAGCTGCGCTATACATATTGCCTATGACGTATTTTACTGCAGTACGTATTATTATTACATTGAAAATATAATCTGATAAGTTTTCTGTTTGAATTGAGCTATTTTCTTTTTATTCTCGGCCGCCATGGTTCCAATGACTAGTATGACCTATTCTGTTTATCTTTCCTTGTTTGTTTACATTCATGTTGTATAACATAGTTACCTTGTACAGTTTTCAGCTACCGTATGTATATCTATATCTAGTTAATTTATTATCATTGGACTTGACTCAACGTCTCAAGGGATTCGATGAATTAGTTTCAGCAGATGAACCCGGAGGAAGCGGGCTGACCTGAATTAGATAACTTGCAGGGATCAGAATGTTGGACGTGAAAAAAGTTAACAAGTTCCCCTCGGAATAAAATAATTTTGTGGGAAATTAATAATTTTAATATTTTAAGTTAAGCCTACGAAATATCTCTTCAAATATGACGATATGGAATGCGTACTTCGTGATATTAAGTAATTATGGTTAGTACCATATACAAAACTACCTTAAAATGTATGGCCATTTCCAGTAGTCATAACAAAGTCTTACTAGTGAAAATAATAAAACATTATTTCACCAGAATACTTGCCTGTAAGATCATTGAATTTCGGCAGCTTTATTTTACTGCTGATATATTTGTCTTTGAACAGAATCTCATCTTGTAATGTTGAAAACGGTAGCATACGGTGGAATTTGAACCATGAACTATCAGCGTGGCTGTTCATACCCATAGCCATTGCCACTGGGCCATCACTGCTTCAATAATATCGTTGAACGGTCTCATCGAGTACAAGAATCGATCATGAGTATGTCATAATAAATACCCCATTGTAATTAAGGACTGAAGTAAGATCAAGACGCCCGGAACAGCTTTTACGAACGATATCCATTGCTTCTGCATTATTTGACATCCAAGGCCCATGGAAAAATTCTGTGCAATCTATAAAATCGTAGCCAGAAAGGGTTTGCTATAGGTTTTATGGCGTTCTATATATTTGCAGAATAAATTATTGTACATATATACGTAGGATAAGATTAAGAAGAAGAGGAAGATCCTTCACTTAAATTTCATGAAAAATTAGAGCCCGCTAAAGTTCGCATACGTAGCCAGATTGAAAATTTCATTGTTTTAAAAATATGTTTTCTATCCTTGATGCCTTTGTAGTGCAATCTCCGAGGAGCATCAATTGTTTCACAACAAAGCTTAGTAGGTATATATTAAATTTGTTTTAAAAGCATTAATTGTAAAATATAATTATTGAAGCATATGTCGATTGTAATGTTATCATCTAGTTATATATCAGAAAATGCAAACGTAACAAACACAGCTGAAAAATCAATCAGCAAGTTATTTGTATACTCTGCGTTCACCTAAATTCAAGGCAGTACATGCTATAATTCTTCATGTTAAGCAAATGTAAAATCTTGTAAAGTAAACGAGATTCTATTAGTAAGCTATTTACAACGCAATAAGGTATATCTACGAGTACCTACATATCTTCTCGTCTATCCGCACAAACTTTGAATCATGTACAGATTAGGCTAATGAGATTACGATGTATTCAATCCTCCTCTATACAGTTTATATTTATTGAATCACACGGATTAATCTTAAGCTTGTATACTTGTAAATACCTAGAAAATTCTGCACAAGTATAACAGCTTTTGGCTTTCTTTCGCCCGAGGGGTGCCGGGATAGAATGTCAACCCCCATGTACCTGTGGGTGTCGTAAGAGGCGACTAAGGGTAACACACCAGAAGGTGGGCAGCAGCACTTTCTGAGTAACTGATATCTTACACTGCCATCCCCAAGCCGCCTGCCAAGCTAGGAGATTATGGAAAAACGCCTCAATATTGGGAGAGACTGTGTTCAGCACTGGACTATCCGTCTGATACAGTATAACAGGTTTAATATGCAAGAGAAATAAAATTTGAATTGCAGTAGACACTTTTTTATTGGAAACTCAGAAGAATCTCTCAGAAGTTCAAAACTGTCTGATAATTAGATTCTGAAAATCAAATGCTTAGAGCTAGCGAACATATTGCATTTGAACAAAAGACGGCCTTCGATCGATACAAAAAGTTTTTAAACGCCACATTATAAAAATATACTCAAACTTCAAGCCGCTACAGATTTAGGTAGCATAAGAAGATTCTTATAGACTATATCAATAAAAAGCTTCTTCCAGTTTCAGTCATGAATATATATTATCGCCTTGAAACATTCAGTCTCTGCCAATAAGATAATAAATTATAAACTCTATTCATGAAAACGTGTTTTGCGGCCGTTGGATTGTTTCGAAATCACGACACTTCAACTCTCAAGTGTTTTCGAGATTCAACCTTCAAGTTTTGTCTTCGTAATAAGTGTCGTTTCACGTTCTTGCAACAATCTCATTACATTTACCGAACGGCCGACATAATTGGAGAAATATCATGACACGTTTCTCTGCAATCTGTTTTTATCCAGGTAATTTAATAAAAACAGATTGGAACAATATTGGGCAGATTTTATATATAAAAATGCTTGTTTTAATTGTACCTTTTATGAAAACAAATTAAGCAAATACTTGATTAAGAAAATATAATAAGATTTTGGATTCAATTAACTGTTTGATGAAGTCAGAACCACTCAGATTAGCCTTATGGTCACTGAAATAACGATAACTATGCCTCTATAAAGTGATGAACGTTAGTTTGTTTTCCAGAACATTTCTAAACTTATCATTACAATAATAGGCGTGAGTACGGTCCGAGAAATTTCCGTTCGCACCACAATTCTTCCGAACTACGAAAATTCTGAACATTTTCGAAGTACTCACGACCAATTGAGTCCTTTTAACACTCAGCTCCATTGTTCAACGTTTTCATTCCTTTCGAAAACTTTAGTGCCAGGGGTGCAATTTTTTAATCTCACTCACAGTGACTATATATCATCAAAATGGCCAATGATCACAGATTTCCAATAAATGTAATTTTTGAAACTCAATCGTGACTTAAATTTTCATACCTAAGATATCAATTGAGTGATACTACTCACTAGCTTTATTTATTCACTGGTAAGTATTTTGACACAGAAGTTTCACAAACAGTAGGTACCTAATTACCATTTACTATAAGTTCGCATTTTAATGCTAGGTAAACTTACTTATTATTGAAGATTATGTTGTTTGTTCTTTTCAGTTAATATGTGAATGTTAACGCTGAAAATTGAAACAAAGTCAAACTAGGTAGTCAAACTAGGTAATAGACAAAAATATCTGCAATCACTAAAATAAAGTAGAATTTATTATGTTTATAAATTCATTAAAAAAATTATCCGGGAGTAGATGATTTCTTTATGGTTCCAAAAGCATTAATATTGTTGCTGTCAGATTGGCACAATTGTTTAACATTTTAGCGTAGGGTTTGAGTTGCGTATGTTATTTAGATCATACACGGTGTAGTTTTTAGTACTCCTTATATAGAATAAGGGGTATTAAAACTGCACCGTGTTTTCTCCCACAACCTGAGCATTTTGTTTCACACTTTACTGTAAATTGTCGAGCCCATAGATTTGTTATTTAACGTAGTAATTTAACTTCATATCTGGATATGTTATCTGTCAAAAAATAATAATTTAATGTCCATTAAAAAAAGATTATTAATAATTTTGTATTCATTAAATATAATGTTATTGTACTACTAACGCTATCTGTTATAAAATTAAAGAGTTAAAATAGCTGTAACAGAACTAAACTCAATACTCAAATACATCGTAGTCAATCTACTTAATCCCAGATGACACCACTAGAATCAGGTTATTAAATAAACGCGAGCACAAAGCTCAGCTTTTTGCTAGTTATATCGTATCTCGTGTGTATTGCAAATTTCATAACATTTTCATAATGGTTAAAATAGTTTGTCTTAAATTTGCATCGGTAGTGGAATTTCATTTTCGGAGTCACTGAAAATGTTACAGAAGGCTGACGGTGAATCTCATAAAGCTCAGCTTTTTGCTAGTTATATGGTATCGCCTTCTCACAAAGCCAATTTTTGATGTGAACGAATTTTTCACCGAAAACTCAAGAAATACCATCGAGCTCATTACCCACCAGATATGGCTCCAGCAGACTTCTTTCTTTTTCCTGTGCTCAAATTGCCACTTCGTGGCACCTGTTTCCATTCAGTAGAAGACATGAAGGAGAATTCGGGCTAAGAAATGAACGCTATTCCGAAAAATGCGTTTAAAACAATTTTTGATAATGGATTATTCGTAGTGTTTCGTTTTGAAGGAGCATACTTTGAAGGTAATACAATAGATTTGGGTGAATGACTAACATTTTGCGTATTGTTGATCTTTTTCCAGTACTTTTTGACAGAGTAGTACACTCTAATAAATAGTTAAATGTATTTTATTATTATAATTTATTTGCGTAGTGAATAAACTCTATCGATATTTAACATGGAGAATAATGTTATAACTTTAGTTTAAGTTTCGTATTTTAATGACAGAGATAACAATCAAAAAATAACTATTTCAGTTAACAACAGCTGCACTCAGATGTCAGTTAACTTTTATTCGGTGTTAAATCTTTATTTTTGATCATTTTTGATAGTATTTATTGCTAACTAATAGAATGAAATACAAAAATCGTATCCCAGTTCTATTAATGCAATCCACATTGTAGCCAAATTTGTTATTAAAGCGAACAATAACAATCATTTAAGCAATTAACTAAGAGGCTGGTATAAAATAACATACTTATACAAATAGTAAAAAGGGTTTTTTTTAGCTAAGTGATGATGTGGTCGAAGATGTTTTTCAGGCTAACCTAGAATTACTGGCTCTCAAGCACAGCTGCCGGAACACACCATTAGGTGCTTGGCGACAGATTTTCTACTTGAGGGTGGTAGCTAGCCAGGCGGAAAATCGAAAAGTGCCCTACCACCATGCTATAACGACTGCCGTCCTAAGATAACAACTGGGACCGACGGCTTAACGTGCTCTCCGAAGCACGGAAGCGCTCAGTAGTAATGTCACTAGCGGTCACCCATCCAACTCCTGACAGCGGCGGATTTTGCTTAACTTTGCTGATCGGTTAAGAAAAGCTAAGTAAACTTCACTACGAGCGCTTCAAAAGAATATAGAAAAATATAGAAAGTATGAAAGGTAAACCAGCATAAAATTTTAAACGGAAATATTTTAAAAGTTGTCTAACGTTACTCTAGTTTTTTCACTAGGAGCAGTGGAACAGGAGATTCAAGTAAAACGGTGTTTAAAAAAAAATTCCGATAGATTGTCCCTGATTTCAATTATTGTCTAATTTTATGAGTAACTTTCCAGCCGCGGCTCCGCCCGCGGGTATATCGGTTATCGGGCAAAACCATTAACCTCTTTTTGCGCAGTTGAATAAAAACTATCTCATGTCCTTCCCCGTATCTCAAACTATTTCTATACCAAATTGCATCCTAATCGGTCCATTAGTCTCGGAGCCTATTGAATGCAAATAAATAAACAAACAAACAAACAAACAAATTCATATTTCCTCTTTATTATATTAGTAAAGATTAGTTTTAACGCCATTTGCAAATCAGGTTTGAAACTGGTGGTTTACCCGCTTAGAAAAAAATCTTGTAAGGAAGAGAAGTGAAACTAATAGTTGTACAACCACAAAAGTTCTTTATAGAATTACATGGATGTTGGTACAAAAAATTAGTTCTCTATGTCAATTCTTGTTTGTTTCTATCTATTCCTGAAAACGTTACACAAATATCACAATTGATATTCTTAATTTTTCTTTCTGTGAATATATAAGAGAATTCCGCAATAGAATTCTAAAAGTCAATGCATATATTTTTTAAATTGATGCCTTTAAGTATTTTGCAGTTTTGGTACTTTAATCAGTTACATATTCGAAACATGTTCTCACCCGAGGGAAATCTAGTTTTAATATAGTGGTTCGATAAAATAACCTTCGAGAATAATTTAAAAATTCAAAGTAAGTAACGTGTAAATCTTGCGAAACCTCATTATTTTTACTCCACTCAATCCGAATAGAATTGCATGATACAGTCAAAGACGAATGAGAAACTACGGTAACAAACCTGCTTATGTTGCACGACAATGTATTTTGAAACCGTTTTACTCGTAAACGAAGCAATTAAGAGCGCTAATTGTTCCGGAAACAATTGGTCGAGTACGAGAAATGTCGTATTGCATCTTATATTTTATTTGTAATTCCTTCACGAGGTTATTGAGGCCAGGTAAATTTGAACTTCACTCTATGACGATCGGATAACATGACACTTTCTTAACTACCTACTTTTTAAACGAATCGTTCTAAGTAGCACCTTAACACGACAACAAATTATATGGAATTAATCCCAGCTTTTATTACGCGCGCCCAGTCGGAAAATGTTTTATTTGATAGTTTTATTTAGGTTAACGACCATTTTACTAACATAAAAGGTTCTCGAGAAAACAAAGGACCACAGATTTGGGACGCTGCCGCGTTGCTTTATTAGTTTCATTGCAAGCTCCGGGCCAGTGGGCAATGAAACAGTGTGTGCATATTGCCTTTCACGCCGTCGGACAGCAAAAGTAAAATGTGAAGCTTTACTGACGTAGATTGTAATCGCCGACCCGCATCTATCCGATTCAACCCGGCAACGGGAGTTGGCCCATTGGACCGCTCTAGTCAATTCACTGCCTCACAAAATTCCCAACCTAAAATACCTGAGTCGTTATGTAGATTAACTCCAAATAGGTTCTAGTCGGAAAATAATATACGTTATTTAACACGTCTTTGTATTTAGATGATTTTCGTAATCAAACTGGGTGAAAAGAATTGATCACAAACTCATTGACTTTGCTTTGTATTTGCTGAGTAGGCTTTTTTTATTTCTCTGTCAAAAATTAAAACAAAAACCAGTTGCAAAAAGATTTAAATTATAGTGATAATTTTATCGACTTATTCTAAACTTGAAGTGTTTGAATTGTAGCTACAGCGACGCGTATGCGATGTTTATGCAACCAACAAATAATCCGGCCATGTGCGAGTCAGACTCGCTCACCAGTGGTTCCTTACCGACACAAAACGTAATTTCAGCAAGTATGTATATACCAAAATTCGTTATATTTAGGGTTACGAACAAACGGGACGCTATTACGGAGACTATTTGGTTCATCTGTCTACCCAGTTTACCTTCAAAGGAATCTAGCACTTGGTGAATATGTATTGTAAAAGCGGAGTGCCCAAAAATAAATAAATAAAAATAGACGGGACGCTTTGAGATAGAAACGTGTATATTTTTGCATACAACCGGTATTACAAACATACAAGCTGACAATAATATGTAATAATGCAAGCTTAAGTTTTTCGTTCGATTATATTACCTACAAACTTTAATGTAAACCAACAAAAAAATTATAAAACAATGGCAAACTGTGATTCGGACACGCAGGAGACTATGTTTTGTTAATTATCTACAACAAATATATTGCGTACCCAAACTTAATATCTTATTCTACTTACTATGTATTGGTTAGGAACCCTCGCTATGCGAGTCTGTGAATCACATAGCATTTAAGGGTAAAGCAAAAACTAAAAATGTAAGAATTACCATTTCTTGTACGGCGGTCTAAAAACAAAAAGCTGGATGGTGTTTTGTAAACAAATAATATTATTTATCATTCATTATATATCATCATATATGTTCATTATATGAAATGGAACACACGGGAAAAAATGCATTTTCATTACTGTTTATTTCATAATAGTAATCTTTTTTTAATCCTAATGGGAATTATTAATTTTCTTTTTGAACCACTTTGAATCTTTTTTCCTTAACTAGTCCGTGGTCAAATAAACATTTTCATATCTTGTACACAATAAAAAATGCTTCCACTTATGCGAAATAGTTTGGTGGCAAAGTTATTTGTTCGTGTTTGCACAAAAATGGCTGGATTTCCTGTGTCGGACACTACACTTGGGAAAATTGAACATCGTACGAGTGCAGTTTGTGTGGAACAATCTTGTTTCTAGATTGGGAGAAGTTGACGACTTTTATTACTTTAGACACAACTTCCTACACTATTTTCTTTTATACTATCGTTATGGAACAAACACGAGGCCCACCTGGTGTTAAGCGGTAAGCTCTGCCTGTAACAGATGCAGTTCGTTACAAGTGGTGAAATGTACTGCGCCCAACCCTCTATGTATTATACCGTATATTGCAAGAACTAATTTGATTCTTCAGGCTGTACTACCTGTGGCTAATAGTAATGGCAAGTACTATAGGCTGTATAACAGTTTCCATAAAATAATGGGTAAATAGTTATTTGTGTTGTTAGGGACCAAAGTAATATAGGGGGCACTATTTTGAAGCGATGGATTTTCTGGTTAAATTAGGAGTATAGCAAAGAGTTTAATTTTTTTTCTCTGATGGCGTATCCAGATATTAAAATATTTTGGCTTCAAGTGACACACTGCTAAAAGAAAATTAAACACTGGAAACTCGTATGTATAAACAACACTATTCTTCAATATTAATAACTATTTCTCCTATTGCTAACTAACGTTACCTAATCAATCAAGATCAAAACCTGGATGATCTGTAAAGAGAAAACTCAAACTTCCATAGGAAAAAAAAAAATTCTTACTGCTGTTTACTAAAGTCCGTCCTTTAAAGTAAAAAAAAACATTTAAACTACATATACAAGTCGCTATAAAAATTGTGACCGTAAGAATGATGCACCTAGAGTGAGACTTTAAAAATACGTCAAGGTGTGTACATAATGTTGTATTTTTAAAGTGTATTTTTGCGTATCCAACTTATGCTCGGATTATTTCTTTTAGTCGGATTCATACGATTTGCATATTTGCCATTCATTAAGTCCATTTATCTCACAAATCATGTCCCACTCATTTCAAAGTCTCGTTTAAGTAAAGTAGTGGGATATATTACCAAAACTTCAAACGTAGATTCGACGAGGACACGGCGTAAATGTTTTTAGTATCGTTTTTAGCATTTTTAGTAATTGTCTATATTGTTTTACTGTTCCTTAAATTATTTGACAGCGACTAATTCTTTAACTTATTATTAATATTATCAAAACTAGCTGTACCTGCGACTTCGTTCGCGATTGCCGTACCTGCAGACTAATTATTCATTTGAGCACTGGTTATCTCATATTAAGCAACACTGTGGCCTACGGTGGAGCATTCTTAGAAAAAGAATAGGTCAGAAATTAGCTTTTTACTTTGGATTTCAAAACTCCCAGGTTGTATTTTCCAGAAGACAGTAGGTAACTCAGAGAATTCCTTCTCCTTGTTTGGCAGCTGAACGAAAATGTATTATATTGTACGAAATATACCCAGCAAAAGATAGATAGTTAAATAAACTGATAGTGGCGAATGATCCAGATTTTAGAGTTTCTTCTAAGCAAGCTTGCAAAACTAAATAAGAGTGCCAGTGTGCCCGCGCGGTGCCGAGCTGCCCGTGGGGTGCCCGTTGGGTGCCGGCGTGCTGGGCTGCTCGTTGAGTGCCGGACTGCTCGTGGGGTGCCGGGTTGTATGTGGGGTTAATCGTCACTATTCTAACAAAAAATAATGATTGAAATCACGTTACTAAATAACAACTAAGTGTAGATTTTTACTTTCATCCCCTTTCCCGAGGGAACTGTGCTGAATCTCGGGATAAAAAGTATACAATGTCCTTCTTGTTTTTTTTTAAGTTCCACAAAACTTTTAGTTTGACCTACGTAAGTATAAATTGTACCAGGCACTACACTGGGACGCCTTACTCATTCTTATACCTTGATTACTTACAAAGTAGCGGGAATACTAGATACTGACGAAAGCATTAAACACTATATTTTAATTGTACACCATCAGTAAGAGAATAATTCTTCTACTCCCTATTTATGGTATAAGAGCTGCGCCAAGCAATGCAGTGGCATTGCTTGTGCAGGATTATTATTGCACTGTGACCCGAGTAACTGCCGCTTTACTCGTACTAAACGCTTCGAAATGCGACACAGAGCCGTTATGACTGCAGCTGATTTATTCGCTTTAATACTCTGTAAAGAGTAGAGTTCACGAAGCGCTTTCCATGCAAACGTAGTTTCATCATATTTTAAATACTAAGTTTTCAAACTCGGTGAAACTTTGCATGTATATCTTTGAGCCTGATATCTATGCTTCATAACTGTATCAGCCGGATAGTCTACTGCTGAAAACAGCCATCTACATAATGGGAAGTTTTTCCATAATATCCATTCTTGGCAGGCGTCTTGTGGATCCCAGTGTAAGATATCAGTTCCACAGAAAGCGCTGCCCACCTTCTGGTGTGTTACCTTAAGTCACTTCTTACGACACCCACGGGTAGAGATGGGGGGTAACATTCTGGCACTACAGTACATGAAAAATAAAATTATTGTTAATTAATAGATTCAGGTGTTACTCTACGAAAATCCATAATCAAGAATTCTCGAGCGGTTGAACTAATGGTCGAGAATCTCCTGATGCTTCGCGTGAAAGCTAAACGCGTCGAAAATTCTTCTGGTTAATCTATGTAGCGTTTATAACGTCAAGTTAGCTTAGCAGGAGTATTAAGCTGATTTTGGACTAGATCTTTCTATTTAAAAATGTATTTCTAAAATATTAAAACGAATGAGATTTTAATATATTAGGTTTTATAAAATTATTGATAAAGATGATATACTATACTTGGTTATAAGGTGTATTCATATATAAAATAATATCGGGATAGAACTTTTAACTAAAAATAGGCATGTTGGTAGTACTTCTCCGGATGAACTTGATGACAAAGAGTTCTATCACTACTAATATTTCACGTTTGAAGTGCTCGTAGCGAAGTTTGTTTAGTTGTTCTTAACCGATCAGCTAAGTTAAGCAACGTCCACCGCGGTCATGACAGTTGGATGGGTGACCGGTAGTGACATTACTACTGACCGCTTCCGTGCTTCGGAGGGCACGTTAAGACGTCGGTGCCGGTTGTTGTCTTAGCATGGCAGTCGTTAAAGCATGGTGGTAGGGCATTTTGCAAATGCCCGGCTGGCTAGCTATCACGTAGTAATAAGTATCTGTAATATCTCTAGTAGAAAATCTGTTGCCAAGTACCCAACGGTATGTTCCGGCAGCTGTCCTAGAGAACCAGTAATAAGCTCGATATCGAATCCAATCCGGCTAACCTGGAAAACATCTTCGACCACATCATCACTTACCATTAGGTGAGATAGTGGTCAAAGACTAACCTATCAGGCATAAAAAAAACGTTTTGATAAGAAATTATTCTTAATTGCTTATTACTATTCTTATTTGCTTATTTTCCTAGCGGATATGTTGTATCACGTTTAGTTAAAACCTGGAGCACCGTAACTAGGATCGCCAAGTTTGTTTTTTAGTCTAACAGCGTTGTACTTTATTTGTAGTTTGGTTTATATTCACACTTTAACTGTTCATACATAATTTCAGCATAACGTCAAAGAACGGAGCAATAAAGAAAAATGTATAGTACATTAAACTTGTTGTCCATAAAATAAAGCCGAAGACGATAATTATATGAACCCTCATTGATTTTCAATAGAGATTACTGTAACCAAATAAAAATAATATTCTGAGCGTGAAATGCATGTCCTTATATTCGAATAGTATTCTAAGTTGGAATGAAGGTGCAATTGTACAATATGCAACTGATTAGCATACATAGCACCGCCGACGGTTACGTGTACGTGGACTATGTAATATGATTGAGGCAAACGCTGTTGTCTTGTTAGCTAACAAGAGAGCTATTGTGATTATTATCTAAGGTTCTTCAGTTAGACTATTATTTTTATATAATTAAATTATAAACAAACCGCTTAAACACATACGAAACAATATTGTAGAAATGTAAAGCAAAAGCGGAATCATGCATCATCAATTGGCATGGTGAAAGGACATTTTGCGATTGTTGGCCTGGCTAGCTATGACCAACTCAAATTAAATGTTTAAGTAGAAAATCTGTCGCCAAGTACCTAACAGTGTGTTCCGGTATCAGTTCTTGAGAGCCAGTAAAATTACAGGCACATGAAACCTAACAACTTTGTTTCAGGGTGACGGGCGCAGTGCAATTCGTGACTTGTGACGAAATGCATCTGTTATAGGCAGAGGTTAGGCCACCTAACAACAGGTTGCTCTCGTGCTGGTTCCGTCACAATCAGTTTTGAAGCGCTCGTAGCGAAGTTTGCTTGGCTGTTCTCAACCGATCAGCAAAGTTAAGCAACGTCGCCCGCGGTCATGAGTTGGATGGGTGACCGTTAGTGACATTACTGCTGTGCATTCCCGTGCTTTGGAGGGCACGTTAAGCCTTCGGTCCCGGTTGTTGTCTTAGTATGGCAGTCGTTATAGCGTGGTGGTAGGGCATTTTGCAAATGCCTGCCTGGCTAGCTATCTACCACCCTCAAGTAGAAAATCTGTCGCCAAGGACCAAACGGTGTGTTCTAGCAGCTGTCCTTGAGAGCCAGTACTTCTAGGTTAGCCTGAACAACATTTTCGGCCGCATCATCACTTACCATCAGGTGAGATAGTGGTCAAAGGCATAAAAAAAATCTTTTAACACTGCTCAGTTTATAATAGGTAGTCGAAGTCAGTATAATACTTATCCAGAACACTCTGATATGTGTACGAGGATGTATGAGGTCTAAGACGTTATTTCATATTTTTCATTGTTAGAAGGTGGATCCGTTTTTTTATATGTATATTTTTTTATTGATTCTGGCTATGATATATTTGCACTCACCCTCAATACTGTGCACCATCTACAAGACTTTCAATTACCTATTCATTGAGGTAACGGCATATTGGTGACATCCCACATGAAATCGAAACGTGTTTGTAAAATACTTTTTCAGTTTTTTGAGTGTGACTTAAAAAACTTCTGAATCGACGCTTAAGAAATTTATATGGCGCCGACTGAAAGGTATACTCTTAAAGAAACAATAATTATACATGGTCAAATACAATACAAATTGCATCGACTTGAAGTTTCTTCTTTATTTTGGATGTCAGTTAAAATATTTATACTTATTACCAGCAGGACTTGAACCCGCCATTAGAAGAACATGCATTCAAACGAATTGAAAAAAAAAACAACTGTCTGGCATCTGTTTGAAAATAATTTTTAATACAAACAGGACGGTATTCTGGAGTTACACTAAGACCCCGAAAGTGATCTTTATATTACACTAATCGTTGATTCAATGATAGCGAAATGTTATAGTTGAAATGTTCAAGGGAAATTTCTGGAATTCATACTCGTAGAATAATACGTTTTAATGTTTTATGACACATTAAATTACTTAGCAATTTTTATTTATTAGTTATGTCGCCCATGGAACTTTTATTAATTAATAGGAATTAATAATTAATCAATTTAATTAATTGAACAATTATTAATAATTAATTTATAAGAAGCTTGAGGGTCATTCAAATACCTCGAATACCGTGTATTTTTTTAATTCTAATAATATATATTTTTAACAAATTATTGGAGTGCAAAATTATCAGCCCAAGGCGGGAATCGAACCCGCGTCTTTCGATATCGCGTCGGATGCCTCAACCTCCTCGGCTACCTGAACTCGGCATTTCTAGGCGAAATTTAGTGCTCCAATTTTATTATTACTATAACCGTCATAGGGGTCGCGAGGATGGTGCGTGAACAAATGAAGTTTGCTAAAATCTTTATGAAAAATTCGTATAAGGTACTGACGAAGCTAAGATAGATATATAACAAGAATTGAAATCTGATATTGAAGAAAACGTCCCAAAAAACTGTGAAAAATGTTTCTGGATGTGGTTGAAACTGTAGTTGGATCTATCTGAATTAATTACGTGAAGAATCCCTTTTTATTAGAAAAATGTTTGTTTTAATATTATGATGTGAAAAAATGGACCAGCCGCCATGATGCGTCACGCGTGTTCATTACAGTTACAGTGTCACCTTTCCCGTTTTACTTGCCACTGCAATGCTCTCTCAGCTCCAAGGCTTTTCACTTCTTTTCGTTCACCCAGCAATTTCATTTGCTACAGTGCTGTTCACGCCTAAACACAATGTGTTCACACTTCCGTTTCAACGCAGAATATCTGACACTGTGGTGGAATCAAGCAAGGGAGTCGGTCAATAGACGTACCACCTGGTGAAGAGAGAATAAACCACACTAATATTTATAACAAAAATAAGACTCATACACCTACTGCGGTTGTGTAAGTGTTGTCACCAACGTAGCATGCGCTAAGTTGAAACAATTTCCTGATACATAGCGATATTCGTGCAATATTATGTTGCTGTTTGTTTATTTACTAAATGTATGAGTGTACATTGCGTGTATATTACGAAAGCTTGTTTTAAGTTCTCCCATTAGAACATAGGGACAGGAAGACGGGGAGACATAGAGAAAGAAAGCGCCAAATAAGCAGTATGAGACTACTTAAATCAAACGAGAATACAAAAGTTAGTAGGGTGCTACTGCAGATTTGGCATACAATAGGGTCATTCTTTACTAACCGGAAGGTGGTGGTAATTAATTACTAACAAGAGTATTTCATAGACTGGTAATAACATCACACCGAACTGAAGCCAAGTTTTTTTTTGTTTTTAGGTGCCCTCATACTGTGTTAATAGTGAAAAAATAAATATTATTACGTTATCTCAATCACAACAATCTTACATACGTTGAATATGTGCCTGATGATGTAAATTCATTCTACTTTGATGTTTTATAAATCGTAATTGTTATTGGAGAATCTATAAATTGCTTTCACAAAGTAAACTCATACGTTTAATTTGAACTCACACGTTTCGATTAAAGCGAGATTCCAAGCGAGATTGGAAGGTTGTAAATTAAGCACCTTAATAAAGGTGCCACGTCGCTCTGCCTAACAATAGCTACAAGACATGATATTACTGAGTGATTACAATTAATTGTTGCTACTGTAAGCGAGTAATTGCGATATTCAAATTGACAATGTCGACATCTGTCATGTTATCTTTTGACGGAAACATAATTGTTATAAGTCTTTGTTTGTATGTGGGTGTGTTACATTAACGCCCAATATTTTTTCTTCTACAGCTGATAGGCTAGCCTTTAACCACAACTTACCTAATGGTAAATGATGATGTGATCGAAGATGTTGTTAAGGCTAACCTAGAATATCTAGCTCTCAGTTGGGACACACTGTTAGGTGCTTGGCGACAAGTTTTCTACTTGAGGGGTGATAGCTAGCCAAACGGGCATTGGCAATATGCCCCACCACCATGCAAAAAATGTACTGTTATCACCTTGTATTACTAAATCATTACATCACTTACACACAATATAATACATACCTTTACTTTGAATGCGTATTTGTCAGTTATAATTACGATATTTCAATCTAAAGCAAACGTCTTATGCTTAGTAAATACAGGCGGGGAACGTATGCTGCATTCAGAAATGCAGATTTCTTTTCATGTTTCCTTTTGACGTGATGGCACCCGCGATGAAATGAGCAAAAAAATGCTTTACACAACACTTGGAATGGAGTTTGTTAAGTAAATATTTGTTTCAGACTTCTCTTTACGTCTACAAGGTGCAATAATGTTTACGAGTGTTTTAAATTAAAGCAATGTTTTTTCTTTATTGATTACTTGTACTGGTGTTTACAATCTGTAATGGCGATAATGCCATTTTTATCTTGTAATATTCTATATCATTTAAGTATATCACGCTGGAAAGGCCAACTGTGTGTGTAACGTCAAAATCAACCACTATATCATTAACAGCCCTTAAGTATATATATATATATATATGTAAGCTGGAGCATTTTGGATTGCCCGTGAATCTGCAATGAATTGTAGGTTGTCGAATGCTTCCGTTGTGGTTAACTGTGAACCTCCAACTGTTAAAAATATTTTTTTTTTTCAGATATGTATAAGATTTTAGAAAA
Source organism: Plagodis pulveraria (assembly GCA_963890685.1). Taxonomy (NCBI): domain Eukaryota; kingdom Metazoa; phylum Arthropoda; class Insecta; order Lepidoptera; family Geometridae; genus Plagodis; species Plagodis pulveraria. Next base: position 14,917,943 of record OY982961.1, read on the forward strand.
ATCGTTTGGGATATATAGCGTGGTAAGAAGACAATATATTCCAGCAGGCTCATTACTTATGTCTGTTAGTAACCAAGTTTTGTGATTATCAAAAGTTATCAGCCATCAAATTGGGCGATCGCGTAATATTGAGTGACAGAATTTCATTGTGTTTTAATTGCTATTATCTGAATTATTTACAGATACTTTTTGTAAGCAGTTACGCGCAAACTTGCAAGTTATTGTTGAAAATTTAGAACGCCGAAATTTTTCAGGAAAACATTTAAAGCTTTTGTTTGCTTGTACTTCGATTGTCCTAATATTTGATGGTGCGCTATCTTTTTGCGTCTAACTGACTTTGCATTGAATAAGAATTTTGTAACGTTCTCTCTTTAAGCTTTTGTAGTCCTCATTTGTAGATCATTTCATAATCTATTAGTTCTTATACTAATCATAGCGTGCGCTGTACGAATTGCGATATTGATAGTATTCTGTTATTTTTGGCCTATAGATTCTTGAATATATCGTAAAGCAGGATATTAGAATGATAAAAATGATTTTGTTTAAATATAGCATTCTTTATATCCAAAGATGTGGTCTAAAATGGTCTATTAAGTAATAGTATCTGCAGTATTGGATACTGTATTTTGAAACAAATACAGAGGCGATTTATCCGCTTGTAGTTGGGTTGCACCCTGTTTCATTATGTAACATCTGTTCTATGGTACCTGTCGGTAGCGCGCATGTAAATTGTATCTAACGCGCTAATTATGCAAGGAAATAGCTATTGTCATCAGTGTGATCTAGGTGACGTTTACATCTGCATGGCGTGTAAGATCAAATCAAGGAGATAAATCGCTGAATACATTTTTGAAAGTTTCTTTTAAACTCTAGGAAAAAATTATAAGACCATCATAAGATATAATGGGATGTATGTGAATCGTAATCGTAAAAGTGGGACAACACAGAAGCCTGTTGTTAAAAAAGTGCATGTGTCACAGATTGATGAATGTGTTGTGTTACTAGAATGGTTAGTTTTTTACAGCAGATATGTTAATAATAACAAATATTTTAATAAAACATCAAATTAACATTTTAATAAAACACTTAGGAAATATAAAAATATATCTAGTCACAATTCCAATTTTTCTCGATCGTGCGCTCGTAGAGTCAAGACCTCCTGAGGATTTTTCGTGTAGAATCGAAACGCGTCCAAAATTCAATCGGTTTGGCTGCGTGGCGTTCGTGGCGCCACGTCGGCTTAACAGGAAAATTAGGCGGAATTGTCACTAGATATATTTTTATATTTTTTTAAGTGTTTTATTATAATAATAATTTGATGTTTTCTTTAAATATTAAAAAAAATATTTGTTATTATTAAATATAGATTTCCGCAAAGTAACGCCTGAATCTATTCACTATTCATTAGTAGATATGTTGGCTTTAGTCTCTGTGATGAGTGGCGAACAAGCATACGGTACGCCTGATATGGCCCGGTATGAGTAGAACAATCTTTCATTTAGACAAGTGACAGCAAGTTCAAGACAAGCATATTTTAAACATGTCATGAAGAAGGTAAATAAAAAATGTACGACAAAACATTGTCGCGCCGGTATGGTGAATACTAAAAAGTGTAGGTAGAGGTTGGCCACTAACCCTTGTTTCAACAGATATGTCTTCATACCATAGAAGACTTGTAGGAGGTCAACCTATCGTTATCTACCAATCACCACGACATTCACATCAAGAGATGTGAATTAGCTATCACTAACAGCCATGGTTGATCTTTCTTTCTATATCCCAGATTGCGTTAAGAAAGACAATTTTACATATAATCACGCCTGTAATGACCGAAGGAGTAGAGGTGTATAAACACCCACATTTCGGCAAAAGGATTTGGGTCCCATGTAATAGCGACAAACATATTATCATTGACCGGACACAGTTTTAAATTCTTCCAAATGTTTTCTGTAACACACTGGACGAAACAAAAGAACAAAATAGGAATAATACGTCTAAGCTAACATCATATTATAAGACAGGACCACAAGAACATATTGCATGAAACCCTGGCAGGGTACTAAGATGGTATACAGCCCAGCCCTGTTTTGCGTCTAATGGCATGCTGCTCATTTGGTGCACTTTTCTCTTAGTCGCCTCATACGACACCCACGGGAAGAAATGGGGAGGTGACCCGGTACCCAAATAGACATATAATTTTATTCTTGAAATATTTACGAAACATAAGTACACTGTTGATGTAGTTTTGATTAATTTATTTTTCCAACCTTTAATAATAATGCGTTCACTATATTATTGAATTCATAACACAAATTCTTGTTGATGCTTAATTTTTAGAGTCTCGTTCATTATCTGAAAGGAAGCACCATGACGAATGGAACTCGCCGCCACCGCTAGCTTTCCTAAAAAGAACCATTAGCACGAGCAGGTGATGATGACAAGAAGGTGCACCTTCTGGAGGAGGTTTAAGAATAGCTGTACTTCGTATCTAAGATACAAGCTTTCAATAACCAACATTTTTGGTACAGATAGACAAGACAATTAATATGTGAACTTAGTATTGAAGATGTGCCAAACGAGATTTGGTGAAAATACCGTAAGATTTTCAAGGACTTGCTGTTAAAGTTTGGCAGAACATTATGTGATAGATTTTTTTGCCCATTGAATTAATATTTTATTATATTTGTCTATAGGTATGCAACATTTTTAAAAACAACGACAATGCAAGTAGAAATAAAACTATTTGTTACATTTATAGTATCTAATTATATTTAACCTTTCAATTGACGAGACAAAACTTAACTCTACTAAATAAGGTTGTAATTATTGAGCTCAGGGCAATAGGAAATTGCATGTGTTGAAACTAAATGTTGGTACCGTGCTAAAATATCATAGACATTTACATACTACGCTTAAAAGCTACTTTTAAAAGCAATAGCTGCTCTTCATGTCAACTCAGCACATTTCATGGGTGTAGAGTCGACCGAAAGCCGAATGCTCGGAACACGCTAACTGCCCATAATTTTTGAATATGAAACTACAACACGACAACTTCGGTAATGACAATATAAACAAAACACGTTACTAAGCTTTATATAAAAAAAAAACAGGATATTATTGTTTAGGTTTAGACTTCGTTTTCGAGGTATGAGATCCCTAAGTCGAAGAACTACGTGATGATCTGTCAATCATGATTGACTTTTTATGCCTGTACAGGGAGCTTATGCTATAATAGAAATATAAAGGATCTGTGAATATATTTTTAAGGAACTCTGACTACATCCTCTCTAAAACAGAATTTCATCCAAATTGGTTGAACATTTACGTACTTACACATTTTTTATTTTCATTTCTTCCTCAAAAGGTTATCAACTGTCACTAAAATGTTTAGTAAATTATCGTAACACAGTTTTTTGTCGTTAACTTCTTCAATGTAGGTAGTAGGCACATTAAAAATTATTACTCATTACGAAAATTTTGCTTGATTATCTTCAAAGTCAAAGTCAAAATCATTTATTCAATTAAGGCGTCGACGACGCTCTTATGAAGGTCAATTACAAATTTTAGTATTGAAATATTCTACATTATACTGCAACGTTCAGCAAATAAATTGTATAGAGCCACTGCGAGAACAACGGGCAAGAAACTCGGGGCCATTATTTTAAACATCTTTTAACAATGTGTTACATACTTTCTATATAATAGAGTTATTACAATATTTGTTTAAATTATAAAGGTGACAGGCAATAGCTTGACAGAGGCGGAATTGTCCAGGCATTTTTGTCGTTTAAGTAATCAGAAACGGTGTAGTAAGATTTTTAATCGATATGTTTTTCACGTGCAATTTGAATTTCCCTTCTGTGAGCGTTGTAATATGTTTCGGAACTTTATAATAAAACCGCACACAATTACCGAAGAAGTACCTTTTATTTGTTTTTGCTAATCTTAAACTGGCACCGCTATTTTATCTTTATTCCTAGTATTGTAATCTTTTCATTGATTGCTTGTTATTATTAACTAAGTAGGTTATTTGTTTTCATATAAAGTGTTTCATACCATATACAATCCACATAGGAAGGTTAATACAAATGGATTGGCCTAGAGCTAATTTTGATAAAGTAAACTAATCCAAATGCACTCGGCCTTTGAGCCAGTTTATAACTAATAAGCAGGCTAAAAGCCAGAGGCGAGTATTCCTTGACCCAATTAATTATTCTTGCAAATATTATATTCACTATCAAACGGTCTGGTAAATTGGTTGAATTATATTTAGTGAAACTTATTGTGCAGGACGACGCCTTCAAGAATAGTTCATAAGTTATAGATAGTTGTAATATAGTTAAAATTGTATCGTACCATATTTGTAAGTGTAAATAAATAAAAATAGAATAGGTGCTCTCCATAGGGTAAGGCTCCAACCAACGGAGTAGCGATAGGTGCGAGCGAAAGGGAGCATGCGCCTGAGCGAGAGGCAACATACGCCTCTCCCATTGGCCGAGCGCGCCTCGCGCACTCTCGCTGCACACGACTAGACTGTAGAGAATAGGCCGCTTATAAACAGGCCCATTTTGGTGTGAAATTCATTCAGTGCTCACCTGAAAATCCAGGCGAGGAAAGGCAGACCAGGCTGCATTTTCTTCGCATCCATGAAAAAGACGCCCAATCTCACGCCCGGCATATACGAAGTTGATGAACTTCTCTGTATGCCGGGTGTAAAGCTCGAACACTGGAGGGGGAGGAGAGGCCCGGCCCAATGCCATAGATGCCAGGCATTCCGGCACTCCTCCCACAACTGCTTCAGACGGCAGGCGTGCGTGCGGTGCGGGGGAGAGCACTTCGCGCGCGACTGCCCTCGCCCACTTGAAGAGCCCGCGACCTGCGCAAACTGTGGCGGTGCGCACACCGCGAACAACCCCCGCTGCGCTGTGTTCCGCGAGGAGGCGCGGAACAAGCGCGCGGGCACCACAGCAACCACCACCACCATAACCACAGCGAGCACCAAATGCGCGACCCCGCGCTTACCATCAATCCCGACACCCGAGAAGGCCACTACATCGCTTATGGCCGATGCTAACGGCCCGCCAGCCCGCGGCGTTGACCAGAGGGAAACAAAGAAGGCCAATAAAAAGAAGAAAAAGAAGAAGAAGGGACCGCGGAAGGGTGCCTCCCAACCCACCGCCCCCGCACCCAAACCCTCTGCGGCCAAGGCACCCCATCCCCAGACCGCGAGAACAGGACGGACACAACAACCTGTCCCGCTCCCACGCGTGAGCGAGACAACTCAGAAGATGACAAGGACGGCGGCGGAGCTAGAAATGCTCGAAACCGCCCTAAGCACCCTCCAGGACGTGCTCCAGGCGATCAGAGAGGGGGTTGACCCAGTCCCGCTAGTATTAGCGGGGGTGGGAAAGCTCCTCTCCTGTCGCTAGGCAGCACGAAATGGACCCCCAGCGACGCCGCGACGTCCAGGCCCTAAGGGCCGGCCTGGACGCGCTATCATCATGCCTCCCGAGCGACTCGCTCACTGGGCTTCCCACCAGAGGGATTCACCCGGTGGGCTGAGGGCGAGTAGGGAGGCAGAAGATCACCGGACTGACTACATACCCCGAACGAGACGAAGGTGCCACTCACATGGCACACACCCCGCGACCCAGCAGTGATGCACTGCTGGCGATGGACTGCCGCGCAAAGGGGCCACCCGTGCCCGAAGGCGCGTCCGCGCCGGCACTAGTTGCCGCGCGAAGAAGAACATGTCAGTGCTCACCTCTCCTCAAGAAAACAACTCCGAAGAATAAATAACAAGAAGCTCTCAATACTTGTTTCTCTCAAGCAACACCCTCCTCGGCACACCAGCATAGTAAGGTGTATCCAGTACATCTTTTGGTCCTTCGAGCCGGATCGTCGAGGAACGCCGTTCGAAACAAGAAGAAACTGGTCGGTCGATATGCCGGTCACACGCTCTACAGGAAAGGGGCGCCTCGCCGCCGAAGACCCCCTTTCGTCTTCGTCCGGTACTACCGCGACGAATCAAAGCGCGTGGACGGAGACCACGGCTCATACCGTCATGAGCCTCGAGACGTCACACACCACGACAACAGAAGCTTCATCGGAGTCGCAGGCGGACGCATCCGCTGCGGCACACGCCTCCGTTGCGCACCCTTCTAGCGCGACGGAGGTCACCGTCACCACAGTAAGGCCAGACAAGAGGTCGAAAACCGAATCAGTCGCCCCGCCAGCCGCCAGGCAGGGCGACCCTCCGACAGAAGAATGGCAAGCTCGTCTCAGAGCCGTAGACAAGCTGCCGCCCGTTCGCCCAACAATGAAGACTACTGGGTCCGTCAAATCGAAGTCACGGGCCAAAGCACAGAAGCTCGCTCAAGCGAAGGCAGAACTCGCGCGCTACCAAGTAATGCTTATGGAAGCGCGCGTAGCCGCAATAGAAATTGAAGATTCGGATGACGACGATGATGTCTCCGTATACTCCAAGGAAGACGTCGAATCACGTGTGGACACGTGGTTAACACAGCAAGAACCTGCAACGCCCGCAGCACAGCAACAACCTGCGGATCGACAGATGCCCGCAGCACAGCGAGAACCTGCGCATCAACAGATACCGACAGTACAGCAAGTTCCTGCAACAGCACAACAAGTACCTGCGCCGCGTCATCAAGACCCGCGTCAAGTACCATCGACATCGGCGGGAGCGTTTCATAGTCAAGAGCTCGCCCAACTGTCTTCAGCGATCACCATGGCAGTCAAGGCCGCCAGTCATCCAAGATACATCGAACTACCTGTCTTCAGTGGGAATCATCAAGAATGGCTGATGTTCCGCTCCGCCTACAATGAGACGGCAACATTATTTACGAAGTTCGAGAACATCAACAGATTACGAAGAAACCTGAAAGGAAAAGCCAGCGAAGCCGTTGAAGGGCTACTCATCAGCAACGGCGATCCTGCAGACGTCATGCGCACACTCGAATCCAGATTCGGAAAGCCGGAAGCCATCGCCATAGCGGAACTTAATACGCTGAAGGCGCTGCCACGACTCACAGAAAACCCGCAAGACACATGCACAGTTTCAAGCAAGATCACCAACGCTGTGTGCATACTTCAAGCTCTGGGCTGCGCACATTTCCTGTTTAATCCAGAGACAAGCAAGATACTGCTGGATAAGCTCACGCCTACCCTTCGTCACAAGTTCTACGAATTCGCCGCCAAACAACCAAGAGAAAATCCAGACCTACTGAAGATGGAGAAGTTTATGAAGACAGAAGCCGACCTGTGCGCACCTTACGCACAACCCGAACCAGTGGGCACTCAAGCACAGCCCACCTCACAGAACAAGCGCACATACAAAGTGCACACAGTCACAGAAGAACAACAAACCACAGCGAAGTGCGCGGTATGTGACAATACCGGACACACTACAACAGACTGCGAAAAGTTCAAAAACGCAGACAGCAACACAAGATGGGACATCGCCAAGAACAAGCATCTTTGTTTTCGATGCCTACGCTACAGAGCAAGAAACCACAGCTGCAAGCGACGTACCTGCGACACCAACGGCTGCAAGTACTACCACCACAAATTGCTACACTTCGTTAAGAAGACAGAACCTGCTAAAGAAAAGGAAACAACAGAGGCCGTCACCACTACTTGGACCGCCACACAGAAGCAATCTTACCTCAAGATTATACCAATCCAAGTGAAAGGGCCTACAGCAACAATCGACACTTACGCGCTGCTTGACGACGGATCCACAGTCACGCTCATCGACAGCAACATCAGCGACAAGATCGGGGCAACTGGGCCCATAGACCCGCTACGCATTGAAGCAATCAACAAGATGAAGACAGCAGAGACTCAATCTAGAAGAGTGAGCTTCGTGATTAAGGGTCTCAATAACCATGAGGAACCGATTCAAGCGAGAACAGTTATGAATCTACAAGTCTCAACGCAGGAAATTCCGAAAGAACAAATAGAGAAATGCGAACACCTGCGAGACCTCAGCCGCTTCCTCACTTATGAAAATGCGAAGCCACGCGTCCTGATAGGCCAAGATAACTGGCACCTGCTCCTGACATCGAAGATAAGAAGAGGCGACAAAAACCAACCAGTGGCATCACTCACGCCACTGGGTTGGGTACTGCACGGGAACCACACACGTTCTCTCGGCCGCAGCATAGACTTCGTCTCACACATCACAGAAGCCCGAGAAGAAGATAACTTGGAGGAAATGATGAAGCAATACTTCGCTACAGACGCACTCTGCCTCAACGCGAAGAAACCGTCGACAGATCCAGAAGAGACAGCCCGGCGTATCCTTATACAGAATACAGTCCACACAGAAGAAGGAAGATACGAAACTTCTCTGCTCTGGAAGAAAGAAGACTTCACATTTCCCGACAATTACGAGAACACGCTGAAACGACTCTATGGCATAGAGAAGAAGCTCGACCGTGACCCGAAACTTAAAGAGAAATACACAGAACAGATGGAAGCGCTCATCACCAAGAAGTACGCAGAACCTGCACCGAAAGAGAAGACTCCAGGCAAAACCTGGTACCTCCCACACTTTGCGGTAATAAACCCAATGAAGCCTGACAAGCTACGAGTTGTGCACGACGCCGCAGCCAAGACAAAGGGAGTGGCCCTCAACGATGCATTACTTAAAGGCCCTGATCTCCTACAGTCACTGCCAGGCGTCATGATGCGATTCAGACAGCACAAGATTGCAGTGACAGCCGATATTGGGGAAATGTTCATGCAGGTGAAACTTCGGAAAGAAGACAGAGACGCGCTCAGATATCTATGGCGTCGGGATCGACGGGACGACAGACCACCAGAAGAGTACAGGATGACGTCGCTCATTTTCGGAGCCTCCAGTTCTCCATCGACGGCCATCTTCGTGAAGAATTTAAACGCCGAAGCAAACCAACAGACGCATCCCGAAGCAGCAATCGCCATAAAAGAAAAGCACTATGTTGACGATTACCTCGACAGCTTCAGAACCATAGAAGATGCGATTCGAATATCTAAGGGAGTACGAGACGTACACCAGAAGGCCCACTTCATCCTCAAGCAGTGGAAGTCTAACTCAACAAGACTTCTTGAAGCCCTCGGTGAACAGAACGCTTCAGAAGATGCAGAACTCTACGAAACCGAACAGAAGACAGAAAGAGTTCTGGGGCTAGTATGGAAACTGGAAGAAGATAAACTCACGTTCAATCTCAACCTGAACAGAGTACCACCACAGATCATAGAAGGGAAAAGGCCCACTAAGAGAGAGGCTTTAAAGGTTGTGATGTCTCTCTTCGACCCGCTTGGATACGCTTCTCCAGTAACAGCCAGAGCGAAACAGATCCTGCAAGAGATATGGCGCAGAGGCACAGCCTGGGATGACGAAATAGATGAAGATCTGTCTTTCGATTGGCAGACATGGATCATCCACCTGAAGAACCTCCGCGACGTGGCCATCCCGAGGTGCTACCTCGGTTACAGCGACGCCACCAACCTTCAACTTCATATCTTCACAGACGCCAGTGAGGTGGCCTACTCCACAGCCCTCTTCTGGCGAACAGAAGCTCCAAACGGCGAAGTCAACGTGTCACTCGTCATAGCGAAGGCAAGAGTCGCGCCTCTCAAGCTCACATCGATACCGAGACTAGAACTGTAAGCCGCAGTAATGGGCGCGCGCATCGCCGAAGCCGTCATGAAGGAGCATGAGAGAAAACCAGACTCCAAGGTTTTCTGGACTGACAGCAAGACAATTTTAGCCTGGATCAAGACGGGCTCGCGATCCTACAAACCGTATGTGGCTCACCGTCTCGCAGCTATAGAGGAAAGCTCCACAGTCAATGAATGGCGTTGGGTACCAACAAAACTCAACGTAGCAGACGACGCTACCAGAGATGCTCCACCATCCTTTGACGCAAACCACAGATGGTTCAGAGGACCGGAATTCTTGTACGAGATCGAGGAAAACTGGCCCAAGGATACGTCACCTCCGACCCCAACATCAACGGAAGATGAAAGAGTCAACCACATAGCCAACAGCAAGACACAGAGGCTCGCAGAAGGGCTACCCGATGTCTCTCGCTTCTCTAACTGGGAGAGACTTCGCTACAGCACCGCGAGAGTCCTGCAGTTCATACAACTCTGCAGGACGAAGATAGAAAAGGTCAACTACAGGCGAACGAAAAGAAACCAAGAGAAAGATCCCGCGTGGAACAGAGCCAACAAAGAACTACGGCAAGCCATCGATACCGCGACAGCAGAAGAGGCAGCAAAACGCACGATCTCCTGGCGTTTCATACCTCCCGGAGCTCCGTTCATGGGAGGGGCATGGGAACGCATGGTGCGATCTGTGAAGACAGCACTCACAGCAACACTCCACGAGAGAAGACCAACAGAAGAAGTCCTCTCCACCCTTCTGGCAGAAGCCGAATACACGGTGAACAGTCGCCCGCTGACCCATGTATCCGTCAGCGCGGACGACCCGGAAGCCTTAACACCGAATCACCTATTGCTGGGAGGACCCGGACGAGTACCGACACCTGGAACCTTCAACGAACGAGATACCCTGACGAAGGACAGCTGGCGCGCAGCACAGAGACTGGCCGACATGTTCTGGGGCAGATGGCTACGAGAGTATCTCCCAGAACTTCAAAACCGGCGGGAGCCACACGGAAGAGGACCCACAGTACAGATCGGGGATCTAGTCCAGATCATCGACCCCAATCTGCCACGCAACGTATGGGTTCGTGGAAAAGTTATCGCCACGTATCCAGGGCCTGACACAGTCGTGCGCACCGTCAACGTGAAGACTAAAGGAGGCATCCTGCGGCGGCCAGTAAGGAAGATGGTGATCCTGCCTATTGAAGACGTCTCTCCAACACCGGCAGCAGATGCGACGAGGTCACACGGCGGGAGAGATGTGCAGGACGACGCCTTCAAGAATAGTTCATAAGTTATAGATAGTTGTAATATAGTTAAAATTGTATCGCACCATATTTGTAAGTGTAAATAAATAAAAATAGAATAGGTGCTCTCCATAGGGTAAGGCTCCAACCAACGGAGTAGCGATAGGTGCGAGCGAAAGGGAGCATGCGCCTGAGCGAGAGGCAACATACGCCTCTCCCATTGGCCGAGCGCGCCTCGCGCACTCTCGCTGCACACGACTAGACTGTAGAGAATAGGCGGCTTATAAACAGGCCCATTTTGGTGTGAAATTCATTCAGTGCTCACCTCTCCTCAAGAAAACAACTCCGAAGAATAAATAACAAGAAGCTCTCAATACTTGTTTCTCTCAAGCAACACCCTCCTCGGCACACCAGCATAGTAAGGTGTATCCAGTACACTTATAGTTACACATTTTTAGAAAATAAAATTTCTCACCTCTATTGGAAATCGATCCCATGTGCCCCGATTTTATGCACTGAGTGCCTAAACTGTCATAGAGGAAGGTGCGCGAATATTAACAAGACTTTAAATGATTGAAATAATTAGAACTCTATACTGTACTGTATCAGCTGGATAGTCCACTGCTGAACACAGCCTCTCAATATATGTGGGGTTTGCCATAATCCCCACGCTTGGAGATCGTTTATCGGTTAGTAATGTATATTTACAGTACTATCCGATAAACGATCTCCAAGCCGCCTTCCAAGCGTGGTGAAAATATGATTTTAGTATTATAGTAATTGTAAGCATATTTATAAGAGTTATAGAATAAAAAAATATTTTTATTATATTATATTAACACTTATAATATGGATCAAAAGTACTGACACTGCGTACATTACGATCCATTTTCTATTTTCGTTAATTGTTCATATGAACACAGCTTAAACAAATAGGGGTCAGAAATTACCTTTGGTTAAATAATACGACCCGCAGTCTACGCTCCTTTCATCTCGAGCAAAAACGGCAATTTTCCTATGAAATATAGGTGAAAATTATACTGCGAGGGCTCTATAACGTGTTTTCCAGTGCTTGCGAGAGTGGCCGTGCCATTTGAAAGAACAATTGGGATTTTAATGTGACAATTTCAGCCCTATGGCTCGATGGACCACCGTAACTACAGTTTGTTGCAAAATATAAATATTTTGTTTTTAATAAATAGGATCTTTTGTGGTCGTTTAGAGCCAAATCGAATGAAGTTTAAAGCATTGTTCGTTTCATAAATTAATTGGGACTTGAAAAGATAAGCAAAGAAACTACAATCTAAGATTGAGTAGCTCCTAAAAGTAAGTACTAGGGAAATTATAATATATTCCTACAACGTTTAAATTCGGTAAACGCCTGTCAATGTTCATCGCTATCTTTACTTAGTGTGAAAGTTCCAATGTATTATGTTTTTCTTTCACAGTATTAGTTTTCGTATCAGTACTCACATATTTCATCATAATTTTTCACAAAAGCGAATAAACATTGACAATAATATGTGAACGTAACTCAGCGACTCGGCAAAACTAAGCCTCTCCGTGTATATACATTATACACGCACACACAACGAAACTATGCTTTTGCGTGGAGTAAAAGAAATCATAAATTTAAATGGAAATACCAATTTCTTTGTGAAAAGATGTTAGAAACAATCTTAAAAGGATAAAAAAATAGAATGGAAACAAATTTACGTTAATAACTTGGTTGGTAACTTAGTAACGTTGCACATTTGCTGAGAAACCCGGCTTCATTTCGCTGTTTGCAGAATGCGGGTTTAACTTTTTTTATTTGATCTGAGCATTTTTCATGCCAAAAACAATATGAATGTAACACCGTTTTCTGCTTTTATATACAACACAACCCTCGTTAGATTATTCTTTACCATTTCTGTTCAAGAATGCCTTATTAAACTTTTGTTTCGTTTTTCTTCACTGATGCTATACTTTCGAACTTCATATTATATATTAATTCCTCAATTATATTTTTTTACATTTTAGGTACATCATATTCACTTTTCTGCGACATGCACTCTTCTTACGCCTCTTTCATTGCCCTGTATTTGGATCCATGCATTACGACCGGTGTTTGCTATTAAATATAATAAATACTTTTATGCATTACGTTAACGCCGTGCACGCTGCGAAGGAGTAGTGGGCTGTAGGTACCATTTGGCCTGCTTGTAATTCTGCAATGACATATAGATTGTCTTACTAAATGCTTTCAGTCGATGTCGTGTTGTATATAGTTCGTGGTATATTATTGTAAAAGGCATACCCCCGTATAAAAATATTAACTGTAGTTACGTAAGTTTTTTCTACATAGTAAACTTATTGCTCATTCCAATTTTCACGCTTGTATTCCCAAAAAAGTAAGACAGTGGTGTATATTGGGGTCTCATACCAATATAAAAGTAGGAGTCCGACGCGCGAAAGATATGACGCCAATAATAACCATGCTCATTGCAATCTGTTCATTCCTACATAGGCAAGCGTGAAAAGAACAGATTGAGAGGAGCATAGTTATTTTGCTTGGCTTCCCTTTTATCGCGCGCTGTGTTCCGTGTGCACTTTGTTGGTTTGATAGGGTAATAGACTATATAATAGTCTAGAATAGAAAGCCAACCTTTACAGGAGTCGGTCTCAGACTGTATATAAAATATCAGTTCAATCAATTGCTCACTCACTGGTTAGTATTTGTCCAAGCATTTTACAGACGCAAAACCCCAGATAACACGTTTGTGCTCTGACACATCATAACGTTATCCTTAACTAGAAAAGTATTTACGTAAAAAAACGTATTTCAATTATTTAGCAAAAGTAAACGAAATATCGAACTTTCTCAAACTTACCGGCACACACGCCCATCGCATCCAATTCGTAACTCAAACAGAAAGGCCCCATCTGACAGAAGTGCCCAAAACTTTTAACTTCCTCCTACCTGCCAGTAAATAAGGTTTCTATCACATATATCAATAATTAAGGATTCCTGGAGACGGCTTTCGGAATTTATGAGATTCTTCGGGTACGTTACTAGTGCTGAAAGAATATGAAAATATATGTATGTCATAAATAAAAAGAAATATCAGTTTTATCACGCTTGTATCTAGGTTTGATGACTATAATTCTACAAGATCATGGTATCCGCAAGTTTCTGTAATAAAACAGAAAATATAATTATTATTGGATTGATTTTATCCTGTGGACCAAGCAAGCGAATTCATAATCAGGTTATCTAGTCAATAATATTCCTACACATTAACAAGAAAATAGTCATATATTTTCAGTGAATATAGTCTGCTACACAAAACGTATTCTAAAGGACACAACAGAAATCTCATCTTAAGGAAAATTGCGTATTAAATTCTGAGTTCTTTCCAGGAAACGTCCGATAAAATTAAAGAGAAGTGGAATAGATACCGCTGAAGTAAATACCATCGCGGACTTGTATTAGATTTCCGGAAATATTTTCCTTTTTCTACACAAAAGCAAAATTTATAAATGAATTTTATACGACGATAAAAGAACAAATTATATGATTAGTCTTGCCAGATTTTTATCATTTTTATTCTCTTTCATCGATGAGAGTAATCTCAAACAAAGTTAATGTATTTAGTTACTTCAGTACACATTGCCAAACAACATTTTTACGAGGTAAAAGGAATAAACTTGGTGCTTCCGGTTTTGAGCACCGGTGGTGGTTTTACACACCGGGACTCGTAGAATAGAATGGGTTGCGACTTTATTGCTGTACTTTTATAATTTGTAGTGGTCATAGGGGACAGTGCAGTCTTCAATTCAGACAACTGGACTTCACCTGCCTAAAAAATGTATATTTTCATACATTTAACTCTCGTATTGATGTCGAAACTGAGCGGTATTTCTATAATTTCAAGCACTATCTCAAGATCAGTGGACATAACTTTGAAACATTTTAATAGTTACATTTATAACAATTTCATCTTCATTTACCACCTTCATCTTTCACCAGATATGGAAGTCACGTCTAAAACGATTACAACGTATATTATCTGTAGGTTTCACGTACAGTAAAACCTGCGAATATATATTCTAACTCGTAGATTTAATCCTTTGCCACCAAGACATACAAAATAATGCGATTTTTGTTCACCAATAAACTTTTTGACCGTCATAGGTGATTGTGCGATCATCACCCAGACCATTCCTAAACAAGATGATAATTTTGTGCTCTAAAAATATGTAGATACTCATTTGATATTAGCTTATCATACGGTTGTGCATTAAATCAAATATAGTTTAAAAAAAATGGAACGTTTTCCATTTTGCACAATATTGTGATAATAGGTTCTTGTGAAACATCATGATACCGACTTCAACAAGTTATTTTACACATTTGGGTGTAGAAATCGATTCCGTTATAAGGTAAAAAAAAAATTTAGTGACCCTTGCTACTAATGGGAGCGATTGACATTCATTGCCAATGACTATACTATAATCAAAATAGGAAAATACTTTTCAGTTATTGGAGTATAACTTAAAAACTGCTTGACAGATTTTAAATAAATTTAAATGCGACTACAAGGCAATCATCAACTTTAAAATAAAAAAAGAGATCAAAATCGGTTCACCCAGTCCAAAGTTCTGATGTAACATACATAAAAAAAAGAACAGACGAATTGAAGACGAACCTATTCCTTTTTTTTAAGTAGGTAAATACAGTTTTTTACTTGCTTTCTAATTATGGGTTTGAAGGCTGCTTATCTTTTGTGCGTTAAAACTGTTGACAGTGTATGGTATAATAAAATACACCAGCATTCATATCGATTCTTAAAATTATCTTTACAAGCATTTACGCATTATTAAAAATTTATTTGATGAACCAATATACAGAGCGTCCCACGGCGATGCCGCATGGAGGAAATGATTTTCAAGTGGGTACATTTATTAGTAATAGGTACTTATGATAACGTCAGTTGTATGTCCTTACGGAAAAGTCAGCTTCATTTTTCTAAGCTACGTACGTTACGTTTTTCCGTCACTTCGTCTGCCTAAATTTCACAATATCTTTATATAATATTAGCCGTTGTGATATTCTGATGTAGAAGCTATAAACAATATACAGTTTTATGAAATCCGTCCAGTAGTTTTTATTTGAAGGAGCAACAGAATCCATCCCTGTTTACAAATTATTGGTTTTATAATTTAAGCACGATATATTCTAATTAGTGTTGTTTTGATACATGTGCCTTGAATTTCAGAGTGATTGGAGGTTGTCGTGGAAATGAACTTCTCAACATAAAAGTCGACGATATCGTTGAGTTGAATTATTGTTTGTTAGCTTGCAAGATAGAAAACGAAGAGAGAACGGTAATTCGACGAGGTCCATGGAGAGCAAGAACAATCTTAAAATATGAATCTCTACGACCTTCTAACATCAACTGTGAATACGTCTCAAAAGGACTGGTTTCCTCCTCCGCGCGCGCGATGTGTTACAGTCCTGACTTAACGTAATAAATTCTTTGATTATCTAGCTATCCAGTGGTGTAATTGAAATTTGGATGGGAGTAATAGACATATAGCGGCAACACTAAACTCTATCCCCAAATTTTGTTTTTATAAGTTTTTTTAATTGCGTCCATATGGAAACAATTTTTAAGACGCATTCAGGTCAAAATAAAATTGGTGCTATTCCAGAGGAAATTGCTCAACATCAAAAATTGCGAAATGGCGAACTGGATACAAGCCATTGTTTCAGGAGAACATTGGATTCTTTTTTGGCAAATTCAATAGCGGATATAACCCAGATTAAACGACAGGGTGGCTGGAAATACGATGTAGTAGCAGAGGGCTCCATTTAAAATTCAATGCAGAATAAAAATAAAATAAGTTGCTATATAGTTGAATATTGTGGATCCTAGTACACCTTTGCCCCCACAGCCATCGAGATCAAAAAACAATGGGTCAGAAAACGTTTTGGAACTTGAAGATCCAAAATGACACCCTCACTTACGTATCTATTCCTTTGAGTAAGTAAATAAACTACTTATAACGTCCATAAATGTACCGAACAAAAATGTTACTCTATCTTTCATATCTGGACAATCGTATATAACATCAATATTGACTGTTGATTTATCTTTGTTTCAAAATAAATACATAATTTATGGAGCCCTAGCTTTTCATTGTTTCACAAAAGGTGATAAGAAGAGTATCTCTCTGGGATAAAGTTTGTCTTTGTCATGGGAAGCTTGAACCCTTCGCTTTTCTCAGGACAAAGGTCTTTGCGATGGACATGGTCCATTGCATAGACCTCTGTTAAGAGGGTTGGAGCAGGGAATGGAATGAGAGGGAATTCTACTACGCCAGGATTTCCGCCTGTGGATTCGGTATGTGAAGGTGACACTCCGCAATCTCGTTCTAAGACGTAACCCATTCACAGAAGTTTAGTCCCGCGTTTCACGACCTGTCACTTTCCACCATTGCTTTACCAATGATGGAAGCGAGGGGTTATCCCCCACTACTGTGGCTAGCTCACGGCGCTCGCTCTGCCACGCTGGGTACTGTCCTGTTCCTCTGTGTAGGGTGTCCTTCGCCATACTTAAGACATTGAGATAGCTGAAATACGTGCAGTGTTTCGGCGTGCCACAAAAGATGAAGGAGTGGTCGTCCACCACTCCTCAACGACAACGGCTGTGGAAGTAGTAGGTAATGAGTTTGCATATATCGGCTACCTCCCCCGGGGTGGATGGAAATGCGTATATATATTTTCTACACGTAAAAGGATAGTTCGAATCAAACATGTAAAATTTACTATGTTAACCAACTGAACTATAAATTACCATCTTTTGATCTGTACTTAATCTCTGGTAAAAAAATATAACCAGGTTTACTTAGAAGTATCTAAAGTATCGCCATATAACTAATACCTATTCGAATGAAGTCAGTACCAGCAAGCAATCGCAAATATGTCTTACCTACCTGTATGCAAATCCTCTAAATCCAAACTGAACCAATATGTCACACTGACATTTCAATTACGCTGCAACTGCATTCCTCAAAACTCAATAACTCTAAACATGGATTTCCGGGAGGAACCAGAGTAAAGAATGAATTTCGCATCGATTTACATCTATGAGTGGAGTTTCAAGTCAGTTTCACAATAATTCTTCTATCTATTTATTGAAACTAAGAATGACCAGATATTGTGCTCGTCTTTCTTATCTATCTTGAATATTATAAGAGTATGTTTTTTACTCTTTTTGTTTTTGCTTAGCATCTGATTAGTACCTATAAGTTTACTTTTGTTTATTTGTATTATAATATAATATACTTCAGTATTGTATGTCTACAAAGTTGTTGCACTAAGTATATGAAATGAAATGATTTTTTTTTAGTACTGTCAAATACATACTGATATAACAGTACATAAGTTATAAAGCAAACGGTTGTACAATATAGAAGAAACATAAATCTCGATAAGTAGTTTTCTTCTTTGATTTCCTCACTAGGCAAGCCTGTATCGAGGAAGCCTGATTTCTCAATCATGAACGATTGATATGAATTTAATCCTTAGCAGACTTAGTTTTATGTAAGTATTACATATTTATGTATAAATTAAATTTCTAAATACAGGCATGACTTAAAACAAGTTTTTATTAAGACAAATAAGGTGAAAATGTATCAGATAAAAAAATACAAGATACACAGATAATTATAACAAATAAATGAAGACAGTTTTATATATTTGAAGCAGTGATGGCTCAGTGGCATTGGCTATGGACTGCCGCGCAGCAGGTCTTGGTCAGCAGCTTGAGCTTCACCGAATGGTGGAAGGGTATTTTGCGAATGCCCGCCTGGCTAGCGACCACCCTCAAGTAGAAAATCTGTCGCCTAGCACCTAACGGTGTGTTCCGGCAGCAGTCCTTGAGAGCCAGTGAAATAACAGGCAAAATAAGACTTAACAGGTATGTCTCAAGGTGATGGGTGCGGTACAGTTCGTCACTTGTGATGAAATGCATCTGTTATAGGCAGAGGATACCGCTTAACATCAGGTGGGCCTCGCACTTGTTCCTTCACAATACGTTAAAAAAAAAGTAAAAAAAAAATTGTGTTTGTAGGTTACGTCTACCGTACTACGTCCAATTTATCTTCTGTGTCATCGTAGCTTAACGATAATAACCAATTATATATACGTTCTAAATAATTGTATGAACATTTTTCACTGTTTTATCATTAATAGCACATAGTGAGACTACTCTGTTATAAACATACGTTCGAACAAAACCACCGAAACGCTTAGCTATCTTACTGTTGACGGATGGTGTGGTCAGTCTGTACACTCTAAGACTTGCCAAAAACTCATATTCGCAGGAAAGAATGACTGATCGGTGCATAGTAATAGTTATTTTAAGTATGAACAGTTGACGCACAGAAAGCACTTCGAATTCTTTATAAAGGTCATAAGTTGAGTACTTGAGAGGTTTATCTTTAAAACCGAAGCATTATCTTTAAAACGGATCGCTGAGCACGTTCAGGCCGTATAATATTTGTTTTTGCAGCACTTCCTCAACAATTTATGCAGTAGACAATTAGCAACTGACAGAGTGCGTTATATACAGATTTTAGGCTGTCAGCGCATAAGTGTCCGGTCGCATGAGTCTCCTTTCCGAACCAGAGATAACGCATTACACTTATGACCTTTCTAATTTGGGGGTTACAGAACTTCAATACGTTTTTGAATGTAATATTCTCATCTAAGTGTACGCCGAGGTATTTGAACCACTGAGTGCGGGTTAAAGTTTCACAAGTACCTATAGGATTTTGCGAAACTGATCATGAAGTTTGATATCAACAAGTATAGGTGTCCGCCGCAGATGAACCTTTTTTATTGAAATTTAAATACATAGTCTTCTAAAGTAAGCAGATTTTGCTGAAGGTATTTAGTTACTGCACGCATACCTAGCTCAGCAGTGAGCATACTGCAGGTCATGTAGGTCCGTGAAATATTAAAGCAGTACGAGTATCATCAGCATAACACACAGTCTTAACATGTTTGAGAGATCGTGGATGTCATTAACATATGAAAGAAATTATGTAGGAACTTATATTTCTCCAGATGTTTTAAATCTCACGTAGTATGAGCAAGCTCGTTTTTGTTTACCTAATGCACTGCTAGACCCTGTACTATTAAGATTTTTTTTTAAAACCTGTTACTTTTTGCCAACCAGAGATTAAAGCCGAGACTTCGGGGTTCGGAGGCACCGTTCACGAATTTGCAAGTGCAAAATATTCTATTTCGTTTATACTGGTTCCATCTGCATAATAGTAATTT
This sequence comes from Plagodis pulveraria, assembly GCA_963890685.1. Classification (NCBI taxonomy): domain Eukaryota; kingdom Metazoa; phylum Arthropoda; class Insecta; order Lepidoptera; family Geometridae; genus Plagodis; species Plagodis pulveraria. Next base: position 14,938,199 of record OY982961.1, read on the forward strand.
ACTATAATAGAAAAACTACTATAATAGTAATTTTTGTGAACAAAAACAAACACAAGTTTAAATTAATATCAATCAATTCTCAGCTACTCCTTTTATAATGTTTATAAGAACAAAAAGTAACAAAATGTTTGTACTCAATTAAAACATCTTAGTATCGCGGATAAAGAGGCAAATGAAAAATAAAATAAAAATAACGATGCTTGGATAAAAATATTGTGGAATATTTATTATACTTTTTTCTGTAGCTCCATTATCGTCAGAGATAAGAGAGGCGGGGAGGGCACAAAAGGGCCGCAATCACAAAGGACTACGAAATAATGACGTAAATTTTTGGCATAATTTTAATTAAAGCCTAATTTGCGACATTTGCAAACCGGAAAATTGGGCCCCGTAGGTAACAATTTAAGTAAAAGAGATGGGCAATTATTACCTTTGTGTATGGAAGGAAGGAGCAAGCGCCGAGGAGGAAATAATGTGTAATTATAATGGTACGTTGTGATAACGATCAATTATGTTCGGACCCTCATTTATTTTAATGTTACCTTTATTATCTCTACTCAGCCAATGGTATTAGGGTAAGAAAGTAAATTCTTAAGATTTTTCGCAATTTGTTTGTGCAGATTTTATTTTCTAATATATAATTGGACATGACTTGTAAAATGTTATAGACATAAAGTAAAAACTGTAGCAATCTTTTTATATAGGAGAAAAATAGACATAACAGACACAAATTTTGAGAAACAAATTTTGAAGGAGCATGAAATGGGCTAGGTAATATTGGGTGAAACGCCTCTCCGAACAATTTCAAAAGAGATTTTTAATATTAAAGCTGCTGCCGAAATACCCGCCTCAGAAAATCTTGTGTCTGGTGGTGCCTTTTTTAGACTTGTAAGTAGCTTATTTTTGAATCAACGTCCGAACAAGAAGGAGATTCTGAATTTTCTTTTTACCTTGATCATTTAAGTAGGTGTCTACCTATATTACGTTACGCATAGAGAATTTTCTTTTCCATGTTTTAAGTTGCGTAATTTTTTTATTGGATTCACATAATTGCCAATTTCATTTAAATTGGGTAAAATTGCATTTGTGTATTCTTACACAGGTTCTACTAATAAAGTACCTTGACAATCCCATAGTCTTGTTCAACTTATGTTTTAGTGAATTGGTAGCTTTGCACATGCATTACCTACCTAGTATGATTTAGTATGGAGATTGGGTAAGAACTATAATAGAGAGAAATTAGTCTCTCTGGCTATTATACTATTTGCACTTAAAAGGTTATTAAATTTAAGCATGTTCAAATCCAAAATTACACATGATTTCTGATGAATTTACAAATTATAGAGAACATATCACAATATCAAAAATGTCACATTTTGTATTTTCTTACCTTAAATTCATTGATATATAATAAATTAAATGTCAAATAGGAAAACTTATAAGTAAAACCGGTCTAAGATAGACGTAATATCTCTTAGATATCAATCAACAAATATAATTATAATGTAAAATAAATAACTTGTCAAAAGCAGAATGAGCTTGTGAATTGCTTTTTGTAAAATATGGTCTACAAATTCGTAGGTCTACAAATATTTCGGTGGGTACAAAATACCTACACATATATCATTTTCTACACATATAACATAAAAACAGATATTGCCTATATTTTATAAGCTTTGACCTCGGTTTTTCGGGTTCAAAATTCAGATGTGTGTCAGCTGATAGGAATAAATAAAATATAAATCATTTATTGCGCGAATAAATAGTTTATTATTAAAAAGATAATTGTCTTTAATAATTGTCTCACTACATTCAACCCTATCAGATTATGCAAGTAAATACGGTACAAGCTATTTTCATATAAAGATAAATTATCATGTTAGTGAAAAATACAATAGTAACTACCAAATATTAAACAGCTCTCTCACTGACACACTTAAGTTGTCCGTAAGAGCCAGTTCCCATTTTGTATTTTTTATAGCTTATAGGCTAGCCCTTGACCTCTGGCTCTCAAGGACTGCTCTTGGAATACACTGTTAGGTGTTTGGGAACAGGTTTACTAGTTGTGGGTGGTAGTTGGCCTGGCGAGAATTCGCAAAATCCTCTACCACAATGCCAGCTTAAGCCAGCGGTGGTAATCGAAGCATGAAACTACAGTTTGGAAGTTCATAGCTATTACCGTATCGCTGCTTCAAAATCCAGTAAAATCTTCCCATTAATTTACTTAAGGTGAATTGAACTACAAACATGACAGAACTTTTTGTGATCGAGGTTATCCAAGATAGTATCGTCACTATACTTATTGGTACGGCCAAGCACTAATGTTCGCATTACTGTGTTCCGGTATAAATCACAAGTGACGTATAAGTGCACTTTGCCCTTCGATATAAAGTTGTAAAGGCTCATAAGTATGCCTGTAATTTCACTGGCACCCACACTGACATCAACTATTTCCCGCAAGTAATGTATTTCCTTTGTAGTTTGTGCCATTCTCGGATCGGAAAAGCGAAGGTAATCTACGTGACACGAACCGGTCCAAAGCAGCGACGAACGCCTCAGTCGTCAGAGCTGACACCACCTCCAGGTGGACACTCTTCGTTGCCAAGCAAACAAGGAGGCATACCTTTGTAAATGTCAGTAAGTCCAACATTACTGCTTGGCGTTAGAAATATGTATGGTGGCAGTACTTCCTTGATCGAACTCGTTGATAAACAGTTCTACTGCTACTGTCTTGTTTGTTCGACTATTATAGATGTTGGTCCGACCCATAAAAGGTAGCTTCCCACGGTCCACGATTCCACGGATCATCACTCACAGCTGACGACCACAATCAAAGAGATAAAATTCTTAGTATATCGTATCCAAGTAATGTGTAAGGAACATTTTTTCCTCGTAAATTACCATACTACGTTATCAGTAATGTACAAGTAAGCATATTCGTCAAATCTTCATATATAACTAGGTGTAGAAATAATTTGTTTTAATACATTACCAAGTTAGGTACATTGCCGTTAATGTATACAGAAGTTATGTAACTGAATCGGCTGATGATAGACGACGTCATTGTTTGGACGTCAAAAAAAAACCGAAAGTCAAGCTCATTTTCGCATATTACTAGGATACAATATCACTAGGATAAAATATCACAAAAGATGCTCTAAATCGTACCAACTTACTAAAGGGTTAATACTCGTACACGTTGGCATGAAAAATTTACTCTATAACGTTGTTTGTTTGAAGCATTTTCCTTGTCCTAACTTGGCCAGCTGTAAACACCCCGTACTAAAGTGTACAAAAGCCTTAGAGAGGTTTCAAGTTTCCGTACTATCTACCTTGTTATCCACGGATATATTTGTTTGAGCCGAGTTTAGCCAGCTAATCGGCAAAGGGTCAAGTTGAACAACGCCGATTTATTAGGTTAGGCTTGTTTGCTCAAAGCGGGGGTGCGTAGTAGCCCTGTAAGTCGTAGTTTAGTGTAATTTAATACCTCATCTATATTTGTACCTTATATTTATTTATACGTAGACTTTAGCTTGGCGATATCTATTATTTAGGTACATTATAAGGTCGATTACTATCTTAGGTAAAAAAGGTTACACGTGGCTAATAACTGTTCTATTGGTGAGGCGGTTGTTCAGCAGTAGACATCTTCCGGCTGATGATGATGATGATTTTTTTTTTACAGCCCGTTTCCAGTTGAAAACGTATCTCTCGCATTGAGCTTTGTTTAGATTACATTCCGAGTTCATTGTTTGAACCTAGGAATAGCTTCCTTGTTATTACACTATGAGTATAGAAATTCAATCAAAAACTGGCAATAAGGTGATGGTTTGTGATGACCCTGAGATGATAATTTAGGTTGAACTACTATAGGTTTGAGTTTTACAATCTGGTTTTAAAGCATTTTATGTATTCCAAAGGCCACGTCAACCTTTATGAAAATATGTCACTAAGTAACGGTTGCCAGAATCAGATAGTACTTATCTCAAGGCGCTGGCTGTATACTACTAACCTTCAGTTTACAGATTATCAGGCTTAATTATTTGTATAAAAATTAAAACATTAATGTGTACACACTCCGCTGATACCATTACGTGCCACATTTACATAATACCCGCTTAATGTACTCGTAGTACTTTTGTATCTACTTGTTTACAGATACACGAAGAAGTATTTACCCTAATATTCGATGCTAAAAGCAGCAAAGTTTAGAAAATAGACGTAATACTTAGCATAAAACGTAGCAATGTTTCAACACGACGCTTTTAAGGAGATCCTCTTAACATAACTTTACGTGCCGTATTAAAGACCCTATTCGACCTATTTTATTTCACAATTGTTCTCCAAAGTGCCTATAAAAATACTCCAACATTTCTCAAGAGATAAGCCCGAATCGTAAAGATTGGAATTTTTTAAATTTAGAACTAACGAGGCTATTTATGAAATGAAAGTTGAGCTTTTCAAGTGAAATAAAACAACAAACATAACACGTAAAATGTTTTTATTTACAAACGTAATTAATATTTACATTGTGTCTATTTAAGAATTTACATTGGTTATACTTAAACTAAGTCTTAAAGACAATGGATTTATCCATTTCGGCTTATATTATGCGGGTAGGTACATATTTGATAAGGAAAACAAGGACAATCTTTTTATAACTATCTGATTGAACAAGTATTTACAATGTACATACTGACGATACATACCTATTATTAACGTATAGTATCTGGCCTAAATTATGAAATACCGAGAACTTACGATCCTACTTGTATAATCAAAATCACATTAAAGTAAACAAAAAATAATTTTACCTATAGCCCGTATTTGATAACGACTCTTGAGAAAATATGACCATTAATTCATCTCTTTAGTATAAAGCAGTGATAGCTCAAATGCAAGTGTTATGGAAGCCACGCAGCTGGTCGATGGTTCGAATTATAACTCTAGTTTGAACTTCACTGATCTGGTGGTAGGGCATGTTGCGAGTGCTTCTAAAAATCCTACGAAAACTCTTAATCATGATCTTTGAAAAAATAATGTACCTCCCTAAATGCTGCCTTTGCCGACATTTTGATAAACTTTTTAGGAATTGCAAACATTCTGCTCAGAACGCTAATAGATAATAACGAAGAAGGGTTAACATATTGTTACGAACCCATATACTTTTCGTTAATATTATGTGATTTGTCTTTTATGCATGGTACTGTACTCCCAGGTCAATTAAGGCCGGTACATTTTAATGAAGTAAAGAATGCTTTTATCAAGCAATTATGCAGCTCCCATAAGAGAACATGATACTTTTTAACGGAAGGAAATTAGGTTTTCAACGTTGCCTTTCATATCTTGTCTAATCAAAATATTTTTTTATATTTATACACGCAATTCCAGTGATGCCATTTTAAATTTATTTTGCAACTCGATGTGACCTGTATAACGCTGTAATTACACGCAGAGTATAGTGTTCAATGTTTTAAGCTTGGCAACACTTGAGCATGCTCAGGCGAGTAAGCTGCTTGATCGTCCGAGTCGCTTAAGTGGAAACTCTAGAGTGCGCTCGGTCTAAGCAAAAACGAGCACGCACAAGGCGAGACCGCACCTTGTCGGATTTCGTTCGCGTTCAAAGGCACTCTGTATTCGCTTGGCGCGTGGACAATAGTTTTCTTTTATTAGAGAGCGACGCGAACGTTCCCCTAATATGTTAAATTTTATTGATATACTTTTTCTGTTTTATATAAAATGCTTGTGGGACACGAAAATTGATAAAAATTAGTTAATGCGTTATAAAAGTTGCAGCAGCCGCATGGAGACGTGATGACAAGACTGATCCGAGCGTATCCTGAGCTCCCCGAACTGAGCTATGTCAATTTTGAGGCTTGTTTGACCAAAACTGAGAGGTTCATGTACCTGAGCCTGATTACACCTGATGTTAAACTATCATCAACCTTGAAAGTGTATAATAGTGCATATAGATGTAGTGATTGAGAGTATTCGCACCAGTCAGCTTCATGACCTTTTTCTACTTACCCAGAGTCGAAATAAAATAGTATTTTATTAAAACAAAAACAACAGTAATCGATGCCAATCCTCTTTGGATATTAATGATACAAAATATAATTCTATACGGATAACACAAATGAATTGTTATGGAGTAAGTAACAGTTGCTTTATAATATGAGAACAAGTTGTTTTCTTCTTAAAGGCACATAAATATTGGTGGAAGAAAACATTTCTGGTATTGTATGGATAGAAGAGCTCACTGAGTAACTTGGGGCTGTATTTTGTAATTGAATCCGTCAAAAAGTTAATCGCTGATGATATTAGAAAGTTAGCTACTATTTTTTTTATTTTTTTTTATGCCTGATAGGTTAGCCTTTGACCACTATCTCACCTGATGGTAAGTGATGATGTGGTCGAAGATGTTATACAGGCTAACCTAGAAGTACTGGCTCTCAAGGACAGCTGCCGGAACACACCGTTAGGTGCTTGGCGACAGATTTTCTACTTAAGGGTGGTAGCTAGCCAGGCGGGCATTCGCAAAATGCCCTACCACCATGCTGTAACGACTGCCATCCTAAAATAACAACCGGGACCGACGGCTTAACGTGCCCTCCGAAGCACGGAAGCGCTCAGTAGTAATGTCACTAGCGGTCACCCATCCAACTCATGACCGCGAGCGACGTTGCTTTACTTTCTTGATCAGTTAAGAACAGCTAAGTAAACTTCGCTACGAGCGCTTCATAAAATTCTTAAGAATTAAGTACGATATGTTGTTTACAGATTAATATTTGAATTGCGTTCAACAGTATTTATGTTGCGATACCTCCTCGTTCATCTTTTATATCATTTGAACCTATGAAAACGATATTCTTTTTTTATTTATTCAGGCTAGTCTAGACGTGTATATATTTAGTTAAAAAAGTAAAGATAAAAAGAAAAGTGGTATCCAATCCCTTCAGTATATTCATTAATAAAATTGAATTCATAGCGTTCTCCATACAAACGTATTCATCATATTTCAAATTCAAACTCGCTGATATTATCCTTTACTTAAATTTGACATGTTCTTGAGCCTTGTTTGAGATCTATGCTTCTGGTTTGCCGGTATTCCGTAAAATTACGAATCGTCAAAAATATTCTGAGAAGTCGATTTTGCTTGGGATTTCTTTTTTTTATTATTATTTTGAACTTTAATAAACACACCAACGAAGCGTGGATATTAGGCTCAAGAAAATGCGTGGAAATTTCGCCGAGTTTGAACACTTGGATAAGTTGAAAGATAAGTGGATAGTGTACTATGATTACACTTCCCTTACATAAATAAAGTATACAATTTATGCGGGTATTTATGATAACAAAGTACAAAACGACGTCGAGTTCTTCGATATTCTTAACGTTAGGTACAATCATAACTCAGAATGTGAAACTTAATTGTTCTCAGAGGTGTTAAAAAAAAAACTCAAGCCATATATTATCGCTCACCTACCGCAAGCAATAGTAAATGATCATAATCAAGAGTTAGATCAGAAATAGGTACGTAAAAGCACTAAACTTAATTCTAAACAATAAAATGACTTATTACAGTAATTCGTTTTTTATAGGTACTTAAATAACCTACTATGATAATTTATAACAATTTTATAATTATCCATAAACTTTAGGTCATCTGGTGACAAACCGTCTGATTTGGAAGTCATCCCAATAAGGTCGCCTTTTAATAAGACGCACTAATGAGAAGTTGCGATGAAAGAAAATGAAAAACTTCAGTATGATATCATTTAAATATGCACTACTTTGACATACGCTAATAGAAATAAGTAAAAGTAATGGATAAGATGGAGTAATTCTTTCAGCGTAGCTCTGCATGGCTGCTGGCCGCTCTCCACTAACCACATGCACCACCACAGACGCTGAATCTGTTGAAAACAATACATTAATTATTAAATATTGTCTGTGTTGCCAACAACAAGAACTGTTCCAACTTTTTCAATCAAAGCAAGTTCAAATAAACAGTGTAAATTCGCCCCTGATAGTACCCAAAGTCAAAGTTATAAAAACATACATAAAATAAATAAGCTTAGTACTAAACATCGTAAACCCATGAGGGTATTGATATTTTCTTAAAAAACTTTGCTATTCCTGTCTTCACGTCCGCCCCGTTCGTATACCTAAACCACTTGGAATTTTACGGTCAACACTTTCTTGGGATTAAATTCAATAAACAGGATAAATGGAGTGAAAAGAATACAAATGGACGATAAGAGCGTTCACTGAATCACTGGATTAGAATAATAGAAAAGTGTTACGCATCTTGCATGATAAAGCTAATCTAGCTCTAGAGTCATCGACACGTACCTAAGTAGCCTTTTTGGGAGCAAGTTAATCTAAGTAAGAACGTTTTTTATCTGAATCTTTTATCTCTTTACTTGCTAGCCGTGTACGGTTTCTGGATGGCTTAAGCCCGGATACCGTCTTACTGGGCGGAATGAATGTAACATTTACTGGCACAAATATTTTGCTTTCAGGTATATAATGAAATATATTTAGTGAAGTACATAATACACACATAATTATTAAGCCTTTATATTCTCAAAGGTTTATAAGCAGTCACGTTTCATGTAAATTCCATGTAATATCAGGCAATTTTTCGGACTCCGGATAGATACAGTTGTTTTTTTTCATAATAGGGTTGATTCTGAAAACTATTTCGTAGATGGCACTGTGTTTGTAACCTGGCAGAAATGTAGTATATAGACTAGCCTTGTTATTTTATAAATTATGCTTGCTGTTTGATTTTAAAGAAGAAATTTCAAGTTGCCTATTATAAACCACCGGGCTGATCGCCTTAAAAAAGGAGTCCCAGAACGAGATGCTTTCCACCAACGAATGAAAGCTGATCTAGTGGAAAAACTTTTTACCCGTCTCCATGGCATTAAATTGTTTTTTTTTTATAATTGTATATAGGCCAAACCTATAAGTTTCGTCTTGGGCAACTATTTATGTAGGATAAGTGTTTATAATGTTGCAAAATTAATTAACACAACTTATCAGGCTAACACACTATTTTCTGTGTACATTAGAGCCAAATTTATAAAAATTTTATACCCAGAAACATATCAGTTTTGGCATTTTGCGAATGCCCGCCTGGCTAGCTACCACTCTCAAGCAGAAAATATGTCGCCAAGCACCTAACGGTGTGTTTCGGCAGTTATCCTTGAGAGCCAGTACTTCTAAGTTAGCCTGAACATCAACTTCGACCACAATAAGGCAAGATAGTGGTCAAAGGCAAAACTATCACCTATCAGGCATATAAAAAAAAACAAAGATATATGTACTTATTTATCATTTTTGTGTTATAAATATTTAGTGATATCTGGGTAAAACTAATTTGACTGTGGGCTTCCAAAATTAATTAAGTACTCAACTACAACGAACTAACTCATGAGTGATTGGTGAAATGACATTGAGATTCAAAACAACGCCTTTCGCCACTTGACCAACAAGATAGTCAAATATAGATGTTCTAAAACAAAACAAAACGTACTTTAGAACACAGCCGTGACCAAATGGAACACATTTAAATGTTAAGGCTTTGACCGTTTTCCTGCGGAAAAGCTTTCGAATCTGAATTCTAAAAGGATAAAGTTTGGAAGCCCTTCCAAACCAAATCCTGAGATAATTTAATTATGCTGCTATGGTTTGGGAAAAGTTGGTGCCGAAGCTGTTCAGACGCTAATAGGTTTTATGAAAATGTTTGTAATCGGACTAAATATAAAGACAAAAACGACAAAAACCACGTACAGCTAAGAACAACGAATGATTCTTAAAGGTCTGACAGTCAATCTTATGTCTTTCTTCTCACATATACCGAAAGGAAGGTGTTTGCGTGAATTTCAAAAGAGTTTTACCTTACAATTATGAATGAAAATAACTTAATAACTGTACCTGTTTCAAAATATTCAACAAAGTTTTTATTTAGTTCTTATTCTTATATTTTAATACGTAACTCGGCTCATCAATTTTGCTGCCGGTCGTAATCAGGCTTATATTGTATATGCTACGATAAGTCTTCAAATTATTTTTCGTCATTAAAGGTGTTGTGTCTTTAAAAATAATTTACTCTAAGTTAAATAGTAATTCATAGGTACCAGTGTATCTACGAACGAAGATATTAATGTTTCATTACGTTGGATATAAAGACCTACAACAATTTAATAAAATGAAAACAAATCTATGGAGCAATGATAGCAACTCCACTCCTTGATCACAATTCCCACGGGAAAAACTATCACGTAAGTAGTGCGTTGTAACACGTTGATTCAGTCCTTCAGTGGGGCGAAGACGAATGACTTTACTGCGTATGTCGACAGAGATGTAGTGCCTTTACGTGCCAACCTCCTGACGTATAACAATATAGTTAGAGCATTATAAGGTCGTTTGATGTAAATGGGTTTTTCACAAGAAAATATGTTTCTATTTTTTATTCCCGATCGGTTAGCTTTGATTAGCTTTGACCACTATCTCACCTGATGGTTAGTGATGATGTAGTCGAAGATGTTGTTCAGGCTGACTTAGAATTACTAGCTCTTAAGTACACCTGCTGGAACACACCATTAGGTGCTTGGCGACAGATAATCTCTACTACTTGAGGGTAGCAAGCCAGGCGGGCATTCGTAATCTGCCGTACCACCCTACATAAGCACTAATAAAAATAATTGTCTTGATTTTGTTCTGAATTAAAATACTTCATGTTTTTCTAATTCGCGTCTTTAAGTCTATATTTTTTAAGTGTCTTATTAAAATATTAATGTAATGTTTTCTTAAAATACTTTAAAAATATTTGTAATTATAGAAGCTATTTATTGTTGGATTTAGTTAATAAAGGCGTACCGCCGATAATACAAAAAAAATATATATTTATCAAACTAAAACGATATTTAAAGTCTTTATTAACTAAACGTGACTTGCATAAGCAATAAACTGTGGCAGGACATCGCTCGTGATAAATAAACAACTTATATTAATGTTGCCAAATCGGCTAGCGTTTCACTGGCTTACTGCCAAATTATCTGTTGCAATATAGGCCGCGAATAAAGCAGCGAAAACACGACCGCTGTTAGCCAAATACCTGTCTCTAATGTGCAAATATTTTGTAAGCAGGGAGTGCATTGAGGTAAAATGTGGAACACATATTGTTATTTACCGCTTGGTGTGTTTTCTTATATGTTGTTTTCAATTTTATGCTCGTTCTATGATAATGTTGATTTTGGTCTAAGGTTTTCATTATGTGGACTAAAAATAGAGGCTGGTAATAAAATATAACTACCTTTAAATATACTTTGAGTTGTTTACTCTTGTTATAGAGTAGAAAAGTAAATAAATAATTACTAAATTTTGGACCTTCTTCAGACACAAATCCAAAGGACTAGTAAGAGGTGAAAAACTTATATGCTTTTAAAAAAGTGACATTAAAATATGACGGAAGTCTCAAGTATTATATACAGACATAGGCTTTAGCATTATCCATGGCAAAGTTTTTAATTCTCTTTGATTTCTAAACTGGTTCGTTAATTGTCAAAATTATTATTTTAAAATGATCAAATCAAAACACTATGCGGTTTTGGGATGGAGCGACATCTATAGTACAACTTACGTTGAAATACAAATAAGAGCAATTTTGCAATTGGTTGCATGCTTGTAAAATGATGACGCAACCTTATAATTTTAATACTGTTATGTTTGCAATAACGCCTGGTACAAAATTACAAATATACGAGTTATGACTCATTGTCACATTAGCGTTTACTCCTTTTCACGTTAGCTCAATTGTTTAGAGAATACCCCGGCTAAAGGGGTAGATAGACGCGGGTTCGTATTCCGCACGTGACTTAAATTTTTCCCCTCGTATATTTGTAATTTTGTGATGTAATCCGCATAGCAGGCGTTATTGCAAACATAACAATATTAAACTATACAGTTTCTCAACGAAAACCTTTAGGTGGAATTGTGAGTAGTGAGCAGCTGTTTTAGCACATTAGAGAGTATTTTTATTATAATATATTAGTTTGAAGTAACTGTACATGCACATAATACTAATGGTATTGAAATAAGTCGTCTTTTTAGTTTCAAACACGCCATAACTTACAAGTCATGAACAAGTCAGTCTTTGAAGCAGTGATGGCTCAGTGGCATTGGCCATGGACTGCCGTGCCGCAGGTCCATGGTTCGAATCCCACTGCGGGCTTGAGCTTCAAAGCATGGTGGAAGGGCATTTTCCAAATGCCCGCCTGGCTAGCGACCACCCTCGAGTAGAAAATCTGTTGCCAAGTGCTTGAGAGCCAGTGAAATTACAGGCACATGAGACTTATCGACTATGTCTCAAGGTGACGGGCGCAGTGCAATTCGTGACTTGTGACGAGTTGCATGTGTTATAGGCAAAGGTTAGTCCGCTTAACCTCAGGTGGGCCCCGTGCTTGATCCGTCACAATTAATTAAAAAATAAAAAAACACGATTACAAAGCAGCACACCATTGTAGGTGTTTAATATTACATAAGAACAGATTAGGTTATTACTTAACAGTTACATAACTTTAAGTTTTGCTTTACTTGCTAATGCTATGTAGGTGCACGCAACCAAGCGATGCAAGTTTGTTGCTTTGCTTTGATCAACTTTTGATGTTTCGTACCCATGTCAAAACTCTACCTTAGGGAAACATCTTAGTTCACTTTCGGAACATATACAAATCAGTCTAATATTTATTTGTTTACCTAAGATGAGAAAATGTATTCGAAAGAAAACAGAAAAACTGATACAAGAAAATATCTTCTGAAATGAATACCTAGAACTGATTGCATTTTTTTTTCTAACCTTGATAGGTTAGCCTTTGACCACTATCTCACCTGATGGTAAGTGATGATGTGGTCGAAGATGTTGTTCAGGTTAACCTAAACGTACTGGCTCTCAAGGACAGCTGCCGGAACACACCGTTAGCTGCTTGGCGACAGATTTTCTACTTGAGGGTGGTAGCTAGCCAGGCGGATATTCGCAAAATGCCCTATCATAATGCATCTTGCAGAAAATTAAATTATACATTTCTTTCAAGAGTACATTGGCTACTGAAACTTAAATGAAAAAAACTTTTAGTAGCTGCTTAGTACGCTATTTAAAAAAAAAACTTTCTCAAAATTTTGTTTTGAAAAGCTTTGTCTAGCAATTGACAGAAAGCTTTGATCTGAGATACTTGAGATACCAGATCAGTGTTTTAAGACACTGTTGTATGCTGTCATATCAATGGTTCATAGCCATTCATGTCAATGGTTCATAGCCTTCATGTCATTCATGTTCATTTCGGAGTAAGCATCAAGCAGATCCTTTTCTTATACACCATGGAGACTGCGGTCTTTATTTGTTATTAAGTAGGTTTGTTTTATTTATTTATATAAAAGTCTATCTGACTTATCTCCGTGATTAATAATAGTTTTGTGAGTAAAATTGGTCAACATTTTTAAATATTTGCCATGTTATGGTCCAAATTTTTTCAGTATGAATCATTAATTATCGATTGAGTTTTCAGTAAAGTTGAGTTATGGGATATGTACTTAATTCATCCCAGCCAGTAAAATTTAATACAATCTCATTGAGGTCTCGTTATAAGTTGATATTAGACATGAACGAGGTTTGGCAAATGCAACTGAATATATATTATATATTTTTAAATGACACTTTAACCGAGCTCAAATGATTAAGATAAACATTTTAAAAAGTGATAATATTTACCAGAGCTGCTCGGAGCACAAGTATAATTTCCGGAATCACGTGGAGATGCCCGTGCTATCAACAGTCGACTTGTGCGCGTCCGCTGTTCCGTCTCCACACTAATACCGCCTCGCTGTGCGTAGTTCACCACGTTCGTACCACGGTACCAGTAGATGAAACTGTGAGAAAGGAATTTTATTTAAGGCACATTTACTTAATATTATAAAATACTACAATGCATATGATGATTATCTAGCAAAAATTAATATTTTAGATAAGAAAACTTATATTATTTTCATTTTGGGATATTTACTTCGTCTTCTTGAAGTTGTGGCTCTAATCGTTCGATTGACTTTATACTGCTAATGTTTTGTCGTGTATTTAATAATTTGGGGTTTTTTCCCATAAGAAACAGCGTCAGAAATTTGATAACAGATCATTACATTTCCGATATTATTTGAATGAAAAAATATTACTGAACAGTGACTAACGTACGAAATAAACTCATATTTCAATTCGTACTCTAAAATGAGATTAAAGTCCTGTGACGGGTCAGTGATACGCGCTCAAAGAATAAAAGATTCCTTTTATCTTTGTTAGCAGATATGTCATCGCTTGACTCATAGACAAAGACCCTAATTCCTTTTGATCTTCATAGCGCTGTCCCTTTAAAATTGAGAGGTTATAATAATTTTGTTTATAGTATCATACGTAAGAACAATCCCGTTTTATATGTAACTGAATTATAATGTTGGTATTGGCTTAGAACCATTCTGATATTTGCGCCAGATATTTTAGGTAAGCAGAAGTAAATCATAATGTCAACGCATGTTGGTTATTATAAACACGCCGTCAAAATATGTATACACAAGCAAATTAACAAAATAGCAACGCCAGCATTACATATTTATGACTAAAGTTAGTATGCCTCCGAGACCAAACCAGATGACCCCGAAATAGTTTGTAAGGCGGCTAGATATGCCTTTGTGAAAAAGGTTGCTCACCCGCCTTACGTCAACTGGATACCATCAAAATATTCAAGACTTTCATTTCCATTTTATTTTTCGAATGCTTGCTGGTGATTTTACTAACGTTTAAATAAGTTATAATCGCAACCTAAGTAGTGATCGTCTGTGAAGTGGTCCAAGATAGTGTTTAGGTAAAGCCTAGAAAGGTTAACAATGTTTTGTTGATAATGTGCTTGGCAAAAGATGTGGTTCTACTTGAGGTTGTAGGCAGACGAGCATTCGCAAAATGCTCCACCATTTGTGAATCTCAAATTCGCAGTAGGATTTTAACCATGCACACCTACGCGTCACTCGATGGATATTACCATCGATTGCTTTAACGAGCTTCGAAGCGTCTCAAAGGAGAGCGAGGTTTGACTCGTACGTTATATAAAAAAATGAGGCGCCGTGAAAGTTTAGTCAGTTTTAGAATATTTTTTTCTACCGGTTATGTCTCGTTATTTAAACTAGTAAGGATATTAGTTAAAATATAAAGCACGTAAGTTTGGGTCACGCTTGCGCTAAAGATCAAGACCTTAATTAAAAAAATAATAACGATAATGTTTGAAACGGAACCTTCGGTCGAGTTCAGTTTGCACTCGGCCGGTTGTCATTAGATTGATACTTGCATCACTATATAATTAATTGTTTTGAAAATTGAATAATAAAACTAAATTTTACAAAATAAGCGATATTGTGGTCCAGGACGTTGTTCAGGCTGACTAAGAGTTGCTGGCTCTCAAGGACAGCTGTCGGAACACAGCGTTAGGGGGTTGGCGACAGATTTTCTACTTGAAGATGGTTGCTAGCCAGGCGGATATCCTCAAAATGCCCAAACGCCATGCTGTAACGACTGTCTTTCTAAGACAATAACCAGGACCGACGGTTTAACGTGCCCTCCGAAGCACTGAAGCGCTCAGTAGTTATGTTACTAGCGGTCACCCATCCGACTCATAACCACAACGGACGTTGCTTACTTAGCTGATCGGTTAAAAACGGCTTAGCAAACTAGGCTACGAGCGCTTCAAAATTTGAGCATTCCGCAGGCATCCTAAAAAAGTCTTTGTTTCCAAAGAAAAACTGTAAGCGACATACCAAACGCTTTGCAATGATTGTGAACACGTGGTATCATTCTTATAATAATAATAAAATTTTTACTAATAAAGATCACAGAAGAAAAGGTATAGTAGTCGCAAAAAATATATAAAACTTGTGTTTTAGTATTTACTTTATACTTAAATATGGGCTGCTTCTTTGTTACCTTGGAGGGTCGGGTGCATGTCTTGCGATACAAGTGAGGTTGATGTCTGAACCAGCACGAACAAACAACTCGGGTCCAGAGAGGATTTCAGCTTTTGACACTGAAACAAAATGACAAAAGATAACTTTCAATTCAGTTTATTTTACACAAAGGTTTTCAATTTCTGTTACACTAAGTGTAGAGTAAAACAGTACCTCTTAGACAAGAACGCTCTATCTTCGACCACATGGTCGCTTTCCAACAGTTGAGATCGTGACCAAATGCTTGTTATTACAGAATTCTAGATATAAAACAAGCTTTGTCTAAGTTGGTCCCAAAAGTTTTGCGACCTACATATTACAACATACTGTTGACAAGATTAGTCAACAAAAAGTAAAATGTCAGAGTTTTTTTGGTTTATTTTTATTGCTCATTAGCCTTTGACCACTATCTCACCTGATGGTAAGTGATGGTTATTAGTTAAAATATAAAGCACGTAAGTTTGGGTCACGTATGCGCTAAAGGTTATTAAAATCAAATAATAACAATAATGTTTGAAACGGAACCATCGGTCGAGTTCAATTCGCACTCGGTCGGTTTTCATTAGAATGATATTTGCAACACTGTATGATTAACTGTTTCGAAAATTGAAAAAAAAAAAATACAAAAATAATTTTACAAAATAAGCGATGATGTGGTCGAAGATATTGTTCAGGCTAGCCTTTCTAGGCTAGCTCTCAAGGACAGCTGCCGGAACACACCGTTAGGTGCTTGGCGACAGATTTTCTACTTGAGGGTGGTAGCTAGCCAGGCGGGCATTCGCAAAATGCCCTACTACCACGCTTTAACGACTGCCATCGTAAGACAACAACCGGGACCGACGGCTTAACGTGCCCTCCGAAGCATGGAAGCGCTCAGTAGTAATGTCACTAGCAGTCACACATCCACCTCCTGACCGAGGCGGACGTTGCTTCACTTTCACGTTCACTCAGCAAAACAAACATTTGGCCACGATCTAACCTGATGGAAAGCTAGGATATAGTCTAAGATAGAGCATGCTTGTATGAAAAGTATCTGCTAACACTTAACTTGAAGACTCTCAGGTCATAACTATTATGGAACAAGGACACTGGCAAGTTGTTCCAATAGTTAGTCAGTGTTAAGTATACGTGTTGAAAATTCGTAGTCACATCGAAAATCACTCTGATTACCAGTGAATGGGTGCGTTGAATTTCACTAGATTGTCATCACTCCAATCAGAGACTGCCTGCAAAAGCAAATACTCGCGACTATGGCTTCTCGGACTGAATCGATATGAGCACTTACTACTAGTTCCTTTATTAGATAAATCTGTCTAAGACCGTTAGATAGACGTAAGTGATATACACAAGAAGGTCTTCAGTAGACCAGATTCGGCGGAACCCAAACTGTTGGACACTAAGGGTATTGTTGGTTTTAAGATATGCTAGGAACTTTTTGTTCAGTACACGCTCCATTGTTTTACAGAGAAATGACATGATTGAAATGACCTGGGAGTTAGGAAGGTCACGATGTACTCATCCTTTTATAAGCACGGACCCAACGAGGGATGAATATGTTGGCTAGCTTCCAAGGTTGATTCACTGGACCAGTCTCTAAGAAAAACCAAAATTGTTTAACAAAAGTAAAACTTTTCAAATGGCGAACTCTCTTCCAAACGTTTTGTTCTTACTAGGCCATCACAATAGAAGCGTAAAACTTAGTGTGATTATGCTAGTAATTCTTAAATTAAATAACAAATTATAAAAACCACCAAAGTATAAGTCTAACTGCGATTAGGACACAGACCTAAATTAAAGAATACACAAACTTTTGCGTCAATACAAATATACTATAATATTAAAATCTAATGGTTCTACGTAATTCCTTGATCGTGAGTCTACTATTACACTATAATTATGTTCTTTTTTATTTTTTTTTATGCCTGATAGGTTAGCCTTTGACCACTATCTCACCTGATGGTAAGTGATGATGTGGTCGAAGATATTGTTCAGGCTAGCCTAGAATTACTGGCGCTCAAGGACAGCTGCCGGAACACACCGTTAGGTGCTTGGCGACAGATTTTCTACTTGAGGGTGGTAGCTAGCCTGGCGGGCATTCGCAAAATGCCCTACCACCATGCTATAACGACTGCCATCCTAAGACAACAACTGGGACCGACGGCTTAACGTGCCCTCCGAAGCACGGAAACGCTCAGTAGTAATGTCACTAGCGGTCACCCATCCAACTCATGACCGCGCGCGACGTTGCTTAACTTTGCTGATCGGTTGAGAACAGCTAAGTAAACTTCGCTACGAGCGCTTCATGTATTATTATTAAGCATTTTTTTAACAAAACATATTGCAATTGCCAAATATGAAAGTATATACCTATAGCCACCCTCAATGCAATCTCCTTCTAAAACTGATTTTAATGAGCATACGAACTGCCACACAGGATTTAATACAAGCACTACCAACGAAGAAAACGATCAGTGGCACCTGACGCCGCCCGTCATATACCTGGCTGAGACTGAGTTTAATAATACCCTCACAACCTGAGTTAAATCGCTGGGTCTAATACATTCTTAGCTCACAGCGGGTGAATGGCGTAATTTGTAACTATTTAGGTGGTTGTTCACGGATAATGTGGTGTATAAAATCTTTGGTGGTCGACGCTCGTTACCGTGTTGGTAGGGAGTTTTAGAGCTTTTTTTGTCGGTGAAACCGGAATTGTGTCGTTCAATAAAGCGTGCCATTTACGCCTGCTTCTTTTGTTAGTGGATTAAACTTTGTTGGATTTTTTCATATACTTTGATAATATAATTTAACTGAGTATAGCCAAGAGTACTTTCTTTCTAACAACGTTAGAGATCGGATATAATATTATAATTGGTATTATAATTTCACAATTAACGTTTTTTTTTCAGGCAACCAGCATGCTGTACGTGACAGTTAAGGGTGTCAATACAATATTTTTTATTATATAGTCATCCATGCAATTCTAATTCAACAATTAAATTGTGGTCTATAATCATTACACATACACAATTACTGCTTTCTAGGTTAGTGTAAAAATAGGTAATAAGTTATTATTATGTAACGTTATATTTTGGCCCCCAAAATTTTATTTAAACTGGTTTCAGGTTTCATTTCAAGATTGAAAATAATTCCCGTTCGTAGAGTAATATGATTTTTTTATAATATATGACTAGGTACTTTTAAAAACCGTTAAAATCAAGAGAATTAGGTTTAAGCAAGTCGACCGCAGAACGGGATCCAGCTTAGTACACATACTAAAAAAGCTGGCACCAGGTTTGTACAAGTAAATATATCATTCTAAACATACTTAACATTTTAAGTTTCACCTTATGACATTAACACAATACATAAACACATATAAAACGTGAAATAGTAGTCAAAGAGTAGCCTTTCAGTAATAAAAAAACATACTTATTATTTATAGGTATACGTTTCTACCGGTATGTCCCAGATAAGTGTGTGAGTAACAAAGGGAGTATTACTTGCTTGTCGCGTAGAAATATCACATGGCATGTTACTTGTTCATAAATAATCTGTCTACTATTATTTAAGACTAAAAAATATAGGGTACCTATTTGCTAAAAATGGCACCTGGTGAAAATCATATGTACGGAACTGAAGATTGAGGTCAGTGGCGTAAATAAGGAGAAGCCTGCGTCTGGCAGTAGACTAGTATCTATAGGCTAATGATAGTGATAATTAATAAAAATGTGTAATATAATATGCCAATATTGGCAATAAAATAGCTTAATTTAATAAAAATCTTGGATTCATCATCAATAATTTTGACTAATATACCCACATTACTTAAATCAAAAACAGTTCAATACAAGATTAAAAGTAATTTTCAAATGTATTCGTTAAGGTGCCGATGGGGAAATCATAAAGTTCCTTTATTTCTCATCAAGAGCTACTCGTATCTACTCGTACTAGATTTCTATTATGTATGTATCGAATAAACTTAAAAACTACTGGACTGATTTGAAAAACTCATTCACCATTACAATCCTATATTATCTCTGATGAACATAGGGCTATAGATATTTTTTATTACTGTTCATTACCCGGGCGAGCGGCTAGTATATTATATATGATACAAGAACTTATTACAAGACTTGTGAGCCTTCAGGATATGCCTGCCAGTGTCAATCTAAAAATATTTTAAAAGATAATCTCACATTCGACACCGAGGTATGAAATTAATTGTTGAATGAATTTGAATTGTTGAATGCTTCTTAAAAATATTCTTAGTTCACACATTCGTGGCTCGACTTCTCAAGTTATTTCACACTATTTATTATTTATTAATAAGGAGCTATATGATAAACTTTTCATTTATTTCTTTATATTTTTTTCTTATTCTATTATAAAATTACTTCCATTAATGTTAAAATAACATCAATATTAAAAAAAACAGATGCATTTCAGTAATTAGAGGTATATGCGTTTCCGAACCACTTTTATTTAGTTTTCATGGTGTTCGTGTATTATACGAGTCATTTTAATGACTTTTGTCACTCTCACAAAAAATCTCGTGTTGTATACTGTACTCCAACAGTAAAACCAGAAAAAAAACCTGGTTCGTTGGCTTAAGCGCCATTATACAGGTTCTTGTTATTATGTTAATAAAAGAGTAAAAGTATAACTAATAATTTTTCGTCTTAATAAATGTTTTTATGGTAATAGAAAATTTATAATATTCGCTTTCTTTCAAATAATAAAACCATGAATAGATCGTAACCGTTGCTATTTTTAGTTCATGAATAGACCATAAATAGCTACGGTTACACCACACATCCTATTACGCCTTTGAATGCTTAACTTATGAAATGACTGGAATTCTGATACCAAATTGAAGGGTTGAATATAAGGAAAGATTTGACTATTAACGGGGTTCAAATTAAATTTAAATCAAACTTTTACTTAAATTATTTACCTTCCGAGCATAGAACTGAATCCTTTTGTGATCTAACATAGTATATGTGTATGTGATACAAAAAGTGCATCTACTATCTTTTATCATTGTCATTCGGTCTTTCATACTTGTAACCTCCCACTAGTACAACCAATTAATTCAACCGTTGAGCTAGTGGGAGATTTTGTCCCAATAGTTGAAGTGATTGCATTTTCGACGAGTTTGTTTTTGATTGACAAGTTTGACTACTCGATAATCTCAAAAAACTCTATATATATTTCTTTTCTATGTATAAAAATGGGACAAATAACTTGAACTCACAGTCATTTATTCACTAGCGGTCACCCATCCGAGTCACGACCGCGGCGGACATTGCTTAACTTAGCTAACCGATCAGCTAAGAACGGCTGAGCAAATTTCGTTACTAGCGCTTAAAACTTCGTTACGTCGTGCACTGCAATAAAACGCAGGAACTGCTGGCAGACCTACGTTATAAGGGAGAATGGAAAAAAACATGGGACAAATAAACACGAAATAAAACTGTTCTTACAGAGTAACAAATGATGTTTTTACTGACTGTACTCATGTTTCTGAGACATAAGTACGAATAAAGTAAATACATATATTGCAGCTAACGCTCTACACAAGCATGGTTGGCATATTCATTTAAGCTAACAAAATATTAACTTATCAGTATTGTAGTAAATACCAATCTTATTAGAGAGTAGATGAGTCTTATTAGAAAGTACACTAAAGTAAACTGTCAAACCAGAAGTATATATATTAGACTTAGCAATATACACACAAAATTTCACCGAGTTTGAACACTTGGTATTTCATATATGACGAAACTACGTTTGTATGGAAAGCCCTCAGTTAACTCTACTCTTAAGAACATAATTATATTAAACTCGTCCAGAACTCCTTTGTTTTTTTTCCTTGACACGCCTCAGTACCCATGTTTATATTTGCATTTATCCAAATAACAAAAGAGTACAAAGTTGTGCCATTCACATTCAAACTCATTCTCACTCACGGTCATTTGCTTGGAAATTGCATCACTAACATCTCCCTGGCAGAATCTGTTTTTGCTAGGTAACTCTGGCCAGTATGTTGTATGTGTATCGAATCCTTCTCTGTATAATTGGTGGTGTTACTCTCTCTCCGCTACATTGAAGCGCTCTTAGTGAAGTTAACCGAGTTGTTTTTAACCGATCAGCAAAGTTAAGCAACGTCCGCCGCCGTCATGAGTTGGATGAGTGACCGCTATTGACATTACTACTGAGTGCTTCCGTGCTTCGAAGCGCACGTTAAGCCGTCGGTTCCGGTTGTCTTACGATGGCAGTTGTTATAGCATGGTGATAGGGCATCGAGAAACTAATTCTCGAAGTGATAGGGCATTTTGCGAATGCCCGCCTGGCTAGCTACCGCCCTCAGGTAGAGAATCTGTCGCCAAGCACCTAACGGTGTGTTTCAGGAGCTGTTCTGGAGAGCCAGTACTCCTAGGTTAGCCTCAACAACATGTTCGACCACATCATCACTTATCATCAGGTGAGATAGTGGTGAAAGGTAAACCCTTATCAGTCATAAAAAAAACACAAAGAACATCACAACAGTCTTTCATCAATCATCAATTAACTTTCGTTGATTTACTCTTACTTTACTTGTGTCCCTGCAGATTTTTATGTAGTAAAATGGCTCTCTGATGGGTGTTTTTCACTCCCGCAAACATATGCGGCAGTTTAAAAATATTTGTTAACTTCACAGCGTTTACACGAGCCGTAAAGAAAGATGGTTTATTCGTGCAGTGCGCTTGTGCGATGATATTCTCTGCAAGCAACTAGCTACTATTCCATCAGCACGAGACGGTAATGTATGAGTTATAAAATATTTATTTATTTACATAATATATATTGATGTCATTATCAAGCAAAAACAGTTTACTTTCCGATAACGGTGACTACAAACTGGGTTTGATTTGTGAGGTTAACCTTTTCCTAGAACATTTGTAGACCAAAGTTACCGCAACCGATCCACCCGTAATATAAATTTAGTAACACTACTAAGCAAAGTAAAATGTAATAGAAGCTTTGATCCAATTACAAAATGTAATTGCCAAGCTATTCAGATGGATGTGTATTATTTTGATTGGATAGATACGAAGCTGACGGTAGCGATTCAGCAATGAATATTCAAATTGTATGTTTGAATTGAGGCGAATCGATAATGAAGATGGTAGATTGAATTCATTGGTAACGCCCACGAAATTACTTTAGAATTCAATGATTGTATAAAATAGGTTCTTCTTCTTTTTTAGTTAATAACTCAATTTAGGATACGAATCTCTTTCTATAGATAGTATTTTATTTTTGTATTAATTACTTTGATAAGTTGAAACAATGTTCTTACACTGCCTTGCTTTTACAAGCATCAGCTCATTGATGATTTGAGTTTTTTTTTCATGTGTTTGTGACGGAACAAGCACGAGGACCACCTGTTAAAAGTCTATTGCGCCTGTTATTTATTATTTCATATTATATTTTATTACGTTGCTCGATGTAAATTTTCATAGGGAGCGCGGCGTGGTCATGTTTTGCCGCAGGCGGGCCCTCTTGGCTCGGAGTAGACATTGTCTTTTACTACGAGACTCAAAACCAAAAACAATAAGTTTTTCTTGTTCTGTCTGACACTTTTAAGTTATGTGTCTCGTAGTAATAGAGAATGCCTACACCGAGCTTATAGTCCTGGACCGCACCGCACTCCCTTTGAATAGAGTTTTGAATATTTACATCGAGCAAAGTTACAAAAATTATGAAATAATAAATAACAGGCCCAGGACAGGTGACCCTCATGCTAATTCCGTCAGAAATACAAAAAAATCTTCTCGAAATGTTTGTTAGGACTAACAGAAGTCAACCCTTAGAGGCTGTTAGCATGTTGTGGTTGTTACACTGCAGGTGTGTATAATCATTGTAGGTGATCAGTGCGAAGACAAGGGAAAGTTAATGTAGGAAACAAACCCGATGATTATCTTTTAGAAACTGATTTATTGCATAGAAGTAATTATTTTATAAGTATGTAAACTGATGTATAAGCAATATGTACGGAAGGTATAAATCTGCGGATATAACATTAATATTGAGTGACCCCAATTATCGAGTCATTGACATTGCTTACTGTGCGCTAACCCGTACAAGCATTTTTCCAATAACCCCGTATAAAAAGAACAACAACACAACATAATTAAAACTGATACCTAAATCTATCTTGTAACTAAAATTCATATGATATCAATTTTGAGGTATGTTTTCTACCAGGAAGCAATCTTAGATAGCAAACAGAACTTAGGTCATTGTCCACGATCGAGTAGGGTTTTCAAAAGGCTGGTGACATTGTCCCGTTGTATAGTATTGCTAATTCTCTGTTCAAGGTAAGCGTCAGTCCTTTGGTCTCTTGTTTTTCTATCAGGCATTTCAACAAATCCTTGTAAAGAAATTGTTCGTTTGGGCCTCACTGGTCCAATGTTTCTCCAAAGAGAAATATGCAATAATCGCCAAGACTCCCATATATTTACACCTTTTGAAGTTTTCTGCTGCCGCTCCCGCCGTCTTGGAGGTGGATGATAACTGATACTTCGCAAGCGCGTTAACTCATGTGATCCCAAAATAGCAGCCTTCCACTTAATCTACCGGGAGGTTAATGGCATTCCAAAAACGTACAAAATACTTTGTACAAGATGAATCTATGATATTAATAACGATCGAAGCAAAATTATGTTAAAGGAATGGAAATTAATAATTTTATTTTGAGAAATAAGGAGAAACTTCTTGAACAAAGAGTAATACTTGTAAAGCTAAAGGAGCATGGGCCTTAAAATTAAATTAAAAATATAACAAGCTACTTACTTCTGTGATAAATTTAACTATTTCTGATTTAAAACACCTTCTTTCAAAACAATATATTCCATAAGTCAATGAATTATTGTTTATGAATGTAAATTAGTCCTATTTTCAACAATAACGTAGAAATTTGTGTTGTTCGTCATACAAAATTATTATAAAGTTAAATTTATTAAATAATTTAATTGACATCATTTGTAGTTTTAAAATTCATTTATAAAATGCGTAATCTTAGTTACTTCTTATAGCTTTAAAAATAGAAATTGAACCAATGCTAAGATCAAGCTAAAATAAGCGATAAATGATAAATTGTTATACCAAAAATTTAAAATATAAATTTATATAATTTAATAATGTGTGACATAGCGTGAGCACGGAGTTCAGTGGGTTGGGTTCTTTGCAACGTTCATCCATCAAGCCTTCAAGCAACTTACATAAACTACTTATGATTGTACTTATTCATAAATTTGTAAAATTTCAATATTCGTCCAATAATGGACCATTGTTATAATAAGGTAAATAAATAGTCTGAAATTTAAATAGTAGAAGAAAATAAATTTTTGTATACATTTTGATTGTAATGCAGGTTGCGGCTTACTGTATCAGCCGGACTGCGCAATGCTGAACTCAGCCTTCCCCATTAAGGGGGGTTTAGCCATAATCCCCACGCTTGGCAGGCGTCTTGGGGATCGCAGTTTAAGATATCGGTTCCTCAGAAGGCGCTACTGCAACCTTGCGGATTTTCACCTTTAGCCGCCTCTTACGACACCCACAGGTAGCAATGGGGGTTTGACATTCTAGCCCGGCACCCCACGGAATAAGTAACAACGTAATGTAATTTTAATCTTTATTATAACTTAAATTTGGTTATACTTAATAGGGTATTCAGACAATGGTAATAAAAGCGTGTTAAATCAGTGTACTTAATGGAAGTTTTGCTTATTGGCAAAAGATCAAGTCCAAGAAACTTCGAGTTATAAAAGTCTGCTTCTTCTTTATTCAAATGAGTTGTAATTAAAATAAAAGTAGAAATATTAAAGTCTCAACAATATTATTACGCGATTTAACTACTTTGTCGTAAAAAAATAATAAAAAAAATAATATTATTGTAATGCTTTTTTGTTGTACTTGTAGTTTTGCCAAAGTACAGTGGCATTGAATGCTGTAGAGTTTCGTAGAAAAGTTAAAGAGAATTCGTCTTATATCTAAATAGTATGCATCATATCATAAAATACATAAAATACCAATAACAGTAGAAAACCAATAAAGTTTTTTTTAAATTGGTAAAGTTATAGCAACATTTATTAGCAAAATATTTAAGAAGCAGATTAATCTCTCAGTGAAGCCTTATGATATGCACAGAATGCCTAAACATAACATGGTAACCACAGTGAGTTAAAACGTAAATTTGATTATGAACTCAATAAACAATCATTAAATATACCAATGTGCATTTATCACTTTTTGCATATCCTTCTTTTCTTACATATATTACAATTTGTGCAATATATGTGTTTCTGACTATCTGTGAAACCTGAGTAAGTATATAATACAAGTTTTGCTAGATCTGGGTAACATTATGCACCTCTTCCGATGAAATTCCAGTTCAGTGAACATGATTTTGGCTCATACTCAAATCTCTCGACTCCTCACTACAATCAACTAAAATAATAGGTAATAAACTTACTAACAACAGAGAATCAAAAAAATCAGCTGATCTTCAACTTACCTAACATCAGGACTACTTAAATCTTTAATAGAGCAAACTGAATAAATAAAATAAGAGGGAGTTTTAACAGCAGCTTCATCTTTAGCTCAATGGACACCTAAAGTGTTTATACCGTAATAAAATTTCCGACATGTGCATGCAGTTACGCCAAGTGATCAAGTCAAGGGACCATGTCGAGTTCACTTACGAAACACAACTTACCTACAACAGTGAGTCTGAAAGATAGGCTGATCTTCGGCTCAGTGGACACTTGACACTCGTATCCGCCGGAATCTCTAGGTTGCGCAGGCGCCACTCGCAAAGTCCACTCATCAGACCCATCTGTGTGCAAAGCAGCGAAGCGAGCGTCGCTACTGTACGTATGAACTCCCACTGTGAGGATGTGTAGGTCTCGTTTGCGGATCCAGGACACCTGCAGACAACGAAAATAATAGTATTAAGATCAATAAAAATCAAGGGCGATATCTGTAAAACTAAATGTTTTCTGCTGTCCAGTCAAAGTTTCACATAAGTAAATTTGTCAACAAAATGTTTGCTCTTTAGCTGACTCTACATTTTATAATCTTATCAGCAATTACAGATTAGTAATCAAACTTGTTGGATCCACAAATATATTTTAAAAGATGATTCCAACGCTGGTCAGTTCGTGCGTCAGAATCATACCGTAGATATGTATGTCGAGCTTCAGAGAACAGTGGAAGCGGGAATTTAAAAGGCTCGTCTGGCTAGCTACCAACTTGAATCTAGAGCAGTATTGATATTGTGTTTCCCCATTCTATATCCTTGAAAGTCAATTGCTATTTTAGACATGTAAAAATAGACCTTAGAATACATAGAATACTACAAACATTTAACATGCCATTTTTGTTCAGTTACTTGTAACCTTTTCTGCATAAATCCTACAACGCTTTACCAAACCTACAACGTACTACTATTACTATTAGTACAACTAATAACACTCACTACATGCATTGTATAACTATTTCTTTATTTTGCATATTCTCTTATAATACAATTACTTTTTAAAATTCGTAACAATAACGTTGAAACTAAGATCATTCTTTCCTTAATTTGAAGTCAACTTACTCGTATTTTAATAATGAGATGGTATTATTTTATAATTTAGAAGTTTCTTCCGCCGTGACCTTTTGCCAATGAAGAAACTTCCATTAGGTAAACCAATATCCCTTTTATTACCCCTGCATGAATCATATTATCATAATGTAACAATTGTATATGATATACTCGATGAAAAATACGATAAAAAATAAAGACGGAGAGGTTTTATTGTTATTTTTCCATCATTCGTAAAGATTGGAGAATAGTTATGATTATTATAATAATATATCCGCTATAATTGAATATAAATATTCAATTATAAGTAATTACATATATCAAAATTATTTACAATAGACATAACATGATACACCCACAATATTATTTTTACTTGTATATTATCAGGTAAATTAGGTATATATCATGTCATCTCAAATCTCTGTTATACTTGTATGTCCGAAAAACACTATCTAATAACGTGTTGACAATTCTAGGCGACTAGTTATAATAATTCTTAGAATCCGAAAAACTTGAGCACCTACGAAGATTGTCACTGGTTTTCTCTAGATGAACATATTAGTATGTATAATATATGTTTTAATATAAATTAAATATTGTATTACGTCGCAGATTAGTTGATTAATGAACACGCATATTAATTACTGTATGTTTCCCAAACAAGAAAGCAGAGACCATATTTCCTTTTGCAACTCGTTATATGCTCTCGTTACAAACTTGCTTCACGTTAAATATATTTTTTTTTTGTCCATTATGACCCAAGCATTTGTACATAAACGTAATGTATAGTCCTCGTAAGTCGAGGAGCGTAAAACGTTACTTCGGATTCTCGAGTAGGACACTTATTGCGTTTTATTGACAAAGAAATTTTCGGTAGCAGTGTGGAGTCTGGAACTGTGCCCAGTAGATTAAACATCCTTACCGCAGACCCAAATATGTTCAGGAAAACGGTTGGTGTTAGATACCCGTCGGGATATATTAAGGCGTGATGATTATATTTTTCAAGCGCCGAATTCACACAAACTATTCTATAGTTCTGTGTTCCGAGTTCAAAGAGTCAAAGAGAACACACATTCTAGTTCCAATGGAGTCTGTTGTATTGTAGATTTTTGTCAACGACAATGTTGTTACCTAGCATATATATTATTCGTCTCTCTTACATTACATTATTATAGAAGAAATTGATTGAACTAACGAATTCAACCGATATATGTGTGTAACATAGCGAACGCGAAACGCTAAGCTCTGAAGTTAGAAATCTGGACCGCTCGCGGTTGGCCCGCCTTACAGTAAGAATATTTGTTGTGTGGCAGCGCTAAAACTCAGCAATTGCTTGCACAGTACCTAATGAATTAAGATTATTCATGTACTCGTACTTACGTTTCAGGCCAAGTCGCAAGCTTTTTAAGGTTGAACTGGCCGGTCGCTTCTCCATACAAACGCTGTAGGGTGATCACTCCCTTATTTGAGATTTTAGGTCCAGAATTAAGCATAATACCGATTGATCTCGTTATTATCTAGGCTTGTATGAGGCCGAAATTTTAAAAAGATAATATAGTTGAAAGTTATGAGCCTCGAAAATGTTGTATGAAAATGTTTCGAAGCTCATAACTCTCAAGTTAATTATCTTATTAAAATTTCGGCATCATACAAGCCTAGATAATGATGAGATTAATCGGTATTATGCTTTGTTTTGGACCTAAATCCTCAAATAAGGGAGTGATCATCCTACCACGTTTGTATGGAGAACGGCTCGGCCAGTTCACCCTTAATAGTCGGTCATAACCCTATTTCTCGCTTGGCAGCATAAAACAACTTTAAATTATATAACTGGAGCTCGTTAGTAAAGACTTATAATTTTGTAAAGTTGGTCGAGAGCGGTAGGTACTTGACTGCTTTCCTTGTTTTCCGTCCTCTCTGAGGTCGTGCCCGGTACAACCGAAACTTTAATCCACGTTCTGACGTGTTTGACAACAACTATTTTGAAATGATTTAGTTGTCCAACTATAAATTACAACTGATTGTTTAGCAGTTGCCTTTTGAGATTGTCGCAAGTTCTCGGAATTAAAATTGCTTGTTTGAAGCGGTGGTGTTTAAAACAAAAAAAAAATATGGAGGGGCCCGTCTTAGTCAGTCAAAAAGTCAGTATTATAGTTATTTAAGATTGCTACAAATAGATAAAAACCTGTCTAAATTTTAATATTTCCTACCACAGACGTGTCATAGTAAAAACAAATAAGTAGTTTGACTTATGGAATTTAAATGCCTACACTAATCTGGATACACCTGATATATATTTCTAAGTTTCAAAGATTTTCATGTATATTACAACAAATCAATACGTAACTGATTACAGATGTCATATTCATATATTTTGATTATTACATTGTCTTTGCTCAGGTCTAATTTCGCTCAAAATTTGGGGCTTCGCGTTTTGACCTTCTAATTATTCAGATTTATAAAAATGTAATTATTTTTATTTCATATTTTTATTTTATTATTTTATTTAGACTTGGGACTAACTAGGATACATGTATTCCAATACTGTGTTGAAAAAGATAGGAGCCAACTCCTAGTCTACAAATAACAAGTATTTACAATTTTAACCAAGTGATGGCAATCGATCTCTATATTTATTTACCTAAACTTTACCTAAAATTCTATGTGTTCACTTGTGGATA